>OY756360.1:19472013-20742651 GCA_963576895.1 Ceraclea dissimilis
TGGCAGTATACTGAAATAAGAAAGAGTTCCTTGCAGCCCATGTTGATACAGATGCAGCATCGATGTTCGTCAGAAAGGCCATCTATCAGCAACGGTCTAATAGTGGAGCTGTCAATAATAAAACCAGCAGAAGGGTTAGGACCCTTCTCAATAGCAATGTATGGATCCAGAAGGTCCCCTTGTCTTACCTCTGTAGGTATATTGCTCTTGAATAAAAACCATGGGAAGACGATGCTCTCTTATATAATTTGCTGCTTCCAGAGTAGCAGCTTTAGATTTTCCCAAATTCACCTGCCCGACTACAGCATAAGAGTTATGCGCAGCCATAGTCTGTTGATTTCATAACCCTATCCACAGCCGCTTTATAGGCAGGACAGTTTCTGTCTCCCGTCATATGGTCGTCTGCTTTTCTTCGAAAAGCGTGTACAGGTGGCACAAGCTCCAGGCTTTCCTTGATCAGGGCACGCGTCCTCCCTATGTCCCTCTTTAGCGCAGTGTTTGCAGACGTCGGTTTGTAGCTTGCAATCTTTCTGAGTATGGCCATATAGGTGACACTTAAAACATCTTGTAGCTCCGACATAGTCTCTGACCCTACAGGAATTCCACCCTAGAAAAACACTGCCCTGATTAATGAGTAGAGCTCTGACCTCTCCATTGCACAGCATTATGGAACCACAGAAAAGCCCTATCCCTGGGTCCAAACTTACCTATTCTCTTAGTGTCCGCCAGAAAGGATTCCTCCGATATTTTTCCCTCTAGGTTGCCTCTATAGATCTCTTTTAGAAGGTCTTGGTCCGAAATGTCTCTAGGAACATCGTGAATCACAATTCTAGGCAGTCTACCATTCGGAATAGCAGCAGAAAATCCGCCACTTTTCAATTTCTCCGATGCCACGATATTTGCGACTCCTTCCTTTGTTGTTGTCTCCACCACAATGCCAGCACCTCCGGAATTTCGCACCCTCACTACTTGGAAACCATCTGTCACTGGATCTAAAATTTTACGAACCTCCTCCTTGGTTGACGCGCTGGACTTCCCTTCCGGATTGTCTGGGCGAATCACTGCTACTGAACCTCTGGCAGACACGGTTTGTTTACTCCTGGTGCGACAATTCTGGAAGCCTTTTGTGCATACGAGCAAGTTCTCGGTGGGTTTGACTCTTGGATTGCTGTCACTTCAGTTGTCATCCCCTTTATGCTCCTCTCTATTCTGGCCACCACTTCGTTAATGCCATCGGCCTTGCCTTCAACCTCTCCTCGCCTTCTCTGTGAATGGACATAGTGTTTCCTCAAATTCCCCAACGCTAGTCTGGCTCTGGTCTTCTGATCCGCATTTAACCTTCCCTCCGTAATGATCCTCTCGATGACGGCAATCTCCTCGTTAAATGCGGCTTCCTCATCTTCAGCCTCCTTCGCCCTCTTAGGGCTATCCCTAGTTCGCTTCCTCTTCTTAGACGAAGGAGATGACGGCACACAGTCCTCAGGTCTTTCATGCGATCCCACATCCATCTCAGCAGTTGGAGGGGTCCTCGTTAAGGCTCTCTTAGGTGTAAAGACGTCGACATTCTCCACGACTGGAGAGGTGTCGTCCTCACTATCACTCGTCATTTGATGTATAAATCAAGATAAGTAGGTGTGACGGAAATCAGTAGTGTTAATAAAATTCAAACAAACGATCCACACGCAGGTAGGTATGCAATGTTAATTAAGCACTCACCAACAAGCACAAAGCGCTAAGTTACACTGAACCTTCACAATGATACACACTCAATACAATATACATATAATACCTAAAACAATAAATATAATTTCAACACATTGAAAATACACTATATATACACAACACTACAAAGTATCAACAGTTATACAATTAATATAAAAATCTAAATTTACATGAAATAAATAATATGTACTTAATAACAATTATCCCAAGTAGGAAAAATAAATAAATAAAATTACAAAATGCTGTACTATATTATATTACAAAAGAAACAATAACAAAAGAAACATTTAATATATTTGAGTGTATAAATTAATTACGAAATTGATTAGGCATAACGATGCTTTTTATTCACTTTTGCTTAAGCGCCACTTAGTCAACATTACAGTAGAGCGATTTAAAATTTAAAAATATATAAAAATATTGATAACTCTTTTCATTTATGAATCGATTTGAATGAAAAGTACAGAGGTTTTATTCATGGATTTTTTTAGTGTTTTTAGTATATAGTGTTTATAAATATAGTGTCCCTTGTGTGAGTTATATTGCGCTTAATACCTTAGAATATTCGGTACCTATAATTTAATGTTTATTAATTCAAGACAAGTAACCGACCACTTTCCTTAGAATCATGAAAATTCAAAATGACTAACACGCCATTTAAGTACTCTTTCTCTAACAATTCAAAGTGCATAATATTATGTTAGAGCCACACGCATTGTTTTATGCATAATATATATTTTTCTTATAAACCAGACATTCAAGAAATGTGTAAATTTTGCAAAACCAAAGTGCCGGTAGGAAATTAGTTTTGATTTTCGTCGCTTTTCCTGTTTTTTGAAAGAAATAAGTCGATTTTTTTTTTAACTAGAGGTCCAAAAAAGTTGTCCCATTCCAACGATATAGTACATAAATCGTTTTATACGCATTTGGCGCTTAAGCAAAAGTGTATAAAAAGGGGTGATAATAAAATAAGAAATAAGCCATTCTCCTAAATAACTCGTACAATCATTTCAATAATCATTCACTTTCTTACCAACAACTCAGTTGAGCACATCTTAGTGATTATCATCATTAGCATAATAATATTATAATCTCTATTTAGTTTATTCATCTATTTCGGTACATAGAAAATAAAAAATGGAAAATATAAAATTGCCAAATTATACTACGACCTTACTACAACGTGTATCAATAATATTTGGCATATCCCCAGTACATTATAATAATAAAATTAAAACTTTAATTGTGAAAATTTATAATATGTTTTTTGCATCATTTTGTCTATTGTTTGGAATACGCGTTTTATATGATTCTATTAATTTCAAAGACCTAATAGGATTACTTTTAGTTATCATAACCAACATGACGTCCCTTATTATTTTTACCATTATTCGTGTATTTTGGGTCACAGTCAAAAATAAAAATTTAAATTATAAATATCTAACAATGTTACATAAGATTGACTCGAAACTTAAAATATCTCACGAGATTCATAGTAAATATTTGAAGAATACTCAGGCACTTATATTCTTATTGTGTGGATATAAATTAGGATTTTATGTATACGACATAATTATCAATAAATTGTTCTGGATTAACCATGTCCTTATACATGTAATATTATCAAACTTGGATATAAATATTTTTCAGTACTGCACTGATTTGAGAATAGTGACGTCAAAGCTACAAATAATTGATCGCAAATTAAGAAACATGTTTGAAATAAAAGATAACGAAAATATAAAAACGTGCACAAATGAAACACACATCAGGGAAAGAATACACGCAAGAAGGAATGATACACTCAATAGTCTATTGAATATAAATATTGCTTATGGTCATCTCATCGACTGCGTGAATTTAATCAATCAAATGTTTGGATTATTGGTGAGAGCTTTTGTTGTTTATGAACTTGTGTTGGAAAATCATATCACTCGTTATCCGGTGGATTGCCTTTAAGAGAAAAGAATGCGCAGTCGACAAAGCCAACTGGCTCTATTCATCTACCGCCTTCTAATAAAATGGTGATCGTGAGACATTAAGCAGTGCGTTATTTGGTTTGCGAAGTCAAAATCAATTATCAGTGTTCAGAGGATCTTTGCAGAAACTTATCCAGGTGCACCTAGAAATAGT
This sequence comes from Ceraclea dissimilis, assembly GCA_963576895.1. NCBI lineage: Eukaryota > Metazoa > Arthropoda > Insecta > Trichoptera > Leptoceridae > Ceraclea > Ceraclea dissimilis. Next base: position 19,475,869 of record OY756360.1, read on the forward strand.
AATATAGACAAATATCATCTGGTTGTAGTGATTTGTTCTTGTATATTTCCAGGTTTGTATAAACACGCTGCAGTATTTCATCACTTCCTTCACACTAGCAGTAGCTTTCTTCGTAATTAAATTAAAAATTTCACAGGTAAATCAAATAAATCAAGTATATAAGAAAGTATTATTGCAGAGATTTTGTGGAAAATTATTCATTGCATGATCTGTCTGATTCAATTCTGGCTTAGGTTCACACGGTTCCCCCACTTTCCCTTATATCTTCTTCTCCTTCATCATCATCATCATGTCAGCCCCCCTGCTTCCATTGTTGAACATAGGCCTCCCCCATTGATCTCCATAGTTCCCTATCCTGGACAGACCGCATAGAAATTATTAATCCCACATGGTGGTGGGGTCTGCTTTTCTGGTCTTTCGCCGCCGCCACTTTGCTCTATCCTATATATGTCCTGCCTCACCACTTCCCACCTCCTGCGCTTGGGTCTTCTTATTTATGTTGTAAAAACTAAAAAAATAATAGCAATTAATAATTAAACGAAACGAGAGCTGATACAGCTCGCACCAAATCACTCCTCAGAACGACAGAGATGAAAACCCTCAGAAAAATCACGGGCAGGACTTTGCGCGGCAGAATCAGGAACACCGCAATCAGAAAGATGTGTGACATCCAAGATGTTGTCAGATGGGGGAGGTAAAGGAGAAGGTACTGGAGGGAACATGTGTGTAACGAATGAACTCCCAAAGATTACCGCACCTAGCCCTACATGGAAATCCAGAGGGAATGAGATTACCTGGAATGCCCCCCAAAGGATGGAATGACACCTGGGAGTCCACATCTCAAGAGGCGGGAGACTCTGCACAAACAGGCCCAAGCGGCTCAGTTTAAGAAGGAGAATATTTTCTATAATTAGTGTTTTTGTTTCAGTTATTTTCAGTCCACTTTGTAAATATCCACTCTCTGTGGTTGTTCTCGCTACTATCTTGCGTTATCATCTATACACTGTACTCTGAGAATGTGAAACAACGGGAATATGAACTATTGACTACACTCAGCAAAATTACTCTGATCAATTTCAATGGTGAGTCGAAAATCTATTATTTCTTAACATTCGTAACCGCACCCTCATCAAGGAAGAGGTTGGGAAACCTTTAGATTTTAGATAGAAACCTTTCTGGGGCAACACTATTCAGTACTTTTACCCCTGTTTTCACCAACTTTTACCTAAGAAGGAAACCCCTAAGAAATTTCCATACAAAAACAGAGATAGAGTAGAATTCATCATATTTGGCGCGTGGTCCCAGCGCAGCGATCGACCGTTTTTCATAGTTTTCTTTTTTTTTTTCGTAGTTCGATATAGTTCACCGTTTTGCCACCGCGAGCCAAAAGGGATGAATTTGACTCTAATATTCTATTTTTTGACACGCAGGCCTACCAACCACACCCTAATTCCATACAAAATGAAACACGCAACTCACCTACGTTAGGTGCCCAAATATCTCTGCCCAGGCTAGGTGAGTTGCGTGTTGCATTTTGTATGGAATTAGGGTGTGGTTGTTAGGCCTGCGTGTCAAAAAATAGAATATTATCTCTGTTTTTGTATGGAAATTTCTTAGGGGTCTCCTTCTTAGGTAAAAGTTGGTGAAAACGGGGGTTAGTGAATAAGTATGGATAGGTATTAGAAGTGTGTTAGGTGTTAGTGTGTTCGAGTATTTTATGATTTATTTTTTTTAAATAGGCAGTCAACCCTGACTGGGTGATATCTGCCAGTACACATCTAAGAAAACTTAAGATAAAAAAAAATATGACTGAATTAAAAGAATTGTGTATTGGTATATCATTTCTATATACCTATTTACAGATAAGGAAATATATAAGCAAGTGATTCTACTGCGTAATCAAATAAAGAATAAACCAATAATTCTATCAGCATTTGGATTCTTTGAAGTGAACGCCGCTCTGCTCCATACATTCATTGCAACAATTGTATCCTATATTATCATAATATATCAAATGACTCAGTAAATAAAGATAATCCGGATAATTGTAACTATATTAATGAAGAATTGTAACTATATGAATGAAGAGTTGTAACTATATGAATGAAGAATTGTAACTGTATGAATGAATAATTGTCACTATATGAATAAAGAATTGTAACTATATGAATGAAGAATTCTTCTTCTTTCGAATCCATGCGACCATTGTACAAGTTATCTAGGAGTCATAGCTCCGCGTCAATGTTCCGTAAGTAATAAGAATTGTAACTATATGAATGAAGAATTGTAACTATATGAATAAAGAATTGTAACTATATAAATTAAGAATTGTAACTCTATGAATGCATGCGAATAGCAATAAGTTTTGAAAATTGTAACATTGTATTTAATATCCTATCGCCCTCTCTGGAACGCTAGTATTACCCGTGTCTAGGGTGTGACAATTGTTTTTGTACGGTATTGTGATGTACTTGTGAATGTGTTCTTCGTGTTATATTGGTGAGTGAATGGAGATGTGGAATATTGTGGAAGTGCGTGGTATTCATTTATGATATACTATCCATTGTTATACTGCGTTTTGCTCCTCCCCAAAGCACGAGCTCTGCTCATTTTTGAAGAGTAGTTTTGCCTAATGATAAGTGTTCAATACCTGGAGATTTTTGGGTTAACTGGAAGAAACCGAAAGAAAGAAACTGCCCGATGGGCCAGTCTGGTCAAAGGGCCGCTGGCTGTTTAATTGTACACATGGTGGGAAGTAAGGGGCCATCGTCTCTAAAATGCCCGGGCCGGTTTTACGAGCCAGTCCAGGCCTGGGAAGAATCATAGCCTTGTGACGAGTTTGCTCTAGTGAACAATTCCGTATGATTTATTATAGGTATGCCTAATTTAATTGTAAGTAGGTGGTAGTGGTACACTGTTTTTTATTTTCTTATTCACATGGACTCCACTAGGTTGGCGAGTGATTTGTTGTGTACAATGTTCACATAAATAAAAAAATATGGATAGCACAATACTAGTGCTTTTATTTTCCTACAGCTTTATTTTCAGAACATAGGGATATTACAAAGCATCGCTTCAACGAATGGTTTTGGGCACTTGTCACATCATCCATAGAACCCTTTTTGTCTTTCATCAACTTTTGCTTTTATTACAATTTCAAGGTTTATCAATCAAAGAAATCAAAATGTAGAACATTTTTTTATTAACAAGCCAGTGGAATATTATTTTTAAGTATTAACAGTACATAATACAGAAAGGAATGCTATTGTATTACTGAAGTAACTGTGGATTGACTGCGCAGACTTGAGCCAAAGGTTTGCCAGGATTGGTTAATGTTACAAACTGCTCAGCAACTTCTACGGCAACTCTGATTTGGGCCTCGCCTGTCGAAGCGCCAAAAATAAATAATCGTAGGTAATGTAGGTATGTAACATTAAAATTATTAAGCGTAGTATTTAAAAGTTCTAGGAAAACAGTAGTACAATAGGTCTGCGATGTCTATGGATTTAAAATACGCCAATCGAGTCCAGTTACATAAATACCTCCGAGGAGGTATTTTCAGGACAACTCGCTGTCACAAACAAAAAGATTTTCATAACGGCCTTTTTTATGAAGGACGCACGTACTATACGAGTACATACTGACTTGTTTTATGTTACATTAAAATATTCAATACCTTTCGGGTCAGGAGGGGGGGGGGGGTGCGATAATCGTTTTGCCCTGGGCTCCCTTGTTACGCCACTGCGTGAGGGGATAGAGAGATAGATAGATAAATAAAATATATTCCTAATTAATTAAATCAATAGGTATACTTATTTAAGCAAACAAACAATAACAAAAAACAAATTAATACATTAGAGTGGATAAATCGATTAGGTAATTGATTATAATGACGCTTTTTATTCACTTTTGCTTAAGCGCCACATAGTTAACTTTACAGTAGAGCGATTTAAAGTTTAAAAATACATATATAAAAATCTTGATAACTTTTTTTATTTATGAAACGATTGGAATGAAAAGTACAGAGATTTTATTCATGGATTTTTTTGAGTGTTTTTAGTACATTGTGTTTATAAATATGGTGTCCCTTGTGTGAGTTACATGGCGCTTAATACCTTAGAATATTCGATACCTACTATAATTTGAAGTTTATTAAATCAAGACGAGTAACCGATCCCTTTCCTTAAAATCGTGAAAATGCAAAATGACTAACACGCCATTTAAGTACTTTTTCTCTAACAATTCCAAGTGCATAATATTATGTTAGCGCCACACGCATTCTTTTATGCGTAATATATATTTTTTCTTTTAAACCAGACATTCAAGAAATGTGTAAATTTTTCAAAACCAAAGTGCCGGTCGAAAATTAGTTAGATTTTCGTCGCTTTACCTGTTTCTTAAAAGAAAAAAGTCCTTTTTTTTAACTAGGGGTCCAAAAAAAGTTGTCCGATTTCGTACATAAATCGTTTTATACCCATTTGGCGCTTAAGCAAAAGTGATAATAAAATAATAAATAAGCCATTCTCCTAAATAACTCGTCGTACAATCATTTCAATAATCATTCACTTTCTTACCAACAACTCAGTTGAGCACATCTTAGTGATTATCATCATTAGCATAATAGTATTATAATCTCTATTTAGTTTATTCATCTACTTCTGTACATAGAAAATAAAATAATGGAAAATATAAAATTACCCAATTATACAACGACCTTACTACAACGTGTATCAATAATATTTGGCATATCCCCAGTACATTATATTAATAAAATTAAAACTTTAATTGTGAAAATTTATAATCTGTTTTTCGCCTCACTTTGTTTATTGCTTGGAATACGCGTTTCATATGATTCTACTAATAATATCAAAGCCCAAGTAGGATTTCTTTTAGTTATCATCACCAACATGACGGCCCATATTATTTTTGCCATTTTTCGCGTATTTTGGGTCACAATCAAAAATAAAAAATTAAATTATAAATATCTAACAATGTTACATAAGATTGACTCGAAACTAAAAATATCTCATGAGATTCATAGTAAATATTTGAAAAATACTCAGAAACTTATATTCTTGATGTGTGGATGTAAATTAGGATTTTATGTATATGATTTAGTTATCAATAAATTGTTCTGGATGAACCATATCCTTACACATGTAATATTGTCAAACTTGCATATAAATATTTTTCAGTATTGCACTGAGTTGAGAATAGTGACGTCTAAACTGCAAATAATTGATCGCAAATTAAGAAACATGTTTGAAATAAAAAATAACGAAAATATAAAAACGTGCACAAATGAAACACACATCAGGGAAAGAATACACGCAAGAAGGAATGATACACTCAATAGTCTATTGAATATAAATATTGCTTATGGTCATCTCATCGACTGCGTGAATTTAATCAATCAAATGTTTGGATTATTGGTGAGAGCTTTTGTTGTTTATGAACTTGTGTTGGAAAATCATATCACTCGTTATCCGGTGGATTGCCTTTAAGAGAAAAGAATGCGCAGTCGACAAAGCCAACTGGCTCTATTCATCTACCGCCTTCTATTATTAGAATGGTGATCGTGAGACATTAAGCAGTGCGTTGTTTGGTTTGCGATGTCAAAGTCAATTATCAGTGTTCAGAGGATCTTTGCAGAAACTTATCCAGGTGCACCTAGAAATCATAATATAGACAAATATCATCTGGTTGTAGTGATTTGTTCTTGTATATTTCCAGGTTTGTATAAACACGCTGCAGTATTTCATCACTTCCTTCACACTAGCAGTATCTTTCTTCGTAATTAAATTAAGAATTTCACAGGTAAATCAAATAAATCAAGTATATGAGAAAGTATTATTGCAGAGATTTTGTGGAAAATTATTCATTGCATGATCTGTCTGATTCAATTTTGGCTTAGGTTCACACGGTTCCCCCACTTTCCCTTATATCTTCTTCTCCTTCATCATCATCATCATGTCAGCCCCCCTGCTTCCATTGTTGAACATAGCCCCCCCCCCCATTGATCTCCATAGTTCCCTATCCTGGGAAGACCGCATAGAAATTATTAATCCCACATGGTGGTGGGGTCTGCTTTTCTGGTCTTTCGCCGCCGCCACTTTGCTCTATCCTATATATGTCCTGCCTCACCACTTCCCACCTCCTGCGCTTGGGTCTTCTTATTTATGTTGTAAAACCAAAAAAAATAATAGCAATTAATAATTAAACGATACGAGAGCTGATACAGCTCGCACCAAATCACTCCTCAGAACGACAGAGATGAAAACCCTCAGAAAAATCACGGGCAGGACTTTGCGCGGCAGAATCAGGAATACCACAATCAGAGAGATGTGCGACATCCAAGATGTTGTCATATGGGGGAGCAAAGGAGAAGGTACTGGAGGGAACATGTGTGGAGCTAATGAACTCCCAAAGATTACCGCACCTAGCCATACATGGGAATCCAGAGGGAAGGAGATTACCTGGAATGCCCCCCAAAGGATGGAATGACAGCTGGGAGTCCACATCTCAAGAGGCGGCAGACTCTGCACAAACAGGCCCATCAAGTGGCCCAGTTTAAGAAGAAGAAGAATAATTAATTATATTTTCTATAATTAGTATTTTTGTTTCAGTTTTTTTCAGTCCACTTTGTAAATATCCACTCTCTGTGGTTGTTCTCGCTACTATCTTGCGTTATCATCTATACACTGTACTCTGAGAATGTGAAACAACGGGAATATGAACTATTGACTACACTCAGCAAAATTACTCTGATCAATTTCAATGGTGAGTCGAAAATCTATTATTTCTTAACATTCGTAACCGCACCCTCATCAAGGAAGAGGTTGGGAAACCTTTAGATCCTGGGTTCCCAACCTGGGGGTAATAACCGCAGTGGATGGGGAGGGGGGTGAAACAGCTATTCAGCGGTGATAAAAAGTATGCTTTGTTTTTTTTAGTTTACCTACATACAAAATAAGGAATCCTTGAGAGAAAAAGAAGTTACGTGTCTTGTTCGTTCATAAAATTTTCGATATAAAAAATATCCTCCTCCCCATTCGTTTTTCTCGGTCAATGATAACAATTCAGCCTTTAAATAACATCAACAGGTTTCAGAATTTCCTTTTTTTTACTTCTCTCCATCTTGCGAAATATCCCTCCCCCCGCTCGGTATTTTTTCTTCGAGAGGGGTAAAATCAGTTTCCATGATAGGTCTGAGGGATAACAAGAGTGAAAAGATTGGGATCCGCTACTGTAGATAATTTTATTTAACTTGTTTCATTATTTCGTTTATTTATCCGAAATTACAAACATATTTAATAGAAAAACAAATACCTAATATAATCGATAATTGCCCCACTGACGATAGTCCGTTCTGGGGCAACACTAATTCTGTGAATAGGTATGGATAGGTATTAGAAGTGTGTCAGTTTGTTCGAGTATTTTATGAATTAATTAAAATTGGTATTTCATTTCTTTATACCTATTTACAGATAAGGAAATATACAAGCAAGTGATTCTACTGCGTAATCAAATAAAGAATAAACCAATAATTCTATCAGCATTTGGATTCTTTGAAGTGAACGCCGCTCTGCTCCATACATTCATTGCAACAATTGTATCCTATATTATCATAATATATCAAATGACTCAGTAAATAAAGATAATCCGGATAATTGTAACTATATTAATGAAGAATTGTAACTACATGAATGAAGAGTTGTAACTATATGAATGAAGAATTGTAACTGTATGAATGAAAAATTGTCACTATATGAATAAAAAATTGTAACTATATGAATGAAGAATTCTTCTTCTTTCGAATCCATGCGACCATTGTACAAGTTATCTAGGAGTCATAGCTCCGCGTCAATGTTCCGTAAGTAATAAGAATTGTAACTATATGAATGAAGAATTGTAACTATATGAATAAAGAATTGTAACTATATAAATTAAGAATTGTAACTCTATGAATGCATGCGAATAGCAATAAGTTTTGAAAATTGTAACATTGTATTTAATATCCTATCGCCCTCTCTGGAACGCTAGTATTACCCGTGTCTAGGGTGTGACAATTGTTTTTGTACGGTATTGTGATGTACTTGTGAATGTGTTCTTCGTGTTATATTGGTGAGTGAATGGAGATGTGGAATATTGTGGAAGTGCGTGGTATTCATTTATTATATACTATCCATTGTTATACTGCGTTTTGCTCCTCCCCAAAGCACGAGCTCTGCTCATTTTTGAAGAGTAGTTTTGCCTAATGATAAGTGTTCAATACCTGGAGATTTTTGGGTTAACTGGAAGAAACCGAAAGAAAGAAACTGCCCGATGGGACAGTCTGGTCAAAGGGCCGCTGGCTGTTTAATTGTACACATGGTGGGAAGTAAGGGGCCATCGTCTCTAAAATGCCCGGGCCGGTTTTACGAGCCAGTCCAGGCCTGGGAAGAATCATAGCCTTGTGACGAGTTTGCTCTAGTGAACAATTCCGTATGATTTATTATAGGTATGCCTAATTTAATTGTAAGTAGGTGGTAGTGGTACACTGTTTTTTATTTTCTTATTCACATGGACTCCACTAGGTTGGCGAGTGATTTGTTGTGTACAATGTTCACTTAAATAAAAAAATATGGATAGCACAATACTAGTGCTATTATTTTCCTACAGCTTTATTTTCAGAACATAGGGATATTACAAAGCATCGCTTCAACGAATGGTTTTGGGCACTTGTCACATCATCCATAGAACCCTTTTTGTCTTTCATCAACTTTTGCTTTTATTACAATTTCAAGGTTTATCAATCAAAGAAATCAAAATGTAGAACATTTTTTTATTAACAAGCCAGTGGAATATTATTTTTAAGTATTAACAGTACATAATACAGAAAGGAATGCTATTGTATTACTGAAGTAACTGTGGATTGACTGCGCAGACTTGAGCCAAAGGTTTGCCAGGATTGGTTAAAGTTACAAACTGCTCAGCAACTTCTACGGCAACTCTGATTTGGGCCTCGCCTGTCGAAGCGCCAAAAATAAATAATCGTAGGTAATGTAGGTATGTAACATTAAAATTATTAAGCGTAGTATTTAAAAGTTCTAGGAAAACAGTAGTACAATAGGTCTGCGATGTCTATGGATTTAAAATACGCCAATCGAGTCCAGTTACATAAATACCTCCGAGGAGGTATTTTCAGGACAACTCGCTGTCACAAACAAAAAGATTTTCATAACGGCCTTTTTTATGAAGGACGCACGTACTATACGAGTACATACTGACTTGTTTTATGTTACATTAAAATATTCAATACCTTTCGGGTCAGGACGGGGGGGGGTGCGATAATCGTTTTGCCCTGGGCTGCCTTGTTACGCCACTGCGTGAGGGGATAGAGAGATAGATAGATAAATAAAATATATTCCTAATTAATTAAATCAATAGGTATACTTATTTAAGCAAACAAACAATAACAAAAAACAAATTAATACATTAGAGTGGATAAATCGATTAGGTAATTGATTATAATGACGCTTTTTATTCACTTTTGCTTAAGCGCCACATAGTTAACTTTACAGTAGAGCGATTTAAAGTTTAAAAATATATAAAAATCTTGATAACTCTTTTTATTTATGAAACGATTTGAATGAAAAGTACAGAGATTTTATTCATGGATTTTTTTGAGTGTTTTTAGTACATTGTGTTTATAAATATGGTGTCCCTTGTGTGAGTTACATGGCGCTTAATACCTTAGAATATTCGATACCTACTATAATTTGAAGTTTATTAAATCAAGACGAGTAACCGATCCCTTTCCTTAAAATCGTGAAAATGCAAAATGACTAACACGCCATTTAAGTACTTTTTCTCTAACAATTCCAAGTGCATAATATTATGTTAGCGCCACACGCATTCTTTTATGCGTAATATATATTTTTTCTTTTAAACCAGACATTCAAGAAATGTGTAAATTTTGCAAAACCAAAGTGCCGGTCGGAAATTAGTAAGATTTTCGTCGCTTTACCTGTTTCTTAAAAGAAAAAAGTCATTTTTTTAACTAGGGGTCCAAAAAAAGTTGTCCGATTTCGTACATAAATCGTTTAATACCCATTTGGCGCTTAAGCAAAAGTATATAAAAAGCGGTGATAATAAAATAAGAAATTAGCCATTCTCCTAAATAACTCTTACAATAATTTCAATACTCATTCACTTTCTTACCAACAACTCAGTTGAGCACATCTTAGTGGTTATCATCATTAGCACAATAATATAATAATCTTTATTTAGTTTATTCATCTACTTCTGTACATAGAAAATAAAATAATGGAAAATATAAAATTACCAAATTATACTACGACCTTACTACAACGTGTATCAATAATATTTGGCATATCCCCAGTACATTATAATGATAAAAATAAAAACTTAATTGTGAAAATTTATAATCTGTTTTTCGCATCACTTTGTTTATTGCTTGGAATACGCGTTTCATATGATTCTACTAATAATATCAAAGCCCAAGTAGGATTTCTTTTAGTTATCATCACCAACATGACGGCCCATATTATTTTTGCCATTTTTCGCGTATTTTGGGTGACAATCAAAAATAAAAAAATTAATTATATATATCTAACAATGTTACATAAGATTGACTCGAAACTAAAAATATCTCATGAGATTCATAGTAAATATTTGAAAAATACTCAGAAACTTATATTCATGATGTGTGGATGTAAATTAGGATTTTATGTATATGATTTAGTTATCAATAAATTGTTCTGGATGAACCATATCCTTACACATGTAATATTGTCAAACTTGCATATAAATATTTTTCAGTATTGCACTGAGTTGAGAATAGTGACGTCTAAACTGCAAATAATTGATCGCAAATTAAGAAACATGTTTGAAATAAAATATAACGAAAATATAAAAACGTGCACAAATGAAACACACATCAGGGAAAGAATACACGCAAGAAGGAATGATACACTCAATAGTCTATTGAATATAAATATTGCTTATGGTCATCTCATCGACTGCGTGAATTTAATCAATCAAATGTTTGGATTATTGGTGAGAGCTTTTGTTGTTTATGAACTTGTGTTGGAAAATCATATCACTCGTTATCCGGTGGATTGCCTTTAAGAGAAAAGAATGCGCAGTCGACAAAGCCAACTGGCTCTATTCATCTACCGCCTTCTATTATTAGAATGGTGATCGTGAGACATTAAGCAGTGCGTTATTTGGTTTGCGATGTCAAAGTCAATTATCAGTGTTCAGAGGATCTTTGCAGAAACTTATCCAGGTGCACCTAGAAATCATAATATAGACAAATATCATCTGGTTGTAGTGATTTGTTCTTGTATATTTCCAGGTTTGTATAAACACGCTGCAGTATTTCATCACTTCCTTCACACTAGCAGTATCTTTCTTCGTAATTAAATTAAGAATTTCACAGGTAAATCAAATAAATCAAGTATATGAGAAAGTATTATTGCAGAGATTTTGTGGAAAATTATTCATTGCATGATCTGTCTGATTCAATTTTGGCTTAGGTTCACACGGTTCCCCCACTTTCCCTTATATCTTCTTCTCCTTCATCATCATCATCATGTCAGCCCCCCTGCTTCCATTGTTGAACATAGCCCCCCCCCCCCATTAATCTCCATAGTTCCCTATCCTGGGAAGACCGCATAGAAATTATTAATCCCACATGGTGGTGGGGTCTGCTTTTCTGGTCTTTCGCCGCCGCCACTTTGCTCTATCCTATATATGTCCTGCCTCACCACTTCCCACCTCCTGCGCTTGGGTCTTCTTATTTATGTTGTAAAACCAAAAAAAATAATAGCAATTAATAATAAAACGATACGAGAGCTGATACAGCTCGCACCAAATCACTCCTCAGAACGACAGAGATGAAAACCCTCAGAAAAATCACGGGCAGGACTTTGCGCGGCAGAATCAGGAACACCACAATCAGAGAGATGTGCGACATCCAAGATGTTGTCATATGGGGGAGCAAAGGAGAAGGTACTGGAGGGAACATGTGTGGAGCTAATGAACTCCCAAAGATTACCGCACCTAGCCATACATGGGAATCCAGAGGGAAGGAGATTACCTGGAATGCCCCCCAAAGGATGGAATGACAGCTGGGAGTCCACATCTCAAGAGGCGGCAGACTCTGCACAAACAGGCCCATCAAGTGGCCCAGTTTAAGAAGAAGAAGAATAATTAATTATATTTTCTATAATTAGTATTTTTGTTTCAGTTTTTTTCAGTCCACTTTGTAAATATCCACTCTCTGTGGTTGTTCTCGCTACTATCTTGCGTTATCATCTATACACTGTACTCTGAGAATGTGAAACAACGGGAATATGAACTATTGACTACACTCAGCAAAATTACTCTGATCAATTTCAATGGTGAGTCGAAAATCTATTATTTCTTAACATTCGTAACCGCACCCTCATCAAGGAAGAGGTTGGGAAACCTTTAGATCCTGGGTTCCCAACCTGGGGGTAATAACCGCAGTGGATGGGGAGGGGGGTGAAACAGCTATTCAGCGGTGATAAAAAGTATGCTTTGTTTTTTTTAGTTTACCTACATACAAAATAAGGAATCCTTGAGAGAAAAAGAAGTTACGTGTCTTGTTCGTTCATAAAATTTTCGATATAAAAAATATCCTCCTCCCCATTCGTTTTTCTCGGTCAATGATAAGAATTCAGCCTTTAAATAACATCAACAGGTTTCAGAATTTCCTTTTTTTTACTTCTCTCCATCTTGCGAAATATCCCTCCCCCGCTCGGTATTTTTTCTTCGAGAGGGGTAAAATCAGTTTCCATGATAGGTCTGAGGAATAACAAGAGTGAAAAGATTGGCATCCGCTACTGTAGATAATTTTATTTAACTTGTTTCATTATTTCGTTTATTTTATCCGAAATTACAAACATATTTAATAGAAAAACAAATACCTAATATCTATAATTGATAATTGCCCCACTGACGATAGTCCGTTCTGGGGCAACACTAATTCTGTGAATAAGTATGGATAGGTATTAGAAGTGTGTCAGTTTGTTCGAGTATTTTATGAATTAATTAAAATTGGTATATAATTTCTATATATTTACAGATAAGGAAATATATAAGCAAGTGATTCTACTGCGTAATCAAATAAAGAATAAACCAATAATTCTATCAGCATTTGGATTCTTTGAAGTGAACGCCGCTCTGCTCCATACATTCATTGCAACAATTGTATCCTATATTATCATAATATATCAAATGACTCAGTAAATAAAGATAATCCGGATAATTGTAACTATATTAATGAAGAATTGTAACTACATGAATGAAGAGTTGTAACTATATGAATGAAGAATTGTAACTGTATGAATGAAAAATTGTCACTATAATAAAAAATTGTAACTATATGAATGAAGAATTCTTCTTCTTTCGAATCCATGCGACCATTGTACAAGTTATCTAGGAGTCATAGCTCCGCGTCAATGTTCCGTAAGTAATAAGAATTGTAACTATATGAATGAAGAATTGTAACTATATGAATAAAGAATTGTAACTATATAAATTAAGAATTGTAACTCTATGAATGCATGCGAATAGCAATAAGTTTTGAAAATTGTAACATTGTATTTAATATCCTATCGCCCTCTCTGGAACGCTAGTATTACCCGTGTCTAGGGTGTGACAATTGTTTTTGTACGGTATTGTGATGTACTTGTGAATGTGTTCTTCGTGTTATATTGGTGAGTGAATGGAGATGTGGAATATTGTGGAAGTGCGTGGTATTCATTTATGATATACTATCCATTGTTATACTGCGTTTTGCTCCTCCCCAAAGCACGAGCTCTGCTCATTTTTGAAGAGTAGTTTTGCCTAATGATAAGTGTTCAATACCTGGAGATTTTTGGGTTAACTGGAAGAAACCGAAAGAAAGAAACTGCCCGATGGGCCAGTCTGGTCAAAGGGCCGCTGGCTGTTTAATTGTACACATGGTGGGAAGTAAGGGGCCATCGTCTCTAAAATGCCCGGGCCGGTTTTACGAGCCAGTCCAGGCCTGGGAAGAATCATAGCCTTGTGACGAGTTTGCTCTAGTGAACAATTCCGTATGATTTATTATAGGTATGCCTAATTTAATTGTAAGTAGGTGGTAGTGGTACACTGTTTTTTATTTTCTTATTCACATGGACTCCACTAGGTTGGCGAGTGATTTGTTGTGTACAATGTTCACATAAATAAAAAAATATGGATAGCACAATACTAGTGCTTTTATTTTCCTACAGCTTTATTTTCAGAACATAGGGATATTACAAAGCATCGCTTCAACGAATGGTTTTGGGCACTTGTCACATCATCCATAGAACCCTTTTTGTCTTTCATCAACTTTTGCTTTTATTACAATTTCAAGGTTTATCAATCAAAGAAATCAAAATGTAGAACATTTTTTTATTAACAAGCCAGTGGAATATTATTTTTAAGTATTAACAGTACATAATACAGAAAGGAATGCTATTGTATTACTGAAGTAACTGTGGATTGACTGCGCAGACTTGAGCCAAAGGTTTGCCAGGATTGGTTAATGTTACAAACTGCTCAGCAACTTCTACGGCAACTCTGATTTGGGCCTCGCCTGTCGAAGCGCCAAAAATAAATAATCGTAGGTAATGTAGGTATGTAACATTAAAATTATTAAGCGTAGTATTTAAAAGTTCTAGGAAAACAGTAGTACAATAGGTCTGCGATGTCTATGGATTTAAAATACGCCAATCGAGTCCAGTTACATAAATACCTCCGAGGAGGTATTTTCAGGACAACTCGCTGTCACAAACAAAAAGATTTTCATAACGGCCTTTTTTATGAAGGACGCACGTACTATACGAGTACATACTGACTTGTTTTATGTTACATTAAAATATTCAATACCTTTCGGGTCAGGAGGGGGGGGGGGGGTGCGATAATCGTTTTGCCCTGGGCTCCCTTGTTACGCCACTGCGTGAGGGGATAGAGAGATAGATAGATAAATAAAATATGTTCCTAATTAATTAAATCAATAGGTATACTTATTTAAGCAAACAAACAATAACAAAAAACAAATTAATACATTAGAGTGGATAAATCGATTAGGTAATTGATTATAATGACGCTTTTTATTCACTTTTGCTTAAGCGCCACATAGTTAACTTTACAGTAGAGCGATTTAAAGTTTAAAAATATATAAAAATCTTGATAACTCTTTTTATTTATGAAACGATTTGAATGAAAAGTACAGAGATTTTATTCATGGATTTTTTTGAGTGTTTTTAGTACATTGTGTTTATAAATATGGTGTCCCTTGTGTGAGTTACATGGCGCTTAATACCTTAGAATATTCGATACCTACTATAATTTGAAGTTTATTAAATCAAGACGAGTAACCGATCCCTTTCCTTAAAATCGTGAAAATGCAAAATGACTAACACGCCATTTAAGTACTTTTTCTCTAACAATTCCAAGTGCATAATATTATGTTAGCGCCACACGCATTCTTTTATGCGTAATATATATTTTTTCTTTTAAACCAGACATTCAAGAAATGTGTAAATTTTTCAAAACCAAAGTGCCGGTCGAAAATTAGTTAGATTTTCGTCGCTTTACCTGTTTCTTAAAAGAAAAAAGTCCTTTTTTTTAACTAGGGGTCCAAAAAAAGTTGTCCGATTTCGTACATAAATCGTTTTATACCCATTTGGCGCTTAAGCAAAAGTGATAATAAAATAATAAATAAGCCATTCTCCTAAATAACTCGTCGTACAATCATTTCAATAATCATTCACTTTCTTACCAACAACTCAGTTGAGCACATCTTAGTGATTATCATCATTAGCATAATAGTATTATAATCTCTATTTAGTTTATTCATCTACTTCTGTACATAGAAAATAAAATAATGGAAAATATAAAATTACCCAATTATACAACGACCTTACTACAACGTGTATCAATAATATTTGGCATATCCCCAGTACATTATATTAATAAAATTAAAACTTTAATTGTGAAAATTTATAATCTGTTTTTCGCCTCACTTTGTTTATTGCTTGGAATACGCGTTTCATATGATTCTACTAATAATATCAAAGCCCAAGTAGGATTTCTTTTAGTTATCATCACCAACATGACGGCCCATATTATTTTTGCCATTTTTCGCGTATTTTGGGTCACAATCAAAAATAAAAAATTAAATTATAAATATCTAACAATGTTACATAAGATTGACTCGAAACTAAAAATATCTCATGAGATTCATAGTAAATATTTGAAAAATACTCAGAAACTTATATTCTTGATGTGTGGATGTAAATTAGGATTTTATGTATATGATTTAGTTATCAATAAATTGTTCTGGATGAACCATATCCTTACACATGTAATATTGTCAAACTTGCATATAAATATTTTTCAGTATTGCACTGAGTTGAGAATAGTGACGTCTAAACTGCAAATAATTGATCGCAAATTAAGAAACATGTTTGAAATAAAAAATAACGAAAATATAAAAACGTGCACAAATGAAACACACATCAGGGAAAGAATACACGCAAGAAGGAATGATACACTCAATAGTCTATTGAATATAAATATTGCTTATGGTCATCTCATCGACTGCGTGAATTTAATCAATCAAATGTTTGGATTATTGGTGAGAGCTTTTGTTGTTTATGAACTTGTGTTGGAAAATCATATCACTCGTTATCCGGTGGATTGCCTTTAAGAGAAAAGAATGCGCAGTCGACAAAGCCAACTGGCTCTATTCATCTACCGCCTTCTATTATTAGAATGGTGATCGTGAGACATTAAGCAGTGCGTTGTTTGGTTTGCGATGTCAAAGTCAATTATCAGTGTTCAGAGGATCTTTGCAGAAACTTATCCAGGTGCACCTAGAAATCATAATATAGACAAATATCATCTGGTTGTAGTGATTTGTTCTTGTATATTTCCAGGTTTGTATAAACACGCTGCAGTATTTCATCACTTCCTTCACACTAGCAGTATCTTTCTTCGTAATTAAATTAAGAATTTCACAGGTAAATCAAATAAATCAAGTATATGAGAAAGTATTATTGCAGAGATTTTGTGGAAAATTATTCATTGCATGATCTGTCTGATTCAATTTTGGCTTAGGTTCACACGGTTCCCCCACTTTCCCTTATATCTTCTTCTCCTTCATCATCATCATCATGTCAGCCCCCCTGCTTCCATTGTTGAACATAGCCCCCCCCCCCCATTGATCTCCATAGTTCCCTATCCTGGGAAGACCGCATAGAAATTATTAATCCCACATGGTGGTGGGGTCTGCTTTTCTGGTCTTTCGCCGCCGCCACTTTGCTCTATCCTATATATGTCCTGCCTCACCACTTCCCACCTCCTGCGCTTGGGTCTTCTTATTTATGTTGTAAAACCAAAAAAAATAATAGCAATTAATAATTAAACGATACGAGAGCTGATACAGCTCGCACCAAATCACTCCTCAGAACGACAGAGATGAAAACCCTCAGAAAAATCACGGGCAGGACTTTGCGCGGCAGAATCAGGAACACCACAATCAGAGAGATGTGCGACATCCAAGATGTTGTCATATGGGGGAGCAAAGGAGAAGGTACTGGAGGGAACATGTGTGGAGCTAATGAACTCCCAAAGATTACCGCACCTAGCCATACATGGGAATCCAGAGGGAAGGAGATTACCTGGAATGCCCCCCAAAGGATGGAATGACAGCTGGGAGTCCACATCTCAAGAGGCGGCAGACTCTGCACAAACAGGCCCATCAAGTGGCCCAGTTTAAGAAGAAGAAGAATAATTAATTATATTTTCTATAATTAGTATTTTTGTTTCAGTTTTTTTCAGTCCACTTTGTAAATATCCACTCTCTGTGGTTGTTCTCGCTACTATCTTGCGTTATCATCTATACACTGTACTCTGAGAATGTGAAACAACGGGAATATGAACTATTGACTACACTCAGCAAAATTACTCTGATCAATTTCAATGGTGAGTCGAAAATCTATTATTTCTTAACATTCGTAACCGCACCCTCATCAAGGAAGAGGTTGGGAAACCTTTAGATCCTGGGTTCCCAACCTGGGGGTAATAACCGCAGTGGATGGGGAGGGGGGTGAAACAGCTATTCAGCGGTGATAAAAAGTATGCTTTGTTTTTTTTAGTTTACCTACATACAAAATAAGGAATCCTTGAGAGAAAAAGAAGTTACGTGTCTTGTTCGTTCATAAAATTTTCGATATAAAAAATATCCTCCTCCCCATTCGTTTTTCTCGGTCAATGATAACAATTCAGCCTTTAAATAACATCAACAGGTTTCAGAATTTCCTTTTTTTTACTTCTCTCCATCTTGCGAAATATCCCTCCCCCCGCTCGGTATTTTTTCTTCGAGAGGGGTAAAATCAGTTTCCATGATAGGTCTGAGGGATAACAAGAGTGAAAAGATTGGGATCCGCTACTGTAGATAATTTTATTTAACTTGTTTCATTATTTCGTTTATTTATCCGAAATTACAAACATATTTAATAGAAAAACAAATACCTAATATAATCGATAATTGCCCCACTGACGATAGTCCGTTCTGGGGCAACACTAATTCTGTGAATAGGTATGGATAGGTATTAGAAGTGTGTCAGTTTGTTCGAGTATTTTATGAATTAATTAAAATTGGTATTTCATTTCTTTATACCTATTTACAGATAAGGAAATATATAAGCAAGTGATTCTACTGCGTAATCAAATAAAGAATAAACCAATAATTCTATCAGCATTTGGATTCTTTGAAGTGAACGCCGCTCTGCTCCATACATTCATTGCAACAATTGTATCCTATATTATCATAATATATCAAATGACTCAGTAAATAAAGAAAATCCGGATAATTGTAACTATATTAATGAAGAATTGTAACTATATGAATGAAGAGTTGTAACTATATGAATGAAGAATTGTAACTGTATGAATGAAAAATTGTCACTATAATAAAAAATTGTAACTATATGAATGAAGAATTCTTCTTTCGAATCCATGCGACCATTGTACAAGTTATCTAGGAGTCATAGCTCCGCGTCAATGTTCCGTAAGTAATAAGAATTGTAACTATATGAATGAACAATTGTAACTATATGAATAAAGAATTGTAACTATATAAATTAAGAATTCTAACTCTATGAATGCATGCGAATAGTAATAAGTTTTGAAAATTGTAACCTTGTATTTAATATGCTATCACCCTCTCTGGAACGCGAGTATTACGCGTGTCCGGGGTGTGACAATTGTTTTTGCACGGTATTGTGATGTACTTGTGAATGTGTTCTTTGTGTTGTAAAGTGAATGGAGATGTGGAAGTGCGTGTTATTAATTACACTATCCATTGTTATACTGTGTTTTGCTCCTCCCCAAAGCACGAGCTCTGCTCATTTTTGAAGAGTAGTTTTGCCTAATGTTAAGTTTTCGAGACCTGAAGATTTTTGGGTTAACTGGAAGAATCCGAAAGAAAGAAACTGCCCGATGGGCCAGTCTGGTCAAAGGGCCGCTGGCTGTTTAATTGTACACATGGTGGGAAGTAAGGGGCCATCGTCTCTAAAACGGCCGGGACGGTTTTATGTGCCAGTCCAGGCCTGGGAAGAATCATAGCCTTGTGACGAGTTTGCTCTAGTGAACAATTCCGTATGATTTATTATAGGTATGCCTAATTTAATTGTAAGTAGGTGATAGTGGTACACTGTTTTTTATTTTCTTATTCACATGGCACTCCACTAGGTTGGCGAGTGATTTGTTGTGTTCAATGTTCACTTGAATAAAAAATATGGATAGCACAATACTAGTGCTTTTATTTTCCAACAGCTTCCTTTTCAGAACACAGGGGTATTACAAAGCATCGCTTCAACGAATGGTTTTGTGCACTTCTCACATCATTCGTAGAACCTTTTTTGTTTTTCATCAACTTTTGCTTTAATTATAATTTCAAGGTTTATCAATCAAAAAAATCAAAATGTAGATTTTTTTTTATTAACAAGCCAGTGTTTGGAATATTATTTTTAAGTAGGTACTTGGCAGTACATAATACAGAAAGGAATGCTATTGTATTACTGAAGTAACTGTGGATTGACTGCGCAGACTTGAGCCAAAGGTTTGCCAGGATTGGTTAAAGTCACAAACTGCTCAGCAACTTCTACGGCAACTCTGATTTGGGCCTCGCCAGTCGAAGCGCCAAAAATAAATAATCGTAGGTAATGTAGGTATGTAACACTAAAATTATTAAGCGTATTATTTAAAAGTTCTAGGAAAACAGTAGTATAGTAGGTCTGCGATGTCTATGGATTTAAAATACGCCAATCGAGTCCAGTTACATAAATACCTCCGAGGAGGTATTTTCAGGACAACTCGCTGTCACAAACAAAAAGATTTTCATAACGGCCTTTTTTTATGAAGGACGCACGTACTATACGAGTACATACTGACTTGTTTTATGTTACATTAAAATATTCAATACCTTTCGGGTCAGGAGGGGGGGGGGGTGCGATAATCGTTTTGCCCTGGGCTGCCTTGTTACGCCACTGCGTGAGGGGATAGAGAGATAGATAGATAAATAAAATATGTTCCTAATTAATTAAATCAATAGGTATACTTATTTAAGCAAACAAACAATAACAAAAAACAAATTAATACATTAGAGTGGATAAATCGATTAGGTAATTGATTATAATGACGCTTTTTATTCACTTTTGCTTAAGTGCCACTTAGTCAACATTACAGTAGAGCGATTTAAAGTTTAAAAATACATATATAAAAATCTTGATAACTTTTTTTATTTATGAAACGATTGGAATGAAAAGTACAGAGATTTTATTCATGGATTTTTTTGAGTGTTTTTAGTACATTGTGTTTATAAATATGGTGTCCCTTGTGTGAGTTACATGGCGCTTAATACCTTAGAATATTCGGTACCTATAATTTGAAGTTTATTAAATCAAGACGAGTAACCGATCCCTTTCCTTAAAATCGTGAAAATCCAAAATGACTAACACGCCATTTAAGTACTTTTTCTCTAACAATTCCAAGTGCATAATATTATGTTAGCGCCACACGCATTCTTTTATGCGTAATATATATTTTTTCTTTTAAACCAGACATTCAAGAAATGTGTAAATTTTGCAAAACCAAAGTGCCGGTCGAAAATTAGTTAGATTTTCGTCGCTTTACCTGTTTCTTAAAAGAAAAAAGTCATTTTTTTTAACTAGGGGTCCAAAAAAAGTTGTCCGATTTCGTACATAAATCGTTTTATACCCATTTGGCGCTTAAGCAAAAGTAGATAAAAAGCGGTGATAATAAAATAATAAATAAGCCATTCTCCTAAATAACTCGTACAATCATTTCAATAATCATTCACTTTCTTACCAACAACTCGGTTGAGCACATCTTAGTGATTATCATCATTAGCATAATAGTATTATAATCTCTATTTAGTTTATTCATCTACTTCTGTACATAGAAAATAAAATAATGGAAAATATAAAATTACCCAATTATACAACGACCTTACTACAACGTGTATCAATAATATTTGGCATATCCCCAGTACATTATAATGATAAAAATAAAAACTTAATTGTGAAAATTTATAATCTGTTTTTCGCCTCACTTTGTTTATTGCTTGGAATACGCGTTTCATATGATTCTACTAATAATATCAAAGCCCAAGTAGGATTTCTTTTAGTTATCATCACCAACATGACGGCCCATATTATTTTTGCCATTTTTCGTGTATTTTGGGTCACAATCAAAAATAAAAAATTAAATTATAAATATCTAACAATGTTGCATAAGATTGACTCGAAACTAAAAATATCTCATGAGATTCATAGTAAATATTTGAAAAATACTCAGAAACTTATATTCTTGATGTGTGGATGTAAATTAGGATTTTATGTATATGATTTAGTTATCAATAAATTGTTCTGGATGAACCATATCTTTACACATGTAATATTATCAAACTTGCATATAAATATTTTTCAGTATTGCACTGAGTTAAGAATAGTGACGTCTAAACTGCAAATAATTGATCGCAAATTAAGAAACATGTTTGAAATAAAAGATAACGAAAATATAAAAACGTGCACAAATGAAACACACATCAGGGAAAGAATACACGCAAGAAGGAATGATACACTCAATAGTCTATTGAATATAAATATTGCTTATGGTCATCTCATCGACTGCGTGAATTTAATCAATCAAATGTTTGGATTATTGGTGAGAGCTTTTGTTGTTTATGAACTTGTGTTGGAAAATCATATCACTCGTTATCCGGTGGATTGCCTTTAAGAGAAAAGAATGCGCAGTCGACAAAGCCAACTGGCTCTATTCATCTACCGCCTTCTAATAAAATGGTGATCGTGAGACATTAAGCAGTGCGTTATTTGGTTTGCGAAGTCAAAATCAATTATCAGTGTTCAGAGGATCTTTGCAGAAACTTATCCAGGTGCACCTAGAAATAGTAATATAGACAAATATCATCTGGTTGTAGTGATTTGTTCTTGTATATTTCCAGGTTTGTACAAACACGCTGCAGTATTTCATCACTTCCTTCACACTAGCAGCATCTTTCTTCGTAATTAAATTAAGAATTTCACAGGTAAATCAAATAAATCAAGTATATGAGAAAGTATTATTGCAGAGATTTTGTGGAAAATTATTCATTGCATGATCTGTCTGATTCAATTTTGGCTTAGGTTCACACGGTTCCCCCACTTTCCCTTATATCTTCTTCTCCTTCATCATCATCATCATGTCAGCCCCCCTGCTTCCATTGTTGAACATAGCCCCCCCCCCATTGATCTCCATAGTTCCCTATCCTGGACAGACCGCATAGAAATTATTAATCCCACATGGTGGTGGGGTCTGCTTTTCTGGTCTTTCACCGCCACTTTGCTCTATCCTATCCTATATATGTCCTGCCTCACCACTTCCCTCCACCTGCGCTTGGGTCTTCTTATTTATGTTGTAAAAACTAAAAAAAGAATAGCACTTAATAATTAAACGATACGAGAGCTGATACAGCTCGCACCAAATCACTCCTCAGAACGACAGAGATGAAAACCCTCAGAAAAATCACGGGCAGGACTTTGCGCGGCAGAATCAGGAACACCACAATCAGAGAGATGTGCGACATCCAAGATGTTGTCAGATGGGGGAGGCAAAGGAGAAGGTACTGGAGGGAACATATGTGGAGCTAATGAACTCCCAAAGATTACCGCACCTAGCCATACATGGGAATCCAGAGGGAATGAGTTTACATGGAATGCCCCCCAAAGGATGGAATGACAGCTGGGAGTCCACATCTCAAGAGGCGGCAGACTCTGCACAAACAGGCCCATCAAGCGGCTCAGTTTAAGAAGGAGAATATTTTCTATAATTAGTATTTTTGTTTCAGTTTTTTTCAGTCCACTTTGTAAATATCCACTCTCTGTGGTTGTTCTCGCTACTATCTTGCGTTATCATCTATACACTGTACTCTGAGAATGTGAAACAACGGGAATATGAACTATTGACTACACTCAGCAAAATTACTCTGATCAATTTCAATGGTGAGTCGAAAATCTATAATTTCTAATTGTAACTGCACCCTCAAGGAAGAAGATGAGAAAACTTTAGATCCTAGGTTCCCAACCTGCGGGTAATTACTCCCGTGAGGGTATAACAGCTATATGGCGGGGTAATTAGTAACTTTTGCTATTGAGTTTACATACAAAACAAGGAATCCTTCAGAAAAATCGAAGTTACGTATCTTATTGGTAAAATAAGTTTCTAGAATAGGACTTATAGTCCGGTCATTATATCAATGCGTTTCTATACCCCGCTACGCTTCTACTAGCTTCCTTGCGTCTTACCATTGGCGAACCACTTAGCAGAGAATGACAACCAGTTAATATTTACACTTTATTTTTAATAAACTTTAACTGTTAAATGTTTCAACCGTGAAAGCTTGTTTAAAACTAAACAATATAAGTGACTCGTTGTACTAATACGAATATACTTAATAATCCTATTTTTTTTAAATATAGTATTATTCTTTTAACGCAAAATATCCATATAGGAACTCTTGTGTTAATGTGACGGAAGCAAAAAGTGAAGAGTGTGTGACCCTTGGTCATTTCACATGTCTACCTACCTACATGTAGTATGCAGGTATATAGATTAAATAATAATATCGAAAATAAAATATTCTACAACAAT
Organism: Ceraclea dissimilis; assembly: GCA_963576895.1. Classification (NCBI taxonomy): domain Eukaryota; kingdom Metazoa; phylum Arthropoda; class Insecta; order Trichoptera; family Leptoceridae; genus Ceraclea; species Ceraclea dissimilis. The sequence goes on from OY756360.1 coordinate 19,500,148, forward strand.
TCCTTCGGTTGCCAATACCTGTCCATGAAAAAAAGAGACCATCATGTCTGAAACGCATTAATAGAGTGGCTCCACGTTAGGGGTTGCAAGACTGAAAAAGTTGGCATCAGCTGCTTTAGACAATTTTATTTAACCCGTAAGAGGCTCTTTCATTATTTCGTTTATTTATCCAAAACTACAAACATATTTAATAGAAAAACAAATACCTAATATAATATATTGCCCCACTGACGATAGTCCGTTCTGGGGCAACACTATTCAGTACTTTTAGTGAATAAGTATGGATAGGTATCAGAAGTGTGTTAGTGTGTTCGAGTATTTTATGATTTATTTTTTTTAAATAGGCAGTCCACCCTGACTGGGTGATAATGTGCCAGTACACATCTAAGAAAACTTAAGATAAAAAAAAATTATGACTGAATTAAAAGAATTGTGTATTGGTATATCATTTCTATATACCTATTTACAGATAAGGAAATATATAAGCAAGTGATTCTACTGCGTAATCAAATAAAGAATAAACCAATAATTCTATCAGCATTTGGATTCTTTGAAGTGAACGCCGCTCTGCTCCATACATTCATTGCAACAATTGTATCCTATATTATCATAATATATCAAATGACTCAGTAAATAAAGAAAATCCGGATAATTGTAACTATATTAATGAAGAATTGTAACTATATGAATGAAGAGTTGTAACTATATGAATGAAGAATTGTAACTGTATGAATGAATAATTGTCACTATATGAATAAAGAATTGTAACTATATGAATGAAGAATTCTTCTTCTTTCGAATCCATGCGACCATTGTACAAGTTATCTAGGAGTCATAGCTCCGCGTCAATGTTCCGTAAGTAATAAGAATTGTAACTATATGAATGAAGAATTGTAACTATATGAATAAAGAATTGTAACTATATAAATTAAGAATTGTAACTCTATGAATGCATGCGAATAGCAATAAGTTTTGAAAATTGTAACATTGTATTTAATATCCTATCGCCCTCTCTGGAACGCTAGTATTACCCGTGTCCAGGGTGTGACAGTTGTTTTTGTACGGTATTGTGATGTACTTGTGAATGTGTTCTTCGTGTTGTATTGGTGAGTGAATGGAGATGTGGAATATTGTGGAAGTGCGTGGTATTAATTTATTATATACTATCCATTGTTATACTGTGTTTTGCTCCTCCCCAAAGCACGAGCTCTGCTCATTTTTGAGGAGTAGTTTTGCCTAATGATAAATGTTCAATACCTGGATATTTTTGGGTTAACTGGAAGAAACCGAAAGAAAGAAACTGCCCGATGGGCCAGTCTGGTAAAAGGGCCGCTGGCTGTTTAATTGTACACATGGTGGGAAGTAAGGGGCCATCGTCTCTAAAATGCCCGGGCCGGTTTTACGAGCCAGTCCAGGCAGTGGCGTAACTAGGGGGGGCGAGGGGGGCGGTCCGCCCCGGGCGGCGCTTTTCAGGGGGCGGAAAAATGGAACGAAACAGGAAAAAAAACTGATAAAACAGACACATTTAAAAAAAATATCTTATTTTTTTTAATTATTGGGAAAATCCATTGTATACATTTAATTGACTTCGTGAAAAAATGTCGCCTGCGGCGCTACTTATACACTTTTTTCATGTCACAGCTATATTAAAAATTTTGTTGTTCTGCCCTAATTTCGAAGCTGGAGACTGCTGGGTAGGTATGTACTTGTACTTATAGGTACTTTATGGATCAGGAATGGGGCGGCATTTACAGAGTCCGCCCCGGGCGGCACTTATGGTAGTTACGCCACTGAGTCCAGGCCTGGGAAGAATCATAGCCTTGTGACGAGTTTGCTCTAGTGAACAATTCCGTATGATTTATTATAGGTATGCCTAATTTAATTGTAAGTAGGTGATAGTGGTACACTGTTTTTTATTTTCTTATTCACATGGACTCCACTAGGTTGGCGAGTGATTTGTTGTGTACACTGTTCACTTGAATAAAAAAATATGGATATCACAATACTAGTGCTTTTATTTTCCAACAGCTTCCTTTTCAGAACACAGGGGTATTACAAAGCATCTTTTTAACGAATGGTTTTTTGCACTTCTCACATCATTCGTAGAACCTTTTTTGTTTTTCATCAACTTTTGCTTTAATTATAATTTCAAGGTTTATCAATCAAAGAAATCAAAATGTAGATTTTTTTTTTTATTAACAAGCAAGTGTTTGGAATATTATTTTTAAGTAGGTACTTGGCAGTACATAATACAGAAAGGAATGCTATTGTATTACTGAAGTAACTGTGGATTGACTGCGCAGACTTGAGCCAAAGGTTTGCCAGGATTGGTTAAAGTCACAAACTGCTCAGCAACTTCTACGGCAACTCTGATTTGGGCCTCGCCTGTCGAAGCGCCTAAAATAAATAATTGTAAGTATGTAACATTAAAATTATTAAGCGTAGTATTTCAAAGTTCTAGGAAAACAGTAGTATAGTAGGTCTGCGATGTCTATGGATTTAAAATACAGATAGAAACACAATCTATGGAATTTACTACCCAAAAACTTTCAGTGGTGTCACAAAATAGCCGAAAACAATCATCAAGGGGCCATGAAAATGTTGTGAAATTTTGAATGGCTTCATTTATAAGGTTGTTTGAGGCTCGAGGCAAACAGTGCAAAATTATTCAGCTGTTTACAGTCTGGATAATTATACAAGTTATTATACGATGGTCGTAACTAATGACAAATTCCAAATATTCAGTCGGATGTAACTACTATCGCCATCTATGCGCATTGCGCAAGTATAACGTCAAATTTTCAGCGAGACAACACAATTCTTTGCTAGCGAGCATACTACCGCCATCTAACGTAATAGTTTCACAACAAAAAATTCAAAAAATTAAAATTATACACAACATTGGTATCACGAAGTAAACTTGGCATATATAGGTGGTATTTTGATAATTAGTAGAAAATTATATACAAAGAGAAATTTTACCCAAATGTGGCGTAGCAATAACATTGGGATGTTGAATGACTTCAAGGGTGATGGGATCTGTTGGAGGTTCTTGCTCGAAAACATCCAGGGCGGCTCCTCCGACCTGTAAATGTACAATATTTAAAATTAAATTAAACCAACTCTAATAAAGTTCAAAATGTTCTAGTCATGAGCACAAAACCGGACGTTTTTTGTGTTGAATTTGCTGCAAGAGTATTATAACACTGGAAATAGTCGTGATCTTGCAAAAAAAAACGAAACCGTTTGATTTGCTTCAGGTTTTTAGAATGTGCAAAGTGCAAACTGATGCTCAGCAGTAGGTAAGGTAATCTTCTCCAAGATTATTCTTCTCCTTCTTCATCCATTCTTAGAAATCATACATACCATGCAGTAAAAAATGTCTCACACTTAATTTTGTCTAAAATTTTGGACTGACTATCGCATTGAGAAATATAGGCGACGCGATTCGCGATCTTATTTTGCCGGTAAATTTGTAGATAGGTACAGATGTATTTGGAAGCATTATTATTTATTATGTACATAAATACGTATTCTGTCAGAAACACATGAACATGAATATTGTATGTATTTGTATTGAGGATTTAGCTATTTCTGTCAGCACAAAAAATCGTAAGTCGGGAATGTTTTCGGTAATTCATATGACTTACGCCAGATATAATATTCAAGAGGACGGCAATGAACTTGACTTAGTGACCTTGGCACAATCTTCAATACTTAATTGAAAGAGAACAACATAGGGTACTGCAAATGTGACTCAAGTTCAGATTTTGACAAATTTATTATGAATTAACATGTATGTACGTATAGACAAATTGACTTCGGCTATCATTACTAATAAAATCTCCTATTATCTTACCAATGACCTTATAGCGGCGTCCCTCAAGGGCATGTCCTAGACCTTTGAACCGAATATTGTTAAAGTGAAATTAGAAGAAAACTTTGTTATCCAATAATGAATTACAATTTCAATCAAGCTAGAATGCATTTAATGAAACTTCTATTTATAGTTATAATAATATTATTACAACTGTTTTATCAATAGTTCCGATAAACTCGACACATATGTTGACCTTTTCAACATTTCTGACGAAATCGTAGGACAGTATTGAACAATAATAGAAGAATATGTTATTTTGTACTTAAACATCATAAAATGGAGCAGGTACAATAAATCCCTCATGAAAAAATACCCATTACCGAAAATTATATTCATGGGTTAGTAATTAGTATGCACGTCAATAGTGGTTCGAAGGTTTTCTGTCTTTACCTGTCCACTTCTAAGTCCTTCCAGAAGATCCTTCTCGTTGATAAGACCCCCTCTTCCAACATTTATAATTTTAACTCCCTTTTTGCATTTTGAGAAAACGTCTGCATTTATCATATCTGGAAAATAAAAAATGGTCAGCTATGTCATTAAAATGGTGAAAGTATTCGTTGTTCCACCAGGAAACCCGAGAAAATAGCTAATTTTATGTTTCTTTTGACAGCAAAATCAAAAAATAGATAATGAGTGATTTCTCACTTCTTGTAGACGGCATAAGTGGAGTATGAACCGTAATGTAGTCAGCTAATGGCCAAATTTCATGGAGTTCCTTTTTCTCTGCATTAAATTTCTTTGTGTCTTCAGCAGATACAATAGGATCGTAGCCGATAATCTACAAAAACAAAATAAATTTACTATTCTGCTGCTCAGGAACGATGCTTGAACCTCTATATTGACGAACGACTTGTATCTATCAATCGGCATTATACCTTCATACCAAAGGCGCTCATTCTGATGGCTACTTCTCTTCCAACTCTGCCTAATCCAAGGACAGCCAAGGTCTTGCCTTGAACTTCTTGTCCCATATACTTTGCCCTCTCCCATCTACCATCTCTCAATGCAGCTGCTGCCCAAACAACATTTCTAGCTAAGCATGTGAGGAGGGAACATGTCAATTCACAGGCACTGATGGCGTTTCCTCCAGGTGTGCTGCAAAAATAAGAAATACAGAATTATACATAGGTATTCGTCGGAAGAGGGCGTCGCCTTATAGATATTTTTCGGAACTTACTTCAAAACAATAATTTTCTTGGCTGTGGCTGCTGGCACATCGATGTTATCAACTCCTGCACCGGCTCTTCCCACAACTTTCAGTCTGTCGCCAGCTTCTAGAATTTCTTTGGTCACTTGAGTACTAGATCTGACAATTAGGGCATCGTGGTTCTAAAACAATAAAAACGAAGTATTTCAAAGAAAAAAAATATAAAAAACTTACGAGTATACTATAAAATACTCATTCGTAAGACACTATAGCTTTACCATTTTTATTTTTAACATTTTAGGGACTTTCTTTAGAGTGTTTCCTTTTGCTTTCCTAGCTAAGACATTGCGATTTTTAAAATAATTTTCGACTTCGACGGGACAGTCTCCCATGAGTCCCATGCTATACCATCTGGACTTAGAGAAAATATATGGATCGTATTGTAGAGAGTATATAATTACGTATGTATGTATTTTTATTTTTGAATTATGTAGTACCTACGTATAATAGTGATTATTTTATTTACACAGTTGTGTCGACAAGATGACAATGTCATCTTTGCCTATATGGATGACATGATTTTCCTGCGTGATTTTTAACCCAAATTTAATTTTATTAAATTCCGATATGTAGTTACCCTCGTTAAGTATTAATATTTTCCAATTTCCAACATTAATCTGTCTCTACATTGAAAGCGCATCGTGTTGTGATGAGTGAAAAAAACACAATCAGCTGACCTATCCGTTATTACGGAAATCGTTTTAGATGAAAACTAATTAAAAATAGCTTGATATGCTCTGTATGCTGAAAAACACACAACGCACATTATCACTATTCTAAAGCAAGTTTAATAAATATATCCAACTTACATAGTTACGGAATACTTTGGATATTGTGAAGATATCCAAAATATTTATAAATTTTAGAAGACCTTGAGGATCAGTTGACATAAGTTACCGTAAAGAATGGGTAGATTAAAGCTAATTATTTATTTATCCTTTTCCTTACTTTAATTTCTTCTTTGAGTTCCTCCTTGGAAAGCTTCGTTTTGGATGTGACTTTGATGCCATACTTTTGGAGAAGCTCAGCACACTTGCTGTCCACAGCATCAGAAATTAGGACTGATTCTATTTTCACCATTTTGATGAGGAGCTGAATGAAAAAGAAAATGAGACAATTAAAAAAAATATTTCAGAATAATTAGAAGTAATTAGAGTTACGTACTTCTCAAAAATTGTAAGTATTTTTTTCTTTTTTTTTTAGTTGAGATTGTTTTCCCATATGCTTGTAGTTCTCTAGTTAGAAAAACATTAGCATGTTTATTATGTAAGACATCTACCAAAACAACATTTTATTTTTAACTAGGTACCAAGAATTTAAGTATTCAGGTACTAGTATATATCAATACACTTAGTTTTAGATAAATTAATTATACGCACCTACGTACATATACAATAAATATAAATATTATAATACGAATATGTTCATAATATTAGATAATAATAGCCACTATTCTTATCATTTTTAAACTTTTTATTGTTATTTACTGGAAAAAATCGTGCTCTGTCTGACCTCAAAAAGTTTTATCAAGTGCCTTGTAGTTATAAGAACTTAATGCCGCGAAAATGAAAATTCTGTGATTACTTAGCAATGCGATTATTATGTAGACGCGGCAAATTATAGTACAATGTACAATAAAAGTCGTTTCACAAATAAATTATTACTAAGCCGCACAAATACAATGAATCTCGCCGGCCAAAATAACATTCTTTAACTTAATTATGGGTACACGCTTACTTGGAACTTGTGTGAATAACTTATTTAAAACTATTTTCATTCATAAACATTACGAAAACAAATTTTAAAAATATAAAATACAGAAAGAATGTACCTCGTGTCACTAAAATCACTAAAATGAATTGATGAAACGCTCTCCCCACTCGAATAATTTAAACAGAATGAATTCCAAATTTGAATTAATTACATTCAATAACTGGCGACGGCATGGGTCAACAAGAATGACTGGTACATTGGCGGTACCTACCGCTTGATAAAATAATTTAATTTTGTTTTATAATATAAAACTTTTTATAGTTTGTAGATGTCCAAAGGGCAAAGATGTCATAAGTAGTTTAAAATGACTTCGTCTACATAAATAAATACTTTTAAATGTAATGAAGGTAATATACATTAGATTATGTAGGTATTAAAATATTAATATTCGTTTAAACATAACTACAACGTTTCATTGTGAGATTATTAAAATGTTATAGGTATTTATGTTGTAAATAAAAAATAATCAAATCGCGATATTACCAAAGTAGCAATGCTGTGGGAAAAGAAGAAGTATAATAATTATAATCTATCTACTTATCGTGGGTACTCCACTTTATGTGCCCCTAAAACCCCCGTGCTCCGTCACTGAAAAACAAGTTTTTTATAAAACCATAGAAAATTTATGATAGAATGGTCTCCCCAAAAGATTTTATTTAGATTCAAAAATAAGCAACATTCAATTTAAATGTTTTCAGTGTTGTCAAACTAACATTGGTTTATTATTTTAAATTATTTTTATTTTTATTTAAGTAAATAGTAAAAATTAGATAGGTATTGGAAAATACAAAATTGAAAATACCTAAAATGACTACCTACCCAGATATAAAACGCAAATTTTACTTATAGATAATTTTTGGCAACACTGAAAGTAAATGTCAAAATAAACATGTTTTCTGCCGCAGTGTTTTGTATTGTTGCGCTATAATTTCGCGGCATTTTATAATTTTAGTCTAAAAATACATTATTTAAAGAGTTATTACCTCATTTCATTAATAGCGGTTTTGTAAATTCAATATTTTTGGTTACTTATTACATTAAATCAAAATGTCACAACGAGTTAGGAGATCCAAACAAAAACCAAAGTATAAAGAGAGTGATGATTCCGAAAGTGAGAAAGACTTCGAGGATTCTGGTTCTGAGGCTTCTATACCGGAGGATGCCGGGGCAGAGAATTCCTCAGATTCATCTGAAGGAGACTTTGAAGATGTGGAAGAAGAAACAAATCCAAAAAAGAAGAAAGTGTTCAAGAAAACAAAAAAATCACAGGCTACGGAAAAATCACCAAAAAGCATAATATTAATGGATAAAATCAAACGTAATTTACAATCAGCAGGCCTGAGAAACGATTCTTCACAAGACCAGAACAATTCGGCTGAGGAGGTCATGATATCAATTAAAGATTTGACAGAACAAGAGAAGCTTTTGCCCACATTTTTAAATCTGTCAGAAAGTGGTAAGTTTTCTTATATATTTATTAAGGTAGGAAGGAATGAAAAAGGTAGATATGTAGTGTTATATTTTATCAATTTAAATCTGCCAATGAAAGACATAACTTGTTTTCTGAGGCCCACCAATACCTGAGCACTCACAATCTTAATCTGATGAGTTTCTATAATGCCACACGACATATATATATATATATATATATATATACGTACATAAAAAATTAACTAGATTTGCAATTGTGTATTCTGGGTTCATACAAACAGTTGTTTGAGAAAAGTATCACTTGAAATTTAAGTACTTTTGTGAAATGGATTGAAATAAACCGTTCGTATGGATCTTACAGCCAAATATTCTAGCGGTTTCAATTATTTGTCTCCTTCACAAAATTTTGGAAAGTCGACTATTAGGCAAAAATGCTGACTAATCGGACATTGAGTGCCGACTAGTCGTCTAGTCGGCCAAATCCATAGTCTACCCACCACTACTTTTTAATTATTTCTCACATCCGAGAGGTACTGTTACTTCAGACTGGTTGTATTGAGAACAGAATGCTTACACTTCGTACTACTATATCTCATAGTGTAATATTATCACTTTATTAAACGATTTTCCAGATTCTGATGGAGATGACGAGCCAAAGCAATCATCTTCCACACGTTATCCAGACCAACCTCTGGACTACAACACATTCATTGCTAATGAGAATGTCGCTGGACCTTCTAAGAGGAACGCTACTTTGAATAAAACAAAAAGACTCAGTGATTCCAGCAGCGATTCTGAAATGGAGGACGTTGGTGATAATCAGGTTAGTTTTTCATTACATAATCACATATGTGATGTTTTGGAATATTTTGCTGACCTTAATGAAAACATTCTGCTAAACAGAGCTGTCCTCTCTTCTCTATCCGTCTTTGTCGTACTCTGTACATAATTTGTCCATGGAGACTCTTGCCTTTGACTCAGCCAGATTGTTATTAATGTTTCTGTGTCACCTAATTCATATTCTGTGATCCTAAGTACAAAGAACTACCTGATTTTAGCTTTAAACACTACATAGTTCCATCGGTTCTTTTACAATTCTAATTAGGATTGTTCAGTATTGTTTGTCCTCTGTGCAACTATAGATGCAAAGTTCTGACAGTATCCTCAATGATTTATCTTTGTTCTGCATTTGTCACATGTTTTTACACATTTTAATTTATTTAGTGCAAAATAGTTCCATAAATAACATTTTACAAATGTTTTAACAAATAACTATTTCAAAAAGCTAACGCTTTGAAGTTAGTCACATTACACAATATACAAATTTAACGTACTCGTTTAATATCAAATCTTGTTTTTGTCTAATTATCAGATAACCAACTTGTCATCACAACAGAAGTCACCGGAAAAAGAAGAGCCGGTCACCAAATTAAATTTCCAACATTTACAAGAACACACAAAACGTATGGAAGAAGCTAAACAGAGCTTGGAGCAATATAAGAAGAGAGTTTCTAGCGCTCCGTCTAAGCAAGACGGACTCAAGATCCACGAGCTGCTGGCAATAGGAGAGAGTGAGGTGTTTGAAGAAAATGAAGAAGTCTCAGAGGAGCAAGATAGTGATTCGGATGTTGAGGACTTGGAGGAAGTTAAAGGTTTTTATAATATTCTTTTTTAATGCCTTACATTACAGAAATATTGAGACTGGCTGGCCCATGCAACCTCATTTGTGTGCGGTGTGGTAACGTCGATCGGATTGCGACCAGAATGACTGGTGGTAGAGTAGATATATCAAATCTCAGAAAATCCCATGGGTTTATTTTTTTAATCGATGTTGCTTTTGATACGATGAGCAAAAATTTATTTTGTCATTTCTGTTATTCTTCGCTTACACTATCTGGCAAACTTTGGTATATTGAAGCGATAGTTGAATGATTTTTACTCAGAGCATATCTATTTATATTATGTATGTAATATAAATTCTATGTTTGTTCTAGGAGAAGTAAAATCGCAAGCCACAATACCCAAAGGAGGCATACAACTAGTATTAAATCTTCCAACCGATGGAGCCAAGCAAAAGAAGAAAAAATTGGATATAGAAATGATGATGAAGAGACGAATGAATCGGGTGAAGAAAGAATATCAAGTCTACATTCATAGAGTTCACGTACTCTGCTGGTTGGGGCACGGGAATTATGTCAACACTGCAATCAATGATCAAAGTATAATGGCTGCTGCATTGTCACTAATTCCCTCGAATCAGTGTTACCCAGAGGATCGCGTAAATATAAAATATATCGAACAAATTACAAAATGGTACATAACTAAAATTATTCTTAAAGAAGACAAGAATGAACAGAAATATAGACCAAATAAAAAGTCTCTCATATTGACTCTGCTGCAACAAATTGAAATGAAAATGGTTCCGAGTAAAAAGAATCTAGTGTTAATTTTCATAGCAATGCTCAGAGCGTTAGGTATTAAGTGTAGATTAGTTTTATCATTTAGAGTAGCTCCTTTAAGGCCAACAGAATTATTATCTTTATCTTTGAAAGGTAAAGATGATCAAAAAAAGGATAAATCGAGAGAGAAAGGGGAAACTTCAAAACATTTCGAATCATCTCAAACGAATAATAAAAGTAATAAAGATTCAAAGTCTAAATCCTCCAAGGAGAATGAGAAAAAAAAATCTGGTGAAATGTCGAAGTCTAAAGGAAAAACTTATGAAAGTATTCCGCAGTTGGATGGAGCTGATGACCGATTAACAAGAAAATCTCCAGCTACCTCTGGAAGTCAAAAGAAAAGAAATATATCGTTGAATAAAGTGCCCGCCAAGCAACCGAAATTAGAACTTCCATCTCCAAAGACTCCATCTTCCAGCAGTGTGTCATATTGGGACCAGTTAATGCAGAATGTCGAGGAAACGCCAAAAAACCCAAAAAGAATCAATCACAGGGAATTGAAAAGGGAATATTCATCGCCCGAAATTAAGACAGAGTCTCATACTCCTATTAAGAAAACCATATTTGATGACTCGACGTTAATAGCTGGAAAAAATAAAACTGATGTTTTTGCCGATTCGACTGTATCGCTAAATGGAGGTTCTAATCCCACAGATAAAGGAGGCACGACTAGTTTTGCAGGAATGATTAACAAATCGCCGATTATTAGTCCAAGGAAAGAAGGGATTGTTGATAATGTTTCTGATATAAATGTGTCATCATCATCTAAAAGAAGATCATTATCTTTATCTAATGTAAGTGCGACAGAAAAGGACAGTAATAAAGTAAAAAGCAGTGCAGATAAAAGTACAAATAGTAAGAAAGGAAATGAAATAAGTCCAGATAAAACATTAGCCAGAACAAGAACTAGAAGAGTTTCTAAAAATAGTACCCCTTCAAGCACTGAACAAACAATAAACAAAACACCTTCTAATAGCAAAGCTTCTAGAAAAGCAGTGACAGAAAAATCAAAAACGGATCCGGTTAAACCCCCAAGCAGACCTCGTAGTAGACAATCAGTTGATCAAAAACCTTCGACAACCACACATCCTAGTAGTACCTCCAAGACGGGTAGAAGGAATATCAAAGACAAGATTGAGAAAGCTAAAAACGAGACATTTACAATTGATTCAAATCAGCCTGGAAGCAGCGGGACAACAAAGTCAAATGCCAAATCAAAAGTTAAAGAGAAAATTGAGAAAGCCAAAAATGAGACATTTACAATTGATTCAAACAATGCAGTGAGCAGTGAGACATCAAAGCCAAATGCGAAATCAAAAATTGTGACAGAAAAGAAGAAAGCTAGTAAAAAAGATGAAAAAGAATTAAATTCAAAACAAGTTAAGACAGCAAAGAAAATTACCGAAGAAGTAAGTAAATATTTCAGTCCAGAGAAAACTGAGGGAAATTCTAAGACACCAGCTAAAGTTGGCCGAGTCAGTCACAGAGATTTGATGATAAAATCTTTAGTAGCTGGAATTAGTCCTCGTAAAGAAGATACCGGGGGATCAACAAAGGGAAGACAGAGCAAAGCTGAAGCTAACAGTAAACTTACAAAAGGTTAGAGCAGACACATCTCTTTTGAATTAACGTGTGTATTTTAGTTAGTAAGTCATCTCTTCCATTGATCTTTGTAGACATACCATATCAATAATCATAAGTTGTAAGTTGAATTTTACAGAAGAATAAAAGCATTAAGTAGGGCCACATTACGACCATCGATATGTATAATGTTTTCCTACTTCTACCGTTGTTTTTACAGGTGAATCTACCAATCGTGTTGAAGAAAAAGCAGTTCCTAAATCAAAAGCCAGAAGAGTTTCCGAAATGAGTGATGCTGATTTCAAACCTGCCAAGAATAAAACACCTGCGACAAAGAGTGCCAAAGATAGAAGAGTTCTGTCTTCTGATGAAGACTGTGGAGTGGACACCAAGAGGAAGGGTGTGGATGTTTGGTGTGAAGTGTATGTGGAAGAAGAGGAACAGTGGATATCTGTAGATGTTGTTAAGGCACAAGTGCATTGTTGTAATGAAATTTACGTAAGTTTACAAATCTTTCCGTTGTATATACAATCAAATATACAGGGTGTCCCGTAAATCAACGTCATCCCGTGGAGGGGTGATAGACCAGCTCATAACCTACCAGAAAATCGAAATATGACCTATTAAAAATCGCTCATTCTCGAGATATCGGCACTTTTTTGTTTTTCGTGAAATTCGACACCTTCGATCAGTTTTTCGATCGCCACGGTCACAAAAATCAATATTATGGGATTAAAGTTTTTGATTCGTAATCCTGAATAATTCAGCTATTTAATTAGAGTCTAAAATAAAACCTATTAATGCACATTTTTGAAAAAAAGAACATCGTTTCCGCCTCTCGAATTTTTTGTTTTTTATTAGCAAATTTCAACTCCTTTACACTGTAAAAATTTTGTATGACATTAAGCTGGCAAATTATATTAAAAACTTCCTCATTAAATGTACTTTTTACAAAGGTACAAAACTGGATATAGTTCCTTTTACAAAAAAAAGATAATGCGGTTTTACTTCAAAAGGACCTCATTATAAAAAAAATCAAATTCAGGGTTATAGCTTCCTTATGTACAATATTTGAATAAGTGATAGAGGATAAAAAAATATGAAAAAAAGTTTAAAAAATGCATGTCCAAAAATCAACCGTTTTGGAGTTATGGTCTTTTGAAAATTGAGGAGTATGAAAATTTCTCATTTGGGTTTTTTGACTATAACTCATAAACCACCAACTCGATTTTGACAAAATAAATTAAAAATCATTGTAAATAATGTAGGCTTACCATAAAATTCCTAATTTGCGGCCTTATCTTCAAAATTTTGTGAAAATTTCGTTAAGAAACATGAATTTTTGTGAAAAAATGATATTTTTTTACAGAATTTTTACTCGATTCTAAGGAAAAGGCCACAAATTAAGATATTTATTGGAAGCCTATTTTATCGACTATGATTTTACATTTATTTTGTTAAAATCGAGTTAGTAGTTTGTGAGTTATTGTCAAAAAACCCTAATGAGAAATTTTCATACTCCTCAATTTTCAAAAGACCATAACTCCAAAACAGTCGATTTTTCGACATACATTTTTTAAACTTTTTTTCATATTTTTCCATCCTCTATCACTTGTCCAAATATTGGACATAAGGAAGCTACAACCCTGCATTTGATTTTTTTTTATAATTAGGTCCTTTTGAAGTAAAACAGGAATATCTTTTTTTGTAAAGGGAACTATATCCAGTTTTGTACCTGTCTAAAAACTACACTAAATGAAGAAGTTTTTAATATAATTTGCCAGCATAATGTCATACAAAATTTTTACAGTGTAAAGGAGTTGAAATTTGCTAATAAAAAACAAAAAACTCGAGAGGCGGAAACGATGTTCTTTTTTTCAAAAATGTGCATTAATAGGTTTTATTTTAGACTCTAATTAAATAGCTGAATTATTCAGGATTACGAATCAAAAACTTTAATCCCATAATATTGATTTTTGTGACCGTGGCGATCGAAAAACTGATCGAAGGTGTCGAATTTCACGAAAAACAAAAAAGTGCCGATATCTCGAGAATGAGCGATTTTTAATAGGTCATATTTCGATTTTCTGGTAGGTTATGAGCTGGTCTATCACCCCTCCACGGGATGACGTTGATTTACGGGACACCCTGTATGTAGTAGTTGTGATATTTTACCATCGATATATAATGTTATCACTAGTTCTGATGCATAGTCCTGACATAATTCAATCATAGTCTTATTGCATAGTCTCTGCTCATTGTATGACCTCAATGTCTTGATGATGACAGATGTTAGAGGTTAATCAGAACTAATTGAGGCTGAAATTGTTTTTTTTATTTTTCCAGACTCGCTCGACTCATCCCGTGACGTATATCGTAAGTTGGGACAATAGCTCTCATATGAAGGATGTAACGCGTCGCTACGTGCCTCACTGGAATACTACAACAAGGAAACTACGGACAGACCCTGCGTGGTATGAGCAAGCAATGCGGCCGTGGATTGCACCCCCGACAATAGAAAACATCAGGGAAGATAGGCAACTGGATAGGATGCAGTTAGATGCGCCGCTGCCAAAATCTATTGCCGAGTAAGAGTTTTACTATTTTATCAAATGGAAGACATTCACAACTTGTCTCCTGAGGCACTGTAATACTTGATCATCCACAAATCTTCTTGACGAAGACTGAACTGGACCGATCATATCGACCAGATCCTTAGAACGAATGCATTTTGAGTACAAGAAATCATAGAGTGTGTATGACAAATTGCATGAATGTGACGAAAGCAAGGAGTATTTGTAAGAGTTTAATGGTTAGGCAATACATATGTCCTCTCTATTTACCCCGCAGGAGACATGGTGGCGTGAGGGGATAAATAGATTGCACCTTCCATGGTTCCCCAAGTTAACGCAGGAAATATGTGTCAATAATGTGACTTGTTTTTTTTAGATTCAAGAATCACCCACTATACGTTTTGAAGCGCCATCTTTTGAAGTTTGAAGTGATATATCCGCCAGATTCACCCACATTGGGTTTCATCCGCAACGAACCCGTGTATGCCAGAGAGTGTGTTCACATTTGCCGCTCGAGGGAAACATGGGTCAAGGAAGCTAAGGTGGTCAAACCAGGACAACAGCCCTACAAAATTGTGAAAGCGAGACCTAAATATGATAGGGTAATTGTTATTTTCATTTTTATCACTAGTATTATAAGTAGGTACAATCCTACTGGATTGAAATCTTAAGATTGGTCTGAAATAAGCATTTAATCTCTCCACTCGTTTCTTGATGGCTGCCACACTGCACATTCATACTCACCCAGTGTATGTATGTAAATATAGTAGACTTCCGATCATCTGGCGTGTTTCAGCCATCACGGGTGGCAGGTTATTGAATGTGGCGTAATTCTGGACTATATCTCCACTAAGATGCTGTTTGCCAGGGATTATTCCTTACATTCAATACAAATACGGGTGAAAACTTAGACAATTATGGATCGTGTTGGGTTGGAAAATAAATAAATAAGTTTTTACAAATGCTGTCAGTGCTTGGAATCAGGGCCAGAGTCGGTTATGCTTGCTCCAATGACCGACTACTTCAATGATAAACTGGATAATTTCATATAAACACAATTCAATCAGAGTTTGAGCGAATCAGCGAAAGCTCCCTACCTAATACCGAATGATACTAATAAATTTATGACAATATCTATCTTTATACATTTTTGTATATCTTACTCTATTGGATTATTTTCTTCCAGCTATCTGGTAGTCTGATCAGAGACATTCCACTCGAGATATTCGGCCCCTGGCAAGTGGATGATTACGTGCCCCCGGCTGCTGAGAATGGTGTGGTCCCCAGGAATCCATACGGCAACGTGGAACTCTTTAAAGCCTGCATGTTACCTAAAGGAACTGTACATCTTCAATGTAGGAATGCCTTTTTTTTACTTTCAGACATTTAATTAGAGAGCCTTCTTAAGTTTGGTTTGTAAAATTACCCTCAATTCTTTCTAAAATTTTATTTTTTTTTGTATTATATTTCCAGTACCGGGATTGAACAAAGTGGCCAAAAAGCTTGGCATAGACTGCGCACCAGCCATGACTGGATTTGATTATCATTCTGGTTGGTCTCATCCAGTTTACGATGGTTTTGTTGTGTGTGAAGAATTCAAGGAGCAAATGATTCAAGCTTGGGAACAGGTACGTACATCTGCTATATGTGATTATTGTTTCATTTTATATTTACATTCACATTTTGTACAACCTGCGCCAGTGGCAAACTATTCCATCCTCCACACATCCAAAACGCTATTGTGTAAGAAATCCTCCTAGGAATTCTACTTGAAACTGTATTTGTTTAACCTCACAACGTCTTAAATTTGTATTTTGGTTGAGGCAGAACATCAGCTTCAGTTCAGGTTATTGTCTACATACTTTCATTGTATTTTTATTTCACATAATATTTATTTTTTCAGGAGCAAGAAGAAGCAGAAGCTCGTGCTCTGGAGAAAGTAGAAAAGAGAGTTTATGGCAACTGGAAACGTCTCATCAGAGGTCTTCAAATCAGAGAGAAGCTGAGGGCTAAATATGACTTCCAGGATGTCCCCGAAGACAGGTTGGGTGGCGGTAAAGGAAAGAAGAGATCCAAAGGTCCTAGATTCTTAGCTAAGAAACGAAGATCTTGCGAAGCTTCTTCTGAATCTGATTGAATATTAGGCAGCTTTGTCAGTCTTATAATTTCTCTACCTTAAAACAATGTCCTCAATTCACTTGGCTGAGTTGACCCATCACACCTTTCGCTCTGTTCACAGAGTTGTCGAGCTGCGGATTGCCTTTTGATGCGAGTGTCTTGTCGTAAGTCAGTGCTGTGTTATGGTACGGTAGCTGTGATAATTTGTGTGATGCGCTGATAACTGAACACACATCTCAATACTAAAGGCAACTGCTAGCTTTATAAATTAAACAGCTAGTTTTAGAGAACCGCCATAATTGTTATTTTTCACTGCATGCCAGTTATATGTTTTAAAACATTTATCTTCATGTGTTTTATGTTACATTTTCAGTATTATTTATTATGTTTGTTTGTGAATGTTCAATATTTATATCTTTTGTATAATATATGCATGTTTACTCATTATTGTTGTGATGTATACAATCATTTTTATTATCATATTTTTACTCTTTATTGTACATAGATTCTACACGATCATTAATATTATAGACACATATTATTATTGTTTTCAATTGTCATCCAGCTCATCGATTATGAGAGATTTTAATTTCATTTGATTTATGTAGGTTATTCCTCAGTTATTGTCATTTTATTATCTTTTTTTTATTATTATTATTAATATTGTCTATTGTGTAATTATTGACATTTTGTTACCTGATTTATTAATAAATAATTGATACTGTAATTCCTAATTCTTGTAAGTGTATAATTTTTCTCTATTATTGTTGTTGATATCTTTGGATGCAACTCGGCAGTCAAAAACAGGTTATTTTTGTAATGTTTATGTTAAATAAAAAATAATGTGAAGCGTTCAATACTTGTTTTTATTTTCTATTTATATTTTGTCTATTATGCTCATAAACAAATAAAGGTCTTAACTTTTGTTCTATGCTGTTTTCGTGCTACTTAACATCTACGCCATCACCATCTGTGTAATTTTCTTGAAACCTCGGTGTCATCTTTTCAGCACCGCTGTTCATATGCCACTTAATTAATATGCTGACGCCATCTGTGCAGTTTTGTTGAAACCCGGGTGTCATATTTTTAGTACTGCTATTCATATGCTACTTAACATCTATGCTAACACCATCTGTTGAATATTCCTGAAACCCGGGTGTCATCTTTCAGCACCACTGTTAATATTCTACTTGATGTCTACGCCAGGGCCCCCAAACGGCGATACATTAAAGGTGGTAAAAAAATGAAAGGTTCACACCATAGATGTCTCTATCCCCAAAAGGAAATAATTACATAATTTACTTTAATGGTTTGCGACTCGGCTAACTTGAGGGAAATTAGGCAAGTTCCTAGCTGTATGGATAATTAAAATTGTCTATTTTATTTAAATTATGAATGTAAAGAAACACTTTTTTGTTTTATTTTTTCAATTTTTGACACATTGAATTGTCAAATTTCATGTTTTAATGGTGATAAAATCCAAATTTATTTCTATTTATAATTATAATAATTAAAGCGGTCTTAAGTTTGGTTAAAGATTTATTTATATACGTAAAATTTTAAAATTGTCGTCTGCTAGTATGAAAACCAATGGTGTGCGGCATTTAACCTAGGTATATTGATTACGTGTTTTTAATATCATAGTCTTTGTAGAAAATGCAGTGGATTAGATTTTCTTACATCTTTATTTTTATCAGTTGGTTTGAGTTCCTAGTTCCTATATATTGCATGTCATATAATACCTTTTATTTATAAACTGATATAAAGATAAAAATATTGTGAAAACATATTATGAAAACTACATATGAAAATTCATATGTAGAAAAATAAATACCAATTTGTAATTTAGTTTTTTTAATTCTCTAAAACCCTTGCAAAAATACCTAATATTTAAAAGAAGTAATTAATAATACCTACCTGTGTAATTTAATCTATTGCATGAAAGATATTAATTTCGATATTTTTATGTTTACGAATGTAAAAAAAAATCATTTTTATTTATGTGTATCAAAAATACATTTACAGTAAATTCATATCTTTCACAATCGGTCCACGCTACTCACATTTTTATGCCTGTTTAAACTATTATGCAAAAAATCTAAGATTTTTATTTGTATTTCTTTGTACCTATTGTAGTTTCATTAAGTATATAATTTTATATGTTGCATTTGTACTTTCTTGTATTAAGCATAATTGAAACAGGCAAAAAAAATCAAGAGTAGTTTGATGTCATTACCAGGTAGGTGAAAACTGTAGGATGAGAGGAACAATAATTGATTTTGAAATTCCCGCTTTAATTTTTTTACTACGTTCTATACATAGATGGCGCCTGTTGGTCCCAATTTCCTTGTTCAGCGTTTGGCTTCTATAGGTACTATATATTATTATTCTATGGTCTACGCTAACACCATCTGTGAAATATTCGTGAAACCTAGGTTTTGTACTTTCAGCGCCATTGTTCATATGCTACTTAATATCTATACTACCACCATCTATACGTATTTTCAAAAAGTATTTTAATGTTTTATGAAGGAAGTGAAACTTTGTTTCAAACATTTTTTCATAGATGGCACTAAACACATATATTTTTTAAACCTTATGCTGATAAAATGACCAAAAATATAATTATTGAATGAAAGAAGAAGCGTCAGGAAGTGCACCCATCCGAGTCTGAGTTTTTTTTTTCTTTAAGTATTTATTTTCAAAATAGATTGCAAAACATCATTTTACACCAGAATTGCCTAATTGGGTACTACCTGTATTTGAGTCAATCCCTCTGATCTTGTAAACAAATTTCTCACGAACGGATATGAGAAATTGGAGAGTGTGTATGACAAATTTCATAAAATATTAGAGAAGTAAGGAGAGGGCATTCTGCCTTTCCCGCAGGAAACATGGCACGGGGGGATAGATAGGGAGACGATACACTCTATACAGATGTGTGAATATTTGAACATATCCATGGTTGTTTCAATGTACAATATCCTTAATGTTCGGATCCACAACTTTATAAATAACAAAGCTGTAACATCAGTTGGTGTCACCTGTGGTTTAATTGATAAATAAATAAATTATTATCAATACCTACCTTTGATCACTTTACAGCCCTCTTTCATTCACACCTAGCTCTCTTTCTCCAGATTATCTCTGACCTGTATATTTACTCCTAACTTTGTATTTGTCTGATGGAGGACACGAATGCATCTAAATTTCAACTGAAACTAAATATTCTATTTCATTTTAATGTTATTTCAATGAAATTCCACTTTGGTCGAAACACTCAACATTCTATTACAAAGATTTTTTACAGTTTATTGGATCTATGTTTTAAAAAGAAGTTGGGATGATAATTAATGAGGATTAGAAATAAAACAAACTTAATTTTTTTTGTTTTATTTTATTTAGTAAAAGTTACATATGTATTTATAATATTGTAAATACTTTTATAGTATAATATATAATAATACATAATACTTATAATCTAATTTTAAAAGCTGTCCTAAAAGCAATAATCATTTATAATAATAACCGTTGATAGAATAAATACTCTGCAAGCCAAAGTGTTTCTATATAGTTTGATTATTATTTTATTGTAAAACAAACTACATTTTGCAATAATGGGAAACAACAATCAATATTTGTTTATTAAATAATTATATTGTATTGTTATTCAAATTTCATATGAAAAAATTAATAAATAGAAAATATGAATCAATTTTTAAATATGAAATTCAAAATCTTTTCAAAATACATACAGCACAGCTTTGGAAATATATTTTATCACTGGCATATAAAAATAAATTATTTATAAAAACATTATTATTATTTTATAATCCTCAGGTTGGCGCACCTGGTCGATCGTAGATTACACCTTATTCACATTGATCTTATTTGGAATAAGTATTTAAAATTAGTTTTTTTCTTATTCTTTGTTCATTCTATATAATACACAGGCCATATTAATACTCAGACAATCAATTGTTTATTAAATGATCATCTTTTGTTTCTGCTATTCGTATTTTTTTCAGTTTTTCAATTGTTTTTTAAAAACTCCGCATCAATCAAACCACATCATCTAATTATATAATAATGCGTCCTTAATAATTATATATATTTTGCAATAATTTGAATTATTATTATGTTAATGTTAAATTTTGAAAAACAACCTTCATAGAGTACTAATGAAAATATAACTTTTCAATCTTCAAGTGTTGCCATTACTCCGCAATTCCAAACATAATAAACCCGCGGCCATCTTACATGGAAGATACTATTCTATGAGGAAAGTTACATGAATGTTAGTATGGCCGAAGAGTTTATTATTTTATTCAAAACTGAGGAGGAATACGCAGTGTTAATATTAAAGTGTGCGCAAAAAAATAAATGTAAAACATTGAAAGCATCTCCTTATAGAATAATAATTAAATTCTAATATAAATAATAACCAAAATACACATTCCCTTCAAACAAATAAACACCATCATGAACTGTTTGCTAAAGTAAGTATAAACTTATTTAGATTACATAAAAAGATGGAATAATAGTCTATGAAAAGTCAGAACAGCTCTTTATGTGTCATTTCCTTACGTCCCTATGGTCATTCAGTCATCACATTGCGTATTATTTTAAAATGTACAACTTAAACTAGAAGATGTTCAAGCCATTGTGAGAGTTCCTGCGCCCATACCAAAACCAACACCCTTGGGTCCGTAATTCCTTCCATAGCATCCACGGCAGTAGATGTTTCCATCTGGTCCATCACACAGGTTGGTGGAGTCCTGAAAGTAAATTAAATTTAAAAAATTGTAAGATATTGTTCGAATTTATATTACGGAGTGAGAATCCAATGACGCAGAATATTTTGAATTTCGCGCTATTTTGGAAACAGAATTTTGTTGCCAGATTATAAAAAAATCCATAGAAATTCATATTGAATAACCAATGAAATTGCAACACGATTTTGACAGCGGAAGTGTAAAGTGTCAATGTCAAATTTGAAAACTCTTCTATTTCATGTTTTTTGGGTTCTCGTGAAATACAGTAACTAAAATGAAGCCTTTTAAAGTTCTATTTTCCGTAGTTTGTGCATTTTTGTATTTAAGTGCTGTTGCGGCAGATTTTTCTGCGGAAGACTGCTCATCTTTGGGATTCAACAAAGCAAATCTTATGTGCTCCTCCTGCGACCAACTCAAAGATTTTGGTTTGGATACTTTGAAAGAATATTGCAAACAATGCTGTCAGCGTGATGACAATTCCAATGCGGAAAAGAAATATGCAAGCGCTATATTGGAGGTTTGCACTTGCAAGTTCTCCGCATATCCACAAATTCAAGCCTTCATTAAGAGCGATCGGCCAGGCAAGTTTCCCAACCTCCAAATAAAATATGTGCGAGGATTAGATCCTGTTATCAAACTACAGAACAAGGATGGAAGTGTTGTTGAAACTGTGGCTATAGAGAAGTGGAATACTGATACAGTGGAAGAATTCTTAAATACTCATCTGATCAAGGAAGAGGATGATGACAATCGTGATTACTTGAAGACTAATAGAATATAATAGAATGTATTATTTCCTAATTGTAATATAACATGTAATATTTCAATTGGTTTTATTTTGAATCTTTATCAATCTGTTTATTATGGATAGAAAGTGTTGTACTGAAGAAGATATATTTACCAGTGATTTGTGACAGTCCCCACATGAGAAGCAACGTCTGTGCCAGATTCTGCTCTTGGAGATCATCTGTTCCGCAGCGTACACTGGGAAACCACAGCGAGGACATCCACAACCAGCGGCTGCTTTGTTTCCAGTGAATGGTGTGCCTTCTGAACTGAAAATAGAAATTTATTCATCAATTCAAGTTGCATGATAATCTTTGCGTAAGAACTTTTTATTTTCCTATCATTCTTTAATTAATTTTCCAATAATTGCTATTTGATGCACAAATCAGTATAGGATAGGATAGTCTCATCAAGATAAATAAATCTTTACTAGCCAAAAAATCATCAAGAGTTACAAAACATGGCAATAGCATCTAGTGTGTTAAAGCTAATAAATGGTGGACTTATTGGCGAAAGGCAAATTTTGAGAACTATTAAATAAAGAGAATCTTGACATTTAAACTGTTAAAAATAATTTGTATACTCACTAAGTAACTGCTGGTTCGGAATCGGTGGATACAAGGGTTGGGGCATGGCCGTATCCAAATCCTTTAGGTCCAAATAGTTTGCCGTAGCAGGCTCTGCAGTGAATCTCCTTGTCGGGACCATCGCAAGCCAACATGGAGTCGAGTGGTCTGTGGCATTCTGCGCAGTTGAAACATTTCTTGTGCCACATCTGAAAACACCGGATAAAATCACTTACTATCTGCCAACAGTTGTTTCATACTGATGTCAATCATTTAATTTCTACTTGGAGATGAACTTACAGTTCCTTTGGCAAGCTGTTGCTCCGCAGCAAATACCGTTCCTCCACAACGAGGGCAGCCTTGTCCCTTGGGTGCCATAATGGATGTTGTGTCTGGATTGTAGAAGGGACGACTTTGAGAAATCTCGTCTTCTCTATAATTCAAAACCATTTACATTAGCAACCTTATTTTTTATCGTAATTACGATATCATATTTTTTTCATATATAATATGAATACTTACGTTAGTCCATCAGTTTGGAGGAATCCTGATCCACAAGCGAATCCATAACCGTGTGGTCCCCACTTCTTGCCGTAGCAGGTCTTGCAGTAAACTTCACTGTCTGGTCCATCACAGGCGATGATTGAATCCAAAGTCTTGGTGCAATCGCGGCACTTGAAGCACTTTCTGTGCCATTCTCTTCCCTTAGCGAGAACTAATTCAGCAGCGAATACGGCACCTCCGCAACGTGGACATCCCTTGCCAGCTGGGGCCTTGATTGAAGTTGTATCAATCAGCGTTGTCTTTGGAGCGCTGTCACTAAAGTTTACATAATTTATTGTTAGATATATTTATATCAATCCGAATGATGCAGTAATATGAATCCATAAAATGGGGAAGTTATTTCAAACTTTAAACAAGACAACTTATGATAGTGTGGAACTTTTGAATCTAGAGATTAAAAATTCATTTTAATATCTATCATGGTTGACTCTCTAAAATTCACCAGATTTTAATAACTTTTATTGATGTACAGAAGCGAAACAAAATATTTAAATACAGGCAATTTGTTTATAAGATTAGCCTTTGTTTATTATACATACATATACATGTTAAATTACATAGTACTACACCTACATTAGTATTGGTATTGATGAGTATGTCGAAAATTTCATTTCTTTTATTTACAAGGATTATTTTCACATCTTCACATCATCATTTTAATAAGCAGTAACACACTAAAAGAAAGTTAATAGTATATTTGTCTGATTACTAATATTGTTATGTTAATTGTTACAGCTTAGATATTATTTCATGCCATTTAAAAATGCCACATTATTAAATATAACACAATTTATAGTAAATCGTATTTAGGTATTTTTGGTATGTAGTTTAGTTTCTCTTAAAAATATGTGGAATCAAAAATATTGCCTTTAATTTAAATCACATTACGTAATTTGTGTTATCGTAGGTACCTACACTAGCAATAAAATCATTCTCACAAAGATCTGCAAGGTTAATAATATTAATAGTATATCTGCGATTATTATACAGTCGCTAGAAAAGCCTGTTCTTTTATCGATCTTGCCTGATTGATGGCATTTCGAATTGGAGTTATCAATTTATCTTTTTGGGTTGAATTTTCTTTAACTCAGTCAATGCATATCAAGAGTATGTGGTTGGACTTGAAACACACCTTTCATGAGCTCTGAGTTCAAATCTTAATGTTAAAGATATAATGCACATCATAATAGCTTGCTCAGTGTGAAGTGTGCATGAAAGTGTCTGGATTGGCATAACTCATTTATGGTTTTATTTTAAATACTAGCTTCTGTGCCCTGCGGGACTGCAACCATTTTTATGCAACCTTATTTCTTTAACTGTTATAGATATTTGATTTTTTAATAGCCTATTCTGCTCTGTCTTCACTCATATGAGCTCTGAGAGTTCTCCCGTGGAAAACTGATTCCTGGACATAAAGGATGCGACTATACTAAAGTATTATGATTATATTTTTAAGTCATTCCGTTATTCAGGAGGTTCACAATTTATTTGTTTATCTGTTTTATCTTTTATTTATAGTCTGAAGAGGTACAGACAACAAATTAGATACAAGAATCTAATTGATTATAGATAAAGTAATAAGGATGTTATTGACATACAGATACATTATTCTAATTGAGTATAAGATGCATTATTATTGTATACATGGGACATCACATGGATATTATGAATGCATTGTGTATAATGTGATGGTACCTTTGCCATTCTATATCTTTTATATCGCACATGAGTCCAAGGGACGACATCCCCGAATGACCGATGCCTCTGGGGCCAAATCTCTGAGCGTAGCATCCTGCATTGATAATAATTACAATAGAATCAATTAATACATTATTGTGAAGCGTACAAGCGTCAGTGCAAGGTGTTATTTTCATCATAAAGCAGCAACAAACCAAAACATGTGACATTGTGACTGATAACATTCAAACTGTCATATGAAAATCTTGTCGTAAATCTCATTGTAAATAGTATATTAATTACCTAATATTTATTATAATAAAACCATAGAGATATAATATATTATGTCGCTGAATAAAACACAGATATCTGTTCCCTATAAAATTAGGTACATAGTGCACTCTTTAAGATTAATAAGATAAAATAGTTTCATACAAGCATGTATGACGAATTGTATGAATGTGATGGAATTAAAGGGTGTCAAAACGATCTGGCGTTCTTATCTCTCTGTCCATCAGTAGATAAACGTACAAGATTCATTTTAAAATAGCGCTTTAAAAATAACAGTGTGTCTTGGAGATTTACAAAGGATGGTGATAACTTAGCCCAGAGTAAAATGTTTGATAAATGCTGAATCAAAGTATTTTTACATATTTTCATCAGAAGGCACTTGTTTTCAACAGGTTTATCTAATAATTATTTATTTATTGTGTCAATCCACCTGTAAAGAGTGATTTGTGACATAAGTATAAATACATATATAAGTAAGTAGGAAATATTGTAAATTTCCATCAACAATTTTTCTATTTGCAAATACAAAGTACTTATTTCATTTCATCTCACATACGAGCATAGGTATACATATTCCGCTAGTAAACTTTATTTCATACCAAAGCGGAGAAATGTCAAATTTCGTTAAAAATTGGTTTCGTCCTCTAATGTGAAATGGTTGGCGACCACTGAAATAAATAGTAATATTATCAGTGACGTAACAGACTATCCCATATCATCAAGGACGGTACTTGAATTTGTTGCCATCGTGAGGCTTCTGAAACATTATCTCTGTGAATGGTGTTTCTTGTAGCAGTTTTCCCGATAGTACAAAATACCTCCCGCCTCCTAAATATTTTATATTATTTTTTATAATGTTCAAGATTTTCATATGATAGCGTGAATTTGTTATCATAAATGTCAGTTTATCAGTGGCGTGCGCATTGAGGGACTTACCCGTTAGCGAAGCAGTCACTCTGCAGTGCACCGCCTCCCTGTCCGTAACCGTAGCCTTTGGGGCCGAACTTCTTACCGTAACACACTACGGAGACAAGAATTCACAAATCAACAAAACAAAAGCATTCCGACAAAAAACAAAAACAGGGGTAAACAACAATTTGGGTAAGTATTACTTCAACACTGCACCATATCTTTCACAGTTGATATTTTTTAATGAAACATTTCAATTTTCCTAGTATAGTGTGTGAGGCATGTTTTCATACTTTTTTGCCTACACACGAAACCCATTATTTTGTAAATGGGTTAGGCAACTGTTGTAGTTGTTAGAACCCATGACAATAAAATACTAAGATGAATTTTAAAACCGTCAAACAGTAAAATAATTTCAGTTCAGCTAACAATTTCGTATTAGTCCATTTTATCAAATAAACCCAAATATTTCAAACTAGGTTAGTTCCTTTGTGTAGTATTTTCATATGTGTTTAGAATTAACAAATGTTTTTGAATAATTTCGTGTTTAATGTGTAACCCACGTAATTTTTATAAAAAAAGTATTTCTAATTCGGAAATAGAGAGGAAACTGATATATTGCGCGTGTGTTTCGACCATTTTGTGTTGCGCCCCCATTTTAAAATAAAGATATGGTGCAGGAAATGGAGGATTAAAGGAAGGCTAAAATATTTTGTAATGGATGATTGTATATTTGAGAATGAAAACGATATGAAGTAACATCCCCACCTTTGCAATAGATGTCCTTGTCAGGTCCTTCGCAACAGTTCACGGAATCAAGACGCTTAGCGCATTCGCCGCACTTGAAACACTCCTTATGCCATCCCTTTAAAAAGCAAATGGAGTTCCAACTGAATGCTCATTACTGAATACTAGGATTATACTTAATTGTATTGTAAGGCATTACGTGTATGGTAATGTAATGTAATGATCATAATAAAGTACTTGGCCCACACAGTTACCTCCAATGGAGGGAATGGCAGCTGGTCACAGCCTGTCGTACCCAACATGGAGGTCACTCAATAGACTGAGAACAGGTGTCTCCCGTTGTTACAGCAACCTCAAAAAATGGGGTTACAGAGAGGAAGACACCTGTGAGTGTGGTGCCAAACAGGACCATCAGTCACCTGTTTTCATGTCCCCAAATAGGTGCGACATGCACGCCCGAGGATGCGCTACTGGCGAACGCCAGGGCTATCCGGGTGGCTGAATATTGGGGGTTTCAAATTTGATGGTGTTCCGGACACGGAAAGTAAGTAAGTATCATAATATGAAACCGTGGCGTGCATAAGTAATACAAGAACATAGGTACAATAACACATTGATGGATAATGTTGAGATATTTGGAAGTGTATGAAGTGGAGACATTCTATGAACACAATAATTATTAAGTACACGACTATTGGATACAATAATAAATTGGTATCGTGCTGTAAAATTACAATAGATACAACTCAAACACATATAGGTAATCGTGACACTCAGGCACTCTATACCTCTGCAATAAATATCCATATCGGGTCCATCACAATGCATTGTGGAATCAAGTGTTCTGTTGCAACTTACACACTTGAAACATCGTCTGTGATATCCCTATTGTTTAGAAAAGAGTACACTGTCAATAACTAATAACATTTAGTTTGTAATCATATAAACATGAGGTGATGTGTCATATGAATGTACTTACACGTCCTCTAGCCAACATCTGCTCGGCAGCATACACGAAACCTCCACATCTGGGACATCCTTGTCCTTCGGGCGCCTTGGCGATGACTCTTGGTTCCATGCATGCTCCATTAGTACGTCTGTAAACGACAGCAACAAGTTGATTATTTTGTCCAGTAAAAGTGTTTGTAAGAAGCACCTGTTACAGCTCTAAAATACTCAGTTAATTTGTTGACCACCATCATCAACCTACACTCCCACAGCCTTAAGAGAGGTTAAGATAAGCAACTTGTGAATACCAATACTATCAAATACCAAGATGTATTACAATATTATTTGATGTAACATTCGGCTGCGTAGCGGCGAGTTGATAATATTGAAAGGGTGTGTGTTTATTGTGTTACTTATTTATCAGAACTAAAATGAGAGAATTAATATAAATGCTCGAGCGATGGGAGAAGGTAAGGGGGTTTCACACCTTCTGCAACCCATCCCGACATATCCACCGTCGCGATACGAGGACACTTTCCTTATCCCATCAGTGATACGGGTTAGTGTGATCTGAGTCTAGTCTGTATTAGTGAAGCGTTACTAAGTACGTGCAGTTAGGAGCTCCTACACAATATGGGTCAGGTACATGAAGACAAGCGGGAGAAGCGGAAAGCGACAAGCCAGAAGCCATGCCAGCCACTGTTTCAAATGTGCTCACCTATCTTCTGGTGTTGCTGTTGCCTCTGTGTGGAGGTGGGAAATATATGGGAATGTTGTTGTTGGGATGGAAGAGGTAGAGAGCAGAGAACAAGCCTAGAGGTGCATCATACCAGATAGTTGCTTATATATTACTTACACCATAATAATTAACATACACTTATTAAGTAATATAAGTAATTATATTATTGAATAATTGATTAAACACCAATGAAAGGTGAAGGTACAACCATGACTTCTAGTCTGATTGGTGCACGATTGGACTCATTGTCTACTCTACTGTAAATAGGTACTTCATCACCAAGAAACTATAACACTCTTAGGTATTTGGTGTGTGTTTTTATTGTAGGTATATAAAAGATATTACAATATAATAAGAATAATAATATGGAACAACCAAACAAACTATTTCATGTCGTGTCTCAGTGTAAGATACAGTATGTAATGTAGTGTGAATTTATATGTACCAATGATTATAGATATAAAAAATATCAAAGAAAGTGTAAAAACTAAATTATATATTATTTAAATTAAATGGATTAGCGCTAGATAGTAGTGCGCGTATAGTAGTGGATAAGTAAGTGCATCGGGTGACCCGACCTAGCACCGAGGGAATGGCGCGATATCGGGGATGGTGGGCCTGACAGGCCTCGGCCGCGTGGCTGCGATGTCGGCCCTTGGAGACAGCTGCAGCCGCCGCCTTCCGCTCCGCTCGTTTATTGCCTGTTCCAAGAAATGAATACTAAGATCATGCCGCTTCCTTGGGCTAGCGTATATTTACAATTCCCGCTCATGGGTTAATGCTAATCAAACGGGTTAATGCTAGGGTAGTAACGAATGACTCTTGCACTTTACATTTGATGACATTATCCGATGCAACAATAATATATATAAATAAATATGGATCTAAGCAGCTAGTAATTGCAAAAGAAAAACAAATAATATGTATAGGTGGTACAGGTAATTAAATCGAAAGAGATAAGGAAAGTATTCATCGATCTAAATGAATTCAACTCGCTGTATAACAATAGCATGTTTGTATGTAGTCAAAATATAAAGAGATAGGTATTATTTAATACAGAGCACACAGGGATAAGGAATCACACGGTACTTACGCTCCTTCGTTGGCTAAGTGTTCGCCGGTGTCCATGGACAGGCATCCAGCTCCACCGCCAAATCCGTATCCTTTAGGTCCGTATTTGCGCGCGTGGCAGTTCTTGCAGAACAGTTCTCCTTCGTGTTCTGTGCAGTTGGTGGAATCAAGGAGTTTACTGCACATTCCTGTAACACAAATTCCGATCATGATATATGTTGTCAATAAGTACCTAATTATTCTGGATCAATTCTTGAATATACAAGGAAAGGTTCAAGTGGCAAAATAACCATCGTTTAAAAAATGAACAACGAAAAAAAGGAAAATTGCTTTTTTTGTGTCAATGGATTTGATCATTAAATGTGAAGCAGAAACGAAGACAAAGGGCAGGCTAGACTCTTGGAACTTCAAGTCACCAAGTAACCAATCTCAAAAATGCGATTTGGATTAAAGGATTTCTATAATATATACTAACCACATTTGAAGCACATCTTGTGCCATTTAAGTCCTCCAGCGACACGTTCTTCTGCCGCATAGACTGACTTGCCGCATTTCGGGCACTTTGGGTTCTCAGCCGGCTTGAAAGGCATCTTGTATTATTTTATTGGCCTGCGGAAAAACAAATTAAATAAATAAATAGTTTTGTAGTTATTTCATGAAACGTACTTTTTTTTGTGTTTTTACTTATTTAAATTAATTATTTTCCCTTATTTAAATTAATTTATGAAATTTAAAATTAAAAAAAAAACTCTAAGTAAATTATGCGCAAGTCAGGAAAATTTAAATTCATATTATTTTGAATAAATTTAACGTTCTTTTAAAAAATAAATTTTGTTATCACGCGGGTATATATATTTTTTATTTATTTAATTTTGGCAACCGATCCACATGGGATGATTTCTAATTAAAATTGTATAGTATTTAAATATAATTGATATTCGGAAATAATTAAAATTTAATTTATAAATTAATATATATTAAGTGTCTTCACGTTTGTGTAATTTGAAATAATAATTAAAATTAATTAATGTAATAATTAACGTATCGACTGCCAAAGAACCTTTAACCCTAATGTTAAACTGTGCCAACTTTCGTTAATTTACGTTCAGTGTAAGCAAGCAGCAAGTAAGTACCTCTAATCCGAAGCGCTTAACGTTATAAAATAAAGTTGAAACGTTAAGTAATAATTTTGATTGAATTATTATAAAAGGTATTTGGGTAATTAATCACTATGTTATAATATTCTTGATGAATGTTATAAGTTAGGACGAGGCGCGGTGTGTTCATATAGTAATAATATAGGACGGACTATTTTCGTGCGAGCCAAATTTGGACTCGTTGCCAAACACTATGTATATATTTCCCTCTAGTATTAGTAGACTATGTATAAGTATTCGAAGCTTTACACTTCAACCTACGCAGATTATGTTACATACGTCGGAAAATTTTCAGGTAATCGAGCCATTTCGTAATATTATTAATAACCAGAGGTGTTCCGATTTAAAAATAGAATACCGATTTCAAATTCAAATTTCGAATCAATTCGTTCGTTACGTTCAGTTTTTTTTATTATTCACAATTCGTTTCGATTCTGCTTTGAGTTAACTTATTTGAAGGAAAATTTTTCATAAATTTCTGAATAAAATTTAAAATTTAAAACTTCAAAGTATTCTAAATTTTTATATTTTACGATAGGTACGCGACGAAAATTTATTTATCTGACACTTGTCACTAAAGTACAAATTAATGATTTATGTTGTAGAAAGAATTTTAAAATCAGAACATATCATTTGTAGAAATTCATCAAAGTCTTCAGTATTTTTTCACTTTAATTTATTTTATTACTTCTAGTCCATTGTCCACGTAAAATAACAAACGAACACTTTATAAAATTCTTATTTTGAAATTTTTTGTTCATTCACAATCACTTGTTTATAAATCACAGCACTGTTTTACTTTATTATTTTTTTTATTTATTTCACTTAATTTTAATTTAATATTTCCACTGATTTAATAAAATATGAATGATATTGTATATATTGGAACGTGTATCCACCTGGTCGGTTGTCGCTTCAAGTAGTTGTGGCGGGCGATGATACCCGAATAGAGAAGATGTGATACTAATTTACAGTCGTCTGCTCGACCGTCACTGACTACTTTAATTCGAATGGTAACTCTTGGAGAGGCAGGCGGGTAGTCTATTGGATTCGCTGCACACGGCCCTGGATATTTCAATCCCCTCCCTCTGATTTTCCTTCATTATATCCCATCGCTTCTCTACCCCTTCACCTACACGCCGCACTCCTTCCCCCGCACCTTTTGCTTCGTGCTATGGACAAACTGAATCAACAACACGAATTATTCAGAAGTTACTCTGCCCTCTGACTCATGGTGGTAATTTTGCAAAATGAATAATAAGTCCAATAATTATTATCGCTGCAAATTAAAATCAGTTGCCAAAACAGATTTATAGTGCAAGCCTTGCTTTATAAAAAGGAAATCACCATTCTGTCATTACTACGAGTATGTTGACTTACACTATGACTTTTACACGTGAATGTGAAAGAAAAATAAAGAGTGATATACCATTCATGTCAATCATAATCACAATATCTAAAGAAATTTTCATTTATTTTATTAATTATGTGAACTACTCTGTAAAGCGCATTCTACTCAATTTTTGCACGAGACATTTTCTTTTTTTGACACGTGAAAAAGTCAACAAAATGGCGGAAATTTGTCAAACAGCTGATTTGTATACTCCTATTGTATTTCTATACGAACTGTTTACTGTTTGGCAGAGTGAAAGAGGGTAGATGTTTTCCTATTTATTACTACATATTTGCTAGAACGAAATGTACGTAGATTGTAGATGTTCTGAAATATCGTGAAAATTAGACTGGACACTTTGTAACGTTGAACTAACGAGCTTTTGGTAAACAAACATCTACATTTTAGATATTAAGTGTGGAGAATCTGTCACTTTCACTAAAAAACATGTTGATTTCATGATAAACATGAGTGATGTATACGCCTCTACATACGAGTAAGTCACCTATACCTGCGTATAGGTAGTAAATATATCAAGGTATACATATACTCAATTGAATCGAGTTTTCCAAGTATTTGTTTAGATTTCTTGTGGTGCCGCCTGCATTGAGAATTAAGATCTGTACAGCCATTAAATCACCGCAAGTATTCATAAAAAATATAATAGAAAAAAGTTAATTTTCTCAAATCTCGTGAAATAAAGACACTCATCAATTATATAATTGTTCTACTTGATGAAAATTTTTACCGCAGCTTATTTTCGGTGATGTGCCAATAAAAATCTGAGGAAATGGAAAGATGGACAATTGTTTATTTTTTTTTCGTGTTAGAAGGTCTGGTCCTTCTCATTTTTGGATTTGGACGATGAAAGCCCCACTTCCTTTCGGCCCCTCAAGGTCAATACATACAATACAAAAGTTAATTTTCTCAAATCTCGTGAAATAAAGACACTCATCAATTATATAATTGTTCTACTTGATGAAAATTTTTACCGCAGTTTATTTTCGGTGATGTGCCAATAAAAATCTGAGGAAATGGAAAGATGGACAATTGTTTATTTTTTTTTCGTGTTAGAAGGTCTGGTCCTTCTCATTTTTGAATTTGGACGATGAAAGCCCCACTTCCTTTCGGCCCCTCAAGGTCAATACATACAATACTGAAAAAAGTTTAAATTGCTGAAAAATTATCTAGGTAGTAGGTATAGTGTTTTCGTGTATTGCAAGAAATCGGGCTTTCGGTTGTGAGAGCTTTTACATATGTACTGACGTCTTCATACTTTTATGTAAGTATTTATTTTTATTACTATCGGTCAGTGGAACTTGAAAGGTCAATGAAAGAGAAAATGGATAGTTGAATCATACTCATCATCATCAGTCAAAAACCAGGTCAGTAATTCTTCTTCTTGTAGAAGGCCTAGTGGCCTGGTATTCGTGAATGTTTGGTCCCTTTCCTTATTGCTCCTAATCCACTGATGTGGTCTCACTGTCAAAGAAATGGTGTACGACGAATGTGGGTCTTCCTAGTCGAATTAATTGACTTCTACTACCCTTGAACAAGTTTCCTATCAAGTCATATTGGATATAACAAAAAATATAAATATGAAAAGCGGCGTCTTCAGATATATTTATTAAAAAAGCGAGGAGTTGTAACTATAAGAAATTATAAGATAAGTTCGTCCCAGTGAGCAAATTTTGTATTGTTTATTTTTCATATGCTTATTTTTATTTCACCTGGACTGGCGCTAAGGCAACAATGTCGCAGTTAAGCTGGTCCAGTTAATTTTATACTTTTAATAAATTAATTAACATGAAGAATTAAATAAAAAGGAGAATATCATGATTTAGCAGCAGGCAATGTCATGGTATAGTTTTTGGCTGAAAATAGATGATGTGTCTCTAGGCCGTACTTAAAATTTGCCCTATATGGTCTATGTGCCAAACGTTAATTAAAAACGACGAGATTATTTAGTCTAAAAATATACATCAATAGAAACATTTTCAGGAGACATGATTCATATAATTTGTTATGTACTTTTTCAAGTTGGTCATTCCTCCATCACATCACATCATTCCATTACATCCAAGTCATGTAGGTATGTAACGCTTGCCCATTGGAAAATTTTGCAAGTTCGATGAATATGTATGTATGTAAATATAAAGCGGCGACGCCTTTGTTGGTGGCTAGAAATTTTCGTCAAAATCTCACTTTTTTAAACTTTTATGAATGAAAAATTTGAAATATCGAATGGTACCGTACCTACTAAAGAAATTATGAATGAAAATAGTTTTGAAATATTTCTTTCGTGGAAATAATCAAGTAAATACCATTTTATACAACGTGACAGAAAAATGCAAACAGAATTCTCATACATACTATATGGTACGTACCTATATACGTAAAGATTGCAAATCGAACTATTTGAAGTACCCACCATCTATATGTGTGTAAAGTACCTATGTATGTAGATAGACATGTAAGAGGAGTTTTGTGGCTTTCAGGGGTGGGTGCCAACTAAAAAAGTAACCAATATGAATCTGGTCTTACGACTTTCATAACGTGTTTACTCGAGGAACTTTGAAGGGTGGAATAGTAATAGGTGGTTACACAAAAACATATTTAAGCAAGCCTCCGTGATTTTCACGGGCAGGTACCCTCTAGTATCATATAATACTCCTACGATAATAATCTTAATGTACCTACTGTTTGTGAAGTAACACAGTTATATTAAAAGCACATGATATAATCTCGTTGAATCACTTGTTTAAAAATATTTAACACCTGCTAAGTAGTTTTCGTCATAAAATAATCATATATAGTAATAACATACAAATTGATACGTTATGTTATAAATAAGTTTATAGGAATATGTATCTCGCATTATACCTGTAAATTATCATGAAATAATTCTCACACAAGACTAATTCTAAATATTTTTCAGTTTCAATGATCGTGGGCGGTTGAAAAGAGTATTTTCACGGTACACTTGTTGATTAGAAATTTTTAAACATTTCCAGCCTAAACAATTCTACAATTCTAATTCACAGTATTTTTAAATATGTATCTTGAAAACATTCGCCATATTTGATGATTCCAACGAGATAAAATATGTCTCATGAAGAATAAAATTTGCTTATAAATCAAACTAGCTGAAATTTCTCCATAAATTTTCTTTTCTCACAATTAAAAATAATATTAAAAAATGGCCAGTTTTTGGAGCTTAGCAGCTCCGCTTCTATCCATTTTTGAGTATAAAAAAATACAAGTAATATTTTTTTATAAAATCAAAGCACTTTCATTTTGCATAGAAAGATTACCTTAAAAAGTTTACATTTGAGAATGTTAGCGCGAAATAAAAATAACGTAAGCGACAATGTAAATTTTACCTTTTTAAAAAGAGCCTGGGAACAAATTAAAAAAATCTATAACGATAGCCAACTTGTTAACCTTATAATTTTACCAGTATTTTGGCTATATTACACTTTTACATCTCAAAAACTAAACGGATAATCCTTATGTCCCGTAAATTTTAAGGGTACTTTCGGAATATTTTTTTGTGCAACGAATTTCCAAATATAATCCGGTGAAATTAAACACAAAGCAGTCCCTCGATGGAAAGTTGTGGGGTAGTAGGGATTTCTTTCATTCTATACGTTTTTTGGGATGCTGAATCCGAATCCGAGGTTTGCCAACAAAATTTCGATACGGAACATGGCGAAAAATACAAAAAATGGCGAAAATATTAGTTTTCTGGCGATTTCTTTATAAGAACTCGAAAACTGTCAACTTTCGTAAGTTATTTTTCTATGCAAAATGAAAGTACGTAATATTTACTACAAAATTGCTATATATTTTTTTTTCTCTAAAATAAATAGGAACGGAGCTGTCAAGGTCCAAAAAATGGCCAAATTTTCTTATTGTTTTACATTACGAGAATCGAAAACATATTGAAAAAGTTCACCTTGTTGCCTTCATAAGCAAATTTCAACAATTATTATTTAAATTCGTGAGTCATATTTTACCTCGTTGGAATCAGAAAACACAAAGAAAGCTATTAACGAAATTTTTATTTAAAAACACCGTGAAATATTTGAGCTAGACATGTTTAAATAATTTTATTTAAAAATATAGTAATTTGTTTAGGCTAAAAATGTTTAAACCTTTTTAGCTTAAACATTTCACTATATTTTGAAATAAAATTTATTCTGAAACCTTTCTACATGTTTACTGATTCCAACGAGGTAAAATACGATATGTATCATAAATCTGAAGAATAATTGTCAAAATTTTGTGATAATTCGAACAAGGTGACCTATTCTCCATACATTTTCCATTCTCACAATTTAAAATAACAAGAAAATTTGGTCAATTTTTGGAGCTTGACAGCTCCGCTGCTAGTTATTTTAGAAAAAAAATATATATCACAAATTTGTAGGAAATTTTATGTGCTTTCATTCTGCTAAAAAGATGACCCACAAAAAGTTGATGGTTTTTAAGTTCAAATCCAGAATTCGCCAGGATATGTAAATATTCGCCATTTTACCAATTTTTCGCCATGTTCCGTCACGAAATTTTGTTGGCAAACCTCGGATTCGGATTCGGCACCCCAAAATACGTATAGAATGAAAGAAAAACAGACTACCCCACAACTTTCCATCGAGAAATCTAAAAGCACCGTATTAATATTGTAATTCTAATAGGTAGTATATAGTCCATGGACTGTAACCAACTGACGTGTCCAAGTGCCCGAACCAGGGCCTGGGGATGAAAAAGAACAATAAAACAATATCACTGTTTTCACTTTCATCGAATGACAGCATTTTAGCCCCTCAAATAAAATAAATTTTCGTATGTGGTGATAATAATTTCATCACAAGTGTAGCCGCACTGTAGTGGTCAATATTAGTAGGCGGGAGACATAACTCGCTAGAGAGACAGTCGGCTAGTTTGTGGTAAGTAAATAGTGACTGAAGCATTGGAATATATAAGTGGGATGACTCAGATACTTGGATTAAAGAAAAGGTGCAAGGTAAGTGGGTAACCAGAGATATATTTTATGCATATTTTGTTGTTAACAGAAAGACTATTTTTTTTATGATTCTGGGTTTGCATACACACACCCAAATACTTTCCTGCACAGTGCACACCTTGCACGAAGCTAAAAGCCTGTATCGCAAAGTGTGGAATACAACGTCAGCGCCGGGTTTCTTTTTTATTAGATTTTTGAGAATCCAGAAGAAGCCAGGAAATAGAAAATAACGTCTTAAACGAACTAAGATAGGAACCTTACTTACATCTTACCCAACCAGGTTTTTTTGTGTGAGAAAGGCAAGTAACACAAAGGAATAAACACGTTTGGAACAGGCCTCTATCCAGCAGTGGAGAGACCAGAGCTGCAAAAAAATTAGTATGGAACGTAGTTACGTCTCCATATTTTTTTAACTAAATAGTATCCGCTGTCTCCATAACGTAGTATTCTTACGATGGAACTCTCTTAAGCAGTCGTTCCAGCTAATACTGGCGAATATATCTGATGTATTTTTTATCCGATCTAAGATCACTCGCAGACGAGTGGAGGGGCTTAAACAGAATAAACAACACTAATACTGGCGCAATTGATTGAGACTTAAAAGTGAATCTATACCTTAAAGTTTCAAATTAATGCCCTCTGTGAACCACGATTTGTGTACATTATGAGTAATTGACGCAACGTGGTGTTTTTGTATTTTTACGTTACTCCAGAAATTCCCACTAATTGAAATACCTGGATCTCTCTCATCACCTTCCAACAGAATACTTGGAGCAGTCTCTCCTACCTAGTGTATGAACTTTATGTAGTATCTATAGATTTTTATGATTTGTTGTATTACTCACAACTGCTGGGATTTAAATTTCTAGCGAAAATTATGGACAGAACATCGATCGATGTAGGTACCAGGCGCGAAACTACCTAAAAACACGATTCCCATCGAGTTACCTTTTGGAAAAACGATAGGTATAATAGTGTCTAATATGACGTAATCCTATAAGAATTGTTAGCCCCGGCTTC
Organism: Ceraclea dissimilis; assembly: GCA_963576895.1. NCBI lineage: Eukaryota > Metazoa > Arthropoda > Insecta > Trichoptera > Leptoceridae > Ceraclea > Ceraclea dissimilis. Next base: position 19,538,839 of record OY756360.1, read on the forward strand.
CCTTCTGCAGAAATCCTCCCTTCGTCACTGATAGGTACATACTATAAATGTTTTTTTTTTCAGTCTTGCCTGCATCATAAGGATTCCTATAAATAAAAATCACATAAATTTCTCTTTGATAATCACGTACGTATACAATTTGCCAAAAGGCGGGCTTATTGCCGAGTGGCAATTTCTACCGTCCAAACCAAAAAACCTGCGGTTTTGCAATTGACACATTTTTCTTCGCCTTTCATTACTTTAGCAGGACAACGATACCTAAATATATCGGTATTTTGAGGAGCTACGTTCCACCCCTATTCATAGTTCATAATTTAGTAATAATTATTACATCTGTTATTTATAATATATTTTATTTTTATTTTATTTTATTTTATTTTATAACACAACAGCTTGTGACATTTATAATAAACAAAGATAATAAAATACTTAAAGCCTATTATAGTGTTACCTTAATATATATAATTAGTTACAGTGATTCTTATAATTGTAAATATCGATTAATAATCAATAATCAATAGTGAGCATTGGGAAGGGGATGAGGATAGGAGAGAGGAAGGGTTTCATTCTTATAACAAATTAAAATAATATGTATTCTTATAATATACTAAACATATTTATAAAAAATAAAAATAAAATATATAAAAAATATGAAAAAAAAATAAAAATAATTTACGATTTTCTTTCAATATTACATATTAGGTATCCTATGTGCAGGTAGTCTTATGTTATTTATTTTTATAGGGGTTATGTGTGTAAGATTTTATTGACCGAGCTGATGAATGTGTTTCTACTAGTATTGAAGATATCTAAATTATTGAAGGAAGTGTTATATGTTTCGTAAATTCTGTTAAGTACTGTGTTTCTGATGTAGTTTGTGTTATGTGTTTTTATGTGAAAGAGAGCTTGTGTGCGCGTATTTCTTTTAGGGATTCTAAGTTTTATTGTAGAGTTCATGTATTGTGAGTCTATGTTGTTGTGAATTATGTCATGAAGAAGTCGCATGTCGGCTGAGGTTCGCCTTTTTTCTAAGTTGGGTATATATTCAATGCATTTGTAACAAACAACTCGGTGCTATAAATACCTGCTACTTTCAAGTACTCGCGTATGAATCAGATTTTCTAGAATTAGAACAGTGATTTATGCATGACTGTTATTATTTTATTCGCCAACTAAATATTGTTTACAACTTGTTACATTATAATGTTCTTATATTAAATTAATTTTCAGATAAAGTGTTACTTGATTACGTCGGACTCCGACAGGAGTCCGACAGGGCTGTGTGATGGCTCCAGTGCTTTTCAATACTTTCATTATCGCTCTCTCAATAATAGTGGATAGAAAACTGCACACAAGAGGTATTGAGTTTAGATATAGGCACGATGGCGGACTCTTCAACTTAAGTCGTCTGCGAGCTAAAACTAGTACAAGATTTATAACTGACATTCAGTATGCAGACGACTGCGCCCTCGTGTCTCATTCACTCGAAGATCTGCAAGATATCTTGAACGTGTATACTTGGACGTACTCATCCCTGGGACTGAAATTAAACACATCCAAAACTAAAATTCTCTCTGCTCCCCACAGCCAAGCACAATGTAGCCTTTCTGCAAATGGGCAACCTATAGAACAGGTAAATAAGTTCAATTATTTGGATAGCGTTGTAAACGATGCATGCAACATAGATGATGAAATTCAAAATAGAATAAGAGCAGCCTCACATTCCTTCTGGAAGTTACGAAAAAGAGTCTTTGATAATAACAATCTCTCAACGAAGACCAAAACATCGGTATATAGAGCTGTTATAATGCCAACACTGATGTACGGCTGTGAAACTTGGGTACCCTACAGAAGACACATTAAGTCCTTAGAGAAACTGCAACAACGCCAACTAAGACAAATCCTGAAAATACGGTGGTTCCACAAGGTGTCGAACACAGAAGTTCTCAGAAGAGCAAATTGCTGTAGTGTTGGAATATTGTTATCGCAAAACACTATGCGCTGGTCAGGCCACGTCATCCGTATGCACGATAATAGGCTCCCAAAAAACATCCTATTCGGGGAGCTCGTGCACGGAAGAAGAAACCAGGGTGGCCAGCGTAAGCGATACAAAGATGTCCTTCACAACATCTTGAAGGACAGCAACATCCAGCACACCTGGGAACAAGATGCTGTGGACCGAGCCAAGTGGAGACGCGCTATCCGCGAATACCAGCCAAAGGATAGAGGACACCCTGGCCCACCCGGAGGAGAACATCCATGCTCCAAGTGTGGCAGGATATGCCTGTCTAGGATTGGCTTATTTAGCCACATGAGGTGGCATGACAGAACAGAGGCTGCACGGCGGGATCCACCGTGAAACTCCTGGGCTCACAATACTCGTTCTATCGAGTTGTTGTTGGCATATATATACTTGATTACGGAACAGTCCATCTGTATCTATAGACAGTCTGGCTTCGGCCTGTTTTGTAAATTATGGTCAACCGCAATATTAGGATTCGTATTGCAAAACTTGAAACATATGGACACTACTACTCCATGGAAACAATAATTTTTGTGAATGAGGCCAGATCGAGTCAGATAATGTCAGTGCCTATAAATATATTTGAGGGGCTATTAGGGAAATACATAAAGTGTGACGCTGGAGCCAGGGCAATAATATGCCTATATAAATAATATGCACCCCACCCAGGGAAACTCAATCCCTTGTTCTTCTTCTACCTTAAACGAAAAAAGAGGCGACGGATCGCAGTAACGCCGTTATCATCAGTCTTATAAATTTTATTATTTTACTCTATATAGTCTCAATCTAGCTTGGCTTACAGATAAAACTATAAAAGGTATAATCGCGGTAAAGGTAATTAAATTTGGATCAATTAAAACTAACCACATTATTTCCAAAACTATGTAATCAAAAATGTTATAATAGATCTAACAAATTGATTTCAACGTAACTCTAAAACTAATAAATCTATAGGTACTACTGTAAAATAGATATATTCCTTTTCTCTATACTTAAGTATTTACTTTATTATAGGAAAGTAAAATTAATGCCTATGGTTCACAATTTTCCAGCATACCAGTAAAGCCGTCAATCTATTTGTAGCGTGGAGTCAGTTTACAACTTTCCACCGCATTCCAGCTGAATGGCTGATGGGAACAAGAACTGCAGACAGATTCGTTTCAGTGATAATAATATTTTAAACCATGACGAACTCAGTTCAGTCTGGAAATTATAAATAAGACGATATAGACGATGATATTACAGAATTAACATGATTGAAATATCGGTGACAGGTAGTATTATAAATATTCACGAAATTATAATAAATAAAAATAAAACTGAATTACTTTTCTGACGTTTATTTATTAGAAAATATGTCTTAAAATAATAATTGTTGATAATTATGTCATAATATATTTTTTGTATTGTGGACTATCTAGAAAGCCCGAGGTGGGGTCCATTGAACTCTAGAACCACCAGTCAAAGACGATGGGTAACTATAATATCTACTCTATTGTAAAATGTATCAGCTCTGTAAAATAACGAAGGTTGAGACGTCGCTTACCCTTAAATTGTGGGATTGGATAAGATGCTTTTGAGTGGGCAAAAAAATGTGGACAGATTACATTGTCCAGCTTGGATCGTAGACTGCAGCAGATAGCCCAAGATAGAAAATATTGGAGATTAGAAGATATCTATGTCCAGCGAAGGAACAAAAGTGACTAGCAGTAAGAGACACGAAGAACCCAACAAATTTCTCTAGAAATGTCTTTTATATGCGGTGTGCATTTTAATAACGTTCATATAAATTCTGCACATCAAATTTTTCAATGAGAAATCCTCCAGATGGGACAGTTTATATTTTGCCTTCGAATATTTTTTCTCTAATGATGTTTCCATACGTTTCCAAACTAAAAATCTTGAAATAGACTTCAACAACGCATTAATTATACATTGTACCAGAACCATGAACAGGAAATGATATCAGAGGAAAGACGTTTCTATGTCAACATCTACATTACTTGCATACCTAATTACATAGCAACCATCTCATTTTCTCCACCAGGATATTAGTGGCAATAGTATGTCGATTGATTTCCAGATAAAAGCTTATCTTCATTTTGTATTTACAGATACCATACGAAAACCATTTCCAGAAGACACTTTTTAATTAAGTTTAATCGTTTTTTTTCTAATTTATTTCTTTTTTAATTAAGTAGAGTTCTATCCTCACATATGTGTCTCGCTTCCATAACATTAGTTTTACACGCTCTACGATATCTTCACTGAACACGCGTCCGTCCTTGAGTCCGTCTTGATCTGGTCGGTACCTTCACTTCGGGTGATTCTTGGATGGCCACGTTTCCTCATAGCCTCTCTTTCAGACTGATAAGACTTTCTGTATTTTTTAAATATCACAATTGATTTTCTATAAAAACATGTCGTAGTTAAATCAAGTTAAATAACAAGCCGACGTCCATTCTTCGCTGTATAACTGTTGAGGTAAGTATTTTCTTTGTTATTCTATCCTCAGATATTCTCTTAACGTTTCCAAATCATCTCAACTTATTCACTTTCATCCTAGTCACAAGCATTTCTATTATTATTTGCTATGAAAGAGCATGCACAATTTGACTTTCTGCATATGGGCACCTTTTGCTTCCTTTTTGTTTTGTTGAACATAGTACCATTCTAACTTGTAAGATGGCTGAGATCACTCGCAGACGAGTGAATAGAATAGAGCATGCATAATTTACCCGATGTTTCCTTATTGCATACCATTACATTTCTAACTATAATTGCATAGCTTAGTATTTGGTAGATATTGCAATCTGCAGTTGGATTCGTTCATATTAGCCCAGCTCCTGGTCATTTGCCAAAGAGTTCAATGGAAAACTTATATATCTACATTAATATAATTATTAAACTAACTGGCCCAACATTTTACATACTGCATGTGACATGTCTATAGCTAGGCTAGCTGATCTAGACGGCTAGATGTGAGAACTAGATTGTATGAAATAGGTGACCTCAAATACCTACGCTTATATTTTGATGCAAATTTTTGTCAATTGAAAATTGAATTAATAGGTTGCTAATTTCCTATCCCCTCACCCTGAATCCCTTGTGTGGTTGGCATTCCTTTTTCACAATATTCATCTTGATTAAATTTGCCTTACATGCTCTCCATTTCTTTTTACTCAAAACCTGTCCATCCTTGAGGATATGGTCAACATGATTCAGGTCAGTCTCGACGGCCGCGCTTCCCCAAGCCTCTATTTTAACTCATATAACATACTCTGTTTCTGTTATCTTTCATTCTATCAACATGTCTAAACCATCGTAATTTTATTTACATTCGTTCTAGTCACTATAACCCTCTTACAGTCACTCATCTCCCTGATAATCTCTGCTTATTCCTAAACCATTATTAAATGACGAGTAACTATCTCATCAGATAAATGATGAACTCCCATCAGACATACAACTGATCGTCAGCTGGGTTAATGTGATCGCTTTACACTTAGTAACATTCACCAACTCCAGTCCTCGGTCAGAATTCAAAACCAGTACCAGCCAAGGTTAAGTCACAAGCTTGTTCACTGCATATCCCCTGAGATAGCTACTTGTTGCCCATACAAGTTTTAGGGCAAAACCAAACTATAAATCATAGGTATAATATACTGCTCATGCATCTGCCTACTAGAGTGCAACCATTGAATCGAGATTATCTAAATTTGCATTCATCATGCATGCTTATAATTTATGACTACTTCAAGTACTTCCTGGTCTGTTTGCTATCGGTGTTATTGATACCAGTAACAAATCAAAGAGGGAAAAGTAAGAGAATAATTATGTTAGAAAATAATACACTTTAATTAGTACTTAATATAATTCACAATCTTTACTAGACCATGTTAGAATGTCACCGGAAAATGGGACAATTTCATTTTTGCATTTCCTACAATTTAGAGTACTTGCGCAGCCGGCAGAGAAATATTTGCAGGTGTAGGTAACTGGTAGGTACTAACTACACATATGCAGGTGGGATGGCCATACATCGCTCTTTGCTCCATGAATAGAAACGTTAATTGTGGACCTTTTTTATTGTTACTGCGACGAACCTGTGCTCTTTTTGCGCCAAACATGCAATGAAAGGTATATTTGAGGCTCTGAATTGAAACAGATAGGTCCAATTATCATTATTCCACTATTGCCAACTCATACTGCACACTCGGAAACGACAATGTTAAAAAATAAAGATTACCCACATTCAAAGTCAGAGAATTACTTTTTTCTTATAAAAATTGTTCATCCTTTTCAGTCATAAGGTTGGCCACAATGGCCGCCCATTCCGAATCTCATGTTATATAGTAGTGATTGAGAAGTACTCGTAACTATACCTACATAGTATCTATTATAAGTTTAAGTAACTTACTACGCAGGCAAAGATAACAAAAGCTGGAAAAGAATGATCAAGAAAAATCAATTGAAATCAATAGATTTTATTTTCATACAAAGATGTAAGTACCTTATATTTATTTTTACCAAGCTTACACGCAGCAATAAGATTGAAATAGATTTAAAACGTGGTGAGATTATACGACTTTGTTTTCCAATTCTTCGGGATATAATACTAGCAATGTAAAGATACATAAGTTAGTAGTTTGAGTAATTTCTTTTAATTTACGATGTTGGCTATTGACTTTGTAGGCATTCGTTTTTTATGTGATTTTTCTCTACGTCTTCTTCGTCCATGGACTACAGACCTTCAATAGTAGGAACATCCATTTTTTTAACCAGCTATCATCCACTATATTATTGACACATCTATGACTCGGCTTGCAGCTAGGAGAACCGTCTTGTCCGGATCAGCATTAAAGATGTTATTAGACGGTTCACTCGAGTGAATGGTTCACTATTTTTTACACCAATATTTTATTTTGCGATTTGACGTGTTACTTCGGGACAAGAATATAAAATGGAAGACGGAAATTGATGAAAAATGAACCGTCTGATATAAACGTAACTTTTCTTTCAATAATGCTTCATTTCTCAGTCCTGCATAATATGTCTGCCTACGTAGCACGAATATAATATGTAGACTAATTGTGAGGGTAGAGCTGAACAGACCATATGGATATGACACATAGTGCAGGACTGCCGCGCCGGCTCAAAAAATTTAATGGCAACCTCAAGACCATCCATGAAGCAACTCCGGAGGCGGTGGACTGACTGGCGAGACTGGAGCCAAGATTATAGATTATATAGTTTCTTCAGGACGGAACCCACATGGGCGAAGAAGAAACCGGTGCCAAACGAAAAGTAAAGTAAGTAGATTATCGATCCTGGGTTACGGAAGAACTGGAATGATTAGGAGATGCTACATACGTGTAATGTGATAAAGCCAGCCCACGGCGGCCAATCCGCGGTGTTGAAATAACTAGGTATTGCTCTATTAGTAAAAACAACATACATTACATTCATTAATCGTGTTTTAAATTCGCATGTATTTAGATTTATATATGTAGGTATATTATAAGTCATATATCAATAGATACGATTTTATTTTTAGTTGGTATTATAGCATAGAAATCAATCAACTCGTATTATGATCGATATAGATCGTCGATCGATAAAGAGGTCATAAAAATATTTATCTATTATATAAATACGTACCTTACATAATCAGTGATGAATTATGTTTATTCGTAGAAAATCTTCCAGTTTTTCACATTTTTATATAAAAGTGATGAAACTAAAATTAATAATATAAAAATAAAACATTTAATGAACGTTTGATTTTCTCTGATCACCCCACTTAATTATGGGACATGAAAAAACTTATAGATTATTGAGACTAGATGAAAATGAAATCGGGTTAGCCGCTATAAGCTTACCCTAACAATACTTTTTGAGGTTTTAGCCCCCTGAATGATAAATCTCCAAGCCTTTCTCTCTCTAGCAATAGATTCCCATCCATGGAGCACCTCCAGATCCCAGACTCATCATACACTGTCTTTGTCTTCTCAACAGCCCATAGAATATTCTAAACCTGACGCGTTATATAAACTATTCCTCGTCATTGCTGCTTTGTCTAGTTTGGTTACAATGTATCAAATCTTATTTTGGCAATGAATGCGATGTATTTTCATAAAGAGGAAACTTATATGAAGTAAAATCCTAATAATAGAGTGATTCCTATACGCGACTATATGTTGTCACACACGTCCTAAGGTACAGATAGATACGTTGCTGTTGGCATGACAGAAATATTCTAGAATAATTATGTTCCACCACTTTTCCCTCTGGCGGCGATGAACTATACTTATTTTTTTAAACTTACGTATTATCTAGCTCGAAGAGGGGAAGAAAGTCTCGAGAAACTAATCGTAGTAGGAAAAACAACGGGACGAAGATAGGGTTGCCACCTCTCCGGGTTTGACCCGGACTCTACGGGTTTGAGTGGCGTTCTCCGGGCTCCGGGTTAGCATAGTGTATCTCCGGGTGGGAAATTTTTGTCATGACTAAAAAAAAAAAGAAAAATAACCCCGGGGTCCCCCCCATCGAAAAACCGGGGCTCCGGGTCAGCATACAAAATCTCCGGGTTTGTAATTATGGTGTAGACGAAAAAAAAAAAAAAAAAAACGGAAAATACCCGGGGTCCCGGTTTCCCCCATAGAAAAACGGGGACTTCGGGTCAGCATAGTAAATCTCCGGGTTTGTAATTATTGTGTGGACCAAAAAAAAAAAATTCTCCGGGCCTACGCTCTTACAAAGGTGGCACGAAGACCAAGAGGACGCTCACCTATAAGATGGACCGATCAAGTGGTGCAAACGGTGGCCCCTTCCGTCTACAGGGCCATGCACCTTGCGGGGGACAGAACCGCGTGGCGACAGATTGTCCAGCATCTGGCGTTTGGGGATCGCGACCTTCAGCAATGAGGAATACGACCCAAGAGAGAGAGAGAGACTATCTAATAAAAACATGTAGCAACATTGCAGCACCTATATGCTTCTTGTGAACCCTCCGGAGGTTTCGAGCGGGAGCTTAGCGTCGATTGGCCGATGTCCTCGAATTTCTTCAGAATCGCGTAGCCTTTGACTCTTCGACTCAGACATCGTGCCAATACTGAATCCTGTTTAGCAGGCTTTTTAAACTTTGAAAAAAATCAATGCTTCAGATGTGTATATTGAACGAATCGCCCATGGTTGGGCGGGTTGCCATTTAAAAAAATAATAATTTGACCCGCATGTTTTGAAATGGTTGTTGGACATTATAAAATTATTTAATGATTTGGCATGATTATCTATTAAATTTTTAATTTATAATTAACTACACACAATATATCGTTATTCATCATAGGACAAATATAGATCCACAAAATCATTCTTATATCAATTGTTTGATCTATAATTATATTTACGAAGATATTCGATGCACCTGTATTTTGTCATTGTCACAATATATGTGAAGATCTAGGTATGGTAATGATGTACATAAATACATTTACATGACGTATAATGATCTAAATATTGTTCGCAATGATTCATAGATCTAATATAGATGACACCTAGAACATGCCATCTATAAATTATTAAGATACCTTTACAAATTGATCATTTGTGTTCAAAAGCAGAATGTAATTAATTACATTTGTATCTGTTGGAAGCATCGATTATATTATGTTTAGAGAGATTAAAAAACACAGAAAGGTATAGGATGGACCCCACAAGAATTCCTAAGCTCGTTATGCAAGAGATCCCTGAAGGACGCCGACCACCGGGACGTCCACCGAAGAGATGGATAGAGAGTTGGACCTCTTCATCACAAGAACGAGACTTGAGCCCTGATTAAACAGATCCACGATCTACTCAAAGAGGAAGAAGAAGAAGATAGGTATATACATGTTCCCGTCGGGGTAGGCAGAGGCCCGTGCGCCACACATCTCTGCATACCTACATCTCTTGCTTCCACCACATCCATAATGTAATATCAAGCCATTTTCCTCTGGGAGAAACGTTTTTTTTCTACGTTTTTTTTCTCTTCTCATCTTCTTTGTCATTCTGCCATCGTTCATTCATTCATTCATGAATAGTTCTAACAAATATTCCTTGAACACAAACCTAAAGACATCTAAGAAATACAAGATAGTTTAATGGGTTGCATCAAAGAAGTTGATTCTATCGGATTGTAAAATGTTTACCTATAGGATAAATGAGTAAATGAAAATGAATGGACAACTATATCTGCAATTCAGTTCTTTTGAAATTTTTTTATGATTTAGAAATGGAGAAATGGATTTAAACTTTATGGCCATCAGAGGAAACCAAGATAAGTGTCTACTAGAAACAGCTAAATAGGTGTAGGTACATAAGTCAACAAAATTCAATCGATTTGAATGCATTCGAGTTGACGAAGTTTCTTTGAAGATAACAGTTAAAATTTTATTCAATCTTCAGATGTCTTGCGATGGAGAATTGGCTTCATCCATGAAATTCTTCCAACACTTCCAGGTTCCATGTTCCTAATGATTTACTATATAACTCTAACATCACACATCATTAAAATTATAATATGCGCAGGGCCATTAACTTCAGCTACCATTTTGATTTGTGATCTCTCTAACTACCTACGTAATATTGAAGACTTATCATATACAGTAAGATGTAGGTGGATTATTATGTATTTCATATACCTACACTTTTACTATATTATAATATGCAACCCGCGTAATGTAATTAACGTTTTCAGCGTATAAATCCGTTTGTTATTTATGTTTCTAGCGAATAATATGTAGGTAGTCTAGCAGTATCTAGTAATTTTACAATAAAGTTTGGTCGTGAAATAACCCTGTAAAATGTTTTACATTTTGGATATATTTTGTATTGTCTAGCTAGCATCTGAGTTCATACTTTTGAAGTTTCGAATAATTTTCGAATCTCCATCTTCTGGCGTTATTTCTTGTTTTACCCCCATGAAAAAAAAAAAACAAAGGTACCTACTAATTAGACTTTAATTAAGGCTACTTTACTTTCTAATACGGGGCTCAAAGTTTGGTAGGGTCACGGAGACACATTTTTTGCTGGAAAAAATGTGTCACTCAAATACCGTGTAACGCCACAGTTGCATCCCATCAGCAACACTACCAATAGTCCTACTCCTAGCGTCCACGAGTGGCCTCTTAAGCCCCGCGAGCCCTGGGCAATGTGGTCACTGGCACACTAACACCAGTGCCATAGCAGATAGGAGAGGATGAATGGCGAATCTCCGGCGCCACAAAACCGGAACCCCCCAGCTAAGGGATGGAAACCCCGACAGAAAACCCTGGTCCTCCTGGTAGGGGGTTGGGCGTGGGGCTAACGACCCCACCTTTGTAAAACAGCACATGTTACGAAAAGTCAAGAGAAAAAAATAGCCGGCCAGACAGCAAAACGACCAAGCAAACGAACTAAGGACAATGATTTACGATTATGCACCTGGAATGTGTTAACACTCTACAGTGCCGGAAGAGTCAGAATACTGTCTGACATGCTCAGGGAATACAGGGCCGACGTTACTGCCCTCCAGGAAATACGATGGCTGGGTGACGGAGTGATGGAGAAGCGTGACTACGACCTGTACCAAACAAACGCATTCATCGCCGCTACCTATAGATTTGAAACAGTTAATTCCTTTGTGTACCTTGGGTCTCTTGTCAACACACATAACAACACTACTGAGGAAATCCAAAAGCGTATAATGGCTGCCAGTCGATGCTACTATGGATTGATCAAACAACTTCAATCAAGGAACCTCAGTAGAAGGACAAAATCGGTGCTGTACAAAACACTCATACGACCAGTGTTGACATACGCCTCTGAAACCTGGGTGCTCAGTAAAATAAACGAGCGACAGCTTGCGGTGTTTGAGAGGAAGATCTTCCGCAAAATCTATGGACCAGTAAACGAGGGAGGAGTATGGCGTCGGAGATATAACCAAGAACTGTATGATCTCTACCGAGATCCCGACGTCATACAAGTAATCAAAATAGCTAGATTACGCTGGGCTGGGCACATAATACGAATGAACGAAGAGGCACAGCCCAGACGCTTAACCCTCACGCATCCCGAAGGTCGTAGAAGAGCGGGAAGACCCAAGCTGCGGTGGATGGACGGTGTCAACGCAGATGCAGGTGCCATTGGACTGAGGAGCTGGAGGTCAGCGGCCCTCAGAAGGACGGAGTGGAGGAAGGCTCTTGACTCAGCCAGGGTCCACCCAGGACTGTCGTGCTGATGATGATGATGATACTTTCTAATATATTATATAATTTCCTGTAAAATAATATCAACAATGCATCGTTTTTCATATATAAAAATAGGCTTCCACCATGAACCTACTGTAGATCTTAATACTATCGTTTTTTTTTAAGTAGACATCAAATCCAATGCACTCCATTTGCCATATTCTTGGATCCGTCCAAAATCAGTCTGCTTATCCTAATGATGTCCACACGACACTAAAAACAGAAATCATTCAATTGACGATCTACTCCTAAATTATATCATCAATAGATTTTGCTTTCCATTTCTACATTGCATTATTTAATACGGTGCTTTTAGATTTCTCGATGGAAAGTTGTGGGGTAGTCTGTTTTTCTTTCATTCTACACGTATTTTGGGGTGCTGAATCCGAATCCGAGGTTTGCCAATAAAATTTCGTGACGGAACATGGCGAAAAATTGGTAAAATGGCGAATATTTACATTTCCTGGCGAATTCTGGATTTGAATTTAAAAACCATCAACTTTTTGTGGGTCATCTTTTTAGCATAATGAAAGCACATAAAATTTCCTACGAATTTGGTATATATATTTTTTTCTAAAATAACTAGTAGCGGAGCTGTCAAGCTCCAAAAAGTGGCCAAATTTTCTTATTATTTTAAATTGTGAGAATGGAAAATGTATGGAGAATAGGTCACCTTGTTCGAATTATCACCAAATTTTGACAATTATTCTTCAGATTTATGATACATATTTTACCTTGTTGGAATCAGTAAACATGGAAAAAGGTTTATTTAAAAATATAGTGTAGTGTTTAAGCTAAAAAGGTTTAAACATTTTTAGCCTAAACAAATTACTATATTTTTAAATAAAATTATTTAAACATGTCTAGCTCAAATATTTCACGCTGTTTTTAAATAAAAATTTCGTTAATGCTTTCTTTGTGTTTTCTGATTCCAACGAGGTAAAATATGACTCATGAATTTAAATAATAATTGTAGAAATATGCTTATGAAGGCAACAAGGTAAACTTTTTCAATACATTTTCGATTCTCGTAATGTAAAACAGTAAGAAAATTTGGCCATTTTTTGGACCTTGACAGCTACGTTCTTATTTATTTTAGAGAAAAATTTTATATAGAGATTTTGTAGTAAATTTTACGTACTTTCATTTTGTGTAGAAAAATAACTTACAAAAGTTGTCAGTTTTCGAGTTCTTATAAAGAAATCGCCAGAAAACGAATATTTTCGCCATTTTTTGTATTTTTCGCCACGTTCCGTATCGAAATTTTGTTGGCAAACCTCGGATTCTGATTCAGCATCCCAAAAAACGTATAGAATGAAAGAAATCCCTACTACCCCACAACTTTCCATCGAGAGACTGCTTTGTGTCTAATTTTACCGGATTAATTTTATCATCGATTGAAATGTATTTTTAGTTTTATAGTGAAATGTGAATGGTTATGTAATATAGATTCCGTTATTTTCATTTTCACTATTGGCACAGCATGTCATCATGATTTTATCAATTTACTTCACCTGAGAATGTTTATGAGAGTTGTCTACACTAGCTTTAACAACACGGCGCGGCCCAGATGAATAATTGGATGAACAAATAATATTATTAAAAATATTTTAATAAAAATTGCAGCTAATATGCCTGCTCCCATGTATGCTAGTGAAACATGGAAATGGCTAAAGGATGGGTCTGCTATAAATGCAGTGTGAATGAGGTCGCTAATGAAAACTTGTGAGAAAACTATGGTGGGTTGTATAAGTAAATTAGAAAAATGAAGTATTGTAAGACTGGAGTTGTGGAGAGAATGAAAGTGACCAAATTAAGATGGTTTGCACAAATTGAAAGAATTAGTGATAGGATGGAAAAAAGGGTGTACGTGACTGAAAGAGATCATATTGTGTACCGATATTTTTAGGGACGTCGGCCCCCTACTTCCTACGAAACTAGTAAATAGCACCGCAGGCGAAATTTTCAAACTCTTTTTCGCGACATAATCAGTCAGCGCAACTGGCCAGACGGCCCTTTGGTCAGATACCGGGCCGTCAGGCATTTGCCCGATCTGCCCTTTGGCCAGGGCTTGCGTGGGGGTATAGTGGTATAGGCTAGAATAATATCAAATAAAATCGTTGCAGCTGATACACCTTATCTGCAAAACTTAGGCACGTATATATATATATATATATGTCACAAATGTATGCAACGCTAAAAAGATCGGGAGTTATTCCTTGGCAATTAGCCAGAATGAAAAAATGAATATTTTGAATTCGCTATACTTTGAATCGATCAGGTAAAGAAGTGTTTGAAATATTTAGAATAAATACGAATTAATTAGTACCCCGAAAATACACGGTAAAATAAAGTTGGCTGAAAGCAAAAGCAGAAGTGTTTTAAAAATCTTGTTATACTCGTAGTATTGACCAGGTGTACGACGCATGATCTACTCCACATATGTGGAGCTGAAGCTGTAGAAGACAGAGCAGATTGGAGATCAAGATGTAAGAATTTGCTGCAAACCAATTCGCAGGATTGAGACGAAGTCTTGTATATTGTGATATGTGTGTAGTAGGTATATCGTCTATGAATCCATCTAAACACTAGAAATAGTCCGTTTCAGTTTTAAAATATTAAACAAAAACATAGAGTATGGAACTTAAGTAAACAACTATCTATTTTAAAAACTAACACAGGTATATTCTATAGAAAATAGTATAAAGCAAAACTGCTAATGAATTGTTGTTCAAACACTAAAAACCCAAAGACATTCTCTCTGGACTTTCAACTTCTTCTTCAGCTTTCATCTCTCCACTGCTGGATATAGACCTCTTCCAACTTTCTCCACTCATATCTGCTTTGACCCCTCCGCATCCAGTTTCCACCAGCGATTTGGACAATGTCGTCAGTCCATCTCTTCGGTGGCCTTGCAACTATCAAGGCCTCCAGTGTAATATTCGTGGCGCCCGTCTGGTATCACCCTGCCTAGCCATCTAGCCATCTCTGGACTATCAAGAGATAATTAATACAATCCAGTTGATAAAAAAACTCTTCTCTAACTCGCGATGTACTGATTTTATTCAATTTTGGCAACACTCACATAATATTATACAGACTCTTACAGATTACTCCGTTGTTTTTCTGACATTATCACCATGTGGGAGGATGCGGATTGTTGCGATTTATTTATGATTATTTTGTTATTTAATTATTACGAAACATCATAAAATATTATAAAAAAAATACAATTTATCGTTCAAATTTTTATAAAGACCTTTTGTTTCGATGATGAACGCATATTCATCCCACAGTGGTCAGGTGATCAGTAGTTGAGTTGGGCACACCGACAACTCTTGGTCGGGTGGGTTCGGGTTCAGCCCCGATGCCGATTTGTTTCACTTCACGACACAAGCTTTACTAATTTAGTGTGAAGTACAAATGTACTGCATTTTACATCTTTACTTGTATTTTTCACAATTTTGTATTATTATTTCGTATGGCTTCTGCCACTGTTGGGCGGCAACGTCAGAAGATAAGTGAATTATGCTATCTGTTACATACAGGAGACATGTAGCCTACAGAGCAACATCCAGGCTTCGATTCGACGATTTTGTATGAACCTATTGTAAATTATTTTTATAATAATCTGAGCTTAATAGGTACACAAACATGCACTATCATACGTACTCGACTAAAGTGAAAACTATGATGGACTGTATACATTGACTTGTCACAAAAAAATGAAAATTGTAAGCTCTGAACCAGTTTACAGACAACCCTCAACTTTGGTGTTAGGGGAAGTACATACCTAGCAATTAATTATAAGCGGAGATCTTTAAGATATTCATTTCAAATACCTGTATAGTTCATTCCTATAGGTTAGATGTTCGTTACATAATAACATACTGAAGTTATGTGATGGTCTTATATAAGTTTGATTAATCAGGAATGAGGCCACATCTATAAATCTCACTATGAACCAAGATCGCATCATGTTTATAATGAACGGAGATTAAAACGAAAACTAATGTCACAGAGTCTCATACCTACCGTTATTATTTCAGTCGTATGGGATTAGTTTGGTGATATCAATTTAATTAAAAATGTATAAAACATAATACGATGAGACATACTAGATAATTTAAAAATGTTTTTTTGTAACGACTGTTTTGTATTTTTACCTTTTTACACACTCGCAGGTCGTAAAATAAATCTTTTAGAAAAGTGCATTCCGTTTATTCTGGACACGTATTAAAATGTTATTTTACTAACGTGACGTTTAATTAATTTTGTACCCCATTTTGATAATAAAATGTACATAACATTATTGTTATCGATATATGATATAATGACGTGTATTGTACCATAAACATTGTACCATAGCACCAAAGAGTACCATATTTTTATAACCTAAATATTACAGCATTTTCAGAGGCGTGAAATTAATAATTAATTAGAAAAACGATAACTATTTGTATTAAATAATGCTTCAACTCAATGTATGAACTATGAACCCATACCTTCAATGTACTGGCAGTAATCAGATGGTCAGATCTACATACCATCCAATGAATAAAAAAATATTGTATTATGACTATACTCGTAGCTACCTCTTTCGTCATAACAAAATTAAACATATACGTACATATCTTATGACTTCAAAATTTCTTTGATAGTGTTAGTGATTACTGATACTACAAATAAAACCGTAAATGAATATAGGGTACGGGACTACCTAGCATTTACTATATCCATTCATTTGGATTTTATTAATTACTAACACCATCTGAGAAATTGTAAAGTTATGAGGCATATGTATACTTTATACCTACCTAGCATATTTCTTGCCAAACAGACATTGTCGTAAAGTCCAATAATAAGAAAAATATGTTTATTGAGATATAAAATAAGTCATTAACATTAAACATTTGAAACATGATCTCTTCAGAGAGATAAAGAGACGTTTGTTTAATTTATTTAACGTCTTTTATATTATTTAGAGGTGTTAATTGGTTGGGAAAGATTGCTGAAGCAAATGCTTTTCTTTCAGATGTAGACTTTCAGGAAGTAGTGTTAATTACGATACATTCCCTACAGTAGATGTGTTTCTCCAGAGAATTCTGTAAATAACTGTGCAACCTGGAACAGAACAGCATTTAAAATAGAATTAATATATGTAGGTATATTTGTATCACTGAAGGGTTCAATGTACGGTTATGTTAATTTACTGATTTGTTGAAATTTTATCATTTCATGATGGAGTATTTTTATAAAGAATATCTTCACAGATTTCTAATATTTCACGTATGATTCAATGCAAAAAAAAGCTTTTTCTGGCAGAAAATTCAACACAATGTATTGCCAAGTATTTCTTAATGCGGAAAGTTTTTGTCTATGTAATTTGTCAAAATTCTCTTTGATTTTGCGATATCAAATCTTATTATTTTGTTGTGCATTAATGAGATAATAATTTCCAATGAAAAAAATTAGAAACAAAATATGAATGAAAACTATTAAAGTCACCTTTGGTACGTCATGTCCGTCTAGAATAATTTACTTTTGTTAACTTCAACTGCCCATTTAATATTAAAATGGTGCCTGCGTTCTGGAAAAGGAAGTTTCTAAGAACTATCAGAAAGCTGATTCTAAATTCAGAGAGCTTCAGACCACCAGACTAGCAATGTTATCTGCTTGCATTTTATGCAAAGACAGAGGTGAGTTTTTAAATTTATTTATTCTTAAAAAGAACAAAGTGTGTATAAGAAAAGTGGATATATAACATTGTTCACTAGGGCGTTTATTCTCTTATTTCTGAAAGCAAACAAGATTGGTCATCTACTAAGTATTTAAAAATCTAAATCTTTCTCTATTTAGTATGAAATTGTATAGCCACGGGAGATAAGAATGTACGTATACCTGAGGTTAGCTGAAAAATATTGCTCTATGGCGGTAAGCTCGAAACTGTGGAGATCGAGTGAGCATTACTTATAATTATTTTAAAAACTGTGTAGGTATAATTTTGTTAAATTATATTCTACGAGAATGTAAGAATAAAATCCGAACTGGGCTTTTCTAAGTCGAGACTTAAGGGCATGGCACCAGGAATGACGTCACAGTCTTTTCCCACGGCATTAAGGTTCAAATTCGCATATCTCATGATAAAATGGTATAAATAGCGTTTTTTTTTCATTTTTTGGGGTTAATTTTGCTACTATCAAAAAACTTTTACGGTTATTCCCTAGATTTTAATGCATATTATCAGTGCAAAAAAAAAATACTACGCGACTTTCGGGAAACGAGTCTCCGTCTTTCGGAGACTCGTTTCGTCAGAGGTGTTTTAAAAAAAAAATTTGAGAAATCTATACAAGATATAAAAAATCTTTTACGGTTATTCCCTAGATAAAGGTTCAATGCATGTACCCTATTTTGTTCCAAAGCATATTTAGTAACGGTTGTCGAGATAGAAGGTCTCCCGTTTTTAGAAATTTTTTAAATGTCGGTATGCACACTCTTAAATAACTTTATCACAAATCCATTGGATATTCCATAGGAAAATTCATTTTATTTTGTACCCATCTCCACGTGGCCAGTGACTTGTGTTTATGTAAATTAACATTTCTAACGCATCTATTGTATTAAAATACTCGTCATTTACAGAAATAGATTATCTAGTCGAATGCCTGTCTGTTGACAAACTTACCCGATGTTTAACATAAATCAAAGGAGATTTTTAACTAATGTCTTATTCTGTTTTTACAGTTTTCAGTTTAATTTTCAGAATAGACTATTACATACCAAACATACCATTTATTTATTGTTATTCTTGAAAACAATGTAGTTATACAATACAAATTATAAATCATAATTATGATTTTTTGGCCAGCTTCTCCACTACGTTTTTTTTTTCGTATCCATGTGTATTCTGCAATTGTAGGAAAATTAAAGATTCTTATAATATCTTGCATCAACTAATCATGCTTTAAAAATCTCAAAGGTATTGTACATTTTCTGATATTCCTATGGTATACATAGATACGTAAACTAAGAACTTATACATGTACATTTATCCAATATCACGCCCGAGGATGCACTTCTAGTGAATGCCAGGGGTGTCCGGGTGGCCCAACATTGGAGTAACAAGATTTGATAGTGTTCCGGACACGGAAAGTAAGTAAGTAAATATATCCCTACAGGTTTACGGTAAGTTCGTCTAAAATCAATTAGTCTAAAATCAGTTCGTCTAAAATCAATTAAGTAGTCTAAAATCAATTCGTCTAATTATCAGTTCGTCTAAAATCAATTCGGCCAAAATCAATTTACCTAACGATCAATTCGTCGATTTTAGACGAATTGATTTTAGACGAATTGATAATTAGACGAATTGATAATTAGACGAATTGATTTTAGACGAACTTACCGGACCGGACACCATCCCTACATATATTATATCAACGTATCCGCCACCTGGAAACTATACCATTGGTTTTTATGTATTGTATTTCCTATATTAGAATGTGATCTTAGGTATTTAAAAAGTTTTAGAGAAATATGTACGAGTACCTACGCGTCGAGTGATCTGCCGGTGTATTATTTGAGATAACATTACTATTAGCTATGTACTATAGAATGGTATTTCCCGAAGTATTCTTGGTGTCAGCTAAACAAACATTTTCCAACAACTTTCTTTTAAACCAAATAAAAACTTTAGTGTTCGGAAAATTCTTTCACATTTGTAGGTAAGTATGCCTACCTATAAATTAGTTTAGAATTCAACTGGCAGTTGTAAAAAACAATGAATCATGAGGTACTTAATAAAAACAATGCTGTCTTTCCATTTGAATATAATATATTAATATTATTCAGATTATTTCAGATACTTAGGTAGATTTTTTGCGGCTTTTGGTAGAGATTTCTTCATAAGTATTCTCTACCTAAAGCCGCAGACAAGGATCGAATGCTCGAGAATGAGAAAACGTAGATGGATCACAGACTCGTATATATGCAATTAATTTTAATAAATTAATTTAGAAATAATAATAATAAATCTATATAAATAATGACACGCATTACACAAATGGCGGGCTTATTGCCATGGGCAATATCTGCCAACCAACCACTTGAGAAAAAAAAACTCTACTCTTTTCATAATAAAACGTTATGAAGATTAATTAATACATTTAGGTACTTACCTAAATTTATCACTTCTTCTTCTTCTCAAACCTTAATATAAATATTTTTGTTCAATTTAATTCCAGTTGCGGGTGGCCTCTCATACAACATGAGATTTGAAGACATTCAATATTTCATTTCTCATCCTTCAAAGTGCCCATTTACTTAACAAGCAAAATACTAAGCGTAACACAAAATTGTGTGAAATTTAATTTGTCATCTTCTCACCAAAGAAAAGGCGCCAGTTGTTTGTCATTGAAAAAATTTATACGTCTTGCCAATAAAGCGTAAATTGTTAATGCAACAAAAAAATGGAGGTGCGTACCTACTAACAAATATACGTAAAAAATATCAACATGGTACACGATAACGTATCGCGAAATACTACTTAAAATTAAAAAAGATAAAGTTGCATTTAATTGACAGACAATTACCTACTGTAATCACCTTCAGAAGGTATTTGAAATTATATTGCCATATGTCAGTTACAGGATTCTACTACGCCACTCGCTTGGCAAGCGGCGGGCCGAGCGGGTGTTCATTAGTAAAAAAGCGTGTAGATGAGGCCTTTGTCTTGGTTCGTGTAGTTAACCGACCATTCACGCCTATTTACTCATGAGCACCCGCTTGGCCCGTCGCTCGCCAAGCGTGTGGATATAAGGAATAAACCGACTCAATTTATGATCCCTTGCAGTTTCCCGGGGCTAAATTGATACTCTGAATTAATTAGTAGGTAGGTTGCCACATTAAACAAACGACGGGTTAAAAAACTGTATCTATACTATGCCACGCCACACCCCTAACGATGTAGGCAGGTAGGGCCTAATTCTACGATGCTTATTTATCTTGCTTGAATACCTTCATCATACAGTCTTTCATAAAAGCTCTAAAGTAATTATATCAATGAAAATATAATTTTCATCTCTCAGTTCGCATGGGATTCCTGATGTTGGACACAACACAATAATTTTGTTTATTATTCACATACACTTGGTAGAGGTAGTTCGTTTTTTTATAACATAAAAAGTAAGAACCGTTCTGATATCAACACGTCAGTAACTTTAAAGTGCTTCACTTCTTCATTAATATCTTCAATGGAAACAAACAGGGACGCAAATGCAGAAATCATGGGACGAAAAGTCCACAAAGCAGAACATTGCAAACAATATGACAAGATAGCAGGCGCGAAGCTACCTAAGAACACACACAATTCCCATCGAGTTACCTTTTGGATAAAATGATAGGTATAATAGTGTCTAATGTGACGTAATCCAATAAGAAATGTTAGCCCCAGCTTCCTTTCTGCAGAAATCCACCCTTCGCCCCTGCAAGATAGTACAATACACATATTTATAATAATAACTCGTAACTATTGCTATACACTATAGAGCAAGGGTGGCCAACCTTTTCAGCAGCCGGGCCAGATTCTGAAAATGAGATTGCCTACCGGGCCGCACAACCAATGTCACAAAACTAAAAAATAAATATATAGGTTTGTTTCTTGGGGGGGGGGGGGGAAGCGAAAAAGCGCCACAGGCGTTTTTTTTTTCGATGATATTTCGAAAATGTTCTCTAATCGAAAAGATCACCCCAAATAGCGCCGCAGGCGAAATTTTTATGGGAAAAATGGGTAGTGATGAACTTGATTGTCTTTTTACAACAGGCAATACATAAAACAATAAAATAAAACAAAAATGAGAATCGAACATATTTATATGATAAGGCTTTTTTAAATAATAAAAAATAATTACAAAACGACTGCACAGTGCACGCACTGCATGTCGATATTGAGTGAGGTTGTTCCTACACGCAAACAGTTTTCATCAGTCATTCGCGTTCTCACCCGAGATTTTATATATATTTTTTTTTATTTTCCCAATCCTCGGTGGGCCGCATTCAGACCCCCGGCGGGCCGCATGCGGCCCGCGGGCCGCTGGTTGGCCACCCTAGCTATAGAGCGATCTATCTCTTCTAGCTAACCCACAGTGAAAAGATCTAGTGCTTTTTTTTTCTTTTTGAATCTGAGAAAAATTTTCTTCTGGGTTATAAAAAGAAAACGAAAGTTTGTTTCCAAACACATTAATGAGCAATAACATCTCACATAGTTATAGTAGAACATAATAAGGGCATAGGTACAAAGCAGTTTGGCAAATTAAGCCTAATTTCGAGCTGTTGGGCCATATTCGGTAGGTTAGCAGCTAACTGATTATTTTTAAATAAGTCGATTGCGAGTACAGTACCATAAAAAACAAGATTATTAATAATATTTCAGGAAACGCCTGAAAAATACCTGAAAAATTGTTAACAGCCCTGTCTAAAACATTATTATTAATAATTCGATGATGTACTCTAGGAATAGGTATAGGTGAGAATAGATATAGTATAATTATAAGAGATAGATGCTCACATTATAATAGTATAATAATGTTTGATATTGTTGCCTATCCACCGGCCATATC
The DNA here is from genome assembly GCA_963576895.1 of Ceraclea dissimilis. Taxonomy (NCBI): domain Eukaryota; kingdom Metazoa; phylum Arthropoda; class Insecta; order Trichoptera; family Leptoceridae; genus Ceraclea; species Ceraclea dissimilis. Next base: position 19,561,743 of record OY756360.1, read on the forward strand.
TTCCCTGGTCCCCTCTCCATCCAACTCCCTCACCCACCATCTAAATTTGGCCTCCGGTATTGAGTTACTGCACTCCACTGCTTCATCGCTAAGATATTTGTGAGCATCTCCACAATATTATTACATTCTCTCTCAGAGATATTATATTAGACTGAGTATCTGTATGATTATATTGGAGTGCGGCTCCTGCTTGGAACGCAGGTGGGCGGTAGCATGCCAACTCACCTGTCTCTGAACTGAAATCCATCATTATGTTTAATATTATATTATAGTTTGCAACCAATTCTGTTATGAAATAAACAGAGTATTTCTTCATTTCATTGGAATGTGGAATCTAATATGTCAAATGTTACAATAAAATATTATTTATTTATTTTTCGAGTGTACAAATTTTTACGATTTCCTCTAATTAACTAATTATTACAATTTTAGATCATATTGTTGTATTTAAAAAAAAAAACTGTGAAAGCTCTGTTTCTAGTCTAAAGAGTTACATATTACTGGGTAAAAAATCACAGAGTTAACTAGTAGACATTGCTTAAGAGTTACACACTTGCTCTTTGTAATTTTTTCCAGTAAAGTCCAGCAGTACAACGACCAGGACTGAAGAAAAAGAAGAAAGTGTCGGTATGTCAATATTATTACATATGCATTGTTTTACGAGTATACTAAAATTTCGCAATATTGTAATTTTGCAGCATCGTGCGCTAGCACTTTTGCTTTCATTGCTACACTATAAACAATCGGTTTGAGCGCACCATTCGTCTTAGCATCAGCTACCTCTCTTCCTTTAATGTCTCTCACAGCGTCACTTTGCAAACAAACTTCCCAAATATATGTACATACTCATCAAATTGCTCCAAACATTCATTAACACATAGTTTATCTTGGTTCCTGTCTAAACATCAGTACTACTGTAGAAAATAAAAATAATGTGTACTGAATAAAAATGAGATCAAATAATGTGAAATAAAAACGCTGAAATGATTTCAGTGGAACAGATCCAAAAGTCAAGTTCACGAATGATTAAATATAAATAATATGAAATCATCTAGTGATATCCTTGTAGCTAAATAAATCTCAAACAAAATAGCAGGTAGATACTGCTATTCTGATGGCGCTTTCACAGACTGCTTATTTCAAAGAAAAAATAAAAGTAACAGGGAGAGCCATCTTACGGACGATCACAGCTTGCTTAGTCTTCTTCTTCTTCTCGTCTGCCGCCTCTTGTGATGTGGACTCCCAGCTGTCCTTCCATCCTTTGGGGGACCTTCCAGGTAATCTCCTTCCCTCTCTCTGGATTACCATGCAGGGCTAGGTGTGGTAATCTTTGGGAGTAGAGAGTAGTATCTTATTAAAAATGCAAAACAAAACAAAAAATGACAAGTAGGTTCTGTAATTTTTGAGAATAATATAGTCACAATTTTCGAATTTGAGATTATATCTATATGATTAATTTATTGTGGCAATTCACCAATCCACTAGGCAGACCACCAGAAAGATGAATAAACAGCTGGGAGTCGACCTCGTAAGAGACTAACCAATTCCAGACCACATACCACAAAGTCTAACCCGCCTAACAAACCTAATAATAAAAAGAACAAGAAGGTATGTCCATTGTCCAGTCTTTCTCAAGGAAAAGCGATTGCTCTCCTGTGATTTTTATCACTGTTATTCTGAAAATATCATTTTTCTCTCACTAGCAACCCATTTTCCATCCTCCAGTCATCACTAAGTAAATCATGTTAGATTATTATTATAGATACAATATATAAAGCACTTGTGTACAATAGGTACACTTAATCCAAAAATATCCCCAATGTGATGTTATTTCTGACTCGGTGAGGTTAGCCGTATGTCAAATTACCGATCATTGTACATTTATCATTTTATATTTTTAACCAACAACAACACTAGGTATAAATATATTATATGCTTAGATATAATATATCGAGTACATTTTACACGTTCCGCAAATTTGTTTTTTTTTTTATATATAAATGTTGGGTCCAATGTTAGGCCTCCCTTCCCAACATCACTAAATTTCTGTCTGTGGCCACTCTGTACCACTGGTGGCTCCGGTCACTCGACTCTTTTTATGTCATTTGACATTTTGACTGCGGTCTACCTGGATTTCTGTGTCCAGTTCTCAGTCGCCATGAAAAACTGATACAGTATTGTTTTAAATTTGTACTGGTAACCGCACCATGACACCATTACCACTTGTGGAAACCACTAGTCGTATTGATAGTGTGAAAATTCTTCTTCTTATTATAAAAATCGTGGATTTTAAAACAATATACTCGTATCATATTAGGACACGTTGCCACTAGCCAGACGCTCAGATTTTAGATGGACCAAAAAGATTCTCGAGTGGCAACCTAGAACAAGCAAAAGGAGCGTAGGAAGACCTCAGGCGAGATGGGCTGATGATGTGAGGCGAATCGCAGGAAGCAAGTGGATGCAGCGTGCCCAGGATAGGGATCTGTGGAAAGTCAAAGGGGAGGCCTATGTCCAGCATTGGAATTAAAAAGGCTGAGAAAGAAGAAGATAGTATATTTCCCCTCTTGAAATAAAATTCTTCCAAGTACCTTCGTCAGCTTCAAAATTAATGAGTACCTACTTTACAGTACTTAACCAAATTGCAAAACTGTCAAATGTACTGTGTTACTAAGATGCATGTAAAAATGTCTGAATATAAAAAAATACAATACCTTTAGAGTAGCTGTTGGATTGAGATCCTATCTGTCTAATTGTATAAATCTCACTTTTCTATAGGCAAATGTAACTACTATTTCTAATCATTATACATCGAGAAACATGGACTGTGTGGCAGCAATCGATGTGAATCGTCTGAGACATTTGGACTTCTTAGCCAAAATGTTTTATTTCAACCAATAGAAAACAAAAACTCCTTTGATGTACAAAACTAATAAGAACCAATTGTTGGCTTTCAATTAGATTGAAACAACAAGTACCATTAGTTAGTTATTCAAATATATTTTTTTAACTAACACATTATTATTTTGTTAGAAAAAAGTACTAGGAAAATATAAAGACAAAGAGATTCTCTCATCTCCTAGAGCTGTTAGTGACAGAACAGAAAATTGGACAGGTGTTGGTAAAATTATTCATTTTATTGGCCAATCAAATATAAGAATATTCCCACTCATTATTACATTCAGTTTTTTTGTTATTTCCTATAAATTTATAAGAATTTCTTAATTCTTTTACTACCACGCGATTAGCGAAGAACTAGATTTATAATTTATGACAAAAATGCAATTAAATTAGATAAGGTTTATGATCTGTGAATTTCAGAATTATGAGATTTTTTTACGAATGATAATTTCTGTATACTCAGATGTGGATTTATTTTTATAACTTCGAAATATTTTTTTATACACCAAATACCTACACAATTGGATATTTTTTTTTATTTATTTATAGATTTAATTTATCTATTTATTTTATATAAGATGCTGGAAGTATAATAAAATCTCCAAGGTGATAGATGAATATTTTTTCTTTTAATCATTCTTATGATTCTACGCCGATGTCTGTTAAAGAAATTTCCAGCACCGAATTTTCCCATTCAAAATAATATATATATTACGAGTACCTAGAATCATTTCTGCATGAAAAATAATATAAATAGGTACGTATGTTATTTAGTCGACATTAACGTCATCTCTCGATGAAAATCAAAACTATTTATATCCCCTGAGCTTTAAGCTCTCTCAATTATTAACTTTAGGGGAGAGTAATATCAGTAACGTACCTCTATAACATATTACAGTGATGAAGAAAAACTCTCTTCTAAACTTCGAGAGATGGCTCTTGTAGTGATAAATAAATTTTCTTCGCGAAAATTGTACAACGTAACTTTGTTAGATTGAGTCCATCTCCTTCCTTCGGGAAATACTATAGCCCATTACCAAAACACTTATTGACTTATTGTTACAATTCATTTGCATGTATTTATTTAAATAAATATGAAAGTAAGACTAAACTAAAATATTTTAATACCCTTTCATACGTTATGAATAGCTATGTCCATATTAAATAGTAACTAAATTCTGGCTAAATTTTTGCGAAAAAAAAAAGATTTTTTTCTTCTTTATTCTGGGTATTCAACTCTCTGTAGAGGAACTTAATGACTTTACACAGTAGTTATAAAACATTTTTAAAAGTGTCGAAAAATATAGACCGATTATTGGAGTAATATTAGGTCCAATTCTGTATATAATTAGGTGGGTATACTAATTAAAATAATATGTTTTTTTTATTAAATTACTTCATAGTAAAATAAAATAAAAATTCACTGATCTTATTTCGAAATGTTACAGAATTGTATATTTTAAAAGAAATATTTGAAGGTCTAAAATCCCGTGCGATGAAAAAAGCAACACGCAACAAAGTGTCAATAAAATCTTCGTAAAATCTGGTAGACATTTTTTATTTCCCTAGAATAGGTAATTTTTACAATAAAAATGTTATATGTGAGAAATAAAATGGGATAATAAACCTTACGACATAAAAATATTTTAAGGATTACTTAAATATTTTCGCAAACAATCTCTGGACCATTACTTTTTCTAGACAGAGAGTAAAATGTCCATTTTGAGGGTCATTTTGTTTCGTGCGCCCTTAGTCATAAACACGAATGTCTTTTAAAATATTCCTGAAATTATACTCGACTCAACTCGACTGTTTACTGCAATATTACATTCACCTTTACTTGCGTGGTTTTATTTGGTGTTTTTCAAGTTTTTATGTTAATTTTACTTAATGAAGGTATGACTTAAAATTTGATACATTGTAGATGAATTCCATGTTTATTAAAAAAAAAGTTGTGCAAGGTATTAAAAACACGTTTACTCGTATTTTGTTTATTTAAAAACTTGTTACTTAGAGCGAATTTGCACACTGTTTCTACATCCATGTGAAATAATATCTATTGAGTATATCTTACTACTCCTATATCTGCTACTATATCCCTTTCAGTACATTCGTAAAATATTTTAGTTCATTTTCATCTCTATACACGGCAGGTGTGAAGCTACCTAAGAACACGATTCCCATCCAATTACCTTTGGGATAAAATGATAGTTATCATAGTTTCTAATTTGACATAATCCAATAAGAAATGTTAGCCCCGGCTTCCCTTCTGAAGAAATCCACCCTTCGCCACTGATACACGGTATCCTCATAATCTCTATCATGATAGGTTCTCCATTCTGAATCGATTCACGATCATAAGATTCATCTGACACCGGGACCCCCAGCTCTATCAGTTCTATCTCTATCATTCTAATCCCATCATTTCTTTCGAATCAGTTCAGAGACACCAACTGAGACTGTAAAATCTGATGATGTTTGGTCCCTTGATTGCTTTTCTCAACAATGTATTTTGCACTCAAGACATAAGCTTTTAACTTACCCGCGAAGTATTGGCCGTTTGTTTGTAGAAACCCAGATCCTTAAAAAAGAGAATAAAGATATGTCATAATAAAACATCTTAAGGGCTTGGCACCAAGAATGACGGCACAGTCATTTCCCACGGCATTAAGGCTCGAAATCGCGTGAACAATCGCGTGAACAATCGCGTGATAATATGGTAAAAATAGCGGTTTTTCCATTTTTTGGGGTTAATTTTGCGCCTATCAAAAAACTTTTACAGTTATTCCCTAGATTTTAATGCATATTATCAGTTAAAAAAAATTACTCCGCGACTTTCGGGAAACGAGTTTCCGTATTTCGGAAAGAGGTCAGAGGTGTTTTTCACATTTTTTTTTACAAATCTACACAAGATATAAAAAATCTTTTACGATTATTCCCTTGATAAATGTTCAATGCATCTACCCTATTTTGTTTCAAAGCATATTTAGTAACGGTTGTCGAGATACAAGGTTTCCCGTTTTTAGAAATTTTTGAAATGTCGGTATACATACTCTTAAAGAACATAATTTCTATTTACTGTGGCGTATTTTCTCCATCTTTACATGACTGAATTTTGATTATCTTTCAAACGATGGCGTGAACCAATTAACGAATTCGACATGCTTACATGCTACGTTGATAATAATTAGATCCAGACAACCGTAGCAGAACATCAACATGATCGATCAAAATGAATACTACATATTATGTTTATAACATCAGCAAATTGCTGGATTATCTACGCATCGCTTGGAAACTATAAACATAATATTTTTTGTATAAGAAAAAGTGTTATTGAAATATCGCCAGTTGCTATTTCTTTCCACATTTCATCATTAGCAACTCTCCCAAATCATCGGTGACTCCAAATAAAGAGGAACATTCCTCAGTGTGTATAACAACTCCCCACTCCAACATACTTCAGACTATTAATAGTTCTCCAAATAACTTCTCTCACGAATTGCTCATTATTTTTAAAGGTAAGCCCTCTCTATAGAGTATAGACTCTCTAAAGGTGTGTGGGAGATCTTGGCAGAGACGTCCAGTCCTCTCTCTCAACTATGTTGATGTTTTAGAGGTCGAATATAATCATCAAACACTACATAATTTAAATATTCCATCATATTTAAATTATTCTTCTACCACTTCGCTTTCTTACTCACTTGAAGGTAATGAGCGAGAAATGTGTCTATCCACAATTGAAAGTAATTGTCTTAGACATGGTGGATCGTTTCCAAGATTTTTGTAAATCAAATTATGTATTTTATGTCGATCCAAACGAATTTCCAGGAGATTTTTAATGGATTCGACTAAGTATTAATGAAGGTTTATTACAATTTTATTTTATAAACTATATAAAACAGTATGTTTTTTCTTGTTCTAAGCTACTTCTATGTTAAAAAGAAATCGAACCAAAGATTAATGTAAACTAATTTTCCTATCGTTTGGCCTTGGTGTTTTTAGGTTCAAAGCAGTCGGGAACGAATGAAACAAATATGTTTTTAAAACATTTATTTTTTTGTAAAAAATATTTGTGTGATATAAAATAATTAATTTTTAATTAAAATTATAAATTAATAATTATATTATGTACAAAACATCCTCATCCACATTCACTCCATCATTAAAATAATTCGTAAGGTAATAAATATATGATTAACTGAAGGGTTCGTGTTATCTTGCATCTTTTCTTGTGTAAATCATTGTGAAACTTAAATGTTCTCCTAATCAAACATTCTCAATATGTTTCCATACAAAATTGTTTGCATTTCAATACAATCATTACAATTCTAATTTTATATTAACATTATGTGATGGTTTCATTTCAATGGTCTCTGGAGAAGGAATGATGACTCTCCATCCAAAGTTTGGTGTTGTGATTATTATTTACTTTCCAAGAAGGATCTTGCGACCAGCTCCCATGTTTTGTCCAGCCTGGGTTGCTCCCTTGTTGGATCCGGCTTGAAGACCGATGATGGTCTTTCCGGCAGCGAGGGTCTCTTCGTTGAAATCTCTCTTGTTCTCATCAGCTGGTTTAGGTCCCAACCATGGGCCGGTCCATTCGGGGTGCTTGTAGGTCTAAATGGGAAAAGAAATCAAATTGATGAATATTACATAACAAAAAGCTTCAAATTTTCGGTGATTTTTATAAAAGAAAGTTTTTTGAATTGCTTAAAATATCTTAGTTACTGATTTGAGTAAAAACATCACTACTAAACGAATTTACTAAAAACCTTACTAGGAAAATGCATTTAACTTAATGAGGATCACCTCATATGAATTAAGTGAAAAATATAAATACATCATTGACTTACCGCTCTGCCTAATGCGAAGAGTGTGCATGTGACTTGGGCAATGTCCTTCTGTTCATATAAATCTACGGTCTGGAAGACATCGATGTCTGGAACACCATAATCCTTCAACGCCTTTTGGAAGCTGTGGACAAAACACGCAATAACTAATTAACACTCTCCAAAACATATAGTGGAATTTACCTACCTACACGATGAGGCACTGTATTAGAATGAGTGTGTAAGTTGTAACGAAAATAGTTCCATTGATCGTCTATATAGCGCCTATAAGATTATCTTTGGATTTATATCCATTCAAGAATGTTTTGCACTCGTCGCGTAGCCAATGTTGTGGAGATGTGTTTATCAATGATAAAATTTTGTTTTCTACAAAATACTAGATTTTGTTTTTGGTCTTATCATTAGTTGATCTTAATCTTTAATTTTTGAGGCACTGCTTTTGTTAAGTTAAAAATACAGTATAACGTTGTTTCATTAACCAATAACCGGTTTCAGAAACCAAGCTTCCTTCTTTAGGACGTCAGTCTTTTGAAGCCAATAGACTTCTTTTTAAAATAGGGTGGTCTAAAAGCAAAATTTTTTTTTCGGTCTTATCATGAATTGATTTTAATTTTGTAGGTTTGATCGGTTTTTGGATCATCAATAAAATAGATCAATGTACTTGTCTTCAAAATGAATGCTCATGATCTACATTTAATTAAATATAGAGTATTCTTTACTGACTTGTTGATGTTTTCCATCATCTTGAACTGTCCACCGCTGGTGTTGATCTTTGAGACGGATCCTGGCTTCAGTTTGTTCATGACCTGGCAGAGGACTGTTCCGTCCTTGAGGACATCCTCGTACTTCTCACCTGGTGGGAATTTGGCTCCAAGAACGGTCTCCATCCATTCCTGGGCTTGCTTATCTTGGTTGGCATCGCGCTTGCCGGCCAACTGAAAAATCACACAAAATGAGTATTTATTATTCCTTGTAGGTAACAATTTAAGATTGTTGTGGGTTGTTCGTGGTTTGTAAAAAAGACTGTTTAAACAATTTCAGTAAAATTTGAGCAAATAATGGAGCAAGGTGAACTCTTTTGAGGAACAAATCTACAAGCACATGATTTTTGTTCAAAACTAATGATATAAAATCACAATTTGTTTGTTGTATAAACTTTGCACAAAAAATCACTGCTCATAAGATAAGATCACTTAATCATTTCGAATTTCGTAACACTCCACTAATCTATAAATATCACAATGCACTTTTATGGAGATGAGAGTATTATGGTTGGGGCTAACCTTGGCCTTAACTTGACGTTCCAGAGACATGTCTGTGAGTTGTGTGGTGTGTTGTGAGCTGAGGACTTGTAAACCTGAACTGATCTTGATTGGGAAACCTTCGACTATATACGTTCTTCGGATCTGCCCCACTACTCCAACATTTCACACTCCTGACACCAGTGGCATAACATCACTTAAATTTATTTAACATATATTATTATGTTATGCAGAATTATTAGCACTTATGAAAATGTTTCGAGGCAATTAATCATTACACTTGATCTCCTCTAGGTTACGGTAGTTGCTCCCAGAATTAGAAGTCTAATTATCTCAAAGATTGATTTAATTTGTATTTTTAGTAATCTGATGTAAACATTAAAATTACGTTAGTTATAGTAATGTAAACTTCAATAATTCATGTTTTAATTTTCATATCGCTTGAGTCAGGCGTTCTTAGATAGGTATATGATAGTCTCAACTTCGTATGAATGAGATACATAGGTAATAACAATGATTTACTTATTATTTAGGGGTGGGGTTTTATCTGGGGGCTCCCTTCTGGTTAACCCTGAGCCCACCGCTTAAAAATATTTTTTTTGTCCTTCAATGATATTAGTTCATGATACTGAGTCTATGTAAGCATACTCACGGAAACACACGCCTAAAATATGTTTATGAAAATTGTAGCTAACTGACCCCAACATGACCCCAACTACGTTTTACATACATACAAACGTGTAAGTTGATAAACATTTTAAGCATGTCTCACACCTCTTTGAAAAGATTACTTATCCTCTGTCAAACCTCGAATAACTTAAGATTTACCATTATAATTAAATGTCCAACTTTCACTTACTTACCTCGGCTTCAACGATGTGTACTAAATAAACAGATAGTATGGCTTTCCACCTTTAGTGCCTATTAACTAACGTACCTGTGAGAATTCGGTTTTCCTTCTCAATTGATCATGCTCACAATTTTTTTTTTCAAATTCGTGGTCCTCCAGGTTTTTCCATTTTTCCGCGGCCCTAATTTTTAGGGTGAGTTTTAAGAATCTTCCGTTTTTTTTGTAATAGGTATAGCCTTTATAGTGGACTTAACTAAATCGGAAAATAATTATTACGCGCCTAAACTTTACGATGATTAACTGGTAACGCCTTTTTATCATCTCTTCTTTCATCCATCTATATTATCCTTCTTTTCCTCCTATCAATATTCATATCTTACTTTCATCATAGTACAACATCCGTTTTACGGCACTAATCTCTCTAATCACTTTCATAATGTCTATCTTTTTAAATTATACATACATACATATCCACGTCCGCTCCCTATGTGGAGCATGTGGTCGTCACCCAGTTTTTCCAGGCTTTTCTGTCCTGGTCTATTTTTAAATTATATTGTCTTTAAATTATCTCATGACTTCAATTATTGCAAAGTACACATGTTTGCCTTAATTTAGTTAATCGAAGATATTTTGAATTGCGCCTCTGCCACCGATCCTAATTTTAGTGCATGTGTTCACCACTGGATATTGTATGGAAACATCTCTGCTGAACGATTTCCCGCCGAAAAACACTTTGTTTTGTGATATTATACTAAACTTTTCCAGAAGATTCTGTAAATATTTGAACTTTGTATATTATGGAACGAGAAAATACCCGATGACTCATGGAGGAACATATCGAGAAATTACTATTTGAAATCATGAAAATAATTTTGATTAGGTACTCGTACTTCTATAATCTATAATCAAAGTTTAAAATGGACGAATGTGTTTATAAATTGGTTAGTAATAATTTAGATATTGTTTACCTCTTGAGATTAAACATACATTTATTTTCCTACGTATGCGGAACCCCTCATGGGGTATACAATTGTCCGTTTTAATTCATGTACTTACCACTTTCTCAGCTACTTGAGAGGAAGAATAGTTTTTTAAATTTAAAAAATAACTTTTTTAATAATAATTTAAAAATGATTAATAATTTTTTAAAAATATTTTTTTAAATTTAAAAAATGTATGCAAGCGAGACTTGGACATGGCTGAAGAAGGATGAATCCGGGATGAATGCAGTGGAAATGAGGTCGCTAAGAAGAATGTATGGGAAAACGCTGAGAGATAGGATAAGGAATGAGGTTATTAGGGAAATGAGTGACTGCAAGACTGGTGTTGTAACTAGAATGAAAGTGAACAAACTGAGATGGTTTGGGCATGTTGAGAGAATGAAGGATGACAGGATGACAAAAAAGATATATCTGAGTGAACGAAGAGGTGTGAGGAAACGCGGCCGCCCCAGACTGGACTGGACCGATCATGTCGACCAGATCCTCAAGGATGGGCGCGTTTTGAGTAAAAGGAATCGGAGAGCGTGTATGACAAACTGTATGAGTGTGACGGAAGCTAAGAGTGTGTGTAAGGATAGGGATGTCTGGCGCTCTGTCCTCTCTGCCTACCCTGCAAGGGACGTGGCGTGAGGGTATAGATAGATAGAAAAAATAACTATTCAAGAGATAATCCCTATTCTTTTCAGCGGTTAACTGAAAAAATAGCAGCTTTGAGTTCGCCCTAGTAAACGATGCTTTATAATCTATTAGATATCCAGCTTTTTATACCTATACTTTGTTCACTTTAAGAATAATAAATAGTATAGTTTTTTGGAGTGTCTTGTAAATATCTAGTGTCCAAACTCCCATAAGACATTTCACATCTTTTATTAGGAATGTGGCTCTTTCTTTACCCATTGTGAATGTCTACAAAGAGAATGATAGTATGTTTTATTATTTTCGTTTACATTCGGCCTTTACTGGATAACTTATTAATTGGATATTCCATGATTGTACATAGTAGTACTTTAGTAAAAAAATGTGATCATTTCAATTTTCTTCTTCTAATTAAAAGTAAAGAGGTCGCTATTAATGCGGCTGAGCTACCCGGGGATGTGGAGAGCCTTAAAAGCCCGCGGGATTTTCCTTCTTCTAATTACCTGTCTCTTTCTACTGCAGGATACAGGTCTCTTTCACATTGTTCAATCTCTTTCTATCCTTGGATCTTTGTTATACCATACATTGTATACTTTCAGAGAATTTCAATAAAACATAGGATTTCCGAAATTTCGATTTAATTTTATTTAATAATATATAAGTATAATATATTTTCGGAGCATAGAGCACACGCACACGGACATATTTAATTATTATTAATCAAAACAGATGGACAAATCAATGAAATTAATAGTTAATTGCAATTATTAATTGCTCAATCAGAATATACCTTTGTACTTTTATAAATTAAATATGCATGACATGCCATACAATAAACACAAACTAAAAAAATATCAATTAAAATACAGACAGTAGTAGATTCACCTATAGTATCCAATCAAATTTATTTACATAATATATTGAATTGGATGTGTGGGAAAACGTTGAGATCTCTGATAAGGAATAAAGATGTTACAGAGATGAGGGACTGTAAGACGAATATTGTGACTAGAACGAATGTGGATAAACTTTAATAGTTTGGGTATGTTGAGAGAATGAATGATGACAGTAGCATTAAAAATATATAAGAGAGAAAAAAGAGACTCGAAGAAGCGAGGTGGTCCTAGAGTGACCTGGATCAATCATGTCGATAAGATCTTCAAGGACGAAATTGTTCTGAGTAAAAGGAATAAGAGAGCTTTTAGAACAGATTTTATTAGTGTGACCGAAGCAAAGAGTGTGTCCTATCCTCTTTGTTACCTTTCTGGTTAACCAATGTCCTCTTATACTTTTTTGTATTAAGTTCTATATAATGGCTATCATTGAACCTCAGCTGGACTTTTACAATAAAAGCTAATACCTACCTATCTAACTAGAAGAATTGTTTGTAACCTGAAGTTTGAGGGGGATTTCGGGGAAACCCATGAGGTGACCCCTTGAAGTACCTAATCAAATTATTTTTCGTCATGGTGACCCCAAGAAAAGAATAAATACACCTGCATATAAATAAATAAATACAATTATTTTGTGCTAGAAAGAACTCAATAGATTTGTCCATGCGTTTTAATAAATAGAAAAGTATTACTGTTAAAAAGTAACTAAATAAATGTTGGAGTTTATTTAATTAAATATTTATTAAATAATTAATATTTAATATTGACCAGATTTAATTAATTCTAATATCAATTCAACGGAGGGATAAAAATATTTACAAATACAAATATTATTCAATAATTAATTACTTTAATATATTTATTATTTCGATTACTTAAATAATATATTAAAATTAATTTAATAATTAATCGTACTCTTATATTTAATTTACAATATCTTAAATGAAACAACTTATACAATTAGGTATTTTTTTATACAATTTATTTACAGTTATAAATAATATAGTACAATCATTGTATGTAAGTATAAAAAAATGTTTATTAGATATTTTTAAATTTTTGAAAAAAAAAAAAGTAGGAATGACAAGGGTAGAAACTAAAAATAAAAAAATTGAGAAAAAATGTGGAATGTGGAATTTCTCTGTGGAATGTATGTATAGCTCGCAATCGAATAGAAAGATAGAAAGGTAGTGGTCGATAGTGGTCGATATCCTACTCTTTACATTTCAGAAAAAATATGTAAGAGAGATTGTGAGAAAATGCGGCCACCCAAAAGTTACCTGAAGTGAACCTGGATCACTCGTGAACGATCGAATGGCCTATGGGGTAAAATAGAAAAGAGTAGAGAATAGGGTGTTGAATGGGAGAACTCGCATTACGATGTATGCAAGGATAGTATGTAGAATGTGGTGTTCTGTCCTCTGTGGCTATGCCACAAGGGATATGTCGGGATGGGATAAATATTAGATCATTCAGCTTTGTTTATCAAAATTAGCAAAAAAAAAATATTCGATAGCCTTCGGATCGAATAATAGAATCCAACCAAAATATAAATAGAATCTAACAAAGAAATGACGAATCCGTTTTCTTGAGAAAAATAAGGTTTAAGGAATTTCTATTAATGTCGAGATAATCGTCAAAATCTGTTTGGTGTCTAATTTTGTATATAAAATCTAACCGTGAATAATAAACACCAAAATACATTTTAAATTCATCCATCTATGAAAAACACTTTTAAAAAATTAGCTTGGAAGTTTGCCATAACTTCATGTTTCTAGTCAACGTTTAGAAATGTGTGAGATTTTATGATAAAATCAACAGAAGAACAAATAATTCGCAGGAATACGAAATATTCGGGTTTATTTCGCGTATAGTAATTGAATAAATTAGTTTTGGTGATATATTTCAATATAAAAAAATACATTTAAATACTTAAATAATTAAATAGAATGGGAATTTGTAGTAATGAGTAAGTAATAAGATAGTCTAAAACACAAAAGTGTAATCGGAGTAGAAATCAGAGTTACAAAAAACCCAGTACATTCACTACTGTAAATTTTTAACTAAAATTATTTTGCTTTGAAGTAGTACCTGATTGAAAAAAAAACGGCTTATTTTTCAGTTACGGAATTGGACCTAGTAATTTTCCCCAAATTTCAATAAAATACACAAATCATATTATTGACTGAATCATTTTATGGATAATTAAGGGTTTCGTAACATAAGTTGTGAAATGGATTTCAAGCCAACATGAAGTTTTAGATCTCATTTCGGATGAGAGGGTTTCTAATTGGTTTGGATTTGTAAATGGTTTATAATTTTATTTGCCTGTAAAGTTATTCAAACGAATAAAAAAGTATTAATGAAAGAATCATTAGATGTACCCAATAAAAGTCAATAAGTAAATACTTAGGTGAGTATTAAAACTGAAAATATATTAGGAGATCAGAGGTGTGCAATATAGAATAAGTGAAATCTTAAAATTAACTGTAGATTTATTTATTACTGAGAGAAACATTTTTCAAATTAATATAGCGAATATTTAACATTCAATATTGACGGATAATTCCATTATACAAAATTGGGACGGAAAATTTATTAATAGGTAATATTATTTGCAAAGGAAATATAAAATAAGAAAAAGAAATTCTAAGAAAAATGGTAAGAAATATTTAGATAATTCAATGATAAATAAATGGTGCATTGAATCAAAAAATTGCATTGCCGTGAAGTTAAAATAATAAGGAATGTTTTTTATTATAATTTTTTTAGAGTTTTTGTATTCACAGAATGAAAATACTTCTTGAGAAATATTTTTTTAAAGTAAAACACAGTTCCAATTTTCAATCACAATGTGTTCTGATACTCGACTTCAACGGTTTATGGGTGATGTTTCCTCAAGTGGGGATATTAATTTACATAACCTACTTTTGTTACCTACGTGAAAATTAAAACTGTATTATTTAAATATTTCTCATTAATTTTTATTTTACAAAGTACATAACTATATAATTTCCTATACTGTCTGTACAAGTTTAAAATAATATTTACAAAGAATTTGGACGATAATTATTTCCATTAAAACTAATGTTTTTTTTATAATTATTATTGTATAGTATTTCCGTCGTATGTTTACATTTTCATCATTTTGAGATCAAAGTTTTACATGTTTCATTATTTGACAAAATAACAATAACGGAGTTTGTAAGTAATTATAAAATTTGATTATTGTAATTGGTGGACTATTTATGAATTAATAAATGTAGAAAATTAATTAAAACCTCCTCATTAGAGCTATTGTCTTATTTGATAGAGAAGACCAATGGTTTTTTTATATGCACAGTATCCTAAATATTCGTTTTCAGGATTTTATGATGAAAATCTTTTGATTGTATGAAAAATGTCTGTGGTTTAAAATAAATGGTTGTGTTTTGGCAGGTTGTTCATCTGGTCGGCTAGCAGGTAAGGTGATCCAGCCAGTAAACTGGAAAAGGCTGCATGATGAGCAGATAATCCTCCCCCGCCTCCCATCCCCGCTCCTCCGCAACCCCATTTGTTGTTGTTGGTACTCAAGGGTGAATCTTCTCCAAGTTTTACTGAAACAATAAACACATCGTTAGCATCCTAAAAAAATACTGCATTAAATTACGTCTTCGCAAAATTATTGAACAATGTAAGATCACAGTTTTAAAATTACGTTGCACGACAATTACCAAAGCTCTAGAGCGTAAGATATAATTCAATATCAGTGTTTGATTATATTGCTGTGATGCCATCAAATTATAATAATTAATATCGCGAAGATGGTCTTTTGAGAGTGTGTTCTAATTTTGGCCTAATATGACCTTTCAATACACAGATTTACCTTCGCCAACGGCCGGAAAACCTCTCTTCTGCCCCACAAAAAAATACAGCGAAAAAAAGAGGAAAATAATATTGGCGATTAATGTCATCCTGAGGTCCCACAATTTTTTTTTAAATTCCAATGCCTGTAATCTTATTTCGACAATTGTGATTTGTATTCCTATAACTAAACACATCGACTAATTTGGTCGCATAGAGCTAGACTAGATAATACATAATATACGAGTAAGTATTATCATTATTCATCTATGAGACTCATCAGAGTAATTACTTCGCGTAGGTATTTAATATCTTATCGTGTCTTTAGAGTCATACATCATATTGTCAAATTACAACAACAGCTTCAAAAAGCATTCTGAGGAGTTGATGCCCTTCGTAAACTGTTGCCAGATGTTGACAAATCACTTTTAAATGTTTGTGAGCTTTAAGAGAGTTTGGCACGTATGTACTTGTTCGATAAACTAAAAAAACGACCAAGTTATATCATTAAACACATATGTACATAGAGAGTACATGGTTGGCACAGTTGGTTGAGGGGGCAGTCTCTCGAGCGGGAGGAGCCAGGTTCAAACCCCGGCGCTGGCGATGTATTCCATACTTTGCGATACAGACTTTTAGCCTAGTGCAAGGGGTGCAGGAAAGTATTTGGACTTGTATATGCAAGCTAAAATCCTTAAAAAAAAGAAATTACATATTCTCATTTTTTCTGTTTTATTCCATTTTTGGATGATTATATATATTACTAGTACTGTGCTTTCAAAATAAATGATAGGTGACTTACTCTAAGACGGGCATACCTCAAAGGTAAATAAAGTTCAAATGCTTAATATATCCTAAGAGGATGAAGACGGCGTTAAGAAATGGGTCTATCCAAGACATTTGCAGGTTCCCGAATGTTGGGATGTGCCCCTGCAAGGGACCTGTCGTCAGGGTATAGGTAGAAAGAAAGACATCCGAGACTTACAAGTGCTTGTGCCGATTGTGTCAACATAGAAGCATAGAAACTAAAGAACCCACAAATATTTTATTCTTTTCAAAATTGCGAGAATGTGAAGAAAGTTTAGGGTGTTTGTGGAGAAAGGTCAGTCTATTATTCTGTTTTCTTTGCTCATCTTAAGCGACGCTACTCAGAGGGGGGATATAATATTTTAGATTAACTTTTCCTCAATTGCACCGGAAACCGGAAACAATAAAAATTCCATGTTTATAATACGTCATGGATTGTAGACGAATGAAATGACAAGTACTAACTATATTTAAATCCAGAACTAAGTACTTTTCCATCTGTATAGTTCGTTATTGTGTGCCTACTTCTAGGGACAGATGGCCAGCTAAACCTACAGCTGGTGCGAAATGACTAAAATACTTAAAGGAAAATTTCCACACGGAACTAAATTTACAAAGATATTCTTTGACATCATGATCTATCTTGACAAGGAATTTGTGTTCCACTATATTTCTTACACCAATCATCTCACGTCATTTTAATATAAGATTTTACTTTGCACTTCACTCCCTAGTAAATTTAATTTAATAAATTCAGTTGAAAATATATAAATTTATCATATTTTAGCTTTAGCTTACTACAATATATTAAGAGCTTACGAGCTCTCATGTTTATAATGATTTGAGTCAAGCCCCATTTACACTTTGCAATATTTTTGTACGTACAATACAATAACGGATTAAAAACGTTTCATACATTATTGTTGGAACAGGCTATCGCCTAGTGGGGCAATAAAATCCAGTACTTTTTTATTGTATTTTTACTTTGTTAAGCTTTGGATAATAAATAAAAATGAAATGAAATAAATGTTTCAGTTGTAAAAGGTAGTTTACATGACAGAAAATGAAAGTATAAATATGTTTTAAAGTCTTGAATCAATCTTGCACCTATAGAACAGAATGTCATAAATTGTTTGCATAGTACAAAACATATTAAACTTAATTTTTACATTGAATAATTATTCGACATTCACAGCTAATGGTGCTCGTTTATGGAATGATATCTCCATCGAAATTTAACGTTTGTCGAATCTGCTGTCTCCTAACACAAAACATTTTCTAACATTTTTTCCCTGTTCCATCCTTTATCTTCCTTATTCTGTCCAATGGTGTCTGAATGTTTCATTCCTTCCTAATTAAAAAAAATTGATTTGAAAAATTTACAGTAATATTAATAAGAAGTATAAATTAAATATGACAGTGACAATCTTCAGAGTGTCACACAAATCGCGATTAGATCACAAAGGTGTAAATGAATACATTAAATTGATTTATTGAGTAATTAAGTGACTTTATTCCTTTAAAATCCAATATAATATT
This sequence comes from Ceraclea dissimilis, assembly GCA_963576895.1. Taxonomy (NCBI): domain Eukaryota; kingdom Metazoa; phylum Arthropoda; class Insecta; order Trichoptera; family Leptoceridae; genus Ceraclea; species Ceraclea dissimilis. The sequence goes on from OY756360.1 coordinate 19,580,328, forward strand.
TAAGAGTTGTCCAGTCTTTATTATTTCGGCCGAGAAAACCCTACTTTCATTGTACACCATTCACGAAACAGTGAAATCAAAAAATATACATGAACCTGCTGAAAAAAGGATGTAGAAAGATTGGAGAGTCAAGTCAAAGTTTGAATAATATTGCCCAACAGAGAGCAGCGCAAGGGATAGGTCACAACTTCAAGCACCCCGGCCTGCTCATAATAGCAAAAGGAACGGTAGAGTGCATAATGTGAGAGGCCGCCCATGAAGCAATTATTCGGACCAGATTATTGAGAGCGTGCGCTGCAGCACCTACGCGGAATTGGCGAGTGACAGGACGTCGCGTCGTGGAGAGAATGAACTAAAATGCTTGTTACAAACCAATCTACAATAATTGTAACCACATCATCATCATCGGTGTGTAGATCCTTGTAGTAAAAAACCCTCACTTAGGGACATTTAAAGGGCAGATAGTAAATAGATTAAAATTTATTAATACAGAAGAGTATTGTCGAGAAAAGTCCTTCTGGTATAGTAAATAAATATATATTCAGAATAGATTCTCCTAATTTCTATCAAATTGAAGAAATAGAACTTCGGAAATAAGTTTTATTTTTCAGAGTTATTTGTGGAAAGCATTTTTTCGCTATTGAGTTTGTTTATTCCATTTCACCTGTTATTTCTTTTCACTACATTGAAATTCGCAACAATTTAACATAATGAATAATTAATGTTCGAACAACTATACATAAAAAAAATATTATTAGCAATTAGTTTCGTAACGTTTTAATTTTAAATAAATGTTTTCAATTCATAAATCATAATAAAAAATAGACAGAAAGAATGACATGAAAAACTAAAATGTACTAGTAGAAAATTCATATTCTCGTTACATTTGCCACAATTTGGAGTAAATAGCGATATGTGTGGTGGTGTATATAATTTGATAAAAGTATACACAATAGATGCATGTGAATGCTCACTTAACTGCCTGGTCATACTTTCGAGTTTGAAGTACGCAAGAAATAAATAACTGAATTTTAATGAGACAAATCAGCAATATTATGAGTACGTATTCCTAAAACAATACTTCCCTACAATGTTCATCTTCAAATCTACGTTGTTATAGGACTAATGCATTATAGTAAGTATATAAGTACTACGAAATGTAGAAAATCCAACGCTTTACAGGAATGATCAGATTTGTATATAAAGAATAATTCAAGTTGGCAGAAAACAGATGTCCTGGCTGCGCAGCATTAGAGAGTGGACCGGAATGAGGACAATGGACGATCTGTTCCGGGCAGCGCAGGACAGGGAACTTTTCGCCAGAGTGATCGCCGTGACGTCGGGGAGACCTGATATGGCAGAACAACAAGAAGAAGAAAATATTATAGGGTTCACTCACTACACATTCGCAATTTTTTCATTTATGCGTGGGCCATAGACCTTATCACATGTCTTGTATCCCTTAGAAAACAGGGGATGTCACACACCCCCACACTGTTTACCCCACATTATGGAAAATGCCATAATATTATGGATAGATTTTTTAATTACTCTTATTTTATTATGTCACAATAGATCTACTCTGGCCGCAGTGGCACAAGGAATGTCCTATGTCCAGTCCCTCGACCTTCCTAGAAAAAATATATTTTTTTACGTCGTCTTATTACATATTCTAGAATAAGTCACGTTGAAGAAATTCCAAATGACATTGATTTGAGTCATACGAGTAAAAAAATTACTCGTGAGATAATCAAATCATAGAATATAATAATTAATCCGGGGAAATTAAACACAATGCAGCTCCTCGGTGGAAAGTTGTGGGGTAGTCTGGATTTCTTTCATTCCATATGTATTTTGGGGTGCTGAATCTGAATCCGGGGTTTGCCAACAAAATTTCGTGACGGAACATGGCGAAAAAAGGGAAAAATGGCGAAAATTACCATTTTTTGGCGAATTCTGGATATGAACTTAAAAACTATCGACTTTTTGTAGGGTATTTTTTAGCAGAATGAAAGGTAATAAAATTTCCTACAAATGTGGAATACAAATGTTTTCTCTAAAATAAATAGCAGCGGAGCTGTCAAGCTCCAAAAAATGGCCAAATTTTCTTGTTATTTTAAATTACGAGAATGGAAAATGTATGGAGAATAGGTCACCTTGTCAGATTTATCACCAAATTTTGACAACTATTCTTCAGATTTATGAGACATGTTATACCTCGTTGGAATCAGAAAACATACAGAAAGTTTTCAGGGGAAAGTTAATTAAAAAACATAGTGAATTGTTTCGGCTAGAAATGTTTCAAACTAGGGAAATATTTTTTGAAAAATAAAAATATATCCGAAAAATTATCATAATTTCTCTAATTGGAAAAAACTGTCCTAAAATGTTATTAAGTTTAGTACTTGCATCTATAAGGAACCCTTTTGAATAAAATATAGTTAAATAATCTTTTAGGTTTATAATTTGTTTTACAAAAACTAGAATATATACGTAATTCTAAAAAGTGTGAACCAATCTTTAAACATCTCCAGCCTAAACAATTTACTATATATTATTTTTAAATAAAATTTCCCCTGCAAACTTTCTAAATGTTTTCTGATTCCAACGAGGTATAATATGTCTCATAAATCTGAAGAATAGTTGTCAAAATTTGGTGATAAATCTGACAAGGTGACCTATTCTCCATACATTTTCCATTCTCACAATTTGAAATAACAAGAAAATTTGGCCAGTTTTTGGGGCTTGACAGCTCCGCTGCTATTTATATTAGAGAAAAAAATTATATGCCAAATATGTAGGAAATTTTATTTAATTTCATTCTGTTAAAAAGATATCTTACAAAAAGTTGATAGTTTGCAAGTTCTAATCCAAAATTCGCCAAATATTGGAAATTTTCGCCATTTATCTAATTTTTCGCCATGTTCCGTCACGATATTTTGTTGGCAAACCTCGGATTCGGATTCAGCACCCCAAAATACATATAAAATGAAAGAAAAACAGACTACCCCACAACTTTCCATCGAGAAATCTAAATGCACCGTATTAAATCATATCATTCCAGATACAGACAAAACATCGTAACCAACGTCACAGAATTATTGTCTACGTGACGCACAAAACATATTATTTAACAAAGTGCGGTCAGAAATGTTACTTGGTTATTTTCTACGATTACTTCTACCTGTAGACACACAATACCTCATATCTCATAAAAATATTGGCACTAAATTCGCTGTATTTTTTTCATTATATGTACGTTTAATAATTTTCAACTGCAGAGGCGAAAAACATTATGTATATGTGTGCTTTTTTAACTGCATTCAAGGTTCACTGTGAACGTGGTTTTAATTTCTACCTAATGTAAAATAAATGCACAAAATGAGTCAAACGATAGGGCGATTGATGTCCTACATGACAATGAATATCAAGATGTTATGAAAGACGCCAGAAGAGAAGCTATACTGAACTACCACACTGCTAAAACCACTGCGAATGCAAGCCTTTGACCTCTATGGAACCATGACTCCTAGTAAGTATTTTGCCTACTTTCCTAGCAAATTTATTTATTTATTTTATTCTTTATTACAAACATCACCCGGCATAACAGCATAAAAATGCCTTTGCGCTATTGGTCTATTTTGTACGCCATTCCATTATTTGAGCTATTATCCAAAAAGCCAACATGATACGTAGAATTTAAATTAAATTTTTGTATCGAATGACTTGTCTACTTTTAACAAGAAATGTTTCAGAAATTTTTCTTAAATTACAGTTTTTTTTTTTTTTTTTAATTTTAATTTGTCAATTGAGGTATTCATTTGACACAGTATAAAGACAGATCTGCGAACATCTGTTTATTATATTTTCTAATACTCGTACCACTGTGGGCGAGTCTAACAAATCAGTCTTTGTCTTTGTAGCTTACCTGTAAGCAGTTAGAACTATCTGGCTGGTAGCGTTATAAACACATTGAAAAATTTTGTAATTTATTTTAGTTGGTACATATTTTTTTCTTGTTGTTTCTGTGTCTCTGCTAGAAAAGATAAATGTGAAATTCTCTGCAACTATTTCTGTAAAGGAACTGGAAGAAATCCCAGTTCTGCGATAAGTTCCCCCTAGTGAACAACGATTTATAATCTGTACTATGTCAATTTTTATGTTTATATGTATTTCTTGTTCACTTAAAGATTAAATAAATAAAATAATTGTCCTTAAACGACGATACATATTTTTTTAGTAAATGAATCTGGGTTTATCGAAATAAACCCAAATACAGAAACACAGAAAGCCCCGATACGTCAATATGTAGATCGATATTCATAATTAGATAAATAAATAAATACTGTTGTATTTTCACTATTGTTGAATCGACTCGAACGTTTTGTCCAATCTGGTGGACATTTTGTGGAAACTGGATGGTGGACCGGTGGACACTAGATCGATATTCAATGGGATGGAACAATTAGGTATTATTTTGATCAAGATCATTTTGAAAACAAGAAAGAGGTGATACCTATATTGCTTTCAAATAGCTTCTGTTTAAATTGCTCTGGAACTTCCTAAGACATAAATTTTACCTACATACTTAAAGAAATTAAAATCTTGTAGCATAAATTGCAATACCACCTGTAATAATTTGGCATCAAAGTATGGAACAATCATCATAAAATGTTGTGACTAGTTCTATGTTACATAAGAAAATGATTAAAATAATAAAAGTACAGAACGCTTTACTGCATCTTCTATACCTGATGGAAATTTGGTTATGTCTGTTCTCTTTGGAGCTGATCCAAAACCTTCATCGAAATTCTAGAATATCTTATTGTTCTGAAAACATTGTTATTCTCACAAATATATTATGATTGTTTTCTGATAAAATATTGCAGTCTCTTTGCACCTAAGTGCACTAAAATTATTAAACCATTATTCCTATCTCAATACAGAAAATACCTAACTAATTTTGCCCTTTCAACGTCTCTTAATAGAGAAATCGAAATTGAATCAAAAGGTCCGATCTTATTCTTATTAGCAAGTATTCGATATTCAGATATTCGTTAAAGGTTGCTCCCTCCCACTTACCCTTACAAAAACAGTTCGACAGGGGGCTCAGGGTTCACCAGAAGGGCTCCCCTCGACAAACCCCTCCCTGATTTAAAACAACCCTCAACGTTCGCAAAATGTCCTTATATACTAAATATTATTGAATTTCACAAATAATTTGTGGTATGATCAAAGCTACCCTTGCGCGGACCATCTCGCTCTCTGAAATGACTTGAATCGAAAAGCTCTTTCATAGAGAACCTGTAAAATCCTTGAGAGCACACAAACTGATATACGCAAATCTAGGAGTTTGTATACAGTAACCCGTTTGAGCACAAAGTTGCATATGTTTACGTTAAAAGTTATTTATATAAATTCAACATCAACAACAAACGATTACATTTTGTAAACTTCACTTTATTATAAACAGTCAAAACAGTCTATCAGTAATAATGCGTACGTGGATAATTTTATACAAGCAATGTAAACAAGCGCTTTTTATTATTAGACTATACGAAACATTACGTCAGGTAGTTATTTCTGTTTCATTAAAATAACATAATGGCGAATAAAATGTAATAAAGTTTATGAGATTGAATAAAATTATAAATACATTGTGTTTCATTGAAGTCTTACGTACATTGTGAGTAATTCCTGAAGAATTCAATGTCACCAAACTACTTGACAACTGTATAGTAACTGACCCCCGCATTTTACTAAGAAATGTAATTTATTTATGACGTTCGAATCAGAAATCTAATTTTCTACAGGTACCTCATAAGAAAATATTGGAGTGCATTCACGGTTACTCCTTTTCTCTGACTATCAGATGTCAAAGTAATATGTCATCAAAGTTCAAGCATATCATTATTTTTGATTTCGTATGCATACGTGTTATAACTGTCTGTGTTATTCTTAATGCTTTTTTTTATTTATTTGTCTATCATCTGTGTGTATGTGAACACTTGGAATTGTCAGTTGACTTTTCATTCTTACAACTGATAACAAACGGAGACAACAATAATGTGATCAGTGTGATGACCATGACAACATTTTTGTTATAATTCAAGATCACAGCTGGAGTGTAAATGTCTCAGGACTTCGACTGTTAGTTAAATAAATGGTCATTTCCTAAAAATAACGTTCACTCCTGATTGGGAAAAGGGCAGAAATATGGCATACTAGGCGTCAGAAACCATATTCTGTGAGTTGTAAACTATGATCGTTTCTCACCAACTATCAGGTCATTTTGTTACCTGCGCATCAATTAATAGAAAAGGAGAAAAATATCTTGGAACATAATTTACCTGAGCCATTATTTAAGGGTTTAATATCTCCACGCATCAATTAATAGAAAAGGAGAAAAATATCTTGGAGCATAATTTACCTGAGCCATTATTTAAGGGTTTAATATCTCCACTTGAAGAATGATGCGATGAAAGACTAGCGGTTGATCCAGGAGTTGGACAGGCGGCTGTAGCAGGAGGTGAAGCGGCAGAGTTCCGGGGCTCCGTGGGACCCCTCGTTAGTCCACTCCCCGGCGCTCCTTCACTCACGCTATTTTTACTTTCTGATACTGAAGATGATCCAGATACCTTCTGTTGTGCTAACCTCTCCTGCTTTCTGAACTTTGCTCGTCTATTTTGAAACCACACCTGAAAAAAGAGAAAATAATTATCGTTATTTGTTAACTCTCGAAGTATATTTTTTCTATAGTGTACCACTTAGAAGACATGACATATTTTAAGAGTGGAAAAGTCTTTCAGAGCCCGGGAGCCGAGACGGGAAAATTACATATATTTGTAGAAAATTTTAGAACTATAACAGCCCATTTCTAAAACAAAATAAATACTGGAAATAAAAATATTAAAGTGAGCAGCTGGAATTTCATAAGATTTTTCCACTGGATTGTGTAACTAAGAGATGTGTGTCTTTTCCATTTGAACGAGGTGACGAAAATAGAGTTTGAAATCGATTCTTCGTTTTAGTGTTAAAATATCCACATTGCATTTCGTTTAATATATTTGAATATTTCTTGTGAAATCAATATGACCCACATTTTAGTGTTAATGGAATCCAAGGTTCTCAATGGAATCACAGATCTTTCAATGCATGTAGATTTGAAAGTGGCTCATGATTTATAACTTTTCTCCTGAAGCATTTCAGTACCTCTCTGACTCGCTGCTCTCTCCAATGCCATGAGTGTAAGTAACATACATTTGAAGGACAAAATTATGACTAACATAAAATGGAACACATTATTTAGTAAGTATGTCCAACTGACCATTTTGTAATATATTACAATGAACATTCACTAAGAACCTTCAGATAAAAGATGTACTTATGACATCATTTTCATGTGGCATTCTTTTAGACGAATATGGACAATAGAGGAATCTGAACACAATTCCGCGATTTCGAAAAGATCAGGAATGGTACTTTCTAAGGTTTCTCACCCAAAACACACAGATAAAATGCAAACTTAAAACGCCAATATGTATATCGCTGTAAGGGTCATTTTCAACAAACATTTTATCTGCGTGTTTTGGGTGAGAAACCTTAGAAAAAACCACCCTTTTAATAGTTTTATTTTAACTTTTCTTAACTACCCGTTTCCTTCCACTGCTGGACATAGACTCTCCCCACTTTTTCCATGTTTCCCTGTACTTGACACTGCCACCCATATGTCTCGTGACTCCAATGAAGTCGCCAGTTTGTTTTATCTGTAGTCTCACTACTTTCATTTACCTCTGCTTATTTTGCTTACTTCATGTTCAATTTACATAATTTTGTATGATAAATTACAAGCGATCTTATCTTTCAATGAAACATTTTAAACAAAATAAAGTGAGAAGAAAAATCTGCCAAAATAAAATGTGCCTCACTACCATTAATATTCTCCATACAACACTTCTATACTAAACATATATCTACAATTCGTAATATGTGGTGGGATTATTGAAACAAAAAAAAAAGTAATTTATCGAAGTAACATGTGATAGCAACGTGGGGAGAGCGTGAAAAATAATTTACATACGTTTATAAAGTATTTTCATGAATTCGTCATTCACACAATAAACGTTGAATAACTCCTGCGACTGATATAGAAAATTCTTTATTTGGTGATTGTTGAAGATTTTGTCGAGTTAAGTGTTGGTTAAGATATGAAACTATGATTCGACTATGAGTTCTAATATCAGCGTAAAATGGTTCAAACATCGACTACGTACGAGCATTTGGATAAGTGAATGTTTCCTGGCCATACCCCAGCAGGTATTAGGCTGATGCATTTATATGTTAATCATATATAAAAGAAGCCGAGCTTTCAAACACAGTAGGGTCAATTCTGCATTTAATTAGGTGTGTACAAATAAAAATAAATTAAATTTCCATAGAAAAATAAATTTAACATCTACCTACTTACTTTTCTGGCTGGCACATGTGTTTTGGCAAGTTTGCCTCCGCTTCACTTTAAACTTAAACGATATAAATTTTCCAAACCCTATATTAAATTTAATTACTAGTACCACTTTATTAATACAAAAAAGGGCTCTGGACTTGTATGCACAAACCCAAGTATTTTCTTGCACACTTCACAGTAAGCTTGTGTCGTTGATGAATATTCTGATGAAATTGATGAAGACTCTGTTTCTGATACCATCATACTCATCAGAAAGGTATTTGAGTGATGATCTTATCTCGTCCAGTGCGCCGAATACGTCTCCTTTCGTAGTGGCTAGTTCTGTCGAGATTATCTCTGCATCTTCTGGGAGATCCTCTCAAAGAGTGTGTCCATCATAATGAATTATAATAATATATTTTTACATCATTGTTGCATTTCCTCGTTTGATTTATCTGGGCTACGTTGGACAGAAAGCTAGTAAAATAATGAAATAACAATATAGGTAGTGATATTAATGAATCTCTGAATCGTTGTTGTTTAAATGTAATAAATGAGTAAATAATGTAACGAGGCGTACGGAGTGTTGATTGGAAATCGGGAGGCGATCAACCATAATGATTTGATATCCGTGTGTCAGTGATCATAATTAGTCATTACATTAAACAGATCATATTGATAAAGGTAATCATTCATTATTATTCAGTATACATGTCAGTATATTGTGTATTCATATCTATGCTTTTGGACTAGGGTTGCCAGATGGTATCCAAAAGGAGGACATGTCCTCCTTTTCCGTGTTTTGTCCTCCCTTCCCTACTGTAAGTCCTCCTTTTTCAATCTACATCAAAAGTGTTAAAAAACATTGAATGTCTCTCAGAACTGCTCAAGATCTGCGTGTTTTATTTTTGTATTAGCGGACATAACGCAAATGTGGAAAGAGTTTTTTCACTTGGAGCAGAGAGAGGAATAGACTAGGTGTACAGTTAATCATTAACTCTTACTCAATACAACTTCAAAAACATGACATGTGAAGATTTTCATAATTATTTGTTAAAAAACCAAGAACTTCTTTCCAAAATTGGCAGCTCGGCTAAATATGATTAAAATAATATTAAAAAATGCTTTAATTTCTGAATGTCCTCCTTTTTTACAGAAAATCCTCCTTTTTAGACCCATCTGCCCTCCTTTATCAAATTATCATCTGGCAACCCTATTTTGGACCTAAAACTATATACATTTTCAGCATCAACAAAGATATTAAATTTATATGTATGTAAATAAATAAATAAATCTTTATTGACCAAAATGATTACAATGATTACAAAAAAATAAGACAATCTTGTGTGCCAAAAGGCGGACTTATTGCTAACGCAATATCTTACAGTCAACTCGTGGTACGCGGTGAAAAACAACCGGGATACTGGTACAGTTTTGGAATCCGTTTGCCGTGACTTTTCGGCGCACAACAAATGCTTGGGCACTATATTTACTGCTAGCCACTTGAGTTCCACTGCTGGACATAGGCCTCTTCTAAACTCTTCTACTGTCTTCTATCTTGGGCTATCTGCTGCTATCTACTACGGCCCGTAAGCTGGACAATGTCATCTGTCCACCTTTTCTGTGGTCTTCCTACGCCTCTTTTGTTCTCCCAGGGCCTCCACTTCAGCATTTTAGATGCCCATCTGACACTGTCCTGTCTTGCCATTATGTAACTCTCATAATCGCTCCACTTATATTGAAATCGATAAGAATCCTAAAAATGACTGCAGACGTTATTACGTTTTATTGAGAGGTAACCAGCGAATGATTTGCAGTAGGAGATAAAAAATAAGTATTCCAACTGTTTTTTAAAACAAATCCAATTTGCCGCAAAAGATTTTTCATTGTGTACCAAAATAACCAATGTGTATAATATGAAAGTTAGTTATGTTCAAAATATGGCAAAGTAGATATAACATCACCACCACCCTCTCTTGTACACCTCACCCCTTCACCCCCTCAACCCCTGTCCGGCAATCAGAGTGACCCGGGAAAGAAAAATAAATAAAAGTTTGTGTAAAGCTAAGAGCTGATTGGACATGGAAACAAAGAGGGGTGAGGAAAGTGGTATTAGGACAAGAGTGCGGGGATGTCGACCTGTATCATACGTAAATATCTAGTGAAGATTATAAAATACGCAAAATTGGGATTCCTAATGAATTTACTTATTTTTTTATTAACCATTTTTTCACGATAAATTTCAGCAAACTGGTATTATGATTGAAGATAATACCTAAATTATTTAGGTATGGAACCGGATTTATCTATACCTATGCACAGACGGAATTACATGAAGATTTCCTCAACAGGAGTTCACATAACGCTGCATTATGTGAATGAAGATGCCTCTCGTCTCTATTGAGAAAAAACTTCGTGGTGTAGTATGCTACGAGCATATAAAATCTTTATCTAGTGCATGGTCTATGTGACTTTTTCACAACTAGTGCAGATCCTTCAGAACATAATTATAAAATACCTACTGCAGAAATATTTATCAATACTTTTATATCACCATGCGTATTGCATATTACTTTGCTTTCGGGTATAAAAATATCTAGCCCATGATATTTGTCGTTTTCCAATCAGAGTATTTTTTTCACAGCTCATTGTATAAAGTGTGCAAGAAAGTATTTGGATTTGTCTACACAAAAAATACCTCACTGCCAAAAACAAAACTGTTATATGAGCAAACTCATCTGACAAAGATCATTTACAAAAGGCGCACGCATTGTATAATTAAATTCCGATAGTACGTACTCTTTCTATTGCTTTGATATGCATAGGGCGTACGAAACTTTTATAAAAATGAAGCACTTTTTTTTTTAAATATTGCATTGATTTCATCTGACTCTAGTTTTGATACCGCACCATGTAGGCTAGTCCACACTACCCTCCCATTCCCCCTTCCCTTTCCTTTCCCTTCCCAGCCCTCTGCCCTCCATACAGTGAGTACACACGGGGTTATGTTTGTTTGTTTGGGCCGTTGTTTAGTTAGAATTTAACATTTATACACATGGTTACACTTCTGAAAATTCACGTGTGTCATGTACCAAGTCAAAAGCATCATTGCTGAAAAATACTTTTAATCAGTTCTATTCTATTTAAACCAAACAAGATAGATGCCCGTGTGAAATTGAGATAACCAGTAGAAATATATAGAGGAAACATTCGCAACTTCTGAATTTGGGTTGATTAGAAGACCGTCTGGCGTGTAGAGACATGGGTAACAGGAAATATTAAAGGTCCCTCCGCACACTCGAATAACACAGGCGCCAATGTGTGGCTGTAAAGTGACAAAGACATGGACAGGTGGAAGAATTTGGAACAAATTTTAATCTAGCTGTAAAGAAAAACGGGCTGATTACATCCCTTCACGCCATGCCCCTTGCTGGATAGTGGAAGGTCAGACTACATGTGAATCTCTGCACACACTCTTTGCTTGCATCACTATAATACAGTTCGTCATATACGAGTAAGCTCATCAATTTCGTTTTTCTCAGTACACTACTATTCTTTAGAATTAAGTCGATGTGTCAAGTATCTGCATATCAAATCATTTTTACAATGGTAAGAAGTCTAATCTAATTTCGCATTGACTTTTCATGTTCATCTTTTATTAAAATAATAAATAATTCGGTGACTGTCCTAGGCGTCCAGTACGTAGGCGGACGTTCACTCCGCCCGCCCACTCTGAATCTATCTTGAAATCAAAATAATTATAATCCTACTAGCAAATACTTTATAGATTCGCTAATAATGCTATAAATAGGGCCTTTATAAACGTGGACTAATATATTTTGCGGAAGATGTATCAAGTGCCTAGGCGATTCTATAAAAAATTACGTAAATATGTCTGATGGCAAAAATACCTAAGTTTGTTTTTCGTGTTTGACGCTTCAAAAATGTAAACAGGTAAATAATAAGATTTAAATCTCCCAAGTCTCACCTGTTAAAAATATGTGTCCCTTGATTGATTTACGACCCTGGAAAATCAGTACTTACTGTAGGAGTAAGAAATTCCGTTCATAAAAGAATTCATAATTCAATAAACGATTACAAACATTTCTCATTCCAGTCTTTTTGCAAATGGAAGTCGGGAAGCTGGTTACTTTCCAAACCCTCTATGGCTTTGTTTTACTCCGGCAATGACAAATGAACGAAAAATCGTACGCACGCTATTCGTTTTTGCAAAAACAAAAATCGTCAATTAAAAGTGCTAAGACAAAGAAATCTCCTTATCCCAAACATACTTTCAATTCACACAAAAAAGTTGGTTGTCATATAATTTTCTACATCATTTCTACACATAATTATACTTACTCTTTTTTCTTTTGGAAGAATAATATTTGTGTCTACTGGTAATGAGACGAATTTTATGTAAAAAAAATATTTTTAATGCCTATAAAAAACGGACATAAATATATGTTCAGTTGCCGAAAAAAATAAGACGAATACTTATAGCTCATTTAGAAAAGTAATATTGGCTCTTTTATGATTCCCGTGGGATTCCCAGGTTTGAGAATTAACCTTAACTTTTTTTGATATTTTTCGAGTGCCGTGTAAAATCAGATGCTCAAAAAAATTCCATAAGACATTTCACACCTTTTTCAATGAGGTTTGTCACCCACTCCGAATGGTGTACAAATGTAATATAAATATAGTTGTAGTATATCTTTGCTAAAAAGTGTTAGTTGAGTGAAAAATTGAAAAAAAAAGAAAATGATTTAGGTAAAACTCTTACATAGGTAAAGTAAATTCCAGAGACTGTAACATTCACATATTAGGTCATGGCTCCCAGTCCTGACCTTGTCATGAGCAAACAGATGAGCCCCACGTGGTGCCCATATGATGTTTATTTAAGAAGACACCTATACAATCTCAATCATCATTTTCATACGTAAAACAATGATTTCCAAATTTTCGACATATGTTTATTTTCTAAAAGATACGAGAGTAGAAGATACCTACTTATATTTGTTTTCTTTCTTTATTTGTAGTTTCTTATCATACCTACTTTCTGACACAAACCGCCTAATTCACCTTCTAACAAACCTATTGAGATAGCTGAAAAAATATGTGTATAGCGGACCATAATATTTATAAGTCTGGCACTTCTTACTCCGAGAGAGACGTTGGTACAAGCTGAAGCATATTTTGGTGACAGTTGGCCAAAAAGAGCACTCATTTTCCCAGAGTCTCCGATGCCCGATCAAAAAAACTTTCACTGTAAGTACATTGTTCTTATGACAATTACATCAGAGAAACGGCATGTGAAACGGTGGAGACTCAGATTCTAAAGATTAATCTCGGTTTCCATTTTGCACCATATGCACCCTTTTTTGAGGTAAGCCTGTCACTGTTTGTCTCTTCCTAGCACGCAAAAGTATGGACGAGTAAATTATAGATAAGCTTGGAGATTCAGTGGTTGTTTCAGATATTAATATCTCGGCGTACTTGTCACTAAGTTGTTACACCTTCTACCTACGCAGTGATAATATCTTGGCAACATCTTACATACACCAGAGCTTCGGTAAACATACGAAAACACTATACTACTCGCATGTATAAAACACGCTGAAAGTATACAAATATAATTACCTATAATTATTGTTTCAATTTGACTGACATGCCAGTTTAAAACAGCTGTAACAAAAGAGGTTGCTTGAAAGATACTAAAACGCATTCAGCAAATGCAGCGACCTATGAAGAGATAAATGTCGGTTTTAAGGGCATGGCACCAGGAATGACGTCACAGTCTTTTTCCACGGCATTAAGGTTCAAAATTGCGTGACAATCGCATGTTATAATGGGAGAAATAGCGTTTTTTCCATTTTTTGGGGTTAATTTTGCGTCTATCAGAAAACTTTTACGGTTATTCCCTAGATTTTAATGCATATTATCAGTACAAAAATACAATTTTACTCCGCGACTTTCTGGAAACGAGTTTCCGTCTTTCGGAAAAAAGATCGGAGGTGTTATCCAATTATTTTTTTGAGATATCTATACAAGATATAAAAAATCTTTTACGGTTATTCCCTAGATAAAGGTTCAATGCATCTACCTTATTTTGTTCCAAAGCATATTTAGTAACGGTTGTCGAGATAGAAGGTCTCCCGTTTTTATAAATTTTTGAAAAGAGGCAGCTCACGCTGTTGACTCTCCTCGATTTTAGCAGTGCATTCAACTGCGTTGACTATGATCTTCTGCTGGCGCGGTTGGGGGCCCACAATATAACTGGAGTTGCTCTTCGCTGGATGGATTCCTACCTTAGGGGTCGGCGACAGAGAGTATTCACCGCGGAGGGTGCTTCTGATTGGACAGACCTTCGGGCTGGGGTTCCCCAAGGTGGCATATTGTCACCTCTTCTTTTCTCCTTATTTATTAATCCGATAGCTCGCTGTCTTCGTGGATCTTACCATCTATATGCTGACGATCTTCAGCTATACATACACTTCGATCTGGACTCTATTGATTCTTCTTTTCACGACATGAACCTCAATCTAGAACATATAAGTTCATGGTGTTCACAACATGGGTTGCTGGTTAATCCGTCCAAGTCTCAGGCGATCTTGATGGGCAGTTCCAGGCTTTTGTCCTCACTTGATTTGGCTCCTCTACCTTCTCTGGTGTTGAATGGCTCCACCATTCCCTATTCGGATAATGTTAAGAATCTTGGTGTCTATTTCGACAGCGGGATGTCTTGGGAGAAGCAGGTTGGTGAAGTTAGTAGAAAGGTTTTTGGTTCTTTGCATTCGCTCAGGAGACTACAGAATTTCCTCAATCTCGACACCAAGAAAATGTTAATTCAATCACTCATCCATCCCATTCTGGATTATGCCGATGTATGTTATCTTGATATTACAGTTGAAGGCTTAAATAAACTTGAACGCCTGCAGAACGCGTGCATCCGTTATGTCTTTGGTCTTAAAAAATATGATCATGTCTCTGATTACCGTCTCAGACTTGGCTGGAAAACCATTCCAAATAGAAGAGATATCCATGTATTAAGCCTATTATTTAAAGTTCTTTTTGATCCTTCTTCACCTTCTTATCTAAGTGAGCGCTTTGAATTTCTAAATTCTCATGGTCGCCCGCTCCGTTCAGCTGATAACAATCTCCTGTTGATTCCACCTCATCACTCCAGTTTTTACACAGACTCCTTTACGGTTCACAGCGCAAGACTGTGGAATCAGCTCCCAGCTAATATTCGTACTTGTTCTTCCCTGTATTCATTTCGTAGGATGATCATTGGTCGCTAGTCTTACCGGCTTCTTCTTCTCTGTGTCGTCGACCTCAGGTCTAACTGTTTGCAACGAGCAGTCCCTTGTTCCCATCCCGCCTCTTCCTCTTCCTTCTCCTGTGTGCATATGTATTTATTTATTTTTATTAAATGTTCTTATTTTTTATTATCTATTTATCATATTATCTATTTGTATGTATTATGTGTGTATATTTATATATATATATATATATATTATGTATTTGTATCTTTATATTTACGTACTTTATTATTATAGTACATATTTAAGTTTTTCTTTATTTTCTCGGGTTGACTGTAAGATATTGCTTTTGCAATAAGTCCGCCTTTTGGCACACTGTATTATCTTGTTTTGTTTTTGTTGTTACATATATTTTCTGGCCAATAAAGTTTTATTTATTTATTTATTTATGCACACTCTGAAGTCTGAGAAATGAAGAAATCACACGCTAGATTCAGTTGTCGATGTGGTGGATCCCATTGCCAAATTAAAATATCAGGCATGTTGTCATATAGGGAATAAACAGATGGATACCCATCAGACTCCTGAAATGGAAACCGTGGGGCATGAAAAGAGGAATAGGGCGGCCGATGATATTGTCCCGTCGCTGGCACTGCTGGCAGTGGATGTATTAAAAAAGACAAAAAAGAGAAAACTGGAACAATTAGAAGTGGCCTATATCCAGCAGTGGAGAGACGGCTACGAAAGAAAAAGATTCTTCAGAATTAAACACCAGATATCAATACGTATTACAAATAGGTGTGTATAGATATTGTTTAAATGTAAATAATATATTGCTTACCTGTTTATCTAATTAACTCCACAATCATTAATCATTTGCCTGCTGATTAAATCATTTAATTAACATTTAATCTAATTTACTGAATTAATTATTATCCTTAATATTCCACTGAAACCAATATCAACCGTTTGTTTATTGATTATATACCAACATGATGATTTTCGCTAATTACATTTCGCTAATTAAACAATTATTTCAATTACAATATAAACAATTATGTTTTATCATGAACAAAATGGAGGTCTTTGGACAATAGAAAGAGTGTCGGAAGGCCAGCAAAAATATGAGCTGACGATATTGTCCAAATCGCTAGTGGAACCTGGATGCATTGGGGTCAAAGTAGAGACGAGTGGAGGAAGTTGAAAGAGGCCTATATCCAGCAGTGGAGAGAGGAAGGAAGAAGAAAAGCAAATTAATTGGTACTTTGGTTAGAAAAGGGGATGGGTTCGATTACCTAAGCTGAGTTACAACACTTTTCTAGCGTGTTTAAAGATAAACCAAAATCTTAAAAGAAACATCGTTCTAATCATATTTCCATGTCTTTCTAGATACAATATCTGTAAATTTAGGATCTACACAATTAATATTTATAGACGTAGCTCGTCATTTTTGGTGGTAATTATGTTTTTTCACAGTGACTGAAAATTTACTGAGACAGGGTAATAGGAAATGACAAAATTCTATGTTTAAAATTTCCAAAAATAGAACATTACAAATAATCATGTGCGAACTCACGTACATTTCACGGACAATATGAAAAGATAAAACGAATAAATATTAATATTTTATCAATTAAATTTATGATTCTTAAAGAGGGCCATTATGTTGTAAAATTTGGCATCACTAGTAATAGTGATGTAAAATTGCTCATCACTCTCGGGTAAAAAATATGCCAATTTTTAGAACACATCATCAATGACTGCTGTGACATAGGTTGGTGTGGAATGTTGTTGACATATGGTAATTCATGAAAGTAAAAAGAACAAATTGTATACCAAATGTTTCAGCAGAATTCAGCTCTATAGCAACCAGTATTATGTTTTTATCAACAGTTCAAAATAATAATAAACAGACCACATATTTAGTGTAAAGAGTAAAGATAGAGAAGAATCCTAATTATGACATAGGTTACAAAAAGATTCAATACCTATTATGATTCAATCGAAAAACAGCATTAAGAGTATGCATACCGACATTTCAAAAATTTCTAAAAACGGGAGACCTTATATCTCGACAGCCGTTACTAAATATGCTTTGGAACAAAATAGTGTAGATGCATTGAACATTTATCTAGGAAATATCCGTAAAAGATTTTTTTATATCTTGTATAGATTTCTCAAAAAAAATGTGAAAAACACGTCTGATCTTTTTTCCGAAAGACTCGTTTCCCGAAAGTCGCAGAGTAAATGTTTTTTTGTTATTGGTAATATGCATAAAAATTTAGGGAATAACCGTAAGAGTTTTTTGATAGACGCAAAATTAACCCCAAAACATGAAAAAAACGCTATTTTTACTATTTTATCGTGCAATTGTTTACGCGATTTTGAACCTTATGCCGTGGGAAATGATTGTGAAGTCATTTTTGGTGTCAAGCCCTTAATTACACAGCAACATGTAACGCGTAAGCAACAGTGGTTGAACATTTAAGCAATAAGCTAGTAAATAGCAAAAAATAAAGAAACTCAAACAAAAAACAAAGAAGAGAAAAACAAGCAAATGAATAAAATCGATGTATTTTCAGTATATTTACATCTCTATATTCAACTTCAACATCGTTCGGAACACTAGCTGTCTTACAATATGTAGGAGGGTAATTATATGAGAGATACAATTATTTATCATATTAATTTTCCTTCGCTCATTGCACACACTTACATGATACGAGTATTACAATAATTCATGTTTAGGGACTACAAATTACATCGAGTAATCGCATACTTCACGTCACATCATATATTCACACAATTAGCAGTATAGTTTGATGCCAAATCGCTCACCTGTGTAGGAAGATTATGAATTAAACTTGCAGTAATATGTCATTGTGAATAATGCTGCTAAAAACTGTTGACCTAAATGCAATTTCTGGAATTCTTTTATAAATAATAAGCAAATAAATCTATAAGTATTGAAAAAAATCAATGAATATAAAAATCAAAACAAACTTTTGGTCAAAAAAATACATAGATATATATTAACAATACAAATATAAATTATAACATGTGTTCACTAGGGCGAGCTTATCGCAACGCTGCAATCTCTGCCAGTGAACCCCGGTAAAGACTTTTTTTCAGCTAGTATTACAGCCAGGATTATATATTTACTAAAAATGTGTGTTCTGATAGTTCGGCCGTATTAAACATATGCTGTACTGTGACATACTGAAGCTTTATAATAATCCTATGTAAAACTCTTTCTGTAACAACTACTTAGTAATATTTATTTAATCAACAGCATACATGTGACACCTTCTGAATTTTATTACAATTATTATTCTTACTCAGGCATCACAAACCTTTTATAATTAATGCATTCATGAATGACAGTGGATATTGTACGCTTTTTAAATTCGTAATAAATTTTAGTATTTTTTTAGTTACTAATACATAACGTATGACATTCATGAAAAAATGTTCACCAAGGGGAGCACGAGCATAGCTAATATCAATTTGTCAGACATAAAAACGAATATCTCCATACTGAAAAAAAAGCGAATTAATGTGAATCTTCGCCAGTCTATGCCATTTGAAGACTGTAATTCTTAAACACATTGCCAGACGTTGGTACCTATTTAACTTAGAAAATCTTAAGGTAAACCTATGATATCTGCTAATCAAGCATATCTGGAACTCGCAGGATAAGATTTCTATAGAAAACTTCTAGGAAGATTTTGAGAAATTTCACAATCTGGGAAATTGATGGGTTTCATGGATAAACGAGAGAAATACAGGATCACGACCTTCAGAATTGAAAGTTACTTTAAAATAACTGACATATTAACTGACTAGTTAGGTTAATTATTGTGTGTTTGTCTATAATGTGATTTTTATCTTAATTTTCCTTTTAATATAATGAATTGCTTTTGTGACACGGATAATTTGGTAATCCTTGAGTCTTCGCTGCTGATGTATTTGTTGCTGATGTTGTATTGTTTAATATGCTTGCTGAAAAACTGTTTGTCTCGTAAGATTAATAAAATACAATAAATAAAATTCTAATGTTCGAAAGGAGTATGTGGTCCAATATTAGAACACCCCTGAATCTACACGATAAAACCCTCGTTTACACCCTAACTATGTTAAGTGATAATGCTACATGCATATAGTGACATGGTTTTGTTGTTATTATTAAAGGAAAGCTTTAACATAACGAAAGCTTAACAGTAAAAAACATAAATGGATTATGATTCACTTGACCCCCTTTTCCACATCAACATAAAAAAGGGTTTAAATCAATTTCTATTTGTTTAGTACAACCCTGTCGATGTAATATTATGAATATTATTAGCAACATAGGGAGGTGTTTCCTCATATGTGATTTATTGTACAATAGGAAATAATAGTTTTTTAAATAGCGGCTCTATCCCAATTCAATATTACACCTTCACGCGATCTATATCTCAGAATGTGGTAACCAGTAACATTTATTACACATTTAGTACACACAGCAACATTTATTTATTTACACTTTTGGTGGACAAGATACAGAGATATGTATGTTAAAATTTCCAACGAGAAAATTCTATGTTATCTAATAATTTTATACGTATTTATTTCATTGCCAGCCCAGTGCCCAGCGAATAGACAAATATATTGCTGGATTTCACCATCTTCTTAGGTGAGGAATAGCGGAGATAGGAGCCACTTATCATTATTTTCGTGCAAATTTTGTGCCAGTTGGCTCCTATCTTCGCTATTCCTCACCTAAAAAGTTGGTGAAATCCAGCATACCTAAGCCTTTTGAAAAATATTCAAATTGTTCTACAGGATGAAATTTTTTTTTATGACTTAAATTCTGAAGCAGTCAAACCTCTTGTGTTTCCACTAATACCAACATACTAGCATGAATACACAACACTTAAACTCTACCATGAATGTTCAAAACGAACCAATAATATAATCAAATACTCATATTGCCATATTAAAAAAATATGTATGAAATAATAGTAGTAAAATCCTCGCAAATGTAATAAAAGTTATTCCATACTAAATGTAATACGTAGCAAGTAGCAAGCAACCATAATACATAAAACAATATTAAAACATGCTAGTATAGAATGTAACTACCTACTGCAGAGTTGTGTTATGTGTTATGATTAAACAAATGTTAGCTGAAAACGGGTGTTTTGGCTTGTGGCATCCTGTACTTAGCACCTAGTGTGTTAAGTACACTAGCTCCTCACTATACGTTAATGTTGTGTCTACGTAACAGGCCCGAAGCGAAGAAGAAGAATGATAAGTATAATAGTGTCTAATCTGACGTAATCCTATTAGAAATGTTGGCCCCGGCTTCTCTTCTGCAGAAATCCACCCTTCGTCACTGCTAGGTAATATGACGCAAAATGTGGCACCTTTAAAGCAAAATTTCATGTGAACAAGTGTCCAGACCTTGCGAATTGCTGTAGATAATAATTCTCACCAGAGTTATTCATTGCTATTATTTTTAAAGCTTTAATCTGAGATACAAAAGTGAAAAATTCACTACTAAATAGTGAAAGAGTGTAAGTTCAGAAACTAAAGTCAATGAAGGAGAGAACAGAAGTGGATAATTTTCAAAAATCAGAAAGAAAATGTCAATTATTCAAAAAAAAGAATAGGCGAGAAAATTTTGAAAAAGGAAAGAGTGGTAAGAAAATGAAAAAGAAGAGAAAAACATACTTAGAATATATCCACAGTCTAGTATATTCCTATCCCTGTCATCCTGTCTATGATGTAAACAAAGAATTTAGTAAAAGGATCTTCCCCGAAAAGAATAAGCTTTTTACAAATTTCGCGAAATAATGACTTTGTTTTGGAATCTTGTCCGAAATCTGACTACAGTAGTACCTATGTATAGAACCGACTAGAGAATAAGAAAATATGACAGTGCTGAAATGACTCAGTAATCAGTAAAAAAAATTTGAACAACGATTTCCATAACAGCTGGTCTAACCAATTATTTATTGACGTGAAAACGATATTGAGAGAAAGAAACGTATAGCGATCAGCCACTAATCTAGGACATAGTGTATTAAAGTAATGCTTGTGTAACTTTTAGTGTTGTGGTGTACTGAGTAGGAACATAGAGTACTTGCAATGCGCAGTATGGAGCTCATGTAAGTTAGTATTACTTCTCACCCCATTTAGCAGCGGCTCGCTTATTATTTACAATGCTACTTATTTTATTACAAAACACCCTACCATACCATACCATACCATACCATAGTAAGACTTACATGTGGCAACACTTCAATAGGGGTGAACACCATCAAAATATTATCATGCATCTATCTATCTATACCCTCACGTCACATCCCTTGCAGGGTAGGCAGAGAGGACAGAGCGCCAGACAGCCCTATCCTTACACACACTCCTAGCTTCCGTCACATTCATGCAATTAGTCATACACGCTCTCCGATTCCTTTTACTCAAAACGCAAATTATCATGCAAATATAACTTATTTTAAAAAAAAATAACAATACATGCATGACACGTCCATAATAATATGTAATGGTCACTAGGGCGAGCTTGTCTCTTGCAGCTAACCCAAATATTACGAAACCTATTTTTAATTGCTATGATAGGTACTGATAATACTGTAGTGTAAATGGTATATGAAGAAAATATTCGCTTTGCGCCAACACCAGCATGTGTATGACAATCTGAAAGGGTGGCGAACTTCATTCCTGAAAACGACAAATGTCTTATGGAAGTTTTACGATCACCCGAGTCTTACAGGATACTCGAAAAATATATAAAAAGAGTGGGGGATAAATTCTACAACCCAGGTATGTCCACGGTGCGGTAAGTCCTACTTTTATGCTTTCTTTCAGCAAAGCACATTTCTTCAATCGTTTTATATTTTGCATATTTAATACTCCCAACATCAAGTAAAAACTGTAGTTTTGTCTTGCTAATAAAGCACAGTCCAATTTTTTTCTAAGTTTTGTTCTGTATTCTGTTCTTCCCCACCCCTAGATACAAGCAACCTTCATAACATCCGAAATAATGTAGGTATTTGCAAGTCCTGCGAGGATGTGTGAGGAATGTTGTGAATAAACAGAACGTTTGTATATTTGCTAAGGCGACTAACTCAGCGCCCCTAGCGATTGGGTGAGTAAACAAACCATGTGTGAAGCCGCCACCTGTTATGTTTACTAGGTAGTATATTATCATACAAATTCTGACACTGTTCTGTAGTTAGGTAATATAGTTCGCCTACATGGATAGTTCGAAAAAATTGTTTCGAGTGTCCCGTAAATGTCGGGAAATCAATAAATACAAGAGATGCAATGACATCTCATCGAGTTCAGCTACGAATTTCAATATCCATTCTGAAAAACTCCACGTATTTTGGAGGTAGAGTTGTATGGACATTAAAAAATATATTGCATACCCGCACTCTTGTCATAGGTTACTTATTAGTACTAGTAAAAAATCACATCGGGGTCACCATTATAGGAATGATGGTTTCCTTTAGAAGTTGACATATGAAGAAGAAGGTTCTGTGTTCACTGTATTTATTAATATATACAATATAAATTTTACAAGCCTTTATACTATATCATTATATTTTCCTAATTAGTATCGTGAGCAAACGAGTGAATGATTTCTATCCCTTTAATTAGGTCAACCTTTTAATTAGGTCACTAAAAATCCTTACTATTTACGAGGTTACTAACACGTATTTGTGTCACTACACTATACTCGTAGAAGTAAGAAAAACAAAAAGAGGGTATGATATTTAATTAGGTAAATAATATTCATGCTGAAGTTAGTAAGATAGACACAGAATTAACAATTGACAATATGGACATATCCACTACCTATAGTTGCGTACAAAATAATGAACATATTGTATGATTTAGTTCCCGGTCGCTCATTCAGAAACTTCACAACGAGCTCATTGAAGCCTAGAGGCATATCTCTGGTAAAGTATTTACACCAGCGCTAAGTCGTCCTTAAGCCGACACCCCAGAAGGCACAGTTCCCCAATCTGTATCTATACGAAATGTTGCTGACATTAAAAAGTTGTTTTTTTTGTGTTATATTACGAATGTCTAATCGTCGTCATTTCCAATTTTCTACCTCCTTTTTAAATAGCCCGCCTTACCCTACTAAATTAAGGTTTGCCTCAGACTCCTCAGACACTAAACAATGTTTCGAAATGTTTTTAGTATTTATTTCAAGACATAACTTATATCTACGTAGTTCTACATAAATACATCAACCACACCCAGTGGCGTATATAGGGTGAGGGCCGAGGGGGACCGGGTCCCCCCGAAATGTAAAAAAACGTTATTTTAAAACATTTAGATAGAGACCCAGGTTTACACTTCGCTCATTTTTTTTATGTAACCAAAAGCAGGGAATTATTAGTGAGTAGTAATCAACGTCGAGAAAGAAGAAATTATTAATAGGTACCTATGTATTTTTTTTTATTCAAATTAGAATAAAGTTTGAGAATCGTCGATGAATAGAATACTCCCCACAGATATACCCCCTCTAACCCCCCTTGTTCCGTCACCATGGCCTAACCAAAGCATGACAGAACGCGCGCTTTATTCTCGGCTTAGGGTGATGTTTACATGAGACTAAATTGTTTCATTCTTATACTATTAGGTAAACGTCTATTGTGAAATGTTATAGTTAATTGGGGGGACAAAAAAACATGCAATAATTATTTTATCACGTATTATGTAGGTGCACTTTTTTGTTGGGGCATGAAAAAAATGCAAACCGAAAGGAAAATATGTTAGTTATATACCTAATATTATCATTATTATACTTAATAGCCTGAATTTCACAAAAATGTCCTGAAAAAAAATCTACTTAATGAATTGAAAGGTCGAATAAAATAAATAAAGCAACATCTGTCACTTCCGAATTCCATTACATAATACTGGTTATACATAGGTACTTATAGAAATGTATCACACTGCCTCGGGGTACCTGAAATAGTGACGTTCAGAATGAGTGGCAAACGTCGTTAATAGTTTTCCTCTTATAGATATTTTAGGAAAACCTGAAACATGTGAAGGCAATTTTGAAAATTTAAGACACCTTCAGATTCACTTAGATTCTACATAACCAAATTTCAATGATCACGGCAATTGCAGTTTTTACTGAAACGTTGCCACTTAAACTACTTAAATTTATATTATTTACAACATCTAGTGTAAGCAGATTATATTCGCCCAGGAATTTATTCATTTTTCATACAGCATTTCTATTTTAATTTTTCTGTTTTTCTCACATTCAAGCTTTTTCACGAATCATGTAAGAATTTTGACATGTGACAAAAAATCTGAAAAGGGTGAACACCTAAGGAAGCAGGTTATCTTGGGGGAGGATCCAGGGAACTCCATCAGAACTGTTGATGAAATGTGAAGGATGATGAGGGACAGACTCGTGGGAGAAGAAGGAATCGTGTGAAATGTGATGGATGAATTTCTGTAAGTATGAAAAAATTATCAACAAATGCTCTAAAGACGAATTCATTCCAAATATAAATTCATATTTTTTCAGCGCGTAGACGATCGTTTATAAATTTGTTCAGATTAGAAAAACAAATAATTTGGAACATAACATTTGAAATCTCAACCAGTACCGAGACGAGACCGATGTGAATATAGCTCATAAAGACCATAACCAGCGACATAATATATTAAGTACCTACTACCTAGACAGAGTACTCAATGCTAGAAGTGTAACAAAACTGGTGCCCACAAACTGTCAAATCGTATGGAAAATTTTGACAGTTTGTGGGCAACGGTTTCGAAATTTTGCTCTCATAGTTAAAAACTGCATTAGTTTTAACGTTATTTAGGACTAAAACGATAGTTTTAAAGATGTTTTAGTTTTTATTGTTGATATCTTGTTAATAGTGTGAGCTTTGCGACTCTAAAATACCAAAAAGAGCCGTGCCTGAAATTGCGTCACTTCCGTTCTATTGAAAATACATTGAATCAGACCTCTAGAACTTAATATGTAATCTCTTTGACCATAACATTCAAATAACAAAACCATGGCAACCACCAGTACAAAATGACGTCACGACTGTCTGGGTGACAAACAACAATGACCAATTCTTGGATATTTCCCCTGCACCATTGCTTCCCAAAAGTTATGACGTCATTGGTCTCTTATGTTACTTCACTTATTTAAGGCCTGTATAACATTGATGTAGGTCTAGAAAATTTCGATGGTCCGTAGAAGTGTCTAGTGATCTATGAGCTAAAAAGTTTCCGGAATATAATAATTTGGATAATTTATGTCGCGCCGTTTTGTGGGTATTCCCACCTCAAGGGCGCTCTGTGTTCCTCCCTACGTTGTTGGGAAGGATTTCTTAAACAAAAATGTTTTTAGTTGACCTTTGAACCCGGTTAACGTTTTTGCCTCTCTGATGTCTGCAGGAAGTCCATTCCAGGCTGAAGGACCTGCCGCAGTGAATGCGCGGCTCAAATAATTGGGTTTCGCGTTTAGGTTTACGACTTCTAGCTTCGAGGTTTTATCCGAGTGGGATCTAAGGGTGGCGTGCCTGCGGTTTATGGGTTGTCGGTTGTCGAAATATACTCTGGGGCCATATTTTGAAGTGCCTTAAAGATCAAAAGGCAAAGCTTGAATTCAATCCTTTGTGGACATTTAAGCCAGTGAAGGGTTCGGAGTGTGGAGGATATATGAGAAGAACGATCCATTTGGCCGTACCCCTGACTCAAAGTGTAACATTTGTTAAATGATTTTGTACAATAAATAATATGACACATCATATTTTATTGAACAACATAATGTATTTAATCCATTTAATTTACTAACTGGAAGATATTGTATGCCATTTTTCATGCACTATTATGATGCATGATTTTTTATCATAGTGATGACAAGTGAAACCGATATAACAAATGAAAACGCAAGTATTTCCCAAATGTTTATCCAATCAGCTCTCATTTATGCACAAATATAGCAGTGTGTGTAAACTCATAAATACTAGATAATTAAAATAGCTTACGGGGGACAGTTAGAGTGGGATCGTGGCTTTAGGGATTACAAATAAAATTAAGACGGATTCATTCTACACGTTTCTGCAATACATGTAAGTATATAAAATTTTTCAAGGTTCAATTTCCAGTTAATAAAACCATCGGCGAACCCATTCCCGCCATTTAAAAAAATAGGTTTATCTATCCATATCTATGCCATCGCACGCAGCATCTCTTGCGTGCTAGCCGGACCGTCCTATCCATAGACCCATTCCTTGCTTCCGTCACATTCGTGCAATCTGTCGTACTCTTCTTTCACTCGAATCTTTTTGGTCATCCTGACTCATTCATTCTCTCAACATTCCGAAACCATCTATGCTTATTAACGTTCATATTAAGCACTACCTATTTTTATGAACACGAAAGTGTGTGTCGAAGATACATCCTTTAATACATTTTCTGAATATCTGTCTGTCAATAATTACCCCGTATTAAAGTAAATGTATGGATGAATGTTAAACATTTGGGAACCACAAGATACACAAATATTTATTCATCATAATATATGTATAAATTCATGATGGGTGACACAAGTGTATAAGGCGGCTACATATTATTTGGTGGGATATTGTTTTTATAGATTGCCTCACATTGTATTCACTAGGGCGAGGGAGGGGGTTGTTCTGGTAGCAGGTTTGTATAGTAATACAACGCAGTATGCAATATACATATATTGCTATAGTGAACGACAGTACTTGTGGGGTGTGCAGTTATACGGAAAAGTTTGGACATTTTGTACAGTTGTGACGTATACAAACATCTCAATTTATGCTGTAATAGGGTCGGGGAATTTGAAAATAATAACGTTGAAAATTTTTTACCTAAAAGCTAGTTACACGATATCTGAGGTGGCGGTAACCGCTTTGGTAACGCACTCGACTGTTCATCCGGGGGAGCAAGGGTTCGATCCCCGATGCCGGCTTACTCCACTTCACGACACGGGCTTTTCAAGTTTACCGTGAATGGCACAAAGATGTACCTAATTGGGTTTATTTCGATTTACCCAGATTCTTTTTTATAATAAAAAAAAAACGATTAAATTAAAAATCTAAAAAATTGACACGAGAGTATGGACTGCTACACAGTCTGGGTTCTACTCATGAAGCACTTTCGTGAGACAACAAAAACAGCGGTATGCGTAGATCATCTCTGTCGCTCGGTGTCTTCTGAACTGGACAAAATCTGACATTCAATCTGAATATCTTTTCAAACGCCTTTCATACGATACCATCACCCATAACCCCACGCAACCCTTGGATCCTCTCAAACGCTTTACATCTTTTATATTTTTGGACAATGCTAATCCAATATAAAACTGAATTGTAATTTCATCTAGTTACACAAAAGTTTCAGAGCTCTAGCTATTGCTTGGAAATCGGTTAAAATTGGATTGGAAGATTTGGAAACAAAAAAATGTCAAGTCGTGGTATATCTGAGGATAAAAACCTTTAAAACTTTTGCATCGAAAATCTACAAAAAAAATAATTTATTATTGTCACGTTTCGTATCGTTAACCCTGATTCAAAATATTCAAGGATGACACTATCGGCCCCAGTCCTGGGTAAACGTTTTAGACGTGGGGTGCCCAAGCAAGCGGAAGAGACCCTTCCCTCCTTCCCCGTCCCCTACAATACACTTTGATTAACTCTACCAGCGACATTCTCCCCTAGGGCTAATACTAATTCAATTGACTGGCCGTTTTTTTTCCTTGTGCGCAAACATTTACCATGTAAGAGGGTGATATTGCTATTGTGGACAACCTGCTACTGTTATAAATCACAGGGCAAACACCCCAATCATAATAATATCAATGGAAATAAAATATAATAATAGTTCCATAGAAAAAAGATTGTAATCCTGTGGAAATATATCGCAATCCATACATATCTAACTACAGAACCATAGAAGATTACATGGATTTAATGACTGTAACATTTTGATGTACATTAATAAACTATTAACTGATATATAATACAACGGGTGGCCCATTTACCCGGTTCTATTAATGTTATTAAAATATACCTATTAACATTGAATTTAATCGTATCCTATGCACAATCTATCCTGCAAGGTTATAATTTATAATATAACGAATTCTAAAATAATAAATTGCACAAAATGTAATAAAAACAATATGAGGCAATCAACAAAAATTGGGTCAGTCAGTAGGTAAGTACCTACTTGTCACATAGGCTAATGATATTCTAGATAGACTTGAACAGAATTTAGGCAAAGTAATGTAAATTAGCTATTGAAAAAAAATGCAATCTATTTCTTACGCACAATTATTTGAAAAGCTATGAAAGTTAGAACACTGTTTTTTTTTTGTGAATACAACAGCTAAATACATAATATGATATTTTATATTTATTTACATTTTATAGCGCCAATTATAGTATTCTTAGTTTTATTAACAAAATTCAGAAATTGTTCAATGTTCAGAAATTGTTGATGAAATCCTTGATTACATGTTATATACTCGTAGAATGCCTATAAAAAATAAATATTTCCATAAAATATATTAATTTATGCCTGGTTTATGTCAAAATACGAATTCTAGGACTATTTTGTTATTAGGCGTTCAATAGACATTCTTCAAAATGCCAAAATCATCCATATTATATTACAAAGGTGGTTGGTAGCCTGGTCGGTAACACGCTCGAGTGTTAATCCAGTGGGCGCAGGTTCGATGCCGACCTACTCCACTTCACGACACAAGCTTTTCAAGCTTACTGTGAAGTGTACAAAGATGTATTTTGGTTTATTTCCATAAACCCAGATTTATTATAAGAAAAAAAAACAAACAAAACAAAATCAACATTTTTTAATAATCATTTTATTTACATACGTGAGCCCTGCCAGGTGAAGTGCTAGTTGGATCGAATTTAATTTTAATTCGCCGTTTATTTCGAGACAAGAGATCGTGTTCTCTTAAATTTTCCAATCAATAGATTAAATATTAAGAGAAAGGCAATATTTTTAATAAATTATATTTCCATCGCATGATCCAGCACCTTCTTCATTTATTTTTCTCTCCCTGATGGTTGGCTCAGATGATTAAAGGTAAACACGAGTGTTAATTGAATATCAACATTGTAAGGAAAACTGCTGTCTTTTCCTTTGTTATATACTTACGGGATATCATTATTTTCTTTGTCATCATTTGGGAATATTTGGAAAAACAGTAACCGAAACAGTGAGGTCAGTAATTTTTCCAAACATCCTACAAAAGTCGGGAAATCGAAAATTAAGTCGACAAAATAAAGCTATAATATTTTTCTGATACTATTGACATGGTTCATTTTACTACGCGGGGCAAGATTATTTATTGCCAACACACTTTTTAGTATTACCATCCAGAAGAGTCTACATATTATCATTCGTGATTGACATATAAACTCATCAGCCTAACACTGGGAAAAATTCACCTCTCCGGATATCACGGATATCACAGGATTAGGCTCAACGCGGGGCCTAAAATACAAGCATTGTGCCTGAAATATCAGTATTTAGAAATCGTCTTTTAATATTGCGAGTATTAATAATTAGCGATTTCTGCACTTTTATGTACCAATTTTCCTGTAAATCTAATTTATTTAAATTATTTATAAGCGATTTTGGAATTATACCTGTAGCTGATAATACTATTGGGATCCTATTCTCAAAAGATAGCAGAAGTTGCTGGTCATTGCGAGTGTCATACTCAATAATTCGGGGCCCAGGATATGACGATCGGATAAAAAATTAAAAACTACATCTGGAAAAAATAAATAAATAGAAAATATGAAAATCTTATAATTAATTATATTACTAAGTGCCAGCGGCATCAGCTGTTAATGAAACGCATATTTACAAAATGATTCAACACTCTTTTTATTCAATTCAATTGATCAAATACAGAATAAGCCATAAGCGATATCAAAACACCATTCAATGAATAAGTTTTTGACACATTTTTTCGCGACAGATGGTAGGGATGTTGTAGCGGGGAAAATACTCGTATGTACCATCAACCAACCATAAACCATTTATAAACATCATAGGAAAATAATATTCCGGCACAGACAACAATCTGGAAGAGTGTCTATGGTCCATAAATCATGATAATATTATATTAACGATTCCCTGTTCCTATTACTTTCGAATTGAGATATAACGAAGATGAATGTTATATGGTCTAGTCTAGTTATTTCAGGCAATTTAAATATCAGGAATGACAACTTCATTTGAAAATCAGCAATCCTTTTTTATTTTACACTGTTCCAGATATGATTCCAGCGGGAAAATGACACGAAAAGGCACCTATCATAAACTTGGTGCTAATTTGCTCCAAATAAGGAAACCCCCATTATTACAGAGCAAATATGTAATTTTAGAACTCTAAAGGGTGATTCTTATGATTTATTTTATTTTATTTTATTACAGGTATATGTGCAAAACAGATAACAACTATAGATATAAGTAATTGAAGATTAGTCCATTCACAATTCAGCTGTCACCCACAAGCATGCACCACAGTTAAGTCAATGAGATAGGTAGATGAAGATAAATGTCAATCGGGAAGACTATGAGGTATTAATCCGAACTCAAGATAAAAACAACTTATAAAACAAGAGAAAAAAATCGCCTTATTAAAACTGCTTACTTTACAAGAAATTAATTTCGTTTAAAATATGACTAGCTGGCAGAAGCAAGTGGAAAAAAGTGTTAGAAAAGAACGTGGCTGGAGTGGCTTGAACTCTTGTGAACCGCGACAAACAGAGAAAACTTTTGGCGAAGATATATGCATATCTATGCTTTGAGCGTGACAAACAGAGCAAACTTTTAGCGAAGATATATCTATGCCTTGAGCCACAGACCTAAACATAAAAAACAGTTCTGCGATAAGCTATTTTGTTTTCGTCGAATCACTGACAGTTCACTACTGCTGTAGTCATTTTACATCGACACTGATGCATCGACACCAATCAACAGACAAACAACCTGACTTATTATCCAATCGACAGTCAGTTAAAAATCATTTTATATCAGTCGATGTTAGAGTCTATTTTAACAAAGAAGTAAATGGCTTTAGACTTACCCTCGGGTGAAATTGAAGTCGGGTGTTTAGCCTACCCCTCGGGTGAAACTGAAGTAACATCACGGCAAAAACTTTTCAGAATTACCTGTCCAATATTTCAGAAATAAACGCAAAAAATCAATTTTCTCGTCTGCTACAAAACTCTACGGTTATACGTTCTGTAGTTTCCGTATAATTAAGCAAATTGCTTTATCTGGAATGCAATCCTAATTAGGTTTATCTTAAAGTTTATGACGTCGAGAGTAACATTCAGATAACGTAGAAATTACGTATTAGAACAGAGACTGCAATTATGTCTAATGTAGCGAATGATAATTATATCCACGATTGGAATTAAACTCACTAATGGCGTGTTGTATTATCACTAAATGCGATTATTTCGATGTTACTGCAGAGGAATGTTTGTGAAAATTTATATGTGGATATTTAACTCACTATTAAACTAATTATTTCTTTTTCATATTAAGTTAAATTACACCTAAATACATTATAAAATATTTCAAATGAGCATCTCGCTCAATAGACCTAAATATGTTTTACTTCTAATAGTCACGTTCTTCTTCATCATCAGCCTATCCCCGTCCACGTCCACTCCTGAACAATGGCCTCCTCCATGTTGTCCTGTCCTCCGCAGACTGCATCCAGGCCGACATGTCGTTGTGTCTCC
This sequence comes from Ceraclea dissimilis, assembly GCA_963576895.1. Lineage (NCBI taxonomy): Eukaryota > Metazoa > Arthropoda > Insecta > Trichoptera > Leptoceridae > Ceraclea > Ceraclea dissimilis. Next base: position 19,612,856 of record OY756360.1, read on the forward strand.
ATCTCAGCTGTGGCCGTCCCACGCTTCTATTCCAATCTCGAGGTCTCCAATTTATAGGAGGTTCTTGGTTCACTTGCCCTCTGCGCTTCTAACCACGTGTCCTGTCCATTTACACTTTAGGGATGCTATGCCGTGTCCATATCTTATAATGGGTTTTATCTAACGGTACAAGCGCTTCTGTAGAAATGCAGAAATTAATATGAGGTCCGCCACCCATTCTAATTGTCATATCGTTGACGGAAAGAGACTAGTGTGTATATTTCGTACACATACAGCAGTCGCTGGTTACCCCATTATTGAGATATACCCTTATGGTATAGCCGTAGTAGTAATCATTGGCCACTTCAGATTGTACGATAACCCTCTATGAGCGCGCGGTAGAAATGGCCGATAATATAATTTATTTAATTACTTAGCGATGTAATGTTAGACCATTATATTCTTATCGGGATGATGATCCTCGTGGTCACGTGACAGGACACGTGCCCCTTCCCCTCCCCTCCCCGCTCCCCCTCCCTCTAACTACAAATGTTTTGCAAAGCCACAGCTTGCATGTGGATTTTCCTAAGCGGTACCCAGGGGTGTGGAACGTTTTTACCGATAAAATTCTATCAACCCTAGTAATTCTATCAACCCTAGTAGAAACACGAGTATACTTAGGTATTTTAAAAGAATACGCGAAAAGAGAATATCCTAAATTGCATCTATGAAATGTAAATGAAACTGACTCCAGAAAACCCATATATCAAGAAAAAATATACCTGCGATTTGTATTATTTCTACATATACTCGTAGGTATTTCCTGGCGTAGCAACCTGGTCTTTGCAAAGACCGCTACTACAATAAAAAGTACGCAAAGGATATACGAGTACGGTGCACGATGAAAATATTGTAAAATAACTTAAAAATACAATTATAAATTCGAAAAAAGGTACATAGAACCATTTTTGAGCTAACATTTACCCTATTTTCAAACGCGTACTCGTAGAAGTGGAAGTATTCAGTAGACGGTCATATTTAACTGCATTTAGTTTATTTCAGAACAATATACAAGAAAACCTAGAGCAAGACTACTTATTTTTTCTAAATATAAAATTGCAAATAAAGGACCATTATGAATCTCATTCTTAAGACAAGTGAATAACTGATCTCGTTCACGTCACTAATTAAAAATTACTACCCCCAATAGTTGCCCACCCCATGCAATAACCCCTAAAATAATTTTACAGACAGATAGATAGATAGTTGGGTGAGTGCTGCATCGGATGACGCGCACCCCGGGGCGTTAGAGGGTTAACTAACTGATTGCTCATCCAATGATTTCCTGAACTGCAAATCAATCAATCTCACGTACAAATATATAGAACTTTACTAGCTGTAATCCGTCAAAAATAACGCGGGTTTGCAGGGTAGGCAGAGAGAAGAGATCGCCAGACTTCCCTCTACACAATATTACATTCTTATGGTATTTTTTTTATTTATTTAGCATAGTATTTTCTATTCTAAAAAATTATAAATAATAAATAAATAAATCTTTATTGGCCAGCGAAAATATGCATAGTTACAAAAACAAGATAATAATAGTGTGCCAAAAGGCCAATGATATTTGTACTCACATTTGTACAATTCACTTTATAAAAAAATGTACAAATTCAACATAAAGGATCTCAATGTTTACCTGGTAGGTTAATTTAATAATTAATTAAAGCCGTGAATCCTAAAAATGTCGACATCTATCAATGACTACTACCTATCAATACAATGGGTTAGCTGGCAGAGATCGCAGCACTGCAATAAGCTTGTCCTAGTGAACAAATATTGTGATTTATATTTGAAATGTTTACATGTCTCTGTATCTTGTTCACCAAAAGTGTTAATAAATTAATAAATACTATTCAAAACATTTTCGTAGGCTCGTAATGTCGGTGAAAAAATTTGGTAGTTATTTATATTCTTTACGGCTATCCACTCGCAGACGAGAATAATAGAATAGAATAGAGTATTTATTTGTTTAATAATTTATTTACTCTCAATGATAGCTGATGGCGCATGGGATCGCTAAATGTTTTCAATTGCATATACCTACATTCGAAAATTTTTTTGCAAAATTTGCCACGGTTCTGCGTTACATTGTTTCGATGAGAATTATATAAGTTTATGATATCTCTGTTATTATTATGTGATTGTTACTCTGATTTCCAATACTCTGATTGATCCGCAGTATAACGAGAGAATTGTAATAGTGATAAGAATAATAAAAATCTATCGTTAGTTTTTCTGCTTTAAATCTATTGATCTGTTACAGAATAGAATACATTTTAATTGGCAGAATTTGACACTATCATCCTCGATCCATATTAATTGATTTTCCTACTTGAATCCGTGCAATTGTTTGACTTTGATTAATATGTTCTCGTTGTGATATTTATTTTATTTATTAAATTTCTCTATACAATGTTATCAATTTACCTTATACATAGATTATCGTTATGTTATAAAGCAGTTTAATAATAATAATAATAATAATCGGACAACTTTAGGCGCCGTTTAGCGATAAAATCGCCCCAAGGGCACCGTAAATTTTTCTTTTCACCATATAGGATCGTCAGAAACAGTAAAAATGATAATTAAATCACCACATAGGATCGTCACAAAACAAAATAATAAAAATGAATTAATCTAATCAATTAATTAATTCTACCAAGAAGTTGGGAAACAGCACTTTTTTATGAACTATGGATATTGGGATGAATCCTGAAATGCATTTCCTCGGATTGTAGTGTTAGTCTCCCTCTTTCTCATATATTTTGTACAAGTTCCACACATTTACCGGTTACCCCATTAACGAGGTACATCGTAATGTCGAATTTTCATGAAATGGCCCAACCAGTAGAATCGTCTCTCCCGAATTACGGAGATAACTGATCTTTCGAAATAACCGGTCTTCTCAAAATTTGCGATTTTATCACTTCATTATTGACGTCTTCTTCTCGAGTTTCAATCCTTGGTTTACAGCAAATTCTTGCATCTTGATCTCCATTCTTCTCTGTTTTCTGCAGCTCTCTTTAGTTTTACATATGTGGCGCAGTTCATGTCCTCGTACACCTGGTTCGGGTACTGCTGTAGGGGGCGTCCGCTGTAGTTTGTCCCTCAACCATTCCCTGTATTATGTCATGTAGGAGACCCTCGTGGTGCATGATGTGGCCAATCCAGCGGGAACGTCCATGCCTGAACTCTCACGATATTAATCTCTGACTTGGGTATCTCCAATGTCATATGATATACATACATACATGCCACCTTCCATTGATAAGAATGAATGAGTTTTGTCACATCGAGATATCAACAAAGTGTTTTTATCTTTTCTCAACAACAACAAAAAATCCAAAACCCCTGGAGACAGTTGGCACGAATTACTGCGAAAAAGTTCTCACAGTGTCGTGAAAAAGAGTGTGGAAAAATTCCTAACAATGAAGCGGTACCTAAGTCCTTTATATAGTACCTACGAGTGATATTGTGATATGAAGTCTCCAAGGACCCAGCGAGACACAATCACCATGTAATTTATATATTATTGTGACAATAATTACTCTGACACGCCGACGTTTCGGTTTTGATGTGTACTCCCTCTTCAGGGCGATGGTCCTGGAGAGACAGTGGCGGTGTCGGTTCTCACGGAGACAGCGTTCCCAGTAGGGCAGTTAGATGTTCACATGAAATTAATATTAGAACTCAGGGACGGGACTAGGAATATTTAAATCAATATTTATAATATAATCAATGTTCGAATTCTTTTATACAAAAAAAGCATAACCTTCGTAATCGTGTGGCAAAATTCTATTTTTAGAATTTAAATATTAATCGTTGTTACGGATGGTTTTTAAAAGTTTGTAAAAGGTTAATTTGGTCCTCGTTAGGTTAAGTCACCGCCTCCTAGAGTAGGTACTCTAGCCATGCTGTAACAGTTGGCAACATAGCAAAATGATCAAACAGGACCACTACTCCTGTCAAATTTCGTAACAGAATATAATATCTTCTTCTTCTTATCGTGTCGGTCAGCACTCGATCAGATTCCCCTCCGCTCCCATAAAGCCACAACCTCTCCCGCGTCATCGTCCAAGGGGGTGCGATCCGCGAGGCTCTCCCATGTGCACTGCCTAGGAACCATAATATGTGGTCCATCATACTCGTTGTTAAGGAACTGTTATTCCATACATTTCCTTAGCGACGGTGATGGCAACGCAGCTTAAAATGAAGTGGTCTCAAATTTCTAAAATAGACTATCACTAGCTGCTTTATAAAAAATAGATACATACATAGGTATAAGTAGACTGGTTTTTATTTAAATTTAGTGACAAAATACAGTCTGTCAAGGATACATAGTCTTGATATAACTGGAACTACAATTTTGTTTGGTGGCAACTATGACATTTCTAATGCTACAAGTGTTGCCACTATGGCTACCAAAAAGCTACATGCTTTCTTGACAGACTGCATATTTGTTGATTTAAACAGTGTTGTATAAAATTTTGTAATAAGTATTATGATTATCAATAACCTAGAATAGCCTCTGTGGAACCATTCCATACTTGTGCATTAATGTGCGAATTAACCGTGAGATGTCAAGTGAATAGGGGATGCAGGAGGTAGAAGCTGGTGTATGGAGGATCTGTATTCTATACTAATATAATATTCAGTAGTGATAATACGTATAGTATAGATGTACTATAATATGGCACATACTGGGTATCTAATACTTACAGATAGATACACTGTAGCAGGGTATCGACAAATGGGGATTATCGTGAAGTACTTTCGTGAAAAATGTCCCCTCCCACAATAGCTCCCTGCATAATATTGTTTTTTTTAATATATTTTGCTAAACGTAAAAAATAAATGGAAGCTGTAATATACTTATACATAACACAGCTTCACCGCTCAAAAATACAAAACGGCGATTTGATAGGCGATGTAAGCACTAGACGTATAATTCCAAGCTCAAGATGGTCACCATATTTGCCCATTAACTTTTGATTCTTATATTACATCCATTAACTATGTATATCAACAAGAAATCAGTATCTATGAGAAATTTTCAATACGGCAAACTAACCACAAATAAACAATTTTTTTCAGCTAATTTTCTTGGCTAAAATATGGTGAAGTTAGATATGGAAGTCGGTAGAAATACTTTTGGGAGCAAACTATAAAAAGAATAGTGCGTATTTTAAACGGAAGTAATAATCAACGCACCAATTCTTGTATTAAATTTTAATGTGTGAAAAATGAATAAACTTATTTATCTTCATACACAAAAAAAAACTTATGTTATGAAAATACCCCATAGCAGATCAGAATCCTCCCTAACCAATACAGTGGCAGTACAATACATGTACAATAGATAGACAGGGGTGTAACAAGTTACAATAGAGTCGTGGGTGGCGCGGTGTAGTGCACACTGCACACTGCACAATGCACTTGCCACTTCACATTGATTAAAAACTATAACGAGGCCCCTTGAAATGAGATTTATGACTTATCATTTTCTAGTAATAAATATTTAATCCAATGCACTTGACTTGTTCGACTGAATAAAGGACTGATGACTGAGTTACATTGGGGTAGGTATCAATGCGCACCATCAGGGCAGTACTAAGTGCCGATTTGAAACAACTGTGTCATGCTTTGTGTCATTTTCTAAAGTTCCAAACAAAAATTCTGAAATTCGTATTAAATATGTAGTAGAGCATCGTTTGTCTTTTCATTTCAGGGCCTAAAATTTTCAAATTAGTTTAAACTGTATATGGATTTAAGCTGCATACGAATAGAAGATCAAAATAATTTTCAATGCCATAACCTCAATGCTTCACATAATGTATTATTTGTATCTTAATTTCATATGCCTTCAATAAACAAACTAATTATTATTTAATTGTTTTTAAAAAAGAAAAAACTTATGGTTTTCCAATGATTTTAATAATTATGAGTTACGCGTTTCGGCCTACGCAGCCATAACCGTACCATAATCGTACTATTAATAGTACGATTATGGCTACGTAGGCCGAAATGCGCAACTCATAATTAATAAAATTATTCGAAAACTTTTTTCTTTTTTAAAAAACAATTACAATTAAAATGGATTTCTGCAAAACTATCTCTCACAATACCTAATTAAACTAATTAAAAATTTATGTAAGCAGTCTCTTAATCGTAAGAGACTTTTATCACCCATACAGTAAAAAAACGTACCGATTAATTAATTATCATTTGTTTTATCACACGTGGTGTTCTATCACATGAATATAAAAAGAAACAATGTTATCCAAAGATGAAACCCAATATTTTTTCACTATTTTTACTAGTTTGCCTCTGAATATCTGCTGTAATGTTGCAAAATGTTTCCTAAACGTTGCTCTTCCCATGATGATCAACTAATGTTGATTAAATTGAAAGTTCTTGAATGTTGAATTATATTGTGTACTCAGTGAAGTGCGTGTTTTACTTAAATGTTTATGTGGGGCAGCATGGCGATTATTCTAATTAAAAATTTGATTGTTCATACTACATTCAATTTAAGCACAATTGAAATATTACGATTTTTGGATAAGTCGATAGTGAATTTCATAGTAGACATAGTAGAATAAGGTGGTCCTTAGCCTGGTTGGTAACGCGCTCGACTGTTAATCCAGTGAGCGCGGGTTCGATCCCCGATGTCGACCAAATCCACTTCACGACACAAGCGTGCTGTGAAGTGTACAAAGGTGTATTTGGGTTTATTTCGATAAACCCAGATTCATATATTAAAAGAAAAAACTTCAATTCCTAGCGGATAAAATTTTAGACCTTGCTTCATTTCACTGTAAAATTATTTACTTTTTCTTAAGTTTCTGCGTATTCTCTTCATTTCTAGGTAGACAGTGAAGTTCGTATCTCCCTAATGCAAAATTTTGCTTTCTGCTAATCCAATCATTCATGTAAGTGAATGTAAGTAACAAAGTAAGACCCAAAATTTTGGACAAGCACCAAATTAAAGTGGAATAAATTTCCTATACTTCACCCCCTTCGAGTCCTGGGCTTCTGACTTCTGGGACTGTGAAGGCACTGCTTTAGCTCTATTTGGGTAGAATGGGAGAAGAAAAATACAAAAAATAGGACTTGCTAGGTCTCAGTTCACATTACACCTCACCTCACAAAATAAAATAAAGTCATAGAACTATTTCCGCAGACATTTATTTATATTTCGAATATATATTACTTAATGACGCTTGATTACTTATGGGGTAATCCTGTAAAGATTTCCCAGTAAAATTCATATAAATTCTCAGAAAGTTCCTTAGAATTAAAGCAGTTCATAAAATACGGTAGAAATTTCATCAAAAATTTACGTAAAATTACAACAATGAACATTATTCTGATGTATAATAATATCATCAAGTAGTAAAGTAAAGTATAAGGAGAGGGTTGTATTAATTAAAGGGAGGAAGGCTTCACTGTGTGAAGGGGTGAGGTGAATCATAAAACGTTAAACTTCTTATCGTCTTATACTTGTGTTAATTAATATATATGATGGTTAGCAGGAAGATGCAGGAGAACTGTGATATTTTATTAGCATATTAATAACATGGTGCATAAGACGATGTACGAGTACACTCGTTTTCCTTCTAATTAGTCATGTGGGAGGGAACTGAATGAGGCGTAATATATTACATCAAAATGTTAGAATCAGATAGAAGGAGCGTCGGAAGGCCACCAAAGAGATGGACCGACGACATTGTCCAAATCGCTGAAGGAACTGGATGCGGAAGGGTCAGAACAGAGACGAGTGGAAACAGTTTGACGAGACCTATATCCAGCAGTGGAGGAAAGAAGGATAACGAAGAAGAAGTTGTCTTGAGACAGTATTTTTCTGAATGTCACACTTTTTATAATTAAATGTTTTGTGAGAACATCCTGTTTTCTATTATTTTTTTAATCGGATTTTCTTTCACATAAAGTTTGTTGAAAATGTGTTCTGACAGAAAATTGTGACAATCATAAAAATATTGTAACACGTTAAAAATAGAAGGAAAGCATTTAAAGTTAGCTTGCCGCCTTTTACCACCAAGCACAGCGGGTAAAATACCGGTATATTAGACTGCAAGTATGGCTTCGATTCCCAGTCACGGCGGGCGGATGGATGAAATGGAATTGATGAATGTTACTTAAGTGTAAAAGCGATCACGTTAAACCAGTCGGTGATCAGCCATTCGCCTTTCATAAGTAGAGTTCAATCATAAGAAAAGTTTATCCTTCACTTCATTTATGTTGAGATAACTACATATTTGAATGTAAAAATGTCGTTAAAATATATGGACAGTTAAATTGATAACAATAAAATCAGAAAGTTATTCAAAATGAATAAGAGAAAACATTATGCTTTTTGCAAAACGAAAACTGAATAACTCTGCATACAAAATTAACATACGAGTATTATAATATTCATACAATTTCTACGTACTTACTCAACGTAGGAAACTATATTCATAAGTCATAACATGACCAATCCACATACATAATCACTAGTATAACAATAATCACTGCGGACATGAGGAATATACTATGGTTTAATTTCTGCCTCTCCGCATTTAGTAGCTCACCGCACTACCGCAACTTGGGGGAGTCAAGAGAGCCGCCTCTGGTGAATAAATTAGTTGAATTAACTAAGCAGGTATACTGTCTGAAATAATGAATTCATGTGAGAATATTCGTTTAATGCAGTCAAAATATTAAGGCTCGCGACCTAACTATGACGTCACGGTCATTTCCCACGGCATTAAGGTTCAAAATCGCATGATAAAATGGTAAAAAACCGTTTTTTTTTTCATTTTTTGGTTGATTTTGCTTCAGTCAAAAAACTTTTACAGTTATTCCCTAGATTTTATTGCATAGTATCAGTACAAAAAAAACGCGACATTCGGGAAACGAGTTTCTGTCTTTGGGAAAAAAGAGCAGAAGTGTTTTTCACATTTTTTTTTTGAGTAATCTATACAATATATAAATGATTATTCCCGAGATAAAGGTTCAATGTATCTACTCTATTTTTACCAAAGCATATTTAGTAACGGTTGTCGAGACCTAAGGTCTCCCGTTTTAGAAATTTTTGAAACGTCAGTATGCGTACTCTCTGAGAATTAAATATATTTAACTACCTACTGCCGAAGATTTGGGCTAACTGGAGAACATTGCTGTGCAGCGATAAGCTCGCCCTAGTGAGCATTATTTACTACTATAAAATTAGATTATAATCTTTTTAAAATCAATGTACGGAAAATAATTATTTAATGGAGGAAAATATTAGAAATTACCTACATAAAATAATAGTCATTGTAAGGAAGGTCCGCCCAAGGACTACTTAAACGCAACCGTGTCGACCAAATAAATGTGTGATAAAACATTTTTAGGGCGCGTAATATTTTATTGCACTTGAATCCGATTTGATACACATCTCTATTATCCATTAATCTATGGATAATTGAATTTCGAACATGAACCAAATTTGAAAAAAAAAATGACTACATTATCGAAATGTTGGATTATTTCCACAGCAAGATATTTTACACGCATAATACAAAAAAGTCCTTTTGCATATTTGCCGGTGTTTTTTTTTTTTTTGATAGATCAAAAATTGTTTCCCATGTCACCTAATCAGATATAGTGATCATGATCAAGCAGCAAATAGGGAAACAGGCACGCGGTAAATGTAACTGTCAAGTTGTCACGTGGCGCGCATGCGTCAGGGGATGTCCTTCCAAAACGATAATATTTCCCGCCAATTGATGCGTCAATTATTACAACAGGGAATACCTACATTTTTAATATTGTAATAGGAAATCTTTACTTCTGAAGATATTTCCGACACGTCAGTCGAAAGCAGGACACAGAACAATTAAAACAATTACTAAAACTCGATGTTTTCGACCGCTGGTACTTGGTGGAAGTCAATTTTCAAGGAAAAAAAAGAAAAAACTAAATATTATAAAAAACAAATTATTTAGTTTACTTTATTCACAATCGCCTGATGATGAGGGTGCAAACCCTCGAATACTAGTCGCGAAAAGCTAAAGTATATTTTGTGGATTTACAAGAAGTAAGATTTGAACGCAAATAATATAAAAGGTTTCCATTTCACACATGTCTTGACAGAATTTCCTTCTATAATATTGTTATTTTTATATCGCACGAATTGCAGAGTCAATAATCATACGAGTGATACACTTTTATACACACATAATATTATATACGATAGTTTGTTGAGTTCACTTCATGTATGCACGAATGAACATGTTTTGTACCTTGCAAAATATCTATCAGGTCAAAATATACATATAATATTTCTTTACTTATAACTAGTTTTTTAAATTTAATTTGTTGTAACTTAGAAATGTTTTTCTGGTAAAATTGACGGGCCTTCACTGGTTTGCTTTCTGTTTTTGTTTAATTGTTGACATGTGCTGTTATAACTGTTTGTGCCCATGTGACTAAATAAATAAATAAGTAATTTTCCTAGTGAGAGGCGCCGTGTTCAAATCTTGGAAAAATATGTAAGTACCTACATACATTATACGCATGCACAATGCACATATTATAAATCCTTCGGTAACATCAGGTAGCATACGTTCGCATAGGTGTCGGTGATTTTTTTTTTCTATTGAACTTCCTAGTGCCTGAAACTAACCCGAATGACTGAATGGGCTGACTGATACCTACACATTTCACTAAGAGGAAGTGATTAGTGATTATTTATACCATTACGAACTAGATTGCTGGATGTAAGCACTATACAAAATTAATTAAGTACGTTCGTTATAGTCTAGGTGTTAATGAAATACATTTTGTTAGATTGTGAATAACAAAGAAATAGCTCTATGATGTATAATTTTAATAAACTTTTATTCTTTGAAAAATATACTGAAATATTTTGTAGAAACATTTTCCAGAATAGCATCCAATAGCGATAGTCATCGTACCAAACGGAGGAGTTGTTGTTGTTGGGGATTTCCAACTTCCCAGCTTCCCATCCCTAGCAGTCCTGTAGGGCGGGGGGCGGGGGCGGGGGACCACCCACAACAGCTTGATGGATTAAATTGCCCCATCCCTATGACAAGGAAAATGGAGGGAGAAGCAGACTACCGTATTAAACACTACCTGGTAATTTTTCAAGTATTTTTTTATTCGTTTCATTTTTCAAAATACGACAGCCACTCGCCTATAATCTGTCATGGAGATACGCACAATCTGCTGTGCTGTTCTGCTGTACAAGTATCTACTCCTACTAAATACTCGCCCTCGCCCGCGCCCACCACAATATTTTTTTCATCCATTTTTTACATCCCACATAATAAATTATTACCTCTCTATTCCTGACAAAACAACCGGGTACCTCTGGCTAGTAAGCTATACTTAATATAAAAAACAATATAATCATCATCACCATAATATGTTCATATAAGGTTGCGTATGTACAATTGTACACGGACTGTTGTTCATTGTTTATTGTTGTGAATCGTCCCTAGGCCATTTACAGGCACTTGGACTCGTCAAAGTTACATGTTGACAGTAATATACAAAAATAGAGTTAAAAAAATAAATATACAGGGAAATTCAGTGCCAAATAGAGTGTAAGATCCAGTTAATCAGAAGTGACAGTGTTGTAAAACTGCACACCTCTTAGCCAATTTATCATCAGACATTCTTAAAACATGGTCCAGCTAGGAAGAGCGATATAAGAGTAACTACAGTAGAAAAACAATTTTTTTTTTTCAAAAGTTGCGAAACAACACGATAGTGGGTACTTATATAAATATTATGTACTTATGCGCTAAAGGGCGGACTTATTCCAAAGCAATGTCTTACATTCAACCCGGAATAAAGTGTCAAATAAGTCAGAGTACGTGCAATATTTTGGGAAAATCTAACACACTCCTTTTAGTTATTTCATTATCTTAATCGCTATAAGCGAACCTTTTTATTTTCGTAGAAATATAGAAATGTCTACGAGTGCAAAATTTCTACCAAAATAAAGCTTGGTGTTAGGAGGGGGGTGTGGGTGTTGGAGTGGTGGTATGATAGGGGTGGGGGCGGTATACTACAACATATGCCCTGTGTCCCGCCAGACCTGCCCGCCCTATATATTTAAGGGCAAAGAAACAAACAAAACAACTTCTGTGTCGCCTACCATATTGGAGAGTTGATACCTATGTGATATTTACACAAAAACACATATAAAACATTCCTAAAGAGTAACTAACATTATTCTCCAACTTTTGCTCAGTTTGCTTAATTAAACAGTTTTTTTTACGTTTATTTTGAGTCAAAAATCAGTCAAATCCAAACCAAAGAATCAAAGAAAGTCGCACAGAACGAATTCTTCCTCGAACTCTCTCAAACGCTTTACATAATTTTGTCTCTGGAGAAGGTTGATCCAACATGCCACAGAATATGGTATTGTCACCTGTTTTCACAATTAGTTAAAAAAATCAGGGATACTTATTTGTTTTTACTTTTTCAGGAACACAATATGAAAGATCCGCACTACAGGAAGATTCAATGTATCTACCTTATTAATTTTACAAAGCATATGTATTTAATAAGGTTCTATGGATCATTATTGTCCTGAAAAATATTCTTAGACAACACTAACATTCATAATTACGTAATAACAAAAAAAGAAACTACAATGACACAAAACTATTCCTTGATATCTCAAAACATCGAAAATGGAAATGTTTTCCGTCCGTAAGAATTGATACTTGAGAAATGGGTAGAATTATATCTGTACGAGCTTCAAGTGGACACCCCAAAATATTTAGCAGCAAAAATAAAGATCATAAAAACGACACCTCAAATTATTATGAAACAGACGCTCTAAAAATTATTTCGAGGGCTCTAAAAATAAACATTGCGAAAGCGTAAAATTTTAATCAACCGCATAGCAACACCAGAGCCAACCCTTTATTCTCTTGTTCCTTGTTATAATAAAATAAGTACTAAGGCCTCCCCAGCCCATTTCATTTCAAAGGGAAATACTTTACTAAAAATTAGCAAGATGGATTAATTAATTGTCTGAAAATGATTAGCATACCTATTGTAGAATATCATTGAAATATGCTCACGGTTAGCACATTGGCTAGACGCTTGAATGAAAAAATTCGTCGTGGTTTCAGTTCTTGGCAGTCAAACAAAATAAATCAACAACATCTACGAACTGTATGAAAGCAAAGAGTGTATCTAGAGCTAGACGGTCTAGTGTTCTGTACCTCTCTGTCTACGCCATAAGGGATACGACATGATGGGGTAGATAGATAGTACATTGGTATTGTTTCAGATCTTGGTGCTGCTTTTTTTTCCAAATTTCATATACAGTATCAAATTAAAAACACGATAAATTAAAATAACTTATATTTTGCTATTGGACTATTTGTATGTGTAGACAGATTTATAAAAGATTAGATAGTACAAATTCAGGAATACGTGCAGCGTACACTCACATAAATAATCGGTTAGCTGGGAACCTATCGCTTAAGAAATCAGTTATGTTTACCTATAGCTGTGTAACTTAACCTATCGCTCGAGAAATCAGTTTGAAACAAGTTTGCCTATAGCTATAGGTATAAACGAATCATAGGAAGCCCGAAGTGTGTGTAAAGTTAGGAACGTCTGGCGATCTGTTGTCTCTGTCTACCCCGCAAAGAATGCAGTGTGAGGGGGATAGAATATACGAGTTGGTAGAGTCAAATTCATCCCTTTTGGCTCGCGGTGGCAAAACGGTGAACTACATCGAACTAGGAAAAAAAAAAGAAAACTACGAAAAACGGTCGATCGCTGCGCTGGGGCCACGCGCCAAATAGGATGAATTCTACTCTAACAGTCATATTGACATATAAGTATCAAATGTTAGGCCCAGCAAACCAATTGATTTTGTGAGTTGAAGTACCTATTGACTGAAATTGCCTTCAATCAAAACTGATCACGTAATGCGGCATTGACTAATTACAAACAAAAAAATAAATAAATAAAAAAAACATCCCTTTTTAATTAATTTACAAATGATTATGTAAATACATTCCACGACCTCGTATATACACTTTTGTATACTGCGTGTTGAATGTGTATAGTTGTAGGGGCTACGTATGTAAGCAGCGAAACGATGAAGCAATAAAAACGTGAATCGCATTTTAAAAACATTTTAAAACGTGAAACAAATTGTATTTTTAAAAAAAAGTAAAAACAAAAAGAAGAATGTACACAGTGTGTAGGTTGCATTTTAAATTTTCCAATGCGCTGTATCGTGTGTAGCTACTATGTTTTCAGAACCCCCCCAATGATGTCTCACCCCTCCCCCCCCTGCATTGTGGGGAGCTTCCACCAATCCGCTAATTGAGATATGTGGAGAGTAACCAGTGAGGGTGGCTCTGATGGTGGAGGTATGGATGCTACTGATACAGCTGGAATTTTAATTATCAGAGGTCTGCTAATACTGAGTTATAATATTGTTTTAAAACACACCCCATAACATAACTCTTTTTCCTTTCGATTAAAAACGCAACCATGTATGTATTACATATAATAATATACATATAGTCGATCGTATCTTCGTATTCCTACTGTGTAGCAAATCAGTCTCATCCATATAATTAAATGTTAAGAAAAAACAATGAGCCCATCACAAGTACAAATCGTCTTAGATTTTCTTGTAAGTTTTCGCAGCGCGACGAATCCAAGGGTTTTGTGTATTTCTAGGAGTTTTCCACTGCGTGTGTTTTTCCCCCATACTGCACCCTGAAGATGATGTTAGCACCTACTTATATCGAAAACTACACAACGGAAAAGCACCTACTTACATATATCGAAAACTACACAACGGAAATTTTAAAGAAAAATCCTTGCAACAAAAACCCCTAAAAATTCACACGACCCATCTAATCGTCTTAGATAGTTGGGATATATACAGTGAAGTAATTAAGGACAACCAAACGTCAAAGAAGATCCTAAGCACACGAGATGGGAGACGAACAAGCTAAGGTGAACGGATACCGTAGAAAAGGGGCTAAGGGCAATCGGTGTGATGAACTGGAAATTGCAAATGTCAAAAAAGTCAATCCATCGATAAATTATTTAAAAAAAAAACTGAAATTCTTAAAGACACCATAAGCATCTATAGTAAATTTCACAACAAGACACACGAATAGTTAAGAATTTATTGTTTCAGATACACAATTTCCTAATATTCGTATGAATGAAAATTTACATAAATCTTGGAAATATATTCATACATATTACTTAAGTATTTCATATTAGCACCACTTATTCAGATTAGTCTGACGCCTGCATACTATTCGCATATTATTTCAGGGATTTTTTCTTCTCGCTGTCATAAAAACCGTCTAGGGTTGTCAACGCATCTCCAGACGCGAGGGAGACACAGGGAGGATCGACTATCTTATTTCTTTAAATATCACATCAACCAATCACGTTGCATATATTATTACATCCCTCTTAATATTCCCCTATATGAACGAATTTTTATTCTATTCTTTTTTCAAATATTCAATTTTCTTTGATATAAACAACGCTAGTATCCATATTAAAGTTTCCCGCCTTTATGTTTATTAAAAATATATTGCCAAAATTGGTACCTACACAAAAATTTATTGGTAGGTACCTGCACAGCAGTGGCGAAAGGTGGATTTCTTAACAGGGAAGCCAGAGCTAACATTTTTGATGCATTATGTCAGATTAAGACATTATTATACTCGTACCTAGATATTAATTTAAAATCAAAAGGTAACTCGATGGGAATCGTATTCTTAAATATGTTCGCTACTGGTAGGTTCACCTACAAAGCAGTGGCGAAGAGTGGATCTCTTTAGCAAGGAAGCCGGAGCAACACATTTTTTTTTAAACATTCCGAGTGTTTTGTACAACAAAAATATTAATAAAATAAAATAAACAAAAAACTTGTGGAGGGTATAGGTATGTCATATACAAAATCGGTAATATTTATAGATTTTTTTACCGTACGTAAGCGAAAAGTGCTTCCTTTATAAAAAATAAACATGAAATACGTAACTACCTGATTAATATCATAATATGCACATAATAAAATAAATAATTCAAAGGGGTGGTGTGTGGCAAAAATATTCCATAAATTATTATCGTACATACGTATACTTGTACCTTCTATAATACGTGAAGTGAACCACTGGTGAAAAAGCAATTTTCCAACTAATGAAGCTCATACATTTTAATTATCATTTTATAACGATGAACAATGTATGGATTCACTATACACTACGTTACGTACGTGGGAACTGTTGCAAATAAATTATATTCTATATAGAGGTGTACATATCATATACCCGTAAACGTAAAACGTAATTGAGTAGATATAATACCAATACGTGAATGTACGGTACGATTTACGACGATTCTGTAAAGATTAATTGGTCTAAAAACACTGTGTTAATAAATTATGAATATGATTTTTATTTGTCTACGATGAAATGTAATACTCTTATGATGAAAGCAAAACTACTGAACAAATTTATTTTTCTTTAATAAAAGGATCTGGGCTTGCACAAACTAACTTGTTCCCCTTTGTCACGCATTCTTAATATACACAATACATACTTATACAACATCTAAGGTACATAATCACCTAGATGGCAAGCAGTTAGTTAAGGACCTTATAAAGGAGAAGACGTACCTACGTTCTAGTTTGACAGAATCAATATTCATTGTTGGCCAAAGGGGAGGCCTATATTTAACAATGAGTCTGAGCTGCGAAAGAAGAATAAAAGTGTTGCTCCCTTCCACATGCCTTCGGTTGGTACAAGAACGCCAGTTCTTAATTATTTCATCCAATAATTGTGCAAAAATATGTAATACTGGGGAGTGCTCAGGGTTCGCCAGAAGGGCTCTTCCCAACGAACCCCTCCCGAATTTAAAGTAACCACAACGTTTACAAACTAGGTCCTTATATTCTAGCTGATGATATTGCTCAACCGGGCGCGACATACAAACATGTAATATACAAATGCTCACGCTGCACGAGTAAATACTTCATACAATACACATCACAATGAAGAAACTACTGCATTAATCCTGAAGATGGCTCCAGCGCGAGGGCCGAAAGCTTGACGTCAATAAGGGACATGGGGAACCTGTATAAACTTGTCCACCCCCATTTTTGAACCTAGCATTTCCGCTAGGTATACGCCATTTTTTCCCGGTGTAAAGTACGCTAATTTACCATTTAAATACTTAGGTTGTATTTCAAAGGTAATTTCCACACTGATTATACATAACGAGTCGCAAAAACCACCAGGCTTCATGCAATTCTGGACAACCAATATGATACGCAATCATATGTTCGCAGTGAAAATGGCGTCCACCATAGATTTGTCATAGATATAGAAGGGACTCAATATTCAATAGTTCTTCCCAACTTTATATAGGTTCTTTAAAGATACGTACTTGTACGTTATATGCCCGAGAAGATATAATAAATACATAATACAACTGATCCTACCTGTACTCTTGCTTCAGTTAGATCTATTTTCATGGCTATTTCTTCTCTCGTGTAGATGTCTGGATAATGTGTTTCCTGGAAAGCTCTCTCCAACTCCTTGAGTTGTGCTGATGTGAAGGTGGTTCTTATCCTTCTCTGTTTCCTTTTTTCTGATAAAGCTTCATGACCGCCATACATTTTATAAGGAAGACCGGCTGAAAACAAAGAAATTACAATTTTCCAATTTGTCGATAAAATTATATCACAAGATTGTAGTTGAAAATGTGAAGCCAAGTAAAAAAGTTTGATTTCATGTCCTCATCCTTAACTTTTACCTTTACAACAACTGCAGACCTTTCTACCTATAGGTATCTATTTAAATATCTTGCCGAGTACTCTTACCTAACAATAGTATAGAAATGTCTACAGTATACAGTTGAATGTAAGAAGTATTGCAACGGTGGTGTAAACATTATCAACTGTGATTTAAAGATAAAATGAAGTGTAAAGTAACAGCGAAATTAAATCACATTACCTTTCACAGATCAGAAAAACATATCATTATTTACTTGTGACATTACCCAGTAGACAAACTGTTTTATTTTGTGATAAATTTCCTATTATTGAAAGACATTATGAATTTTCATACGTCATTATACTGCTTTTGTATCTTTTTACGTTTTCAGTGTGCTAAATCTTTTCTATTGTAATAACACATTCATTCTGCTGTGTTGTGTTCCAGTGAGTAATCAGTGATTTTGAATCACATGTAGATATGTGATTTTTTATGCACAAGTGAATTGTAGAAGCGATTATAAAGACATGTCATCTCTAGTTATCTTTGAAGAACATCCCCATTCTGGATAAACTTCAGACCGGTCGTAAATTATTCAGTCGCGGAACATCAATTTAGTGAATTAAGCGTCCCCGAAATCCCAAAAACGAAGGGAATTATTAACGAGGACAATTAATTAGTCAAGACGCAAACCAACTTGTAAAGGTTAAAGAAATGCAGAATTTTAATTAACTTTTGAAGTTATTTTGAATATTTATTATAAACGGACTTGACGGAACCTCAGTTGTTAAAGTTCCACAAAGGAAAAATTCTGCTACTAGTAGTACCTAATACCATCACGGGGCATCCCAATACCAATAATGGGATAACGAACATGAATAAATAAATAAATAAAATCTTTATTGGATAATAACTACTTGATAATAAATTCAACTACGACATGTAGAAAATTCCGATGGTCTCAGGAAAATATAGATAGATTGATAGATAAATTTATTGATCATAATATAGTGTACATATAAAAACATAGGCATTTCGATTCATTTCGTATTTACATACATTAATACGCGAACAGCTCATCTATGTTTAATAGCATTACCATGGGTGAACTAGAGCTGATTGCTCTGTATCTCACCACACGGTATAAAATCATTACAGTAATTTCAAGAAATAAAATTGTGATTTTCAAAATAATCTTATATAGTACGGTGCCGTTGGATTTCTCGATGGAAAGCTGTGGGTTAGTCTGGATTTCTTTCATTCTATACGTTTTTTGGGGTGCTTCATCCGAATCAGAAGTTTGCCAACAAAATTTCTTGACGGAACAAGGCAAAAAATGGCGAATATATTACCATTAGAACATTATTCTAATGGCTCGTTTATAGCCATAAGCAATGTCTGCAAATTGTACACAGACTTAGGTAAGTATTGTAACGAGTATGTTGGGTAGGGAAGTGCTTGGGTGCTTGTTTAGTTCATAGAGTAAAAAGTCTATTATAAATTTCTAATATTCAAAATAAAAAGGAACAAAATTCAAATATTATTTTTTACGCGTCGTTTTGGATTTTGTTTTGGCTTGGAGAGGAACACGACTGACGGACGGTCATGGAGTATGGATTTGTATGTGTTGTCTAAGATTTATTAATATAGAAAGATTTCCTATTTGTTTATATTACCAAAGAAGTCATGATTGATGTGGAAGTCACCTAGCTCATATAAAGGAATTTGTATACGAACCAAGTAAGTGAAAAGAGTTTCACAGGTAATGACATTGCTAGATGTTAATAGCCCAGAAGCAATTTAAAAAAGTCTTGATGATCATTCTGAAGTTTTGAAGGAAGTTAATCAGAAACTAATTCATTAATCAAGAAACTAATTCACTAATCAAGGAACTATTTAATTTTACATACAACACAAGGAAAATCACCTCAAGAAAGTGATATTTTATGCACCCAATACATTAGGAAACTTTTCTACCAAATTGTTGTTTTGTGATCATTAAATTATTTAATTTGTTTATTACAAATTCCCTGGAAGTGGATAAACCCACCCCCTGTAGATATTTTGTACAGAGTCTCATGAGAAGGAGCAAAACCCGAACCAGTATGTAGACCAAAAAAAACAGAAAAAAAGAAATAAAAACAGTTATACAAGGAAACAATAAGAATAAAGAAAATAATAATAGTAAGAATAGATACATAAATATAAAATAAATAACATACACTCGTAGATTTACAAAAGTTGACATATTCTACTCTCGTATTAGGTAAGTACCTACAAACATTTCAAACTGGCAGTAGAGAAACGTCTCTCTTTTGGGAATCCCGTACAGGGCGTACAGTATAAAAAAATTTGACAGCCACTTCCATGTTAAAATTCATGGACCGTTCTAATTTTCTAATTCGCAAACTGTGTTTTAGAGTTTTTCCTTTACATCATTGTTGTAATGCCAACACCGACAGCTTGTCTTACACAGTGGTTAAAAAAAATATAAATTCACAGAGTGGTTGAAAAAACTAAAGAAGTGAACGAAAATTAGACTTAAATTGACATTAAATTTACAAAATCTTCTCGGCTGCGTGGATGACTGCTTTAGTTCACTAGTACTAGAAAAAAATCTGAATGTGTGATTGATCAGAAAATCCAGTATGACATTTCATGAAATTAGTAAGTAAATAAAACGCTGCTTAATTGAAGAAAGAATTTCAGGTTTCATGCGTAGAAATGGCCTCTACAGCTACTTAGTTAGCTACAGATACCTATTGCTTAATTAATATGAAACTTTGTACCCCCTATAGTTAGACGCCATACTATAATAAAAGCAGCCGTTCTTCATTGTCTGAGAGTATTTTTTTCCAGGAATGTCCTTTCTAGCGACACACTGAGATGTTCTGGTGGGAGGATATGGATTGGGGTGAGAAGTAGTTCTTCCCCTACTCCTTATATCGATCCACCCTCCCCCGCAGCCCCGTCCTGGTGCCAGCACACCCCTCGCCGAGTAAATTCACGAAACCACGCTGTGACATGCAACTCAAGAGGAAACCACAACCATTCAAAAACATGTAAAAGGAGTCTTTTTAATTCCAACGAACTACACAAGATAAATATTGCAATGTGTTTCTATGTAACGCAAATGTGAAGAATGTAGTTTGATTAATGGAAAAGGGAGCAATTTTTCCATTCTATCCATTATCCATATAAACTCTATCTTTCTATTTTACGAGATACAATCATTTGATCCTTGAATATTGATGCATCCATAATAAGAACTAACATAGTAGACTGATCGAATCATGGGAATATTCTTACGCTTTCTAATAATGTGCATGATTGATTAATTCAATAATATTCCAATTTAAATGGATTAGAAGGAAATTACTACTAACACAGGAAATATCCTGTGTTAGTAGTATTGAAAAGTTGTAAAGAAATTCAATTCAAAACAATAATTGTTCTAGCATAATACGAGTCCGTAATTACAAAGAGAAAAATATGATTAACAATTACACAAGACATATTGAGAGCAACACAAAAGGAAAGAAAATACATAAATACAAAGTTAAATATATAACAAAGATGGAGAAAAACTTAATTAAATTCTAGGTACAGGTTATGAGTTATTAAAACAAAGTGTTTTTTGATTTTCCTTTTTTATAAAAACTACAAACAGTCATTAGATGCGGTGATAAGGATGTAGCGGAAATAATCTCCTTCTTATCTTCTTTAGTAATAAGAAAAATATTTAAAACTACATAACTTCTGTGCCGGCCTGCTCCTAGATTTTAGGTTTGATGCAACCACTATTACATACGTAGTGTTTGGCAATTAAAGCCATTTTTCTCTAACTGCAAAAGGTATACGATTTTATAACAGCATGTCCCAAGCAGGACTCTATCTTAAATCAAGATATGTAGTCTGAGAGTTCTCGCATATAAAAGTGATTTCTGGACATTTGCAAACTTACTAAAATACTCGTATTATGGTGATTATAGATATACTCGTATATTTATTCTTATTGTTTCTGTATACTTAACTGTTTTTATTTCTTTTCTTTTTGGTTTCCAAACTTTTCCTAAGTATGTGTACACAATTTCTTATTTCAATGTCACAAGTGCTTAGTTGGCAGACATTAAACCCGCCATTTTGAAAATATTCCTTATATCCAATAAAGATTTTATTTATTTATTTATCTATTCGTATTTCGTATTTACAAAAACGAAGTTTTTTGTAGCACACATTCCAATTGTTGCCCACACACAACTCATTCACTTATGTACGTAGGAGAATTGTATGGAAACCTACCCTCTACGACACCAAGTCAACGTGCTACGTCTTACTGTACCTCCGTACGTACATATTAATACATTTATCTACCAACTTACAACAGTTACACTTACATTGTAGGATAACACGAACATACGAGTGTATAGTAATGGTAGTAGGACACAAATACCTTGACAATCTGCATAGTCTGTGTAGAGTCTGAAATCTAAAGTTGGTATATGCAATAGTACCTACCATAGACTTTTATATTAAGTACCCTAGATGGCGTACTCAATGCGTACTTTTAAAAGTCTATGGTACCTACCTATATACTTATTATAAGATATGAGTGACCATAGATTTATTGAAAGCAGTTTTACGAAAGGTATTCCGAGATTGCAAATACATTATAAAAGTTAATGAGAAAATATGCTGAAAAACATGCCTGAAAAATATGAACATTCTCTTTGAGCAAACATGTTTATTGTAGTATTCAGAATCGTTGTACGAACCTCATTGCTGAAGAAGAAAACATTGAAGTCATATAAATACGTGACTCTCAAAAGACACTCGAAAGATTATCAGTGGGAGGCTATATTCTACAACCCGGGACACCACGGAGAGATAAAAAACCTATCTACTCTACAAAAAAATAAGAGAAAACAACATAAGTGAAAAGAACTATATGAGTTTAGAGTACCAGGTTGTGACTATAGAGAATACCTATTACTTGTAGTATGTATAAGGTGGAGATATAATATGAGAAAGAATGATTCAAACTAGACGTAGTCGCCTGTAGTTTGAATATAGCCTCCACAATATAATATACCTACATATCCCCATGTAGATAAGAGTAGAGGATGGCGCCTGACCTTATGCTTTATGACATATAAACAAGCTGAAGATAATCTAGTCTGCTAATCATCTTTCCTACTCCTAATCACCACCACCACCTACTAATGTCATTAACATAAGTGTGCCATTAAATTAATTGCTTCTTATATTGGGGATTGGGTATTGGTAGATATGTATTTCGTAGTTTATAGTAAGCTACTGAATACTCTAATAAACATAACCAATTGGTATCTCTGCTTATGGAAATTCATATATCACATTGGTAATGTGTGATACTGAATTTATGTAGACGAATCTCCTGCTAAAAAATATCAGCAACAATTAAAAAATTACCTACTCGCTTTGAGCTCTGGGCTTTCCATTTAATTCATTACAATAATGGTTCAATTCGGAAGATATTCGGAAGATGGGGCAGGAAAAGAAGAAGATTCTGGAGTGACCACGTGAAGGAAATGAACAAATAAATAAATAAATAAATAAATAAATAAATAAAAACTTTATTGCACATAAATATACACACAAAGGGCGGATTTATCGCCTATTGGCGATTTCTGCCAATCAACCCAAACAACAACGGACTGAAGATGCGGCCAAATGTATATTAGAAGGTAGCCGCCGACCAATGTCCCAGGAGACCTTCGAATAGATCATCAAGAGAAAAAATAATGTTTCAGTAATAATGTTGGAACATTGGAGTTACAAGATTTGGTAGTGTCCCGGACATGTAAGCAATAATGTAATTACAAATCACGCTTCTTCTAAAATTCCTGGGGTGTAGAAAAGGCTCCCACACTGGTATGATATTTTTTCATATTTTAGTAAAAATATTGTTTAAGATTTTAGAAAAACTAGCAGCCAGGAGGTGAGTATATCGAATAACAATTACTGCCAGCAAACATGATAAAATTAATCTGTTCACGTGAATTATTTTTAGAATTAGTTAAATTCTTTTTTGAAAGAAAAAATGAAGTATTAGGAGAGCAGGATAGTAACAGGCTCAATGAGCAAACGATTCGTATAATATTAAATCACTTAATATCAAATGGAGTATCAGGAACACATAACAGCATTGCTATTGTGTTATTATATTAACCACAGAGACCACAAGGAATACCAAACTTGGGTTAGGATCTGTTACAAATTCACAAATTATCCGGAAACTATAATAATCATGTAACACCTACAATACCTACATTACTACCTACTAGTCGACTACCTTCCAATTACTTATTTATCAAACCAAATCATATTATCCCATCTTAATCGTTTCAACACCACAACCAAATAATATGGTAGGTACACACATTTGATACTGAAAGATTATGTTATACGTGTTACTACATAATATGCTATATTAACTTAAATAATTGAAATCGTTACGTTTATGTATAAGTTTGAACCAGAGAAATGCAAAATGAAAAATTGTGGATAAAATTCACAATCGCCAGATGATAAGGGTGCAAGCCGTATATGTCAAAATAAATTTTAAAAAATACATAAATAAAGCCCAGATCCTTTTAAAAAGAAACAAAAAATACAATTAGCAGTGGTTTTATTATTTTCGTACTATCAATAAATAAACAAGTTTTGTAGGTGCCATGCGCGAAGCTACCTAAGAACACGATTCCCATCGAGTTACCTTTTGGATAAAATGATAGGTATAATAGTGTCTAATCTGACGTAATCCTATAAGAAATGCTAGCTCCGGCTTCCCTTCTGCAGAAATCCACTCTTCGCCACTGGTAGGTGCAGTAAGTCATATGGAAAACGATATTATACTCGTACATGAGGAATGGGAAGTAATATTAAGGGAAGATAAATATGGAAAAATGACTTTTAGGATGTTCGATACTGTGTTTGACGTATGAGGGAATCTATTACATACTTAATATTGTATTTGGAAATAGTTGGGGAGGAAACACGAAAATGTTTTGTATGGTAGATAAATAACATCGGTATTTGGTGCCCGGTGAAAAGATATAACGGACTATGACACTAAGCATATTCTTAGTAGTAACTACGTATTTACATAATTTAGCTGTCTGCAAAATATCTGGTAAGATATAGAAAATTGGTAAAATAAACGTCAGTAGGTAGTACTACTTAAAACCATCTCTGAGAGACGTGCACGCTGGATTGGCCACATCATGCGCCACGAGGGTCTCCTACATGATTTAATAGAGGGAATGGTTGAGGGGACAAACCACAGGGGGCGCCCCCGAAGGCCAGGTGTACGAGGACATGAACTGCGCCACATATGTCGAGCTGAAGAGAGCTGCGGGAGACAGAGAAAAGTGGAGAACAAGATGTAGGAATTTGCTACAAACCAATCCGCAGGATTGAAACTAGAGAAGGAGGTAGTAGGAACATTAATATTCTTAACAATATGTCGGTCTCACATACGAAACAGCCTCCAAGGCCCAATTCAATCGAAATGTTTCAGAGGTTGCATATAGTAAGTGTATGCCAGGAGCAAGGTGATACGGAAGGCGCAAATTTCAGATTTTTTGATGAGATAATGGAGTGAATTCTGTAACTAATTATTTAAGTGCATGCTAACTAAAATAAAACGTTCGGTTTTCAACTATTTCATATTGAAATACGTTTAAAAACACATACGTTATTCATATGCATACAGGTAAGTATAATACTCGGAGGCATCATGACTTTGCCAACACACTTCTCAGTATTATCAGCCAGAAGAGTCTACATACTATCATTCATGATTCACATATACACTCATCAGCCTAATAAAGGGAAAAATTCACCTATCCAGATATCACGGATATCACAGGATTAGGCTCAAAGCGGGGCAATACAAGCATTATGCCTGAAATATCAGTATTTAGAAATCGTCTTACAATATTACAAGTAGATATTAATAATTATTATGTTATTATTTTGTATTTAGTATAATTATTATTTCTATTTTTTTTCTCTTATTATTTTTTTCTTTTAATACTTTCATAAGTCTTTCTACCTATTTACAGTCAAGTGGTTGGTTGGCAGACCAGCCATTTGAAATTTATGTCCAAGAAAGATTTGATTAATTAATTTATTTATTTTAATTTGTACGTTATAGAATCAAATAGTATTGAATACAGTAACTATAAAGATCTATACTGATTACTTATTCTAAACATTTTCTGCTTATTTTCCCAACATTCTGTATTTCCTCCAGCTTAATAAATATTATGATTCCACTAGAGCCCACTCCCCCCAGTGACGTGTAGTGTATTGCGGGAAATATTAATGGTTGTTATTATACAAGTGGTCAGGGGAAATGTGGCGATAACCGGAACTACTTATTCACTACTGTGGGTAAAAAGATTTACATAATAATATTCAGCTCTTTACTGAATCATTTTTCACCCCGAAATCTGGTTCTTGTTATGTTTAATATTTGTAGGAAATCTTGTGAAATTGTGTTGATTTTTTTTATATAAAAAGGATCTGGGCTTGCATACACAAACCCAAATACTTTCATGCACACCTTGCACTAGGCTAAAAGCCTGTATCGCAAAGTGTGGAATACATCGCCAGCCAATTGTTTTGAAGTGATATAGTATGAATTTACACACACATAAATAAATAAAAATACGCTCATATTTTATTATGTGCGATTCTACCGCTGGATTTCACTTGAAAATTTGTGTATTATTAAAAAAATTGATGAGAAAACCAAAGACCAAAATCACTTATATTATTGTTGCGACCTAGATGTACCTAGATGTCTTCTGTGTATAAAGATAATTATAGGTATACTTGATACCTAATGATAGATACTTCTAGATGCAAAATTCAGAATGAAAAAATAATATAAATGTATATAGGACTATAGGTAGGCTACTGCGTCATCTGAGCATAATAAGGTTCTAACTAGCAATTAGCAAATACTGAAATTAAACTTTTTGCATAAAAATGATTTTATTTAATCTATCTATGAGCACAATTAAAACCAAAAGACACTAAAGTGGTGTAGTTTTGTAAATAGGTACTAATAGATTCCATGCGTGTGTAAATAGTATACGGAAGTTTAAAATTTTAATATCCTTTTATTCAACATTTTGGGGTTATTTGCAAGAATTCGTAGCTTTGTGATAATCCCACCCTAATGAAAAATGCTTCATGATTTTTGTATGTCAACTCTATCAGTTTCGAAATAAACAAATAAATAAACATTTTGATCTTGTCATGTAAAACTTTGTTACTCTCGGGTGTCGAGTGGAAACCCAGACCGAAGCTTTTATATATGAGTCATAGTGTCAATATTCAAAACAAAAACAAATTTTATTACCAGTTTTCTAGATGGACGACGACCGATTTATATTTAACGACACCGTAAAAAAAAATGGTTCAACCAAAAATTTCCATAATATCGAACTGACGAATATAGGAGAAATAAAAAACATAATCTATAACCCGAACAATATATGCGAGTACGACATAGTAAAAACTATAAAAGTCGCGCAATAAAAAAATACATTGTGTCGCGAGTGGAACATCATCCCCTTTTTGGATACTTGGATACTTACTGTCTCGATATGGTCGTCTCTCCTCTTAGATTTTACGAGTATGAAAATGTTTAGGGAAAGTTTTTCTTATGTATTTTATTTTTATTGTTTTCAACGCTTTCATATTTCTCCTCTATTCATATTTATACTTATTTCAAGTAGAAGGAATGTATAGAAACAGGTACTAGATACAAATAGTAGATATATTATTCAGCTAGTACGAGTATTTTCTCGTGCTGGGAAGGAATCACATATAAGACGAAACTACATAAGACAAAATCACGTAGGAACGATTTTTTTAGGGCATCTGGGCTTGTACAAACAAACCTGCGAACACTTTCCCGTACAGTTTACACTAGGCTAAAACCCTGTAGCGTGAAGTGCAGAATATAAAGTCAGGGCTAGGATCCGAAACCGGCATTTACTGCTCAGGAGACCGGAGCGCTTCAACTAACTGCATCAACCACGTACTTTTTTCAAGTGCATATACACTTATTCATTGTGCATCTTTTTTTTGCTTTTGGTATCTATTCGGAATGTTTATTTTATAAAAATACAAAAAATATATATATCGTAATTATGTTTCCCCTCAAAGTGTGGTATCGCTTGTGAGGTAGACTGAGAGAACGGAACGTTAGGCTGACCGATTTCTACAAACGCTTCTTGCTTTGGTCACATTCATAGAATAGAAAAACATGTTACTGACATTTTAAATTATAATACCTATGAAATAAATGGTCCATATTATAATAGCAAGTCCTCAGTCCAGTATAAGGTAGAGTGGGAACATAAAATAAACATAAAGTGACACAAAAGTAACAATAAACAAAGACTTGTATTGAAAATTAAATAATTAACTTAATTGTTTAATATTTCTCAAAGCAATTAATCTGATTGTTAATAATAATATACGGAGAACGTTCACTTTCAGGGGGAATCATTTGAGAAAAGTAAAAGAGGGTAGGCGGAGAGGGCGGAGCTGGGAGGCAGTGGGCGGGTCGCCCTCCGACCACCCTTAAGATTCGAGCGGCCGTCGGGTCCAATTAGAGCCGCAATCCCTCACACAGCCAGAGGGGAAGAGAGAAAGAGGGAATAAGAGAGAGAGAGGTAGTTACGAGGAAAAGGGCAAAAGGGAGGGAGGCATCTTTTGTTCAGACACCCCCCACCTTACATCTAGTAGTCCTCCACACCTCCCTACCCCTGCTGCCCACCATGAGAGTCAAGGTAAAGAGGATATAGCCTTTCAATTACGCTGATGCAGTTTTATCAATACCCCGAGTAGGCGGAAGAGGAAATGAAATGAAAATTCACTTAAGTATTTTCTTCCGGAAAAAAGGTAGAAGAATGTTTAAGGAAATTCTTTAATCTCAAAGTTTTTTTCGTAAATCTTTCACACATAAAGTGAGTTTATTATACACTTATATGAATGGATACAGTATGTTCCTAATACTCAGGAGCGAATCAGGGTGAAGCGACCTAGACATAATTTACCACAGGCAAAATACTATATATAATCAGTACGGCCTAAACCCTATTTTCAATGAAATTTTGAAAGAAAGAAAGTCGCCTGCGGGATCAACTATAACATTGATTGGTGCTAGATATTTTTCATGTGAAAAAATGCACTCAGAATAACTCGACAGTTCACAAAAATTCCCTGAAAAGTTCCTATAGAAGCATGAGTTTTCGGTGTTTTTGCAAAAATAATCTACAGCCAATTTACAGGAATGGTGCTCAGTTTGGGTTTGAGTACAGTCTTTAAAAGAACGGCACATTTTATATGATTGAATATAATGTAACTTTTTGAACCTAGCCCAAATTATTTGTAATAAGCCAAAATTCGATTAGATTTGAGCTTTAATATCCTTGAGAATTAATTTGAAACTTTGCTACTTAAGACTGTAGATGTAATTAGTATTTAAGTCTCTTATTTGTAAGAAATGAATTGTAACTTCAATCATACAAACATCCTGTAGTTCCGAGTGAACCTTCTAAAGAAAATATCTATTGATATAGGAGAGAGTGTTGAAATATTTTATGATTTCTCCTGATTTTTATGATTCGGGGTTGGTAGGTATTTTACTATTTTGTTGATGTACATATAAAGAGACTGTATACGTATACTCGAAATGTACCGACTAGTCGGGAAAGCCGACTATTTTAGTAGGCGACTAATCGGCAAAAGATGCGGACTATAGTCGGTACGTAATAACTACACGAAAACAGGAAGAAAAAGCAATAAATCGCGAGTATGTACGATACGTTTTATATTTTTATGAATCAAATTCACTATAATATGGTAAATACAAGACCTAAAAATATCATACTCGTAATTAAATTTCATTTTTAGTAGAGATGTACCGAATATAGTCGTCGACTAGTCGGAAAAGCCGCGTGACTATCCGTCAAAAATGCCGACTATTTTATCACGTGTATGCCTAACAAACCCGCAGGATTGAGTTTTGTTTTTGGATTATCTCTGGGGTTATCTTTGGATTTACATATATCTAGTTTCTTAGGTAGGTATATCTGTTTACGAAATATTTAATACACAATTCAATCAAATAGAATAAATAATCTCTAGGGTTTTGACCGTCGGTACATAGTGGAAGTCCATTTTTAAGATAAAAAGGAAAAGACTATACATACTCGTATATTTAATTTTAAAATCCACATTAAAATGACTTTAACTTACGCAACTAATGTTCGAGGATTTTCACCCTCATCATCAGGCGATTGAAAATCGCATAATTTAAAGTCATTGTGGATTTTAAAACTAAATAGGTATATAGTCTTTTCGTCTTTGATTTTGAAGGTTTTACTTTGTGGCGACATTATATAATAATTAAAACAATATTAATTTGTTTAAACCACTTTTATTTCGACCAGAGTCAACATGTTTCGGGAACAACGTTCCCTTCTTCAGGACTTATACAAGAATGAACATGTTGACTCTGGTCAAAATAAAAGTGGTTTAAACAAATTAATATTGTTTTAATTATTATATTGTCTTTTCATTTTTACCATAAATAAAATGAACACTAAATAAAAATAATAAAGAACTTTTGGCTTCTTCAATATCTTCCAGTTAACTAGTAACTGTTCGCTCATAATACCAAAGAAGCCGACGGATAATAAAAATGTAGATGTTAGGACGGATGGAATTTTTTAGGTTCTAATTGCGTTATAATTTCAAGCAGTTTCGCATAATTATATTATCATACCTAGTGGACGATGGATGGACAAGACAATTAGGGGCGACATGGATAAATTTAGGAGCTGATAGGGGAAGATCACTAAAACAGAAAAAGTGGTAAAAGAGGATCCATGTTTCGACACCAAACAAAAAAATGGAGAATTGTATAGAGTAATATATGGGTATTGTTAATATTTGCAGATGGGCAGGAAGATAGGTAGTTCTAAAATACGAATGAGTACTCAAGTATAGGTATTTGACAAAATTTGTTATAGAAATACCTACTGAGTTAACTACTTATTGAAGTATTTCTACATCCCGTGGTTTGAGCATTAGGTATAATTCATGAAAACATATTCAGACCCAGAACTAATTGAACCCGTCGATGTACGTCAAAGCACCCAAGCTAGATGAATACGACGTGCTAGAGGACTAGATCAGCAGCAAGAGTCGAACCATGCCCGCCTGAATGACAGGCGAGCAATCCAGCTACCGATCACCTTAAATTTTATGTCACGACATTAGTCACTACCTACAGTGGCAAATGGTGGATTTCAGCAGAAGAGAAGCCGTGTCATTTCTTATAGGATTACGTCCGATTAGACACTATTATACCTATCATTTTTTCCAAAAGGTAACTCGATGGGAATCGTGTTCTTAGTTAGCTTCGCGCCTAAGAACACCACCAGGTAGTACCTAATGATGATTAAATATACATATTATAAATGAGATAATAAATTGAATACTATTTACTTACGTTGTAAATTAATTGGAGGGAAAATGGGTGGCCTGTGTGAGTCTGTGAGTGGCCTGGCACAGTGTGAGGGAGCGTGGGCTGGGGCTGGTTGTCCATATCCTCTGCTGTAGCGGTATGCCTGGGACACTTGGGCGCATGATGCCAGCTCGCCATAACCGCAGGCTGCAAGCTCGCCACCTTCGAAACTCGAAGGTCCGAGCATTCCATACGGATAGTCCATGCCTGCCCAGCCGCCGGCCGCTCCGCTCTCCTCCCCCGCCCACAGGCTGCCGCCCCTGCCCTGGCCGGCCTGTAGCTCCTCTATCCCGCCCAAAGCCAGCGCGAGATACGTCCTTACTGCTTTTCACACAACAATCTCAAATATTTTACAGAGGATGTTTATAGTAAGGAACTTTGCAACTGCTGCAATCCTTTACAATAAGTTAAAGTTTTTTCAACAAAGTAAATTATTTAAATAAAAGATTCTCACACTTTGAGAATCTTAGGAAGGTGCTTTAAGATTTAATTAGATTAATGTTTTAATTGAGTACTTACTTAATAAAAATAAAGATGAAATTAATGTAAGCAAGTTTGTGTAGAATATATGTATGGAAGTACAGTCACTCCTCGATTACCTGCTCTAGGTTTAGAAGTCTTTATTATCGTGAAAGTTTATGTTCAAATGTCATTAGTATATGATTTTTTGTTGATAATTAGATTAAAGCTTATGAAAAATAACAGTCACACTAATTAATTAAGTAACAAGTCCGGCAGTACATTGATAATCAATTTATAATTTTAACAATTAAAAAACCTTCAAATTTCGCTAACAGATTTATAATTGACTTAAGACGGGATTATTATTTAACTGTCAAATATAGGTATCCCTTTCCCTTTCCTGCGGTGAGAGAAGACGCCGGGAGTGAGGGGGACAGAGAGGGTGGTGCCCGGGGCACAAATCGAATCATAAAATTAATCGAAGACACGACAAGACGGTGAGTTAATCCGATAATGTCGGCGATATATCGGATTAGCAACGAGTTAGTCGCGATGCTGAGAGAGTACCGCGCGCGGGTCCAACTTGCAATCAAATGATAACGCTAATTCAATAAAGACGGGAATCTGGGAGGAGGCGTGGCCTCAAACAACCCCCTCGGTGGAAACGACCAATGTAAAAGTCACCCCTCGGGCTAGCCGCTCTGCCATTGGCTGGGATGCTCCCCCTGTTCCTCCACCACCCTGCACCCCAGCTAGAAACAACATGAGACCTGTAACGCAATGTTTTGGAAACGTCGTTAGGAAAAGGATCTGTGCTTTTGTTGAATTTTCTTTCCTTTTTACAGAATGTGTTGCAGTTTTCTTCATAGAACTCCTGATACTGATTTTCACAATCGTTTTCTTCTCTCAAAGATATTATTTCCATAGAGTGCTTGTGAAGTGAAAGATGGCTCAGTAGATTTTAGAATCTTACGGTGTCCTTATTTTGAACTTTCTAGCTTCAAATTCTTACACTCGATCCGTTTGTGTTAGTTTGTCAATTGGTGAACAAATGAAAATATGAGTATGTAGTGTTGTGTCTAGAATGAATGCATTCAAATGCCTAAGGTAAAGGTTGGAAATTTAAAAAGGAATGAATGAGACAAGATTTATCGTTTTAGAATTCTGTATATTATGCAGTTGTAGTCCATACTATGTCAGTCTTGACGTACTTACCAAAATGCATGATTGAATTTTGGGCTAAGTGTAAATGGCACAATAGTCTTGAGCGATTCTTTACTTATCAACATCAAGATTCGAACCCGGACAAATACGCCACAAGTCTTCAATGAACACATCACACTATACCATGAGGCATGACCCACGGAAATCATCTTGTATTCATTCGAATTTCTGGTAGTCTTATTATTTCACCAACTTTTTAGGTGAGGAATAGCGGAGATAGGAGCCACTTACCATTATTTTTCTTACAAAATTTGTGCTACACAGCTCCTATCTCCGCCATTCCTGAAATTTGAAATCCAAGCTTCATTCCATTCCGCCAATTATCTTCCAACCGTCAATTCAGATCTCTTTTCTATCTTCGATCAGATCCATCTAAATCAAATTTTATTTGAATTCTCTTAAGTTTTTAACTACCGAATTCCAAGTGACCTGTATTTTGACCATATCCATATCCCCGAAGAAGGTGCTAGTACTAAGTGAACGGAACACCCAAGCTGGAGGCACTGAGCTGGAACCCCAACATTGACAATTTATTCTACAAGTCTCAATCTCAAATTGAATGCCACTCCAGATCCTTATAAAACAATATAGAACATGAAAATGAAAAGAAAAACATTTCCTGTAAATCTTTCCATACTCCTCTGAGAATCTCCACAACACTTGAGATTTGAAAAGAATTGTAGGTACGTATGCTTATTTTCTACCATACAAGTCAAAACAGCGCGGATATATTTACAATCTACATATTAAAATTAAATAAATAATTTATGATAGCAATACATTAATAATATTTATTTCGCAAGCGACACGAGTCAAAGAAATGCATCGTAATAAAAAATCTATTAAATACTCTTCGATGCAAGTGGCGCCCCCAATCGTGAGAATTAAAAAGTAATCGAGCTCCCTCAGAGACCCTTGGGACCTGGTGGGTGTATGTACAATATATTGTCTATTTTCGCCGCGCAGCAGAACTCGTGTACCGAAAGAGGGTGGTAGTGGGAACAATACTCCCATAGTAGAAATCATAAAATTTATTATTAGTCGGTACAATGGTACATTCTATGTATTAATTTATGATTCCCATAGAGGTGCATAAGGAAATTAAAAAAAGTATAGGTATGATATGCTAATAATGAAACATTCGAACAAAGGTTAATTTCAGTATAGCCATTATAAGTGTCCGATACTGGACGAGTGAAGGCTGAAAATGATAATGATGAATATAGATCTTTTTTTTATATAAAAAAGGATCTGGGCTTGTATACACAAACCCAAATACTTTCCTGCCCACTTTGCACTAGGCTAAAAGCCAGTATCGCAAAGTGTGGAATACGTTGAATTGACTATGATGATACTTGTGTACCTATACATACTTTTTTTTACATTTTTCTCTCCTGGTCATTATTAGAGATATTGCGAAGGGCGGGAGGATAAGAAATTGGATGGAGCGATATTATGGAGGAAGTAGGAGGACAGGAGAGAAGAGGAGAAGACATCACTTAAGATGGAACTGTTCAGGGCCCTCACTTGGTGTCCCTGTAATACATTACTGGGCTCAGGTGACACGTCACTCAGGGCTGTCACTATACACAAAACATGGGATACATTCAAAGTGAGATATGTCCATATCCAGACACAAAAATAACCTTTTAAGTTTTTCTGTGACTTCGAAATTTTCATTGCTTTTAATTTTCAGCATGACTGCAGTTGACAGCAGCATGACATGTAGATGATGACAATATCTAATCTAGGAATTTTCTAAATTCTTCATATTCATAATGCAAGGACGAATTTTGTTGAAATTCAAAACACTTTTTATAAAAATTCATAAAATAATGACATAGTTTAACATTGTAGTGGCATTTTTATCTGACGGTTTTTTTTAAGGATCTGGGCTTTCATTCACAAACCCAAATACTTTACTGCATACCTTGCACTAGACTAAAAGCCTGTATTGCAAAGTGTGGAATACATCGCCACAGTGGCGTAACTAGGGGGGGGCGGAGGGGGCGGTCCGCCCCGGGCGGCGCATTTCAGGGGGCGGCAAAATGGCACAACACATAATAAAACATCTTGATAAAATACACAAATTAAAAAAAATCTCTAAATTTTCTAAAATTATTATGAAAATCTATTAAATTACAATAATTGTCGTAAAAAATATTTGCCTGCGGCGCTAATTAGTCCTGTTCGCGTCTTAAGTACATATTACTTATAGGTGCTCAAATAATAGATAGATTTTCGATATCTTATGACTAAAATTTCGTTACTTCTTGCTTGGTCGCTTCCCCTATACAATACCAGTAACTATATGTGTTACCTACCACAAAAATATAACCAGGCTCATCATTTCACCCATTTGTCCGAAAATTTTCGCCTGCGGCGCTCTATTTTGATATTTTTTATATCTTTTTTTGTGATATGTACTTATTGTTTTGAATTTTTATTTAAAGAAAGTAAACAAAACTACAATGTGACCTTCATTTTCGTTAAGTTTATGAAAAAAATTTCGCCTGCGGCGCTATTTACGTGCTTTATTCCACCACATCTATATTATAATTTTAGTTGCGCTCGTCTAGCTTCAAAACTGCAGACACCAATGAATAGGTATGTACTTGTATATGTACTTTAGGGGTCAGGTGGGGCAACATTTTCAGAGTCCGCCCCGGGCGGCACTAATGCTAGTTACGCCACTGCATCGCCAGCACCGGGGTTTGATTTGAATCTGGCATCTCTCGCTTGAGAGACTGCCGCCTCAACCAACTGCGCCAACCATGTACTTAAAATGCCTATCTACTTAGACTTTTTATTTTTAGTTACACTATGTGGTACTTTAAGATCTTTCGGTTCTTCTGGTTCGACCTTGAACTTTGTTTGGTATCTCGTCATTGTCCAATGTCCACTCTCCTCATTTCAATGATATTCTTCAGATTTGTACTTATATCTCATTCAGATATCATGGTAAATTTCTCCAACATATTAAAAAAATGGATCTACATCATTTTGTTTCCATGATACTCGTTGAGTTGACGTGACACTGCGGAGCACCTCGATCATTTTTCATCATTGACATCCAAACATCCTAGAATCATATTTTATCCATATTATTATACATACACCAGTCTTGTACTTCCATAATAATTTGTATATTCAAATACATATACAACTATTCGAGGCAGCAGCCGTCTATCAGATAGAACAAGATGTGAAACACTTAGATACTACTACTAAAAGATGAGTTTACTTTTAGAATATTGAAATTCGCAAAACTCATAGACATGTTGATATTGTTGATTGATTGATGATATTTCTGCTCGCTAAGCTATTAAACTAAGATTATTGAAGAAGTAGACCAGATGTTAATATACTACGTAGGTGTAGGCAATAGGGGGAGGGGATGGGGAGGTCGCGGTGGGGGCATTTGTGCCCCTAAACAATTTAATAGGTATCTATTTATTTATTTATTTATTGGGGACACACACAGAAAGTTAACAAACATACATAATGATATACACAATATATATATATATAATATATTCACGTTAACCTCCCGATTAAGAGTGTCCACAACGTCTATTACAAAATCATCAATAATGACATGAATATCTTAACAATGGTTTGATGAAGGTTTCTGTGTTGAATTAACTCTAGCGATTATTGCTTTATGTTACCGTACGTTTTTACCCGACTCGCATGAGACACTCGAAAACAATGAAAAATTTAAAGAAGGGGATGCGCCGATCAGACGAAGAACCCGAGTTGTGGATGTCGTGAACGGTGAAATGGCAAAAGGTAGGACAAAAATATGACAGTAGATGCGGAGAATGGAGATCATGAACAAAAAATGGGAGATCACGGAAGAGATGAGTAGACAATGTAACTCGGCAGCAGGCAGAAAGATGAACGACATTTATTTATTTATTTATTGAGACACTCACAGAGGATTCTTCTTCTTCTTTCGTATGCATGCGACCATTGCACAAGTTATCTAGGAGTCAGAGTCACAGAGGATTGACAGATATACATAAATTAAAAACATTAAACAGAAATTTCCGGTCAACCCCCAAATTACGAGATATATTATATTTGATGAAAATGAATGATGATATGAAATATATGTATGATATAAAACAATCGAAATATTTGGAAGAGGCCTATATCCAGCAGGGCAGAGACCAGGGTTCAAAATTAAAAAGAAGATGCCCCGTTACCTATTTGTATACTTGTACCACAGAATATACTCGTAATATAACAATTAACCTAATTCAAAACAACCAACTTGTATCAAACTTTGATGGCAGTAGTGTCTTGAAAGTAATTAATTATCCACAAAATTACACAGACACACTTCTCTGTATTGTAATAAACCCTCCAACAACACACACCATCATGATAATTACACTAGATAACCAACCAAACTACAGAACCCTCATAAAAACACCACAACATGTGAGTGTGACATCAGCATTGTGAAACGAGGACATAGACCGAATGTATTATTTGTAGTATAGTAGGATTAGTAGACATACAAATCATATTAAAGAGTCCAACTCTCCATATTCACGGTAAGCAGGTTAATAATATGGCACCGCAAAAGTCGATTTTTTTTTATTCTTTTCGTGTTTCAATAATTCTTGGATGTTTTGAGGAATTGATGGAATTGGCAGAAAACCTTCACATGTCATCCTCATAGCTATTGCTGCAGACGCTACGCTTACTAGACAAAGAGTGCTAGTTTGTATAGATTGAAGGGAAGAATGTGAACTGTGACTGACGGGCGCTGCAAGACACTAGCGGATCCCCCCCCTCCAGCGGATCCCCCCCCCTCCAGCATGTCCCCCCCCCTCCAGCTTAATGCCGCGGGAAATGACCGTGACGTCCTTAGTGGGTCCGAGACTTAACTAAATTTTTCCCCACTTCACAACAGAAGCTTTTAAGCTTTCTGTGAAGTGTACAAAGACATTTAAAAAGGAAATAAAAAAAAAATAGTAAACCTCAGCATATACAAAAGG
Organism: Ceraclea dissimilis; assembly: GCA_963576895.1. NCBI lineage: Eukaryota > Metazoa > Arthropoda > Insecta > Trichoptera > Leptoceridae > Ceraclea > Ceraclea dissimilis. Next base: position 19,650,997 of record OY756360.1, read on the forward strand.
AGTCAGTTTTCTCATTTGATCTCAGATTATATATGTAAATTGTACGTCCCATATGTGTGTTGAAATGAAAATCGTAGTTTGTGCGTAGGCCGATTGTCTGAACAGTGAGCACTGTGAGCAGTATCACATTATGTATATCAAGTATGGAGTGAGAGAATCCTCGAACGCCACGCGAATACAAGGATCATCACGTGCCTGACGCGTGTCTTACGGGACATTCACATTAAAGGAAAGAATTGATACGATATGTGTGTATAAATAAATAATATTATCGAATTGTGTCCATGAAAAAACAAACTGACAGGTGGCACGCTTGTCAGTGGAATTCAAAACTAGATTCTAACTATTCACGTAATACGTCTTTTGAATTTCTTTCGATGAATTATTATGCTCTTTATGTTTGTATTGTTAAATAAATAAATTCTTTATTGGACATTTTCTTCTTCTTCTTCGTCAGCCTTGGTACCTCCACTGCTGGATATAGGCCTCTTCCATTCGTTTCCAGTCTTTTACTATTCCTCGCCTTTCTGACCCACTGTCTACCCGCTATCGAGATCACGTCGTCCGCCCATCTTTTCTGGGGCCTTCCGACACCACTTCTGTTTTCCCACGGCCTCCACTTAACGAGTCTGGGAGTCCATCTATTCTCGTCTTGTCTTGCTATGTGCCTTGCCCATTGCCATTTGAGTCTTGCTGTACGATCCATGATGTCGACAACTTGGGTTCTTCGTCTGATTCCCTCATTTCTAATTCTATCGCTGAGGCTCACACCCAGCATCTGTCTCTCCATGGATCGTTGTGTGCATTTTAACTTCTGGCAACTTCTTTGGGTGATGGAAATTGTTTCTAGTCCATGGACATGATACACATAATTCCAAATGGCGTGTTTATTGCCGTAGGCGATGGCTTCCAATCAACCACCAATGTCTACCGACCAACCACTATAATTATCCACTTTCAGCAGATAGCATTGAATGTACATATTTTTACACAATTTTCAGATGAACCAGCTGGAGTCATTCGAGATGTGAATACATCTGAAGATGTTCCGGATACCCTAACTAAACAGACAAGAGTTCTCCAAAGAGCCATCGTAAATTCATAATATGCATGGTTCGTGGGTTAAACCAATTTAAAATAGTTAGCATGTTTGCATGTGGCAAGTTTTACGATTTCCGAAAAAAAATGTGAAATACATATTTTATGAAAAACATTATACTTTTGAGATGGAGTTTCCCAATCCCATCATCACACTGTAAGAAGCTTTTTATAAAGTGCCTACTCGTATATAAAAGGTTCAACATAATAATAGAAATCTAATTTAAAAAGGTGGAAATTGTCAGCAAATCATCAAATTCGGAAAAATATTGAACGATTTCATTCAATCAAGAATTTCTCTTAGTATTTACCCTCAAATCTTTAAATTAAAATATTTTTTGCTATGCTTCTTGTGATATTGTGTGTATTTATATTCCCACGTATCTATATAATACGGAGACGAGTATGCTCACGTATTTCTCCATCTTATTAGATGAGGAATAGCGGATATAGGAGCCACTTACCATAATTTTTCAACCAATATTCGTGCTAGGTAGCTCCTGTCTCCGCTATTCCTCACCTAGAAGGTTGGCGAAATCCATCAATATTATGCTGAATCCTATCCTATTCCATCTTTTTAACGTTTTTCTCTTTAATCATAATATGTATTTATTTAATTTTGTTAAGAGCCTATGTCATTTTATTTTCATTTATTTTTTATTTTATTTTATTGGTCTTAAGAGCACAAACAGTTTTTACAGAGTATATCACTAGTGGATCCAGGGGGGGGGCTAGGGGGCTGAAGCCCCCTCCAAAACCATGAGTGACAGTACTTTATAAACAACAAATTTAGGGGTTTCAGCCTCTTAGCCTCCCCCCCCCCAAAAAACGTTGAGTGACAGTATTTTTTACCATGTGACGACATTCAGCCCCCCCCCCAAATTGAATCCTGGATCCGCCACTGGAGTATATGTACATGTAAACATTATGAGCAAGCAAACCAACAAAGGCTCAAGATTTACCATGTTGCTTACAAAAATTCAAAAAATCCAGCATTCTGCTCCAGCTATACGATCTGAAAGTTCTCCCGTGCAAAACCGATTCCTGCATGAACATTGGACATAGGTGATTAAGTTGGTAGACTTTTGCAACCTTATTGAAATACTATGGTGATGGTGATGCTTTGTATAATATTGTAATACCTATACTAATATAAGTACTTTGTTGTGTTTGTATATCTACTGTTGTACTGTATGTAAGATATAGAAGATTTATTACGAGGATCTTAATTATCCTTACATAGTTCACATGAGGGTAGTATACTATACATGTGTATGTATGATTGTAGGTAGACACTCTTATGAAACATCGCTGCTTCAGAGTTTGCATTGGTTTTGCTAAGTTTACTGGTTACGTAAACATGGGAAATTGAAGTGAAAATAAGTCATTTAGGTATATATATCTTTGCGCAGAAGTGCAATATTATTACTACCATAATACCTACCAAAAATATCTGTGAAACAGCAGAATTCAAGACACGAACGAAATAACCATCTATCTATCTATCTATACCCTCACGCCACATCCCTTGCAGGGTAGGCAGAGAGGACAGAGCGCCAGACAGCCCTATCCTTACACACACTCTTAGCTTCCGTCACATTCATGCAATTAGTCATACACGCTCTCCGATTCCTTTTACTCAAAACGCGTCCATCCTTGAGGATCTGGTCGACATGATCGGACCAGGTCAGTCTCGGACGGCCGCGCTTTCTCACCCCTCTTCGCTCATTCAGATATATCTTTTTTGTCATCCTGTCATCATTCATTCTCTCAACATGCCCAAACCATCTTAGTTTGTTTACTTTCATTCTTGTCACTACACCAGTCTTGCAGTCACTCATTTCCCTAATAACCTCATTCCTTATCTTATCTCTCAGCGTTTTCCCGCACATTCTTCTTAATGACCTCATTTCTACTGCATGCAACCCTGATTCATCCTTCTTCATCCACGTCCACGTCTCACTAGCATACATCAGGGTCGGCACCAAGACAGCATTGTGCACTAGCACTTTTGCTTTCATAGACACATTGCTACTACTAACAATCGGACCGAGCGCACCATTCGTCCTAGTACCGGCCAGCTTCCTTCTTTCAATGTCTCCATCACAGCGTCCATCTCTAGTAAACAAACTTCCCAGATATACATACTGATTCACTTGCTCCAGACAGTCATTACCAACCTTTATCACACAATTTGTCCTTATTTCCTCTCTTTCGAACACTAATACTTTCGTTTTATTTACATTCATTTTCATACCATTCATATCGCAGCTTTCGTACACACAGGATACTATCCGTTGTAACTCACATTCATCATCAGCCATCAACACTAAATCATCTGCAAACATTAACGCACATACTTTCACTCCATTTAGGTCCACACCAACATTCAGCTCATTCAGAGGACGCATGCAGTAGTCGAAGAACAGGTTGAACAACCAAGGCGACATGACGCAACCCTGTTTAACCCCTTTTGTGAGAGTGAACCACTGCGACAACGCAGCATTCACCCTGACACAAGCAGAGCTCTCCGTATATAGAGACGCGATTGCGCCAATCAGTCGGTCGCTCACCCCATATTCCGACAGTACACGCCACAGTCTTTCTCGGTCCACACGATCGTATGCCTTCTCCAGATCCACGAACGCGCAGAAGAGCCTCTGGTGTTTAGCCAGAAGCTTCTCCACGACCATCCGTAGGGAGAAGATCTGATCGGTGCACCCCCTGCCACTCATGAAAGCACCCTGCACATCCCATACTTTACTTTCAGTCACTTTTCTTACTCTTTCCATACAGTTTGCCCACAGAGCTCAGCAAACTGATAGCCCGATAACTGCCGCATTCCAACCTTGAGCCTTTCCCCTTGTACAAAGGGCAGATGACTGCCCTCCTCCAATCCTCAGGAGTGCAGCCACTCTCCCAGCACAAGTTGAAGAGCCTCAGGCACCACTCGAGAATCTTCGGGCCACCTTGCTTGATGAACTCTATGGCCACACAGTCATGTCCCGCAGCTTTACCATTCTTTGCTTTTTTCAATGCAAGCACAACTTCATTCATACGTATTTCATCGTCCTCAGCAATATTTACATTCATACTATCTGCTACATTCGTCTGGTTTGTACTAGTACCACTTTCATACAATTCTTCGAAGTATTCTTTCCATCTTTCAACAACTTCTTCTCCATTCATCACTAAATCACCATTCTTATTTTTGATGCAATTCATACTGTTTTTCTCACTTCCAGATCTCTTTCTTTTTACTTCCTTCCAGAATATTTTCAAATTCTCCTCGGCGTTCCTCGATAATTTCATACATTCCTCTTCCTCAAGTTTTCTCTTTTTCTGGCAAACCATTTCTTTCACTTCTTTCCTACACGCTTTATATATATTCTTCTTTCTTTCTTTCTCACCTCCATCATCTGGTTTCGCACCAAGCACATCATTCCACGCTTTCTTTTTCCTCACTACAGCATCCTTCACCTCATCATCCCACCACGCATCACCTTTTTTCCTTCCTACCAACGCTTCTCCACATACTTCTCTTGCACTCTTTACTAGCACCTCCTTCATAACATTCCATAGTTCACTCGTCGAGGGTTCCTCATCATCATGTACTTCTAGCCTTTCGTTAGTTAGTCTTTCATATTCATCCCTACCATTCGTCTCTTTCAGTTTTTCGACCCTGATTCTCCGGACAGGCTCCAACTTCCGAGCCCTCGAGCGCCAACCGGAGAAAAGATCAATCCTTGTTATCACAAGGAAGTGATCCGTCCACAGTCCGGCGCCCCGAAATGCCCGGGTGTCCTTTGTCGCCTTCCGGAGCTCAGAGTCCACACATACAAAGTCAATCATCGACCTTTCAATACGATCAACTCTCTCTCTTTGCCAAGTGTACTGGTGGATCTCCTTGTGTGCGAAGAATGTGTTCGCCACAAAGAGATCCAACTCCAAACATACTTCTAACACTCTTTTCCCGTTATCATTCACCCTATCATCGCCATGCAATCCCAACACTCTCTCAAAATTCTTCCTTCTGACACCGACCCAACCATTCAGATCACCTGCCAATATTACTTTTTCATTCGCTCTTCTTTTATCCGCTGTCTCCCGCACTAAGTTCCAAAACTCATCCTTCTCATCATCCAAGGCATCATTCCCTGGACCGTAACCTATAATAAGGAACAGCCTGGTCATGCCTACCTTGAAACGAATCCAGATGAGTCTCGGTCCTACCAGTCCATACCCATTACGCTTCACCATACATTCAGTCATTCTTTTTGATAATATAGCACCCACTCCCTGACGTCCATGTTCATTTTCTGGCCAACTATTTTGTATAACCAACTATTTTGTAATGGTGGAATAAGATTTAATAAAGAAAATCCCATCCAATCCTACATACTTTATACTTTAACTGTTGAATCATGTATTTGCTTGCGAAATTTATTGCTCAATGTCCAACCTTCAAACTTTTTCCTTTGAGGGATGTGATATAAGTACTACTTTTTTGACCATATTTTTAAATAATTTTAATAAATAAATTGCAGAGTTCAAAGTAAATATAAGGCAGGTATACTAGGGAGGGTCATGTGCGCTCATATATTATTGTGGCGAGAGTTTTTTCTTTTGATCTCTCTGTCAACTTTTTTGTAAAAAAAATATGATAGTTAAATCGTAAAGTGTAAAACACTATACCTAGGTATTTAAAATCCATCTTAATATTATGTCAAATAGTGCCGGACAGATTCATAGTTTAAATTTACATAAATAAATACATACAAACTAATTCTGTTCACAGCTCATCCCGACGCCTTTATCTCTATGTGGAGGGGGGAGGGGGCATAACCCCTCCCCTGCTCTACTGAGGGGTCTACAACTTAACTTGGATGCTGCCTGTGGGTAAGAGTTCATGGAGATGAAATGAACCCCTGTTGACTGTTAGTTTGGTTTAGTCAGTTTAGTTAGGAATGTCGTGGATAGAACTATATGTGGTTTTAGGTTAGGATCTAATAAGAGATATTAAACCGATGGACTATTTATTTAATAATTGTTAATTATTAAAATACACTTTGGTTACTGAAGTGAGGGCAGCCAGAGAAATTATTATTATACCCCATCGACGCGACGTCATAAAAGGGCCAACAAATTGTTACGATGATTTCATCCTGTATCTATAGTTTTTTTTAAGAGTATGCATACCGACATATCAAAAATTTCTAAAAACGGGAGACCTTTATCTCGACAGCCGTTACTAAATATGCATTGGAACAAAATAGGGTAGATGCATTGAACATTTATCTAGGGAATAACCGTAAAAGATTTTTTATATGTTCTTTTTTCCGAAAGACGGAAACTCGTTTCCCGAATGTCGCGGAGTAATATTTTTTTCTGTACTGAAAATATGCATTAAAATCTAGGGAAAAACCGTAAAAGTTTTTTGATAGACGCAAAATTAACCCCAAAAAATGGAAAAAAACGCTATTTTTACCATTTTATCATGCGATTGTCACGCGATTTTGAACTTTAATGCCGTGGGAAATTACTGTGACGTCATTCCTGGTGCCAAGCCCTTAATAGGAAAACGGATAAAAAGTTTACATACAATTTTGTCGAGCGGGATATTCGGATGTTTGTTTATTTATTTATTCTTTACGTGAGCGTTACAATACAATAAGAGTAGATAAGATAATGCGTTATGATTTTTTTTTTCATATGTCTAACTGTTTTAAAGACATTATAACGATAATGTAAATAAATAAATAATATAGGATATCACAGGATTAGGCTCAACGCGGGGCCTAAAATACAAGCATTGTGCCTGAAATATCAGTATTTAGAAATCGTCTTACAATATTGCAAGTATTAATAATGACCGATTTTTGCATTTTTATGTACAAATTTTCCGAAAATCTATTTTTTTAAATTATCTATTAGCGATTTTGGTAGCTGATAATATTAATGGGATTATATTATATATACCGACCTAGAATGCCAAATATTTTTTATTTCACCCCCTAATTCATAGGTAATATAATTTGGTCAAATTTACCTACAGGAAAATTCTAACAGCTACGTATTATTACTAACTAAATTTATTTTTGATTCATCACTACAGAGATTTTATATAATTTTAATTGTAAATTTGACTTAACCATCATCAAAAATACGTTAAAATAAAAATATGTGGAGATATAATTAGGTATTCTCAAATATTTATACTCTAAATCTTAGGGGAGGAATGAAATGAAGAGAAAGACGAATGTTGTAGGGGGGAGGGGGTGGGGGGAGATTTGAGAGAGAGGGAGAGAGGACTCAGGATTCAGGACAAAATGAGGGCCGTTGCTCATTAGTTGTTCAAACATCAGTGCTGGCTTGGGAGGTGGGAGGGTCAGTGTTTACAGACCAAGACGAAGGGGTGACGATATGCCAGGGTCTGATGGGTATACCTAGTCTAGTACCTTATACCTAGATATTCCATTACGTAATACTGGTATAGAATCCAAGTCCCGTAACGATGGCCCTTTGGCAAATTTTGCAAGTTCTATGAATATGTATGCAAAATGTAAAGCAGCGACCCGTTCATGGACGGCTAAAAATTTTCGTCGATGTTTCACTTTTTGTGGCGCGTGTTTGCAGAGCTCGGTGAAATCAAATAGGTACGTTGTAAATAATGGAATTAATATCAGTTTTTTTGTTTGAATGTATGGAGTCCTGTAAGAGAATGCTGAAATTCGCATTATATGTGTTAAAAACACGAAATTCGCGTTATTCGCGTAAAAAGCACGAAGTTTGCGAATAAGTTCGTTTTATCGCGATCGCGAAATTTTCCAGTCTCTACATATAAGTCATGTTGACAAGTACAAGTAAGTATCATATTGTTAGAAATCTAAGGAACAGCATAATTGGGTATAAAAAATTAGGGTCTATGGGGAAAGAACAATAAGATGAACTTTGACTTTTCTTCAGTTGAAATGAAAGTTTTGTGGAAAAAAATGACTTGACATTTAGAATGAAATGGGGAATTATTCGTCATGTCTTAATAAGGCTGAAGAAGGCCAGTGTAGTACTTTTTGTGAGAGATTATTAATGATGTGATTTAAACTCAACTTCCTTATATTTCCTGAAATAGGAGTAAAGTCCAAGTTAAACCAGAATATAAATAATATAATAATGAATGGGCGTCGTCAGGGGGGGGGGCAAATTTTGTAATAGGTATATATTTTTTCATACTAAATGATAAAACCTCACAAAAAATCACAATACTACCTAAATTGGTTGAGAATTGATAAGAGCTATAGGAAAATAGTCAAATAACGAATTAATTACCATAGTCTTAGCTACAAAACGAGCTATAACTTATTTTCACACATTTAATAATTTAGGAGTTATTGCAATAAAATACAGCGCCGGAAATTCTCAAAAATTTAATTTTTCATAAAATAACCAGCGACATAGCGCCGCAGGCCTAAAGTTTTTTTTTTCCATGAAATGTTAGTGATAATGGGTGGAAAGACGTGAAAGAAAAATAGTAATATATTTTTTTTCTTTTTTTTTTTCAAATAATATCCGGTTTTTTGACCGGCCATTTCGAGTAAACTACTAGTCCTACGAAAAAATCTACAAATCATTTTTTGTAGAGAATTTAGCAAGGTTTATTTTTGTCATTGACTACTTTCTCCTATTCCTTACCTTATTCCTATAAAATGCGAAAAACCGCGAAGGGGGACCTTTTCGGGGGGCAGGGGGGGTTGCGGCAAGATTTTGATAGGCAACCCTAGTGCGATGTATTACCCTATTGGTAAGCTATCATTTAAACCACATTTCGATCAAATAACAGATAGGTACGTCATAATACAGCGGGTTGATTGGCAGAAATCGCCAATAGGCGTTAAATCCGCCCTTTGTGTGTATATTTATGTGCAATAAAGTTTTTATTTATTTATTTATAATTTTAGCAGCGGGCTCTTGGACTATAAGAATATATTATGATATTTTGAAAGAAACTACACTACATACTTAGAGTGGGCTAGCAGCTAGCATGAGTTTTTAATATGTTGATGTAGTCGTTGAGAGTTATCTGATTAAGGACAAGATGTGCCCTTTATTGCGGCCATCCATCAGGAGTGTGGGTGTACAGGGGTGCGGACAGGAGATTGTATAAGGTCCTGCTTGACTAATGACAGCCCATTGCCATTCAGACTATGACAAAACGAGGATAATTCTCTGCACCTACTCAAGAAATGTTGTTTATCGTATATATTATATTATGTACACGAGAGGTTTTTTTAAGATTAGAACCTATACCAACATAGTACATATGTAGGCACCTATATAAAAGTCTGAAAATATAATGACAAGTCCGAAAGAGAATGCGTAAGCAAACATGGTCATCACTTGGACTCTGGAGTGAACCGTGACCGGACAAAACCCATAAGAATGTTGCTCAACATGAATATAAATCCCAAAAAAGACGAAAACCCAGAAATATGCTCAAGAGACAAATGCTCAAATATAATTTGATTTTGAAAATAAAATTAATTGTAACTACCGTAGACTAGAAAATAAACAAATAAGCGAATCTAAAAGTGGGATAGACAGTAAAATAGTCAACATTTTATAAATAATTCATCTACTGGAATCAAATTAGAAAGTGAGGGCCCATATCTATTGAGGATATTAATTCTGAAGGACTCTTTACCTTTTTTGGGATTTATTTATGTTGAGCAATATTCTTACGGGTTTTTCTTCGGGAACCGGAGGAATATATTGATCAGATACCTTCTCAAGGACTGAGTAAAAGGAATTTGCAGAGCACGATGAGAACGCGTATATCAAATTTAATAACCGTGGTGGAAGCGTGAGATCTTCTCTGCCTGCCCTGCCGAAAGTAAAATTAAATAGTCAATTAATTTATATGCACATTTCGCCATCTATGGCAGGGAAGTAAAAGGATTATTGAAAAAGTTTACGTCCAAAGTTTCAAACCAACAACGTTCTTCTTTAATTACCTCGGATTTTGTTTATTAAGTTTTCCGATAGATGGGAAATGTCTGCTTGGCGAGTTATTAATTAATAATAAAAAATAGACAACACGTTTTTTATGAGATTTCTTTTAAATTTAGAGAAAGAAAATAAAATTAATGTCATTGTTCACTCAACAGGCTATTACAAACGCTACAAGGGTTTTATTTTTTAGATAAACATAATTAGTAGTTTATGTCATCTGTTGCAGGAATGTAAAAGCATAATTTAGTCCAAAGTTTCAAACCAATTTTCTTTTACTATTCTCATCCCCTCTAATTTTATTTACAGAGTTTCTCAATAGATGGCAATAAAGTCCGGTTTTTGGCGGGAATTAAAAATATTTAAAAACCATATTTTTAAAATTATATTACTGTTTATAAATACCTACCTGTATCCTTATTTTTAAAAATAAATAAATATATAATGTTGAAGGCTAGGGATATGGCATTATTTATTTATTTATTTATTCAAAACATAATACGCCATAGTATGTAGATCAGTGGCGTATATAGGTTTTCATTTCGGGGAGGGGGGGGGGACTCCTGGGGAAGGCAATTAATATTTAAACATAGACGTAGGTAGTAAAAAAAAAACAGTACCTAATAGCGCCGCAGAGAAAAATTTTTCGTGAAAGTGAGTGAGAAAGGTTGTGTTTTAGGTTGTCATTATAAGCGTTGTGTTAAAAATGTAACAAAAAAGGAGCACATTTTTGAAAAATGTTTGAAGGGATGAACTATAAATAGTATGTACCTATGTATACTATTATTTATGACATATCCCTTGGTGGCATGGATAGAGTTCACAAACTTTTATCCCTATTAATTCCTTATGGAAAAATTAACGGTCCGCGATTTCTCCTGGTCAATCAATACGTTCACTCCATATTACATTAGGTACTCTTTGAGATCCGCGATTCCTCAAAAACCAAACCCTCCGTTTCAGAGCTACTCACACACATAAATAGGTAGTCTATTTAATATATTATTTTCGTTGGACACTCATTGTATTATGTATAGATCATCTAACGGGATTCTGTGTAACATTTGCATCAGCAGCTGTAATAATATCAACATCTACTTAATGAGATTATAGATTATCTGATAACATTATCCTGCAATATATGTATAATAGAAGTCCATTGTATGGATTCAGCATCCCACCTGGGTTGGAGTTGTTATTATTGCTAATTGATATCTGATTCATCTCTAAACCAAATCTAACCTAACCTATTAATTGTCATCCATTTGTCATCCCTATCCTAACCTAAGCTATCTGAACGCTAATCTGACTAATTAATAGATAGTATGTACTGATTTGTGACATTGTAGTCCTGAATTATTCTGAATCTCTCCCTAATGCTCCTATCTTAACGGTAAGGTATAATACTAAACTTAGTAAATAGCATAAAACCCTAGTAGCCTGGTTGGTAACGCGCTCGACTGTTGATCCAGTGAGCGCGGGTTCAATCCCCGACTTACTCGACTTCACAACACAATCTTTTAGGCTTTCTGTGAAGTGTACAAAGATGTATTTGGGTTTATTTCGATAAACCCAGATTCATTAAAAAAAATTATATTGATATTGATTTAGCTATGTGATATTAAAATGTGATAAGCTCGCCCAAGTGAACAAATGTTAAATGATTTATTAAGTATGTATTTTGTTCACCAAGAGTCTGATTAAAAAAATACTTAGGTACTTAATTATAAATCAGTAGCTAAGCGCCGCTAGCAATTTTTTTTTTTTTGAAAATGGGTGAAGTGATAAACCAGATTCTCTTTCAATAGTAAAATGCATTTGGTTAAACGATACAATTGGGAAATACATGCTTCTCTAATTAGCGCCGCAGGCAATAAATTTCTCATACGGAATAAATAGAGGTCAGCATGGCCGTCCCTACCTAATAGGCGAGTTAGGCATAACCTAAGGACGGCAGTCTGAATAAATCCTAATGCTTTTTATTAAAAAAATTGCCTGCGGCGCTATTTATACAGTTATTTGTCTTGGACAATTAACACTTAATGAATTAAGACCTCTATTTTTCTAAAAAAAGAATCTATTATGTATTTTACTTCAATTAGCGTCTAACAAAAAAACATGAAACATTTGGAAAAACCCATTAATTTCTGTAGTTATTTAATGAATTTGATTTTATACAATTACTATCTTAATTATCCAGGTACCTACATTGTTTCTTATCAGATTAGGTAGGTAATCATAATAATACTAATTAATATATTAGGTATATTGTTTCAATGTCCACCTGCCCTGTGTATAGGGATGTTGGAAGTAGGTCTCCTGTCACCCCATGTCCACTCCATTAAATAACTGTAGAGATTATTAGGTACTTAATAGGTTACTACATATCACCCTATATGTGTGACAGTCAGAATGTTCTGCAATTATTATCTCTTATCGACTTATACAATCACTTCAATGCAAAACAATTCAGAATATCTGATCCTTCTAATAAATTGCGTATATAATTTTATAATGGTGTAATTTCACATGTTATTTCCATAGTTATCTGTGGATGTGGATTATCTCTCTAAATATGACTAAGGTTAAGATAAGTAGGCGCGAAGCTACCTAAGAACACGATTTCCCATCGAGTTACCTTTTTGGAAAAAAATGATAAAGGTAATATAGGTATAATAGTGGCTAATCTGTCGTAATTCCATAAGAAATGTTAGCCCCGGCTTCCCTTCTGCAGAAATCCACCCTTCGTCACTGGACCTACCTACCTGATTGTTTTAATATGGTATCAGTTATCAAGTTATCAGAATCGCCAGACTTCTCTATCCTTACACACACTTCTTGCTTCCGTAACATTCTCGCAAACCCCCATACACACTCCACGGTACGTTTTGCTCAAAACACATTCAGGGGGGAGGGGGGCTAAGAATCAGCATCCGGATCACAGAATCAGCATGGAGTAGGTAATTGGTATACTTCATACCAGTGGCGTATATATGTATATAAATGTCTAACAATGATGTGCCATCTGCTATAGAAAGATCCCAGGTTCATCACTTCACCCATTTTTCAAAAAAAATTCACCTGCGGCGCTTCTTTTTTGTTGCATTTTTGACACAACACTTATAATGCCAAACTATATAAAACACAACACACAACCATTCTCACTTACCTTCACGAAAAAATTTCGGCTGCGGCGCTGTTAGTGATTTTTTAACTACTTCTATGTTGAAATTGTAATTGCCTTCCCCAGAAGTTTTTCGCCCCCAACCCCCCGAAATGAAAACCTATATGCGCCACTGCTTCATACGTTATATTCAAATCAAGTGTACTTCTTTGCTATTATTAAATTTGCCTCCCCTCTCCAAACCGACCTTCAGCCCCTCCCAAAAATGAATCCATGATCCGCCACTGCGTCCGCCTTTGAACAACTGGTCGACATGGTCGAGCCATGTATTTTGATTTCGTCTCTCTTTTCGCCTTTTTTGTTACCCTTTCATCATTCATCCTCTCCACATGTCCCAACCATCTCAACTACTGAACTTCATTCCTCATTATGGGCAAGAAAAAACAATCCCCTAACTCATTAATGATTTACACCTGTTGCATACCAAGATCTGGATAACAAAAAAAAATGACTCGATTCAAGGTTCACGACCCTCAGAAATAATTATACCTATACCTATTACCTCCTCTATATAAAAATGCCAATAGCTATAGAGTATGTCAGTATGTGTACGTGTAGGTATTTTTTACTCATATGGAAATATGTATGTATTGTAGTACTACATCGTAAAATACTGTTCTACCTGCAAATTGCATTCACATACGAATTAGGTACCTACTCACACAAGTATGTATATTGGTATAGGTGCCTACCTAAACATAACAGCAGATGTTTTGGGGAGCCTTTTCAAAATAAAGATCAGGTATAGAAGTGTAGTGTTGCGCATAAAGTATTTTTAAATATTTTTTAAAAATATTGTTTTTTCTGCTGCCCCATCCGATTTTAGGATTTATTTGAAATGTTATTTTATTTCAATTTACATAATCATCGCTATGTTGCAGATCAATGTCCAATGATTTCTCGGTTTGACTTACAAGACCTTTTGATGGATTCTGTAAAAGAATACAATACTTGCATTTTAGGCCCCTCGATATGTGATTTTTTCCCAGTATTTGGCCAATTAAAAGGTATAAATCATGAATGATAACATTATGTAGACTTTTGTGCATGCCTAATGTAATACTTACTGAGAAGTGTGTTGGCAATTCCTGCCTCCGCTTATAAAAAATGTAACAAGTTAGGTATTATTAGGAATAAGAGAAGGAGTAGAAAATGATAGCAACATTCACGAGTTGATCAGTTACAAAAAATGTAAAAAAGTTTAAAAATTGCATCTACGTATTTATTTTCAATAGAATTTCTTGGAATAGCCTACCAAGATTAACGAATACATTCTTATTCGTAATAAACTGACTAAATTTTAATTCACAAAAAAATATCAAGGTACAATAATGGTCAATGGTCTACCTTTATTTTCCAATTTATTTCACTTTGACAGGTAGAAACCTTCCAGGTGCTGCACTAAATAATCAAGAGAGGGGGTAATAAGGGTGGCTAGCGGAATAGTTGTAAACTACTTCTCTCTCTTTCCATGTCCCGTCTGTATTGAAAATTCAAAACAAAGTTTGTTGCATTTCTTTTTCTTTTCATTCGTCGACGAACTTCGGGCGCGCGTGGAGCTAGTGTCGCGCTCTGTCAAAAAGCAAAGGAGAAAATACGATTTAGATATTTGATAAACAATTCAAAGTGTGATTATGAAACAAGACTATTTTATAAAAACAGTGAAGTTATTATTTATTATATTGTGGATTGGAAACATAGTTTTGAGCGAGAACAAGTGACATTTAATGAGTTATAAGTGTGTGCTAAAAAGTTCGCAGAACTATATCTACTTTTTGAACTGTGTGTCGGTAGAATAAAAAGTTTTATTGTTGTACCAAAATGGATTTATCGTGTCCAGAACGCATGGAAGCCAACGAACCTGAGAGTCCGAGGATACCTCCTCCACCTCAGCCGTTAGTGGCTCCAATAGATCCAATGATTAGCACGGATCCTAGGATAATCCCTAACTTGCTGATTATGGAGAAGTGCTCGATGCCGACTTGCGATTATTTTCAACATGTCCAGGACGACATCCAGCCTTTTATGAGGAAAGTGGTCACTACGTGGATGTTGGAGGTAAAAACAAACTTTTTTTTTACAATTTTACATACCTATATCATCTTTTAGGAATTCAAATCATTCCATTGGGATTCCATCTTTTCAGTAGAATCAGCCATTAACCAATCATGTGATTCGAGAGTGACAACAGAATTCCCCACAAGGGTTTTTAAAAAGTGACCAATCAGTTGTATGCATCAAACCCATCATCCATACTCACTGTTTTACCCTTTTTTATCATCAGCTGATAATTTTTGGGACAGTATGGAAGTACCTCGGGTGCGTTCGTAAAAAGAGAAAGGGGAAAGATATGAATGTCGTTTTGTTGTTGTACTTTGGCTACGTCCCTTTTTTTGATCACGTTGCAAAATTCTATCAGGATTAAAAGGACATGCTCCAATTACGTGATTTTTTATTATCTGACTAATTTTGTAATATTTTTTTATGATATAATCTTAATTAGCATATTCGAATTTCTCACACGCTAATCGAGATATGTAAGTTTAAAATGTAGGTATTCTTACACTATTGCGGTCCCACCCGCAGCCGAGGCGAGCTAAAGAAACCTTTTTAGACCATTTCTTTAATAAAATAACCTTGTCGTACTAACAAATCAAACATGGCATCTGTGTCATCTGTTGCTTTGTATGACTTTTTATGACACTTCTTTACTCGGTTGCGGGTGGGGCCGCAATAGTTGAACAGTACCAAAATGTATTATGCTTATCTATAAATATTACGTTTATTATTGATGTAAGTAGGTGCCTACTACGTTAGATTCATTGACTGAAGTTAAGATAGATAGTACCTACCTACTAGAAAAAATGCAGAAATGAGATGTTCTCGCCCAAGTAAACAAAAATTTATGATGATTGTAGATAATACTATGTACATTTCTTTGATGTCCTTTTGTCATTCATCCTCTCAACATGTCCCAACCATGGCAGAAAGAGAAGGTGGAAGGAAGCTCGGCCATCCAAGAACCACAGGGCCCGACCATGTAGACCAGATTCTTAAGGTCGGACGTGTCCTGAGTAAAAGGAATCGTAGAGAGCGTGTGACGAATTGCACGAATGTGACGGGGCAAGAGGTGCGTGTAAGGATAGGACAGTGTGGCCATATTTTCTCTCTGCCTACCCCGCAAGTACTTGGTTTCAAATTCATTTCTAGAGAGATCTTGGCATATTTGCTTTAGCCAGATTTTCTAGCAGACAGAGTCTAGAAGTTGGCTGACATATTATGAGTCTAGCAAGTCTAAATTACAATTTCCCATTTATATGACTCCGATATAGATTTCTCTATAACACTATCAGACTCAGACAAAAACAATAACAATGCAGTAATGGCTATGATGTCATAATCTATTTGGTGTCAAATGCAGCGGTCTACAACCATATCATTAGCCATGCTATTCTGTCATATAAATCATGTCGACCAGATCCTCAAGGATGGACGTGTTTTGAATAAAAGGAATCGGAGAGCGTGTGTGACAAATTGCATGAATGTGACGGAGGCTAGGAGTGTGTGTAAGGATAGGGCAGTCTGGCGTTCTGTCTTCTCGGCCTACCCTGCAAGGGACAGATAGACCTTCATTCACAATGCAACAATCTAACCATTGTCATATTTTCTTGCGCCACAATGTTGGCCTCATGTTTATTTCTTTCTTTTAAGCAAACGCATTGTTCATATACGTTTTCTACCTCTTTTTCTCAGAAAAGGATTTCTGTGAAAATAACGTGCAAGATGAAAGTTTTTATTGTTTAGCAATAAAATACAAAAATATGGAAAGTAAAAGGCGCTGCAAAAATTTATATTTGCGAAAATAAGATGCAGTGAGATAAGGTATACCTGAAGATATTGTTTTATGTTTTTACAGTTTAGAAAGATGTAATTTCTTTTACGTTTCTTAAATCGTTCAGTATAAATCTTTCATGAAAGGCTGATAAGGATTTCGCAAATCCATCTTTACGATTCGTCTTATTAACTAAAATGCAGGTAAAAAATTATGTATTGTCCAGCGAATTGGTCTAGGGTAGCATTGAATTTAAGGTATTGTCTGTCTACATCTGTATTTGAGTAATTAGTAATAACTTATTACTAATAAGCCATGACCAAATGAGACCCAAATGTACGTAGGTAAATAAGTAAATTTTGCATTCTGTAAATTAGCTTCGTTGGTAGTTTGAACTTCAGTAATTTTAATTTGTAGGGAAGATTACTTATTGTCTTTAGGATGCATGACGTTGAGTTTGCCTATTACATCGTCATTGTCTTCTGTTATGAAGTTTACATGTTCATTTCCACTTTAATTCATACAATATTAAAGATTAAATTTAATTAAATACACAATGTTAAAGAACAAGTAATTTCCGGAGAATCAATCCATTCATCATCCAATATTTTAATACCGAATATGTAATCTTGAATTGAGGATGTTCGTGAACTACGTACTACATGCAGTTTTGTTTTGTTTTTTGTTCCATGTCTTAAGTCTTCTTTTATTCCATCTCCTGTTTCGTCAATACGTTTCGCGATCCACAAAAAAGTCTCCCACACTTCCTGGTTATTGAATTAATTTGTTTTTTGTATTTGATTATAGGTTTGCGAGGAGCAGTCATGCGAAGAGCAAGTATTCCCAATGGCTGTGAACTATTTGGACAGAGTATTGTGTGTTAGAGCAATTCCTCGTCACCAGCTTCAACTGTTGGCATCAGCGACTCTCTTACTAGCTTCTAAGATACGTCAAGGTATTGCACTGCCAGTTGATCTGCTCTGCACTTACACTGACAACAGCATCACTCCAGATGAATTACGGGTAAGTTTTAAGTTAGATACAAGATTCCTTATTCCCTTCTACAGTAAGTTAATCAATTCTATGCACTTGTTCGTGAAGAATGTCGCTATTGTCTTCACATTCCACATCCTTTTCTATTTCCTTCGTTTTTATATGTTTTTTATTGTCCATAGATTATTATCATTTTTAATATCATTAGGTACGTCCACTTGGTCATATGTCGTCCGGTAGTATTCTTTATCAGCCAGATCGATATAATTTTTGTAAGTAGGTACTAGTAATAAGCATTGTACCTTATAGAGTTCCTTACTTGTCACGGAGAATTCACCCTTGTTTCCTGTTCAAATGTTACCGCAGTGTCATAATTAGTTTCCTTATATTACGTGTTTAGACCCAAGGCAGGGTTCAAGACCTTCTAGCGACTAATTGCCCCCGAAAACAATAAGAACGACGCCAGTTAATCAAACTACTTTGATAATTTGCTTTGATTACGAATGACTCCTTATTATGTCTACAGAAAATAGAAAACGTTCACAACACAACGTAAAACAATAGCCTAGGTTGAAACAATAGTTTTAATATTCATCCCGTTTTCAACTCAAAGGACAACACCAATGTAATTCTTGAAATTTGATTATGATCGATGTAGCGATAAATCTTTAACTTATATTTACAACACCTTTTGAAAGATTTATGATTTACTTTTTGTCCAAAGTTTTAAGATGCACCATTACTAATGTACATTACTGTAACTTCTGGGAATTTTGGGTAAATTTTTCATTTTACCATTGTCTTTATTCGTTGCATCTAAAATACGTGTGTACCTATTGTCTATTCTACACTTAGTATCCTTGTATTGTATGCATGTGTAGTCATGTTAATTTTAATGGGAATTCCTTAGTTTAGTGTTTATTACGGGATATTTTCGAACATCTTTCAAGGGTCAATGATATTCTTGATCAATTTAATCTAAACCACGTGCCAAAGTTTTAACACCTGGATGTTTTTTAAAGTTAATGACAAAGACTTTTTAAGAATCCGGCACGAGCTAATTTCCCCGTCTTTGACATCCTGTCACCTCCTGTTTGATATCAGAACAACCCGCGTGACTTCTTCCGCTAGAGCAGTAAGGATCAGTGAGCACTATCATGTTTAAAGTCATGTCCAATGCTTATTCCTTGCGGTAAGCCAATTGTCTTGATACAAGAGCCATTAATAATAATTACCCCCTTGGTGTGTTTCTTCGCCTGGGTGATGTCACGTGACCCCGTAGTACTTCCTGTGTGTCATTTTTTTACCAAAATACCTCAATTTCTTCATCATGGGTCATTAACATACACCACATTTCAAGAAACTAAAAACAACTCCTTCATGCTTATAAAAAGGCATTATTGTTTATTTTTGAATTCGTCTAATTAAAATGTTTTGCCGAATAATCTTTTTACATTTGAAAAAAACAATGTTAAAAACCCCGTAAAGATCATCATCATTACTAAACCCATCGTCAAGTTCAAATAAAAAACTGCAGGTAAATTATGAGTAGGTATGTGATGTTATTAGAATCATTATCAACCCACATCTGAAGGGGGTATTGCATTCCGAAACATATGCTTTTGTATTTAAAAAAAATTCCCAGACTATTAATGAAATACATGTGACCAACTTAATTCACCTCAATTTGCGGTCAACTCATCCACCAAGAGCCGCAATGTGACATCCATCAACCACCATACGATGCATATTCAATATGGTAGCGAATGATAATGATCATTGAAGCAGGTGGCTACTGGCTAGTACAAGTATGACTTCCAATAACACTAAAATTCTCATGGACAACCACCTCTGCACTAATAATTATTATTTTTATGTTCATTTCATATCCTGTATGTAGTACTCGTATTTGTTTTCTATCCCAACACCTTTCCTACTAATTACCGCTACTTTCGTGACAATGATCCGATCAGTGTTTTCGATTTTATTGTCACCAGTATTTTGATTGAATTTCTATTATGAACTCGCACAAATTCTCACGGATATGAATGACTTCATAGTGATGTTTTGGTTTTTATGATTATCAAAAGTCCATTATTAATTTCCTACCCCTAAATTAACTTTTATTAGTCGATATTGCATGGTGTGATGTGAATTACTTGAATATGATTGAGTGCATTTGCGTTTTGTGAACAATTTATGATACCGATTTTGTTATGGCCAAATTTATTAATGTCCTATTTTAATATCTTCATTTTTAGCTATAGTTTTATTCTTCTAGTTCGTTTTCCCATTGTCTTGTAAAAAAACAGTTTTTTACTGCTAAATGAATTTTTTGCTTTCTTCATTATTATGGTAACCCATTTAGCAAGCAAATACGTGTGAATATTTTTTTCTTTAATTTATGCGAACTATCTTCTTCCACTTTTTTGTTACCGTGTCGCCCTTTGAGAATATAGCATCAGATATTGTATCTATCTATGGTTCCCGTGCATCGTATTTTACATTTACACTTTTAATATGTACATAAGTTGATGCATTATTATTTTTAATTTCCCACGTCCCCAAAATATCGGAAGAAGAACTTCTGAATAGTTTTTTTCTTATATTATTTATTTACTTGCATTATGTCGATCCCATACGACCCGGCCTATATCCGTATTGTGCAGGTCTATTGTTTGCATTTTATACTCATCGTTCGGCTCCACGGGTAACATCATTCTTCCTTATCGATCTTGTTCAATTAAGTTCGTGTATTTATTATGCAATGTGAATAATTCGTCCATGTTTGCTTTTAGTAGATTAATAGAGCATTTCTAAATACAACACAACTTTATTAATTTCAATTCTAATGTTTAAAAGTTCAACCTACCTATTTGACAATTTGAGATGTTATGACTAAAATGAGCCCCAAATGTTTTCTTTAGATTTGTCTTGAAAAATTTTATCACAGAATCTTTCCAAGACCTTTCATAATTGAATTGTGGGAATAAAAAAATATTCCAATTTATATATACTTATCTTAAAACTTTGGATTTCTCCCTTCGTTGTTATTATTTCTATTATTTGCAAGTCTCACGCGAATTAAATACAATGTACTTATCTACCTACCTTTGAATATTTCTTCCGTGTTAGGTAATTGTAAGCAATTTATATGATAATGTCGTGGTGGTGCCGATGCACCCTATTTTCCCGTGACCTTTTAGGGTTCCTTCATAGACCCTTGGGGTACTCCAGCCCGCACCCTTAGCAATAGACATGTCTCTTAGCGAGGGAGTTCCCACGGAACCTTCTTCACACGATTCCTATCTTTTATTCTGCACAATACTAAGCAGTAAGCATTCTTGTCCTTTATAAATTCACGACAGATTCACATTGGTCCCTTGACTCCTCCCGCCCTGTATCAATTATTGTCTAGGTATCTTTTGTATCCAAATTAATTTAAGGCAAATTTACTGCGTATTATAAATGTTTCCCACAGTTTATAATATTTATTTCCCACTTCCAAAATATTTAAATCGCGATATTATCAGTTCCTTGTCTTCATCATTATGCATACATTCATGTCCATATGCTGGTATTTCCCAAGAACCCACCCTCTTCTCCTACCGTAGAGGAACATACATAACATATGCCATCCACTATTTACGCATTTCTTCACCAACCCTCATGTAATAAAATAATTGATACAAAGTTTATTAAAAGTAGCATCCTCATTACCATTTGATGGGAACTAAATAGGTTTATTAAATGGATACGGTCGGGTTATGTTTAATGAAGGAGTTGTTCGACTTCTTATTGAATTAAACAATAAAAGGTTTGGTATTATTATTAAATAATTGAAGGAAGCCTTCAATAGTTACTTCTTTCAATAAAATATTCCTGTGTGAACTCGAGTTGCCAATAAACACAACAAAAGGGTTGTGGTTTTTGAATTGGAATAATTACTTTACGTAATTTTGTTCATTTGCTACTCAACGCTGCCCTCAGAACTGGTCAAATCTTAGAATCTGCCTACATTCTTTTACAAAATGCATTGTGTCAGATATTGTATGCAATGTGTTGGATTGTATGTGGGAGAAAACCGATTTATATAATTACATTCTCTATTTCACAGTTTACTAATGTCTTTGTTATTTTTAATTATAGCATCATTTTACAAGAAATATGTTCTGGTTCTTTGTCTCGAGACATTTGTTTAAAGGAAATAATATATTTTAATTAGCGTCTACGACATAGAAAGACTATAATATTTTGACCCTGCTCAAATATTCTTCCATTCATATTGAACAGTGGGCGTTGGTCCGCAACAGCCTCCTGTGTTCTTTAACGAAAAAAATCCCCTTTTAATATTTTTTTATTTCGTCGTTTTTTGCAATCTTATCAATTGTCTAGTTTTTATTTCTTCACTATTTATACCTATATCAATTTTTATTCAGATTTGTTTACCCCCTTACTAGTTTTTATATTGTTTTGTTCTCCTATTTCTTTATTACACCGTTCGAGTAAGTAGGTATGTTAGGTTTGAATGCACTCGGTAATCACAATATTAACCCTTGTCGTGTCAGGAAGTTAATATTTATGTTCAAATTACCCTTATCAGAGGTCGAAGGAGGGCGGGCCGAGCCCGGAAGTCTTGAAGACTCTATTCAATAAACAACAAGAGGAAATGGTAATGAAAGGATTGTGGTTCCATTACTTGAACTCTATTTTCTTTTGTATTGCCGAGTCCATTTTGATACTGACCTTAAGGCGGCATTTGAGAGTGCATTCATTATTACACATTGAATACTTAGTGTGAAAAGTCAAAGATATTGTTTGGTATTGTTCAAGATATCGCTTCGCCTTGACCCCACACATGTTATACGATATTATTATAATATCTGGACTATTGTAATTTGTTGTAATGTAAACTGTTTACAAACTTCACACTTCGGACCACATAACGCGACGGAGCTTTTGTCGCATTGATCCTTTCTTACGTACCTACATTCTTATCTAATAATGTATTCATAAATACATATTATTACAATGTTTCTATTCCAATGAAACACATAATATAAATAAAGAGCATTATTGTATTTTAATAAATTGTTAGTTATTTATTTCATATCTAGCTTATTCAAATGACTTCATTCATAAAATACACTAAATATTAAAAGTGCCGCAGTATTGTTTGGTTTAGATTTTCTTTTCTTTTTCTCAGCAATGGGAGATGCTGGTCCTACAGCTTTTGCAGTGGCAGACCTTTGGAGTGACGGCATTTGACTTTATTGAACAAATTCTCTCAAGGACGTGTTGGAGCAGTGCTAGATCTCTCATCAGGCGGCACGCTCACACCTTAGCTGCATTATGTTACACTGGTAAGACTTCATTTTTTTTTCAGTTTCCAGTAACTAAACCATTTAAAAACATTTGACACGTTTATCGATTGGAATAATATCGACACGAATAAGAATCCATTCAATCAGCTGTTTTTGTGATCCACATTGTTTATCGATGACATTCCATTTCAGGCATGATTCTCACGGTTTATTGATACTTCACGTACCTACCTATCGGCACACATTATTATAATTTATCATACATATCCTACTTATTATAAATTCCATAATTATTGCAAAACATTATATGTGCTACCAATTTTACTATAATTACCGTCATCCGTTCTTTTATTGGGTCGCATTGTAATATTCATATCACCTTGTATCATCAACCATTTCTTTAACTCCTCAAAAATAAACCCACTCAAATTTCCACCAAAATGGTAAAGATTTCATGCTCTATTCATAATTTTTCGAATTCTTTATTGACACGCAATACGACGGCTTTAAAATATTGGATGTCGACTAATTTCAAATTTGTCATAGCTTTTGCGTGTGTGATCACGCAGAATGTTTCGTGCTTTGTGGTCATCAAAGTATCATCAACTCGACCTCCATCATTATTATCAGTATTGCATAATATTTGAGTGATCCATTATGGTCATTGGTCGATCACTATAGTGTATGGTCCACTGCACACAGTTGCTTCAGCACCACGTGCCGACACATGAATAACATAATTATACATTACGAACCTAATGCTCAATACTTCTCCACCACCCTTCTCTATTGTCTGACAACTTTAATTTATTCAGCAACCCGTCCGATTTTTTTTATTATTATTGAAACGCGTCATTGTTTCACCCTCTGATGTAATGTTATATTTAATTCAACCCCCCAATTATTATTAAAATATTGAAACACCTTGTAGTGTTATAATTTGTGAAACAACTGAAGCATTGAGAGATTTGAACAATTAAGTTTTAGTTTTTTTTTATTCTTCTATTTTACCTGCTTTTATGGACCTCGCATTATTGTTTTCGTTTAATGAGTCATTTTTATTTAAGGACTCGATTTTTTAATTGTCTAACGCAAGTTCATTATTGTTTTTCAAATCATTTGTTGCATCAGGATTTGAAACATTTTTAATCAGATCACTAAGCGATTTTGATACCCGCGCGTTGAGTTCCAGCAGTACAGATTTTTTTAGATTCAAGCACTTTTATCGACTCTTTTAAAAATTGAATTATTTTAGAGCAAACGGTCCAATATTGGATAAGTTACCGAAGCAGTAATAAAAAATGCAATAATTTGTATGACAATTGTCACCTCAAACAACACCCAAACAATTATGACTACTAGGTCATCTATTGTCACATTGGGTCATAATTGTACACCTCATTGTACTTCTTTTATTAGTGCACTTTTTATTACTTGTATCATCGGTCTAATTTAAATGTTGTAAAAAAGCATGTTTCAATTTATTGATGTTTTTGAACAATTTATAGTTACCGATTTGTCACGTGCTCGTAAAAAACTAGATTAATAATAGGCACTAAATAGCCTGTAGTTATTCGCATCTGCATTGGTCTTTGTTCTGTTTTATCGGGGCACGCACTATTAGCGTTTTATTTTTTTTATATTTTATAATAATAGTAATAAGTTATCAACATTTTATGTAAAGGTTGGCCAGTGTCGCGTGCCATTAAAGCTTGAATAGTTCTAAACGTACCGCCCAATAAAACAATACCAACATACATGGTATGGTGCAGGCATTCACCAGGTGTCTTTAATGCAGCTTGGATATTAGTATTGTGATGCTATTTAGCAGAACTGGTTAGCTCATGATTAAATGCAAAACTAAGTGTGGTACCTAACCTACTCATCTAAACAACATTGGTCTGTCTGTATAATGATGATACTAATCTGTAGGTCCAGTTTTGACTCCAAGGCATCTGTTTATTTTAAAGTCCGTATTATGAGGAGGGTCTGTATGTAAATTTATTAACTTGTTATATTATTGTAATACATCTGACCAATATGCTAATAAATTTTCCAGGACTCGATTTCAATTTGTCTGGCTTTATTATTCTTTGTTAGATACGCGTTTTCTTCACTGCATTTTGTTTCATATTTCCAACAAAATAATATAGAAAATGGAAAAATTTAAATGTGTTAGTCGTACAATATGTTAAATTTATGACTCGGAGTATTTGATTTAGTTTTTTTATCCACATTATTTGAGTACATATTGTATACGTAGTGGACAACAGCTGTATTTGTCTTCATTTTCAAATAGATCATTGTATATTAAGTAATAAGTAGTATCACCAATCTGTCATTGAACTTTTAAGGCCTTGATACTAAGAATGACGTCACAGTCACTTCCCACGACAATAAGGTTCACAATCGCATGATAAAATAGTAAAAATAGCATTTTTTTTTTCACTTTTGGGGTTAATTTTGCGTCTATCTAAAAACTTTTACGGTTATTCCCTAGATAAATGTTCAATGCATCTACCCTATTTCGTTCCAAAGCAAAACGTAACAGTTGTCGACATAATATAAGGTCTCCCGTTTTTAGAAATTTTTGATATGTCGGTATGCATACTCTTAATGTTTTTTTTTTCATTTTTATCTAAATACGATAATATTTACTAAAGGTACCTACTTACTTAAATATATGTCCGTGTTTCGATAATTGACTTTTTGGGGGTATTTTTAGCACCCCATTTAAGGGCGATAAAATTCCTCTAGTTCTTTGTACATTGGGGACACCGTGTGGTGTGTATGACCGAACACACCTGCCTAACACGACCCTCTACCTCCCTTCCATTATGTACTTCAACAACTAGAGGGTGTTTACCTTCTTCATTCTTGTTATTTTTAACAACTTTAAACAAGAATATCGCCCTCTGGCGTACCTTCTCAATTTGGTCTATATCTACATCATAACTTTAGTAGTAATTGATCACCTGTTATGTTACTTTATGTACGTGCCTCTTTTGCTTGCATTATCCCATTTTAGATTCATATTCATGTTTACTTTTCAAAATTAGTCGGCCGTTTTTCAAAATTTGGATCTCTCGTAACGCTCAACATTTATGTCTAATACATTTTCTTGAGGGTAAACCTAAAGAATTCATATTTTATTTCATCAAATCCTATCCGCATCAGAAAGAACTTTACAGTTTCTATAATTGTGTGTTTCTGAAACAGAATCAATTCTAAAGAAACCACTTTTTTTTTTTAATTGAGCCGGCGCATTAATTTACCGCTTGAACTTCTTTCGTCCTCTCAGATGGTAGTAGCTTCATTCATGGACACTCAATTAATTGGATTTTTTACACATTTCTTTATTCGAGTTTACACATCCTAAACACAGCATAGCATTGTGCGAAAACACAATAGGATACTATTATAAAAGATATCGCCGTGTGCCAAACAGTCTCCATCAGGTCTAATATTCAAATTATTTCGATTCATACATTTATCACAGCTGTTGAGGGATTTTGATTAAAATTATAATAATATCCATAGGTAAGTAATGTAGTTGTACCTACATAATCATTACATTTGTGTTGTACTACCATTGTTGATGAGCTATACCTACATACCTTACTACATATATTTTTTTTTGTATTTCGTTTACTGTACATGTCTGCAAGTCTATCGGCCTTTTACTGTTTCAAAGGTATAAATTAGAGGTACGAGTATTTACAAACATTTTTTTATTTTTTATTTGTAGTCATCGGTGAACTCAGGTCCTCATTTATTTTTCTTTTTTTCATAGTTACAATTTGTTTTACTGTAAGACTTCGTTGCATATTTGATAAGTGTGTCAATTCATTCGTATCGTTCTGGCTTTTATTTTCTGTTTGTCCTCTTATGCCATTTTTTTCACCACGACTGAAATTCTCGATATCAATTTTATCCGCTTTGGCTTTTTTCTTTCAATCTTTCAATCATCTCTCATACCTCCATTACTAATTGTTTTGTTAATTCCGATTATTATTTCCAACGTCAAGTGGTAGTGATTTAAATATCCATGTCAAACAATTGTACAAGTGTATGAAAAACACATTGAGTGCTTCTATAACTTTGATGAATTCATTCTGTATTGTAGTAACGGTCTCTATCGGTTATTATATTAGTTTAATCACTTTTCAATCTCGATACTTTAGTACAATAGATTGATTTTAGAGTGTTATTCATATTGCACCGCACTTAATCATTGCACGTCGCGTCGTTTGCTTATCACCTCCTGACTTTTACCCGGTGTGCTTACATTTTCCAGTCTGCAAGACCTTTTGTCCCTTCCAGCTGCTGCCTTGACTATTCCTACAATTTCTTTACGCTTACGCATTATTATTATTGTACGTATAATTTCTACAATGGGGTGATGTGGAGTCTTGAATCGAAAATAAGTTTATCCTAAAGATTAATGGGCGAATCCGGTCGCGACATGAAATTAGGGTGTGTGTGCCCGTTATTTGCTCCTGTCACCCCACGACTCTTGCATTGAGCTGCAATCAAAGATTATTTTTTCATTTTATAATAGGTACCTGAAATTATACTATACTTTATTATATTATTTCCATTTTACATATACGTCGCGTCGTCCTGGCATAGGGAGGCGATAAAATCTCGCTATAAAGTTTTTAGTACTTTCCAAAACAATGGGACTGTCCCTTTCGTTGGATTACTGGCATGCATTTTAATATTCGCGAAGGTTTTGCAAAAATTTAATGTCTGCGTCCGCACATTATTAGAAATCAAGTTATGGTTTCAGGTGTAACTTGTCAACCCCTTCGTATAAAGTAGGTACTAATAATATTATAGTTGCAACGGTAATATCATTGTTCAACCTGATTTACATATTTTTTTGCACTACCTAGATAGAATACGATATCCGTTATATTTTTATGATATAGGTTTATGATTGTCTAGCACTTTCTAAGACTCATCCACACGTGTTCCTTCCGTTGTAAATGTTGTAATGCGTAATACTAGATTCAGATCTGAAGAATTTAGGATATCACCGTTTACCGTGTTTCCGTTCTTCGTTAATAAATTCAATACAATTCTTCGCGGATTAATCGAAACGGCATCGTGTTTCACGTAACCGTGTATTTTGATCTAATTGTTGCTCGCATTTCGCTACCCTTCCAAAGTACAATGCCCTGACACAATAAGTTTAAGGTCTGGGGCGAAAAGGAAAGTCTGCTTACCATCCCCCTCTTCGTCGTCTCTCCTTTTGTATATTTCAGTGGATCCACTACACGATGGTCGAGACAGAATATCACAATTGTTGTCGTCTTCAATATGCCAGGTGCGTTTCGGAAGTTAGTTGCTATAATACGTATGTACGTTCTTAAGTAAATCTTCAATTTGAAATTATCTTCTTTTTATAATATGACAAGGGTTGGCTTCACACATGCCCTTCTTTTCAATTTATTTATAAGCGCAATATAAATTAGATCACATTAACATGAATTTAGTTCTATGTAAATAATCATGTCGGGTTTATTTATTAAAATATTCCGATTTTCTTTATTTGCATTGAACCCTTCATAACCATTGATATTTTGCAAATTTTGTTTTAGGGTCTTCTTATCATCTTTGCTATTATCGTAGTCAAATATTGTAAATTTCTAGTGTTTGTCGACTGTCTGTTTTCCCTCTCTTAACATCTTGTATCTTTCATGTTATGTCGGCATCCGTGAATGCAATTTATATATTTTTAAAAATATTAACTAATATTTTAAATATATTATTAATGCCTACTATTTTGTTATGTAATCAAAGCAACCTGCACGGGTTGGTACGAGGCGTAGGACACCATGTGGTAAATACAACTGCTGCTACCCTTATCATATCAAAATATTCAAACTGTTGCTTTATGCCCATAGGTAAGATATACATGGATAAATATATTATTTAAAAATAGGAAGTGTCCTTATCAGACATGTTGTAATTATTGCTTTGGTTTAATTTACAAGCGTGCCCCTTGCTTTACACTAAATAAATATAAATCTATTCAAAATAATAGTGCAGTAAAACTTATCACTGTACCCCATTCTGATTCGTTATTTGATTACAACGTTTGATTTTGATTATCTGTCGAAATATTGTTGTATTTTATTATTTTTTACTGAAAAAAAAACAATAGTAGCTAATGATTAATTGAGTTTTATTCACAGTATCAAATCTCTAAGTGCCAAACAATAGTGTTTAATTGAAAGTAACCCTAAAATTTTAAAAGTTTCTACATCAACAATGAATCAATTTTATTACGGCACGCGCCCTCAGTATCTTAAGATGGTGGTCTCAAAATAAAGCAAAGCAGCTGCCTTCATCTTGGCTTGGGGTAGTTAAGTTAATGTCTTTTGATATAAAAATTATTTTAATTTTTTCGATCGAGTGTTTATCGAACTTGGGGTACAACGCGACACAATCATCTTACACAATACTGTCTCGGCGAATTCACCAGACAATGGGGACCAGGAACATTGCAGCTGCCTACTGCATCTTGGTACCCAACGTAAAGCAACACAATGTCTACCCTATTATTCCGATTCGAAAATTTTTGCGCAAATAAATCTTAGCTCATAGCAAAACTATTGTTAGAAAATATACGCGAGATTAAAGAATAATAAGACATAATAATGCAAAAGTGAACACAATGGATTTTTGTGACTTCAGAAAACAATAAGAATTGGATCAGGGAATATGAAATATTCGCGAAGGGAACTGTGAATTTCGTTAGCACACATTTTACAAAAAAAAAAAACGAACTTTCAAATCAATACACAAAATAATATACCTAGACCCACATATTAGTATAGATTCCACTCTCGCGTACCCTCTAAGACTTATAGGTTTTCGTAAAGCTACGCAAATCATTTTACATCTTTTGCAGCGATGAAATCGCCACCCGTTCTAAATGTCTTATAAATATTTGTATAGAAACATAATGTGTGCGTTTTTATTCACATTTCACTCTCAGCATTTACTGGTTTTCCATCGTTGGGGGATACCGTAGCATTTTTATCATGGTTGTAGTCAGCACGCAAGAATTTTTCCTGCTTTAAAATAGTTCGGATAAGCTTGGATTTGTGATATTTATATGTGAACTTCTTTTCTATAAAACAACCTAATTTAGTTAACATTAAATCTTTTGCTCAATCCAAGACCCAAAATGTAAATTGCATTGTTCTTTCTTCATAGAAAACAATGATACAGCTATTTGCCCATTGTAAGAACACTGTATCCCCAGGAACAAAACATAAACATTGTTAGAAGTGTAATTTAACATTGCAATTAATTAGGCGTATGCATTTTGTATAACGGTTAATACAATAATGTAGTATAGCTCTAACAATATTAGTTCTTATCCTTGAGCACCCCGAGTTCAAGCACTCGTAGATTACTTCAACAACCCCTTCTCTATCATTGCCTAGACAACGGGAGTTTTTTTCTATTGTTAGCATTTCGGTAACAACCACTTCTTTGGATAGAAGTTCTTCAAGAATTACTCATTATTCTTGTTTGTCATCTACTACTAGACGTAATGTATTATACATTATTACATTTACATACAAATACTCCCAAATGACAGCGGTCTTTGAGGTTTTTATATATTAAATTCAAAAGTCTATTGCAGTAGAAAAACAAGTTTTCTATTATTCTCTATTTTTGGGTGTATGTACTTGCGTTTACCTTTTTTTTCTACATTATACTAAGGGTTCGTTATTTTAGAAATATTATTTTCAAGTAGCAAACTTGTATGTACTGATATGGGGTGCATATTACTGTGCTTATAGTTTGACATTCCACATAGATTGGCTCTAGTAGTTCAAACCTAATTTTATGTCTTGTTAAGCACCAGCAGTTATTTTTAATGTATGTTTTAAATGCTGTACATCTCTTTAGTATTTTAAGTAGAGATGCATTTCATTAACATAATATTAAGTAAAATACATATTTTATTGCGACCACGGTCCAGAATTCAGAGATGAATGGATTTACTATGGCTTGCTTGAATCGTAATTTACATTTAGTGAACAAATTTTAATTTCGTTTTTAATGCTTTTTTTATAAGATCGTAAAAATATAAAAGTCATATTTTTATGATTTATCAATAATGTATAATATTAATTCATCTGTAAAAACTGCTCCTTGATGCAGAGTTTGAATTTATTACTTATTTTTATGGCACATTTATTTACTAATGTAATTTATCTACTCCATTGGATGTCTACAACCTTTTGCTTTTTAAATAACGGAAATTTTCGTTGCCTACTTCGTATTATTGTTAAGATTGATTTATTATTATGTACTTAGCAGTCCTTGCTCTCTGTGGGAAGTAATATTTTTCAATTTCTCGTAATAGGATTTGATATTTTCTTGCGTTGAATAGCAATCCTTGTTGTATGTTTGGTTTTATTTCTGTGGAATTTCGATTCTATGCGATATTTGTATGTTTTGTTGTAAATGTTTCTCTAAAAGGTTTGTTAGTCGTGAGAATATTATCGTAACTTCCAACACGTTCCTTATCACTTCTTAGAATTGCGTCTAGTTTGTAATATTAATAAATATCAGACATCATACATTCATGGGATTTCTAATGTGCCGCGTTTCGCACCTCTCGTTCATAAATATTTTGTATAAACATAACATGATACTTGGTATTTAGAGCAGTAGCTGATGACAGCTTCGTGTGCCACTGGGAGTGACATTCCTATATGCCTGAAAATTCCTTTGAGCCTACGTCACATTGATTTGACCTTCCTTCGTATTATTTCGGCGATTCTCCTCCTGCCTTGTTGAAATTTGATTATTTGTGTTAAGTCCAATACGAGATATCATGTTATTTTCCATTACAACTAAGCTTTTATAAAAATAATGATCCGAGGTTGTGGTATTCCACAAGGCACCGAAATTGGCCCGATTTAAAAATGACAATACCTATTTCTTATTTATTATATTTGTGAAATATAAACTATAATTAGTTAATATTTGGATCTTATCTTGTCGGGTTCGATCTTTCGCTTTTACAACTGAACCGTAACATGAATTTCCATAGTACAGTTGGAAATGCTAATTAGGAACGGTGGTGCGGGGAAATTCGTTTAACTGAAAATCAACCTGTTGTTTATAAAGGACCTTAGGGGGAGTTTGTACATTGGTGCAACCATGGGCTGTACAGGGACGCTCAGGAAAATGTACTTAATACTTTACATGTTATTGCCTAGGGCAAGAGGTTGCCTAGGGGAAGTCTCTTTCTTTGTTTAGAAATAAACCTAATTAAACGATAGATTTTGTCGTATCAAAATAGTTCAATCTATGTACAAAATTAAATCATTTGTAAATAAATCCTATGGATTAAGACATCGATATAGCATTCCTTATTATTTTCTTGAAAATACCTTATACAGAGGTGTAATATAAAAAAATGATTTTATTTCGAATGTTTTGTTACAAATGGAGTCCACTGATGACCCACTTTTAAGAATTCCACTGATAGTTCCGGGACAACATTTTCCTTTTCGATTAGAACATTGGCTCTAGTGATCCTACAACCACTCCTGTGTAATGTTGCCCCTCAAAGTTAAAGTTTAAGTTGTCCCCTATCTCCTACGTCAACATTTTACTAGGCGGTACCGTTGCTCTTGCGTAGTTCGTTACTTAAGTAAATGTCCACCTTTAAGTACAATCCGCTAACGTTGACTGCACACAAACTACCAACAACTGTCTTTTTAACTGAAATGACCCCAACAGTCAAACACTTTTTTTTATAAGATATGCACATTACGTAATTTAATTACACTTATTTTATTCCTTTACACATTCCCGTCATAGACATCGTTGTGTATATTTTTCTTAGTTAGACGCCTTCTGTAATGACACCTTGTAATTTTTAGTCTACAATTATAATAAACTGTTTTTTTTTACGTTTAACTTTATTCAGTTTTTTTTTTATTAAAAACCCAACCCCTCCACAATCTACACATTTGATCTTATTCTCCAACGATCACTTTCTTTTGATCACTTTTTAGAACTTGCGTATTCGTATCTTCTGATGATTTTTCTTATTACGAATGTTTTGACCGAAGATTCTCGGTGAAAATTAATTATATTATAATTAGAATGAAAAACAGTTTTTAGTATCTCCCACAGACTTTAAATTAGTTAAATAGGGCGACTACTTTACAGATACTTATACGTATTGACCTGACGAAGCACACAGAAGTGTCCGTAAACTGGTCGCCCTATTTAATGAATTTAAAGTCTGTGTAAGATACTAAACACTGTTTTTCATTCTACCTTACTATACGAATGATCTAGTTTGTCTTTTAAAAAAGGATCTGACTTCGACCACAAGTCAAATACTTTCCTTCACACTTCAAAGCAAGCAGACTGCTCAACTACTCATATCGTAAATGCAAAGACTAGAATTGAACCTACGACTCCTGTTAAGACAGAAATGGCGCTCCAGACGATTGAGTAAACCACGTTGTCATCAACCTCTATTCACGTCGAAATGAAATCACCAATTTTTGTACAAAAATAATAGAAAATGTCATACAAATGGACACATTTGTATTTAGGTATCCATTGATTAAAAAATTGTAGATGTGTGTAGTAGTCAGTAGAGTGCGTCACTTCTTTAGGGTAAAGGCTTTTGTTTCCTTATTACCATTGTTATTATGGCGCAGTACTCCGGCCAAGGCACCCAATGCCCCTAAAAGACAGGTGCTCTGATGTTGACGCGACAGCTGCCGTATTTCTTACACCCTCTCCCCCCACGCCTCGTCTTATTCTTATCCCTTCACCACCTCCTTCTCCTACTTCTATATTCATATTCACATTTTTATTATAATATTTTTTTTATTATTCTCCTAATCTATTATCAAATTCTTGTTTTCATACGCGAACAAAGTTTAATGTCCTGCCTGACATAATATTTTACTCAAGGCATAATTTAGATCGCTCCACTCTAGTGCAATGACATTGTGTTTTTAAGACCTTCACCAAATAAAATTAAATCCTACTTTTCTTAAATATTAATCCACTCAAATCAAAATGCTTTTTATTGAATCAAAACAAAAGTACACAGAGACCTAAATTTAAATTTTTATCCAATGATGCATTTCCGTAGCAGAAACGCCCGTTACGGCCAATTTGTATAAATTAATCACTGCAGCTATTGGCCAAAATCCAGGTTATTTGTATTGAAATTATGTACCTAAATTTAATGTACATTCTGTTGCGAAGGGGCTTAAAAGCAGTCATGCCGAAGAGTGAAATATCATAGGTATAATATTATTTACCTCGTAAGGAAGTAGTGATTACTTGATTAGTCATTTCTATTGATGATGATTCATTTTCCGGTCAATAATCTATGTATCTAAAATCCGGTCCGGATATCCCAGATAAATATATTGGCTATTGATCAATTGTCATATTGTTAATTCTTCTCCTTAAAAAAATACTTTTGTATAGCGGATCTTTTTCCATACTTCATTTGGTACAAATTCGTCTTTAGGAATCCTTTGTCGTGAGTTTTTCTGTGTAGGTATTTCATCAGTAGGACATCCACGTGTTCTTAATATGCCACTACATACATACTATCAGAATACTACTGAACCCTGTTATAATAGGTAGTAAGTAACTTTGGTTGGACTATAAAGTTATGTGTTTGCTCACATGGTCAGTCATCAACACTGAATTGCGGGCGACTGCGGCAGGTGTGAATTTGTATGGCCATGCGTGTCTCTATATTAATGTTGTAGGTAGTTCCATATCTTTACAATAAGTTGGTAATCATCATTATTAAAGTCCTTGCAAGATAAGGAGAGAGATAACAATAGCATAAGAGAGTGATTCTCAAACATCTTGGTCCGCTTCTCTTTAACTCTGAATAAAACAAGTCTCAAGACACTCGCGGGCTTCCCAACAGATCATTGTCAGCTCAGGGAGGATCTCCCTAACCCGGGACCTGAAAAGGACGGCACCTGCAGATTCTGCGAAGAGAAGAAGGAAACTCCTCATCACCTTCTAACAGACAGTGATGCCGTAAAACACGCGAGGATGAGAACTTTGGGCAAGCACGAGATAGAGGTGGAATCATTTCCAACCCTTGAGCCTTCCGAGTGCTATTGAAAAGAATGCTGGATTGCTTGGTCCAAATCTCAGATGCACTTTTCACCTTTACATGTTTTTTCGGACTTAATATTTCAAAGTGTTTTATATCGCCTAATCCTGTACAAACGATACAGTATGTACCGCGTCATGTATTAGCTTATAATATTATTAGACATATTTTATTCTGCTGTACCCTTTTTCTTTAACAGCTGTTATTGTGCAAACACAGACGACGTTTCTAGCCAACCAATTCATTATGACGTCTTGATATCTTTTCATCAAACAGCGGCCAGTCCTGATGGTATTGTTAGGAATTATCAAAGAAACTTGTTTGTTAAATGGCTAAATAAAATTACATATTAGTCTATTACTTCATCCATACACCACCTTTAATTCTATGACCATTTACCGATAAACGAAGGGTACTAATTATTGTAGGATTGAATAAAAAACGAATTATATAAAATCTTCAACTGTTCTGTTCTGAATGTGGTTCATAAATGTGACTTGAACGGTTATCTACTCCTTCGGCTCAGCCAATTCGAGGTGCCCTTGTTCATTGCTAAACAGTACCAAATAAACGGTACAATAGTCAATTAAAGATTGGTAAAAATGTACCTACGCAAAATAATGTGCAAAAGGGTGTTTGATATTTCTCAGGCTAATATTGAATTTGATTTACCGATTTTCATATGTGAATTTATTTATCCATTCAGGCGTAACAAGTTGAGATGTCTGGGGGGTCTTGCCATATCAAGCTTTTCAATAATTTTCATACAATAATAATGACAAAGAACACCACATTTATAGACGTCTACTAAACATTCATCCATTCATTCATTCAACAAGTTGTCCATTTGCAAAATACTCTGCTGCTCTCCCTTCAACACAGTTCATTTCTCTTTCCAATTCAATGTCACGGTCCTTTCAAACGTGCAAAATGATTATTTGAAATCTTTTTTACGTTTTCAAGAGGCGAACTTGATAAAAGAGTTGGGTACAATCGTCCCAGACGATTAGGGGAGTGAACAAGTAATACACTTTGATAGTATGAGTGAATTATTTTGTAGCCATAAAAACCTGACCATTCTTAATACTGGCGACTTGCAACTGTTTTTATTTTATGTAAGTGTATTAGTATGAAATTGTCTGGTTGCTATTAATTTATTATAGCAAGAAGTATGTTATGTTTTTAATTAATATTCAAGATCATTGTCGCAGCTGCTAAATGATTGGCTATCGTTTAGTTGCTTAAAATAAAAAGGCGTGCAAAATTCGTAAAACTTCATATTCGAAAACCACAACACTTTCGTTTTCTTTTATACAGTTACAGAATCTTGCGGGGTAGGCACAAAGCACACACACTTCTAGCTTCCTGACATTCAGACAAACGTGTTCGTCTCTAAATCTGCTCGACATGATCGGTCCAGGTCATTCTCGAACGACCACGAAGGTCCGGTTCTTTCACTCTGTCTCTTTTTGGTCATCCTGTGACCTGTCATCATTCATTCTCTGAACATGTCCAAATCATTTATGCTTATTGCAAAATATTAATGATCCAAAGTAAGTCCGCTAAACTGTGTTATTCCTAGTTACATCAAATTCGAAACACAATAGTTTTACAGATTGTTTTTTTTTCGTGCGTTCAAAAAATCTTGTGATTTACGAACTGGATAATATTTCGGTCAAACTCTTTAGCTGACGGGGTAGCGCAATGTTTGCGTTTCGTCTGCTGGTAGATCCCGGATGCAGGTATCGAATGGAGAGACCACCAAAAAGGTATCTCAGATTGTCAATCTTCGAATACATATAACAACATAAATCCTAACGAAACATCTGCCGTTTTTTTTTCCACTAAGAATCCTTTTGAAAAATACTGTCGAATTGGATTCTACATAGCATGTTACCTTTATCCGATGTGTGTTGTGTGTGGTACCTGGTACATGCTATAGCGCCCGATGTATTATGTCTTTCACGTTTTTCGAATTGATTGCCGAAATCCGAATGCCCTCGGGCCCCGCTCTGATTCACGTTTCGTATTTTTTGGGATCAGTGATATTATTATATCCTATATTATATACCATAATATGTAGTGTTATGTTTTTGCCTTTGTACAAACTCTCCGAGATGAACAGATGTTTTACGGAAACCTGTACCTGGCTCACATATTAATAACAATACGATTATTACTTTTGTTGATATTTTTTTTTACATTTAGTGGATTGTTACGAGTATAAGTAAAGTACCTACCGGCTGACGTGTGGCTATATATCATTCTTCATTACCCACGTGGTAAAAGTATATTATGTATTATCAACCTAACTACTACACGTTTATGTATTCAAATTTGAATATACATAATTGAAATACATCTAGGAGAGAATGAACGATGAAAGAATGACGAAGAAAATTTACCTGGGTGAAAGAGGAGGTGTAAGGAAACGCGGCCGTCCAAGAACCACCTGGCTGGACCATGTCGACCAGATACTCAAGGACGGACGTGTTTTGAGTAAAAGTAACCGGAGAGTATGTATGAGGAATTGCATGAATGTGACGGAAGCCCGAAGTGTGTGTCAGGATAGGAAGGTCTGGCGATCCGTTCTCTCTGCCTACCCCGCAAGGGAGGTGGCGTGAGGGTATAGAATAGAATAGAAATATATCTATTTTATCTACATAGATTTTTATGAAAATCTTGAATCGAAATTGCAAGGACTGTCTGGAAGAAATAGGGTCTG
Organism: Ceraclea dissimilis; assembly: GCA_963576895.1. NCBI lineage: Eukaryota > Metazoa > Arthropoda > Insecta > Trichoptera > Leptoceridae > Ceraclea > Ceraclea dissimilis. The sequence continues at coordinate 19,689,316 of OY756360.1, forward strand.
GATTTCTGTTCTCTCCGTATACCCAGAAAGGGTAGTGTGAGGGATAGATAGATATTTTATTGAACTTGTAGAAAAAACTTTCCGATTTCTATTCTATCATTACCCAAGCAATCCACTCGTGAGCGAGTAATCTCTTAACTTTCAGATTTATTAGGTGATTCTTATTTTTCTTTTTATGCAATAACAAGTGTACAAAAACACTAAGATATGTACAATTGAATGAAATAGAGAATATATCATAGTACTTAATTCATCTCGTTTTTATGAAAATATCTACTTAAATGATATTTTACTCAATACTAGGCGACCTAGGCGTACAATTTATAAAATTACAGAAAATTATTATCCTTACACGTTCATACGATGTGTTTACTTTGTAATAAAATTGGTCACATTATCTGTCAAGACAAGTCAAGGTGTCTTCATAGACTTCCTAGTATCCCGCATCCTAGAAAAGATCATAATAGTGCATACTAAATATTAATTCGCGTAGGTAATTGTTTCTACGTAGTATTTACTATTTACCTATAATCTACTTAATAGGTCAAGAAAACTCGTATAAGTCTGATGCATTTATATTTACCTACTTTTAATATAGCTACAGACCTGTTGTTATTTAATAGTATAATATGTTTAATGGTACCTCTTTCTTTCAAGATCTTTTACTGATGAGGGCGCAAGGTGCATCCTCTTCGATCGCCACCTGTCGTATCTTTAAAACCAGCCTCCATCATTTACTGATATCTGTGGCTGGATGTGAATTATTAAAATACAATGAAAAAACAATACAAATGTTGTTTATAGTTAGCCGCATGCTGCACGCATTCTCCAATACTTATTATTTAGATCAGAGTATCTGCATGGCGGTCACAATCTCCAATTTTTACGTTATAATCTGAACCATATACCTACAACAGGAACAATGAATTAATATTGCTTGATGCACAGTGTCCATTAGGTACATAGAAAAGTCTATTCAAGTTTGCTTGCTTGATTATTTTGCTTCAAGAAGTTTTTTAAGACATAGCATTTTTAGTTGCTTTACGTCGTGAAAAATTCGAATAACAGTCATCCGATTCGAAGACGATTGACGAAATGACGATCATGAACTGAAGTTTGCATGTCGTCACCCGATAATAAAAAGATTTTAACTCAAAGTACCAAAATATTGAGAAAAATGAGATCGAAGTTTCAAATACTCGATCTTTAAAGGCATGTGAAATTAGTCTCTTTTATAAAACTATCCAATTTTTGTTAATTGTAGTCATAGATTATGTTTGTTGAACATTGATAAAGCAAATACACGTGCAGATAAGACAGTCAGGCATTCTGTTTACCCCACAAAGGGAGGGGAGACATACCTAATATGAAATAATACCTACTTACTTAAAGTTAATAACCTTATGCTCTAAGACAATATACTCTTATAATGTTTTCTTTAATATTCATACCAAGTCTCCCCTTCCCTATTTCACAATAATTATTATGTCTGCAATTAAATTAGTTAACCCTAAATTGCCGTTGTTTCTAGAAACGTTATCGCTATCTGTTATCAGATCTGGTGTCCGAATCCTGCAAGGTGTGTGTACAGAGTACCCACTTATAAGTAGGAGTCTCTTTTGAGAGGTCAAGAACTCTTGCAAGAAACACCATATAAATATTAGGAGCTATTATCCTCTATCGATCACCTGCTTATATGATAATGCAGGTAATAATATATAGACATATATCCTACCTATATTAGAGTCGTGTATTTTAATATAGACGTACAAGCTAAAGATTCATACTCTTGAAATTACGAGTATTTTGAACTTCTGAGAGTACTCCAAAATTGATCCTAATGTAACTACCTAGTGACCTACCTATCAGGGCCGGTTCGTCCTACAGGGCAACGGGGCGTCGCCCACCCACATTTTTGCGCTTAATATGTGTATAATATTCTTAAGTATATAATATTTTAAAACAGAATTTTTTTTCCTAAGAATGGCTCTGTTCTGTATCTGTAAACAATGTGTATTGTGTATATTGTGACGTTAGAAACTATCAACATGGTTCAAGTGTGCAACATGTGTTACCTTACTACCTACGAGACCCTAAGCCGTAACATTACGAGAAAGAAAGGTCTATGACGAGAACTGCAATAAATAATGCCGACGGGGCAACGAAGATTTTTGTCCCGAATTTGTATTGTACATATTACCTGCTTCATGATGGTTTCAAACCCGCTTAGTATAGGCAGCCTCGGGCAAAAGGGACTTCGCCCGTACGGGTCCCCAGATTTTTTTTCACGAGGTTTAGCAGATGGTCATAAACAAAAAGGATACAGTTAATTTCTTAGCTGCAATACAATGATGATGCTTTTATGAATGGACGCTTACTTATAGTCTAACTTTGACTCCCAAAATTGCAAAACTCGTAAAACTGTTGAATTTCTACAGTACATATTGTGCATTTGCTTTGAAAACAATGTAGTCATATTCCCGAACTTTTAGATCACAATGAATAATCAACAGTCTTTGGTACCAAGTATGGTAGAGAGTAGTGTAAGCATTTCGTTAGTTATAGCGTATGCATCCCATAGGTTTCTATAGTATAGGTACATAATGTGTAAACGAAACCTATGATATCCTTATGATATCCTTGTTTATTTTATGTTTTTGTTAATATTTAAAAGATTATATATTATTAATGCGTCGATCTTAGTGTAATACTGATAAGTGCTTTTCTGAAGATTTAGTGATTCTATACCTAAAGCCACGAAAACAAACTACATTGTGCGTTCGTTAAAGTATTGTCAATAATAATCAGTTTTGGAATGACCACAGTTAAGAACGATATATATCTGAACAATAATAACATTTTTAGGAAACACGGTGGATCAAGATAGGCTATGCAAGAAATGCGATTTTATTTAGATATCAGTGATTAATTTGTCTAGTGTTTGGTGACCTGTTTCTTTAATAGTATAATAGTATTGAAGGTTCGTACCCATTTCTTCTTCTTAATGACCTCATTTCCCCTGCATGTAGGAATAGTCGTGTAAGTCAAAAGTCTACTCACGCAAATGTAAGGGTTTGGTACCTACCAAGAATGACGTCACACTCATTTCCCACAGCATCAAGGTTTCAAATCGCGTGAAAAATCGCATGATAAAATGGTAAAAATAGGGTTTATTTCTATTTTTTGGGGTTAATTTTGCGTCTATCAAAAAACTTTTGCGGTTATTCCCTCGATTTTAATGCATATTATCAGTAAAAAAAATGTACTCCGCGACTTTCGGGAAACGAGTTTCCGTCTTTCGGAAAAAAGATCAGGGGTGTTTTTAAATTATTTTTTTGAGAAGTCTATACAATATAAAAAAAAATTTACGGTTATTCCCTACATAAATGTTTCTAGCCTATTTTGTTCCAAAGCATATTTAGTAACGGTTGTCGAGATATAAGGTCTCCCGTTTTTAGAACTTTTTGAAATGTCGGTATGCATACTCTGAATCGAAATATCTATTAAAAATACTCATGGCGATGCGAGGAAAACACGCAGTCTTCTATTTTATCCAGACTTACAATGAATTGTGTTAGTGGAGGGGTCCAAGTTTTGATCGGAGAAGTAATTGGTATTTGCTAATAAGTATTCGGCAAATTTATTCTAATTAGTATCTTCTAATAAGTATCTGCGTGGTGACTAATTAGTATATTCTAGTTAGTATCTGCCTGGTGACTAACTGGTAAGTCTTTTAATTTACTGTTGGTCTTTTGTTTGCTTATAAAAAAAAAAAATAATCAATTATTAGTTGTACGATTGCAGTTTCCGTCAATAGCGTTTCGTTTATATCATATTTATATGTTATATTACGTAACAAACATAGTGTTACGGCTTGAAATGTATGTATTGGGAGAAAAAGTGAAGGATGGCGCTGGTACTAGGTATTTATCGTTTTAGGTAGGTACATTGGATTTTAGTATCGCCCTCCTATCCCTCCAAAGCACGAGCCGCCACTGCTACCTATGTAGTTTTATTTGCAATCCCGCGATTTTATTTATTTAATCTTACTATGAACGCATTCTCATACAATAATTCAATACATACCATCGCGATCTCTTCCAACTATTTGAGATACACAGCATAAATTTGAGAAACATTGCAATTTATGCATTCTACACAAAAGGTCCGCGAGCCGCGATTTTTAAGTCTACGAGGCGTGTTTAAGACAATCTGTATTTTAAGTTGTTTAGAAATCATTTTGTCCTTTAAGAGAAAACATGCGATTATTTCCACAATAGATACCTACTCCTTGATTACTTTGTGATAGTGTAAAACTGCATAAATTAATTATAAGTTTTCTTTATTGTTTCAGATACAGACTTCATGTTGGTTCCCCCATCCTTAACAGCCACAGCATGCATCATGGCTGCTACCAGAGGCCTGGGTGCTGGGATCATCTCCACAACCATTGGAAACGTCTCCACCAACATTGGCATCACATACAGTAATGCCAGCATAGCCAGCAACAGTGTAGATCTTATCCCACAAGCGGGACAATCATCTAACCTGACGCAAAGTCTCAACTTACCTAGTGACACTCCGTCTGTCAGTGTGGATTTGGCGAATAACAGCATCGAAGTAGCTACCATTGCCACTCCTTCTTCGAGTAGTTCTGCAATAAACGATAATGCAGTTCTTATGCAGAACCTTTCCTTGGCATTGCCAGCTTGGGTGGACGGTTTGCCGGCTGTGTGTTCTCTCACTAACGCATGCCCGGAATTAGCTGAACGAGCTATTCAGCATGTTGAGAGATTAGTCGCTAGAGAAACAGCTCCCCCAAAGACCCCAAACGCTGCGTCGCCAGCGAACCCCCCAGGCACCCCCAATGACGTGCAAGATGTTGTCTTCGACTAGACGTTCGACTGTCATATTATATTTGTGTATATAATTCTCTAGTAGATTTAATAGGATTTTCAAGTCCTGATTTGATCTCTATTTGCAACGTTCACTTATCAACCAAACCAAATTATTTTCTTTTAAAACGTAACCATAGTTTTTAATTGCCTGACTTTAAATTTAGCACTTTGACTCTTGTTTAGTTATGTGTGTCCGTTATGACAGAGTGGGGAGGTAATTTATATTCAATATGAAATTGTGATCTCAGATTTTAATATGTAGTAATTTACAAATTCGTAGAATTAGTTGTAGATAGAGTCTTACACTAATAGTTAACTAGAATCTATATGGTTACTCTTTGGATATTTTATTTCATTTCTATTTTACTGCAACTAAATTTAAATTATCATAAATGTTATTAATTCGAACATTTATTACAAAAGTTATAAAGACTGTGTTTCATGAGTTTGTCAAATTACAATGTACATACTTGTAATTACAAACATTCTCACTATCGTAAATTAAAACTCAGTGGCACATTATTGTAAGTCTATTTTATTGGCACGTGTAAATAAATATTACTATGTTTGATATTGTTTTCTAACACTTGTTTCAATTTACATACAAGTAACTGATAACAATGTAATTAATTCATTATTGATTTAAACTTAACATCGTTTTCGTGGCGTAATGTTTCGGCCTTAATACTGTGCGTAATTATTTAGGTTTTTCTTGTATATATTATTATTTTGTTGATATTATGTCATATAGACAATAACACTTAGTTTATTTTGCAAGTTAAAGTAGACATAAGTGTATTAAAAAATACTAAATAGTATTAAAATGGGATCTCTGTTATATATTTATTTATTTTTGTTGAGGTTTATAGTATTAGGTTTATTGTTAACATATTTTACTTATAAATAAAACAGTTTTCAATTATCTTTTAGGGAAATTGATGGTTTTCAGATAAATTGGTATTGGGGTTAAATGGCAGAGATCGCAGCATTGCGATAAGCTTACGCTAGTGAGCAAATATTTTACTTGTTATGCATTCTGTTCGCTTAAAGTGTAAATAAATAAATAAAAGAAACAAACAATAACATACAATACAAACAAAAAAAATTACAAACTTGAGTACATGGTTGGCAGACCGTGAGGGTGCAAGTCTCCTATGCGGGATTGGGTTCAAATCCTATCACTGATGATGTGTTCTGCACTTCAACACAAACTTTTAACTTAATGTGAAGTTCGCAGGAAAGCATTTGGGTTTGTGTGTACAAGGCCATATTGTTTTCTTGCAATTCTTCTATTGATTACACAATGTACCTTGATAGTTAACAGTTTTAAAGATATTAAATTGAAATGTCTGTCTGTCTCTTATTCTTTCCTGTTTTTTCATAACTGTAACTGCATACAATCGTAATTGTAACTGCATACGATCGTAATTACCAAACCATCAAGTTAGTTATTACGAAATAATGTAATAAAATAATACTCTTATGTTTAAGTTGTGTATAAAATAAACAAAAGTACAAACATTACTTGTAAAAACATTGTTTTATATAATTATAAATAGTATAGTAGCGTATGAGTATTGGGAGGGATTTTCTAGTTAAATTATTGATATTTTATGTTAAGTAGGAATAAATTTGTATTTTATTTCATTTTGTTTATTTTCAGTTTACCAAACTGCTCAATATTTTTGTTACCTAAACTAAAATGTCACATAGTGAATAGAGTATTGAACTAATACCGAGAAAACTACTGACAAAATATTAACATGTGTTTATTTGTTTACATTTTATTCACAATTTACATAAATTAAACAATAAACACTTTATAAAACCTGTTGTAAATTTGTTTGAATATAACTTATATATACCTCTTTCAAAACTTATTACTGTTTTGTCTAAAACTACAATGTATTATATATTTTTTGTATAATAATTTATATATTGTTTAGCCGAAACTCTTCTGTATGAAATATATTTTAATTTTGTTTATTATTTGAAGTTATGTCTATGAAAACACAAAAATATATTCAAAATTGAATAATAGCTACCGTCTTAAGATATGTTCAGTAGCTGATTTTAAAAAAATAATTATGTTTATTTAATCACATCTCCGTATTTATTACTTACTTACTGTAATTGTAATAGATATAAATTCGGCCAGGAGCTGCGCTAATATTCCAAACAATTATGTTACACTGTTTTATTTTCATTTCCCACTATCATGTTTTATAATAATCTACTTCTATAATTAATACTACATTCATATAATTGAGTTTTCGTTTTATTTTCATTCAATACCATATTATCTGTAGAAATGTGTATCTAAAAACTTGAAAGAGAAAATACATTCGTTCATGCAATGAATTAGTATGTGTTTTCAATGTGAAAATACTTGTTTTTCATTCATGTGTATTGTAAATATTCTTAGCTGGCATTTTTAACTGCAAAAATATTTAAAAAAAAGAACACTTGCTTGAGTTTGAAATATGGAAAAGGGGTGCGTTTCGTGTTATACATGTCTATAATTATATTTGTTTGATTTTTTTTCCACAATCTTATGTAATTTAAGGATAAGGTTGTGTTTAGTTTTTACTAATCTACGTTATATTTTTTAATTAAACATGGCATTCCATATTGATCTCGAAGTTTTCTAGTTACGTAATGCAACAACGTACTATTCCACAATAACTTAGATAAATTATACTTAATTAAAGACAATATTAGCGTAAAAATAATTATTAAGATAAAGTTCTTTGAATTAGTATCCAGCGAGACTCGAACCTTTGAATAACTAAACCAAATATTTTTACAATACTGTAGGTATGTTATTTTACGAATATTATGAAATATAATATTACTTCTAGTCGTAGAACATTTTTGCATTATCGTAGTAAGTTTATTATTTAATTGATTCATTGGTGAAAAAAATATTCTTTCATTTAATAAAAAATGATTACGATTATCTGTTTGTTGTAGGATGTACATTGTAGATAATATTTTTTTTTCTGCATATAAATAATATTGGTTTAAATATATTGCAACTATGCATTTCATCGTATGGATAAAAAACTGGTATTCTGAGACTAGTCATATGGGAACGAAATTGGATCTTGAAAATTACGGATTTTGTCAGCTATTTTGACAAGATTTGACAATAAGAGCTACCACCAGCCATGCAGTATGTCACTTACAGATAACTGTAACACACATAACTAAATTAGAAGAAATGCATAGTTCAGTCTTTCATTTTTTTAGTAAATGTGCTATACTTTTTATGAGTTTCACACCAAAGAGTCCATAATACTGATAAGAGTTACCTAGGAGTGAGTTTCTTGCTTCTGCTTTTCAGTTAACATCATAGTTGTTCTTACCGGAAAAACAGAGTAATTCTAAAATTTAATTAAAAGTATTATTTCATTGTAGCCACATGGAACATTTTCGAATTTCGTCATAGACTATAGGCATAGTTCACCATTGATGTGGCACATATCGTGTCATATTATTTAACAGACTCATCATGATTTTGATCAATCGATCTCATTAATTATTTTTTTCGTAATTCCTAGATTTCCAAAATCGTTATACATTTCTGTATCAATGAATCTTAGTTCAATTATGTATGTGTTTAAAATAAAAATAATTTCAAACTCCGATATTATCTACTTATAAGATGTAGTTTGTTTAACGATAATATAAATAATTTTGTGAAGTAGTTGAAGAAAAATATGTATACAACTTGCTCAGTCAGTGCCTTTCAATGCCTTTGGTTTACATTAGTATTACTTGTATTAACTGTTCTAGAAATATCTAACCAACTATTGTAAAATATAATATTTTTGATTCAATAAAAGGATTATTATTTGAATAATGTGTTTTGTTTTTTTTTTATACATTATCTACCTGTCATAAACATTAAATTTTGGAGAATTGTGAGGATGGAATGGAAGAAACTTTGGACTAACAAGTTCATACTGAATTTGGAAATTATTTGTACAACTGAACATCCAAATATCTTATTCACTTAACATGTATTTCCGAAATATGGCCAGGGTGAAACATTTTCCAAATCATTATTATTCCAGAGCTCACAATTCTCTGGTGTTAATTCGTCATAGTAAAATGTATTGGTAGAACATTTTTAGATTAGAACGCTTTTTTTAGTCACTTTTCAGTGACAGGCTTCTTGATCGCCTTTAGCCAATACCACAGAACACATATACTCTCTAACGCCAATACCACCTATAGTAGCCATCTTAGAACGCAGTCTTTTAGTGTTGCCAATATTTTTAACCTTGAACTTTATTTACAACTTACAACATTGTTTATGGCCATTGTTGTCAAAAATGGCTACTGGTTTGGGTCCCGCAATTTGGGATTCGTGGGATAAAACTGGAAAAGCCGAATAGTTAGTGATATTTATTGAATATATTGGTTATTTTAAGAAAATTTGGATATGGCAGCACGTTTCTGTAGTATTCGATGACATATTTACTCGGTGTGCCGTATTAAATTTCACATCACGTGTTTGTTGTGACTGAATGATTGTAAACTAAAATATTTACATTGTTACACATAATTCTGTATTATTTGATTAAAACAGGACTTTTGTAGCAAAAATGAAGTGTTTTCCACGTTCGTTTGTTCGCTACGCCTTCAGCAATATGTTTTTGACATTTAAGTCACCATTTCGCTAAAATGACGCAAGTTGATAATTAAACGGCTGGAGCATTCGTAATAATAATAAAAAATGCATTCATATATATTAACGAGTCTTATTTCTGTATTTCTATATATCTAGTATAATTTTTAATACCCACTTTGCTTGCAATGTAGAAAGTTAATTAGGCCGCAAAAACTAGTATGCATCAGCTGTTGACAGGTTAGCATTTTTCATCAATTATTGTATAATTTTCAGCATTAAAGTGTTAAAAACGCTCGTGAAAGATGCAGATAGATCTCCATTGTTAAGTAAAACTGGAAAGTTAACGAGCGTTTCGAGAGTGGTCTACGATCTATTTGTTCAGGGTGTCCATGGTAAGCTGAAGAAAGATCTGGTGGTTTCCTGTCTTGGAGAAGTCTCTGTAAGTAATTCTTTATTACATACAATAGTTTAATACTACAATTTTTATACAATAAAATGATCTGGGCTTGCGCTTCTCACTAAGCTAAAGGCCTGTATCCAGAAGTGTAGAATACATTGTCAGCACTGTTAAACCTGACACCCCTAATGGGAGTTCAGACCCCATCTACTTTTATTTGTGAATGTGAAATTGGCCAAATTAAGATCACTAAATTAATAATTTTAGGTAGCTAGAGGAGCGGATGGCCTCAAAGCAGAATAAAATAAGTTAATAAACCATCATTTGGGTGAACTACTAAAAAAACAATTGAATTTTATATTGAATCTGAAGTTTTACATAACCTCAAAAAATTGGTAAACCGTTGAAAATATGCGACATGTAACGAAAATGTGTAAAAATACTTTTCTATGTTATTGAACATTTATCTATTTTATGGTGTATTACCACCGTCTGTTGTAAATCGTCTAAACACACTGCTTTTTTAGTTTTACTACAAAAAAATATTTCTCTTATACTGAAATAATAAACCGAGTAATGCCCATTTAAGTCCATACATTTGCATGGAATAAGAGGCTTGCAAAATAGGGGTTGCGTATGGAAACTCAGATTTTTTATGGCTGAAATAAATGTATCTAAGGTTGAACTTGAAATACCTAAAGTTGACATATGCGCGGTTCATGCTTAGGATGGCAGTGTACCGCTTGTGTGATGTTTTTATGAACTCTTGTAAGTTGATGTTATTTTTTTTGTTTTCAGAGTTTGCATCCAGATTTGCCATCTATCATATTAGATGTGGCATGTATTCTCGACTCGGAGACATGTTCAGATAATCCCACGGAAGAACGGAGCAATTTCTGTTACATCATCAAGGAGTCGGAGAAGTTCCTGTCGGATAAACTGTTAAAAGAAAGACTAGAAATAGACACGCTACACGATGTGGGAACATTGAAAAATAAAAATTTCTACACAAAGTTTATTAAAATTAAGACAAAACTTTAGTAAGTATTAAGAATTGTCTTCGTTTGATTTAAAACAAGATACTGTGCTGCAGTATTCATGTCTTATGACTTTAAGATTTCGTTGAAAGTGTTAGTAATTAGTAATAGCTAATAGTCCAACAAGCCGGAAGAACCTGGATGCGGAGGGGGAGAAACAGAGATGAGTGGAAGGAAATGGAAGAGGCCTACGTCCAGCAGTGGAGGGAGGAAGGCTGAGGAAGAAGAAGAAGAAGAATAGTAACATAATATGTATGTTTACAATCGACCACAACACTTACCTGAGAGGACACAAGCTTAAACTCTGTCCAATTACATTCAACTCGAATCCAGCTAAACATTTTCTTCTTTGTTTTTCATTCATTCCGTTCTTGATTGAAGTGTGGAACAGATTTCCTGGTGATATTATTAATACTCCGAGTGTGAATGTGTTTAAATATAAATTGAACGAGTAAGTGTTTGAAAGACAATTGTGCAAGCTAGATATGGATCAGCTGTAAGTTGCTAAGAGGAACTACCACCTACATAGGAACTACCATTCATTCATTTTGTTACTAACACCATGGACGAAAATTTAATGTCATAAGAAATAAATAACAACGTCAGGATTTGTATTAATAATGTGTTTTGTGTATTACAGTTATAAGCAGAGGAAGTTTAATTTATTCCGAGAGGAAAGCGAAGGATACGCCAAGTTACTTATTGAACTAAATCAAGAAATCACAGGGAAATATGAAGCAAAAAGAATATTAGAAGTTATCAAATCTCTTATAGGTAAATTACCAATACACTATTGTGCCTTCTTAGTCACATTAGGATGGTGTTATTTATTTATTTATTCATCAATTAGTGTTAATTTTGAGGAAAAAAATTTTTTTTAAAAGATTGAATCTGGGATTGCATATACAAATCCAAATACTTTCGTGTACACTTTGCACTAGGCTAAAGGCCTGTATTACAAAGTGTGGAATACATTACCACCACCGGGGTTTGAACCTGGACTGAGACTGCTGCCTCAACCAACTGCGCCAACCATGTACTCATGTGATGTAGTATATTCAATCATCGTAACCTTTTTTATCTGTCTCTCCATCTCCTCACGCCGTATCCGTTGCGGGGTACGGAAAGGTCAGCATCGCAGACTACTCTAGCCTTACACATGCATCTTACTTCCACCGTATTCGTGCAGTTTCAAATATATACTCATTCTCTTGCTCCAAAGACTCATCTCCAACTTTAATCGCACAATTGGTGGTCAGGAGCTGGGTTTGTAATGCGCTCAACTGTTTATCTGGTGAGTGCGTGCTCGATCCCTAATGCTGACTTACTCCACTTCATGACACAAGATTTTCGAGCTCACTGTATGGTGCACAAAGATGTATTTGGGCTTGTCTCGATAAACCCGGATTTATACTTGCTAATAAAAAAATATGTGTTTGCTCTCACTTCCCATCTCTTTCATTTATCGGTACTTTTGCTTTATTCCCTTTTTAATTGCAAAATTTCCATGTTTTTATTTTTTTTTTGAGTATTTAAATTGTCGTGTTTTGTAGGATGTTTCAATTTGGATCCAAATCGTGTTTTGGACATAATACTGGAAGCTTTCGAGTGCCGTCCGACACTGGAGGATTTCTTCATTCCTTTGATCAAGTCGTATATGGGGGATGCTCGTATCATCTGCGAAGTGTTGGGCTTCAAGTTCACCACGCACTCGGAGGACAATGGATCACACGTGCCGGAAGGACTGTACACGATCACAGCGTTGCTCATACAACATTCTATCGTCAAACTTGATGATATATATCCCTGGGTATGGCGACTTTATGCATTTTTTTCCAAATAATTATCAAGTTAAAACACCTGTACCTGTGGGAGATATTGCATCATGCAGTGTCAACTTGGTCATGACTATAATGAAATAAATTCAGTTTCGTTGACGCTTTTAAATTTTTAAATGTCTGATTTTTGTAATCATTGTATCTTTAGTAATAAATAATATGATTTTAGAGGATGAGGAATGATAGGTACTTTTACTTTTGGATACATTTTCGGATAATTATCTGAAAATACATTTAAATCTCAATATGATCTTGTTTTTTGCTGTGCAGTTGAAACCAGACGATTCAGTGATATGGAAAGAGTGTGAAAAGGAAATGAAGGAAGCTCAAGAGTATGTGAGGAAGATGTCTATCATTTGTACCAACAAGCAGGATGATGACAAAGAACCAAAGGAAACTCCACAGGTAAGAAAAATAATCATTAACACTAATCATTACATAAATCTTAATTTTTATGAGTTGAATTCTGTAACAATTTTTATATTTTAGGAGAAGGTATCAGTCGTGGAGATTCACAATCAAAAGTTACAGTTGGGAGCTGCCCTGCTTCAGGTGGGTTGTTGGGAAGGTTTCAGCGCTCTGGCCAGCCGTCTCCCAGACTATAAGGCTTCTTCACATCAACCGGCAACCAAGGCGCTCTGTAAAATGCTTCACGCTACCCTCGATCCTTTGTATAAGCAGTAAGTTAAAATATCACTTGAAACCTCTTCTGCCTTAATCAAAACACAAATTTAAAAGGTCACAGTTTGAAGCTAAGCAAACACAGTTTCAAGCAGAATCCCTGGAAGCATTTCTTATCCAATAGAGTAGTGGATGCATGGAATGATCTGCCACCAGAGTTAGTTGTTAAAAATGTAGATGATATCAGCATAGCTGCCTGTTTGATAATATCTAATAATAACAAAAAATAATAATGAAATTGTGCATTAAATCAAGCATTTAAGTTTATTAATCTTTACAGGTATTGTCCAATAGCACCAAAGATCAAATCAAAACCTGTTCCCCCGTTGTCCAACATTCTAGCCATTCCTCAAGCGCGCAAGTTTGAGGATCTGAGGATTGTGGTGATACCAGCCTTGGCTGTGTTAGGGCCAGCATTACACACGGATCCTATTCTCATGTATAAGGTATTGAATAGCATTCAACATTACGATACACTTTATTTATTTATTTACCTTTTGACAAAAAAAAAACAGAATTAGTATATTAACATTACAAAGAGATGTTAAAACATTCCTCACTATGATGAACTTGTCGCAATGCTGGGATCTTTGCCAGCTAACCCCACTAGGTTAGGTAGAAGTCGGTATTCTTGGATTTTTATTTTGTTGGGTTCCATTGACTGTACGATATTTGTAGGTTGTCCGCCTGTTGAGGGCTTCGCGCTCTCTGCCCGGCGACATTATGAGACAAGACGCCCTCTCAGTGTTGGACAGTGCGGTCCTGCCAGCTCTCTCGTATATGGATGGAAACTGTTGTATGGCTGAGGAAGTCTACACGTTGCTTAAGCTCTATCCTTACCAATACAGGTAAATATAAAAGTTACAATCTTGTCATTTTCTTTATCATATTGTCGCCATATACGTACTATGTATTGTTTGGTGTTTTTTCTGCAGATATTGTCTCTACGCACGTTGGAAAAATGAGGCCCCTCTAAAACACGCCATTTTACTGAGGCGCAGGGCAGATGCACAGCGTCAGATCAAGGCCATTATGAAACGAGTTAGCAAGGAGAATGTAAAACCACAAGGTCGCCTCATTGGAAAGTTGAGTCACGCTGCCCCGGGATTTTTCTTTGATTATGTTATCCTACAGATACAAATATATGATAATCTTATCGGTAAGTTTTAGTTTATACAATCAACACACTTTTCTATCAATTTAGATTGTAGTCACACTATGTCATTATGAAATTTTTGTGTTCAAGTCAGAAACGTGTGAATACTTGAGGATCTGGTCGACATGATCGATCGACTTCAGTCTCAGATGGTCAATTCCTCAATCCTCTTCTATCACTCATACATATCTTTTTATTAATCCTGTCGTTATTTATTCTCTCAACATGCTGACCATCTGAAATTCATTCTAATCACAATACCCAGCGCACAGTCACTCATCTCTGGTATAGGTATGTACTTTATAATATATGCACTGATCTCTTCCAGGTCCTGTCGTTGAATCTCTCAAGTACTTAACTTCACTCTCTTACGACATGTTGGGATATTGTTTGGTGGAAGCTCTTGGGGGTGGTAAGAGGGCTCGTGTACAACCTGACGGGTCCAGCGCCGCTCCGTGGTTGCAAGGGTTGGCCGCATTCTGCGGAGCTGCTTGCAAGAAGTATTCTATTGATCTCACGGCATTGTTGCAGTTTGTTGCTAACCAACTCAAAGCGCAGAAGAGGTAATTTGAACTGTATTGTGCAATTAAAAACACAGACTTAAAAATGAGCATTGCGACCTTCCCAGTCTCAATGAAATATTTCCAATAAGCCACAACACTCGTCTGAGAGGATATGAGTTCAAACTCAGTCGAACTGCATTCAATTTGAATCTGTCGAAACAATTTTCTTCTTTCTCGTCGAGTTGTGGAACAGATTGCCTGGTGTTAGTGTTAATGCTTCAAGTTTGAATGTCTTTAAAAATACATTAGAAATGTATTGATTGCAAGCTAGATATGGACTATATTTTATCAGTTATAAGCTGCTCGCCCGTTAGCATTAGTGATAATACTAATAGCGTTGGAGAATCATCTGGTTTTAAATGTAAAATTGGCTTATATTTCAGTTTGGATCTTCTGATTCTCAAAGAGATTGTCCAAAAGATGGCTGGGATAGAGGCGGCTGAGGAATGGACTCCAGAACAGTTGGATGCAATGTCTGGAGGGGAACTGTTGCGTGGAGAGGTATGATACATCATTCACATTCATCATTTTTTCTTACTTGGCAAGATGTTATCTGCAAGTGACTCGTTGCAAAATTGTATTGTTGGTAGCCCTAACTGTCAAATTTTGTCCTAAGAGCTGTCAAAGGTCTATAATTTTTTCGATTGTACTTTTTCCAAGTGAGATACAATGCTGAAAATATTACAGAGCACTCCTAGAGAAATTGTTTTTAAATCAAGAGAGTTTTGCCAGAAGGAAAAAAAACATAATGCCCCAATAATTCATTTGAACAAAGTAGTGTCTCGAACTGCCGCCACTACAGGTTTGAAAAATAATGTTAACTTACTGTAAGATTCCAATATTGTCAATTTTTTTTAAACATTAAAATATACCTTGAAGCAACGAAAAAGTGTACCCATATCTTATTGCGTCATCAAGCAACATTGAACTCAGTAATACCAATTGTGTCTACGTACGTGTTCTTACACAGAATTGATTGCATGCTACATATTTCATTACTTTGTTTTTACCAACACCTTTTCACTTTCCAGGCTGGTTATTTTAGTCAAGTTCGCAACACTAAGAAATCTTCCCAGCGTCTCAAAGAAGCCCTGGTGTCTGGCGGCGAGGGCTTGGACGCCGCTTTGTGTTTGCTAGCTGCACAACAGAGATATTGCTGTGCATACCAAGCTGGAGGAGCTGAAGGGGCCCCCAGACCTCATCTTAAACTGGTGGGACGTCTCATCGACCAATGTCAAGATGCGCTGGTGCAGTTTGGTGCTTTCTTAGCCGTGGCACACACTCACGATGAGTATTCTTCACGGTTACCACCTATCGAGGTATGTGTACTCAACAGTCGCACCATGTATTGATGTATAAAGTTTGTCATCCACTTCAAAATCACCATAAAGCCAATTAATAATACTAACTATCTAAACACAAAGGTTATGCCATCACCATACAAATACCTCATTTTATAATACCTACCGGTGATCCACACAGAAGTGAGGCGTATAATATTACCATTATGTTTCACTAACGTTGCATGGGTACTAAACCACTTATGCCAAGTATGTAATCTGTTTTACATGGGTGAACTCTCAGACTATGTATTTTTGAGCAATGGCAGAGCAGAATCCTTTTTAAAAAATAAAATACTTATTGCGATAAAAGAGAGAAATTCCTTTGATTATAAAATAATGTGTAAGCAATACGGTTACATAAAAACCCACCGGGTACAAAAGTTAATTTTTCTAATATTTGTATTATTTTCCAGGCGATGCTGCAAGAATACCACATTGGTGCTGATGTTGCCTTCTTCCTAGCCCGACCCGCTCTCGGTTGGAGAATCAACGCTCGTTATGACAAACTTCGCCATGAAAGGTCCTCAGCAAGCACTAAAGAACAGAAATATGCGGAAGCTGCTTTGTTTGCTATGGAACCAATTGTGGCCGCTGTCTCAACCACTTTACCATCCAAGGTATATAATGTTAAATTATATGTAGTTGTGATGGTTTAGACGTGTAGAGATGACGAATGATGACAGGATAATGAAGAAAATATACCTGGGAGAAAGAAGAGGTGTAATGTTATTCCACGCATACATCTCAATTAGTGTTGCTTAATAATGCTTTAATCTTTAATTTACGGTAGTTCAGCGCACTTGAGGCGATGATTCGCAAAAACTGTGCTTAACATCCAAATATTATTATTATTAATAACGAAGCTCGGCTGTCCATGAACCGCACGGCTTGATCATGTAGACCAGATTCTCAAGAGTAAATTGTTTGACAAATCGCATGAATGTGACAGAAGCAAGGAATGTGTGTAAGGATAGGAAAGTCTCGCGATCTGTTCTCTGTGACTACCCCGCAAGGGATAGAATAGTAATAGTCTACACGCCAATACGATTTAGTGGTTGATACTTTTTTATTCTTTTATTTTTCAACAGGTGTGGGAAGACATATCTCCTGAATTTTATGTCACCTTTTGGTCACTGACGATGTACGACCTCCACGTGCCGGTAGAAAGCTATCAGAGGGAGATTGCGAGACTCACATCTTTGGTGAATTCTTCAGGATCGGACAGCAATAGTGCTACCAAGGGTCGCAAGGAACAGGAGAAATATCACACACTCATTGATAAATTACAGGTAAGAAAATGATTTTAACTTTTTATTTAGTTGCACTTTTAAGCTGATCATTTTTTCTTACTTGCTAATCCGGATGTTATCTGCAAGAGACTTATTGCAAAATTGTATTGTTGGTAGCCTTAATTGTCAAATTTTGTCCTAAGAGCTGTCAAAGGTCCGTAATTTTCTCATATTGCACTTTTTACAAGTGAGTTATAATACCTAAAATATTATGGAGCAATTATTTTAAAAGTTATCTTAACGTTTTGGCAGACGGAAAAAAAATATAATGCTCCCAATAATGCATTTGAACAAAGTAGTATCTAGAACTGCCACCATTACAAGTTTGAAAAATAATGTTGCCAACAGTTCAAAAATTTTTTGAGCAATATTGCTAAAATATTATTTGAATATAGTAGCTGGAAAATGCAACCATATTATCTTATTATCACACCAAGCAACCTTGAACACAGTGATACCGATTTTGTTTCCGTGCGTCTTCGAGTGAATGGATTACTTATTACATATTGTTGTGGTTTGTTTTTTACCAGGACGAATGTAAGAAACAACAGGAACATGTGGCTCGAGTGAGGTATCGTCTCCAGCAAGAGAAAGACCTTTGGTTTCCGTCGAGATCTGTGAAATCTGCCAAGAACGAAGCCATCACTCAGTTCATGCAGTTGTGTCTGTTCCCTCGTTGCATCTTCACGGCTATGGATGCCCTGTACTGCGCTCAGTTCCTGCAGATCATACATTCCTTACAGACGGCTAACTTCTCCACATTGCTGTGCTATGACAGGGTAAGATTTCTATATTAGTCTAGATTCTAGAATGTTATACTATTTGTTACCGGTAATGTGGAAAATCCATCATTGTATGCAATTCCTAAACGGGAAACGGAAATAGTATATCAAACTACTATATACTTTTAAGTGTGACTCCAGTTTTCCTGCAAAAATAAATAGGTTCTTCAGTTTGAATATGTTTTTATTCGCGGTTTCATCTATGTGCCAGCTTGACCGAAAAAAAACAATCAGTCCTTGAGTTATTAATGCTTATATTTCCTAAGAAATGTGTGTACACATTTAAAAATGTTGACAAATTATGTCACACATTTCTGGTAACAAAATTTATCTTACAACTGGAATAGTATTTATAATCATCTTGAATTTCTTTCCCAGTTATTCTGCGACATCACTTACACAGTGACCTGCCTGACAGAAGGGGAGGCTGGTCGATATGGAAGGTTTCTCCGTGGAGTGTTGGCCACTGCCATGAGATGGCACGCGGATGAGAAGGCCTTCCAGAAAGAGTGCACTAATAGTCCGGGTTTCGTGACCAAATTCAGAGTCTCCAATCAGTACACGGAAGCTAATGACCATGTTGGATATGAAAATTACAGGTAAGAAAAGGGGTGTACGTGTATAAAGATTTAGAAAATTCTAATTAAAATAATATTTGATTAAGATTACATCCATAACGCATGTTGAGAGAATCCCATATAGCCATTCTGGTTGCAATCCGGTTACCACATCGCACTGCACACTTACTGTGAAGCGTACAAAGATGTATCTGGGTGTGTTGAAATAAACCCAGATTCATTGTTTTTAAAATTGCAATAGTCGATATAGAAATAAATAAATTATTAATAGCCAAAAATCATGCAGAGTTACAAAACAAGACGAATAATAGTATGCTAAAAGGCGGACTTATTGCAAAAGCAATATCTAACAAAGTGTAATTTGATTGTATAATTTACAGACACGTTTGTCACAAGTGGCATTACAAGATCACCAAAGCCATGGTTGTGTGTCTGGACTCTGGAGACTATGTGCAGATAAGGAACTCCCTCATTGTACTTATACACATCCTGCCACACTTCCCAGTCCTGGCGAAGCTGAGTCAGATCATTGAGAGGAAGATTGAAAAGGTCTCACATTAATTTAATTTTTGTCTATGTACATTCAAATGTAGTGTTATTCTGAACCGGTTCACTGATTCAGATCTCTCCCAAATGCTATGGCTCACAGCTCACTAACAGTTGAATTGTTCACAGTGTGAGCAGATGACCCAACCTAACTCAAGAGCTCGCAGCTCACACGGTATCAGACTGACAGTGTCAAGTGAAATACTGAATATGTGTACGACAGAACTGGAAAACGGAAAGTGCTGTGAGCTGTTGATATAGATTATTGTCTATACGAGCGGAAAGAGCCATGAGCCAGCTTTGTTTATTGTTTGAGATGCTATTTGTTTATGAGGTCTTTGTGTTATGAACCATTATTACCCATACATGACTTATTGTTATTGAAGGAAAATCCCGCGGGCTTAAGGCCCTCCACATCCCTGGGTAGCTCAGGCGCATTAATGGCGACCTCCTTACCCGCACTTCTAGCAAAATATTATTAAGAGGTGGGCCCAGGGTTAGCCTTAAGAGAGCCCACCGGCAAACCCCACCCCTGAACTACGTTCCTTCAATATCCTTGTTATTGTTGTTATGACTTATTGTTATGTACATTATTGTTCATAAATATTTTAGGTTAGAGACGAAGAAAAGACACAGCGCCAAGATTTATTCATCCTGGCAACTAGCTACAGTGGCCAGTTGAGATCTCGTGCATCACAAATGATGAAGGAATCAGACTTCCATCAGGTAGTGCCAGAAGGACAGGTCCAAGCCCATGCCGCCACCCTAAATACTAAAGAAAACTCTGCCACTAATGGTGAACAGAGGAATGGTATGATATTAGATACTATTGGGTGTTTCTCAATTGTGATTTTTCCATGGATTATTTTGAATGTTGTTAATATTTCAGAGAAAGAGTCAAAGAAAGAGAGTAGCAGTAGTAAAGAGAAGAAGTCCTCGAGCAAGAATGAGGAGAACTCATCGAGGGAATCCAAGAGAGAGGCTGCCCAAAGGTGTGTTATGTTGTGTCAGAAAGAAATCAGACAGATCTAATCAAAATTAGACAATTATAGAATTATCATTAGGTACATGGATGGTAAGTTGATCGGAGTGTCACTCTCCAAAACGAGAGGTGCAGCGTTCGAATCCTAGCACCATCAATGTATTCTGTATAAAATATCTTACGGAATTTTTGTGTGTATGCAACTTTCATCGCACCTTTACAAGCTACATTAGGGATCCTAACGCTGGATTACATCAACTTCTTAGATGAAGAATAACGGAGATAGGAGCCACCTAACACAAATTTTGTATGAAAAATAATGATAAATGGCTCCTATCTCCGTTATTCCTCACCTAAGAAGTTAGTGAAATCCAGCATGAATCTTTCGATTTGTGATTTCATAATAGGAGTAGGTAGGATTTATTAAGGATTATTTGTACAGAAGTTGGGAGCTTAGGTTTCTTTTTAATAGTGTACAATTGATATTGTACAATTCTAGTGAAAGGTCTCGCAGTAGTACCAACGTAGAAAAGAGAAACTCTTCCAACAATTCCGAGTGGGAAGACCGTAGGGGAGGAAGTGGTGGAAGCAAAAGCAGCAGCAGAGCGACGGAGGAGGAGAGAAGGAATAAGGATAGGACTCCGACGGAAAGGACTCCTACAGATCGATACAGGGTAAGTCTTTATGTCGATCACGTTGTATTAATTAAATCGCGAAATTTTATTTGTTTATTTATTACATGGCACACAAACAGACATCACCTATATATAAAAATATATAAAATACAATTAAAAACAATACAAAACAACAAGTTTAAGTGACACCCTGTCACAAGTAATCAATACAGATAAACAATATTCACAACAAAGTCAGGTAATTCAACAAATAAGATGAACAGTCAATTAGTGCATAATATAAAGTCAAAATAAATTATAGAAGTCGGACAGAATAATTGAAGTCAGTCTTTGAGTATTAAGTTGCCAAATTTTCTGTTGTCAGGATGACAGCCGTTATTTGGAAGCAGTGACTCCTCCAGGGAATGACCGAGTGGGTGAAGAGATGTCGTCTCTATCCAGCACCAACAGTAATGGTTCGCACAGAGGACATCTTTTGCAAGATTCACAAGACAGGGGCTACGGGCACTTTTACACAGAAAAAGGTATGCAAAGACATAGATTTTTAGTAGTTATCAGTAGATTTACAGCAAAGGATGTACTTTCCATCGGGCTTATGACTGATGATCGGGTGGTTTAATGTGATCACTTTACACTTATGTAGCATTAATTAATTCATCTTCTTTCATCTGCTGTGGCCGGGAATCGAACCCAGACTTCCATTGCTGTACGTCTGTTAAGATAAATATGACATGTAGAAAATCCTGTTTCCTACAAAAAATAAAACTTGTGATAGGAAACAAAATTTTGACTCAATTGGAGGGAAAGTAAAGTTTTCATACTAGTGGTTTGTTGTCTTTTTTGTTTTTTTGCACAATTATGTTTGTTTCTTGTTTTTAGATTTAAAGAGACGCAAGTTAGAAGACAGTTCTGCAATGAAGGTTAGTATCTCCACTGCTGGTTTCATATTCAGGCACTTGGCAAGGGGATTGGGCTGATGATATACAATTCTCCTGTGGGCTTCTGAACCAAGTCATTCATCAAGGGTGGGCTTGTTGTAATACCAGTGGCTAAATATTACAAATAAAATGTGTTTATTAAATCATATAATCTTCATAAAAGTGTGGACATATTGTAATTTAAATTTTAGTGTTATATTCTAATTGTCTGCAATAGAAGAGAAATGAAGATTCAAGGATAATCAAGGAACAACAAACTGGAAAAAATGGAAATCCATAAAAAAAATATTCAAGAAATTGAATATAAATGAAAACGACATGAAATTATCAATTAGTATTTTGAAGAATGGAGCAATAGCGCTAAAGGAAGGACTTGCCGATTATATAATATCTACTAATCAACCTTGGATATTGGATACAATTTCGAGATGCAACAGCCAACACACCTTCTAATGCACACTTTAACTTCTGTACAATATTTATGTCCATTTGAAAGAGAACCGTTAGATCGAAGGATCGAATCTACCCTTGCAAATGATTTATATTAGTTGACATACGAAGCTTACTAATTTCGATTGTGATATTTTAAAATGACGTTATATTTGGATTAATTGAATAGAAGATGATTCTTCAATGATAAGTACGTGAAAAAAAAAATATCGAGATATTTACTTCTAGTGTCTTTATCAAAGAAATATCTGTACGTAAGAATGTGTATGACGGATCACCTATTACATTAAATAAGATCAGAATTACTCTACGGTCTCGAAACCCTAATTTGTCATTCCCATAAATACCAAATTGTCGGTCATAGAAACAGCGAAAGAATAAAATATGTATTGTAAACTACACTGAAAATCTTACAGCGACCAATAGAAAGATGATACAATGATCATTGGAAATTTTCAAGTTAAGAGTTATGCTAGAGATGAGGATGTTCTGGACATATTCTGTACTCTAAGGGAGGTAATTGCAACAATGATGAAGAATTATGGAAGAATATTTACTTACAAAGCTACCATGCATATCTGACGAACAACTAATTAACTTCACCCTTCAATAGTTCACGGTTTTCGCGATGATCCATATCCACACTCTTCAATGTGACCTTTAAGGATACAGAAAGAATATAGAAACCAATTTTACCATGTTCATCAGCCTTTGATTGACTCGCCTTGCTAGAGATAGAACATTTTGGTGTAAGATTGACCAGTGGAAATTCATTTGAAAGTTGAGAATCCCACCAGGTAGGAGAAAGAGAGAGACCGTTTCTACGGGATAAAAGAATCCTCCGGGATAAAAGAAGAAGAAAAGAAAGATAAAAGAAAAGAAAGTTTGAGAAGCGTCATATAAAATATTTCCTGCAACTATAAGTACCTACCGTCATGTGAGACATTGTTTGTATTTATATATCATTTTCGTATGAGATTTTTACTACTTGCTGTCGTCAAAGTGAAGCTTGGACTGTCGATGGTACTGAGACTGGATTCATTGGATTATGTGGATATTGAGTTGAAGAAGACCACTAGACTGTGGAGCATTCCCGGAAAATGCACAGGATAGAGCCGAGTGGCGGCGGAAGACAAAAATGGCAGACTCCACCATAGTGTAGAAATAATAAATGCCCAGGAAGAGAGAGAGTTGAAGAAGACCGCCAAAGAGCTTGAGGACTGGAGGATGAGATCGGAGACTATTGGAATGGGACCTATGAAGACGATGATGACAAAATCCAGAACTTAAATGAATAATCTACGATGCTAATAATTTTGATGTAATGAATATTTCCCACCAATTTTCTACTAGTCAAGATGTTTCTTATATCAAATCATTGGATACTGCTGCACATATCATTATAAAGATGCACCCAATAATAATAGGATCAACATATCGAGTGATTATACAAATTTTAATTATCGTTAAATAATTCGTAATTTGCTATTCAAATAATAAATAAAATATATAAAATAAATAGTGAAAAAAATTAATACAAGAGTCAAAATTCACCTCAAAATATCGCCTCAAATAACAGTGAATAATAAGAGAAATTTAATTATTTTAATTAAAACAAAATGGAGACTTTATAAATGTACCAAGATGGAGTGATAAAAAGTTTGAAGAGACACAAAACTTGTGATATAAAATATTATTACTTCCTCCTCTACCAACAAATCATTCAGCCCAATCTTCCTTGGTTGTGTTGTCCATTTGCTTTCATCTGTGAGTATTGAAACATTTTAATACTACTAACCATTTTATTTTACAGTGAAACTCGGATTTTAAGTTCCCGCATTTTACGTTTTCCCGGATTTAAAGTTTTTTTTTGTCGGTCCCGTTTCACCCCCATACGTTCCAGAACAAAAATTTCCCAAATTTTACGTCAGGCGCCCAAACAATTCCCGGATTATACGTTTTTTTCTCGGCCATAAAGTTGTACACGTAAAATTTAATTGTTTGTCAAAAAGTTGGACAAAAAATATTAGGCAAAGAAAGTGTGTAAAGTCACATTGCTACCTTTTTACTTAATGCCAACACTTCCACGTGGTGGGCGGTGTTATCTTATCTCCCCCTCATAACACCTCAGTACATCGCTACTTCTTGATGCGTGGGGTGATTTACAGAGAATGTCAACATGTGCAGCGCATAGTAACATGTTAATTTTAATCGCCGGAAGTGTTTAGTATAACTTTAATGTTTCAGTTTTTTATCCAGTTCATTGTAGTGCAACATACACATTACTCGTTTTATTTAGGTATTTAATATATACCTACCTACACGTGCGTATTATTCCAAACAGTGCTTTGTGATTTACTTCTCGCGAAATTTTTGGGCACCAATTTTGTTGAATTTGAAAAAAAAAACGATTCCTTTTTAATTTACATTAAGTTTGGTTGTTATTCCAATTTATATTTCCACAAATACAAATGTGTATTGTCAGCCTTAATAGGTGTACAGAAGAAACTCGGGAAGGGCCCGACACACCATTTGATATTTGCAAAAGTTTTAACTAGGTCATTGGACATGTACCTAATGATAAACTCTGTCAAAATAAAAACCAACAACTAAAGTAAGTGACTTTTTGAAATCTAAAAGTAATAAATAGTTGTTTCAATGTTTACTCCGATATAAATTGGGTTGTGTACGAAGTGCTATTATTAGGTAATGTGAAATGCGCGGACCTACGTCATGTCGTGCGCATTTAATTACGTACTTATCCCGAGAATCAAATTTGTGACAAATATTCGACATCCACCTGGGTTGCTTCCGAAAAATCGCAAGTTTTCCTTATAAAATTATTCAGTTTATTTTAAAATTAAAAATTGGCGCGTAATTCAAATGTTCGTGTCGCGTAATTCTATTTTTTTCCTGTTTTCAGTTCTTTGGAATTTGAATTAACGGACTTTTATTGTATGGGGTATTTTCTGAAAATTCAATTCCTTCAATTTAGTTTTTTAGTGATATAATTCACTTTTGTTTCTTGTAAACATAATTACTGTCAAGAAATCACTCCTACTACATGACAATGAAGTTAACAGTGAAGGTAACTACGTTTTTATAGGACATACTAAAATATCATTTCCCACATTTTAAGTTTTCCCCTATTTTACGTTTTTTTCCGGTGGTCCCCAGAAAAACGTAAAATCCGAGTTTCACTGTATTACTAGAATTACATTGCACTTAGCGCTTATACGTTCCCATACTCAACTTTTGTATGTTTTTTAATTAATAATATTATGCAGTTAACGTTTTATTTTGCACCCATTAAAAATTATTGTTCAGATTACGTAACAACAATCGCTAAAAAAAAGTTTGTTATTCATGCAACAATGTGCAGAAAACATGCTTTAAAATATGTTAAGTGTCACTCCATTTCTATGCTTGAATGCAACAGAAATTTTGATGACTGTCTCATCCAAAAGTCTGGTGGCAAATTTTTGTCATTGAGAAGACTTAGGGTTCGCCAGAAGGGCATAAGTCATCATACAATAAAACTGTATCGATAATTACAAAAAAAAGATGCACATATTCAAAGTGTTTTGATGTATCGAGGACTGCTACATTTCACAGAAGAAATATTGTATGTCAGTAACAGCTAAATAAAGTAGTGAATATAGGACTTACTGCACCATAACTAACTCTAACCTTCTTTTTATGACTTATGGCTGGAATACCTGCGCACTTTTCTTTCAACGTGTCTTTCTCATTCATTATTACTACCGGAACTCATTTAATAGTATATACCGTATTTATATTAATAGAATATACCGTATTTGGCATATGATATATTACTGTATTATAATGTGTAATTGTCTTGAGTTATTAACATTATTGACTGTACCCAAACACAGGCGAGGAAGACATTAGAAAGACATTGCCATTCCCGAAACATGGAAAACGTACAGAGAAGTTTAACAATGAATCCTTTTACGCAGGTACACGCGGGTTGGGGTGATGTGGGTGTAAAACAGTAAACAGTTTTCATTTTTCCAATACTAATACTTACCCTTATATTGTTTTTCGACATCTAAACCATTTAACAATATCTCTTTATGTTATGGACGCTTTAGTTTTTCCGGAACAATTCATTTGGAGAATGTTCTCAATCAGATAATGTTAGATGGTCTGGAGTTGTAATGAAAGCAAACCATTGTCATTTCAATCCACGGATTGATTTGAAAAAATGCCAAAGATTTGAAGGTCGGTTGTGTGTAAATGTCTCCTACATATTGGTAGCACTGCTGTACATAAATAGTGAGTTTTTCTTTTGGTTGGTTAATAACTTTTTGGGAGTTTTTCTACTAATATCATCCAATACGCTCCTTATGAAAATTATTAAGATACATGTGTATTTTTCAAAATCTCAATTTGATCGACCTAGCTGTTTTTGGTTTGTCCTCATGTATATAATCAACTCTTTCTATGTTAAATTTAGCCAGCTTATTTTTTTGTAATGGTAATATGTAGTTGTGTGAAACATACATTACAAAATGACCTGTTGTGTTGGAATAAATAAGGAAATGTTTTGTGTGCGTGTGTGTAACAGGGAAGCAGTAAGGAATTAAGGGAGATATCACCTTCGGGGGAGAGGAGGGGTCGAGGGGGAGGGGGCGGGGGCACGGTGAGTGGTCGGAGTAGCACAAGCAAAACCACTCGAGCCACGGAAGATAGAGAGGCGAGGAAAGAGAGAAAACTAGGCAGGAAGAGAGTAAGTCAAGAGTTTATCATGGTGAGCAACATTACACTATATAACTAGAACTACATAATATCTACCTTACGGATACAAACCCACTTGCTTCATATTTTGACAGTTTTTACTTAGAATTAAAAAACACAGATTAGATTGAAGATAGGTGTTGCCATTTTATGAAAAAAGACAAATTTCATTTCACCATAAATTAAGTTTCATTAAATTTTACCTGGCAACGGATTTTATCGCTTTTAAAACTAATTTGGGTTGACATATTAAATTGGTCCATTTTATTTGAGAAGTCGTTACATTTTTAAAAATTTAATTTCTTTTTTTCGTGTAAAGTCATCTCCATGTTTAGGTATGTACCTGTAGGCATAGTTTTGTAAGCGTTTGTTCTTTTATGTCGATTCCAGGATCGTACCGAAGAAACGTTAATCATTGACCAGAAAAGACGAAGAGACGAACAGAAAGGTACCCTCCATTGATTAGAAAAGTCGTTTGAAGTATTTTACTGTCACCATTTGCCACCCATAGTCAAAACAATAATGTTATTGCCCTAGATTTATTGTTGCTACAAATTAGAATAAAAGTATCTACAAACTTGCTAAAATGTGAGCAATGTTGCTCAATTGAAGTTTATGTTTTTATTGTAATTTTTAGGTCACATAAACGGTGAACCTGAGGAACATCACACAATAGAAAAACATCATCACAAAAGGGTAGGCATTCAATAATTATACTGTCCCTTTCTAGCATATAACATTAAGTGCTAATGATCATAATGTGATGTATAGTTTTGTCCTTTGTACACCATATACAAGGTGTTTCCTTCCGTATGTAAAATCTGTTGAGAGGTGATAGAGGACAAAAAATGTTAAAGTGAAAAAAGTTCATGTTTTTGTAACCCAAATTATTGATAATAATGTGTACATTATGGGGCTACTTTTTAGAAAACTGATGTTTATTGGAAAAAATGCACATTTTTACAAAAAAAATGTTTGATAAGTAATAAAAATTTTACAAATTGAGGTCTTTGTAGAAAGCCTAAAATGTTCACTATCATTTATGTTTTGTTTCGTCAAAATCATGTCAGTAGTAAAAAAACCTGAGTTGGAAATTTTCCTAGTCTTCAATTTTCAAAAGGCCATAACTCCAAAAGGGTTGATTTTTGATCATGCATTCATCAAACTTTTTTTTCATATTTTTTCATCTTCTATCACCCCTCAAGAGATTTCACATACGGAAGAAAACTTCTGAATCAAAATTACTTGATTATCATTGGGCTAAAGCTATTGTTTTCTCTCCTTTCACCTTCCACTAATTAAATGCCTCGCGGGAACAACGTTGCAAGCGACAAAATGTAAAATTGAGAATATCGAGTTTTTGTTTATAAAAATACACTGCTTAGTATGAGCGCTCACTGTTGCCAACATTAGTTTAACAGAGACGAACATTTTTTTTCTGCTTAAAAACAAAAAGGGACAGGTAGGTATTAGTATAATATAAGCAACGTTGTTCCATTAAAAAAATGCTTTTTACTTACGTGTCATTTGCAACGTTGTTCGCATGATGCATTCAATTGTCGCTCTTTAACCACATCGTATCATGTTCATTTTTGTGCGCCACTAGTGATCATGCGTCCATCAATTTTTTTTATTAATCGTTTATTCTTAAAATTTGGTTGTAGCTTTTGTCGCCTCGACATCTTTCTCTAGCCATGCATGCCAAGGATTGGCAATATCGCATAGGAGCACCACTCCTGTCAAATCTCATAACAGAATATAATACATGCTCTGTCATACTCGTTGTTAAGGAAATGTTATCCCGACAGTGACGGCAACCTCACCTATAATGTTGAATGTATTAGGTAATCCTACATTGTGGCTAGAGAAAGAGAGAAATGTCAAGATGGCGGTGGCTCTAGCCATTTAGACAAACCTTTCTACATATTTTACACCAAGCTTGTGTGAAGTGTAGAATGTATCGCCATATGATACATTTGTATGAGGGTTTTGTGATTGTTGATCGTCCTGTTACATACTTTTCATATAATAAACTAATAATGATATTTTTTCTTCTTTCAGGAAAAGTCTCCATACAGAGAAAGGTCACATGAGCGTCAGGAGTCAAGAGAGAAACAATATCCTTTTTCACAATATTTGTATTAAAGCGCAAATTGCTATGAAATGCCTTTAGCGATGCATGTTTTTTCAGCCAGTACTGAGAGTATCGTCTTGAAACTGTATATAGTGATGGATGGAAGTATCGACTACAAGTTGACGGTCGTAGAATTACAATATTTGGAAATTCCTTAAACAAAAAATACCTTTGAGTGTACCCGTGAAATTTGCGCAATTCATGGATTATCTGCTCAATTTTCAAGATGTAAAAGTGTAATTTAACCAAAGTATCCGTAATTATAAGGTTAACAAGTTGACTGTCGAAGATTTTAAAAATTTGTTCCCGGGTTTTTTTTTTTTTAGTATAATTCACATTGTCGCTTATTTTGGGCTGACACTCTCATACTAAATTTGAAAAAGTTGACGGGATAATCTAACGTTTTTTGCTCAGTGCAGTGCATATAAGCCCTCAATATCTCAAAGGTTTCAATAACCACCCACTTCCTATACCCTTGAACCATTTATATTAGAGGTCAATTTACACTAATTTGGTGTATCCGCGGTTTTTGCTTATAATAACAGTATGTGTAGGTGATTGTCATTTCTATTTGTAGCAATGTGTTAACAAATATTTCCTTAATTCCTCTGCACCAGACGGACTAACGACAAGATGCGGAGATGATCCAAGGAGGACACGGGACTCGCTCTCAATTAATCTTTGTTTAATAAAATTGTTGACATCCGAATAAACTACATTTTATATTTCATGTATATATTTCTATTACATTATCCTATGAAGAAATTATTTTTGTATTCTGTGACCACCACCATTCCTCCTGGCAGTGTAGTATGTTGTATTATAATTTAATTAGTTAAATCCAAAGTTTATTATGTTTCGTTCATTCGTTTTCGTTCTTATTTCTTCAACGTACATTATATTGTATTAAGATCCTAGCAACTAAGTTAATATGAATAAAATTGTGTGATAATTAATATGTGTTTTTATTGAAATATTCTTCTCCACTTCTCCCACGAACCCTAGGAGAAGAGGTAGACCTCCAGCAACATCGTGGTCCAATGTTGAAAGGAAGCTGACGGCGCAGAGAATCCCAACAGTGACAACCCAGGACAAGAGATCCTGGCGCCTACATACGAGGAGGCCCGACCCTGGATGAACCGGGACAGAAGGGCAGGACAAAGAAGATTCTTCTTATGGATTTGTATGCAGTTGAGATTGGTGATGAATGTCTTATGTATATCGCATGGCATTGGAGATTAAGTCCATGGGAGCTCAGGTTTTGAAGTGCCTCAGGAGACATGTTATGAATGCTTCCATCGTGCCCTCGTTGACTGACATTCTTGGATGATTTGGTTATCAACAAAGTAGAAAAGGAATAAAAAGATGGGTGATGTTAAAAAACACAAATAAATCTTTATTAGCCGAAAATCATACAGAGTTACAAAACATTGCAATAGTAGTCACTAAAGGGCATACTTATTGCAAAAGCAATATTTTACAGTCAACCGTAGAAAAGAGAACAAAACCCAGGCATAGTTAATGTTACAGAATGCAGGGTTAAGTTATGTAACCCAATGCCTATTGTGGGAGTATAAACTGAAAGCTAATAGGCAACATTTCTATTTTTTTTTCATCCTTTGTACTTTAAAAAAACTTCCTTCTACACTAACTTATGAAGTGGCATCTTAATGAATTTCTGGTGAAGTGTTATAATATACCTAGGTAGCAGGGAGGTATCCAAATCTTTTACTGAGACTGTTGATTAATATAATAGTACAGTACAATATATATTATCTAATTATAAGGTTTGGCTTTGCATAATCAGGCAGTCTTGGTAAATTTAGTTAAACATTTTAGGTAAGTATACAGCAGTGTTGCCGTTTTCAAATTTGGAAAACTACTAGATTTTTGTCCAGAAAATACTAGAATATACTAGATGGGGTCAAAAAAACTACTACAAAAATACCAGAATTTTTTTTTATCTAACTTTTTTTTTTTGGTTTTCCGCCAAGGGGGGGGGGGTGGTCCCTAGGAAAAGAGTGACTCTTGAAAATAACCGTTGACCTTTTTTTTTTCGTCACCAGTGCAAAAAAGTTCTGTCACACAAAATTTGACGACCGGGGGGGGGGGAGATTTGAATAGTTTATTACAATTTTTAATCGTACTATTTTCTTTTGACCTTGACGACTAAAAATTTGGCGAGCGGGGGGGGGGGGGGTGATAAAATGAATAAACCAACAATATATTCATTTTTTTCACTCATTTTTGGTCATTTCTGTACAAAATTTTAAAGCGTATCAAAATAATATTGCAAAGTACCGTAAAATACTAGAATTAGGTCTAAATATACTAGATTTTGACCAAAAATACTAGAATATACCAGATTTTCGGAATATACTAAAGA
Organism: Ceraclea dissimilis; assembly: GCA_963576895.1. Lineage (NCBI taxonomy): Eukaryota > Metazoa > Arthropoda > Insecta > Trichoptera > Leptoceridae > Ceraclea > Ceraclea dissimilis. The sequence continues at coordinate 19,721,349 of OY756360.1, forward strand.
AAATACTAGATTCTTCAAAATGCCTCAAAAAATACTAGTTTAGTATTAAAAATACTAGAAACGGCAACACTGGTATACAGGTTCCCTAAGGCAAGTAGCTCCAAAACACCTTTACAATAGGTAAATCCATCACGTTTATCATTCTCTATGAATATTTTCTTTCATTTTAAGTTATAGACAAATCAAGATTTAAAATCATAGACGTATGTACACGGTGCTTTATGAAAAAAAATAATTGAATATGGCAACAAATAAAATCCAATATGGCGCCGGGCGACCATACGCCATGTGGATGTTTGTGAAATTCGAGTTAATTTTCTTTTATTTCTCTTACTCTTCCATGCAGAAGAAATAACTAATAGTATACTTAAATATCGCTTATAACATGACATACGTGTTTCAGTATCAGTTACAACATCGTGTTTCGTGTCACCAGTTATTTTGACAGGTATGTCAAACGTTCAAAGGTGCGCGAAAACAGACGTATCAGATGCATTCAGTATTTTGATATCCTGGGTGTTTTGTTTAAATTCTCAACAATGTGCGTGTTTCAATGATATTTGTAACGAAATTGGCGGAATGACCCATTAGATTTCATTCCACATGTCACACTTTTAAATATTTTTTTCATAACCGCCAAAAATATCTCATATCCGGACATAGTGTTGCCAGCTGCTTAAGGCGACGTTATTTGTATTTTTAAAGGTGCGTGAGACGTGTGCACTTTACTCAGTGTGATTAGTGCTTAATGTTTTTGTAATGGCCGCCGTCGCCATGTGACGTGAGCAGTCGAAGCTGGAATATTTTGCCAGTACCATAATTATTACAGCTATTAAAGTGTAATATTTATATCAAAGTTACGAATTTAGGTAACTTTCGTTATTATACCAGTGCATTAATCGCAGTAATTTTGTATTACATTTACGAGAGTACAATATTTTTTCTTGTTAATTTTTATCCGCCATTTTGAAATAATATACAGGTGGCGTACAAAGATAATGGTGCCGGTAATTTTCTTAGGTATAAGGTCTTTTTGAATAAATAAGCTATTGGGGGATTCTCAAAGCAATTAGGTGTTTAATTTTCTTTATTAAATATTTGTTTGGTTTGTTCATCTTGTCGTATTTATATAACATTTTTTATACGACTGCTTGGTCAGCCATATTGTTTTTCGGTGGCACGTGGCCATTTTGTTTCGATAACCATTTCCAGAATGTTGGTTTCATTGTAGATTATTATCATAGAATGTAACGTCGGAAATTATCAGGGAAAAACGTAATTTGCAATTCCGGATAAGGCGTTTATACGTAATAGTGATAGCAACCACTAATATTGGCACATTGCAGTTTCGGAAATAGGAGCCGCCACTCTAGCCTCGAATAAGTAGGTATTTTAATATTTCAGTTCAGCCGTAACCAACTGTATTTTCTGGCGGATATTACTAACTTTAGATTTATTTATTTGCGGCGGATGACAACATCTAGAAATATCCCGACTGCTGTAATTTGAAGTAAATAACCCAACCTTACCGGACGATGTTTCCTAAAATGTTAACAAAATGGCGGTCAGTTCCGATATCTTGTGACCATGCAACTCACAGAATCTAATCGGTGATTTTTTTGTTAAAAAATACAGCATCGTCATTGGAAAGAATCTTTCCAGTGTGTACGAGGCGAACTATTAAAGATGGTTAGGTTAGGTTATGTTGATGATTTTTAAGGTGACCATATTTTTAAAAATAAAAAGGAGGACAAGAAATTAAAAAATACCTAAAGTACAGCATATCATGGGGGGGGACACAAAAATTAAAAAAAAAAAGATAAACTTAACATAAAAATGCGTAAACAACGCCAGACGAATTTTTTTTAGGGGAGTGAAGAAGATCGCTATGTAGTTTGATTTACTATTTTCTTCCAAAAAATATGTATCAAAAAAATAGCGACGCAGGCAAAAAATTTTATGAAACAAGTGATTATTAATAGATTTTTATACTATAGTAAGACTATAGTAAATTCATGGTATGATGAAAGAACGTGTGGTTTTGAGATTAATAGACTCTAGTTTTAAAATGAAAGTAAAAAAAAAGAGGACACTTTTAGAGGGATGACAGAACCTAGAAAAGGAGGACTGTCCAGTGTCCTTCCAAAAGGAGGACGGTTGGTCACCTTCTGATTTTTGTTTTACAATATCATAAAAATTGACAAACTACGACCACGTGTCGGGAAGAGTAGAGGAATCAGAGATGAGATGATCAGGATAATTTCAATTTGTTTTGAATACTTAGGTACTTACATAATACTAAGGTGACCAACAGTCCTCTTTTTTGAAGGACAGTCCTCTTTTTCTAGGTTCTGCCCTCCCTCCAAAAGTGTCCTCCTTTTTTACTTTTTAACATTTTAAAACTAATCTGTTAATCTCAAAACCAAAAAACGTTTTTTCATCATACCATAAATTTACTAGACTGCAGTATAAAAATCCATTAAAATGCTATTTTTTCATATATATTTTTTAAAAATATGGTCACCTTGATAATACATAGTAGTTTTGTATATAACGTAAATACCGATTATTATTGATCAATTTAATTGTTATGGACTACCCATAAATCAGTTAAATAAAAAATAAAACTTTTTTGCCTAATGTACCCCAATTTTAGGATAACCTTAAAATATGACAACATCAGACAATATGCAAACGTGAACAGAGCTATATGTAGGTAGTTACATTCACTCATGAAATAATAGAACCGGTCCAATGCGTCCCTTGCCACTAACTTCTCAACTACTATATAAATATTTAAAATATTAATTTGATCATCTCACTTTTCAGAATAAAAAATGGATCCGTTCCACCTGTCACAGGAGACGAAACTAGCAGACAATTTCATGAACCACACGGACATTGAATTGCTTGTGAAAGAAGATATCACCTTGCAGTCTGTAGTGGAAACTAGTAGTACAAATAGTAAAACACAGAAGGAAAATAGTATCAAGTATTTGAATAAAATCCCCGGGAATTATCTTCATAGACTTCAAAATTCCAAGCAAAATCACACCGCCTGTAAAGTCAAAACAGTTGGAGACGTAAGAAAAGAATTCGAAACTGAGCAAATTAATAAATGGAGTTCAATTTTGAAATCCGATGAAAGCTTAATTGGAAAATGTAACACAAGTCAGTTTTGCTTAAACAGATCCAAGCAGGAATTGAAAACTATCATAACGGATCAACGTCCAGTTACAAAATATTCATGGGATAATATTCACAGACTTTTAGATCTTCGGGAATTCACTTATTTAATTGCTGATGGGAAGAAAGTCCGTTTATCGGGATGTACAAACGGAAAGTGTAAAGAAGTTAAATACAGTTTATTTAAAACGAAATTGAAAACACGTAAGTCAACTGTTGTTACTAAAGCCAACAAAAATGAGGAAACAACAACTGTGTTGGACCCGAGAATTATAAGGAAACGCGGATTGCTTTCTACGATTAACATTGATTTTAAACCAGGACCATTGAGCAAGAAGGCGAAGCTGAATAATACACGCTATGATTCACCAGAGGATTTAAAATTAATCACCATACCGCCAGTAGGGATAGAAGTTTATCCTCGTATTGGTTCTAAGTTGGATCCCGCAGTTTGTACAAGACTTAATAGCGTTAGAAGCAGTGATGGGTTTATGGATGCCAAATGGGCTGAGTTCGCTACATCTGTACTTTACGATAGCAACACATCATATACCTTTACACTTCCGTATGAAAATAATCAAAAAAGAATCTTATTTAGACTAGATCCAGATTTCAAACGGAAAGAACTTCTTAACAAGAAAAGAAGGAACAACATTCCTGTAGATTTATCTACGTTAGAGTCTCCTCTAAATAATCTTCATGGTCATGTACCGTGTGATAATGTACAAAAAGTAGTTGTAAGTATGTTAGATGATATGTTAAAGTGTGTCGCCATTAGCGATCTGCAAGACAATATTGGTATAGTAGACAATGATTATGTTCCTGTGGAATCCAACAAATTGTCTTCAAATAGTAATTCTGACGGTCACAAGGTAAGTAAAAAGAACCGAGAATTGAGTAGATTAGATGTTACAGTCATAGATGTTAGTGATGATATAAGAGAAATGAGAGACTGCAATAAACAGTATTGTAAATTAGGTTGCGTGTGTTCGTCTCTTGCGACTAGTTACATGCTGAATGAACATTGTGGAAGAATTTACTGTATGCTGAATGAGTGCACTTGCAAATTTGGAAAGATACAAGACCAAGGCGATCAACACGAAATACCCAAGGCAGTGGTAGCTAATCTACAACATCATAATAACAAATATTTGAGTAAGGAAGAGCAAAAATTCAGAAGAACCGTTATTAAAACCAAAGATAATACAATTGTAATAGGTGCCAGTCGCAGAGGTCAAAGACTCCCTAAGAAATATGATGATTTTATCGTGGCTGATAACGGTATAGAGAATAATGAAAATAAACGCCCCGTGTCCATAGTAAATATCCATCTCAATAAACTACCTTCAAATTTATGGATAGAACCATTGTGTATGGTTCACGGTCTCTATAGATGTTTCTGCAAGGGAAGAATGACTCGTGGAACACTTTTAAATAATACGAATGTAACATTGAGACACGATCAGACGTTTGTTAATGATGATAATGTTGCACAGAGACAAACTGATTCTGAATCATCTGCAATTTTATCTACATTGCTCTTAAATAAAAATCAAACGAAACGTGCTACAAATAAAAGGAAATCTGTGGAGTCTCCTAGTAATACTGACGTACAAAAAGTCTCTATGAAACGTATGAAGGCTGCAATGAAAGAATGGAAATCGAGGAAAACAAATAAGTTAAATGTAGAAGACAAGCTGTCTCCTTACCTTTACGAGCCGATTAGGAGAAATCCCATTATTCCTAAATTACCAAACTCTATGGCAAATATGCCAAGTACATCTTCATCGAGTAATAATATATGTTTAATTGGTAATGATGCCGGAACTAGTGATAATAACCCCAAGATTGATCCAAGTAGTAATGTGACCAGTAAAGTTAAAGATATTTCAAACAAGAATGATGATTGTAAAGAGAAATCAAATAAAGAAATATTCCCTACGACTAATGTTGTTATTAAAAGTAAAACGAAGCAAGAGTTAGTGGACGAAGCCATCAAATTATTTTCAAATCCACAAAGGGTAGTTTATTTTGATGTTCCGGAGAAATGTGTGTTTCAAAGAGTCATTTTGTGCAAGTGGTCCAAGTTACTTGAAGATTTTCAGTCAAATGAAATTTATTTATGGATTACCGAGAACCCGCCATACAGTGTATTCGCTTCCAAAAGAGGTAAACTCTTTACTAATAAAGTTTTTGTACCGATTGTATACGGGAAACCAATGAAGAAGAATATTGTTCAAGGTCACGGCTCATTGGAACATATTCTGTGTTGCAACATGACAGCTTACAGTTTCGTAGCATTTGTGGGTAGAAAGTTTGCTTGGGAATTACTATGTACCTTCCATTATAAAATGGATAATGAACAATCTGAACTTACATATCCCAAAATTACATCAGTTTGTGGCTCATATGCGGAGGAGAATGTTGCAACAAGTGAAAATGTAAAGTCTCCAAATGAGGAATTGAAAACTGAAGACAAAGAACTACTTGGAACACAGGAACCTCCCAATGTTGAAACAACGGAAGAGATCAATAGTTCCGACACTCGGAAACAACAGAATTCTGATCGTCAAAAACAAAATGATATAAATATTTCACCCAGTGGTCTTATTACTATGGAAGGGAAATCGAAATATCGCTGGCTATCTCTACATTTGAGTGGAAAATTTGATACCTTTGAAGTACTCTCGAAAAACTTCAAGATTAGTTTTCAGGATGTAGTAGAGGCGATGGCTTTAGCGGAAAGATCAGGTAAGACCGTCAAGTATCCAACTGGTCCCCTTCTATCGAAAGACAATATGCCGGAGTTTGGGGTTTACGCTATTCCAGGTAACAGACTGAGCCAAATCTTTTTGGGTCCATATGAGTTTGGAGAAATCGCAAACATCAAAACATCTCCTCAACCTGTAGGTGAATCACCTATTAAGGGAATATGGACAAAAACAATGTGCGATCCCAGGCTTGTTATTTGGGTGGATCACAGGAAGAAAGGACAATACAGTGTATTGTTCATTGGCAAACCCTTCACCACTCTCAGACTATCCCCGTCCTCTCAAATATTTAAACAAAATATTTTTAACTTGTTGAAATTAGGGCCTAAGACGATTGACAATGCTAGCGAAATATCGGAAGCCTCAGACATATTGTGCAATACTTTAAATGACATTGCACCACAGAGTACAGAAAGTACTAAATCTGATGATACAGATGCTGATGATGATGTTGTTTATATTCCAAATGAGTGTTCTGTCATTGAGCTGTCGGATGTGGAGGATGAATCGTAGACTTGCAACATTATATATATTTTTTATATTCCGTGGAATCAAATGCAGTGCAAAAGGATTCTCGGTAAATGTATAAATATAATTTCATGTTGCCTGATTATCTATGCAGGTATATGGAGTTAATATAAGGTCTCATTTATCACAAACAACAAGACAATGTTGCCCCAGAAAAATACTTAAGATTATTTCGGTATTTATAATTCATTTGGGTGTTCTCAAACGCCAGCCTACACATACCGTTTATATATTTTTGTTGTTGTTGAATATTAATGACTATTTAAGTTAAATAGAAATAATGTAATTAAGTAAGTACTATATTATTATACAGGCTGTGATTGTATTTTAAAATTTACTCGATTAAAATACTAGGAGACATTTAGGAGTTACTGTTCCAATTATTATTTTCTTCGAAACGATTATGTTTGACATTTTGTAAACACTAGTTACATTTGACATCGTAGGTAAATATAAATATTATTATGTAGTAGGTAGTAAATGTTGAAGGTTTTCACGGTGTGCGATTGACATTGTTTCTTGGTTTTTCAGGTGAACCGTGTGAAGATATGTAAACTTGAAGGTAGTTTTAATCTTGTTGCTATTTTAAATAGACATTGCATTGGATTGTGAAAGGTTGGGTTTTTTTCTATTTGTTGCTTTTGAGCCTGTAATGTAAATTTTAAGGTGGCAGACCACCACAGCTCTTTTTCAAGGGGTTTTTTTTCTTCGAAATTCTTGCTTAAAAGTTTGTTAAATAATAATCGGTCTCAAAAGTAGTTTTGAGCTTAAAACTCAATCACAAATTTTTATTATCTTGCAGATTTGGTAATTTAGCACCTGTAAAGTTCCGAACATACCAAGATTATCGGCAGTCCACTGTATTTTCTTTAAATATTATTAGTAGAAGAAATATGTAGACAGCTTTATTTTAAATTGTTCGTTGATTTTATGTTATGATTGTATTAACACATATATGCCAGTCAGTGGCGTAGCATGGGTTTCTGTGTTTTTAATAAGACAAATGTGATTTAATCGGTTTTTTAAATTTCTCCCAAAAAATGCCACCCCTAAAAATTGCCGCCTGGGGCGGACCCCCTCCCCCACGCTACGCTACTGATGCCAGGTTTTCTTAACTGACATTGCATTATTATACGGGGATGCCATGTTACAAGAAGATTCATATTATTGCAATGCTATAAACATTATCATGAATATTAATTTAATATAGTATGGATTCTTTAAAATGGTATTCCCGATATTTTTTTATTATACCTTGAATATGTTAAATGATTTTGTTCCTATTATGTACACAAAAATTAGATAAGTATGATCGAAAGTGTAAATTATGTATGTTTAATTGATACTTGGATATTTGGGTTAGCTGGAAGAGATTGTTGTACAGCGATAAGTTCACCCCAGTGAGCATTAAATATTATTATTATAAATGTGTATTATCTCGCTTCATTTTATTTCGTTAATGTTCATTTAAAGAATAGATATTTCATATATGTGTCAGAATATAATTCTTTACAATAACAATAATATGTACTTTCTTTGCTTTGTGACACGAATGTTAATTGACATTGTCTGGTTCATTTTCAATAACGTACAGTGAAGTACACACATATAGCAAAGTGTTTTATATTGTGATAAAGAATTATGATTCTGGATTTTATTTACTGCGCTAAGTTTGTAAAAAAAATCTGCTGTGTAAAAGGAATACTTTATTTCATTCTATTTTAATATTTTTATATTTACACTACAAAATATGTAAACAAAAATGATCCATTCTGGTAGATCCATTGTGTGGTTTGTGGGACATTCAGCTACATGTATTATTTCATGTAGATCGAGCTTTCACCGTCACAATATTTTGTAATATGTCAAACTTCATTCTGAAGATGGCGTCAGGAACAGCATAATACAATGACATGTAGATAGCAGAAAGCCTGTAAACCATGTAACGGATGTAAAGATATTATTCAATATATTATGAGGAATCAATTCAGCAGCTTACTTTCCAAGATAACAAGAAAGATGGTTTTTGATGAGTGTAGTTTTTTGCCATTGTGGCAACACTTAGTTTTAGTAAAAATGACATTGTTGTCAGCAAACAAAATTGTACTTTTAAATGAATACGAGAATGTCTCTTTCTCGACAGACTGTAAGTACTATTAGAGGTATAAAGAGCTGGTCGATAAATAAGATTGACTTTTGTATATGAAGGGTAGGTTCTATGCAAATGTTATTTTTTTTCTCTGAAATCATAACCTCAACTTTTTTACAAACAACCAAGTTCAGATTATAATTAAGAGAGAAATTTTCAGATGTGTGAGGCTGATAATGTAAATAAGTATCTTTAAGGACTTCACATTATTTCACGTGACTGACTATTTAATAATTCCTTTTGTTATATACTTACCTATATTGCTTTTATTACCAGTTGTGAATTTGTTGGTTCTAAGGTTGTACTATTAATATTATTATCCCTTCTCACTTATTTACTTACCCAACTATATTGTTATTTTTTCATGTTTATTCTAATAAATACATTACCTATTTTTCATGTGAATATTTTTCTTAAATACCCAATGCCACATTTGAATGACTGAAGGACTTGGTGGATTAAAACTCAACACTTGACCCCAAATAAATGGAAGGCGAGGGCAATGAAAAATATATGCCCTTTGCTACAGAAATAATTCAGTTGAGCCGAGTTTCTGAATAAGGTCATTTCTCCAATGTACCGATATTATATAACTAGTGGACCATAATAGCTGTAATGTGGACTGCTTGCCGTCCTAGTACTTTAGAAATGTTAGTGTTTTGATGTTTTCTTTTAAATAACAATGTAATTCAAAATTTAATGGTTAGTTTGTAAGAAAATTAGATCCCTGTGTGGAAACATTAGGTGGGTATGTGTGTTGTCCCTTTTCTGCTTTTAATGGATTAATACATAACCATTTTATTATTTTGGTATCAAGATTGAGATACTTTCTGTCCTTCTCTTCATATTTGCTGATAACAGTTTTGATAAGGTGACGTTTTTCCCATTACTAAAATTATTCTGCAAGGGATACACAAGTTTAGTGCTAATAAAATAATTTAGCCGAAGTTTTAAATTATCAAAATGTTTCATAATATGTTTGTTAACATAATAGGTATGGGTTATGAATGTTCTGAGAGATGAGAATTAATATAAATTAATTGTTTGCGATATTACTACGAAAAAGATTTGGGTTAGAAAGATTGGATTAGTTAATAACTTTGGGTTAGAAAGATTGGATTAGTTAACTTGGATGAAATAGGTGATGGATGGAAGGCTTGTACTAATGACAGTGAAGCCAAAATGTGGGGAAGGGAAATTGACGGCGGCCACCTTGGACGGACCACTTTTTTAAACATTTGTATAGACTGTGAATGAAGATCATTGGTAAAATATCAGAAAACATCAAATTTAATTCATAAGGTGATTGCAATGCCACATAACATACTGTTTTCCTATATTTAATAACATAGGGAATGAGACATGTTAGAATGAGTTAGTAAAATAGAGTGTTTTATTAATTTATAAACATTTATTTTTTAAAAGTACTCTTCATACAATCAAAAACATTATAATTATTTACTTCTTAGAGTGATTACAACGCCACATAACATACTGTTTACTATATTTGATAAAATAGGGAGTAAGACATTAAAAAGAGTTAATAAAATAAATTCTTAAAAAATGGTCTTCAAAGTGTTTCGAACTCAGAACACTGCGTTTGCTCGGTGTCCAATTTTGCAGTCGAGTGCCTTTAATCCACGCATCTTTTCTTTCTGGATCCTTCGGGAAACTACAAAAAACATCTTTGTTTTCAAATATGTTTTGATATCATCCCACCAATCAGTTTTGTATGCATGTGATAAACATTCATTGTAAGCACGGACATATAAATAGCCCAACAAACCAACCATTGGGGATGGTAGTCATAGAATAATAATATATAGTAATATATGGTAGTTTCTTTGTACTGTCAGATGACAGAATGGAAAACAAATTAAATGCGCTAATATTGGAGAATAATTACAGAATGTGATTTATGCAGTACGTAAATAATAATATTATAATTACTCATTTCGTTCATAAGGGTTCCATTCTCTTTTTAACTGAATATACTGTCTTCATTATCGGATAAACAAATTGGGATTTGACAATTGGACCTCAGAGGGTGACAGAAAAAACACTTTTCCTAACACTTAGCAATGGAATAATTACACTCCAAATATTAAATTACCACAGGTAAGGTATATGAATTGTTATAAAAGACTTTAAAATCGTTATAAGACTAAAAAGATAGAATATAAAACAACTAAAAATTTAATAATCCTGTTTCCTGTACAGCTTTACTTCTACTCATTCTATTTCCACAACCAAAAGCAGCACACAGCACCATATATTTATGTTGCTCATACGTCCTATGCTTCTAGTTGTAATAAGAGATTTAAAAAATCCGATGGATGCATAAAAATTCCGAATACTTTAATAATAAACTGGACAAACATACGAGACGCTTCTAAAACGCGGTCCGCACGCAATGGCCGCTGACGGTCTTGTTTCCCCCCCGCGCGACTTCATACTTAGGGTATCTACCTTCCATCCATCACCTATTTCATCCAAGTTAGTTAATAACGTAACTTCCAAGAAAAACTTTGAAATCAAAATATCCGCCACAAATAAAGGTCGCTGAAAATGTATGGAAAATTTGACGAATTACTCGATTTTTGCATATCTCTATGGATTTTTGTTTTTTCTTGGTGCTAGGCCATAATATGGCTTGGATGAAATAGGTGATGGATGGAAGGTAGATACCCTAAGTATGAAGTCGCGCGGGGGGGAAACAAGACCGTCAGCGGCCATTGCGTGCGGACCGCGTTTTAGAAGCGTCTCGTATGTTTGTCCAGTTTATTATTAAAGTATTCGGAATTTTTATGCATCCATCGGATTTTTTAAATCTCTTATTACAACTAGAAGCATAGGACGTATGAGCAACATAAATATATGGTGCTGTGTGCTGCTTTTGGTTGTGGAAATAGAATGAGTAGAAGTAAAGCTGTACAGGAAACAGGATTATTAAATTTTTAGTTGTTTTATATTCTATCTTTTTAGTCTTATAACGATTTTAAAGTCTTTTATAACAATTCATATACCTTACCTGTGGTAATTTAATATTTGGAGTGTAATTATTCCATTGCTAAGTGTTAGGAAAAGTGTTTTTTCTGTCACCCTCTGAGGTCCAATTGTCAAATCCCAATTTGTTTATCCGATAATGAAGACAGTATATTCGGTTAAAAAGAGAATGGAACCCTTATGAACGAAATGAGTAATTATAATATTATTATTTACGTACTGCATAAATCACATTCTGTAATTATTCTCCAATATTAGCGCATTTAATTTGTTTTCCATTCTGTCATCTGACAGTACAAAGAAACTACCATATATTACTATATATTATTATTCTATGACTACCATCCCCAATGGTTGGTTTGTTGGGCTATTTATATGTCCGTGCTTACAATGAATGTTTATCACATGCATACAAAACTGATTGGTGGGATGATATCAAAACATATTTGAAAACAAAGATGTTTTTTGTAGTTTCCCGAAGGATCCAGAAAGAAAAGATGCGTGGATTAAAGGCACTCGACTGCAAAATTGGACACCGAGCAAACGCAGTGTTCTGAGTTCGAAACACTTTGAAGACCATTTTTTAAGAATTTATTTTATTAACTCTTTTTAATGTCTTACTCCCTATTTTATCAAATATAGTAAACAGTATGTTATGTGGCGTTGTAATCACTCTAAGAAGTAAATAATTATAATGTTTTTGATTGTATGAAGAGTACTTTTAAAAAATAAATGTTTATAAATTAATAAAACACTCTATTTTACTAACTCATTCTAACATGTCTCATTCCCTATGTTATTAAATATAGGAAAACAGTATGTTATGTGGCATTGCAATCACCTTATGAATTAAATTTGATGTTTTCTGATATTTTACCAATGATCTTCATTCACAGTCTATACAAATGTTTAAAAAAGTGGTCCGTCCAAGGTGGCCGCCGTCAATTTCCCTTCCCCACATTTTGGCTTCACTGTCATTAGTACAAGCCTTCCATCCATCACCTATTTCATCCAAGTAATATGGTGAACCGAGTGTACCACCGAGTCAAAGTAAAATCAACAATCTTTATAGCGTTTTTTTCGTAATCTTTGTTGAACATAGTACTAAAATGAATAGGTAACCAGTTTTCAGAGTTTTAATGTGCTATTTGTGCAGATATACCTTTAAACATAATGGATAATATATTATTTTGTTCAAGCATTCACAATAACACGAAGGTTTACGAACAGCCATGAAAACACACATTACGCTATTCGAATGTAGATGGCGCGGCTGTCCCAAACCGGAAGTTGGAATTAGCGTCCTATTATGGCAACACTTGTCTACTGTCATTATTAATTTGCGCAACTTCTATCTTCTATGGTTTACCATGACAAATATTGTGATTGTGTCACTGACATCTTTATCATAATAAAAAGTTAAAAAGTGAATACTCGGTACTGAATCCCTTCAACAGCATTGAAATTTGACACCGATGCAATCAAGTAGTACAAACGACGTTATAATTAATCGCTTGGACTAGTGTATTGCGTGAAGTTAATGATATATAATTATCAGCTACTATTCGACAAATTGCGCACGATTTTTCGTCCGTGAATCCTTTGTCCTTTTTAGTGTCTTCGTTGTTTTACAGTGCACAATGCCTATATTATACAGTGTTATATCACGCGGGACCGTTGTCCTCGCTAAATATGCTTCGTGCGCTGGTAATTTTGCAGAAGTCACAGAACAAATATTATCCAAGATAGCGCCGTTCAATGATAAGCTCACATATTCTCATGGTAACTACTTGTTTCACTATGTTTCCGAGAACAGGATCATTTACTTCTGCATTACAGATGATGTGAGTATATTGCTTTAATATAATTTAGCATGTTTTATTCCTTTCATAATGTATAGGATTGTGAGCGCTTAATTAACTTTGACTTTCAACTAGGCATACCCTACTCTACACATACTCCTTTTTTTGGGCACACTCATGCAATCTGTCACACAAGTTCTCCAAAACTTTTACTCGAAACACGTTTCCATTCTTACGATTGATTTATTTAATCTAAAAGTAGGTAAAACAGATCGACATAACAGCTTTCGCATTGTTCAGTGTAAACAAATTTTATAATTATTAATACACAGTTCTTTAATTATTGATAGTTCCATCTAATAACCATCTATTTTTACGCAAGGGCAAGTTTTTTACAATGCTGTGATCTCATCCAGCTAACCCTATTTTATTGTAATAAGTAAATGCTTCTCTAATGGATTAATAATTTTACATGTAATTTATAATCTTTTACACTTATCAAATAATATCACAAGTGATTAACTTTTTGGCAGGTCAGTAGCTCGATTGAATTGCTTAGGTATATTTTAATGTACTATAAGTAAATATTTATTTAGTACATGTCAGATTTGTGTACAACAAGTAGGTATCGAGATAAGATCTTCCTAGGTATACAGTAGGGCTGTATCATTTAACAGATAACAGTTCGCATTTCAACAGTTGGTCTTAGTTAACATGTTAACACTATTGACAGTATTAAAATATTTCTAGTATATTGTCACTGCCTGATTATAATGCCTAAATATTTCACACATTCAAGAAGAAAGCTTCAAAAGATATAAGTAGATTTATTATGTAAATCTCTCAACCGTTTACAGTGCAAGTTGGGCATCTGCTGGCCTTACGACCAGCCACTGGAGGTCCATTGATTGGTTTAGGTGATAAAATACAAAATAACAGTATTTCCTATTTCTTCTTTCTTACTTATACTTTTGTTAATGAAACGAAGAATACTTTAATTGGCGCTATAAAATGTAAATATATATAACATATCATATTATGTATTTACTGTTGAATTCTCTGAATAAATGAATAAAAAAACTTATGGCACTTCCTCTTACCCCTGCGCGTTTGAGTGCGATTTAATACACATGTTAAAAGTAACAGTTCCTGTTATATTAAATCACATTTATAACCAGCTGATAGCATGACTGTTGTGTTATTGTGACTCATCCTTTGCATGTTATTTGCTGTTGACTTCATCCATCACACACACTTGTTATTAATCATGCATGCTTTATTATTTCCTACCCCTATTTTTCTCCTTATTTTTAAATGTTTTCCAGAAGTCATTGCCAATAATAATGGTGAGTTCAATTGTGAATTCTATGAATTGACAAGAGGGGTTACTTTAATTTCTAACTTCCAAAATCAATACTTATGACTAGACACCAAGTATATCATCAAGTACATTGTCAGCTCAGTTGACTACCACCTTTTTTTTGAAAAAGCAGTCATGGATATGAGTCTTGTCTTTTGCAACGTACTGTGCATTTCACGGTACATGCAATATTTCTTACCTGGAACAGAAAAATGCAAGTTTCTTTTTGTTGTTCATATCTCTCCTGTCACAAAATAAACATTATGCCGGACTGCTTGTTTCTATAGGTCCTACTTGATTTTGTCATATTCTTGATATTACCAACCAAAACGTTGGGTCCCATTTCTGGCTGGGTCATGATTTCACACTAAGGTAGACCATGAGAAACAGCTAGCAAGAGAAATATTATTTAGGTATTTATTTATTCTTTAAGTAAACAAAATATATATGTGTAAAAAAAGCCATAAGTCCGTTAAAACAATAAATAAATTATAAAGCATTGTTCACTAGGGCGAACTTATGGCAGAAGTTCGATTTCTTCCAGTTAACCCCAATATTTGAAGGTGAAATAATAGTAATAAATTTAATTTTTTCAAAGGTTTATCCATTAGGGTGTCCCGTCAACGTATAGATATTTTTTTCAAACGTATACCAAAAGAGAAGAGGTGTCAAAATGTGGGTAGATATTAACAAGTCAGACTGCATATTTCATTTTTAATTATGATAATACTGTTAGACCTCTGTCAGGCCCTAAAGATGAAAATTTGTATGTGAAACATCATTCTTCACATCTTTAGGGCCTGGTAGAGGTTTAAAGTGGCATCATTATTAAAAACTAAATATGCAGTCTTCTGTTCCAATACTCGTAAAAAACTTCTCCTCTTCTGACAGGACACCCTGGTGTCCATGGTGAACAATTTAAAGCATGAAAACTAGCACTTGGCATAATATGTTCACAAGTCTGTATAAAGTTACGCATCAATGATTATAATGTACAATACTCATTGTTGTAATGTTTGTTGTTTTTGTAGTTACCTTCTGCCAATCAATGACCTTCATTGTTTCACACAACACATACCTGCATTTATTATTTACCTAAATAAATAATTTATGTTGTTTTGTTCATTAATAATTTATTGTGTTTGTGTATAAACAATTACAATAGCTTCTTCATTCATTTATTGTATAGGCACACAACTGACGTAGTTTGAAAGGCGGCCATCTACTAACAAAGCTCACCACTTATAAGTTGGTTTACTTGACCACTTTAAATAAATAAATAATTTTTTATATAATATTTAGTCCATTTCTTCATGTCGGTGACACGGATTGCTGAATATCATATCGGTTTGGAAATTTAGGCTATTACATTTCTCGTTTGCTCTCAATATTGCCGTCTCGCTTTAAATATTGCTGAAATAATTGCTCCACTAATTTATCAGTGTTAATTATTATGAGTTGCCTCAATTATTGATCTAAAAATTTGCCCGTGTAAGAGTATGTTGATGTACATATTGTGCGGCCCAGATGTTTACAGCACCAGCAATCAATGCAATAAGAACTTAGGCTTAGGCAACTTAGGCACCCAGTTAACAAATTAATGAATAAAATCGAGGGACCATAAAACTCTGCTAGACTAACGATGTTTCTAGACGAACAATAAACATAATCAATGCAATATTTGTGCATACATATTATATAACCTGTTTAAATAACAGTTTGATAAATGCATATCATTGTGTAAGGAGATTACAAATATACTAATTATATACCGGGCTATCATTACAGCAGACTTCAATGTCATTGTATTTTGTTCAAATATGTTTTTTAAAATGATTTTTTTTTATTATTTGCGCATAGTAATTACCTAATTGTAGTTTTTAAGCCAACCACTGTATGACTATGTTGGATGGAAAGAGATTCCTTATTTATTTATTTATTCATCTTTGAAGTGAACATTACACAAAAAATTAAATTACAGAACAAGAAAATGTTTTTACTTATTTACATACAATTTTGGTGAACAAAGTACAGAGATATGATAACATTACGAATGTAAATCATAATATTTGTTCACGAGGGTGAGCTTATTGCAGTGCTGTGGTTTCTGCCAGCTAACCCTAGTAGTTGTGTGCCAAAGGGCAGACTTATTAGAAAACCAATATTTTACATACCATATGATTTGACAGGATAAAACATATTTATATTAATAGTAAGCAACGTTCACTAGGGCGAACTTATAGCGATCTCCTCCAGCTAACTAAGTTAATAACCCAGCCTTCAGTTGATACAATGGGGAATGAAGTGTTTGTGAAATTATAATGGTAAATTATTCTTCTTTCAGCAATTTGAGAGGTCGCGAGCATTCCTGTTTCTATATGAAATCAAACGCAGATTTAACTCTTCCTTTGGCGAGACGGCGACGACCGCCATAGCCTACGCAATGAACAGCGAGTTCTCCAGAGTGCTGGCTGCCGAGATGAAACATTACAGTGAATCTAAAGACATTGACACAATATCCAGAGTCCACGGGGAGTTAGAGGAACTAAAGAACATTATGGTTAGAAATATAGGTGAGATAAATAATTTGTTTCATCATTTCCTTGTCAATATAATACAATAATCAGCTCAAAGTTCGGGTCTGGGACACCAACTACCCTACCTAACATGGAAGACACTCAATAGATTACGTGTAGGTGTCACCAGGTGTAGGGAGAACATGCACAGGAAGGGTATTAGAACGGAGGAGGATGTCTGCTGCGATTGCGGCGACACCCAGGCTGATGAGCACTTCCTCGTATGTCGAGGCATGCCAGTGAGGTGCGATGCGAGGGACCTGATGATGGTCACTGACAATGCCGTTATGGCTGATAATTTCTGGAGTGGGGTGGCCTAGTAGGGAGAAGCTCGGACCCTGAAATGATTATGATAAAGTAGCTTATGGAATGTTGTATTTCTGTTTTCAGATAACGTAGCCCTACGAGGAGAAAGATTAGAATTATTAGTCAACAAAACTGAGAATTTGACAAACAATGTGAGTATTTTAAAATATATTTTATCGTTTTTTTTATCATTCACACAGTGCAGGTGCTGGGTTTTCGTATGAACAATATGAGGACTGAATTCCATCAATTGATTATTGTTGGGACAGATCAATGATTATGGAATCGGATGTTACCGGTCTATTTTCTTTTTACACGCCCTGAAAGGTAGTCGATGGGGTACATACTATGAAGTAATTTCAATGACTATTTCAGTTTTAATTTTTAGATTTTTATGATGGTAAAGTGCTATTAATTTTACAAAAAAATTGTATATGACAAATTTGTAGAAAATTTTACATACGCAGAAAGATAACTTTACAAAAGTTGACAGTTTTCGAATCCTAATAAAAAATTCCAAATTGCTCAGCAATATCATGGTACTGTTGGTAGTATTGCAAAAAATTAATTTGTCATGTTTCATTTTTCTGTTTCCAGTCTGTATCATTCCGTGCCACATCGAGAAACTTAGCCCGCAGTATGTTCTGGAAGAATTTCAAGTTGTATATTATATTTAGTATTGTCATTGTAGTTATCATATACTTCATTATATCAATGGCGTGTGGCGGGTTTGCGTGGCAATCTTGCGTCAGGAAATGAATATTTTGTATCATTCATAATTCATAAGATTTAGGCTTTATTGTACAAACACCAAGTATATGTCTCTCTTCATAGGTATATATAATAGTCGCTATGCGATACTCTTGTGATTTTGACTTTACTATGAAATTGTCTATTTAACAGTCTTTGAATCCTCTTATTTTAGAAGATCAGATGTAAATAAAAATCATTAATCAATATTTCCACGTTTGATACTCTTCCACTGTTGTGGTCCCACCCGCAGTCGAGCAAAGCGCATGTCTCGTGTCTGTGACTCTTTTTTTTAATACAAACTTGAAATTGCCTTCAAGTGGTAGCAAAACAATTACTACTATCTGTACGAGAATAACAATACATTCTAATTGTTAGGTTGGCCAGCGTGGCAACGCATGCTGGCAACATAATATGACATTCCTCCTCACAGAGAGTACGCAGTACTCATACATTCGCTTAATAGTGCGTCTATATCTTTTTCATGTCCTTGGATTGGCCAAGAGTTGTGACGTCACCATCGTCAAATGTCACCTAGGCCCGTCCTGTATGTTAATATTGCGACGGCCCCAACAAAATCTACAAATACTACCACTACAAAGTAGAGTACATGGTTGGCGCAGTTGGTTGAGGCGGCAGTCTCTCAAGCGCGAGGTGCCAGATTCGAACCCCGGCGCTGGCGATGTATTCCACACTTTGCGATACAGGCTTTTAGCCTAGTGCAAGGTGTGCAGGAAAGTATGCGGGTTTGTGTTGCAAGCCCAGATCCTTTTTTAAAAAAAGAAAAATAAAAGTTATTTATTTAAAAGAAAACATAAAAAAATATCTCTGTTGCCACTTTACAAAATTCTTTTCAAGAGCCATATTTTGAAACTTATTCTCTCACTTCTTTGCTCGACTGCATATGGGTTCGCACTAGTGTAAGACTACCTTTATTTTTTTTATACAGTTAGGCCTCCACACTTTTAAAATCCTATTAAACTTGCTTGGTGTACTGTACCAGTGTACTGTATAGTGATTATAATTCCTGATTTTGTAATATAAATAATAAATAAATAATTTTGGTAATTAATGAATTGATTGTAATTTTTATTTTTTTCCATTAATTATATATACATATTATTGTTATACACAAATTATATTTTTTCTCATTTTTGTATTTATTATAATATGTACTATAATATATAGATTTCTTCTCATAATACTGTACATAGGTATACTTAGGTTTTGAAGTGGGTTTATTATAAATAAAAATGTGATTTTTATCCTGATCGTCAAACCACAGTAAGTGCCATTAGAAAATTACTGAAATATTAAAGTTTTATAATTTCAAAAATGGCAATCTGGCGATTTTGCGTGAATTGCGTTGACCAGCAATTGCGATTGATAGAATGTACACAACATCCAAAACTGAGGAAAAGTTTGTCCCTTTAGTAAGAAGCTTATCGCAGTACGTTCGCCCTAGTGAACAAATGTTTTAGCATCCATTACTTGTTATGTTGACATATTGCTGTATTTTATTCCTGTGGAAATAAATAAAAAACAGCAGGATGGAAAGAGGGGGTTCCTATTTATTATGTAAAAATTTGGGGACCTATCCAACTATAACTGCGTTGCATACTAATTCTATAAATGACAATCAAGATACGTTAAAATTTTAATACATGAGTGGCCAGCAAAATGATCTGCGTAATTTTTAAATTACTACGTAATTCTCGACGTAACTATGTATGAACGCAATGCAAACTTTTTGTTTGAATATTTAAGGCATTCAAAATATTTCGTGAACTGTCCGTACTGGGACTGGACTTTACTATAGTTCTGAATGTTATTCATGTTCGATCAATTGTAAAGATATCGAATTCATATTTCTACGATCGGGTGAATGCATGCTTGAAAAAAATTATAGATAGTAGTTTTTAATTAGCATTTTGGTTCTGTAAAAAATTATTAATGCCTTATGAACAAATTGTACGATAATAGTTTTATTGTATAGTCTGCAATAAATATCAGAATTAACATTTAACTATAGCAATTTTAGGATTTCAGATTCCCGTAGTAGTAATTAATATTTACTTTTTTAATAAACCAAAATCAGGATAATGAGAATAGGAAATGAAACTGTTTTTCTATTATCATTATAATTTATTTTGAAATCCATTTCTATGTTGTCCGTTCTTCGGGTTTCCTTACTGTGTGTAAAGTGGTTGAATAACCGAGCTTTTGGCAGCGATACTACTGCCAGCTTCAGGGTGAAGTAGTTTTTGTATATAAAAGTCCTTCGAGGTATCGGTAATTTACTTCACGTAGTAAGGAAACCCGAAGAACAAACAACATAGAAATGGATTCATCACGCTGTGAAAGCCTACAAGATTATTTGATTTTGAAATGTTTGTAGATTTCTATGATTGTGATAATAATATTACTACTGGAAAGTAATTATTCTTAGGAAATATATTATTATATTGTAATAAAATGATATCTATTGTATATTATAATCTGACTTTAATTCTAATAAGTATCTTCCTTCACTGTGCACCTTGCCCCAAAAGTTGTAGCAAACTTCAGAGGTAATTTTGTAATTATGCTTCGAGTAAATTTACAAAAATAAAATTTTTGCATGCTCGGAGTACAAAAACTTAGTATCCTGTTTTATTCATGTTTAAAGTCTAACAATGATTCCTTTAGTATTAGCCGAGTAATCCTCCTTGACGTAATTCTTCACATCGCACTACAGCCGTTTGAGAATCAGACGACCCAATGACATTGAAAACATGTCAGAAATATTCACAATTGGCAGCAATTGCCAAGACATTGTAAAGATTTAATCGGAATGTGTCGACTAAGAAACAGATCGAAAACGTAGTTTTTAATTATCAAGATAAGAATGTACAACTGATTTAGATCTGATTTAAGATTATGTAAATCCGGTTGTGATTTCAGAATGAAATTTATTGTCAATGTAAAATGGGGAATTTCAGTGGTTTATTAATTCAATTACAAAAACCTTCTGATATAACAATTATCAGTGATTGACATCAATCTTACGTATCACACGTACGTATCAGTAAGCAGATTAGGCTGTGCAACTGCGTTGTACAAACCAGACAAGATAAGATGAAGCGATTTTTATATAAATTGGCTATCACAATTGAGCACAATCACTTCGTACTACTCAACAAGGTAAGTGATACAAGCTTTAATTTGTTATATATTTGTATTATTTTTTTCATTCTCGTGTTGGATGTGACGTTCGACGTGGACGGGAGGTCATGGACTGTCCGTCCGCCAAACGGATAGACTTTTGGTATTAACCAGGCACAGCGCGCGGAGCTTGTCTATCCTTCGTGCCCATTCGTGCGCTGGATGTCAGACTTTAACGATGTGACAATACTTCGACGTTGCCAAACGATAAATAAATAAATTATTTTTTTCTATTTTGACATAATTATGTATTCATATTCTTGTTCTCATAATCTTCACGGATTTGAACAATTATGTAGTCTCTCAACTAATGTACTTACTACATTTACGAGGTGGCAAAGTTGATATTCTGATTCATGGCCCTCAAAACCATAGGAAAAATGAAAAAAAGTAGTTCTATTTTTTTTTTAACGGCAACACTATCATGTATTGGACCGAAGCCTGCGATAGTAGAGTACAAGCCTACATCCTCGAATTCCATCACCGCCACGAGTGGTGACATCACCTTGTCTCGGTGACAAACACTTAAACTACTGAATATTTTTTCCCATACATGTGCATGGTGTCATCTTTGTCAAATGTCAGTTGGACCCGGCCGGCCTCGATTGGACTATAATGGCTAAAGGCGATCGCAAAGCCTGTCACTGAAAAGTGACTTTAAAAAAAATTGAACTATAACTATTTTGAAAGAATCTCAGGAGAATATAGATGTATTTTAGAGATTAACCTTACATAATATTGAGGTGGTCGATAGCCTGGTTGGTAACGTGCTCGACTGTTAATCCAGTGGGCGCGGGTTCAATCCCCGACTTACTCCACTTCACAACACAAGCTTTTAAGCTTTCTGTGAAGTGTACAAAGATGTATTTGGGTTTATTTCGATAAACCCAGATTCATTTTTTTATAAAAAAAAAAAAAAATATTTTGCTGAAGTTACTACATCACTAGATGAAGCTCTAAGGAAGAAAAGATCCATACACAAACTGATAATATGTTTGTTTTTCTTACAGGTACAGCGATGTTGAAATTGAAAGTTTTCTTACTGGGGCTCGCTCTGGTGAGTGGAGGCGTCATTGACTCCAAAAATGTCAAAGGTTATGAGAAGTTCTTGAGAGCTTCTGTGAGAGGAGCATATCAAGGTAGAAATATTCAATAGATTAGAATAAAATAGAATATTGATTTCAATGTCTGTGAATTTTCACAGGTAGCAGTACCTTCATCTGGGGTTATTCTGCCTGTCCATGGGTAGCTTTGGCCTAACGCTTTTTTTTGTTAAACTGCTAACCAGAGGTCATAGGTAATTAATTTGTTATTTTTTTGTTTCTGGTAATGTAAACACACCTTTTCTGGGTGCACTGGAACAATTAAAAAAATTGACAATTTCTTTTAAACAGTTTGTAGCGAAAAAATATAACCTTATTATTTCATCAACACTAAACCAAGTTTGCTCTGAAAAAAAAAAACGGACTGTAGATGGGATATGGGGCAGGGTAAGAGAGCATCTTGACTCGGTTAAATAGGTGCACAAACTGAAGCCAATGATAGTATACAAGCCTGGACATACGAATAACATCAGCACCCTGATTGGTGACGTCACCTTGTATCGGTGGCAAACACCTTCTCTCGGTGACAAACACTTGGGCTACGTAATATTTTTTCGCATACATTTTCTCCCAATCTTGGTGATGTCATCATCGTCAAATGTCAGTTGAGCCGGGCCTGTATGATAATACTATTGCTTTCGGCCTAATATAAATAATATGAAACACAGATACAGTCTGTCAAAAAAGAGTTGGTGGCGGATTAAATTGGAACTACAATTTTGTTTGCTGGCAATGAGGCTGCTTGTATGGAAATTATACAAGTGTTGCCATTATGGTTGCCAAAAAGCTACATGTGGCGTCCTCATCGAACACCAACTCTTTTTTGACAGACTGTAACAACATTTCATTCTCATTGCACTGTGTTTTGTTCACAGAACCTTTAACACCAGAGTTAGGAGAACATCAGAGTCCTTGGGAGAGAAGTGGCAAGTTTGAAGGAGATATTGTCCTCACTGAAGAACAGATTACTTCTATGGTAAAGGACTTTTCTGGTGGAGTGAGAAACTCTGTTTTAAACACTAGACAACATTGGCTAAGTGGAATTATTCCTTACACCATCAGAAATGACTTTAGTAAGATTATTGTTTTATTAAATCTTGACATACGTATAAAAAAACATGTATGTAGTAACATTAGTCCTGAAGATTGCTTCAGCAAGTAGGTCAAAAGCTCGACAACATCGACAATCCACACACGGTACACCCGAGAAGAATGGAGAAGAGAGTATGTATGTATGTATTTGGGTATGTTTGTTCCACCATAACTCTGGAACGCCTGGAGCAATTATGACAAAACTTGGTACACAAATGTCTTGCTATCTGGAAACGAGTACTGTGTGGCAGAAACTTCTGGGAATGCGGAACCTTCTGAGAAATTTGCTGATGAGGGGATCTAAGGGTTGTGTGGGGTCGTGCGTGGTGTCGTATGAAAGGGCATTGGAAAATAAATTCAGATCGCCAGTCATGTTTTGTCCAGCTCAGACCATCGGGAGATGCCGTAGAAAATTGTAGAGGTTAATAGAACCTTCCAGAAAGCTGTGGAAATTAATAGAACATTGCAGAACCTTCTAGAAAATTGACAAAATGAATGAACAGATGAACGCAGTTCGGGTCATACTGTCGATTTACTTCACCATCCAAATTTGACGTTGCGAAGCACGGGTAACTAAGCTAGTATGAAATTATTTTAAACTGGTGAACGTAGTCATGAGAAGGAACGACTACCTTCTTTATTCGCACTTAGGCCAGAGCAAAGCAGGTAGTCGTTCCTCCTCATGACTACGTTCGCCAGTTTAAAATAATTTCATACTAGTGTTAATAATTCCTATCATACTGTAAAAACTTTATAGCCATTTTAGTTAAACTGTTTGTTATAATATTACATAGAATATTATCATCAACTTCCAATATTTTCTTAAGCTCCTTCCCAGGTTGCGGCCATTCAAGCTGCAATTAAAGAGATTGAGGAAAAATCCTGCGTAAGATTTGTACAAAGGACCACTCAGGAAAACTACATCCTTGTAACTGTAAGTTGATCCTCCACTCTTATTAATGTTTACTAATTTATGTAAAGATATAACACCCATGGACGTCATCAGGGGGGGCAGCTGACCCCCCCTGCCCTTGAGAGATTGGAATAGGTATTTATTTTTTCATTCTAAGTGGTAAGACCTCACAAAAAATCACATTACAACAACACATTTTCTCATTATATCGAATTTTCTAAAATTAGTACGAAAATCCATCAGTTTCATAAAAAAAAATCTCTTTTTCTTAAAAAGTAATTTTTTCTCACATGTCTCACAAAAATTTACACGTTTTTTATGCTATATCAACTTTTGAAAACTTTGTTGCCCCCCCCCTAGCTCTGAGACCGGCGACGCCCCTTATAACACCCCTTCCCTTCTCTTTCCTACATCGTGTTATATTGGCGGATAGTTTTTAACCACAAAAAATTGAATTATATATTTTCAGGGATCATTATAATAATTTTAGGGATAATTATATATTCATATAGGGATCACATACAGGATGCTGGGCCTATGTTGGTATGATTGGAGGAGTGCAAGAAGTGAACATTTCACCTAGCGTCTGCTTCCATCACGGAGTTATCGTCCATGAATTCTTGCACGCAGTTGGATTCTATCATCAACAGAGTACACACAACAGAGATGAGTGGGTCAGGATTGTTTGGGAGAAGATTTGGCCAGGTAATAACAATACATCATCATCATATGTTCCTCTAACTCCTGGGGGAGCATAGGGTGGCTACAACATCTTTTCATTGGTCTCTGTCCTGGGCCATGGTCTTGACATCCAACCATTGTAGATCGGTTACCCTCAACTCTGCAAGCATGGGGCGTCGCCAAGTAGTAGTTGGGCGACCCTGTCGCGCCTTCCTGAATAGCAATACAAACCTATTTTAAAACAAATCAAATGAAAAAATTGCAATTAAGTTAGTGAGAGGGTGATTCCAAGTCATTTGCCTGGTCGAGGATACAAAGCATATGTATATCTTCGCCAGGAGCTCCTATCTCTCCTAGTTTCCAAGACCCTCTGGCCACAACTAGACTCTCTCCTCACACACCTTGGCCTTCTGCCTTCTCTGCTTATTTTTTGTTTATTGTATTCAATCATACGTAGGCCTGAGACGGGCGCTTGTACTCGTTAATTTTTACATATCATTATACAATCAAACTGCCAATACAAATCATTATACAATTAAAGTTGAACAAGGCAGAACAAAAACTTGAGCAGATTAAACAGTTCATCAAATCTGTCGACGCCGATCGGAGTGTAAAGAGTTCCAATTGGCATTTCGTTAGAGGCATACATGGTGATAACAGAATGGAATGCTGAACTGAGTGTATAAGGATCAGATCAGCATTCACGTCAAACAGTAGTCGACATTGACCACACATTCTGACAGCAAGAGGAGGCCTGTACATAGTTTACGGGGCTTGCAGAGTTTTTATTACGAGCATTTTCTCCGGCATCCGGATGACGAGGACTCTCTTCGAAAAGAAATATTGGTTCTACGGAAATAAGTATGAAAAAAATCTTTAATTCGTTTTAAAAGATCTAACAGTCAATTGTTGGAATATTTCAGCTGCGGAAAACAATTTTGTCAAAAGAACATCGAATCAAGTGACCAACTTTGATGTTGAATATGATTATGGCAGTATCATGCATTATGATCTCTGGGCATTCAGTGTCGATGGCGGCAAGACAATCCTTCCACTGAAGGTAAATAAACCTAATATTTTATAAACATCATTATTCTATATCTTCGTTGTTGGTTCTTCGGATTTCCTTACTGCGTGTAGAATGGTTGGAAATGGAACAATAACTACTTCATCCTGAAGATGGCAGTAGGATCGCTGACGAAAGCTCGGTCATTCAACCATGCCAACCAACTATAGTAAAATTATTTATAACTGTCGAATGCAGTCATAAAATTAGACCGAGACGGAACGACTACCTGCTTTATTCGCACCTTATGGCTCTGGCATAAGTGCGAATGAAGCAGGTAGTCATCCCTTCTCGGTCTCATTTTTATTACTGCGTTCGACAGTTATAATTAATTCCATTATAATATTCTCTATACATTTTCTATGCATCAAAGAACTTACAGATTATATTCTTATTTTTTAGCCAACCAATGAAGTTATTGGGAATAAAGACGAGATGAGTCCCGGAGACGTCAGGAAACTGAACCTTATGTACAAATGTTACTAATAATACGACCACTATACTAAATATGTATTAACAAGAAGAATAAAGATATCTGTTGTCGTGTGTCTCATGGAAGTCTTTTAATAAATTCCTATTCATGCAGAAAGTAATTTTGATAGAAAACGTAGGTTTTTTACGAATGGTTGAAAATTTCTTTCGATTCATAATGTACACAGTATATAGGGTTACATGTTTTTTTTTAGTTATGAATTTCTAATTTAAACACTTTGAAAAGCAAATTAACATGCAAATAAGTCACCTGGCTATCAACCAATCGGAGCGCAGCATTGGAGGCTATAGATGCTATCTATATTCAGGAGAAGTTTTAGTTGATTATACAAATTTAATCTGCAACATACACACTTAATAATTTAAAATGCACAATTTAAGTAAAACACATTTATGATAAAATTCTACTGCGATTTTTAATCTGACATCGAAATCAAATATGTGTGCAGAATTTCAAGGTGCTGGGGCATTTGTAAAAGTTATTAAAATTTGAAGAGGAAAATGTAGATGCAGAAAATTGCAAATAAACCTGTTGTCTGCCTAGGGCGGAAAAATCCGTGCGCATTCAGAAATAGGTATTAGGTATTTCAAAATGAAAATAGCGGGAATACGCCCATTTTTTGAATGTGGACTCGATTACACAAAAGGACAAAATACTATCAATTAAAATTGTTTTATAGTAAAAGTATAACTATTTCTGGATACTTAATAATATTGAATAGTAGTAATATTCCACCTCTTTTTATACCAGACCCCTTTTGCTGTTAGTGATGTTCCTTCGATTATCCGGATTATCCTTTCGACGATGGCGACCTCAACGGGCAACAAGTGAATTAAAATTTAGTCGCGTAGGGACGTCGGGAGGGGAGGTTGCCGTCAATTTTTTTGACAAATATCTTCTTTTAAAACCAGTATTTTTTACGTTTCATGACATAAAAAAGGACTTCTTTCTAAACAAAAGTAATTTTCCACAGTAATTGTGTCAACTTTGTCTCTTAACAGTGGCTGAATTGACATGGAATTATATTATTTTGATGCAAATAGAAAGATCGTCACGCGAAAAAATACTGAATAATACGTTTAGGATTATTAATTGTAAATGTGAAGATCAACATTGTTGTTAGTGTTTGTGTCGTGTGAGTTAAAATAAAATATGAATGTGTGATTTTTAATTGAATTTTGATTGAAAACGTAAACATTTCAGTGTCAATGTACGATTTACTACAATATTTGGTTATTGAAAAGTGACAGATGTATCTGATAGTATCGTTGTTTCATTCTCGCACGTGTTCGTAGTAAAGAAACTATTCCTAACAATCCTAACAAAAGTTGTACAACTCGTTTTGGACAATGGCGTTCATCTCTCATACATAAATAAATGAATTTATTTATATCTGTCAATCTCCATAGATCGTTGTGATAAATTGATCTTAAATAGGATTGTTTATGGCCTACTTTATCCATTAAATAGAAGGGAAATAATAATAACCTATAGTACTTTAAGTACTTAAAAAAAAAAACTAAGGACTAAATTAGACTATTTTATATGTTCTGATGTTTTAATGTTGATTTTTATTATGTCATTAATCTCAACTCAATAATTATTTCCCATACTAGCCTCGGAAAATAATAAAAACACAAAATAACCCATTTATCTACTGTCAAAACTTCATTAGGGTGATTATTGTCATATGCAAAAATATTTAAATTCAAAATGTTCGATAACTGTAAAAGTGTGGTGCGCAAGACATTAAGTGCCACCCTATTAAAGTTTTATATTCTCAAATTGAAATACAAAAAGTTAGGTGGGACAAATCAGAAAAAACTTAGTTGTAAAAAGTATACAAAACTTGTAGAAGACTAGATACAAAAATATGTAAGGTGAATTTTTTTCAAATTGATTTGGACAAATAATATGGCGAAATTTGACAGTTTTTTGTGAAATTTTCGTATAAATATATCTAATTAAAATGGAAGACAGTTCGCCAGATCTGTCGCTAAAGCTGCGCCGCGGGTCCAGCGATTCCAGGGACTCGTTTTATATGGACTTCGCCCAAGGAATCGACTCTGACATTGAGGAGGTCACAACTATAGTTGGCCCGAGACCTTTGACGGATAAACCTATTCCTGAGGGAGGCGATACAGATACCTTGAACACTCCCTCAGGGTTGGATGAAGTCAAGGATTTACCATGGTAAGAAATCAATTTGTTTGGAACAGTATTTTGAATGATATCGAATGATTATAGAGACTGGAAAATTTCATTTGTGAATTTCGTTCTTTTTACGCGATTTTTGTGCTTTTCACAGGTAAAACGCGATTTTTAGCATTTCTTTCGTGAATTTTCGTGTATTTGACGCGAATTTCAACCTTTATTTTGGAGAAACGTAAATTACAACATTATCAAAAAGGCACGGGCCTTTGAGAGTAAGAAGAACCACAGCAAAAAATCTTGCAAAGGGGCGTCTTTTGTTTTATATGAAAATATTATTGTTTTATTTTATTGTTTTAGGGATTTTTGTATAAAATATTGTTCTCGTAAAAAAAATATACCTACTCTTGTATTAAAAGCCGTAAAATTGTTTACTTTAATGAGTAAATGTATGTAAAATAACACCACATTGGCCAAAAATATGAAAAATAACACCCCCTTTTGCAACAAATAACACCACTTTTCACAATTTATATACTTCTTCTACTACTCATAGATGGCTCTAGTGGTAGGAAGTAAAAAACGGGGATTCCCCTGAACTACATCAGTATATTTAATTTATCGCTGTTGCTGCTGGCCGGTGTTATCAATTGTGTAGAATTTACGCCAGATTAAAAAAAGACACCATAACATGACATTGTAAAGGCCTTGCAACCGTGAGACTTCCAAAATGTTGATATTATGACATAAACAATGAGTAAATGGCGCTGCAGGCGATTTTCTTTATCAGACTGAGTAGAGAAGGTCATGACATTGATCTATTATCTGTACCATCCGTCTTGTCCACCGTTCTGACGTTACCTGCAAGTGGAGTTTAGATTGTATTGTTGGTAGCCCTGATTGTCGAATCTTGTCGTAAGAGCTGTCAAAGGTTCCCAATATTCTCACATTGTATTTTTTACAAGTAACCTACAATGCCGAAAATATTACAAATAGGCGCTAGAGAAATAATTTTAAAGGCAGGATAGTTTTGCGAGTTGGAAAAAGAAAAAATACTCCGATAATCCTATTAAACCGCCATCACAAATTAGAAAAAGTGTTGCCAGTTTATTCTAATAATTCGAAAATTGGCAATTTTTTTAAACAACAGTTCTAAAATATAATTTTGAAGAAGCGAAAAAATATAACCATCACATCAAGCAACACTAAACCAAGTTTGCACCGGGGGACTTCTAACGCGAAATGCATTGTAGTTTATTTTCTTTATTTATTTATTTATCGTATGGCTAACATCACGCCTATTTATTTTCTTTGAAAGAAGATAATAAAGAATGCGTTAAATAAATAACATTAATTATCGCTGCAAGTTAAAGAAATCAAACATTTGCGATAAGCTAATTGGATTTTGTAGGTATGTAAAATATAAATCTCGAACCTATTAACTAAATATGTATTATTATGGTGATGATTTTAACCGTTA
This sequence comes from Ceraclea dissimilis, assembly GCA_963576895.1. Taxonomy (NCBI): domain Eukaryota; kingdom Metazoa; phylum Arthropoda; class Insecta; order Trichoptera; family Leptoceridae; genus Ceraclea; species Ceraclea dissimilis. The sequence goes on from OY756360.1 coordinate 19,751,966, forward strand.
ATTTTAAAGGTAGGTATGCTAGTTTGTTGGATAATCAACACGCATTTGAATAATATTTTATTGAATTAATTAGTATGCATGTGACAACACATAACATAACAGAAGTGAGCGCAGATATATTTTAATAAATTTCCCAAATGAGAAAATTATTATGAGAATAAATGTTTCAATGTACAATGTTTGAACCATCGGTATAAATAGGTATAAGTATTTAAATAGGTATTTCTATTCTATGAGTGAATGATTCACTTTATACCGCGTCGTGAAAAACTTTACCGAAAAAATATTATAGCACAGCGGTTCTTGAAGTCCTAGGGTTCCACAAAGCCTGTGTGGGGGGCTCCGCGAAGATACTGGTCATAATGAAAAAAAAATCTAAATATTTCAGCATAAAATTAAAAAAAAATAATTGGGTAAAAGAGTAGTTTTGGTAGTGGAATGCGTAAAATGAGAGAGCGACATTTCAACCAGGAATTTAGTCAACAGTTAACTATTTTTTGTCACGTCTATATGGGTATATTTTTTTTTTGAAAACTTCGATGCTGGCGATTCCTATGTATCATGATTATTAATAAAAAATACTTACACATTAACCAGTTTTTGATTATATTAGGGCTCTGTCAAATATTTATCATTCCAAAAGGGTTCCGTCGCCAAAAAAGTTTAAGAACCGCTGTTACAGCATCTTTTTAGAGATACTTCACAAAAAATATTATTCATCATCATATAATTCTATGAATGTCCAGCGCAAGATATCTCTGCCCAAAGATTGACTATTTAACAGTGGCAAGGGGTGGATTTCGGCAGAAAGGAAGCCGGGGCTAACATTTCTTATGGGATTACGTTAGATTATTTACCAATCATTTTTTCCAAAGGGTAACTCGATGGGAATCGTGTTCTTTGGTAGCTTCGCGCCTGCTATTTAATGACGTGTCCGTTATATGAAAACGAGTTCTTTTATGATTTTATTTATTCACTAGAATTTAGGTATTTATGAGATGATTTAATATGACAAAAATTCATTTCAAATAACAAATATATCCTCACATCATACAAGAGATCATTCTTGGTTTGGATGGAATACAAAATCATAGAAATATAATACATTATCATATACTACATAGTACATACACACTAATGGCTAGAATATATTCTCAAGTCACGAATTTCGGCAAAGCATTTTATTTTAGTGAACATGTACTACAATAGTGCCCAATCCCACCAACTTCCACCTAGGAAGGAGAGTCCTAAGAAATTTCCTTACAAAAACAGAGATAATATTATATTTATTTAGTTATGGAGCGTCGTGCAGCAAAAAATCCATATGAAATGCAACATGCAACTCACCTACGTTAGGTGCCCAAATATCTCCGCTCAGAATCTAATATTATCTCTGTTTTTGTATGGAAATTTCTTAGGACTCTCCTTCCTAGGTGGTAGTTGGCGGGATTGGGCATAGATCCAATATATCTCAAATGACGTTTGAAATACTTAAGTAAGTACCTACTATTTCACGGAAAAATATTCACTAAGGCGAGCTTCATTTGAGTCGTACACCTACCTATTTTTCTCAGGAAGATTTCCCGTGGGTGCAGTATTATAGTAAATTTCAAATACCCTTTTGCGAATATAAAATGTCCAGTTTTCGTGTTGATTTTTTGATGTTTCGGTCAGTCTTTCAGCTGCCATGTCCGCGGGTGGTGAAACAGGCAACTGACCGAAATGTCAAAAAACAAGGTGATAAAAAGATACTACCCGAAAACTGGATAACATCAGTCGCGTCCCCAGAACAACAAGACCCTCTTCGACCACTTATCTTCTGGATCTCTGGCCATGTGACCTGCCCACCGCTATTTGAGAGTTTCGATACATCGATCGTCGTAAAAATACAGTCTAACAATTACTCTTACATGAATTTGGGATTGTAGGTTTTTTTTTTCACTATATACCTACCTGGTATATAGTGAAAAAATTTGTTGACAAGTAAAAATATAAATATTGAATTGACAATAATTATGATCGCCTTGTATTCCTTCAATTTCCACATCTTCATCATTCCATCTACTTCAATCTCCTAGACAACTTTTTACAGCTTTTCTATGAAAGAAAACTCCTGTAGTCTGTAGGTATTTTAATGAGAACATCTTCTGTTTCTTAGAATAACAAAGGAGTCAGCTTACAAAGAGTGCAGCTGTGGTGTGTTATTTAAGAATTCTTTTAGACTAGCTGGGTGTACTCTTTGTTGTTTTTCTTGTCTTATACCCCGGGAAACCTAGACATACAAGGTATGGCCACCGTGCAAATCGTATAGTAGTTCTGATTTTTGGATATGTTATATAGGTTAGTCCCCTGGTTAAGAATCCAAGTTTGTGACCTCCCAACCCTTGTGCGTTCACTAGGGCGAGCCAAAAACTGACGAAATTTCGGTCTTTTCTTAAATTATTAATCATAACTTTTTAACAATGCATTTTAGAGAGTAAAGCTGTATGTAGAAGTTGAAGAATATTAAATTCTCTGCAACTTGAGCCTACAAAGTTTTTTTGTAAAACTATTATTTAAAGAGTTATGAGATATCGTAATTTGCCATTTTTCCTGAAAAATGCTGTTTTTTTACAAAATTTCTCATTTTTTAAATATATTTCCTGAAATGTACGTTGTAGAGAAAAATGTTATAAGTAAATGTTGTAGATCGTTTAATTTAAAACAAGTTTGAGGTCAACATTTTTTCTCTCGGACCAATAACAACAGAGTTGTGACCTTCTGAAAAAATATCAGACGAATATTTAAGCAACATTCAGTATAGTAGGTATGATATTAGTTATAAAAAAAATGCAATCAAAGAAATTATTTTTTTGTAGGTTATTAAGGTTAGTTTCGTGGTTCAGAATCCAAGTTTGTGACCTCCCCGCCCGCGTGTATTCACTAGGGTGGGCCAAAAACTACTGAAATTTCGTTAATTTTTCAGTTTATTGTTTCTATTTTTTTAATTATCCATTTTAGAGTAAACAATTGTGAGTAAATATTGTAGAGTATTAAATTTTCTGCAACTTAGGTTAGTCACGTTTGTTTAAAAAGCTATTATGTAAAGAATTATATAACAAATAACATAATTTTGAAACGAAAAAAAATTTTTTTTTTCTCTTTTTGTATTATTTTTCAGAATGGTACATAGTAAGAAAAAATATTATTAGCGAATATTATAGGATATTAAATTTGCAACAAAAAATGGAACTAGACTTTTTTGCCTTGGACTAATAATAAATGAGATATGGCGATCTGAATATTGACTATTGACCTTAAATTAATTTTCAGGACAGCATATCTCATATCTCATTTTGTATTAGTCCAAGGCAAAAAAGTCTAGTACCATTTTTTGTTGCAAATTTAATATCCTATAATATTCGCTAATAATATTTTTTCTTACTATGTACCATTCTGAAAAATAATACAAAAAGAGAAAAAAAAAATTTTTTTTCGTTTCAAAATTATGTTATTTGTTATATAATTCTTTACATAATAGCTTTTTAAACAAACGTGACTAACCTAAGTTGCAGAAAATTTAATACTCTACAATATTTACTCACAATTGTTTACTCTAAAATGGATAATTAAAAAAATAGAAACAATAAACTGAAAAATTAACGAAATTTCAGTAGTTTTTGGCCCACCCTAGTGAATACACGCGGGCGGGGAGGTCACAAACTTGGATTCTGAACCACGAAACTAACCTTAATAACCTACAAAAAAATAATTTCTTTGATTGCATTTTTTTTATAACTAATATCATACCTACTATACTGAATGTTGCTTAAATATTCGTCTGATATTTTTTCAGAAGGTCACAACTCTGTTGTTATTGGTCCGAGAGAAAAAATGTTGACCTCAAACTTGTTTTAAATTAAACGATCTACAACATTTACTTATAACATTTTTCTCTACAACGTACATTTCAGGAAATATATTTAAAAAATGAGAAATTTTGTAAAAAAACAGCATTTTTCAGGAAAAATGGCAAATTACGATATCTCATAACTCTTTAAATAATAGTTTTACAAAAAAACTTTGTAGGCTCAAGTTGCAGAGAATTTAATATTCTTTAACTTCTACATACAGCTTTACTCTCTAAAATGCATTGTTAAAAAGTTATGATTAATAATTTAAGAAAAGACCGAAATTTCGTCAGTTTTTGGCTCGCCCTAGTGAACGCACAAGGGTTGGGAGGTCACAAACTTGGATTCTTAACCACAGGGCCGACCTATATAACATATCCAAAAATCAGAACTACTATACGTTTTGCACGGTAAAATTCTCTATTTCCTGGAGTATTACCTTTGTCTAACACCTTTTCTTCTAGTTCACGTATGCAAGTCTCTCACTGATTACAGTGATTACACAAATACACATTTCTGCATAGATACCCACATAACACAAATGTGTACAGTGTGCTTAGGGCTGCCACCTCTCCGGGTTTGACCCGGAGTCTACGGGTTTGAGTGGTGTTCTCCGGGCTCCGGGTTAGCATAGTGTATCTCCGGGTCTGAAATTTTTGTCAGGACTAAAAAAAAAGGAAAATACTCGGGGTCCCGGTCCCCCCCCCCCATAGAAAAACTGGGTCTCCGGGTCAGCATAGTAAATCTCCGGGTTTGGAATTACGGTGTGGACCAAAAAAAAAAAAAAGGGTCAACATGGTCACAAATTCGTTTTTTCCGAATCTCTGGGTCTACGCTCTTACAAAGGTGGCAGCCCTAAGTGTGCTCCATTTTTGCCTTTCAGTAAGATACGTCTTCTCACAAATCTGCCTACAGCAGAGTTGAAACTATTGTTCTCTCTTAGAACTAATGTACTTTATCTCAACTGATATGCAGCGATGGATGGATTTTCCATCAGGTTTTGGACTGATCGTCGGCTGGCTTAACGTGGTCACTTAAGTAACCTTCACCTATTCTAGTCCACCCAACACAGAACCTCTAGCCTGACACATTGGTGTTCTACCCGCTGTGCTACGTAGGCCAGAGGTTGGAGCGAAATGGAATATTTTAGTGTGCGCACCGACCATCTTTCTGATTCCCCAAATTGTCTTTTTACTAATCTAATTATAGGGTAGATGGTAGTAATGAAATCATGAAATCAAATCTTAACCATAAATTATAACATCGACACAAAATGTCAGGAAATGCATATAAAGCTGTAGATATTGAAAAACTCATTTTTGGATCTGGTAACTTATATGGATCAGTAGTTAATTGCAAACCCAAATACTTTCGTGTATACACCTTGCACTAGGCTAAAACCCTGTATCGCAAAGTGTGGAATACATTGCTAGCGCCGAGATTTGAGCCTGGCACCTCCCGCTTGAGAGACTGCCGCCTCAACCAACTGCCCCAATCATATCCTCTACAACCATTTTTAGTGTTGAGATCTTAAAAACTGTAATAAAATTTAGTTTAAAACTTATAAACATCGTATTTTATTCTGCCGTAGAATTCCAACTTTAATTCCCATACAACTTTTATGCATTTTATTACCGTGTTGATTATATTATATTCTATGTTGTAGGTATAATATAATATTATAAACAATTAATATTAACAGGAAACCGCATAACTCCACGTCGCTACGGATCATGAGTTTTATTTAAACTTTGGTAGCTGGTAACTGATGGTACCATGGAGATTAAAGCACTTTTTATAGCTTTCTTATTATAATAATGTTTACAAACAATACAACACTAGAGCTATCGTACATATAATAGAAATGGACGTATGTATTTGTGTTTGTTGCGCCATAACTCTGGAACGCCTGGAGTAATTTCAACCATGCTTGGTACACGAATGTCTTGCTCTCTGGAAACGAATACTGTGTGGCAGGAACTTCTGGAAATGTGAAACCTTCTGAGAAATTAGGGGATTCAAGGGTTGTGTGTGATATCATATGAAAGGCCATTGGAAATTCAGATCGCAAGTTATATTTTGTCCAGCTCAAGCCATCGGGAAACATCGTAGACAATTGTGAGGATTAACCGAACATTGTAGAACCTTCTAGAAAGTTGTCGATCATGTACTTCACCATCTAAATTTGCTGGTGCGAAGCACGGATAACTCAGCTAGTTCTCTATATAATGCACATCCTAACATGGCTGGACCGTGTTAATGCATAATGTTATATAATTACCATAATTACTTAATACACAAACACCCCCCCCATTGAATTAAATCTTTTGACATTAACGAAAGTACCTGAGGTCGCTCACAAATATATTTTTTTTAAACTAGGACCCCAACTATGTAGTCACGGTCATTTCCCGCGGCATTGAGGTTCAAAATCGCATGAACGATCGCATGAAAAATGTTAAAAATGGCCTCTTTTATTTTACTTTTTGGGGTTAATTTCGCTCCATTGAAAAAACTTTCACGTCATTTACTAGACTTTTATGCATTTTTTCAATACCTAAAAAAATACTCTACACCACCTTCGAGAAACGAGTTTCTGTCTTTCGGAAAAAGGATCAGAGATGTTTTTTACATTTTTATGAGAAATCTGTACAAGATATAAAAAATCTTTTACGGTCATTAACTAGATAAAGGTTCAATGAATCCACCCTGTTTTTTTTTTGCCAAAGCATATTTAGTAATGTTTTCGAGACCTAATACCTCATCCACATGCTCGCCGACCTGTCACGTTTTTTGTGTTCATGGGTAAAAAGGCGTTAACCGTCGGCTACGTACACTTCAAGACAAATATTCAATCCACACACCTTTTTACTCGCGAACACCACTCGAACGCGACCCATAACGATCATGTGGCGCCAGCATAAGGTCTCCCGTTTATTGATTTTTAATAAATGTCGATACGCCTAACTTTAAACTATTCAAATTTAAAATCATAAAATATATAAGGATGATCGAAAATATGTATTAGAAAAACTTAAGGGCCAGGCACACCCCAAAATAAAATTGTATTATCTTAGATGATTGAATTATACGGATATATCTGATAATCACTAAGATAACCGTTTGTAATATTATTTTTGTACATATTGTGTGTACTGTAGATGTACAATAATTGTGTGATAACTAACCATAAAATATTTTATTTGTTGATCTGTCATTTTGTCAGACAGGAAACACAGTAATTATTCAATGACAAGAGTTCATAATCCCCATACACATAGAGTTTTTCTCGTCATGCATTCGGGAAATATTTTTATTGTATTCTCTGTTAGATTAGAATACATGATATTATATTTTGAACCCAACTTAACCGTGGTATATCATGGCTGAAAAAGATATCGGTAATAATGAATTTTGGCACAAATGAACATTATTATTTATTCTATTTAAGGCCCCCCACTCATTTGCGAATGATCTTAGGCCCAAATGAACATATTATGTAAATAAATCATAACGTATAATTTCACTTTTGAACTCATGGAGGCATGTCTCGCTCTCAGTATGGAAATTATTTAAATTCTTATTTCTAGTGTCTTATCTTATACAGCCATCTCTGTCCAGTGTTGAACGTAGGCCTCCCCATCTATCTATCTATACCCTCACGCCGCGTCCTTTGCAGGGTAGGCAGAGAGGACAGAGCGCCAGACAGCCCTATACTTACTACAAAACATGTTAAAATTTCAAGCAAGAAGATATCATTACATTTGTTTGTTCACTAGGGCGAGCTTATCGCAACGCTGCGATCTCTTCCAGTTGACGCCAGTCATTACCATTAGGTACGACCTATAAGAACAAATTACCCATAGGATAGGTAATCTCACGTCATCTGTATTACCTCTTCCCGTATTTTTTCTAGCGCCCTGATGTTATCGTCAGAGCAACGGTGATGTCGGAAACCCTGTGGAATAAAAAATAGCGTATAAAAAAGTGATCATTGTTATGCGTAGATTTCTTAGATGATGGTAAATTATAATCTATGACTCTACTGCCCAATCCCACCAACTACCACCTAGGAAGGAGAGCCCTAAGAAATTTCCATACAAAAACAGAGATAATATTCTATTTACTTAGTTATGCAGCGTGAGTTCTGCAATAATTCCGTATGAAATGCAACATGCAACTCACCTACGTTAGGTGCCCAAATATCTCCGCCCAGAGTAGGTGAGTTGCATGTTGCATTTCATATGGAATTATTGCAGGACTCACGCTGCATAACTAAGTAAATAGAATATTATCTCTGTTTTTGTATGGAAATTTCTTAGGGCTCTCCTTCCTAGGTGGTAGTTGGTGGGATTGGGCATACGAGTGATTTCAGCATCACAAAAAAAGGTTTGAAACCGTTGGAAATTGATTTCCGGATATGAAAATCGTTATCGTACTCCTGAATAGCGAATGAAGCAATTTCCTGTACGGAATTGTAATCAAAATCTATACAGATAAGTTGTAGACGTGAACGAATTCATAATTTATCGGAATGTCTCTACAAGTCCGAGATCCAGCCGCTAAAAATATGACCTATCTGTTTTTTATTCGAAACGTGGTTTAGAATTTAGATGATAGCTTACACACGGAGTCATGCATCACACTAGGGTTGACTATCAAAATCTTGCCGCATCCAGCTCCCTGCCCCTCCCCCTTAAAAAGTCCCCATTCGCGGTTTTATTTTTTATTTTTTCAGGAATATGGTAAGAGATGCGAGAAAGTAGCCTCACTAAATTCTCTATAAAAATGTTCTATACATTTTTTTACGTAGGACTAGTAATTTACCAGCAATGGCTGGTCAAAATACCGAAATTCTTTTGAAATACTATAAAAATACATTTAAACTAATTTGGTGGCTAAAGGTCCTGGAAACTGCGAGTGACAGGGGCCTCTGGCGAAAATACATCTGACAGCCCCCGACCAAACCAAGGATATAAAGGAAAGAAGATGTGTTTATATATGTATGGTTGAAAATTTATAAGAGCTATGCGAAAAAATAATCAAGAAAAAATACGGAGATATGTATGTAAAACCCCAATATTTTGTAATTTAATATGTTTTTCAGTCCTGTTTATCGGGCCTACATAAAAATAAATGAGAAAAATGGGTCGGTACCTTGATAATTCTTCATTAGCTTTCAAAGTAGATACCCAACCCATCTGTGCCCGTGTTGGAGAAATGTAATAATTTATATATGTATGTACGTTATTTCGTTGTAAGGCCGGGTTCATAGGAAAGGAGGATTTTTCAGTTTACCTGGAAAAAGTACGCTACCCTTGTTTGTAAGCCTCTGATTCAGCCGCGCCGTTGACAGTAATTGCATGTACACAGTATATTTCAGATTTTACTACACCGTAAAATATGTATTTTATATTCTACGGTGAATTTACGTACACATTGTATGTATAAAGGTTTCCCCACATCTGAAGCGACTGAATTGTTTGCGAATAAGTCGTTGCAAACTGAAATGTTTGCAAGCATCATTAAGCTTCCCAAGGGGTGCATCGTTGATTATACCTTAGGTAGGCGGAGAGATCACAGGACGTCACACTGCTTTATCCTTAAACACATCCCTTGTTTTCGTCACGTTCTTGCAATCCGTCATACACGCACGTCTTTTCCTTTTACCATTTATGCTACATATTTGCCCATTCATGTTCCGGCTATACGTCCGTCTCTGAGGATCTATCTCCTCGACGTACTGAGGCGAGCTAGTTGCCAGGAAGCTGTTGTCAACTATCAAGGTCCGGATGATTTCATATCTGGGTCATGTGCTGCATGGAGAGCAATATCACCTTCTCCAACTGATATTGAAGAGGAAAATTGAGGGACGCCGAAGGCCCTCAGGGTCCCTTATTTTTGCTGAGTCTAGCTCGGTCCAATTGTTTAAATTGTTTTGTAATAAATGATTCTTAAGCTACCTATTTTGTGACGTAGTTCATGATGTATTATCCTCCTTGTAGCAGGGATATTTAAGGGGTTCATTCCGGACGGGCATGCTTCATTCATGCTGGGGGGTACCCTTCCAGCTAACCTTGGGACTGTCTCAGTAACTTTGAGCTGAAAGGGCGAATGAAAAGGCGCCTGTGTTATTCGGGTGTGCGAAGGGATCTTCAGTATAAGATCTTATAAAAAAACGTTTACTTTTTTACTATAGACTTTATAGTTCCCCAAATCACAACCGCGTAATTACTTCTTTTACTTCCTGGTGCATCGACCATAGAAATATTCCATTGCAAACTGTTTCATGTCTAATGGAATCGCATTAAGTCTCTGATGTTGTGCGATCTCCCTTTAAATTCGATAGAGGAAGCTAGTGCCAGTATCTACTTTATATTTCGTTTTTTTTTTACTCGGATTGCAGACAAGAGGACATAAAATTTCTCCGTCTTATTGGATTTGCAGATGGCGGGAATTTTTCTCGCCTCTTCTTAATTCCAATTTCCGTCTTTCTGCAAGTTTTCTCCACTAGTATAACTACTCGTATATACATGTTACTTTTGCATTTTATGGGTATTCATTATTTTATTTTCCTGTATGAAACTGCCATGTCTTTTAAAATTATGGTTCCACCAGAATAAATAAATAATTATCTTACCTAAACACACGAATATCTCACTGATGAGTACACAAATGTTATTTAGGGGTATCTCGAAAATATTTTCCGCGTCTTTAACGTTCAAAATCGCATGCACAATCGCGGCTACCAAGTATACATATCATAGTCTACGCTTTTATATACCGCAATTGTAACTGTCTAATGCTCCTTTTACTAATACATTCAATGTAGCCCCTGTTAAATTTCTAATTGGTTTTTACACATTTAGCCATTGATTTGGATGATGCCGCCTATCCAGTATTTAATTAGACATTTTTACCCATCATTTGAGTTACGTCCCGTTTGCGCCGGGCCTGGTTTTTTTAACATTTTCATAGATTTCTTGCATTTTTTATCTCCATGCTAATACGACGTCCCATGGCAGTGAGTAAGGCCATTCAGTTGGTTATTTGTTTGACTTTTAATCCTTCGGATAAGGACAATCAGGAGACAGGAAATATCAATGAAATATATCATTACATAAGTAATTGTGATTGATTACATTATTATGATTGGCAACGATGCACTTTAATCACATCTTGACAGCCACTCCATCCACATTAACATAATATTTCCAAACAACCTAACCCAATGCCCCTCAAAGTGGTGGTCCACGGACCGGTGCCGGCCCGTGAGACCTCAGTCGCCGGTCCGCAAAGGGCGTCGCGAAATGGACAAAAAACTAGAGTTCTTTTAGGCTCAATGGATACGATTCTTAAGACAATGGTAACAGGTCATATATAGATACCCGGCTATTAAAGAAATGCAATTACTTAAACAAATTTTAATACATATTTGAGTATATCGTAAACGAAAAATAATCAATAAAAAAAGGTACCGGTCCCCGGCGTAATAGAAAAATTGCAGCCGGTCCGTCACACTGAAAAGTTTGAGGAGCACTAACCTACATAAGCTATGATGTCCCGTATCTCATAATCGGAGACAGCCACATCATAACCCTGAATACTCGAAAATATGCGCTTTATGGCTCTTCTTCTTCCTCAGCCTTCCTCCCTCCACTGCTGGACGTAGGCCTCTTCCATTTCCTTCAACTCATCTCTGTTTCTCCCCCTCCGCATCCAGGTTCTTCCGGCTTGAGTTGACTCTAGCAATATCAAAATATGACACTTGACAGCGTCGCAACGATATTCCTCGCTCTGACTTGGTAACCTGTAGTACATGATGGGACATGTTTGAAATATTTTAAAGCAACGTGGTTGACCCAGTTGGTGGACTTCTAATCAGAAGTGCCGGGTTCGAATCTAGGTGCTGACATTACACTCTACAACTTTTAGCTTGCTGTGAAGTGTGCATGAAAGTATTTGGGTTTACGGATACAGGCCCAGAAACCTAAAAAAATGAAAGGAAATATAAGCGCTTTTACGATTACTTATTCCGCTCATAGATTATGCCGGTTAGAAAAATTTTCATGCAAAAAGTCAAAATTTGTTTAGAACATTGTTATTTTTAGATGAAGATTAATATTTTTTTTAGTCTAGGTGTAATTTCTATAGAAGACATCACTTCAAACAAGAGTGCCAGGACAATATTCGTCAAGCTCATTATTACGTCATATTTTATAAAAAGCGTTATTTCATTTCGGTCATAATTTAAGAAATGACTTTAAAATGAAAATGCCCTTTTAACAAAGTCCGTACAGTATTTTAGGGACTCTAATTCTACGTGAAGTCTACATACGTTAAATTTCTATAGACGTGACATAATCTCTTCACTCCATTTTCACCCTTTTTCATATTCATCTTCCAAATGATTGTCGCAATCATAAAGTATCTCATAGTCGCGTGAGGGGTCGTCTGATGATGACGAATGTCTGCTGCTAGTAGCCATCAACGCAAGGGAGAATGAGCAGGAAGGAAGAGAAGATGGATGGATGATTCAGGACACTTAGGTCTCGACAATTCATTGTCTTCAATGTGTCTCCATATGTATACCTATATTACGAACATTGCCTATTCATAACTATTTTTGTTAGAAATGTGTTACATTTTTTTCTTTGTCATGTTTGTGTTTTAAAGCTTCGTTTTGTGTCGACCGTATAATATTTGTGTATGTATGATTTTTTTTTAAGATTGAGTTGCTGGGCTCATTAATTAATTGCAACCTAATATTATTTTGTAATTTTGGTAATTTACTGGATTTTGGATAAGTCGATTTTTACTTTTCAGTTCCAAAAATCAACGTGGGTAATGTAAGGTATGCAGAGACGAATCGAAATGATTTCAAAATCTGTTGATTATCAAACGTTAATATTGAGGGGTTGAGGAGGGGGGGGGGGGGTAATCCGAAATACAAAAAAATGTTATTGGCATACGTACGTAATTGAATCAGAAAATCCAATACTTCTGTTGCTTCGTCCCATAACGTCTCTCGAACACAAAGAATCTGGGCTTGCATCCACAAACCCAAATACTTTCCTGCACACTTTACGCTAGGCTGTATCGCAATGTGTCGAATAAATCGCCAGAGCCGGGTTTGAACCTGGCACCTCCCGTTTGAGAGACTGCCGCCCCAGCCAACCGCGCCAACCATGTAATTACTCGTCTTGCTTTGTATACACTAGTATTATTGTCTCGATGTTTTTTTATGACGTATTGATAGATTGTCTCTACAATGTATGTCCATTGTTCATACACATATAGTAGATGTTGATTTATATTGTTTTGGTCGTGTTATAGGTACCTATTACGTTCCCCTACTCCAAGTATGATTACAGTTAATGGTATAATTCGCTTGCATGGATGTTCACAGCATGCTAAATACTCAACTCAAACCTCTCTATGTTGTCTCTTCAACATTGAAGTTGAGTATTGATATACCTAACCTATCTAATATCTACTTCACATAATTGCATCTGATTACCCAACTTCAACTCTGTAACTATGTTGTTACATATTCAGATATCTACTCTGAAAAGCAAAGATTTTTTTTTAATGTTCGTATGTGTATATTTTTATTGATATGTATCTACCAGTGTAGTCAGGGTTCGACCTGGCCCGCAAACAATGGTCGAAATAGAATCTGAACTGGTTATGGTAGATGCGAATAATTGGTGCAGAAATGAGGCAAGAGAGGCCACCCCCTTTGTGAATGAAATCAGATTGAGACTGTCGAACATACAGTGGAAAGGTGTCCTGACAAGAGGTTTGTAAGGGTTTTTGCGGTACAAGATGACGCCAAGGGCAATAGATTACTTGAAGAATGTTGGCGCGGAGCTACGACTCCTAGATAACTTGTTCAGTGGTTGTATGCATACGAAAGAAGTCTACCAATAGTACCAATTTAGGTACATGGTTGGCGCAGTTGGTTGAGGCGGCACTCTCTCGAGCGGGAGGGGTCAGGTTCAAACCTCGGCGCTGGCGATGTATTCCACACTTTGTGGTCTAGTGCAAATTGTGCAGAAAAGTATTTAGGTTTGTTTATGCAAGCCCAGATCCTTTTATTTAAAAAAATATAATATAGGATAATCAGTTTAACATTGAGACCTGTATGGGAACTGTTATTAAATATGCGAAAGCTACATTTAATAGAAGGCCTGTGGAATTCTGTGAGAATCGACACAATTTTGATATTTGGGCTATCTGCTGCCATCTACGACCCGTAAGCTGGACAGTACATATATGCACGTTTTCCTATGAATAGTATGTATTTCAATTTGGTGGTATAGGTACTGTTTTATCCGGGCTACGTCGTATACTCCAGCTAATCCAGATAGTACATGTAGCCGATTAAGGATTGATTACCAGGACGATAATCAGTTCGCCAGACTAACAGTTGACACCAACATCCTTCAAACAGAAGTTGTGCAAAGCTGGCATTCAGTTTCATTTTCTACATACTATTGTGATTTTACGCACTCGTTTATTGAGTGTTTGAAGATCGAAGGTTCTCGTTAGAAGTTCATTGTGACGATAGTAAAATAAATCACAATATTTTGTGTTTGCATCTCCCACAAACTTTTGGTTTATTAACTAGGCGACTAGTTTACGTTCATCTTCAGTAATTCCAGTAAAATGTTTTCTATTGGCGTTGCCTTTCGAAGCGTTGTATTGGTACTGCTGAACTCTAGTCGCCTGATTCACAAACCAAAGTCTGTGGGTGATTACTAAATAATGTCGTCCTTTTTGATACTCAATTGTGCTATGAAAATATTATCTCGAATAGAAGAAGCATTATGTAATATTTTGCTTCTTTTTTTTCGTTGTGTAATTTTTTTATTAGACAAGGAGCGCCTTCTCCAAAAAGACTAAAAAGAACATTTTCTGTGTTTAGTTCTGTTCCTTTCGAGAAAGTACTGCATATCTTTAACTTTATTTTTCTGATTTTTGTGTAGTTTGTTACATAAAATGTTTGGTGTTTTTGTGTTCATAACATCCATGATTCTGTTCTTTCTTGATGGAGGTTATTGAGCTCTACAAAATGAAGATCGAAGAAACAGATGAACGGTAAGTGTATATAGAACAAAAAACAGCAAGCTCGTCGATCAGCAGGGTTGTGTGGTTTTCATGTTTTCGTATTACAGGTCCGACTAGTGATGGATCAAAAAGGGGTGCACTGTTAAACCCGTCATTACGTATTATTAGTGTATGAAATAATGATGAATTTTGGGTTTTAAGGGCTTGGTACCAAGAATAACGTCGCAGTCATTTCCCACGGCATTAAGGTTCAAAATCGCGTGAACAATTGCATGATAAAATGGTAAAAATAGCGTTTTTTCCATTTTTTGGGGTGAATTTTGCGTCTATCAAAAAACTTTTACGGTTATTCTCTAGATTTTAATGCATATTATAAGTACAAAAAAATTTTCTCCGCGACTTTCGGGAAACGAGTTTCCGTCTTTCGGAAAAAAAGATCAGAGGTGTTTTTAATTATTTTTTTTTGAGAAATGTATACAATTTATAAAAAATCTGTTACGGTTATTTCCTAGATAAAGGTTCAATGCATCTATTTTGTTCCAAAGCATATTTAGTAACGGTTGTCGAGATATAAGGTCTCCCGTTTTTAGAAATTTTTGAAATGTCGGTATGCATACTCTTAACATAATCATCTCATAAAATATGTACACGTACGTCGTACACATACTATAAAAGCTAAATACATCACTTTAATAAATGTAAGCGCGCTTAATTAATATCATATAAAGTAATGTATAGTATGAATATTCAGAAACCCCTTTCTGCCTAATAAGAGTAATAAGTTTAAAAATACCAGCAGCTACCTGTGTAGTCACTCGCTGCCTGGAATATTCATTTATCTACGGAGCGAAAATCCATTAACTTTATGGTTTTCTACGGGAAGTTGTTTAAGTGAACGCTTAATTACATTACCTGGTGATGAATATTATTATTTTGCCTGAAATATTGGAGACTTTCATGAATGGGGGAGGAGTTATGTACCTAAACCTACCTATATTTTATTTATTCAGTTGAGGTTGACGTGACGCGTCTTCATAGATTATTCTGTGCTTTGGAGATGTCTTGAAAGCGTAATTTATTATTCAGGAATTATTTTATAAATGTATAAATAAGGTAAATATCTCCAGGTGTAGATAAATAGAAACAAAAGTCGCTCTTGGTCATAATCCGTGAGTAGTTCGCCGAAACGTCGGATCATCTGATCATCTCCACTATCAACCCGAAAAACAAATCTACTGAAACAAAAGTAGGTAACCTTATGAAACGAATACAAGAGTCGCTGATTTATTCAGTTAAAATATCTGTAGTTTTGAATGTATAGAGATTCTTCACTGGAAGATTTATTTATCGTATGGTCAAAAGAAGTATATCACATCCCTCAAAGGAAAAAGTTTGGACGGTGGGCATTGGGCAATGATAAATTTCGCAAGCAAGCAAGCAAGTGCCTTAAATGGGGTCACGGATGATTAGAGAACGATAAACAATAAAAACAATATTTATTTATTTACTCTTCCAGTGAAACTTGCTTGCTTGGCCAGGCTTACAAACATTACAAGATTAAATGCGACAAATTAATAAACTGTTACAGCAAAAAATACTAAAATCAGAAAATACATGGTTATTGGTGCGACAATACAAAATTATAACAGGTGTGTTCAATGCAGGTCTGGATGTTAATTGTCCAGAACTACATGACGTCAATGATGACAGAATTTAATAGAGAAATCAGCATAAAATAGAGACATATTATTATTCAATGCAGGTCTGGAATATGATCTGGATAAATGGTCCAAACAATAAATAACACAAATACAATTACACGTTTTCAATAGAATAGTAAAATTTATCGACAAGGTTCTTTTTCACCTCTCTCCGAAAGGTGACATCCAACCTCAAAACGGCAGGCAAACTGTTGTGCATGCGGCACAGAAACTATGGCACATTCTATATAATAATCGTGTGGGCAACATTAAAATATTCTTATTATTTTACAGTTTGAGTTCACATTAACCAAATTAACCACAAAACTACCAACTTAGGACGGACAACGAAAACACCAACTTCTAATAGAAAAGGGACAAGATCACAGACACCAATTGACACAAAGCGCCAATTCGCATGAATCGAGCGAATGATAAGTTGGTGTTTTGTTAATGAATAATAGATACCTACGTCCTACATGGTATCTCTAAAAGCCTTCAGGTTGATGTATTCTTTGATTTATTAACTTCCAGTTCCAGGTATTATCGTGGATGGGATATACTTTTAAGTAAGTTATCATGTTTGCTTCCTGGCACTCCTGTCAGATACAAATTATTGTATGTATGTTGTATGCTGCTGAAAATTCTTATCTTTGTAAATTTATGTTTTTGAATTATTATGAAGAGATTTACTTTGTCAGTGTTGCCAGATTCTCTCTCGCTATTCACTGCACTGATATCATATTGTGAACTCCTTTCTAATCCTATATACCCAAGTCTGTTCTATTTTCTCGTCTTAAAATGATAGTGAAGAAGTGGGTAGGTACCTTATTATCGTAACGGGTTGTTTTGTGAGCAGCTTCCATCAATGGCCACCAGGGGGCAGCACACGTCTGAGTGCGCCACTAGCGGTAAAAAAGTAAAGAAACAACTCATCAGTAGATACTTGCGATATACCTAAATGCTATAAAGTAAAACATCAACGTAATTCACCATTTCTATGATAGGATAATGACAGAGCTAGGTAATGACTATATAATGAGTACCTAATGACTGCGACGATCTGGAAAATGAGAATCTTAAGAGTCAGTCCTTGAGATCTCCCTGTATTCTCAGTGTCGGGTATTTAACATAATATTTCAATAAGGTTGCATTAGGCACTAAATTCAGGAATCAGTTTTACGTGGAAGAGCTCTCAGACTTAAAAAAATAGGCAACGATAGAGTAGAATCCTGGCTAGGACAGAGGACTATTAAAAATTAAATACCTATTATAGTTAAAGATAAAAATGACTTTAATTACAAAACAACATGTATGCAATTGCATTAAACTGATAAAACTTAAGGCGAAAGCCGGGCATAAAAGCTAGTTTCAAATAAAAATTCTCCCATTTTATTCGATCCACTGAAAGCGACGCGACGGAAAAAATGTTTTTGGTAAAAAATCTGAATTTCAAAAATGAAAATCAGAGTTTCCTAACATGCACTCCGTTTCGATGTTCGGGTTTGTTCGGTAATCGTACAGCATCGGCCAAGTACCGAAATAGATGTTCTGAATTAATCCTTCATTGCTTCAAATGAAATTGCTATCTACTAAAGTTTATCAAAGAAGTAAATTAAAATGTATTTTGAAATCCATTCATTACTAGCCATTTTTCCTCTAAGTATCACCACCGTATTTTATATCTGAAGAATATCAATTTCGGTACTTGGCGACGCTGTGCGATTGCCGAACAAACCCGAACATTGAAACGGAGTGCATGTTAGGTTACCCTGAAAATAATCTGCTTCCTGTCAGAACGGGTATCAAATTATATTCAGAATAATATTTTCTCGTTCGTGTGATGCTAAACGCTACCATACTTTCGCTTTTTGCACAGCAAATATTTCCCAATTATTCCAATTTGCTGTGTATTTTCCTCCTCCCTGTATATGAGGCTATTACAGTGGTACAGTAAAGTCTAGATTAATCAGACTTTTTCAGAATTAGATTGGTGTAAAAACAATAATATTTGGCTAGATTATCATATTTTTTAATGTATTCAAGCTATTCTTCACCCACTTTCAATCGAGTCCATTCTTTAAAATCACCACATGATCGATCCAGATGATTTCCAGATGGATTCTTTTCTTTTCATCTCTTTGTTTAGCCCATATACATTACAGGGCACTTTGAATCACTTCTTTGATTTTGAAGGTTTCTTTATTTCGTGGCGACATTATATAATTAAAACAACTTTTTTCCCGAAACATGTTGACTCTGGTCAAAATAAAACGGTGTAAACAAAGTAATATTGTTTCAATCATTTTGAAGGTAGACATTTCACATAGAATTTTGATCTTCCAGATAATATATTTTGAATCTCTAGTATTTTGTGAGTGAATATTTCGAATCTGGTCCAGATTCCATAGTGTGTCGCACAGACACGTCGAGAACTTCCGTTTAAACAGGGGTTCATTGTGCTATTAAGAGTTCATTGACTTCGGAAAAACAAGTATAAAAACGTGACTAGGCGAATCTTCTTTCAAGTTCACGTACTTTCACACCAAAAGTGAGTGAGTATTGTTTCAGAATATTCAGAAAGTAAATTAAAATCTTCTTCCCCTTTCTCCTCTAAAGACTGCTGTTGTGGAAGAATTTTATTTGTGGGGTGGGAAATTCTGTTTAGGATTATTTTCACCTGTCGGGGTAAAAAAGTTGTTAATAGCTGTTTGTGGCGTTTCATTAGTGTCTTGAAAACGA
Organism: Ceraclea dissimilis; assembly: GCA_963576895.1. NCBI lineage: Eukaryota > Metazoa > Arthropoda > Insecta > Trichoptera > Leptoceridae > Ceraclea > Ceraclea dissimilis. The sequence continues at coordinate 19,771,371 of OY756360.1, forward strand.
TATTACATTTTAACTCATTTCCTCATTTTTCCCGCGAAATTTTTGCCGTAAATATTTATGTCACGTAGTGGAAGCCTTATTATTTTAGGCGTGATCTGAATTTAGCTCCGTTATTATTATTGTACTACAAAAGGAGGCACTTTATTCAAAGGGTATATTTATTTCTTCATTCATTAGATTGGGGGTAATTGATTTGAATGTTATTTTTGTAATGTGTGGGCTTAGTTTTATATTATGTGAAACGTGTTTCGTTTACTGAAAAAATTCGTGTAAAAATCACAACAATTGAATGAATGGTTGGTAACTGTTAATCCAGTGGGCGCGGGTTCAATCCCCGACCTACTCCACTTCACAACACAAGCTTTTAAGCTTTCTGTGAAGTGTACAAAGATGTATTTGGGTTTATTTCGATAAACCCAGATTCATTTTAAAAAAAGAAAAAAAAAATTAAAGTACTTTTTTATCGTTTTTAAATGGCTTTTCTCATACCCAATCCAAATACACTAATGGTAACGTTTGAGTCTTTGTATATATCTTTTGATCATCAATCAATTGAAGTAATTAATAGATTAATATTTTTTTATTGATAGGTGTAAAACTAATTAACATGGAAATTTGATCTCCACCTTCTAGTTTATTCTTCTTCCAAATCGGTTCCTCAATGCTGAGGATCGTGACCTTCATGCTGTTCTTCTCGCAGCAGTCTGGCCCACCCGGTCTGTCTTCAGCCCACCGCAATGACTCCGCAAACGTCGTTCCAGTGGCATCTGTCACCTGGTCGGACCATCTCATTGGTATATGTCTGCGACTTCTCCTGCCTTCAACTCGGCCAGTCATTATCATTTTTTCTAAGTTGTCCGGCTCCCTTATTTCTAGTTTATACTGAGTAATAATGTAATGCCGGGTCCACACGCTTGCTATATCTCGACAAGTCATCGCAAATTCCAACGTGTGGCTTGGCTTGTGTATAGACTTGCTAGCCCTTGTGAGTTGTGGCGCATCCGATCGAGTGTCGGTTTTCTCACAATTAAAAGGAAGTTTCCGGCGAGAGCTTGCGAAGTGTCTACACGTTTGTGCGTTTGTTGGGGTCGGAGTTTGCGGCAACCGCCAAGCTAAGCGTGCGAACCCGGCATTATACTGGGTTGTTTTGTCAATATATCATGGTTACTAAAGCCATCTCCAGAAAAGAATCCAAATTCCCTATGTATAAGTTATGGCATAGATCCGAGTGGATTGCCTTATGCCTCAACCACACGCTTGTCAGACAGCGAGCCGAGCGGGTGTTCATGAGTGAAAAGGCGTGAACGGTCGCTTACCTACACGAACCAAGACAAACGTTCCATACCACACGCCTTTTTACTCATGATCACCCGCTCGATCCGACTCTTGGCAAGTCTACGGCGCCCATCCTAGAATAAAATAAGGATAGAGTTTTTAGTCGAATAAATCTCGGTTACACGCTCCAAAAGAGTGATTTTGATATAATAGGTATGAATAGTACATGTAGGTATAGCAAAAGTTTTCTATCGAGTAGCTTTACTCTAAATCTCGTTTTCCTGAAAAGTTTTGTACAACTGTAATTTGTCGCCGCCGACATTCTCCCTCCTGAAAGTGAGTTATAAAGTTAGTCATGCGAGTTTGTCCAGTTTTAAGTTTGTTTCATTCTCTGCATCACCTGAATAAGATTACTGTACGATCCTCTCTACATTATAAAGTAGTTTTAACTTTTATCTCTATTTTTGCTTTCTACTATTGTCTCGTATTTACTAAACTAGAAACTAGATTCATATTTACGAGTACATCCATCACCGTTTTACGAACTTTAAGTGTAGAATATTTTTTATGCTTTTTCGACTGTCAGGTATCCGTTAACTCTCATTAGATATTTCACATCTCTTCAGCAATGAGGTTTGCTACCCAATTACCCATGTTACATATTTTTTGGGCAAAGAAAATGTGTGTGTGTTTTATATATAGGTACAAGCGACGAAGGCGGGATTTCTGTAGTAGGACATATCTTTGCTTTCGTCTGCAGCATCACCCGTAAATCGGGTGCAAAGCCGTAATAAGTAAAGAAGAAGAAGAAGCAGGGACTCGGGACTGTCATTTTTATTGCATCCGGCATAGGGCTGCCACCGTTCAAAGAGGGTAGGCCTGGAGATTTCGAAAAAATCGTAGACCCTGACGCATGAAAAATTTATCGAAAGGAGGGGGGTCCCTAGGAAAAGTTATATGGGAATTGCATTCTTAGGTATGTGATGGTATAGTAGAATAGAAAGAAATAATTTTTGTACTTCATCTCGAATGTATGTAGGTATGTTTCGTAATTCTCGCTGCTCGCACGCAAACCTGTCGTAGTTTCACTTTAAGATCTTTATCAGTGCTTTATGTTGTCGTTGCTTATGGTCTGGAAGTAATCCTGCCTGCTCTAGACGAGGTGGACATCCATTATTGTGTCCAGGGGTTGGCGTGAGGGTGTGAGGATCCCATTATAAACATGAGGGAATTCCCATTCAGTTTATCAGCGATATAAGTCTGAGTTATATAACAATAATTCACACATAACTAGAGATATGTGTATTGTATTGTAAAGGTGGCTTGCCACGGTCAGTGATATTGCGAACCGATGCAGAGTATTCTATACACTGCTCATATTTCGCTTTTTTCCTGTCTATTGTTTTAAACCTCCTAAATTTGAGGCCTCGAAGTATGAATATAGAAGTGCAGGACAATTGAGATGGACAGACGAACTGGTCCAATTTGTAGGTGTAACCTGGACGGTGTCTGCACAGGACAGGGCGACATGGAGTCAGATGGAGGAGGCCTTTGTCCCGGAGTGGATGGAAATGGGCTGACGAAGAAGTTTTTTTTAAAGAAGAAATCTATACAATTTCCTGCACGCTTCACATTAAGGTATAAGCTTGTGTCGTGAAATTCAGAATACATTGTCAGCGCTGAGATTTGAATATGGCACCTCTGGATTGAAAATCCCCGCTTCAAGCATTAATCACTCATGTGAGATACTCATTATGATGAAAAATGCCCAATATTATCTTACAGATGAGTGTATAGAGAGTTTTGCGTCCGTCCGCAATATCGCGGACCGCAGGAAACCATCTTTACGTACCTTATTCCCATTTCATTGCGCCTTGGGGAGATAACAGTAATAAGTAATATTCTGTATCCCCTTGGTTTTCACACTTTCTTTATTATTTCTTATTTTTCTTATTTGTATTCTTAGTTATTATTATATTGTGCCCTAGAGCTAAACAAGGAGTGCTATGAGAATTTGTAATAATCTTACACTTTTCTCCACAAATCTTATATTCCTAATCCCATCTTATTGAGTTCAGCAAGACCTGACGACAGGATCAGTGGCGTATATAGAATTTCATTTCGGGGGGGGCCCGATCTAATATTTGATTTTGGGGGAGTGGAGGCAACAAAAATTTGAAGATAGACGTACAGTACAAAAATTATAATAGCGCCGCAGGCAAAAAAAATTCGTGAATGTAAGTGAAAAATGTCGTGTTTTAGGTTGATATTAATATTGTGTGCAGAAAATACAAATGCGCCGCAGGCGAAAATTTTTTGAATAATGGGTGAGTTGATGAACTTGAGTAACTTTCATGTTTTAAAATAACGTTTTTTAAAGAACTGTCCAACATTTCGGGGGGGGGGGGGGGGGGGGGGGGCCCTCGCCCCCCCCCCCCCCCCCCCCTATATACGCCACTGGACAGGATGACGAAAAGAGTGTAGCGATATGACTGAAAGAAAAGATGTCAGAAAACGTGACTCTCCAAAACTATCCTGGGTTGACCACATCGACCACAAAAGGATTCGACAATCATGTTGAAACAAAGAGTACGTACGTAGAGATGAGACAATCTGACGTCCAGGATTTTCTCTCTGCCTACCCCGCAAGAGACAAGACGTGAGGAGATATATAAATGGATAGATAGATAAATTCACCACAGATTCTGAGTATATTTAGGACGACGTGTTTGTTTGTATCTCTTGGTTAATTTCATTTCGGTAAGCACAGATTGATTATATGGAAACATGCACACCCGCACACTTGTCTCTCGTTATTTCACACGGTGCGCTTTGTGAATAGGTATATAAAAAATGGTTATAAATTCTGTTAGGATAGATACCTTAGACAGGCATCATTACCATTCCATAAATAATCCATCTAACTGACTATCCCGTGATTCCTTCCTTGTCCTTCAGCCCATCCACCTATTTATTTATGTGTATTTTTATGTATGTTTAGTATTGTATATATTATTGTTATTTATATTTATTTGTATTCTTTTTCATACACTTGTATGTATGTCTTGTGTATATCAAATATATGTCACCAGTGGTTGATTGGCAGACATTGCCTATGGCAATAAACCCGTCATTTGGAGAAAATATTTTTTTCAATAAAGATTTTATTTATTATTATTTTTTATAGAAAACCATATCCGTCAAATCAAATCATTCATTTTTTTAATATCTGCATAGAATCCGGACAATAGAAAATCTGTAATATCAAGATTAAATACAATACCTGGTGTATATTGCAAGTCTTATAAAATATAGACGATATTATTTTCTTTTTGCTTTTGTATTCCATTTTCTTTCCTTCATCATTTTCTTCCAAAATAATGAATATTACTTGAGAGTCATCCTTCCTGCGTACTGAAGCATTCTTCCTATTAGTTACCTTTCCCAATCTTTAATCTTCGATATAATGAAAGTACTTACATATACACGGTGTAACACAACCGGTGGATCAACCGAAGCAGAATGATAGAGGACCTCAATACCTATCGATTTAACCCCCATGTATGTTCAGCGATTTTTTGTAGTTTTCGAGTTATGAATTTTTTCGTATTTTTTTGCCAAACCCCGACTTGCACGACGTTATCGGTAATAGCTCAATAAAATTTACATGGTAGATAGTTTATGAAATTGGAAAGTTTTTTAAAGTAATTAAAAAATATATATATATTCTGTAATTATTTCTTTTAAATCGTCCTCAAACATTTATTAAAATTTTAGATTGTGACTAATTTTGAGATTCAACATTTTTTTATAGCGTTATGGTATCAGATAGGCCCATAATTGTTCTTGTATCTGCAAGGCACACTATTCACTTATTCTAGAAAAAAAATCAAGGATTTATCTTAATAATCGGCGTCTCTGTGACCAATAACGTCTTGCAAGTCGGGGTTTGGCAAAAAAATACGAAAATAATTCATAACTCTAAAACTACAAAAAATCGCTGAACATACATGGGGGTTAAATCGATAGGTATTGAGGTCCTCTATCATCCTGCTTCGGTTGATCCACCGGTTGTGTTACACCGTGTATATACAGCATAATTATTCCAAGCTCCCATACCAGTCATTGATTTAAGTGAACATAATACAGAAAATTACATAAAAATATTTTTGAAAAAGCATCTGGGCTTCTCTACACATACCCAAACACTTTCCTCCACACTTCGTCAAAAGCTTGTCTCGTAAATTGCAGATCACATCGTCAGCGCCTATATAGATTCGAACCCGGCACCTCATGTTTAGATTCCGCATTCCAACTAACTGTGCCGACCATGTACTGCTATTTATACCAGTCAGCGAGTGCCATGCCTATCAGCTAACCACATCAGTCATTTTTGGAAAGCTATGGTTGGGGAAAAAAATTGTATGTTCACACAACTATCTAAAGGTAACCATCTGAAAATAACTGCATCCGATGTCAGCGCCAGCGTTCGTATTGAAAATAATTCAATTTGGAAATTCAAAAATAACCCCGAATACGGCTACTAAGTACTACCGGTTGGTTTAGAGAGCCGGAAGCACTTATTAGCAAATATGTACGTCCTTATATTTTTTCATACGTATTATGGTGTATAAATATAATGTCCTGTGCTACATATAGCATTATCCTGTTCTCTATTTATTACGCCTTGTTAAACGTGACAAGATTATCCTGATGCATGCACGAGAGAATTTTCTGCGAAAAAATCCTAAAAAAACTCGAATGCTGGCATAGGTACTATTACCATCCAAACCTCGCAACAACCTATTCGGTATATTTATTTGTATTTATTTGTCTTTCTCTGGAGTTTTAGAATTTTAATATCGATCCAGCCGACATATTTGAATTCACGAACATTGCTTTTAGCACCTTTTTTATTAAAAAAACATCTTTATTTTTGTACCAAAAGCAGGTAAAACATAAAGAACTAGTTAAGCACAATAAAGTGGTTTAATTGGTTAAATATCCTTGAAATAGCTCAAAAGTTTGACATGAGTTTGATATTGATAGCAATGATAGCTGTCTAAGTCTATCGTCTATGCTTTGATTAGGGTTCATAAAGTTCGAAAGAGACAATAATTTGTAGTAAATTAGTAATTTAATGACAATTGGATAGCTTTTATACTCAGTAAAGAAATAGATGTGTGTGCATGACAAATTTCATGAACGTGATGGAACCAAATATTGCGTGGCTTAATGTTCCCCTTGCCTACCCTGCAAGGATCGCGACGGTATAGTGTAGTATTTTCATAAGCGTACAGTGGCAATGCATCGGATTTCCTAACCCTTAGCGACGAAGCAATACAATACATAAGAAATCTAGATTTAAGTCTCTGACAAGCAGTTCACTCTGCGCTTTTGACTTTTATTTTTACACTTTGACATAACGAATGTTATATGATGTAAGCGTGATGTTGGCCATACGATAAATAAATAAATAAGATAATGATATGTTCTCCTTTTAAAATTACTGGCTCTGAAGTACGAGTATCTCGTATCTATTGTTAGTTGTTACCCACTGTACAAGACGTGGTTCCACATGGCGGTACGCAAAATGCACGAAAAGCTTGTCCTAAAAACAAACATATTCCAAAGTATGTTTCATCATTAAGATGTTGTTATTGTGTCCCTTTGTGAACATTATTAAGAAGGTAATTTATCAAAAGATCTTTCATTTCCTTTGGTGCATCACTGCAATTGCCTTTTCCTTTTCTCCTCTCGTTCCTGAAATTAATCTCATTTCCAGCTTGTTTCGCAGAGTTCGTGGTATGCTTGGGGGTGTTGGGATTCTGAGGGATGCAATAATTTGGGGCGAAATTCCTCCGAAAGGATCACGCGTGCGCTTTATTTCATACCCCTCCTGCCTCACGTATCCTTCATTTCCTTGTTCATCCCTTTACAAATTGTGAGGGTGAATGAATATCCTTAACATATCTACCAAATATAGGAAATACAAAGAGACATCCCACCTAACCACGTATTATAATATTCAGTAGATTTGTATTGTCGTATGTGGCATTAATCCACTGACAAATATCACCCGTCTCGTGGGTGGTAAGTTATTAATCCTAAAATAAATAATCGGTATCAAACAAAGACTAAACGTATGTAATGTTTAATATACAATCCCATAAATAGGTGTTAAAGATCTGTTCATGCATTACCTATTGTAGTATTATGTACTGACATTGGTTTTGGAAAATATTACACAAAACAGAATCTCAACTGACCTGCACGGTTAACTAGATTAGTTACCTATCTCACCGCTCAGGTACGATAGTATCGCCATAGTAGAAATTACAATCTTCACATCCACTCTCCTCTCCATAGATTTCTCCACATCCATAGATTGATTAATTAATATTCTTTTTAATCTCTAGAACTCTCCTATTTATCAACAGGCAATTCGAAACAATAATATAACTTTTAAAAAACGATGTCTTATAACACCTAAAAGATCGTGAAACGAAAAAATTCAGCGCAAAGATGGTAATGGATTAAATCGATCATGAGTATTATTTACAGACTATGTGGAATTCGACCTTGGAGTTCCGTAATATGTCTTCCTCCCTAAATAATTCCGAATACCAATATGCCAGATGTTTAAATGGTATACGGGGGGGTGTCATCAGGAGATAAGGAACAAACTGGGGTACAGCTGATGAACCGCTGACATTTGAAAGATAACTGAATAACAATAATATATTATGAAAGATGTTTATTCGTTAGCAAGCTGAAATAACTTGACACTTCTATCTCTTAACTGTCACTGTTCTGTGGGTTGTATGACATTTAAGTAATGTTAATAGGTATCTCTAGGTATACCATATAAATACTAAATGTCAAGGGTTGCTACTTGCAAATCGTAATTAGTGCGAATTTCAATAATTTGAATAACAACTACGTGGCCATACAATCTCATATCGAGATGAATTCGTAATAAGTACCGAATATTCCGTAATGCGCCTTGCGTAATACGTCTATACGTAATTCGTCTTGCCGAGTTCTATATCCTACATCTATAGTTTTCCCGCAGATTCCTGTGGATGAATGCATTTTTTCTTCGGAATTACACTCGAATATATGCTTTTTTTTATATTAGAACACATTGATTTTATTAGAAAAGTCTTCGTACTGTCCTCTTAAAGCCACGTATTGTGTATATGAATCTATATATCGAGCGAATGTGTACAATATAAAGGTACTCTGTATGAATGTGTGTATAAGGGTAGCTGTACCACTTGAACGCACGTGTTAACACTGCAGTGCTGACCACATGGGGGAAGGATAGGTTCCTGGTACCTATCCACATCACATCCCTAAAGTCAACAACCACACATCGTTTCACTCACTAATAGTACATGACATGATATTTCCAACGTCTCTTGTTACGCCCGCATTTACGTCGTGTTTCTAGAATTTGAATGACTGACCTCCTCAGACTTTTTACGTTTCCTTCATCCAGCTTGCTTTCTGTCGCTTGTCGAATTTGTTTTCCCTAGATTAGTCGACACGTTTTTATTTTGCTTATTTTTATGAAGTTGCGAATGTACTTACATTATTTAGAACTTTAGAGTTGATGACACTTTTATAGAAAAAGATCTGAAGCATTTTCATGAGACACCATACACTGCGGTACACGGTGACTGGATCCTCTCGATCCCTCAGCTATCTCGATGTACAAAATCTGAATTTCTTTTGCAACACCCTTTCATACTATGCCACACATGAGTTCACACAGCCCTTGGATCCACTCAATCGCTTTACATCTTTTTATGTCTCTGGGGAAGGATGATCCATTGTGGACTATTGTACAGCATCATAATGTCATCTAGTTTACGCAACTTGTCAAAGTTCCAGAGCTCTAGCTACTAAATTCGATTGCAAGACAACAACTAACAACAACGCTAAGTAAAGGTAAATTAAAGCGCTTAATTAATATAAAATACAATTAATAATTTTTAAATAGTAAAAATATGTCTCGGAAAACAACACAATTGATTTATTTAGCATTATTATTATATTAACTGTGTATAAAATTGTCTGATAAAATCGATGTACGTGACCGGACAGAAACCCATAAGAATATTGTTCAATATGAATAAGTCCCTTTAGAAATATGCTCAAGGGACAAACAAAAGCTCAAATCTAATTGGATTTTGAAAATAAAATTATTTGTTTCTACATTAGCATACGATTTCTTTTTGTGTGTTAGAAATTAGCATTATTGGAAAATAAACAAATAAATAAGCGGATCTAAAATGAGAAGGATAATGAAATAGTCAAAATTTTATAAACAGTTCATATATTGGAATCCAACTACAAAGTTTGAGCTTTTATCCGCTGAGGTTATTTCTAAAGGGCTTTTGTCTTTTTTGGGGTTTTTTCGTGTTGAGCAATATTCTTATAGGTTTTTCTCCGGGAAGCCTACAGGTATTTGTATGTTTATTTATATGATGCCAGCCATTTCATATTAATTTACGTACATATTGTAATAAAACAAAATACTCGTAGCTTCCAGCCATGCGTCAAATATACGTTCGATCAGCGTGACAAATATCTCCATATTAAAATAATTGCCAATTACTTATACTACGAGTATCTCTGTTGTATCCAACAGTGTGTATGTTGATTGTGTTAAAGCTAATTATAATCAGTTACCAGTAACGCAATATACATAGGGAATCTGGATGCCTGAGTGCCATAAATTATTACTAATCCTCTAATTCCATAGACGGCTCGTGACCAAAAGTATTATTTCTCTTCAAATTTAAATTACGGGGATTTCCATCTTTACCTGAATTCTATACAGCCATCAATATCTATAGGGGAATACAACAATAGTGATTTGTAAACAACAAATTCCACGTAACTTGTATCTGTGTGCATTATGTAGGCAGTATTAACAAAATTTGCGAAGTAAATAAACTGAATAATATTTTTGTTCACTCTACGTCCCTGCACCCAGGTACCTAGAGAATCCAATCTCCCGATGTATGGTAATAATTTAATCAAATTTTGTTTCTCACTGTCAATAGATGCAATAAGGACATTAATTCAAATAACTATGTTATAAAGAGTCGCCCTTCTAATAATTTAAGTACTGTCAACAACATTATTTTGTGTCTTATCACGTTACATTAGGTCCATCTGGACACTTGGAATCGATATTAGAAACTATAAAAAATAGCACATAGTAAGCTGTATAGTGTATAAAAAGGGAGTAGAAGACAGTAAAAACGAAAAATATGATTCAAGATCAAAGCTGATCGAAATGTAAAAGGTTCTGACCAGCATATCATTTGTCATTTACTCGACATTACCACTACAGATCATAACCAGAGCCATCGGTACGTAATTTGTTTATTTTTATTGCCAATGTTTGAAGTGTAGAAAAACAGCAGTTGAAAGGGATTGGGTTCTCATCAAAAACACTTTAAAATAGACGTTTCACAAAATTCCTATTTTGCATTTGTGAGTACCATTTACGGTTCAACTGCACTTACAAAATGTTGTAGATAATATCATAAAATCCGTGGCGTTGTGAGATTACACATCCTCATCATTACATAGTACTTGCCTATGCATACTATCTCTATTGCACGGTTGTGGTTCGAATGTAATTCGATATAATATGGTGACCTCACACCATGGTGAACTTACATAATTATTTTTCCCTGTCGTCTGACTCGTTCGCACTACGCCAAGTGGTATTTGTTTTATTCTTCAAGTGTCCAAAAAAAAAACATTTAAATAAATGAATCTTCATTGGCCAAAAAAGTCATCAAGAGTTACAAAATAGGAGACATAACTAGTGTGCTAAATGTAAAGGGAGGACTTACTGCAAAAACAATATCTTACAGTCAGCCCGAATTTCAAACTTATAGATATTTATTTTTACTCGAAGGGAACAAAATACATAAAAATGTTAATAATCAAGGAATAAGAGACCACGATATTTATTTACTGAGGCGAGCTTACCGAAATGCTGCGATCTCTTTCAGCTAATCCAAAAAAATGCAACGTTGGGATGTCTTACCTGTAAAAGATCCCAGTAAGAAGCATGACTAATTTTCCCTGTCCTTACTAAAGGACTAAATGCTGGATTTCACCAACTTTCTAGGTGAGGAATAGCGGAGATAGGAGCCACCTAGCACAAATTTTATCAAAAATAATGATAAGTCGCTCCTATCTCCGCTATTTCTCCCCTAAGAAGTTGGTGAAATCCAGCATTAAGTATATTGCCGTGGTGTTAGTAGTAGTTTTTTTTTTTTTTTTTTTTTTTTTTTTTTTTTTTTTTTTTTTTTTTTTTTTTTTTTTTTTTTTTAGGCATTTCACCCATAAAGAACGAGTGATCTCTGCCGTGAACTATTTAACTATTTAAAAGTTGTCGGGAATCGAAGCATATATATAAAAAGGGCCGGCCCCTCAAACCAGTTTTTGATTCGAGTTAAGAAATTTCAGAATACAAAGGTAAATACCGATATCTCTAGTTGACAAAAGGAATTGTATACTCACCGGGAATGTTGTACACTTTCTTCTTATTTCACGCTCGAAATCAACACGATTCATCAGTGGACATTCGAAGAAGACATGGTTAATTGTTTCTTCCTCTGCACCACAAGCACAAGAGGGAGAGTCGATTACTTTAATTCTGTGGAGGTGGGAAGCCACGCAGCAGTGGCCAATACGAAGTCTACAAAGTATAGAAACGTCCTGTTTGGACATTTTCTTGCCCCGGAACCACATTCCACCCGGAAGGTCACATTGGATGCTCTTGTAGTATGCACCCTTGGGAGAGGAGTGCCATTCATCAAACCATTTCATTTTAATTTTGTCCTCGAATTTTGTAAATGGTTCGTTAACGGGAGGAAGAAAATCCTGAGGGGAAAGTCCTGCACCGCACGCATCTTTGGCCAATTGATCAACATATTCGTTACCCGTAATACCCACGTGAGATGGGATCCAAACGATATCCACAGTACAATGCATAAGTGTTATCTCGTAGAGCAGGCTCTTTATTTTCCAAAACAAATCGTCGTGGGGATCATGTTTAGAGTTACATCGAAGTTTTTGAACTAGGCTGAGAGAATCTGTAAATATGACCGATTTCGGGATGCAAAGATCTTTTATATTGGAAAGCGCCTCTCTCAGAGCCACACATTCCGCCGTAAATATTGATGCTCCCTTTGAGAGTATAAATTTTCGATCTATGCGCCGTTCTGGAATGCAAAACGCGGCCCCACATGCACCATCGGGGGACCGAGATCCATCCGTATATATTCTCGTATAATCAGGCCATCTGCTAGACACCTCGGATGCAAAATATTGATTTACCATTGAATGATTCAACTGGGCCACCGTACGATCAATACCCATAGATTCTAGTATATTGCATCGGTGGATTATTGCTTTGAATGGGATTGCAAACATTGGGACAGAAACATGCGCAGATGAAACAATAGGCGGTGAGATGTCCTGATAGTAAGAACACAAATTGGGGGAGAGCCGAGACCACCAGCTGCCTCGCCGAGATTGGATTTTCGAGAGGCTGTCAAGTTTGGAGAAAAACAAGTGCGAACCGCCATTTTTCTTTTTAAGTATAAATTTACTAATCAAGAGTTCCCGACGGAGGTGGAGAGGCATTTCCGCGCATTCAACTTGTAACGAGTTTATGGGGGACGACCTCATGGCTCCCACAATCATTCGCAGACATTTGGACTGGACTTTCTGTAGTTTGAATATGAGATACTTTGGTAGCGGGTCCATAAGTTGACAGCCAAAGTCCAGATGACTACGTACAAGGGCAACGTAAAGTAGTTTCATAGTTTCCGGGTGGGAACCCCACCAAACTCTAGAAATGGCTCTTAAAATGTTAGTGCCTTTTTCGCATTTCGTGACTATACTATCTACGTGCAGCTTCCATGACATTTTTCTGTGCAGTATAACACCCAAAAATTTTATCGACTCATCTTGCGGGATTATGGACCCATCCAGCTTGACAACTACATCCGGGATTTCATGTTTTCGGGAAAAAATAACAATTTTACTTTTTGTTGGCGACAGACTCAGTCCACTTACACTTAGCCATGCATGCATGGCACTTACTCCATCCTGTAGCCTTCCAGCTGCAACGGGCACCTTTTTATCTCGGGAGTACACAACAAAGTCATCCGCATATTGGAGAATGTTACAAGTAGTGGGAATAACATGCTGTAGGTTCGAGGTATATATATTGAAAAGGAGTGGGCTAAGAACCGAGCCCTGCGGTAAGCCCCTATATAACGTTCTTCGGATTTGTCCCTCTGGACCCTCCAACACTATACATCTTTCCGACAGAATATTGAAGATAAGCTGTGAGACGTTTGGTGGCACACCTATGTCAAGAAGTCTGGTCCTCAGTAAAGGCAAAATAACGTTATCATACGCACTGCTAATGTCAAGAAATGCTGCAGCAACGCTGGCTTTGGTTGCGAATGCGATATTAATGTCAGTTGTGATAACGCTGAGGCTGTCCAGACAGGATCTGCCCTTTCTAAACCCAAACTGCCACTGTGGCAGAAGGTTTTTATTTTCAGTGTACCATTCGAGGCGGAATTTTATCATTCTTTCTAGAATCTTAAGAAAGCAGCAAGACATGGCAATTGGACGATAAGAGGAGCTCTTTCCAGGTTCTTTTCCGGGTTTTGGAATAGGAACAATGACTTGCTTTTTCCAATCTTCTGGGACGATTCCCTTTGATAGAACAAGGTTAAAAAAGTTCAGCAGGTGGAGGAGGAGGGGTTCGGGGAATTTACGAATAAAAACATATGGGATGAGGTCCTCGCCTGGAGAAGAATCTCCGGTTGCCTCAATAGCAGACAGTAATTCCTCCAGAGAGAATGGTGCAGATAACTCAGGTATTGATGAAGAGTTTTTAGAAGTAATGATAGAAGGTAATTCAGTGGAATGAGGAACGTATGAGGGGGCCAGTTTGTCAACGAATTCGCTGATCCAACCACCTGAATTTTGAGAACTATTTTTATTGGAAAATGTTCCACGGAATCGTTTGATAGACTTCCAGACTTCTGAATTATGGGTATCAGGGGATAAACTAGAGCAAAATTTTCGCCAGCCTTGTCTTTTTTTCCTTTTGAGTGTGCGTTTTGCCGCAGCCTGTGCATTCTTTACGGAAATATAGTTTTGGAAATTCATCTCCCTCTTGTATTTGCTCAGAGCCTCCCGCCTTTCCTGAACTACAATCGTGCAATCGTTATCCCACCAGGGAGGGTTTGGAATATTTTTGTAATTAGGCCTGTTTTTAGGAATAGAGACATCGGCTGCCGCAGTAGTGATTCGACGTAATTCATCTGCCGCTTGTGGAATTGATGGATTTTCAATAAATTCCTTCAGAGAATCAAGATTTGAAGAAAGTGACGATTTGAACTCTTCCCATTTGGCTTTCTTTATATTGTAACCTCGACTTCTACGGGAGTGTGAGCGATTATTAATATTTTGTTTATTACCCAAAGATAAAAAAATTGGGAAGTGGTCACTGGAATATAAGTCATCGGAAACCTTCCAATCACAAAGGGGAGCCAAGTCGGTTGTACACATGGTAATATCCACAGCGCTAGGTTTCTGGTTAGGACGGCATATTCTAGTCGGTTGCCCATTATTGAGAATACATAGATTATGATTGTCAATAAGATCTAACACCTTTTTTCCGGAAGAATCCGTCTTAGAACAACCCCATGTCTTAGAATGCGCATTGAAGTCTCCCAGAAGGACAAATGATGTGGAAAGCATCGGAATTATTCCATTCCAATATGTCAAATCAACGGGAGTTCCCGAGGGGATATATGTCGAAACAAAGGTCACTCCATGGATTACTGCCGCCACTACTTGACACGATGGGTTTGGAGGTAAGGTTATTTGGGAAAATGGAATACCCCTTTGAATAAATAAGGCAGCTCCAGCACAGCCGTCCCATCTATCGTCCCGAAGACATGTATATCCTCGGATTTCAAAGTCTGACAGTGGAGGAAACCACGTTTCGGATATAGCTGCAATTTGAATGTCATGTGATTTAAGCAACTGAATTATTTCGAACTTTTTGGCGACAGCGCTTTGGCTGTTCCATTGAAGAATTGACATACCATTACTTCTGAGGTGATGTAGAGCCATGGCGAGAGAGAAAAGATTTGAGGTTATCAATAAGAAAAGCAGCGTTGGACGGTATCGAGTGTTGTGAAGATAACAATTCAATTAACATTGTAATCATTACTTCAAGGAAATTGGTATTATCGGAGGATAGAGTTTTAGCTAGATTTTCATTTTGAGGACGGGAATCATAGTGTTTGAAGACTGACGATTGATTTGAGAGAGCACATCCATCGGGAGCTGATGACCATTCAGTTCCGTTTGGATATAGAAGAAGTGAATTATGTTCGGATTGGTTATAACCTGGGGTCGAAGCCGCTTTTGGGGTTCTGTACCTGAATTTGCCTCGAGAGGACGGCTCGTGACGAACGGAAGTTGAGGAAGGGTCTGCGAATACTGTTTTGGAAGCAATTTCTGCATATGAAGATTTGGTATCAGGGTGGCGCTTGGTAGCCTGGAAGAAGGAAATATTTTCCGAAGCCATTGTGTGTTTGATCGCCTTCTGGCGAGCTAACTCGGGACATGTTAAGCTAATCGCTTTATGGGCACCGTTGCAATTTAAACACTTAATTTCAGATGAAGTACAGTTTTCAGACGTATGATTATCACCACATTTAAAGCATTGTGGTTGAGATCGGCAGGCTGCTTTGGTATGGCCGAATTTACAACAATTATAGCATTGAATTGTTGGGTAAAAATACGTCTCAACAGGGAAAGAGCTGTAAAATAAATATACATTTTTCGGAAGTACCTGTCCCTCAAAAGTAACCACTACAGTCTGGGAGGGTTTCCATGTAGGTGTTGTACTAGATTTGTCCTTATAGTTAAGTCGTCGAACTTTGACAGGTTCCCCAGCGTTTGGGTTAGACTGACGCAGCGAAGACAATAATTCGTCGTCAGTAATACTTGTGGATACGCCTCTGATGAGGCCCATCCTACTGATGTTAAAAGTCGGGATAAACGCTTTGTACGCTGCGTTTGATTCTACAAAAATATTCTTTATAAAAGAGTTGGCACTGATAGCGCTTGTAAATTCTAAGGACAACTTATATCTGCCCTCCGATTTGAGCGACCCATTAACTACATTTTTATTATTTTTTGTGAAAAGGAACTTCCCAAAATCCATAGGATGGATTGGCTTGCTCGTTTCGGAATGTTGAACGTGTACAATAAACGGCCCAGAAGAGTTTGTTGAATAGAAATTTGTACGAAGAGGAGGGTTAATAGGGTTGTTATAGGAGGAAGGAGTAGGAGGGGTGTGGATAGAAGCGGGGGTAGAGAAATGGCTCTGAGAGGAAAAAGAAGATTCCACTTTGTTATCATCAGAAACGACTAAAGATGTTTGAATGTCCAATTGATCCACTTGCATTACCCCATCGTTCACCCGTCTTCTTTTAAGGTCCGGGGGGTCAGGGGGGATGGGGGGCAATGGGGGAGGGCGGAGATCCATAAATCTTTCTTTATAAAAAATTAAGGAGAAAATAAACGAAATACAAAAATAAAATAAAAAGGTAGGAAAACAAAAATTAAATTAAAAAAAAAACTCACCCTGTAGTTGAAATATTTAAAGAAACAAAAATGAAAACAATAAATGAGAATTTTTAAATTCTTACGGAGCTATTCGTATCAACACGTCCACACAGCGCACTGTCGAAAGACTAACTGTTAGTAGTAGTTGTAGTGGTACAAGTAAGCATGATTTTTCTACTTAGGTATTCGTTACAATATTTAGTGAATGGGTTCAAATTATTTGGTTGGATTTGGTTATTAAACTATTCGGTGATAGATTGCGCTCACGAAAAGTGAATTAGCAAGGGTGACAAACTCAGACTTCTAGTTTTTTAGTAAAATATCGAAGTCCCTGCATCATGGTCATCTCATCTAGATCTAGTAGCAATTTACCTACGTTTGATTGGATTTGGACACCATTGTAATCATATTAATTGACAGGGGAGATGGTCGCATTGTGGAACAGTGTTAAATGGCAGACATCAGATAATAATTATTGTTATGGGTACTAGTACTAATAGTGTATCATGTTTCCCTAGTAATCCCTTTATACTCTGTAACGGTATTTGGTACGCATATAGGTGTACTAAATACGCGTATACATACCTTTCAATATGTAAGTACGCAAATAGACAGTATTTGTACCAATAGGTATACGCGTATCATAGACTATACTCATATTACCAACGTACCTAATGAACCGATTGTCACTATCTTCGTCATGCAGTTTAGGGATTAAATCAAATGTTCGTATGCATAACTAGGATCTTCAGTAACTTGCACCATTTCGATATCGTTCGTAACGTACAAAATGATTTTGAGAGTCAGGCACCAAATACGTTTCCAATGTATTTGATATTTTAATTACTGAGTTAAATATGTCCACACGTCACCATTCTTATGATTTTCATGCATTTTACCTTGGGATTATTTTATGACCTAAATGGAATCACACATTGAATAGTTCTCACGTTTTGCGTTGATATTCTACTTTATTCTCACAACCCTGAGGGGTAAGCAGAGAGAGAACAGAGCCCCAGACTTGCCTATCCTTTCATACCTTTTATCTTCGTTCAGTTTTTCATACACTAACGCTCAACAATTTCGTTTACACAAAGGACGCCGTCCTTAAAAAAATACGACTTTTTTTTTGTTTTCTGTAGGAAAATAATTATCGTATGCGATATTCAAAAAGACACTTGTTTATAAAGTTGTAGAAAATGACGTAATTATCGCATACGACAAATTTCTACTGATTCAAAAATTGGGCCCCAAGTCGAGCCAAGCGGTCCTTTTATAGCATGGCCGCGTTTCTTACACCTCTTATTTCTCTCCCAATTATTTCACATTATTTTTTTGAAATTAAATCTCTTTAAAGTATTTACCGCTGTTCTACTCTCAGCATAAGTCCCTGTCGAGACTGTTTCAATTATCTGTAAAAGCTTCAGTTACACGACACACTAAATCCGCTAAAAATGTATTTAATCCCGCGTCGCGGCACTCTGCTGTAATGAACGGGAAGATTAATGGAAAGTTGGGAAAGCGAATGAAAAAGAAAGACAATTCAATGGATAAAAACAAAACCGTCCCGAAATATCGAGAGGATTTTGCAGAGATTGTATCTGTGTTGTATGTAGTTGTACACGAGTGCATTATACAATGTATGTTGAATTACAGCATAGTTTTATGCATTAAGGAAACAGTCACTCTCCTCCGCTACGATGTTTTGAGAAGCGTGTCTCCAATTTGCAAGCAAATCTTTGATTTCTTATCAAGAATAGTACTCGTGATTCAGTAAAAAGCTTGACGAAAATGATGTAAGACAATGCAGTTGTTAAAGACGAATAGTGAACGTTTCTAGAGAGTAATGTGTCACGTAAAACAACCGATTAATGATCGTACGAGTAATGAGGAGAAGATACCTAAATCATTTAGGTATTACTGGCTTTTCATGTCTGCATCTCGCAGATGGCATATGTTGAGAATTTTCTCAACGAAAGGCGGCAGATATCAACATTCACATAATAACTTATGCGAACTCCCTTGGGGAGGGGAGCAGGATGGATGTTCCGACGCTTACGAGTCGGCTTTGTGGAATGGGTGAACGTTGCCCTGGGCATAAAGTGATCACTTAAGCCAGCCAAAGCCGACTCGTAAGCGTCGGAACATCCATCCTGCTCCCCTCCCCAAGGGAGTTCGCATAAGTTATTATGTGAATGTTGATATCTGCCGCCTTTCGTACGAGTAAGTCCGATAAATGCCCATACAACACTGTACATAAGTTGAAATGCCTACGTATTAAAAAAAAATCTGGTCTCATAGAAACGAACCCAAATACATCTTTGTACACTTCACAGTAAGCTAAAAAGCTTGGGTTGTTTGGAGTAAGTTGTGTTGTAAAAGTGAAGTACCTAAGCACCGTTGGGGATCAAACCCCGCGCTCACCCGGTTGACAGTCGAACGAACGAGCGTTACGAACTCAGCTACCGACTACTTCGTTATCGTAAGAATAAATAATCAAGTTATTTTACCTCGTTTTTTTATTGTTTCAGTTGCTACTCCATCCCAACCAACAATTTGAGCGGCGGATCCCGACCATCAGCTTCGAGTCCAGGCACACCGGGTGGGTCGATGCCACCACCATTACCGTCAACAGCGTCTGGGCCTCTTTCCCTTCCTCTGGGGCCAGTTCCTGATTCTCCAGATACCCTCAGTAGACGGAGTAGTCCTGCTGGGACAAGCGATATCAAGGGACCGCCACCATCTTGTTCCACGCATCATGTTCAAATTGATACATCGTTAAGGTAAAGTATTAATTTCTATCTGTGCATCTATCTATACTCTCACGTTGCGTAGAGACAGAGGTCAGAACGCCAGAACTGCCCTATCCTTTCACATTTTCCTAGCCTCCTTCACATTCATGCAATTTGTCATACACGCTCTCCAATTCCTTGCACTCAAGTCCATCCGTCAGGATATGGTCAAGTCAAGATGATCTCAGGCGGTCCGATTCCTAAATATTTAATCATCCTGTCGTCATTGGTTAATAATTTTTGATTATAAAATATACTTACGTTATCAAATCATATTGTAATAAGTATTTCAATTTCATTCTTTCACAACAAAAGCGAAGATAATTAATTTTCTTACAAAGAAAAACAGAGAGATGTAATTATTCGATAAAAGAAAATTTAATTTGAATTTATTAGGAATTTTGATTAAATTGAAGTAGATATAGGATTCATTTAGGGATGTTGACGAAACGATTTAAGATAACTGCCTCGATTATTGAATCACTGATATAATAATCCCCGTTTTGACGAATTCCTTGTTCAGTAATGTTTTTATAGATTCTTTGCTCAATGCTTTGGTATATACTATTAACTTTTTAGTAAGACCAAGGTGACTTGCACTATTGGGAAACCAATTTTCTCCGACTTACCTCATGAATATGTCGAGACGGATTATTTGATAGAGTACCAGCTGGCCTATTCTTTTGGCCCGGTCTCTCCTCACTACTGGATAGGTCTCTTCGAAACGTTTCTGCTTCCTTCTGTTGCTTGCCTTTCGCAACCATTGTCCACCCATCTCTTTTGTGGCATTCCGACACCTCTTTGTTTGCCCTCCTAAATTGTTATTCCCTCTTTCTGATCTTTTACGAGGGAATAATTTCGCTTTCTTTCATCAATTGCTTTACCGAGTGTTTGAGCACATTTTATAACTAGGGTTTTACACAAAGTTATCAATCCTCTCTGACTTTTACAGCTTCGTAATGTGTGTTCTGTAAGTAAGTGTTGTACAAAAAAATCAAGAAAGCAATAAAGCTCTCAACACGTTTTATTAAGTTCTCATAGTTTGCTGTAAATTGTTTTGGAGTGATTATGGCCATATGTTGTCAGTCCCGTTTCTAACTATTCAGTACTCCCGAATGTTCCCTCTATCAGGACATCTGGCGCTATATATATTCTGTATTACGGTACATATATTTTTGGACCTTTTATTCGATAAGTTGTTGGAATTTAATCGATTGTAATCGTCGTTGACATTTATGTACAATCAAAATTATGTCTTTTGTGACGAGAAATTGTTTTGTCTTTTGTGATTATAAATGTCCCTTTTTGATGGTGACGACAGACGTTTTGATTGACGTTTTGGTTAATCATTAAATTACTGGTACGAATATTTTTTCAGAGTTTGTGCCAGCTAAAATTTTTCCAACAAACCTTACAACTAAAAAAATTAGGTCGTTACTTTAGTCATATTTAGGTTGGCACACTATGACTTCGTAAAACTTATTTTTATCGACATTTTCGTTGTGCAAAAGTAATTCGCTAGTATGTTTTATCATTATGACTAGTTTTGTGGTCGGCGGGGCTGCGCCTGAATTTCAGGTTTGATACAACCACTATTGCATACTTGTTGTTTTGTAATGAAAGTAATTTTTCTCCTTAACCTTAACAGTTATTTGATTTCTTAATAATTCGGCTCTATCCATACACGAAATGTTTAATCTGATGTGCAACTGATTGCTGGACATAGGCGACCTAGTTCGTAGGCATTGGCAACCTTACTAAAATGCTATGGTGATGTCAGTATGGGTATTGGTTAGTTTATTATTGGTCTTTGAGTTAAGTTACTAATTGATCGTATATTGGGAATCCAGGGATCCTAAATTGGAAATGGCGCAAAACTGCATGCTCCGTGCACTGGGTAAATGGGAATGGGAGCTTACAATACAATTACTGCTCAATTACCTTACGATGTTCCCGGGAAAGGGGAGAGTGCCGTCAGACACCATATTATGTTCAAAGCCGGCTCGTAATGTTTTATACACGTCAGTTCATAGTATTATGTGACTTGACATTTTTATTAAATAATGAGAAACGTGATATCACAAATCGCTGTTGTATTTTTCCATTTTCCATTTCTACGTTTTCACGAAATGATTTTATTCATTGCGTAGTTACGAGTACATCATGCTACGAATTTGAATGTCACGCCACCAACTCATTAATCTTCTAATGTATTGTAATTTTATTGTTCATGACAAACAACATTTTACACAAATTCCTTCTACTTTCATATCACCCATTAATGTTCCTCAAAGGAGGAATTTTCCCGGTACAATACTGATTTGTTTTTTTTTTGTACGAACACTTAAAGTCGCTATTGTCTTAGTAGAAGTATGTCTTTTTATCTATCCTCTCACGTCACGTCCCTTAGGAGGTAGGGTGAGAGTATATAACAACAGACCATCCTATCCATACACACACTCAAAGCTTCCGTCACATTCATACAATTTGTTGTACAGGCTCTCCGGTTTCTTTGACTCAGGATCTGGTCGACATGATGGTACGAGTAGAAGTCATTATAATATTTTTTTCGACCGAAAATTAAAAAACAGTTGTCGGCAACCTTTTGAGAGACTGAGTAAATAATTTCAATTTTACAAATTTCATTTGATAAGTGGGTAAAAGCAACAAAAAAATAAAATTTGATACATAAACGCGTAAATAGCGCCGCAAGAGATTTGCTTGAGTCAGTAATGTTGTTTGGGTCATTTTCTTCACTAATGTTATCAAGTATCCAGCGGACAAGTTACACGAAAATATTTTTTTATCATAGATCTGTAGTAAGTTGTAGGCACACCTTTCACTGAGTATGCATACCGACATTTCAAAAATTTCGAAAAACGGGAGACCTTATATCTCAACAACCGTTACTAAATATGCTTTGGAACAAAATAGGGTAGATGCATTAAACCTTTATCTAGGGAATAACTGTATAAGTTTTTTGAAAGACGCATAATTAACCCCAAAAAATGGAAAAAAAAACACTATTTTATCATGCGATTGTTCACGCAATTTTGAACCTTAATGCCGTGGGAAATGACTGTGACGTCATTCCTGGTGCCAAGCCCTTAAGACCCAATATCATTAGGCATTACATATATTATGTATGTATTAAGTTAATAGTAATTACTTTAAATACGAGTATATGATTGTGCCTACGCCCTTGTTTTTAATTCCCTGGATATAGCGAGGTGTAATTACATGAGTGGTAATACTGTTACCTACTATGATTGTTTTAGTTTTTTCACTCTATTTTTATTAACGCTACCAATACGCGAGTAAACATGTGTGTTTGTCAAGTGGTTAACTCGACAGATATACAGTGAAGGGTGGACTTTCCATCAGGCCTATGCCTGATCACTAATCGTCGACTGGTTTACTGTGATCACTTTACACTTGAATATACTAGTCGCGGGAGGTTAAGAGCCTTTTTTGTAGAGTGATACAGCGTAACTACACGCAAGTCCGTGCACGCATTATAGTAGTTTTAGTGAGCGCACAATGAACAAGAATGCACACAGATGCGTTTGGCAGGTATTTCCGACTTTAAGAACACTACAAGAAAGGGTCTTAAACTCGCGCGACTTCTATAACATTCACCAATTCCAGTTCATCCATCTGCCACGACCGGGATTCGAACTTAGACCTCCAGCCTGATACATCAATAATTACCTGTTATACAAAAAATGTGTAATAATTATTTGAACACAACGAGTGTTAATTAAATTTAGTATCCTCACGAACTTTGACTCATTAATGAGGCGACTAGTTCACTAGTAGGTATCCTTAGTCAGCTAAATAACAATGGATTGATATCGAGGAAAGTATTTCAGTACCCTATATCCTATGATCATAATTAAATCCAAAATTTATTTGATAATCCTAAATTAATATTTCTCTAGAATCTTCTATCTTCTATCCTAAACCACTTTCCCCATTGTCTAAATTAATTAATAGTCGGTTGAAATGTTTCCCTAAAACGGATATTATACTTAACAAATAACTTTATTGTTTATCGTTCATACCCTTTCTGTGTAAGTTTCTGAAACTTGTTTGAACGCTTCCTTCCCAAGTTCTTGACTACCTAGCGAACTATTATTGCTTTAAATTAAACTATCATCAGTAAGTAAAGTACTATATTCTCTAAGCTACTGTATGCTGTACTGGACATTATCCAAGAGAATACGATAGATAGCGGGGGTTCTCCAGTGGTCAGCTGTTGCGCAGCTAGAGACGTGGCTATGTTTTAATATCACCCACCAGAAAATACTGACAACACTTGTCAATATTGTCAACCAGATGAGAGCATATTCGTGATTGGTATATTATAAACTCGTCAGCCTGAGAACACAGAAAAGGTGGACAGGTGACATGTCCAGCTTACGGGTCCTAGATGGCAGCAGACAGCTCAAGACAGAAGACAGTGGAAGAATTTAGAAGAGGATTCTCCAGCAATGGAAGGCAAGTGGCTGGCAGTAAGTAAGCCTAAAGCTGGGAAACATTCACATATCCAGATATCGCAGATAACAATCAAAGGTTCAGTTTCAAATGTGCGGGACTTAAAATACAAAAGGTTGTGCCTGAGATACGAGTACTTTACCTAGGATTCTACACTTCCATTTATCATGATTTTTATTTTTCGACGATAATTCTAATTTACAATGCAAAATTTAAAACAACTCTTTTACATACCACCTTGGAGAGAATTGTTTACAGTCTGTCTGATACCGCGCTGTCTGGATTGCCCGCATGAGTTCACCAGTTGCCTGAGGGAATTATCCAGTTAGTTTGTGTGTCAACAGCTGGAAATACTAGACGATGAATTAATTTACATTAATTATTATATTGAAAATAAACAGTGGCCAGACTGTGTGCAGAAAAAATATTATTACGTGGGGAAAGAATTCCTAAATTACCAATACTTTTCCCTGTAGCGGATTCTTAAACATTATTGTTTACACGTCTTATTCCTTGCGGAACAGGCAGATATTCGTAGGACATGGCGCCACACAGTTCTATTCTTGTATACATTTTACGTTTCCGTCACGTTCATAACATTCGTCTATCAGGACTATCCTTGGTGTACTCTGCTGCCGAATACTGTGCTCTCGTATGGAGCGGCAGTACACACGCCAAAAACGTCGACGTCCAAGTCCAACACAGGTCCACAATGAGGATCATAACCGGTGTCCTATAACCAACTCAATGCCAGTGGTTGCCAGTCCTTGCCAACATAAAAATATGAAAATTTTAAATGAGTTTTTCATATTTTTTGTTGAAATATACTTCCATAAAGTTAATCTTCCCACAATCACCATGTTATTCGTCACAACATACACCAGCTCTGTATTTTATTTTTCATTCTATCCTCAGACATTCTATCCACGTGCCAAATCATCTCAACTTGTTCACTTTCATTCTAACTAGTTGTGTCATAACCTGCAAATTACCCTACACTTATTAATGGATCTGGGATGGTACTTCGTATTTCGTAAGCGTCCTCTCGCGAAAATATTTACATGAAGCAAACTAGTTGTGTGGAACGCTGGTAGTGCCAGTTTGCAACGTATTTAGTTAACATTTTGTGAAGCGTGTTTCGCATGAGAACGCTCCTACGAAGTACCAATCCTGTATTTCTCTGGGCTACGCCGAGTTAGTAATTTAATAATATTTGGGTCATGGTGGTACATGACCCACCTTTCGTTTGATATCGGAAACTCATCTATCAAATGTGGCAGCGGATACGTAGGTTCGGTACGAGTATATACAAAATTCACCATTTTCCTAATGTAGTTATGATACGAGTATTTATAATATAATATAGAAACCATATAAGAAATATGTATTACGGTATGAAAGTAGATATTATTTAATTCCCTTTGTTGTTGTTGGTTGCTTCGGTTTGGTTATGTAGTGAATTAATTTACTTTATCCTAGTACATCCAGTTTCATGGCAACCATATTAAAATTTATGTATAAAATATTATGTAGGTTTTTTGTTTATTCTGTATGAAATATGTATCACTCGAGTTCGGGTGCTTTGCCTGGAGAAGAGAGGAGAGATTCTCTGTAAGTTTCTCCACAAAAAAAAACGATTCTTTTCTTTTTTACTAAGTAGTTACAAATTTTTCTCAAACATTATCTTTGAAAATATTTCGTAGCCACGTTTCGTATGGATTCTGTGAATCGATTTAGTATAAATAAAAAAGCTCTCATAGTTTTCCTAATTTATTTCATGATGATTCAGGATTTAGATATAAGTACTCAGATGTTAGGTATTTATTGATTACGTCATCACTACACAGAATGACTGAAACAGTGACTAATGTATTCTTGGAATCATTATTTTTTTTAAAAGTGACTCACTAATAGATATTAAGATTCTTCTTCTTCTTCCTTCAGCCATCTCTCCACTGCTGGATATAGGCCTCCTCCATTTTCTTCCATTGTCCTCTATCTTGAGCTTTGCGAGCCCATCTTCTACCCGTGACTGGGATTATATCGTCGGCCCATCTTTTCTGTGGCCGACCTACTCCTCTCTTTTTGTCCCACGGTCTCCATGTTAGAACTCTGGGGGTCCATCGCTCTGTCCCCTGTCTGGCAACATGACCAACATGATATTAAGATTGATGACTCATAATAAGTTTAAAAATCATTGATTGTGATAGTTCTATCTCTCAGCTTTCTCCACGCGCTGTATTCCTAGTGGGGTAGACTAAGCATTTAGGTAGCTTACTCTATCTGTACATTTTCGTGACGACCACGAAATTCATCTTGACTTTGATCACGTGTACCTGCCTGTGTATATGTGTGTATTTAAATGTCAAAAAGTAGGGTAAATAGCTATTGTTTTATTGTTTTATTGTTCTCTATCGTCCGTAGGCCCATTCGGGCACTTGGATTCGTCAATTTTTACAATATGTATCATTATTCATAGCATATCATTAAACAAAGTAAGTATCATAAACAATATCATTATCAGATCAATGCCAATCAGAGTGTAAAGGGCTCTGATTGACATTTCGTCATACATCAAATCAATTTTTCAACATATCGTCAACGGAATAAAATTCTTTGTCAACGAGGTACTTCTTCACCCCTCCGCGGAAGGCCGTATCATCCAGTGATTTCAACTCCCCGGGAAGCGCGTTTAGCATCCGCACACTGAGACACACGAAGCTCTTCGATGTCTTCGCTAACCTATGCCTTATTGGTCTTATATTGTCTTTTGACCTGGTATTGTAGTTATGGTACTCTGAGTTCAGGGGAGTATTATGGATATTTTTGCGGGCAAAAAGTAAACACTCTAATATGAACATGCTGGGCATGGTGAGCACTCCGAGTTCCTTAAAGGAATCTCGACAGGAATCTCTCGGATTCATACCCAGCATGGTTCTCACTGCTCGTTTCTGCAATATAAAAACTCTATTCGCGTCAGACCCCCTCCCCCAGAATAGTATACCGTATGACATAACGCTGTGGAAGTATGCGTGATATACAGACTTTGCAGCATCAAGTCCACAGGTTTCGCGTATTTTTTTTATGGCAAATATAGCCGAATTTAATCTTTTACAAAGCATCTCAATGTGCGGAGACCACTGAAGCGTCCGATCAATTGTTATCCCGAGGAATTTATTTTTGTCAACTGTTTCTAAAGATTGACCAGAAAGTGTTTCCATCACCGGATCCCCCCCCAACGGTCGCTTAAGAGAGAAGTGAATAGCACTCGTTTTCGTCATATTTAGTGCGAGGCAATTGTCGCCAAACCACCCTCTCACCCCGTTCAGCAATGTTAAGGCCCTCATCGACGCATCCGTTTTGTTTTTGTTCTTTAGTAGCAGGGAGGTATCATCAGCAAACATTACAACAATATTATTCTCATCAACACTGTTAGGCAGATCATTGACATAAATAAGGAACAATAATGGACCCAATATTGACCCCTGCGGTACTCCAAATGCATTAGGAGCTGATGCAGATCTTACATTGTTAATTTCCGTTAGTTGGGATCTACTATTAAGGTATGACTGAAAGAAGAGTTTTTCGTTGTCTCTTACCCCGTAGTAATCTAGTTTTTCTATAATAATTGAGTGATCTACACAGTCGAAGGCCTTAGAGAGGTCACATTGGATCCCGTAAGCATCCCAACCCCGGTCAAATGCCTCCAATACCTGTTCCAAGAGCGATGCAATGGCATCAGTGGTATTTTTCCCCCTTTGGAAACCGTATTGCTGAGGGTGTAAGATATTATTATGGACCAGGTGATGAGTGAGCTGTCCAGCGACAATAGTCTCGAAAATTTTGCTGAACACAGGCAGTATTGAAATAGGTCTGTAATTACTGGGATCAGATTTTAAACCATTTTTGTATATGGGGATGACTCTTGCTTTTTTTAGTTGATTAGGGAAAATTCCTTCTTCCAAGCAGGCATTTAAAATACTGGCCACTGAAGGTGCCAACTCCAATATAATACGCTTAAGCAAATGAGTTGTAACATACCACAGATCAGCGGAGTGTTTACTCTTGATCTTCTTACAAGCATCAACTATATCTTTTTCGGTAATTTTTTTAAACCTGAAAGCTTCAGTTACTTTTCTATTTAAGTCCATGTGTTTTAGGGCTGTGCTAACAGAGGAGTTTGAGGAACCGGTTAGCATTGCTGTGACATTTACAAAATAATTATTGAATTGGTTGGCTACATCTAATCCATTTGAATCCCTACACAGTAAATCAAGATCATCATCGCTATCTTTATTTTTGTTAGACCTACCAGTCTCCTCTTTTATGACATTCCACGTAGTTCTTACAGGGTTACTTGAGTTTTTAATCATATTTGTCAAAAATATTTTTTTAGCCACAATACAAACCTTCTTGAATATCGAACTGTATAAAGTTACAAAATTTTTCAATTCCTCCGAACCATCATTCCTTCTTATTTCGTATAAACTAAAAAGCCTTTGCCTAGATATTTTGATTCCCGGCGTAGTCCAGTTTTCAAATGTTTTCTTTGTTTTACATTTACTATTTTTTAATGGTAGATGTTGATCTAGTTCTAAAATGATAGTTCGGAAGAAATCGTCAAATAGTGCGTTTGCGTCTTTATCTAGAGTTGTCAAATGATTCAAAGATAATTGAACAGATTGCTTAAAATTATCTATCCTGTTTTCAGTACACAATCTTCTAGTAACAATAGTAGGTTTTGATTTATTTGTAGCCTTGTTAGACTTTACGTGCACTGTAATAGCCTGACCACCGTGATCGGATCTAAAAAAGTTGGCAGGCCTAGCATCCTGGAATACAAGATCTGTGAACATATTGTCTACACATGTCGATGAAGTTGGAGTTACTCGTGTAGCAAAAAATATGCTACGTGTCAACATAAAGCTATTCATTAAGTCCACAAGACAACAGCCGTCCCTCGAAAGCGTGCTATTCAACAAATCAATGTTAAAATCACCACACACCACAACTCGTTTATTATTTTTATAAGTTAATCTATTTAGAGCTTCCTCTAGAACAGGAAAGAAATTTTCAAGGGTACCCGCTGTTGACCTGTAAACCACAAGAACAATGAAGCTATCAAATTCTACACAGCTGAGCTCACATTGTTTCTCTATAGACAAATTTACAATATCAGGTCTATTCTTGGACTTGTGACTCTTTTCTACCATAATAAGAGTACCTCCACCGGTACATGTTTTTCTACAAAAGCTACTGACAATATTATAATTAGATAAAACATAAGTGGGTACCTCGAGTTCATTAAGCCAAGTTTCGCTAATGCATAGCACGTCAATATGTTCGGTATCTATGATAGAAGTGTGGAGTTCATGACACTTTCCACGTAGGCTTTGCGCATTCTGATGAGCGATAGTCAACTTTAAGGAGCTATCCGATATATTATTTTCGTTGTGCAACTGGACTCTGCGTTTTGATTTCTGTCTAAAAAATTACTACCACTGGATGAATCTATGTTTACATTTATCCCTGATGACGTCCCTGACACGGTTATAGGAACTGTTATTAGGGTACTTCTGCTTTGCAGAGGATATTTTATCATATTTTTAATATTTTCCGCCAGAGACACTCCCCTGCCATTGTTTATTTCAATAATTTTTACGTTTTCATACACATTTGATAATTCATATAACCTTAAATTAATCCTATACCTAATACCATTACTAACCTCATCCCTTTTGTTTCTGCATCTATGGTACATCATAGTAGGCATCCACAAAGCTATTCCCCTCTCGTGTGCCTTCTGGATAACTTTATGCACACTTTTTATATAGTTGTCATTATATTTGCTTCCTACGTTTCCCCCATAGACTAAAACAACTATATCTGAATCATTCGCTGTTTCCAACACATTACATATGTTCACCTGTAGTTCTCTTATTCTTGAATTTGGTTTAGACACACACTGGACGCTATAAATAATATCCCCACACAGTCTTGCTCCCATGCCCCTAGCACCCTCGTCTCCTACTATGAAAAGCCTAGGTTTGCCCTGCGCACTATTGATTCCTACCCCGCATGTAGATATCTTGTTATCCCCTGGCTTCCGAACCTTTGACCTGTGAGAAACCGAGCCTTTTCCTGTCCTTACGGGCATGTCAGGGTTGCTAATCTGACATTCCAGTTTCTCATAGATATTGTCATATGCAATTCTCAGGACTTTATTTGTCTCCTGAGCCTCCTTTAGTTTATTAATCAACTTTCCATTGTTCTCTGTAAATGTCCGCATATCCCTTTCCCTTTCCTCTTGACTTCTTTCGAAGTCCCTTTTAATATTTATAAGCTGCTGAGTGTTGGCCTCCACGTTAAGTTTCAGGACTGAGTTTGCCTTTTTATATTGGTTTAATTCAATTTCATGTTTAGTAAGTAACGTTATTCTCCTTTTGAGGAGCCCTATCTCTTTATTCTTTAACCTAAGTTCCCTATTCCTATCCTCCAATTCCTCCCTCACTCTCTCCCTCTCCGCTTCCACTTCCTCTAGCTTAGTCATAATCTGGGTTTTCGCATCAGGGACGTCATCTTGGGCAATCCTTTCTTGCGAGCTATCAAATAAAGTTACATACAAATTTTTGCTTTTGCTCCTTGTTGCAATGGGAGGCATTTTCACAGTTTTGATAGATAAACAAAATAATGATGAATAGAAAGCAATCAGAATAGAACAGAATTGATGAAGGATAAGATTATTATGCGTTTGAAAGCGATAATAGAAGTCAATAATTAAAATGTATAAAATGTGAGATGATCCAGATGAATAAATAAATAAATAAAAACAAGATAGAAAATATGAAGGATGAGATTATTATGTACCTACTTGAGGGTGTAGAAAGAAAGACAGTACTCAAAAGATAATAATAGTTAGAATATGTGATGTTCCAAATAAATAAAAATAAA
This sequence comes from Ceraclea dissimilis, assembly GCA_963576895.1. NCBI lineage: Eukaryota > Metazoa > Arthropoda > Insecta > Trichoptera > Leptoceridae > Ceraclea > Ceraclea dissimilis. Next base: position 19,802,597 of record OY756360.1, read on the forward strand.
ATATCCAATCAATAAATCAGTCAATACAACAATATAAATAAAATTAGATTATTATGTACCTACTTGAAGGTGTAGAAAGAAAGATAGTACTCAAAAGATAATAGTTAGAATATGTGATGTTCCAAATAAATAAAAATAAAATATCCAATCAATAAATTAGTCAATACAACAATATAAATAAAATTAGATTATTATGTACCTACTTGAAGGTGTAGAAAGAAAGATAGTACTCAAAAGATAATAGTTAGAATATGTGATGTTCCAAATAAATAAAAATAAAATATCCAATCAATAAATCAGTCAATACAACAATATAAATAAAATTAGATTATTATGTACCTACTTGAAGGTGTAGAAAGAAAGATAGTACTCAAAAGATAATAGTTAGAATATGTGATGTTCCAAATAAATAAAAATAAAATATCCAATCAATAAATCAGTCAATACAACAATATAAATAAAATTAGATTATTATGTACCTACTTGAAGGTGTAGAAAGAAAGATAGTACTCACAAGATAATAGTTAGAATATGTGATGTTCCAAATAAATAAAAATAAAATATCCAATCAATAAATCAGTCAATACAACAATATAAATAAAATTAGATTATTATGTACCTACTTGAAGGTGTAGAAAGAAAGATAGTACTCACAAGATAATAGTTAGAATATATGATGTTCCAAATATATAAAATATAAAATCAATAAATCAATCAATATGATAATACATAAGATGAGATTATTATGTACCTGAAGGTGCAGAAGGAAAGACAGTAGTAGATAACAGTCAAAATATATGATCCAAATGTGATGGTTATCCAAATAAATAAAAGTAAATTAGTCAATACAACCACAGATCAAAACATGAGATAATCATGTACCCGACAGTGTAGTTAGAAAGATAATTGAAGGTAATGGTTAAAAAGTATGAGGATTCAATAAATAAGTAAGAAGAAAAAAAAGATAGCAAAATATTAAATTAGTCAATATAACAACATATGGAGTATGATAATATCATGTACTTGAAAGCAACAACAGTATAGCAGCAATAATAGAAGTCAATATGCAGCTTGAATATATGATGATCAAATGATGTACGTTACTAAGTTAGTCAACACCAAATAATGGAAGTCAGTGGTAGATAAAAAGATTTGACAACCAAAAAACCAACAAAATAACTCAACAAATCAATACAACAAACATACACAAACGAAACCTGTAGGCATCTATAATTAGACAGCTGATCTGAGATAGAATATATGATTATCATATCATGCAGTCATTCAATCATGTATAAAGTTCATCAAAAAAAAATATACATTGCACTCCCTCCCTGGCTGTCAAATACTTGATCCAAGCAGGCTTACCAATCGCAGCGTTGATGTCATGAAACTAGCTATAGTTTGCAGCATATGTTTCCACAAGTACATGGCAGCAGGTACCTCACATTCCAGTCGCATCAAAATAGTGGCGCGTGGCGTCGCACAGAGCGTACAAAGTAGAGATGCTGCAGTTTCTAGGTTAAATCAGTCAGCAGTTGAAGTTGTAACGGTTGAACATCATCCAAGCAATTATATCTTGACAGCAGTGAATATATACCAAATTTTTGCACTTAAATAATGGATTCACTGTAGTTAAAGTAGAGATGCTGCAGTTTCTAGGTTAAATCAGTCAGCAGTTGAAGTTGTAACGGTTGAACATCATCCAAGCAATTATATCTTGGCAGCAGTGAAGATATACCAATTTTTTGCACTTAAATAATGGATTCACTGCACTTCACTGTAGTTAAAGTAGGTAGTGGGGTAGTATTGTAATTTTTATAATTGTAATTGTCAAGCAGAAAGCATTTAAAAGAATATGATCTTGAATATTAACGATATTTAGCATTTGTATTGTAATTTCAGTGCATTTCTCACAATATAATGAATCAAATCAATATTTATAAATATTGTAGTTGTTGTATTTAACGCAATCGAATGCACGATGTATATGGCGTAGTTTATTCACAGAGCAACCTTCACAGTGATATTTTTTCTTCACAAATCACAAAAAAAGCATAATTTGTCCGTCTGAAACACTTTACAGCCACTTCAAAACGATTTTAATCAAAAAAATACTCAAATTAACTCTCCCGTGTCAAACACATAACCTCAAACGATAACTACACACAACATATACATTGTACTCAGTCTATCTATAACCTATATATTCCGCTGTCGTCGCGCTGTAAGTAAACAGGGTGTTAAAAACTGCTTCGGTATGCCTTGGTGTACGGGCTCGTTCTCAGTTAGGTAGATAACAGTAATAAAAAACTTTTAACATGATGCATTACACAAATGGCGGGTTTTTGCCGTGGGCAATATCTCCCAACCAACCACTAAATAAACGGTATATATCCTATGTTGCGCTAGTACTTTTTAATATATAAATAAAGAAATATTAATGTAACTATGGTATTTTATTGTTTCAGGTTCCCTACTCCAATGCTCTCTCTGTCTCCGGCCCTGTATCACGGAGGACTGCCGCCCCCGCCCTTGAGACGGCCCTCCAGAGCGCCTCAAGCACACATACACACTATAGGAGCGTAAGTATTCTTACAGCCACTCGGAATCGTGTCCAATAAGGATACCTACGAGCAAATTACATGCTATTCCACAATTCCCACTACTTTACTTACATTCCTACCGTCTGGTTTCCTTTTGGAGAATAAATTATACCTATCGTTTCCACAAAAAAATCCATTTGACTGTATGAGATGCTTCGCGTACGTTTGCCTGCTATTTTTTCTATTAAAAGATCTGGACTTGTAAGTAAAAAAATATAACAGGACGCAATAAGCGAGAAATAATATAATCTTGTAGGCTTTCGCAGCGTGATGAATCCATTTCCATATTGTTCGTTTTTCGGGTTTCACTGCGGGTCGAGTGTTGAGTAACCGAACAACATGAAAAAAGATAAACAATATTTTTTTTTAACCAAGCCTATCGAGAAACGAGTAGATTAATAGTAATCCTTATTTTACATAATATCATAAAGTTCTACTTCTGCTGGATTTCACCAACTTTCCAGGTGAGGAATAGCGGAGATAGCCACAAATTTTGTATGAAAAATAATGACAACTGGGATCTATCTACGCTTTTCCTCACCTAAGAGATTTGTAAAGTCCAGGATGTGTATCGAAAATAAAACATATTTACATTAAAAATTATAAGTCCCAAAAATACGAATGAAAATGAAAAGTCATCACCATATGATACGAACCCGCTACTGTTTTATGTGTAGATGGTGCTCTAACCAACTGACCCTATCATCACGTTCTCCTTAATGCTCTTTGTTTGTCATGTTTTTTTGTTCATATTAAAGCCATCTAAAGTTATCTTTCTAAATTCAGGTGTATGTATGTATGAGTATGTAGATAGGTATTGTATAAAAAAAACTGGATCAGAATGTTGGTACGTACTATAAAACTGGCTGCATTTACGCGTTGGTTTTATTATTTGAAGTGGAAATACTCTTCCATTGTATGTAGATACCAACCAAAATGGCCAAATATACTCACAGAAAGCAGCTAGCGCACAATGGGTAAAGAGAGGGAACTGGGGAAAAGCAGGACATCATAGAGGTTGATGATCTATATACGGTTGTTGTATGAATTGAGACCCTACATTATAGTACCTACAATAATGTTGTTCCCTTATTCACGGAGATATTTCACGCATTCTAAGATTGCCAACGAAAATGTTAAATTTCAGAAGGTGTCAGTTCTTTTCTTCGCCATTTTTCTCACCCTTACTCACGTATCTTTCAATGCGCTTTTATACCCAGCTCACATTAATAAACTTTGACATTTATCTCACCTTTCTTACCTGAATACTTTGTTCGTATTGTCTCCTGAAATGCTGAATCATTCCAACTGTTTCTACCCTACTTTTGTGGTTTTCCGGGCAAACAGCACGGCTTCTTACTGCGATTTTTAAAGCTCACACCACAAAAAGATTCTGAAGTTGTCCCTTGAAAATTTCCATTTGTTGGCGTTGTACTCCATTGTGCGATGGCTTAACATGGCAACCATCATATTACAGATAATTCTTATATGCATTTGGTATTTTGGATATATAATTTCTTTCCCTAGCCTGTAACTTACTACTAGCCATAGGCCTCTTCAATGCTTTTCCAATATTTCCTATCGTAGGCTATCTGCTGCCTTCTACGACCCTTAAAAGCTGGACAATGTCATCCTTTCACCGTTTTTGTGGTCTTCTTCCCCCTATTTTGCTGTCCCAAGCCTCCACTTTAGCATTGTAAGTGACCATCTAACAGTATATATCCTGTCTTGCCACTGCCATTTTAGCTTTTCCGTTCTCTCTTCGATATGTCGGTAATCTTTATTCGCCGTCCGATCTCCTCATTTATAATTTTATCGCGAAGACTTCTTACAGCTACAACTGTTAGCCTAAATCTATTGTATAAAAATTAAATGCCGTTTTACATGAAAACCGCGTATAAGAACAACATGAATAATGAAAGACTATTAGAGTATCCTGTTAGTGTTCTTGTGCTCTAGATCGACTCTCTTTCTGACTTACACAACCATTACATTAAAAGATAATGTCCTTTCTAAGCCTTTATACACTTCGTCGGCTTGTTATAAAAGAAAGAAAGCAACATCATTATTTTTGCTGAAATTGCGTTTACTTTCCTTTATCTCGCTAAAAATATAAAAATACCTTGTCCGTCTTAATAAAAATGAGCTCCGTATATTCCTACTATAGTTTCAGAGTTTTCCCAAGCAAATTTTGTTGTAATATTTATGTACACTTTATAGTCACTTTAAATTACTTTATAATTTTAAAAACTTGTACAGGTTTTGTTTTTTTTACGTTAGGTCTGTGTCGTGTTATTAGGCCTTCTATTTTTGGTATTTGTCAAATAATTATTTTGAAACCATGTGGTCAACGTGATAGCACGTAGCTTGAAATTCACCACGTTTCAAAGATGATACGTCACTGCCACCAATTCTACAAAAATTATCCCAAATATACAGTAAAATAACCCTTTCAATTTATTTTCCGAAGGTTCCATTACATTGTACAGAAATTTGTAATAAAAATACGTCTAATATTGCGATAAAATTTCATTTTGTAAGTCCATAAAGTTAACTGTATTACTAAAAGGCACCCTTTTCAGTACTGGTTCTATTTATATGCGCTTCATAAGATGTCTGTTATTGTGTGTGTTTATGTATTGAATTTGACAGTATAGGAAGATGAAAAAAGGCTTTTTACCTTAAAATTTATGTAAAGGTAGCTCCTACATTATGAGCAAGTGCGAGGGACACTTTGCAATTGCAATGGGGCCACGTTATACTTCGTTTCGCTTCACGAAAATATGACAACTATGTATATTATTATTCGTTGATTGTATACGCTGGATAGCCGTGTAAAAATAGTTAATTTAAGTAGTTTTTTCTTGGAAGTAGCCGAGATCTATGTTGGCTTATGAGTTGGAAGTTGGCTGCCACTATATATTTGTTTACTTCCTCTATTGTCTAGTTTCTGTTTTTTTTTTTTGTTTGAGGGACCAGTTATTTAAAGCTATCGACAGCTTCAAACTTGTAGCTTCTAGTCACCAGTGGACGAAGAATACTTGCCCTTTCAGGCTCATATTGTGTTTTAGATTAATAATAGATCCATTTTCTTTGCGGAGAACATGTTCAGCTGTTCGCCAGCATGTCCTAATATTTGTAGCGATTTATGAAACGTTCCGTATGTTTTTTCTCTTAGATCGCGTATTACCTTCTCTACGCTTATTACAAAAACTACTCAGATTGTATGTAGCGTAGAATGAATTGAATTGATTACTTATGATATTGATGTCAAAAAATAAACCGTCCAAAAATAATATCAAGTTGTTTAGAAACTAAGTACCTACTTAGTTTAATAAATCGATGGAAAATATTTTAAACGGCTCTCTTCAATTTATTTTAGTAGTTGTAAAACAATCTATTTTAGTCATTTTAAAATTAACCTGAGAATAACGCAAAACTTTAGTATGCCTGTGATTATTTTTACCCTTTAGTTAGGGTATACGACCCTTAGACGAGGTTAAGGGTGGGATTGGGTAGTGGGTATATATAATATGACTGAAAAGTTACTTACTACTGAATTCCCTCATTGTACGGAATGTCAACTTTACTCACAATCATATAACTTACCCCCTTATACCCATTCAGCTCGGCGAGAAATGTTTCCGTTTTACCCGAAATAGTTTTACAAGATTTTTCGTAAATCTGATATTTCAGCGAAATACTTCTCTGAATTTCGCAATCCTTTACTTGGCATAAATATTAATAAAGCCTTCTTTTATGTAGAGTATATCATTTTGCATTCTCGGAACACCTTTCAGCCCGGGATATCGTATTTCTCTTATAACGAAAAAATCAGAGCGTTTTAACACTTAACAAAATATTTATCAGAATTTTACTTTTATTTAATTATTGTATTATTTTTATCATGTCAGGTATTAAACATCAATAAACTTGCCCTAGACAATTACAGAACTCTTTCATGTTTTTCTCGTTGTTTTCCAGCAATGAATTTTGTTTTCAAGATCTTCATGACACATTTTTAAAAGGCTTGTAAGCTAAAAGCTTGCGTCGTGAAGTGCACTGAAATTCAAACCGGCACCTTCAATTTTGGTGTCCGCACCCCAACCAACTGTGGAAGCAAAAAAATTACAGATTATGAAAATGACACGTACTCTACGAGTATGTTCGTACTCATTTATTTTCCTGAGCTACGCCATTTATAGAAGATATTATCAAAGAGCTTTATGAAAAAAGAAATAGAACTTTTTATACATATTTCCATTTTACAGAAGCAGGTTCATTTTCCTGCTAACCTGAAGCACTCATGGTACTCTCATTAAAACTTTTATAATCCTCTTATTACCGGATAATATGTCCTTCTCTTTAATCTCTCATGACTGTATTCTCCCGACTAATAATTAAATTCCTAGCATTTCACTCCTAATCTCTCCAGGAGTTCAACTACAGGGGGGGTACTTTGTAAGCTTTCTCGCCCTAAACACGCAGATAAAATGTTTTAGGAAAATGACCCTTATGGCGATATACATAAGGTCGTTTTTCGTGTGCATTTTATCTGCGTGTTTCGGGTGAGAAACCGTTAGAAAGTTCCAGTACTGGTCATCAGTATTAAACTACGTATGTACTTAGTGCTCATTCCATAATATAGTGAAGACGAAAATCCATTTTGGTCTCGAAACATTTTGGTCGTGAAATGGGTACGAAGTTGTTTTTGTTTCATAAACATCTCTGAATGAGTTTTACCCGAATAGTGGATAGAAATATTTATTTAGGTCTTAAACGAAATGTTAATTTAATAAAAAAAAATATTACACCCTCTTATAATCTTTGTAACATAAATAATACTAGTATACAAATGACTAAACTGGCTTGAGGTAAACAAAATCTGATGTTCGATGTCTTTTCATTCATTCATTCATTCATTCATTAATATACGATCATGTAGATCATTTACATATTACAATATTATATTTAAATACAATAACCTACAAAACAAAAATTATGTACTAAGCAACATACCCACATCAAATTGCAACATTGTATTTACTTAACAATAATATAAACTTAACAAAATAAGTATTATGATTTATGTTTTTTTAAATATGATTTATGTTTTTTTTGTCTATGTAGTAGCCTGATCCAGTGTGTGTTGTACAGAATCGCCATGTCATCTAGTTTACACAATAATTTAAAGTTTCACAGCTCTAGCTAATCTGGAGTTGAAATTCAGCTGCAGGATTTGGAGATAACAACAATGTCAAATGAAGTTAAATAATCCAACCAACTGAAAAGAACAACCAAAAATCAACAACTTTATTATTTTAATTGTCAATTTACGACGATTCATAGGTGAAAAATGACCGACCATTAATGAACTTCCTGGTCCATAAAATGGACGGTTAGTCCCTATATCATTCGTTTGGTGAAAATCGAAACTTTTATAGGAAGACCACTTTGATTTTACGTCTTATATCAAATGTTCTCATCCCTATATAATTCCGTCATCTGCTTCCAATTCTCGGACTCTTTATGGATTCTCATACTCCGGAGATTAAACCGTCTATTTTATATCCCGATTATAGTATGTTCTTCCATTACTTTTTACATATTCTCTATTTTATTTTGGCATTTAAGTGATCGGATATTTTATTACTACTCCGAACGTTAATTGCACGTCTATAAAAACGAGGGTTTAGTGTCAGAAGGATTAATACGTTTCTTACTTGTAAGTTCTTCTTCCAAAAATAATAGTATAAAATAAAACTTAGAGATATACGAGTACAAACTGTTGTGACTAGAATGAAAGTGAACAAGTTGAGATGGTTGAAACATGTAGAGAGGATGAATGATTAAATGATAACGGAGAATTATAAGTACCTGGGAGAAAAAACCACATGGCTTGACCATGATGTGGACGAGGTTTTCGAAGACGGGCCTGTTCTGAGTAAAAGGAATCCGAGAGTGTGTATGACGAATTGCATGAATATGACTGGAACAAGAAGTGTGTGTGAGGATAGGAAAGTCTGGCGATCTGTTCTCTCTGTCTACCCGCGCAAGGGATGTGACGCGATGGGACATCTACATACTCTCAACATTTGAGAGATATACAGCAAGTTAAAAGAATTTGTCTCTAATTTGTCTAAAATACAACCATGAGATACATTTATCATAAGAAGTATTTATCCAACTAGAAATTGTAATCCATTTCGGCACCAAAAACCAAGGTTGGGAGAACCGAAAATGGACTTTTCTATACAGTTGTTAAAACTTTTAATGACCTCCCTTCAGGCATACCGGATCAGTTTCAATTATTCGTGGGAAGTGTTTGGAACATCTACAAAGTTTAGATGAGAGTTTTAAATAGATGTGTTTTCATTTAATTTTGTTGTTAGTTATGAAATTATAAATAAAAATATTTTTAATTAATAAAATTCGAACCATTTTTCATGACTATAAGAAATCATTATTTCAACAACTTACGGACTAACCAAAACGTTATCTGAACTGGGAAAAAACGATATTTTATTTCACAACGTCTATATAAACGTAGTACAAAAACGTCTTTATGGTCCAGCTCCAGGTTTTTTGTAATGAACCGAAAAAAGATCACGTATACTGCATTCAAAATGTCTCTAAATTGAAAATACGTGTTTTGTTATTACAACGAAGAATCTCTTTATGGCTTAGGTTGTTTTAGTTGGCGTACAAGAGTTTCTCCATCTACAAAGGCAAATGGATAGATATTGGTTTAATTATTTTTGTCTACCCTTTTCTACTTTGTGAGTGGTGGTTTGGTTATCCAGTTGCTTGGTTCACGTCCACACCTCACCCAAGCCCTGCACTTTAAGTAATCCTTTGATTAATCAAGAAAATCCATTAGACTAATCGTATACAGAAACTGTCTCTGTCCTTTTATCCTCATACCATAATTATTAAGTATAGTGTCTTTCTAATTAAAATACTGCTATTTTGTTATATCTACTGATGTTTTGAGGTTACTGACTTCTTCTTTCATCTGGCTCGGACATGTTTTGATAATATGGAATTGTCTTTCCATTTTTCAACCTTAGAAAAATATCTCGGTCCTTGGTAGCAATGGTTAAAATTCCATCTTTCATGTTCTTTTGGCCTTCAGCGGTCGTCTTCAGATCCATTTGAGAGGTCTAGTAAATCTGAAGGTTGTTGCGTAAATCTTGGACTTTTGTCTTAACGTGGTGTGGAAGAACGAAACCAGCTTGAGTTAAAACGTTTCTTCTTGAGTGAAATTAAAGGAAATTTACAGCGTTACCTTCACGAGGCATGTTGGTTCTTTTCCTGGTTATAGGTTCATCAGGTCTTCCCATCTATGCAGAGTAGTAAACCTCTCTCACGATCTTCATATCTGACTCTAGTATCTTCAGTGACATAGGATTTATACAAACAGTTGAAACAGTAGACCTATTCTAAATAGCGATCATAAATTTCACATGGTAGGTATATGTAGTTTTAAACTGATATAAAAGTGTGCGAGTCCAACATACCCTAAACTCCTATTTAACCAAATGTTAGCAAAGTTGAAATCTAGCAAATCTGTAGATAAAACCAGATACATATTTTCCGTAAGTTTCTTCTCCGTTCATGGTAATGACTTTCCAAAACTTTCTCCGTTACCGATAGTTAGAAAATTACAATATCTATACTTCTTTTTATGCAAAATTGAAAATTCTTCAATTTTCTTAAGAGTGCTACAGTAGTAAAATGACCTTCAGCTTAGGGCGTGGCATAAAAATTAAGGCGGTCTCTCTCCCCCGCCCCGCTTCTACAATACTGGAACGTATGAATTTGCAGAGTTAGGGGTCAGTAATCATTGGAATACTTACACTCTACAATTAGTTGTGTATTAAATAATTTTGGGCCATGAGATTTCTTTTTGTTTCAACGTTCACGAGCCTTTCTCACGAATTCTCAACATTAATAATTAATTATTAAACCAAGAGTTCGCATTTTTTTTCTGAAATTCACATACTATTCAGATTGCCGCTCCCTTCTTTATAATAAAATGGGAATGGGAAAAAATAAACATAAATATATAAGTAAGTACTTAGTTATATTTTTTAATAATATTTAAAAAAAAAATAAAATTGATGCAGTATAAAAAAGGTGTAAATAGCGCCGCAGGCGAAATTTTTTTGTGAGACATGGTGAATGAGGTCGTGATGTGGTTTGTTTATTTGAAAATATATTAATGTATTAATTATAATGCTTTAGACAATAATAGGTACTTACGAAAAATGTTTTATGTAAAAAAGTAATTAAAAATAGCACCGCAGGCAATTTTTTCTATGAAACTGGTGGTGATGCGATTATGGTCCGATGAGATAAGAGCTGAGAGTAAAAAAAACACAAAAAGCTAATTACTCGAATTTTGACGCAGAGAGATCTGTAAGGGTCAGTGTTGGTCGTAATCTGGCAGTTTCACATGCACCGATATTATCTGAACCTAAACCATTGTTATACTCTGTTGGTTTTGATTAAATAATTTTACAGTAACTCTAGACGTAGAAGTAGGTCCATTATTTTGTTCCAATTTGTGTATGGATGGTGAAGTAGGTCCGCAGTAGAACCCAAAATCAGTGGAACCATCATCTATCAGTCAAAGTACTCCAGAGCCACTAAAACTCACAACAGTCTGGTGGCTCTGCATAAAGGCACGAAGGCATACTAAATAATGGAATATTTTTTTGTGTACAGGAATGAATATAATATGTATTTGTTTTACTTTATTCGTTCCACCCCTCCCCCGTGCCCCCTCAACCTCCCTCCCTATTATTCCCGCGGATATCGGGAGGGTTACTATTCATCTTTTTGAGACGGAAAACTACGGATTTGACAATAATATAACTTTTTACATTCCACCCCCCCCCCCAGCCCCCCATATTTTTGCGTCTATCCGGAGGGTTACAATTCATCTTATTGATGCGGGAAACTATGGATTCGTCACTAATATCACTTTTTTCATTCAGACCCCTCCCAGCCCCCTAACTCCCTCCCCTTATTCCTGCGGATGTTAAGAGGATTACTATTCATCTTATTGACGTGTAAAACTATGGATTCAATACCAATATCACCTTTTTCATTCGGACCCCCCCCCCCAGCCCCCTCCCTCCCCTTATTCCTGCGGATGTCAGGAGGGTTACTATTCATCTTATTGAGACGGAAAACTATGGATTCGACACTGATATCACTTTTTTTATACCGACCCCCCCCTCCCCCTTAGCCCCCCTTATTTCTGCGGAAGTCGGGAGGGTTACTATTCATCTTATTGACGCGGAAAACTATGGATTCGACACTAATATCACTTTTTTAATTCCGACCCCCCCCCCCCCTCAGCCCTCCCCCTCCCTTTATTCCTGCAGATGTCGGGAGGGTTATTATTCATCTTTTTGGCACCAAAAGTTATATGGATTCGAAAAAAAACCCCTTTCGCCCCCCCCTTCATGCGTACCCCCTACCCCCATAAAAACACTCCCTGGGGCAAGTACAACAATTTCCCAAAGTTTCATCTCAATCGGACGAACGGTTTAGGAGTCTATTAAGGATAAGGTGAAAAATGTTACATACATACCTATGTAGGTACGAATACGAACTAAAATATTTATGTAGGATTTCGTCCAGAAATTTTGTGCAAGACAGAATGTATCCAAATAGGTAACTGCACCTAATAGAATTCGGTATCTACCTATTTTTGGAATAAAAAGTTTAGTTTAGTCCGGGATATAATTAATAGGCACGCACATTAAAGTAATAAGTATGTAAAGAATCTGCAAATCACTAAAACATGCGGGAACTACCTACTCGTAATATTATGTGAAAATAATTTAAAATATAAATCGGTGACCAATGTTTGCCGTCCTCTGTAATATACGAACATTCGTCAATAAGAATAAAAGTATGGAACGACAATTCAATTAGCACAGAATCCACGTCTTACCAGTCCACAGTCTTGTGGGTGTCTGAATCCTTGGCGAAACGAAAAACAGTGCGTTCCTTGTGATTCCCGTGTTATAAGTGTCATATTCGCGTGCACGCTAAAACCGATAGCGTATATTAGTACGGAGACTTTTTATGAAATTGAGGTTTTTTGGGTTTTGACGCGAAGCAAACAAAAAATATTTAGGTTTCTTTCTATAATGCGCTAGATATTTTAGTGTTCTTTAAGACAAAAAAAGAATTATTTAATTCCGACGGACGAATCACTTGGAATATCAAAAAAATGATGAAAAACGACGTTTACAATTTTTATTTTTTACAAGAAACTATATAGTATATCAATTATATTACTCTATAATGCGCTTCGTTAAAGTTCAATCTATATAATATATTTTTTTCATCGAAATCTGACAATAAATAACGCGGGTATATCGATTGAAAAATCACTAAAATCGCCATGTTTGCTACTGTAGCCCTCTTAATACCATTTTCAACGCTCCAACGCGGCTGTAATTTATCACAGACGGCAAAACGGATGGGGGCAAAATGTGGAAAGTGGTATGGGAACTTCTCTGCTTACCTTGCTCGTAATGCTTAAGTGAATAACCTTTTACTCGAGTGGTGCAAGTTTAATTACCTACCACACTTGTTGAAAGTCGAAACTACTCGTAGATTTTTTTTTTGAAATCCATTCCGGTAGCCTTTTAACAGCTTACTAAAGATATGTGTGTGATACAGTGGTTGGTTTATAACAGAGTAAGTATATGACTTTTGCACCGCAGTCCTCATCGCAACCATATTCGAATCTCGAAGTGAATTGGAGGAACATCAGAATACATAAGTTTAAATAAAAATTTCAAGAGGTCACTCTGCAGAAAACTGCCCTGAATGGCGAATTGTTAGAACCTCCCTTGTTCCACCATAACTCTATCCAGAATTTTATGGGCTTTTCCCAGTTCTTTGGTAGGTGGGATAGTCTTATTTTTTTAAAGGTTTTGCTAGAAATACATACATCGCTTTGGTTACCACGTACCTTCTTCTTCTTGCCAACCTGTTTCTTTCCACTATCCATGTCCTTCCGTATATTTCTGTCCTTGACGCTCTTTTAGCATCCCTGTCCACGAGATTCTCAGACCTATAAAAAGAAAATTTAAAATGCGTACTTTACCAAAACCTTTAAAAAATCCTCCGGTATCTGAAACTTTTTCAATATCGCATTATTTTCTGTTAACTTCTTCGTTTCTTTTTCACATTATACTTTCACTTCATAAGGCGTCGCGGCGCGGCGCTGTATATGTTAAAATAGAATTATGAAAGTTCATTGTGAGAATTTACGAGTCTGCATATCTAACGAGCTTTATTAAGTTATGAACATAAGTTTTCTGATAAATTACCCTTCAGATTAAAATTTATAATGCCGAATATATTATCCTTGATGATGCGACTTTTTTTTTATAGATAAAAGTACTCTTACTTAATTAGAACAATTTCTTATTTAACCGTGAGCAGATAGCCAGACCCTATCCTTACACGTACTGCATTCATGCAATTCATCATACACGTTATACGATTCTTTTTACTAAAAACACCAACTGGACGACATCATCGAGGCAAGTGGTTCTAGGACGGCCGCTTTCTTTCGCCTCTTTTGTTTTTCGCCCAAGTGTATTTTTTGGCATCCTTTCATTCTAATTACAACATCCGTTTTATAGTCACTTAACTTTCTAATCACTTTATTTCTTATCGTACTTCTCAATATTTTTCCACAAACTCTCTTCTTGGCGATCTCATCTGGACAGAATTCACTCCTGATTCGTCCTTCTTCAATGTGCTTGTCCAACGCAGTAATACGTGAATTCCATAAATTCAGGGGGATTAGGACATCGAAGGTGACTTCAGAAGAGGTCAAACACAATACACAGCAACAAAATCGCGTTGAATCCTCGCCGTCTGAGAATAATCAGTTTCTAACTAGCGTATTTTAGGATTGTGTCTCGCGCGTGTGAATGTTTCTGCATAGTCTTTAATAAAAACAAATAATCTAAAAACACTCGTGTGTAAAATATTAGAAAAACTTTTGTGTCATTTCAAGAACAGTCGCATATAAAATCTTAAAAATAGCGGTTTTTCCAATTTTAGTGGTTAATTTCGCTTCAATCATATTTTTTTACGGTAATTCCCTAGAATTTAATGCATATTCACAATAAAAAAAATCACCGTGACTTTCGGGAAACGAGTTGTTGCCTTTCTCAAAAAAGATCAGAGGTGTTTTTCACATTTTTTTTTTTGATAAATATATACAAGATGTAAAACACGTTTTACGGCTATTCCCTAGATATCAATTCCCAGGTTCAATGTATGTACTTAATCTATTTTTCTCCAAAGCATATTCAGTAAGGATGTCGAGATCTAAGGTCTCCCGTTTTTGGAAATTTATGAAATGTCAATATACCTGCTCTTAATGAAAATTATATTTTATCGAAGATAGTCTATTGAATCCACGATTCTCTCATCTTTCCCAATATCGATAGACTCTCAAGTGTTTGTATAATTTAATGGATTTTTGAATCGTTTATTTTTTATTTGATTTCAGCGGAGACGCTCTGGCAGACACTCTCTCAGCGCTCTATGGAAAGCTTCTGGTGGTGATGGGAATCGCTTTTCCGATGGCAGAAGTCATATCCACTTACATTCCTCCATCATTCTACGAAGTAAGTACCACTCGAACAAAGCTCCACATACATATTTTACAATCCATATCACCAAAATTGATATTTCGATTTGTCGTTCCAATACAAATATTGAAGATTTTATTCTTATTTATTGTACTCTTTTATTAGAATTCTGCTTTTTCGTTTTTTATAACAGATGCGGTACTTGTAACAATTGGGAAAATACAACACGTAAAATGGCTTGCAATAGATTCCGTTCTTTCATTTTTATTCCCTTGTGTATATATTTTCCCGTCCATATTCCGTATTTTTTATATTATGTTCATTTTTTGTTTTGTTTTTACCACCAATTAATTAGATATATAGATTTCTTTATTGGTCATAATATAGTGTACATATAAAAAGCCTAGTTAGGCATTTCAATTCATTTGTGTTTATATTCATCAATACGCGAACAGTTCATCTATGTTTAATAGCACAACCGTGGGTGAACTAGAGCTGATTGCCCTGTATCTCACCACACGGTATAATATACAGTAATTTAATCACCATAAGAATAAGCAGTCCTCAGTTCAAGAACGTTATTTAAGTAAATAAAATAATAAAATCAAAAATTCCAATAGTAATAACAAAACTCAAAGGTCCTAGAATTTGCCTTCATATAAATACTTAGAATAACAATAATAACAATCTAAATAATTTCTACTTATTTTTTTATTTAGGTACTTCTTTCCGACTATTTCCACGTATTTTAATTAACATGCCTTTAAATTTTATGTAAATAAACTAAGTATTTACAAAAAGTATTCTTGATATAAGTTTTAATATTATACAAGAGCTTTTGATAAGCGCTTTAGAAGAGCTTTCAAATACTAATTGAAATCATTTGTTGTTATTTTGTTATGTGGGCGCTTTTATCTTTTCTCTTGTTTCCGGGAATTATTTTGATCAATTTGGAATATTCAATTTAAAAATTTCAATTGCTTAATTTATGTTTACTCTGATGAAAATATTCTCAAAGAAAAATTTAATAATACCTGATGTGTTTTTTCAAGAGTATTTAAATTGTAATTTTGTTACAGAATATTAAATTTGTTCGTCTGCTTATTTTCCAGGGTTTTTACTTGTATCTTTACATTGGGAGTATGGTATTTCTCCTGTACATGTACTGCGCACTCCTCAGGGACAAATCCAAGTCGCTATCTGCTGCTAAAAATCTTGAAAGTAAGTATACCTGCTTTAAAAACATTGTTAAATATTTTTAAGCGATTGTTATTTCGGAACTCCAATTTATTTCTGTCTCTCGATACTATTTAACCACGTTCCTGTCAAGGTAGGCAGAGAGGACTAAATATGGCACCTCATGATCCTTTGATACATTCATCGCTTCAATCACATTGATCCAATTTCTCAAAAATGCTCTGCAGTTTTTTCTGCCCGGAAGTACTCGTCCTTTCAGATTTTCGAGACGATACTATACTATACCTTTACGCCACCTTCTGTGCGGGTAGGCAGAGAGAACAGAACGCCACACTACCTTATCCTTACACCCACTCTATGCTACCGTCACCTTCATGCAATTCGTCATAATTAAGTCACGTTGTTCTAGATCGATCACATTTTCTTTTCTTGCAAAATATTTACAGAACAATTATTAAGTACGTGGGTTTACTGCCACTCCGATAGGAGTAAGAAGAGGTGGTGTGATTGAAAAGGTTGAGAAGCACTATGTGAAAATAAAGTGCCTTTCCAAACCATAATCTTTTTTTTATTTTTCTAAAATAAAGTTTAACAATGCTTTCAAGAGTTGTTTGGGTTAACCTTTTTTTGCTTCTTTTTCCCATTCTACATCATCCCATGGGACCGGACACTCGTGTAAAAAACGTTGGGAATGAAAAATACATAAATCCACAATATGTATACATTTGTTCTCCAGGACTTTGCACACAAAGAAAAAGAAACAAAGTTCTTCTGGAAATTCAAAGAATTCTAATAACACCCAATAAAACTTTAGAATTGTGAAGTTTGGTAATTACGAGTATGTCTACATGCTTTCAACTTCTTTTACTTGTACTTAAAAACTTTGCCATCACATTGATCTAGAAATATAAGAGATGATAATATGATGATTTATCTTGCGCTGTTTATTGGTTTACCATCTAAGGGCGCGCGAAGATAACTTCAAAACTGAGCAGTTTTCAGCTTGCACCTGAAGCTGGAGCATCCCTAGTTCGCTGCACGAATTAGGGAACCTACTTAGCACGAATAAAAAGCGGTGGGTGCACACTGCGGCATATTGTTACGTTCTTGCTTGCTTAGTTCCACATGATTGGGCTACCAACGCTGAAGAACATCTCGCAGAAGCCAGACTTTTTCGTTTAATACGCTCACACAATTTGTTGATGGCTGTAGGTGCTGGACGCAGTGGCCTTCTCTAGTCGTCATCTTGCAAGGTTCACAGCTTCTATAGAGGCAAGACCTTGAACACAGGGAGGCACGATTCGTACTCCATCCTTTCACTAACATTCTCCTCGTAGCAGGGATATTGAAGGTGTTATTACGGACGGTGTTGCTGGGGGGTGCCCTTCCGGCTAACCCTGGGGCCGCGCCGTCTGAGTAACTTTGGGCTGCAAGAGCGAATAAAAAGGTGCCTAACCGGCGCATGTGCTGATCGGGTGTGAGGAGGGACCTTCAATATTTCACCAACATTCTGCCACTAACATCAGTCGCGTAACTCCGTTAGAGCCTATTTTCAAGCAATTCAGTTCTGTTCAATAAACTAAGATTATCCCCGGAATCAATCTTATCTATCCGACGTTCTTTAAAACGATAAACTTCTGCACATCAACACAGTCGATGCAAATACAAATGCATCAAAAACTGGATTGTGAACCAAATATATAATTTTGTTGTCCCTTCTTCAATACATAGAAATATGCTGTTATCAAATTATCTAGTTAATTTAATGACTCCTTCAATTGAGATATCATCACATGCCGGATAATTATTTTGTAATAAAAATGTGTTTTTGTTTTGATGAGTATTTATTATCAAATAAAAATCCCCTAGTGTAGTCCTATAACTAATTGGGTGAGATTGTAAAATGAAAGGGGATATGGACATTTTGAACACCCTAGATCGTGGTCTACTGTTTATCTTGTAGCTACTCGTAATGTCAAGCTCAACAATGATTGCTAAAGAAAAATCATCATATCCAAAACTGTTGGTTTCTAGCTTAGGTAGATTTCTAATTTATTTATTATTTCAAACATACATAAAAGAACGAAGTACGAGTAAAGTGTGTACCTAACGCAAAAAGCTCAACCAAGATCAAAACCAAAAAATCCACCGCACACCCCACCCGTATAAATGTGTTTTTTCATTATAATGCCAGGGAACGTAGGGGTGTTATTAATTAGGAGCAACCCTCATTGATTTTTTCATCCCTTCCCCTCAGAGGGCGCTCACATCGTTAATCATTATCAGCACGATTGCTTTATTTCGATCGTAAAACAGAATTCATCATTTTTTTCCCAGATGGGACTTACTTTCTCTTAATTATTGTATACTTCAAGTGTCTAAATCCAAATCATCCGTCTTTCTTCCAATCTATCATTCTTTGCATCCGTCTTTTAGTGGGTGTTGGAAATTTTCATTATTATCCTTGTTTTCAGTTTTATCGAAGATTCTATTTACATTACTACGATATTTTTCTGTTTTTTCAACCTACCTGATGTTGAAATAAAGGACTGAATGCCAAATTACATTCCTTTTATTGATGCATCAGTCTTTTTCATATAATTACTGAGCTCAGCAATTCGTTTCCAATAAATAAGTGCCCTTATTTCAAATTAATACAAATTATTTGGTCTTTGTATGGTTCCTAGAACGTTCGGGGGGTTTTTTGCAGTCTGTCAAGAAAGGGATGATCTCGGATTACAATTTTATTTGCCGGCAACAATAGAATTTCTATTAAATTCTACAAGTGTTTGCACTATGTTTGCCACAAAGCCACAAGATTAGCGCCCTTATTAAAAACCATCTTTCACAAATCACCCAGTTAGGGTGGACTGCCTAATTAAAAAAAACATATCTTAGCAGACTTCATGTTATTGGTATATCGAAATAAACACAAACACATTGTACACTTCACAGTAAGCTTGAAAAGCTTGTTTTGTGAAGTGGAGTAAGTAGGCATCTGGTATGGAGCCCTCACCCACCGGATTTACGGTCAAGCGCGTTACCATGACCACCTCAAACCCTATATCTTTTTTTTGTAACATATTTGTTTTTTTCTTTATTTCTCAGAAAAGAAACCACCGTCTGAATCGCCGCGTTCTTCCACTTCTGACTCAGGAGACGAGGAAGGTTCTGCGGAGACTTCTAGGAAGCACACAGACACGGAGGTGTCCACTACAGACGCCCAGGTGAAGAAGTACGCAGCGAGCCGAAAGATGTCCTTAGGGTTTGCCATCATTGCCAGCAGAAAGCAGTATCATTATGGAAGTTTTTATTTGAGGATGGGAGCCGTTGGTGAGTTTTTTTATTTGTTTGATATTGAAGGAAAATCCCACGGGCTTAAGGCCCTCCACATCTCCGGGTAGCTCAGGCGCATTAATAGTGACATCTTTACGTTAAAAGTATATACGTTTGATATGCCCACATATGTATGTACCATATTCATCGCAAATATAACAGTAATATCAACACCATATTGCGGCATGTCTGAAATCTATCTGATGAGGTTTTCGCTGTACGCGCTCGATCTGTTTAGAAAATTTTTATTCTTATGCACGCTATACTGACAATTTGAACCCATGAACAAGACCAAAATCGAAAGACCGTAACCATAAAAGACTCTTTTTATTTTTCATGATTTAGAGATTACTGATTTTTTAAATTCTTATACATATTTCAAAACCCTAGACTCGCGTAAACCTCCCGTTCCAATCTGTCTAAATCTAAATGACTATGTATTGACGATTATTAATTTCCTTATAATTTTGAGAGGGACTTCGACCTCGCCACGGGAGATGCGGGCACTTCCCCTGTAGGTGAAGAAAGAGGGAACATCCTTATTGCAAATGTGGTGAGATCGAGTTGGTTGATCACATTGTGAAGCACTGTCCTAACGAGAAGTTCGAGGGGGATTTTGGCGAAATGCATAAGGCGACGCCAAGGGCGACAGACTTTTCTTCTCTATAACGCTACAACCCTCGGTGGGTCTTGTCTGCCTTCAAAATCCATCGCCACCATCCATTTATACAGGGCAACCGAATGCTTTAGAAATATTGAAGCGGAACTTTGATTCTCAGAATCTCTGATACCTGTACAATAGTTGTTTATATACGGAAGAAGAAGAGGGATTTCGAATACCGGGTATTGCTAATTGAGCCATATTCATATTCCTTATACCCTATTACAAATTTCAGGAAGATCTGAAATCGTTTGAAAATGAAGATGAAATCAAAGTACACCATTCTAGGAATCATGTGAAAGATGTACTTACGAAAAATAAATATTATTATCTTTTCTCTTTGCTTTTTTGCGCAGATTCTTTTTTACGTTTCATTGATATAATTCAATAGGAGTATTAGAAGATTTCAAATAAGATACATTTCTTTTTTTGTATTTTATCTTTCACCTCTCGAGCTTTTTTCCCGTAAATTTCCCCCGCGGAAATTTGTAATTCTAATGTAATTTTAGATATGGCGATGGTTTGATTCGTGAATTCAACGGAAATAATGTTTTCTGTAATGTACACTCGCTTATTTTATTAGGTACATATTTTTTAATAATATTTTGAATTTTGCAGAGTTAACTCAAAACATATATTTACAGAGATTTTTTAAGGAGTACCATGTGATTTTTATGAAACTTTGAATTTGGATTTGGCTGACACACTCTGAGTTTTACGACTACTGCTATACTACCACAGTATTCCAACAGAGTGGGGCAAACAGCGCTATATGACATTAGGAATATGGTCTTCTTCTTTCGTATGCACACGACCATTGTACAAGTTATCTAGGAGTCATAGCTCCGCGTCAATATTTTGCAAGTAGTCTACTGCACTTGGCGTCACCTTATGGATTTCCTCGAGAACCCCTGCAAACATCTTGTCAGGACACCTCTCTACAACAGTCGCTATTTGGCCACATTCGCAAAGAGGATGATCTCTCTTGCCTCATTTATGGAGCAAGCATCCGCATCTACCGTGACTAGTTCGGATCCTGTTTAAGGTCGACCATTGTTATAGCAAGCGAGGAATATGGATAGCGAACACCATAGCTGAAAAGGATGTGAAACGGAGGGAATACCTGGCTTTTAAAGGATGCTCGAAAACATATCATAAAAGAGTAGGGGGGCAATTCCACATCCTGGGAATACCACGGGGAGTATTGGAATTTTAACCTCACCAATAATAATTAGTTTGCAGTTGAGTTTGGAGTTTCTATATCGAGAATCAATTATGTATTATACTTTCAAGAATTTAACGTTCTTTCCTCGAGTGGCGATGTTTTAGTACGAAATATGTTTGTGTGTTTGTTTTAAAGACAAGATTGTCGAGTGAACACAAGTTAGCTATTTACATTTCCCTCGTTGAGACTATTTTACATTTCTGATTCTGAATTTCATTTCGTCTACACTTTCTGCAAATAGTCTACAACATGCAACAGCATCACTATACGTCACTACATCTTCAGCCTTTCTGAGATTAATGACTGTCTGGAAAACATTCGTAGATTTTGTTTCCAAGGAAATTTGGAATCTTATCTCTTTGTAGATTTTAAAATCAAAACTTCTTCTACAAAAACAGGAAATACTCATAAATAGTGATGGAAATTATTGCTATTTGGAAATAATATGAATAGCACGTGCTATTGCACGGCGTAGCATGCTATTGCTGAGTAATTTGCTATCGCAGTCTATGTTTATTTATTTACACATCAACGGCTAAAGCCTTTAACAATTTCTTGTTGGTTTAGTGTCAAATACATAATCAAATACAAAAAAACATTACTATTTCAACACAACCAATCAACAAAATCAACACACTTTTGTTGTATGATATTTGTTATTTATGTTGAGTTTTAATATAAATACGCTTAGAAAATTTTGACAGTACTTAACACTTGACTTGATTTGAATGATTTTATGATGATTTTATGATTTTATGATGTTAATTATAAGTTGCTATTTGTGGTTGCTATATTTGACGATTGCTGTTTTCGATACGCTACGGAAAACCGTAGTCATCAAAAATAGCATTTGCAAATAGCAACTCATAAATTCATAATGCTATTTTCAAATCATATGATTTTCATTGTGCTACTGCAAATTATTCCATCACTGCTCATAAACAAAACCTGAGTATAAAATATGCCTTAAATCTAATTCTTACGCCTTACACATTCCGGCACACACGCTTGTTACTTTGTATCAGTGATTTTTGTTGCGCCTCCCTGTGTAGATAGTTCCAGGAATTTCACATATCCTATCAGACGTGGAATTTATATCGTTATACCTAACACACGTTACGTCCGCAATGTGCACATCTTTGTGTATGATTGTATTTGTGACTTTTACCGGCATACGTTGGATTTCTGCCACTACCGGCGATGCGTTCAAAGGCTTTCTTTATGAGGCCACAGAGTACATATTGGAATTGCTATTGGTTTCGCTTCCTCAATCCTTTCAACAAAACCTCTATTTATACGAATTTTAACTGCAAATTTTGCCTTCACATTCCAATATTTCGACGGTCAAAAACGACATCTGTAAGACGCATATTATGCTAGACTTACAACAAAAAAATAAACCGAAGATTAACTTAATTAATATTGAACGAGGTCTTTAAATTCCTTTATAAAGCTTTTTATTCAACATGTTTTAACAGCGTAATTATAAAGACTAGAAATTTTAATATACTCGTATATATGTAGTTGCAGAGAATAAATGGAATTCATCGTATTTTGCGTTCAATAGTCCGTGCGTCCGATTTTTTTCATGCGTTTATTATTTTACCTACTGCTAGTTCTTCCTTGCTTTGTGTTCCATACGTTTCGTTTAGTTTAATATGCATTTGAAATTCAAAAGAGTTGCAAGAATGATTGACGCAAATTCTCGTGATCTTATCTCTCACGATTCACACACTGTGTAATTCGAGGCTCGTAAAGTTCGTTCGCTTTGGTTTTAACGAACTTTGAAATTTTCCAAAATACTAACCACAAATAGGTAGGTCTATCTGAATTGCAGCAGTAACTTTTGGTTTAGCGTACTTCCCAGCGGCGTTCCAAAGTTTTAGGTGTAATGTGAGCCAATTTACAAACTCGTTTTGTCAAAAAGTCGTTTAGTTTTTCGGTGTTTCAGTTTTTTAAAGATCATACATGTAGTGGTCGTTTGGATATCCTTATTAGTTTTAATTGGGGGGTGTACCTGGAATATGTCTTTATAATGTTTTTATTTGTGTACATCTGTCAATCCTCTGCGATTGTCCCAATAAATAAATAAATAAATCGCAAATACCGATATGTTGAGAAAAATGAGATCGTAGTTTCAAACACTCATATCTTTTACACGCAGGCAGAACCTTTCTTGTCTCGTTATTTACAAAACTGCCCCGCTTTAGGGTGTTTTTTAAAACTAATTGTACTCAACATTTTTACCAAGGAAGTGAAAAAAACTCAAAGTTCGCTGATTAGAAACTTGTTATTCTCAGATATTAAACAAGAAAATTGTATTCATCCAAAAAATCTGAGTTTTTA
The DNA here is from genome assembly GCA_963576895.1 of Ceraclea dissimilis. Lineage (NCBI taxonomy): Eukaryota > Metazoa > Arthropoda > Insecta > Trichoptera > Leptoceridae > Ceraclea > Ceraclea dissimilis. The sequence goes on from OY756360.1 coordinate 19,826,612, forward strand.
GTTTAGGAAACCCGTTAAGGGTTGCTCTCTCCCACTTACCCTTGGGTGGTACAAGAACGCCAGTTCCTATTTCATCCAATATCTGTGCAAATTAATACATACTGAGGGGGGCTCAGGGATCGCCAGAAGGGCTCCCCCCAACAAACCCCTCTCCGACTTAAAGCAACCGTCAACGTTTATAAATAGTTTAGAAAAATGTTTAAAATTTAGTTAGGAAAATGGAAAATACGTCACTGTCGTACACGGCAGTCCGAGCTTGTACCACTGATTTATTTCATACTGAAATTGGACGCTGGGAGTAAACGAACTCCCAACAGGATACGTACTCGTACCACCACAAAGAAGTCGTCTAAATGTTATAGCCTCGTGGAGTTTATGCTTCAAAACATTCTAGCTTTTTGTCGCTAGACTTCAGAGGATTGAGCAGAGGGTACAAAGTTCACATCCTCTTATATTACATTATTGTTTTCTGAATGCTATCGAAACCTTTGTTTGCGATTTCGGGTTGATTTCAAACGATTTTCTGCTTTATTAAATTTCTGAAAGCGAGTGCAATATTGAACGAAAGGTTTCCCGAAAAAAGAACGTAAAAAGGATTTTCGTAATATTTTTGTAACGATCCCCCAAAAAATAATACGGAATGGAACTGAGATGATAAGAATATTATATTTTTTTATTCTATTAATGTAATTGGCTTTCGGCTGTTCTGTATTTTGTAGCGTGGTATAAGATTGGTAATATTCGATGTAGGTTTTTAATTAATAATTAGGTAGGTATATAATTCTGCTATTTCACATTTATAATTATAAAGTTTCTATAGGTTAATAGTAATTAGTATTTTTTTGAGATTTCTTCGAATTCATATAGAAATAACAGTATTTCATTTATAACTTTTAATTGGGTTCCTTTAGATACGTTGTTTTAATTCAAATCAATTTTTTTAATTAACATAAATCAGTGAAGCCTTTTTCAAAATGATCCGATCGCCTGAAAAATAATTCTAATTGTATGCCATGTACTTATAGGTAAAAGAATCGTGCGCTAATAATCATGTACATGATTGTAGGATTTTATTACTTTTTTGGTGGGGCTGTCAGTGTCTTCAAAACCGCAAAAGAACTGACTACAACGTGTGAAGCTGTTTAAATTCGATCGATGTGGTCTGATGCTCCAAGGACGGCGAATGAGAGAATCCTCTGCCTGCCACTGCGGATAGCCAACACGAACCATCCAACATATGACGAAGACAATGCCCTACAAATACAGATGTTGCTCGCAAATGTTTCTCTTGAATCTAACATAAATTTTCTCGCTCATTTTATCTTATAACGATGCTACCATGCATTCGGTGGTTGATGCCAAAAGTAATATACTAAAATTATTAAGTTCGCATTCCATCGAAGTTCTCTTGCGAAGCATAAATTGTTTACAAGCGAGTTTTGCCGAAGTCCTTGTAATGATTGTCCCGAATATCCATACCTACGAGGGTGGAGTGAAAAGTTCTCGGCCTAAGGTAGAAGCAGCATTGCTACCAAAAAAATTTTTTTACTGTTACGATGATACGTGTCTGAAAACAATATACCACAAGTTTCAGCTTGATCTGTCGAATAGTTTTCATTTAATGGCGTTGGAAGTAGACGTGTCGGATATGTTTTGTTGAAATGGATAAACCGGACTATCGTGCTGTTACAGATTCTTCATTTTGGACAGTTTGTCGCCAACGGAAATTCACCAAAAGTTAATAAAGGTGAACTAGGATTCTTCTTCTTCGTTTTCATAGTGAAAAAAATGGCGACCAAATTCAAACTTGGTCGTAATTCTCTTGAACATGATCCACGTGAAAAACTGCCGAAAATGGTTCTCACAAGGGAAAATGCTGCGCAGGTGCGCAATGTGCTATTGGACGATCGGCGACTAAAGGTGCATGAGATAGCTGAGGTCCTAGGCATATCATAAGAAAAAGTTGGACTCACTTTACGTCAATAATTAAATATGAAAAGCCTCTCTGAAAATCGGCTGCCGCATTTGTTGAATACTAACCAAAAACAAATTCAAAACGAATTTCGAAACAATGTTTGGGCCGTTTTAAGAAGGATCCAATTAATTTTGTGCACCGATTTTTTACTGTGGATTTTACGTGGGTCCATCACTACACTCTAGAATTGAAAGAGCCATCAAAGCAGTGCTTGGAAGCCAGTGGCTCCTCACTAAAATGGCAAAGCCGATTTTACCTCCCGAAAAGGTGATGGCTAGTGTCTTCGGGGATAAAAAGGGAATCCTTTTTACTCATTGCCTTGAAAATGATAAAACAATAACTATAGAATATTATGCATACATTTTGGACCAACTGAAAAAAAAATCACGAAAAAAGGCTTAGAATTCAAAAGAAAAAAATCCTCTTTCATCAAGAAAATTAACCTGCCCATTGAAGTGTTTTGGCATAGGGAAAATCGAAGGTTATCAAGTATGAATTATGGGAATATCCACCTCATTCACCAGATTTGGCATCCTCTAACTTTAGGCATCCCCAAACATAAAAAAAAAAATTGTAGCTAGATAACGTTTTTAATCAAATGAAGAGAATGGTATCAACTGTAGATGGCTATTTTGCAGGCCTTGCAGAATTACCCTCAGACGCAGGATCTACTGATCGGAGAGACATCGGACCAAGTACACTGAACTAATAGAAGACCATTTAAAAATATAGATATAATTTTGAGCCAGAAAACCCAGTTTTTCACCGTCAGGCCGAGAACTTTTCACTCCACCCTCGTATTTTAGAATGAACGACCCCATGAGTTTGTTGCTAGTAAGCGTCTCGGGTATTTGTCCCCGTCTGTGTTACCATTCGACAAATGATTTCTAGTGACCCGTAATAATTAGATGAAGATTATATGAGCGAATCATTTAATGCTTATTCATTCAAACCTTAATGTCAGTTATCTTTCTGCCATAAATTTGATTAATTCAACGGATTTCTTCATGCAGATTATTCGCTCAAACTCATCGATAAGTTATTGAACTCTTTAAACATCCAAGTTGAATTATAATAGACAGGAGAAAATAAACAAATTGGAAGAACTTTGTCTATCAAAATTGTTTAAATTTTACCTACATCAATCGTGGGGCAAAGGGCAAAAATATGTAGGGAAGTTGGTCCAAGAGCCTGCACTGACGAGACCATAGCAGGCGTGAAGCTATCTAAGAACACGATTCCCATCGAGTTACCTTTTGGTAAAAATGATAGGCATAATAGTGTCTAATCTGACGTAATCCCATAAGAAATGTTAGCCCCGGCTTCCCTTCTGCAGAAATCCACCCTTCGCCACTGGACCATAGTGACACTCTCCCGGGATATAATTTGATAATATTTTGCCAGAATGATAAGACAAGTATGAAATTTAATTTGCCTTTAGTATCGTCCAGTTGGACAATCTCTTGGACCGCTTTTCCCCATTGCCCTTTTTTACTGCTTTAGGTAACATTTTAATAATTTGAAAGCATCAAATTAGTACATTAATTTGGAATACAATGTTGAATTTGGAAAGCTCTTTGAAAACGATCGGCACTTTAATTATGTGGGTTTTTAACTTTTCGTTTTCGTACCCATATTCCAAAAATTTTTTTATGTTGTCTCAGCGAATGACGGAATTTCTATCGGGCTTATAATGACTGATCTTCGACTGATCACTCCATTGTATATGATCAAGACCATCATTCGTTGTATATCTGTTGAAATAACTACTTGCCGTTCAATTATGATATCAGAAATCTGATGTTTTCACAAATAAATAATTTGTAACATCAAAAAGATTTTTCATTACATTATTTTCGGCTTAAATACATAAGTAAATAATAATATGTAAAAATACACGCTTGATATAATACACACAGATTTCCACATATTACCGAGGTAAATATTTTTCCGGCTTGTTTACTATTTGCCGGGCTCTTGTGTTGCCATGGTTATCTCGGAATTAATTTTTTCCTAGGTAACTACTTGGGTGCCGTGTCGTGAGAATTTTCCACATTTGTGCTATTTGATTTTGTCATGTGGCAACATCGTTACGAAGAATGTGGAATTTAATTCAAATTAAATTAAGCACCTACGTGGAATACGTTCTTAATTTATTATTCAAATTAGAATTGTTGTTACTGTACATTATGTAGATTAAGGAGTACGAAACTCAAAGGCATTTTCATAATTCTATCATTACTCGTAATGGAGTCATTAGTGCCTTTGAACACCTTGAAGCCACACATTTCTCTGTTTGTTTAGTCAGTTTGTTAGCAAAGACGTCCTGCCGTCTAAGGCTGGCCACAAACGTCCCGAAGTTCAGTTCCGGAATCGACCGTTTTGCAAAAAGGTTCCGACCAAAACCTCTTTCTGAATTTAAAATCGGGGTGACGCTGAAGTCAGAGAGAGGTTTTGATCGGAACTTTTTTGCAAAACGGTCGACTCCGGAACTGAACTTCGGGGCGTGTGTGGCCAGCCTAATTTGTAAATTTGAGACTTCAGGGGAGGCGGTAGAATTTGGAAGAGAGCTTCTTACTAAGGCTTCGTATTTGGAGTAGGATTCCCTCCGCCTTTCTGTTATGCGAGTGTTGCGAACGCAAAGCGAATAGACTATATACACGAAAGTATCTACAAATCTTCATCATGACGTTTCTTTAATTCATCGTCTTTCAGTAATTCATGTTACGACCGGTTCCATGTCAAAATCTCAAGTGACAAAATCTCAACTTTCAAAAGGGTAACCTACTATCATCCTACTATTGACAGAATCGCAACTCAACACCGGGAAATCTGATGCCGTTGTTTTTTTTTTGTTTTATTTTTGTGTGTAAAAAAAAAACAACCTAACGAACCTAACCCAACAATACTGAAACTGGCGGCAACAGGTTTTCCGGCGATGAGTTGCGATCCTGTCAATAGTAGGTTACCCTTTTGACAGTTTAGATTTTGTCATGTTGAGTTTCTGTCTGGTTACCGTTACGACCATAGGCCTTTCGCGCACTAGGCAATAGGCATCCATGCAGGCTGCGCCAACCGAATATTGCATCTCATGTACTCCCAATTTCTCTTATCCCTTTGCAGGAATCGTCCTTTAAAACCATAGGTGACAACTTTGGAAACCGTTGGTGCAAGCGAAGGCTGGTAGTGACTCAAATCAATCGTCCCGCAGTATATCCCTGTAATGGGGGTAACTAGTGAATGCTGTGTGTGTACACAAAACTGCGGATCACGTCTGAGAGGCTGATGCTGTGATACTTTATCTATATTTTAAATATCAGGCGACATTTACCGCGTCATCTGCCTACCGTGAAAACAATTATGTAGAACGTTTATCCATTAATTATAAATTAATCTCCCACGCCCATGTTTTGTAATTTCCACCATCTATTTCTTACCACCTTAACACCACATCACACCCGTTAATTATTTTACCTTAAAGTGAATTACGGTGAAATCTGTTCGGAGAGATATTTCAAATAACCTTCCAACCACACGATATAATTATGTTTATTCATTTCATATTACTATGTTATAATGTTGTTGACAATAATGACAATTACTGTAATAATTCACGCTATATTCAATTATTGACTTTAAATTACGCGACTAGTGATCGAAGATTTTCACCCTCATCATCAGGCGATTGATAATTACGTAAACTGGAATATAGAGACAGTGAGTATTTTCGAGGATTGAAGTGATATAGTGTGAGAAGCCCGTAATTAAAAAATGTAAGAAGGAAAAAACAAATAGCTACGGTGATGAATAACTTTCACAAAAGAGTGCCGTGTGAAGAAGGCAGAGTTGTGTGAGCACTTCGTTTCATAGGTGCATCCTTTGACAAGGGACACACAAACTGATAGATATAATTCTCAATCGTTACGTCACTGTATAATTCTTTATTATTTCACTTGAACACCGTTTACTGGGGTGAGATTACCTGACCAGTATCAGAATACCTGATATTTTTTTATCCCCTTCTCCATTGTTTGAGAGCAGAGTGTGTGAAAGACATTAATATTCCCACCTCACACCAGGGGGCGTCCCTTTTGTTTCGATAGCCAATTTATGTGTTCGTAGTCTAAGATCTGACCGCTTAAAATACGACCGCTTTTTAATCGAAATGTTTAATGAGTTTATGCCATGTTTATGCCATTACGAGTAAACTGCTAATCCTATGAAAAAAATGTAGGTACAGAAAACGTTTTAAAGATTTATTTTTGTCATTGATCGCTTTCTCTAATTTCTTGCCGTATTCCTAAAAAAATATTTTTATTTACACTTTTGGTGAAAAAATATAGGGATATGTTAACATTATAAATACAAATTATAACATTTGTTCACTTGGGCGAACTTATCGCAATGCTTCCATATTTGCTAGCTAGCCCCAAAAATGTGAAAAACCTTGTAGAGAGACCTATTCGGGAGTGGCAAGATTTTGATAGGCAACCCTATGGCTGTGTAAAATAAAAAACAGATGGGTCATATTTTTAACGGTGGGAACTTAGGTGTGTTCAGAGGTTGTTTGGGAAATTAATGAGTTCTACATTACATTACCTGAATACTAATTACATTATGGGTTTAGTGTTAGGTATTATACCACTTTACTAACTTATCTAGAGGGCTGACTTAGCAATATGAACTCTCAGTACATAGGTACCAGGCGCGAAGCTACCTAAGAACACGTTTCCCATCGAGTTACCTATTGGAAAATGATGGGTATCTAATCTGACGTAATCTCATAAGAAATATAAGCCCTGGCTTTCCTTTTGCAGAAATCCACCCTTCGCCACTGGTAGGTACCTAATAGAATTCCTAACCAGGAACGAGGGAAGACAAAAGGTTATCAGGGACGTTGACTCTAGAAACTTTTTTTAGATATTTCTAAACGAATTAGTTATTTTGAACATGCTAATCGAATTATCTCAACTGTTTAAGATAATTCGATTAACAAAATTTAAGTTTAAATATCGACATTTAAAAAAAAAAAAAAAATGGGAGACCTTAGATCTCGACAACCTTACTAAACATGCTTTTGAGAAAAATAGGGTAGATACATCGAACCTTTATGTAGTAAATGATCGTAATTTTTTTTATATCTTGTATAAATTTCTCAAAAACTAATGTGAAAAACACCTCTGATCTTTTTCCCGAAAGATAGAAACTCGTTTCCTGAATGTCGCAGAGAATTTATATTTTACGTGTATTGATGATAAGCATTAAAATCTAGGAAATGACCGTAAAAGTATTTTGATTGAAGCGAAATAAACCCCAAAAAATGAAATAAACAAACGTTATTTTTAGCGGTTTATCATGCGATTTTTAGTCTTAATGCTGCGGGAAATGACTGTGACGTCATACTTGGGGTCCGAGACTTAAGTAGAGATATTACTACCATAACAGATTTCAGATCCCCTTCACATGTACCAAAAACACTATATTTAATCATTTTACACAACATTGGTACAAAAAAAAAAATTCAGCAATAAATTACACCCCTTGTTGTGTTCCCCTCGCATCTTCCAGCTCTGAATTCAACTCCTTCACAAAGATAACAAAGTGGTGAAGCATTTCTCTTAAAGAAAACGACTTCCGCGCCATTAATTTCCTACCGGAAATGACGTCAGAAGCGTCCATTGTTAACATAGTACTCTGTGAATGCACGGTGCATAATAGGTATTTTATTTTATTATTTGCTTATTTCGTTTGTAGAGAAGTGCAAAGTACACACATTACACATTCGTATGTGTAAGGCTATTATCCGAATCCGATAATGTATTTATTTATTCATACATTTCGTTTTGTTGAATAAATATTTGAATTAGGTAGTATAATAAGAATAACACAATAATCTCAATATAACTAAATATGTACAAAAGGGGTTCGCATTTTTAAGATTTGAATTATTTTTTTAGAGGTTGTCGGGAGGTGGTTGTGGTTTGGTAACGCTCTCTCGACTGTTAATCTGGTGAGTGCGGGTTCGATCTCCGACGCTGACTAACTCCACTTCACAACACAAGCTTCTCAAGCTTACTGTATACTATACAAAGATATATTTGGCTTTTTTGAAAAACCTATCAGATTGATTTTTAAAATGACAATCCTAAAAAGAGTGTTCGAGATTGATCCACGTAGATTTATAAGTTAATTGTTTAAGATTGATTCGCATAGCTATGTGAAAAATAAATAAAACATTAGTTGCGTAAGATAACATCTCTGTTTGTTATATTTCCTGACTCCGCCCATTTTTTACAACCACGCCCACATTACAGTTGACTATGCCTATTTTTCAAACCACGCCTCTTTTATCTCACATTTAACCCGCCCCTTTTCAATTTTTAACTTTATTATGATAATTAGTTTATTTTTATGTGATTTTCTCTTCTTTCAGCCTTTGGGATTGGGTCTATGATATACTCCGGCCTGGAATTCGGGCAGTACTTTGAACTGGAACCAGATACAAACTGTCACAATGTCCTACTGGCTCTTACTCCTGCAACCAGGATGGCTTTCATCTTTATTCAGATGTATTTCATATTTCTTAACAATGAAGTGAGTATACTTTTTAATCATCTTAAAAACTCTCTCAAATCCTACAGGTTTAGGTTGTGACTTTCCCTAAGATGAAAGACACATTCAACAGAAACAATGTCTCATTCAGCCAGTCTCCGTGAAAATGCGCCTAGATATGTTAAAAAGTTTAGACGCTTCCTCCCTAAGGGAGAAAAGGGAGTTCACATAACGCTGATTATGTGAATGAAGATGCTCTCGTCTCTGTTGAGGAAAAACTTAAAACTTAATTTAAGGTTGAATCTGAAATCCAACTAACACTTTCCGAGTAGGTACCTGGTACATGAATGACAGGAAGTTGGTTGGAGAGCCAACTTCTAATTAGGTGGTGCGCCAGGTTCGAAACACAAGCTTTTTGCTTATTGTGAAGTGTGCAGGAAAGTATTAGGGTTAATTTCATTTTATTTAAAGAAAATTGTGATAGGATCAAATTATGAAAAATATATGTTTTTCTTTCTTTTTTTCAGCAAATGAAAGTATACAAACATAAAGTGGTAGCAAGGTTTGGCCTAATGCACATGGTTGGCACTAATCTCTCAGTGTGGCTGAACGTTCTCATACAAGAGACTAAACATGAGATTCTTACTTTCTACAACCCTGAGAATAATACACTTGGCATTTCACATCGAATGAGTAAGTTACATTATTGTCTTCAAAATCTACTTCTTCAATCCTTTCATGTCACCCCGAGTCCCTAGTGGGGTAGGCAAAGAGAACAGAATACCAGACCACTCTTTCATTACTCAGTACTCACACTCATTGCTTCAACATGGTCATTCAATTTCCTTTACTCAAAATGCGTCCGTCCTTGAGATTCTGGCCGACATTATCGGTCCAGGTTAGTCTTGGATAGCTGCGCTTCCACACACCGCTTCTTTCATTCTTTTTGGATATCCTATCCTCATTCATTCTCTCCACACGCCTGAACTAATCTAAGCTTGTTAACTGTCATACTTTCATTCCACTGCAAGTGATATCTTTTGTTATACACATTATAAAAGTTTTTTTTTATTCTAGCATTAAAAAATGCCTTCAGCATTCTGGCAAATCCCGTACCTTCAGATCATCCACTGGCTGCACATATTCGAGTCGCTCGAGGATTGAAAGGTCCCCACCACATATTCGAGTGTCGACGTAGCAACATAATGGGAACACTAGTGCAAGATGCTTCTCCGTTCTTATTCCCGTGTACCATCGAATATTCCCTCATCTGTGCCGCTATCTTGTACGTCATGTGGAAAAATATATCCAAGTACCCTTCGAAAAATATGGCGGCAGCATTGGGGAAAATGAAACTAGAAAATCTCTCAGCGTATAAAAGATCTCCACATCTTTATTCGGTTGATTGTGCGAGAGCTCACAAAGGATTGTTCGTCGGTATTTTGATCTTAGTCTTAACAATAATTTCTCTCATTCTGTTTTTCGTTCTCATTTCAAAGAACGAGTTTGTTAGTCTGGCTGTGATAGAAGTTAATATATGCGAGTTGACACTGTATGCAATGACGACTCTTGCGACGCTAATCGGAATGGTGCAAGTGAGACATTTGAGATACGACGGCAACAGGAATTTGGAATTGGATAATATTTTACTAATCGGTGCCCAGACAGGGATGTTCATTTACAGCACGTTCACGATTATTGGAGGACACTTTACTATTGAAAAGAATACAATATTAGTTCTTATAACGGCTCTGTCTTCACTAATACAAACAACTTGTCAAACGATGTTCATATTGGACGCGAGCAAAAGATCTGTTTCAACGCCCGAACAAATGAGGAAAAAACCCGGAAGAGAAATCGTAACGTTTTTACTCGTTACAAATTTAGCTATGTGGGCGATTAATACGTTAGAAAAGAGTCGAGCGGAATCGCATCCAATTCAATTACATTTCTACGGACTTTGGGCTTGGACAATCATCACTCACGTCTCGATGCCTCTTGCAATATTCTACAGGTTTCATTCTACGGTGTGTTTGTGCGAAATCTGGAAGCGAGCGTATAAAACGAAGCCTACATATATGTAGCAATTAAAGCGGAGGTATTGAGCGATTATGAATATAATTTCTGTTAACAAATGATGCCTATTATTATTATGACTAATTATGGATCAGCTGTTATTATTTATTATGATTATTACTATTAGTTTTAAGTGTTTATTATTTCTTACAATTTTATGTAAGCTAAATATTTTAATATTTAATAATTACAATTATATTTCTATTGTATTACTTTTTATTAATTATTATTATAATTACATATTTTGCAGTTTGTTATAGATGTAACAATATTAATTGTTGATTTTATTTATTTATTAATACATTATTGATAGTATAATGTATCAAAAAACAATGATATTATAATGCCAAAGATATGTGTGAGAAGTTTGCTCAGAAACGTCCAGAAAATATGATATATTTGAAACCCTGTCACGATTATTATAAATTATCATTAATGTTTTATTTCCCATTATTTTTTTTATATATTTCCCTATCTTCTTTATGTTATTTTACACCTTTTTTGCTCAAAACTCTTTCAGGAAACATCATAATCGCCCGAGGTTTTGCCTCCAATGAAAATTAATTGACTATATTGAAGTATAATGAAAAGTAAATCCATGTTTAGACCATTTAGTTGTTCCATGTTTAGACATTTCCTAGTGTTTAGTAAAAGTGACAGAGTACGTAGACTACTATAAGAGCTTTAACATTTATGTATAATTGTACAATTTAACAATTTTCTTGACTAAATTATGCCCAATACAATCTTAGACCAGCGACTTAGTAATTTACAACATGCACGTCTATGAAACCATAAGTGTAGTTGTGGTTCCGACTCTTATGTTTGCTAGTGAGACTTGGACATGGCTGAAGAAAGATGAACCAGTGTTGAATGTAGTGGAAATGAAGTCGTTGAGAACATACATGGGAAAACATTGAAAGATAAGATAAGGAAAGAGGTCATCAGAAAGATGAGTGATTGTAAGATTGGTGTAGTGATTAGAATGAAAGTGAATAAACTTAGACGTTTTGGACATGTTGAGAGAATGAATTACAAGGGGATGACTAAAAAGATATATGGATGAAAGAATAAGAGGAGGGACTGAGCTGGACCGATCTCGTCGACCAAATCCTCAACGATGAAAAGGTTTGAGTAAAAGAAATCGGAGAGTGCATATGACAAATTGTGTGATTGTGTGTAAAAAGAGAGTGGTTGGCATAATGTATTCTTTGCCTACCCTGCAAGGTGCGTAGCTTATAAGTTGCTGGCAACTAGTCGTTAGTGGGTAAAGAACTTTCCTTACAACTTAGTCATCCTAGTATTCGAATATTTATCAAAAAAACTCGTAGTGGTTTTAGAAGAATCGTTTCTTATAAGAAAATAACACCAAAATAAGACAACATTTAAAAAATCTATCGCCATCTATTTTTTATAGAATGGTATTAAATGTAGTACATGTTTTTGTAATAGCTATAGTTCTTATAGTCTGTACTATATTAGGATGAAATTGAAAATGGATATTTTTGGATATACGTTAATGTAAGATGCTGCCGCCATTTTAAATCATATTTAAAGTATAAAGATAAGATGAATGTAGTTTTTGTAAGACTTCTGATCTCCTTGTAAATTGTTTTTGACTTTATTTATTGACCAATCCCGTTTTCGTGATCATTAACTTTTTTTTAATGATGGCATTTCATTCGTACAATGTGATTTGACGTATTCCCAATGTCTTCCTAATATTTTTTTCTACGACTAAATTAAGAAAACTGTTTCCCTTTTTCGCCACTAGGGGCGCACTGGCAAGTAGGGTCTGTTGTCAAATTTAATGTCAAAATAGAAGTCATAATCTCTAATGTTTTTCAAAGTTATAATATAGATATGTGCTTTTACAGTAGAGCTGCCAGTAATACTATAAAGTAGCCAACCGCCAAGTTATACAACAATTAAGTACATATATATGTGTGGTTTTTGACAATAGACCCTAACACTGCCACCTGGTGGTCATTGGTGGAAGCTGCTTAGAAAACGACTCATTGAGAGTCACAGAAATTTTGTATAAGAAAAGATAGGTCAACGTTTGAAAAAAGAATGTCACCCTTTTGTTGTATGTATATTTCATATTTATATTCCATCCAATGTTGCCACATAGAAATAATAGTAATTAGTTGCCATATTGTTGTTAAAGAAGTGATAATTGAAATGATTATATTTCCATATTAAAATACGATTGGTAGACCATAGATTTTCCATGTTTTTTTTTTTTTCATAAATTGTTCAACGCTTTACTAATAAATTGGACACAAAACAGATAATAATATTTTCTATCCTAAATTCTGTTATTTTAGTCCACTGGTCTACCTGATACATTCCATTGATTTATATTTTGATGATTTGAGTATCATATGTTGTATATTGTTGGGGAAAGAAAAGTACAAAATATCTTAGAGGTAGGATTTTTTTAATGATATGATTATTGTCCTCATGTGCCAAAAATACTCATGTAAATTATGATATATACCTAATATTTATTGTATCGCCAATGTATATTTGTAAAAATTTATTTATGTATGTCTATCTGTACTATTTTTTCGTTTTTATGTGCAAACTTAACTGACAGAATCGAAATTAAGTAAATGCAGCAATGTTGAAAATACACATTTTTAAACAATATGTTTTTATTTTCCTCTATTTATATCGTGTGTGTAATGTGGTTGGGGTTAGCTGGCAGAGATCGCAGCATTGCGATAAGCACGCCCTAGTGAACAAATGCTGTAATTTATATTTCTCATATGACAAATGATGACAATGATCAACATTATACTGTACGGCAGAAGATGGTTAGTGCCGTCAATCCTTGAATGTGCCAACACATACTGTCGTGCATCAAACGAAACTTGCATTAAACAGTTACCGCACAGTGAAAGAATAACTAATTTAACACAAATGTTTCCAATATTACACCTTTCTGAAATCAGGGCATTATTTTTCGATGACCCTGTATTTCACTACTGACCCTATCAACCGTTTGAAATTAACTGTTTTAGCTAAGTTCCATGAAAACTAGTTAAAGTTTCAGCAGTAATCAATAGATGTGTGAACATTACACACAGTGGCGGATCCAGGATTCAATTTTGGGGGGGGCTGAATGTCATCACATGGTAAAAAGTACTCTCACTCAACGTTTTGGGGGGGCTAAAGGGCTGAAACCCCTAGATTTGTTGTATATAAAGTACTGTCAATCATGGTTTTGGAGGCTTCAGCCCCCTAGCCCCCCCCTGGATCCGCTAGTGATTACACATAATATAGTACAACATTATAAGAGACAGTTATAATAATAATAAGTCATGCTCACTAGGGCGAGCTTATCGCTACACATCAATATCTTCCAGTTAACCGAATTCAAGTTTCACTAAGATTTATTATTGATAGAACCTGAAAAAATACAATTTTCCCAGTAGCTGTAAATCCACAACAATTGCTGTAAGTATTTAAAAATTTGTTGTTTGATTCTGGTACTATACTTACCAAATTTTTCTACTCAATAAATCTATTTATAATATACCTCTATATATTGTACCTCTTCCTATTTATTAGATAGTATGATATGTTACATTAATTAAGGATCCTCCATTTAATCATTTGTTCTATGTAATGTTAGTATGTTGACATATTTAACTGTGATAATCCTAACCCTTTTTTATACATTTTTTGTAATAACTTTACCAAGCCTAAATTATTACAACTTATTTTACATTTAATACATGTACCCACATATTTCTTAATGTATATATTTTAATTCTTCTTTTTATATGTAATCAATCTTTCTAAGAATCTTTCTTGTATTCGCCTGTTTGTTATGCAATATCTTCCCTCAAATCAAATTCGTAGGTACTTATGTCTTAATTAATTCAGATGGTGTCCTATATTTTTTCTTAATTCATATACATACTTTAACTCTTCCACAAAATGGCAAGTACACTAATTGAATTTGTGTAAATATCTTAAGATATGTGTAAACACCTTAAGATTTGTGTAAACATCTTAAGATTTGTGCAAACATACTAAGATTTATGTAAACACCTTAAGGTTTGTGTAAACACACTAAGATTTGTGCAAACACCTTATGATTTGTGTAAACATGCTAAGATTTTTGTAAACACCTTAAGATTTTTGTAAACATAATAAGATTTGTGTGAACACTTTAAGATTTGTGTAAACGTACTAAGATTTGTGTAAACATACTAAGATTTATGTAAACATACTAAGATTTGTGTTAAAACCTTAAGATTTATGTAAACATATTTTGTGTAAACACATTAAGATTTGTGCAAACATACTAAGATTTGTGTAAACACCTTAAGGTTTGTGTAAACACATCAAGATTTGTGTAAACACATTAAGGTTTGTGTAAACATACTAAGATTTGTGTAAACACCTTAAGATTTTTGTAAACATCTTAAGATTTGTTCAAACTTAATTTGCACAAACACTGAAGTTCAACTCGAAAAACTTTGTTTATGTTATTTGAGATCAAACTAATGCTAGCACCTTTTTTAAATACAGTATATTTTTCATACCCATATTTCGTAGTTTAGACGATTTGTGTGTAAAGGACAGAACTGTACCTAATTTTATATTCCATAAATGTTTATTCTCGTGACTTTTTTAAAAATTGTGTAAATCCTGGGATCAAATTTTTGTATCAAATCTACAATGTACTGTAATATTTTTTATATTTCTTAATCAGCTATCATTTACGTGTGTAGATTTTGATAAACTTAACTTTTTTAAAAATAACATAACAATGAAAGTAACACAAATTATTTTTTCACTATTTGATACTAATTTTAAATTTAGAATATTTAGTAACTGTTGATTTTTTTTATTTGCGATATTCTTACGAGGCCATAGTAACTGAACATGCGAAAAATTGCATCGGGAAAAGTGAGATTACTCAGTTTATACTAAAGATATCATCCTAAGACTTAAAATATGGATAAATGAGAATATGTCTCAGTGACTCTAGAGGTTAGAAATTTGATTATTGTAAATTGTATCGATAATATTAAATAATACCAATACTACATGTGAAATTTACTGAAACTTGAGATTATTTCCGTAGTTTGTTAGATATAATGTTGTAATTGGTTGATGAAATGTTTAAAGGTACGACGCGGTGACTAGCGGATAGACAATAAGCTAAGATTCTTGTCGTTTATGTTTTTCTATTTTCGCGCTTACACTGTCAAACAAGGGAAAAATTGAAGCGATAATAGAAAGATTCGTGTTCAGTTACATGGCCTCTCGAGAAATAACAATAATCTAAACAATGCTTATCTGAAAATGTGAACATTATTATAAAAATGACTTATTTATATAGCAAAAAAATTGCCAACTCTACTCGATACAAAATGTTCCAATCATGAAGTTTGCCACAAAAGTTGACAATATAATGATATTATCCCTCCAATGTCCTCCCTTTCGCTCTTCTACTCAAATGTTAATGGGACACACTATAATTGTAGATAACCAGTGAAACTTTTGTTTATCTCTTTCTCATAAAGTATTTTACCAGGAGTTGAACGAGGATAGCATGAATGTACTCTTTATTGCTTGAATGTGTCACATCTGTGCTGCTCATATCTCTACTGTCCGATAATTTTACCATAGAGAAATTATCATTTTTACTTAGACAGTCTACACAATCCATATGCACATTTGCAATAAAAATATATAACTTATGTTCAGCGTTAAAAGACACATGGATCATCTTGGTATGAGATTTTTCAATAGAACTACCACTATCATAATCAAGTACACAACTGACAAGTTATAGTAAATGCAGAGTAGTATTATCTTAATTTAAAATGTCGTATAATCTCATTCACTTATAATTGGTTTTTCGTCGTGCATTTTCCTCAAAACTGCAAAAAAGCTGTAGGACATCTTGACAATCTACAACATAAGCATAACAATTGGTATAAAAATATTAAAAACATAATCATAAAAATATTTTTTAATTATAAACAATAGATGGTGCTTTATTTCCATTTTGTTTACTTAAACTGAAAATGAGTTATTTTGGCTTCAAGACCAAGACCAAGAAAAACACAGGCTAATATGCCAATATTGAGTCATGTTTGGCAGACTTTTTAAACCCTAGTTTGATTAAAACATTAATATTAATATGTACCTACATCATAATTAACAACAAAATAATACACAGTCTGAAACTACTCTTTGATACCCAAATTTAGACAGCTCTTGTGTCAAAAAAATATCCATACGTTGACAGGACACCCTAATGTACACGTATAATATTTCAATGGGTATAAATCTGTCGTACATCTTACCCCTAAAAACGTCGGAATCGACATCACGAAAAAACTCCCAGCAGTGAAATTAACACGCATCAACAATCCTGATCTAAAATTCATGAGCGATTTCTTAAAAGATTTACTCTGGTTGTACCATTTACACTCGTATGTTGCGACCATCAAACGCCCCATCTAAAAAAGATACAATAAAAAAAAAGTACACAAATGTATAGAAACATTAAGTAAACTTTATTTTATATTGATAATACCTCGTCAATGACTTCATCGGCATGCCAGAAGAATACAAAAAGTTGTATGACCATTGCAACCAAGTATTGTAACTTCAGAGTGATCGTGAAACCATCCTGAAAATTTATTAATCGATGATAAATTCATTTCGCCGAACTCATATTTTAAATAAAAACACAAGTGTGGTTCTACTATTTGTTTCTTGATTTTCGGGAAACCGTGTGAAGATAAACTTGATCGACATTTCGACGCTCCTACTGGTGTCTTCCTCTGTGGATGAATGGATGAGAAATGTGTTCGTGTACTGTGGAGTGTTAACTTGGGCAGCGTGAGCAGGCATTCATCCACAGAGGAAGACACCAGTAAGAGTGTCGAAACGTCGATCAAGTTTATCTTCACACGGTTTACCCGAAAATCAAGAAACAATGTCAGTCGCACACCGTGAAAACCTTCAATGTTCCAACTATATTTTTTGCTATTAGCAATCGAAACAAATCACTGCGAATAGCAAATATACAGTAAAACCACAGGCTCTCACAATGTGTCCAACAGTCATCTCCCCATTAACTTTTTGTGTACAATTTTTCTATCGTAGCATTCCTATCCTAGATTGACGGTGACAAACACGTTTCCATCTGAATTCTCTTTCTTCACTTTCGTTAGACTCAGGAGTCTGTTCTAGCAGGACGAGTCTCCTGTTGAGATGCCGAGCTCCAGCTTTCCCCCCATCTCTTCGGGGGCCTTCCTGGATGGCTTTGTCCATCTGGGACACCATGCAGTGTCACCTGTAAGTATCCTTGAGGTGTTCATTCTTTGGACATGTTGGTACCAATACCGCCGCCTCTGTCGCCCCCATCTGACCACATCATCAAAATTAAATTGTATTGTCTAAATTATTCATTCTAAAATCATTCTTACCATTAATGTTAGAAATCCTTGAGCGCACAACATTATCCCGCAGACAAAATAGTACATAAACATTATTGGACTTGTAATTTCATTCAAGGTTTTCACATATCTAAAAATAAGATAGATTAATAAGATATCAAGGCATAATGAGAAAATTCTTCATTATCGTAACTAGATAGGCACCCCTAACACTGGTTGTAATTTTTTTAAATGTCAATGGTGCGTTGCTGACTATTAAATTGTGTATGTATAAAAAAGTTAATAAATACAGAAAAAATGTTCTGATTACCTAATGATGTAAACATGTTCGTTAATACATTCAACCAGATCATCGTAATTTTGTTTTTCTCTGATTGTCATTCTATGATTGTTAATTTGATGTTTCGTGGATAAGTTGTCCACAGCTGTGTCATTCTCTGTGTCTTCTGATCCAATATTTGTGATTCGATAGTTTAAAACTTTCAATTGCCCTATTGCGTGTATCAACAACGAAAAGAAAAATGAATCCCAAACGGCTTGGTAAGATCCTCCAATTACTATAAGAATTATCTGTGTTGAATAATAAATATAGTAGTAATCTATTGGGCTGACGGGAAGCCAGGCACTGAAGATAAAAGGTCTTACGTGAGTCATGATCCGGGTCCCGTTTTCAATCTTGCAGCAGTAATTGGGAGTGGTGTCGAAATCCATGAAAGGCAATACTGACAGGAGGATTGCTGTCACCATGACTAAACCCCAAAACAAAAAAGAAGTCATTCTTGCTCTGTTTAATGTTTTGCAGTATATTGCCCCGAGATCCTTAGACATAGGAATATTTCTATCTTTAGCTGTCGATTCTGTGACAATTTTTTGATATTTGTTTCCGTGTCTCAAAAGTGAGTAAACCTTTCTCAACCCCATCATCGTCATTAGAGAAGTTGATAAATTTGTCGTAATTTTTTGCAAATCGTACAAGTGTCTGTTTAAAATAGCATCGATATATTGAGTAACATAAAACATAACCACATACAAGAATATGATTATTCCGTATATTTTATGCAACAACCTTACGACATTATTGGGATGCCGAATGGGCCACAAACCCACAATTTTCAAGTACGTCAAATTGTGTGATAGTAAATCTTTTTGTTGGTTCATTGCGTTTAATCGATTTGGAGCAAATCACGGAATCAAACCAGACTGTTGAAAATGAATGGTGCTGTGATACTAAAATGGAACAAGTTAATGGAATGAAGATATCAGACCACAGTATCCCACTATTAAATATTACCACATAAGCCCCATAATCTAACAATTACATATTAATTATTAAAAATGACTTAACTGATTATTGCTACATGCCCCCTTGTCATGTATTATGTAAAATTTTGTACGAGTATGTAGATAAACAGTAATCACGACATAGCCGATATTTAAAGCAAGGCATGTTATCTTACAGGGCCAGAACAGGTCTATTTTCTCTTTATTTTTTTTACAGCAGAGCACCCACTGTCGAGTGATTTATACAAGTACAAGTCATACCTACGAAAAATTTGATTTATCAGTAAAAGTAGAGGACATCAATTAGGAATGATTTTGTCATGAGTTCATGTACAATACGATAGAGACTTTAAGATTAATGTAAACAATATTTTTTTATATCTTAACTCTCATTTTGTGACTATCGTATCGTAGTTGAAATAATAAGTAGTTATCTCAACGGATGTACGGCAAAGGATGGACTTTCCATCAGGCTTATGACTGATCATCAGCTGGTTTAATGTATAAGTGTAAAGTGATCACAATAAACCAGCCGGCGATCAGTCATAAACCTGATGGAAAGTCCATCCTTTGCTGTACATCCGTCGAGACAACTACTTGTTAATAATGTAAACGACACAGAAAAGTATTTGTCCTCTTTTTTAATAAAATAAATCAAAGCTTGAGTTTTTGAACAATGGGCAGCATATGGTTAGTTATAGTTTCCTATGAAAACCACGAGTATTAAAAAAATCCGTGGCATCAAATCTTTCCAACTCACTTTTGGTTCAGATCTGGAGTGAATAAGTTCCACAAATCATACACATAATTTATTAGTCCAATGTAATGTTTTTATTTTAATACTCAGGTTCAGAAAAATAATTGTACTAGTACTTTAATTAATTACATCAACGATTTTATAAAATACTACATGGAAATACAAAATAATTGGTACTACATTCCCGTACTCGATACCTAATTATACTAATTATATGTTCGCTAAATTATATGAAACAAAGTCATAGTTATCCTACGTACTCTTACTGTACTGAATCATGGATAATATACATAGTGTCCTCGCATTGAACTATTTGTTTATCAATACAGATTTAAACAGTAGGTTGCTAAATGTTGCATCCACTCCTCAGCAGATGGCGGTAGTATCGGAAAATTGGGTCATTCTGAAATAATTTCGATCTGTATGCGACTTCCAAAAGTACACGATGGACAGCAGGCTGTGGTGGAAAATGTGAAAGTTATCCGGGCACAAAGTGATCACATAAGCCAACCAAACCTGACTCGTAAGCGCTGGAATATCCATCCTCCTTCCTTCCTTCCCAAGGGAGTTCACATGTAGTAACATTATGTGAATTTAGATGCCTCTCGCTTCGGTTGAGGAAAATCTATAATGTACTTACATCTGCGCAATGCAGAAAAATCCAGTTCCAGTACCTTATATAATTTAGGTATATCTCCATTCATATTTGTTTATCGTTTGGCAACGTCGAGCATTGTCGCAGTGTGACATTCGAGGCTTCTATAGTCACTGGAGAAATTCTGGGGCCAGGCTTTCAACACTTTCGGGGCAATGGGGCAATCGCATAAGATGTGCTGTGTGGTTTGCTTCGGGTGTCCACAGTCAGACTGTCGATCATCGTGTTGTAAAAAAAATCATCTTCATCCCAGAATAACGAGGTTCCATCTCAACCCTCTAAATTCAACTATTTATCAAGCTTTTTTCTAAACCAGTACCTAGTTAATGTCAAGTGTCCAGTTGAGAAAGGTACTATTTACTAATACATAATACTGTTATTATGTAGAACCTATTTAGTTAAAAATTGATTAAATTACAGACATTGACAATGTATGATTAGGATTTGTTGGAATAGTACCAAACCTACCTACTGAATTTTGTATGAATTGGATTTAGGAAGACATCTGTATTATGATCCACTCATACCATCGTGGCCATTCATACAACATAGGCGTAACCAGGGACAAGTGGGTGAATGTGCATCACATTTTTTCTAGAGATATGAGTAGAATAGAGATTTATGAGCTAAAGCTATTCCTGCATATTGCTTTTGTAATTATATCTATGTGTCGTATCATTTCTATAACTCAATATTTACTATATATGTATAAGTATACTGTATTATATATAATGTAATTACAATATTGTTGTATAAAAAAAACTAAAATTAATCACCAGAAAGTGTTTTCAAAATTAGAAAAGATATTCGTAATGAGCGATGTTGCCATGTCGCGAAATTCCCTTTAAGTTGTCTATTATACTGACAACCCTGTTAATATTCCTCATTTCTTTTTCAGTATACTATCTAACTACTAATTTAGTTCCTGTTTTATTTGCAAATTATAAATTCATGTTTAATAATATTTTTACTGTTAAAGCCTCATGTGTTTTTGTACAAATAGCTATGTATTTATTCTATGTTATTATTATGGAATGTCCTTATTTATTGATATGGCGTTGTTTGTTATATTTGCTTGCTTGTCTATGCGGGATCTACAAGAATATAGACAGGCCAGAGCACTGAAAAAAACCAATATGGCGGCCACCAGAGATGCGTTTTAGAAATAACAATAAAATCTGTTTTTGTGAATTTTTGGTGAACTTATGTTAGTAGTGATTATTTAATTTATTAAAAGATGATAAATATGTTTTTTTGTAATCGCGGCTTACATTAATTTATTTATTTTTCGTCATACACTTAGAGTTGTCAAAACAATAAATATGTCTTATATTTACACAACAGACCACCAAAAATATTCATCAAATTCTTATAAATGATGTTATTTCTGCAGAAATTAATTCAAGTATCACAGTAACACATATTTATTGTTTTTTAACAATTACTATAATTGTATTTCACAAAAACAGATTATCTTTCTTAAACGCTTGTCCTGTGAGTGCCATATTGTTTTGTCTTCAGTGGACTGGCCCGTCTATATTCATAGAGGTCTTGGTCTATGGTCAACCATAGACAATGTTTTGTAAGTATTATTGTGTATTTAAAAATAATATATTATGTTATTGTTTTATTTTATAAAATTATGATGAGTTACTTGCAAAGATTATTTATAATAATTATTATATTATTATAGGCTTCCTTGTAGTTTGTATATTTAATTATATATGTATTATTATAAGTGTCTTGTTATTTTATGATTTATACATGTTTTTGTTGTAATTATTGTCCTAAATGAATAATTGTATGTATTCAATGATTATGAGTGTATTTTTGTAATGGGTGGATTTTACCATTATGATTATTTTTGTTTTCCAAAAAAATACACATTTTTAAGCAATATATAGAATGAAGGACCTATTTAAGGAACCTATATAAAGGTGGGAAGAACTGTTGAACATTGGGCCCCTTCTATATCTATGACAAATCTATGGTGGACGCCATTTTCATTGCGAACATATGATTGCGTGTCATATTGGTTGTCCACAATTGCATGAAACCTGGTGATATTTCAGGGATTTTTGCGACTCATTATGTATAATCAGTGTGGAAATTACCTTTGGAATATAACCTATGTAATCAAATGGTAAATTAGCGTACTTTACATCGAGAAAAAATTGCGTCTCTAGCGGAAATGCTGGCGGCGGTCGATTTTTGTCTATGGCTTTATCCGTTAGGACTTCCTACATTTATATAGGTTCCCTTGACCTATTCATTCTTTTACATCCAAGTACAAAGATAAATGTATACGTACATATCAATAATTTTATTGATTGATTATAGCTTTGCGAGGATAAACTCGATCATATACAGCTCACACGGTTTGTTTTATCCGTTGTTGAGCTATTAGCTCAGATTGCTCTAAATTTATAGTTGTGATTGCTATTTTATAAAATTGTTTAATTAAATCATATGATATCAAAATGTGGAACGCTCAAATATCCAACAAATAGTCATGCACTTGAGAAAAATAAGCTTCAAACACTCATAAGTATATTATTATTAAATATTACTTACACACTTGCCAGCAGCACGTAGTGAAATGGGTTAACGTTGCCCTGGGCATAAAGTGATCACTTAAGCCAGCCAATGCCAACTCGTAAGCATCGGAACACCCATCCTGCATCCTCCCCAAGGGAGTTCACATAATGTGAATGCAGATACCTCTTTCTTCTGTTGAGAAAAAACTGTGTCTCATAAATATATTTTACACACAGATGGAACCTTATTAGTCTCATTATTATTATTTACAAAACTACACCACTTTAGGGTGTTTTTGTTAATTAATAAATGTACTCATCTATGTTGATAGAAACATTTTCACACAGTCAAAATCTTTGAATTTTCCAGTTATAACCTTGTTTTTCTCACACGACCAATAATGTCAGTTCGCTTTAGTAATTGTTTCCTATAAAATTACAAAGTTTTAAACATTTTTTTTCTAGTACCATTTGGAGAGTTCCACTTTTGGTATCAAATACCTCATCCTATATTGGCAGCAATCTTGAATGTTGAAATTTTTATTTATTTATTTATTATTTATATTTTTCTTGAATTAAGATAATATTGTCCTTTTTATTTATAGTCCTACTATTATTATAATAAAAAATATACTTCTTATCATCGAAAATTGTGTTTTTATTATTAAATTTACATTTTGTTTCTCTGTTGTTCCAATCAAAAGTTAAATCATCCAGTGGCGATCCTTCTAAACACAGGAGTGACACGATCACCACATGAATTGTTGTACATGTACTTAGGGATGGGGGAATTTACCAATTTAATATACTGGTGATCCATACAAAAGTGAAGCATGTAATATCACATTGGCAAGATAAGCTCACCCTAGTGAACAAATGTTGTGATTAGGATTTAGGAGTGGTTCCACATCTGGTTGTAGGTAGTAAAAAACCGTGCAATTAGCGAAATTTTTGTCATCAGTTATATCTAAAATCTGGTTTATTTTGCGTGATATAAAAATACTACAATATCAAGAAAAATGGTTAATTAGCGCCGCAGGCAATTTTTTACAAAAATAATTATAATTTAATAGATTTTCAATTTTTCAAAAATACTGAGATATTTTAAAATTTGTGTGTTTAATTAAGACTGTTTTATATTTCATTCGTTCATTTTGCCGCCCGGGCCGCGCTGCCTCTGCACTGCCTCCTATTGAACACGGAAAGGCACGGGGCGGACCCCCCCTGGTTGCGCTGCTGCTATGCGCCATGCGGTTACGACACCTGAATAGGTGGATAATAATGTTACATAATTACATGTAGGTGCTTTATAACAGGTAAGTTAATTAAACCAAGGTAATGAGTGAAATTGATATTATGCGTTACATACAACATACAATCACCTTACTAGCTTAGTAATTCAATACTTTGATCTGAAAATTCTTGTAGATTATTGATTTACTAGAAACAAACTACAAATTTAATACTGGCATAATACTCGTATCTTGTGTTTTTTCGACTGTCCTAAAGGCAAAATAAATAGCTAATTTGTTGGTCCAGATGTCAGAGTAACTGCTTCCAATAAAAGAGGTGGAAGACCAGTGGGTCATCAAGATCAGTGAAGCAAGTGCAAAGGTGTGTGGAGAGAGACTGTGGTTGGAGTGGTCAGAGGTCCTGGAAACAGCAAGATACAGGGCCTCTGGCGAATATGTACAGATGCTTTTGGCCCCCGACCCAGCTAAGGATGAGAGGAAGCAAAGCCGTGCCCAGAATTTCATTCAGGGGGGGAGGGGGGTCAACCAAGTCAAAATTAAGTTCATCTTCAGGATGTGATTTGATCTAGTATAAAGTTATTTCAATTAGGAGGACCCCGTAGATAGATATGAATACTTCTTCTTCCAAATCAGTCACTCGATGCTGAGGATCGTGACCTTCATGGGGTACTTTTCGCAGCAGTCTGTCCCACCCTGGTCAGTCAGTCCGCCGCAATGACTCCGCAAACGTCGTTCAAGTGGCATCCATCACCTGGTCGTACCATCTCAATATGAATACTAATATGATGTATGTACGAGATATTGAATGTCTACAGATTAATATTAATTCTATGACTGTATTGTACATGTACCTTATATAGTATATGTGTGTAGGTATTTGTACCCTCTATTAATATAGTCCTATATCTACCCACTATGGAGTGAGGTACCTACCTTCCACCCGCATCCAACACTTCTTTCTGTATAATAATCTTCTCTCCTAGTTTATTAGGGGTGTCACACTGAATACTGATGCATATGTCTAAATGCACTTACGGAAACCGGTACCAATAAAATGAATCACTATATCAATACGGAGTCTTATTAATAAACTACATTGACTCATCTTCTTTTACATTTGTAATTTCTTAGTATAGGCTGTATCAGTAACTATGAACCGAAGTCGGTATTTTTTTCGAGTGCCCTCTAAGGCTAAGAGTCGGGTATTTATTTTTTAATAAAATGAATCTGGGTTTATCGAAATAAACCTTTACACACTTCACAGTAAGCTTGTGTTGTGAAGTGGAGTAGGTCGGCATCGGGGATTTGTTCCTAAAACATTCAGTAGACAATTCACATTTTTCTCAGCAGTGAGGTTCGCCATCGACTTCGGTGCGGTGCAAAATCGGGATGTTGAATCGGTTGTTTTTGTTAACGTTATTGCATTTGAAAATCTATACTTACCTGTAATTGTGTAATTATATTTATTACAATCGTTTCATAACTAAATTTCGCCTGCGGCGCTATTTTATTGATGACAGAATTTCCTGCATTGGTACCTATAGTGATCCATTTTATTCCGCTAAATTTAAATAATTTTAGGCGACAAAAGGCGGGATTAATACCTACCTAATGGCAATTTCTACCAGCTAACCTAAAACATTAGGCGATGTGATAACTGATAAAATAAATAAATTTCATATACCCTAGGATAATTAATGTGGGCATTCCTCTATAAAAAATCTTGTTTCATTGACCAAATAATAATTGTCTCACAAGAAACAACAGTGAAAATTACAAGTTTCTAATAATAATACTTATTATTTATTTTAATAGATATTTTTAAACCGGTATTTCTAGTATGTAGCCATTTTTAACAACCCTGTTTACCACGCTGCTGCATAGTATAGTACATATCTGTATCTATCTATAATCTATCTATGTGGTTGTACCTATACCTACATAGGGAATACATGTGTATTGAACTTAAGGGAGTATTGTATATATAAAATACTATACATAGGTACGTATATGGTGTATAAATTACGTATAGGATTATAGACAGGCTCAATATACGTAGGTATATCTATATGAACATAGTATGCTAGATCTAATCCAAGAAGCACTAAATTTATAAAGGATCTGGCATAACAAATAAATGGGTCGCAGTATAAAGTAAGAAAATAGTGAAACGTGTTGAATAGTTTTTCATATATTGTGACAGTGCCTATAAAATAATACGGATGGAAATGGAAAATGAAATGTATTGTGGAAAATGGAAAATATAGAATAGTATAAATAGGTATATAGGTATAATTATTTGAGCCGCGCATTCATTGCGACAGGTCCTTCAGCCTGGAATGGACTTCCTGCAGACATCAGAGAGGCAAAAACGTTAACCGGGTTCAAAGGTCAACTAAAAACATTTTTGTTTAAGAAATCCTTCCCAACAACGTAGGGAGGAACACAGAGCGCCCTTGAGGTGGGAATACCCACAAAACGGCGGGATATAAATTATCCAAATTATTATTATTATTATATTAAATGTTCACTTTAAGAATAAATATGTAAATAGATTTTTAAAATGGATTTATTCTCTTCTTATCAAAATGAGCTCAAATAGTTTGTACCTAAAGTTATAGTAATCTGATGCTGTATTTTACCAACTTTTTAGGTGAGGAATAGCGGAGATGGGAACCACCTATCATTATTTTTCATACAAAATTTAAGCTAGGTGGTCCTTACTCCGCTATTCCTCACCTAAAAAGTCGGCGGAATCCAGGATGAGTAATCCATCTCACGATCTGTACATCTTTTTTCTTAAAAAAAAAAGAAAATTATTAAGATCTCAAGATTTCCAAACTACTGAAAGTTTGGCTGGTAGAAATTGCCATTTGGCAATAAGCCCGCCCCTTGTATGTTTTGATATACAATAAAGATTATTTTATTTTATGGGTATTTCATTTTATTGAATAAAGAATCTATCAATCTAAAACAAATAGCTACGTGAGTCTAATCCTTAGTATTTGAACACATTCATGTTTCGTATAAGAAGCCAGACAGATCAGTCGTGGCGTTAACTGAACCTAAACCTGGAGTTGCGTTGTGAAGTTCAATTCAGTCATCGTTTTGTTAGCTTTATACTATACTCCGTTATATTATGTTATGTCAGTTCAGTCAGTTTAATTCTAACCTTCGTCGGACCCTGTTGATTCTGTGGACCAGGTTGTAAATCAAAACAAAAACATTATCAAAACAAATTTAAGTATTTCAACTAAACTTAATACATAGTTCTATTATTCTTCAGAGCAATTTGACTATTGAATATAAAAACAGTGCGAATAAGTTTCATTTTTAATAGGTTTATTATTATAATCATCTGTGTCTTGTTTTTTTTGTTCGCAACTTCGTAAACAATAGTGTAAACAATTTTTTTCGATTGTTTTCTGATTGTTCAATAATAATCCATTCTTAAAAATATTACATTCTAGTTTCTTAAAAAACAAAATCTAGTGAATCGCATCTTTTTATTTATAAATTTGTTTTTATAGTGTAGATTCGAGGTACGAACATATTGAAAGAACAAAGAAAAGTGTATTTCTAAGTTTGTTTATTTTTCGGAACATTTTGATTAGGAACACATTCTAATCAACAGTGTTTTTCGAATTTTGAAAAATCTTCACCATGGATTCGTAAGTATTTTTTTATTTTATTTTCTGTACTGATTTGTTTTCTTCCAACGTAACTTTGTACCTACTACTAACTACCTATGATTTTAGGTAGGAAGACCTTTTCAAAAACATATCTTGTATTTTATAATTGAGGCGAAGGATAATTTGTTTTTCATATAGTGTAATGTTTTAATGAAATAAATAAATTATAAAATAATGTAAGAGTCTCCGACGCTTTGTCATCTGCCTATCCCGTAAGGGGCGTAAGGGAATAACTATATATGGATAGGGATAGTTACTGCATTTTGTAAATAATATTTAATAATAAGTTTGGGACATATAGACAGGATGAGTGATAAAAAGATATACTTGGGCGAAAGATCAGAACGAAAGCGCGGTCGTTCAAGAACTGCTTGGCTTTACGATGTCGACCAGATGTTCAAGGACGAACGCGTCTCGAGCCAAAAGAATCGTAGAGTCTGTATGACGAATTGCAATATGAATGTGACGGAAACAAGAAGTGTGTGTAAGGATAGGGAAGTCTTGCGAGCTGTCCTCTCTGCCTACCCCGCAGGGGGTGCGGCGTAAGTAGGATAGAATAGGACAGAAAAAAAGTATTGTAAGTAAATTTTTAGTACCTAAAACCACAACAGGGCCAGAAGATTATTAAATGATATAAACTAGATTAAAGAGAACACAAAATTTGCCAATAAATTCGTTTTACCACGATCTCCACTCTCCATATTACAGATTTCTATGACTCACTTATTTGGTACTATGTATTAGGTATATTGAAGCTCGCATTCTGTCAGATTTCAGAGAAAATACCAAATTCGTCATCAGAGATGAAATAAATAAGGGAGGTACATACCTACTCTTCATCCAAGTCTGTGAAAAAATCGATAGAGAAACCTACACATTCTTAAGATGGTATCATTACTCATACGAGTAGGCCGGCCACATGCCAACGGTAAGTTATATTCTGAAATTGTTTTTTTTTGTAAAGAAAGGTTCCGACCAAAACCTCCCTCTGAACTCAGTGCTGATCTTAGAGGGAGGTTTTGGTTGGATTTTTTTTACAAAAAAACTATTTCTGGATATAACTTTCCGTTAGTGTGTCGCCGGCGTTAAAGTGCCATCTACCCGTTCACATCACACATTTTTGGTAGTAAAAAATAACCATAATATGAATAGTCAAATAAAGTAGACAAGCATGATATCTACTTCCTTTTCTGTTTTATTGATCCAGTAAACATATTCTAGTTATGTAGGTATCTGCTTTATCTTCTGTTGATTGATTTACATCTAAATCGATCGACATACCATAAAAAGTTTAATTTCAGTTCATCATAGTAAAATTCTATCTATATCTGTTTTTATTTATCCGTATGGCCATAATCGTAATACAAGCCTGTGAAGATATGAGAGGGCGTTATATAAAAACATCTTATCAATTCCATCACTCATCTGCTCGCTGTGTTATTACTATGTAGAGATGAAACAGAAGGGGTTCTTGAATCTTTGTCGAATGGTTGTTTAACAAAATGTAAAGTTCTTCGGGTTCGATCTTTCGTGTTTCTAATCCGTGACCAAGTCGGCACTAGGTTCACCGAAACGTCGAAACATCTTACTTCTACACAACAGAACCCGAAAAACTGTACATACCTATCATGGAACCCCAAATATCAAGAACTGTCAGCTCTGCTTTCTTCTACATTCGCCAAGTACGGTCGGTCGCCAGAAACCTCCCAACAGATTCCATAAAAAGTCTTGTGTCCGCCTTCGTAGTGTCTCGACTGGACTACTGCAACATCCTATACACCGGATTGCCTCAGACACAACTGAACCGCCTGCAAATGGCCTTCAACGGAGCCGCGAGACTTATCTTTCGCGAAAGCAGGGACTGCCACATCACACCGCTTCTCGAAGAGTTGCATTGGCTTAAAGTGAGCGAAAGGGTGAAATATAAGCTTTGCCTCACAGTATACAAGGCCCTCAACAACATGGCGCCCTCACCCATCTCGGAGGTCTGCAACCTGCAGGATAACTCCTCGAGAAGGCCACTACGCTCAGCGGCCACAGCCATCAACAAACTCCGAGAGCGGAACAGAGCCAACAAGTCCGGTTTCTTCGAGAGAGCCTTCTCTGTCGCGGGACCAGTCACCTGGAACAGACTGTCGGACGAACTCCGAAAAGACCAGCCCATCACTAGCTTCAGGAGCAAGCTAAAAACTGATAGTTTTAGGACCAGCTTCCCGCGCCCTTGAGATGGAATACATTAAACGGCGCATCATAAATCATCCGTCATCATCATCATCATGAACAATCGTGAAAACTTCTAACAAACTGTTGTTGCGGTGAAATCTTTGGTGAAAAAAACCGATGCTGGATTTCGCGAACTATTTAGGTGAGGAATAATAGATATAGGAGCCACCTAGTACAAATTTTGAATGAAAAATGGCTCCTGAAGTTGGTGAAAAAGTCACAGGCCAAGTATATTATAAAAATATATTATTATACCAAGCTATATTATAAAAATTACAAGTTCTGACTACCATGCATGCTAATGGATCTGCAAATGGATGTCCATGCCCAATAAGAGTTTATCACAGGATGTGGCTTTCCGTGAGATCCATCGTAATTTACTACTAGTTCCTGTATTTAAAATGTGATACAAGTTTTAAGAGTATAAAACAGTAAAAAGATTAAAAAATTGGTGATTACCAATGGAGTTGTATGTTAGTTTATGTTCTTATGATTACACTGGAAATTTAGATTGTAAGGTAGTAAAAGGTCCCAGAGAGCGAAATTATTTAATTGGCACCTAATTACAAAAAAATAAAGCTTTTTTAAAAATCGATATTGAATTCTTCGAAAACAAGGAAATTTGATCCTTTCAACTTAACCCTGCTCGGCAAACAGTGATCCACCCAATTATCAATAATGCTATTAGGGCAATTACACATTTAAATCGGACCCACCGCAGTGCCTTGGGGAACTCCAAACAAATGACGTACCAGCATATTTGCTTGAATTATACTTAATTGAATTTAAACAGCTTACCTAAAATGAACATTACACTCCAACGTTCTCAATTATGTATGAAGTATAGGCATATGTAGATATCTATTAAATATATTCATTTTCCTAAGTGTTTATAATAATAGTATATAGACCTACCACGCATGTTCGTGTGTCCGGTGATGTTAAAGAGTGTATAATTATTGTATTTAAATACAGCACAGGTTCTGGATGGAACAAGTCAACTTGTCTAATCATTGGAAGAATGTAGTTTGGTGGGGTCTGTTTCACAAAACACTCTCGGACACGAAGTTCTGAGCGCAAAACGCACGCAAAAAGTAAGTTTTAAATATCCTAAATTTGATTTAATTGTGCAATTTGGTGTTTTGAAATTAAATAGACTTGGAAAAAATATGCTTCTTCTTTCCTCAGGTGTGTAAGGCGGAGGAAATGCCGTCTCTAGATCTTCCATTTCAAAGTTCCATTTCGAATTCGACTTATAGCCATTCTGTCTCACCGCAGGGATTTTGGGGGATACCGTTCGTCTTGCCATGGAACTTTCTCTGCCCTGCATCTAATTTCCAGCTATTCTTTTCAAATCTATGAGTTTGAGCATTTGCGGATAATTAGGACCTTTCTGCAGTAATTTCCATTGGTAGACCATTCGCTGTATCGTACACTGAGCGCAGACCTTCAATTCTCAATATCTGGCCAATGAATCGACAGACGTGGCTTTTTGCTGAGTGGTAGCTTCATTCATCCTGCTCATTCATTTAGTGTCTTTATAAGCAATATCTCAATATATGATATGATTATGAACATGTGTTGTATGTCATGAATAGGATTTTTGCGTCATATATCTCACGAGTACAATATCGCATATCAAGTGTTGAGTTCTTTATTCTTTATGTCATAAATAATCAAGAGTGATATCTTATTAAATATATTAATTGGTGCCGACTTCAATCTGTTCGACTAATTTGTTTTTCTCATCAAATTAATTAATCAACAATATAATTTATAATGAAGGCCATTGTCCTTTGTGGTACTTAAAAATTCAGAGTCATGATATTTGTATACATTAATACATAAAACGATGTATCTGCTAATGAAATATACATCTTCTTCTCCTAATCCCTCTTAGATTTTGTATATTCGATCCCTCTTTTTTAAAGAAAGATAGTACTAGAAAAAGCACATATTTTCTGCCAAAACAAAGCGGGACATCATTGGAGACTTTCGCTTGATTACTGTAAGCAGTAGATCGCACCCCAAAGGGTAGCAAATGGTGATCCAGGACTCTTTGACCTGATTTGCTAAATACTTCACCAGCCTTCATCAATTTAGCCTGATACAAGTCTTTTAAACAAATGTTTTTTTCCTGTTGAAACCAGTAAGTTATAGAGCAAAGTTCTAACTTATCAATTTAATGGTATGTTCAAGTCAATACATTCCTCAGGACAAGGACAAGGCATGGCTTCATGACGATTTTTTCTTATCTTAATTATTTTTAAAGAATTTCATTATATTCTGACTATTCTGAGGTACATCATTTTATTATATTGAAACCTAATATGCGTATATACATTAATCGTTTTACTTAATTATAACAAGAACTGGTATTCTAACCTTAAGATAATGTTTTTATGATATTAGGTATAAAAGATATTTAGATTTTACAGTAATTATTTTTACGATAAATTAGACTGATACTGCGGGGCCTTGTTACCATGGATGTTCCCTAAAAGCAGGCATATTGACATTTCAAAAATTTCTATAAACGGGAGACCTTATAGATCTCGACAACCTTACTAAATATGATTTTGGAAAAATAGGGTAGATACATTGAACCTTTATCCAGGGAATGACCGTAAAAGATTTTTGATTGAAGCGAAATTAATCCCAAAAAAGGAAAAACACTCTATTTTGACCGTTTAATCATGCGATTTTTTAAACCTCAATGCCGCGGGAAATGACCGTGACGTCATAGTTGGGTCGCGAGCCTGAAGGAACACTAAATGGCGAAGAGATACACAGTATTTTTGTTGTTGTGAGCATTCCTAATTATAATTTACCCTTTTTTGTATGGACAAGACAGGACTGAAAGTACACATACTTACCTTCCCATTTGAGCAATAAGTAAGTCTAGTTTTTGAGCTTCTATAGAAGGCATGCAGGAGGGTAGATTCATCAGCAGATTGCTTCGTTGAAGAATTACTAGCACAAGCTTGGAGCGCAGACTTCAAATCTGGAGGTGCCGGATTCGAATCTCGACGCTGACGCTTGTTGTAAAGTGCGCAGACAAGTATTTGGGTTTGTGCACACAACTCCAATTTTATTTTTTTTAAAGTTTGCAACTCAATTCCAATATATTTCGCACTCCATTGGCAGATGTGACCTTTCTCCCACGCCTCAGCATCTACCCAAAATTAGTTCCACATTGTAAAGGGGGCGATAGTTTAACAAAAGAATTCAATACACACAAATACAATCAATAACAAATAATCATAAGTATGTAGGTATATGTGTATTATGAACCTAATACATACATCGATATAAAAATATCATTCACCAACAATCTCACAGTCAAATTCATTTTATCAGGATCAATAAATCAATGGGGCAGTTGAATCTCTGTCATATGGTAATTCCCACATCCGGAATATTTGACAAGTTTTTATTTCATTAAGATTAAAGATTATGTATGAAAATGCACTTTTGTTATAGTATAATAAAATAATTGAATTCGCTTGATGTTTTTTTTTTAATATTTGTCTATTCTGTGATGAAATCAGGTAGCAGAAAAAAACTTCACGTAATAACAACATTCATAACATAATAAGTGCATACAATTTTTCAGATATTCGACAGTTTCTGTAAGTCTTCATTGTTTTATTTTCAAACCACGTAAAAACTCTACCACTAACTAATTTGTTTCAATTTAACATAAATTTAAGCAGAAGGACAAGAAAATAACACTTTCGACCAACATACCACTATAAAATGAATATAGTCCTACATTAAGAAGTAATCAGCCTTTCTAATCGGTAGTAGTTCCGACACTTCCAACGAGCTCTTAGAAGTTCCAACAAGAAGATCAAAACGCATCGATATCGTCCTTGAGGAGGTAGCTGGACGACATGGTCGGTCCAGGTCAGTCTCGGACAGGAACACTCCTCACGTTATTTTCTCTTATTTTTAAATATCTTTAGTCATCCTATCATTATTCATTCTCTCAACATGCCCAAACCGATATACTACTTCTCTTTCGTTCTAGTTACTATGTTTATGTATTTATGTATTCAATTATTGTTAAGTTAAGGACGTTAAGGTACGCTTTCGGTACTAAGTTTATAATTAGTTTTGTCTCATTGTGGTTTCTGTTATGGGTTGGCTGGCAGAAATTGCCTTTGGGCAATAAGCCCCCCCTCTGTATGTTTCTTATATGCAATAAAGATTATTTTATTTATTTATTTCTATCAAATTATACGAATTCAACTGTATGTATTGTACAATACAACTATAATAGGTAGGTATGTATTTTAATATGAATACTCCTGTCAATTGCCTTACCTACTCAGCTCCCATACCGTATTATTTATTCTGTGACTTTATGTCCTTTGTACTTTTATTGTGGAACAATTTGTCGTTTAGTAAATAACAATGGGACAACCATTATTCCACGTTACGCGACTTCCATTGTGTTGTGTGTAATGTTCACTTCACATACATAATTTACACAATTCTATTACAGAGAGAGAAAAAATGGGCGCTGCCCTCTCATAAGCCAAAAACTGTGCTGTAAAAATAAGCTTCATAATACATAGCTAAAGCTCTTAATCCCCCTCATGATTTGCAATATTTGGTGCAAATTATGGAATAAATTGCGAATAATTTTGATATACCTAGATAATTTTTTATACTATGCTATACTATGTCATTATGCCATGTCCTTTGCCCAGTAGGCAGAGAGAACAGAATGCCACACTGCCCTATCCTTTCAATTTTTTCCCCATCCAAATACCCTTGCTTCCGTCCCTGACGATGATCTAATCAGGTTATACCAGGACATCCACGTTTTCCAACCTCCTCTTTCAGCCACATACGTGTAAGATTCTAAGAATAAATTGATTCACATCGTTTGTCATGGCCGACCCCAAAGCAGGCGACCCCCAGGCAGACCACCAAAGAGATGGATAAACAGCTGAGAGTCAACCTCTCAGGAGGCTAACCTCTCTCAAATAACAGACCATCAGACCTACATAAGATTAAGAAGAGAAGAAGTAAAAATATATGTATATAATCTCTGATTTAATTTGTAATTATTGCAAATTATTTCCAATTAAGTTCTTACTGAGAAACATCTATAGCTATAGGTACACATAAGAATAAGTGATATTATTAACGATAATAAGTAGTTGGGTATACTTGTACTGCAGATCTACAACAAAAGTGGAACAGATTCTCTGTAATTTCATTCTTCTCTTACTGCACAGCTGTCAGGAGTGGTACTTTCTATCTCAAGTGACGATCGTGTCTCTCTGTAAACGACAGTAATTTGCGATTTCTAACCGCGTAACGTTCTTAAAAATCTTAAAACACACTTTTAAAACAATCACACGGCGTGTGTTCATCGTGAGATAATCTTCATACAAAAGTCAGGGTGGCCATGCCCTCAGCCGCTCGATTCGTACCGCGTAAGGATTTCTATCTCGTTTCTATAGCGTATTTTGACAGATAAACACACTCCAAACATTCTCAATAAAACGGAGGAATCTTACGATCGTGTTGTGGACGTGTTGTTTTAAAAACCATTTATAACAAAATATCTTAATTATAAATTATCAAAAGTGAGTGTAATACTCAAATAAATAAATAGTGTGATCGAATAAACAAGTGAAGTGATAAAAAATAAGGTGTTATTACACTGTTGCGACTCCACTTTTGTGATTTGTATTTTGTCTCAAAGAAGCGCTAAAACGGTATTTTTTCGCTATACTCGGCTGCGGGTGAGGCCATACGTTCGTTCAGCCTCACCCACAATCAAGCTGAGCGAAAAAATACAGTTCTTGACATTTTTTTTAAACAAAATAAATCGTGACAAAAATAACATTTCAAGAGTAAAACATCCCTGAGTGTACTAATCCCTTTCAAGAAACACATTCTGTGCATGCGCCCGGCCCCACCCGCAGCCGGGGCGAGCGAAAAAATACCGTTTTCAGTGCTTCTTTGAAACAAAGTGAACTTGACAAAAAGTGGGGCCACAATAGTGTAATAGTACTCAAAGCAGCCTTATCTTGATCAAAATACGTACGTGTTTGTAAAATAGGGTTCTTGACCCATAAATATGTGACAGAGCAAGTTAATTGTGTGTAAGAATAGGAAAGTCTGGGGTTTTATTCTCTCCGCCTACCTCACAAGGGATGCGGCACGAGGAGATATGAAAATACAAGACAACACTAGTTGGACACCCAGATTCAAAAAATGGAGACCATGGGCAAACAAAAGATGAGTCGGAAGGCCCCAGGGTGGATGATGTAATCTCGGTGCTTGGTGCAAAGGGCGACCAACAGAAGGGAGTGGAGACATTTGGAAGAGGCCTACTTCTAGCAGTGGAGAGATCAGGGCAGAAGAAGAAACGTTCCACTAGTAAATGTCCTACTTTTATAGGTATGTACATATATACCTACTTACATAATGTAATAATGCATGTAGTATTATGTTCATAGATAGTGCAGTGAGTTCAAATGCATAGTAAAAAAGCGTAAACCATGTTTCCTCGTGGAACACACAAGTCTAACTTTTATAGGTATGTATACTTACGTAATAGAATAATGCATGTCAACCTGTAGATGGGTAGAAGAAGGCTGTCAGAAAGTGCTAGAACCACTTGACTCTCAGCGATTTCATGTCCTCAGTAAAAGTAATCATATGCTAAGCACTAATGGACAAGCAGTTGTGACTAAATTGAAAGAATGAACGATGAAAGGATAACAAGGAAAATTTACCTGGGTGAAAGAAGAGGTGTAAGGAAACGCGACCATCCAAGAACCACATGGCTGGACCATGTTGACCAGATCCTCAAGGGCGGACGTGTTTTGAGTAAAAGTAATCGTAGAATGTGAATGAGGAATTGCATGAATGTGACGGAAGCCCGAAGTATGTGTGTAAGGATAGGAAAGTCTGGCGATCCATTCTCTCTGCCCACCTCGCAAGGGAGGTGCCGTGAGGGTATAGTATAGGAAAAAAGATAATTAAGAATAAATTTACAAGTAGGTAGTATTACACAAAAATTTATTTAACAATAACATTTTTATGATAATAAATCTTTTATTAAAAAATCTTACATGTTATATCAGTACATACATTTAACACAGTCTTTACCTTCCCAATAAAGAATGTAATAGCCGCCTCTAAAATAATAATACTTCTTCTCAGTCGGTCCCTCGGTTACGAGGATCGTGACCCCCATGCTCACGGATGAGTCTCGCCCATCCTTCCCAGTCTTGCGCCATCCTTGTGGATTCGTACAAATTGGCCCCCGTGATACTTTTGACCACATCTGTCCACCTCATCTGTAGTCGTCCCCTTCCCCTCCTACCGTCAACCGTCTCAAGCATGATTTGGCGCTCCAGGCTGTCTGGACCCGCTCTCACAATATGGTCAAAGAAACGGAGCGTACGCTGCTCACACACTGTGGACAGGCGAGTGGAGACATCGAGCTCTCTCAGGATTGATTCATTGGTTCTGTGCTCGGACCAATGCACACGGAGCAAACGTCTCCAGCACCACATCTTGAATGCGTCAATCCTGTCCCAATACAATCATATTAAATATAACGTAATTAACTAAAAAAGCTATCCGTCAACACTGTACTATATAACTAGGTACAAGCATATCATGACAGTATGATAACATTGGCCAGTAGGTACATACAACACAGAGTCTTTCAACCATTCACATTCAGTTAGGTATTGTGAGACAGGTAGGCAAAAATATATTTTATACAGGCCCTACATACATATATTCACACTGTGTACCAATTACACTACATATATTACTATAGCCTTAGAACATAACTATATATCATGAAACCTAACTATATATCATGAAATAAAAATCATCCTAATAATTTCTTTTTCAAACTGGCATACAACATTACTGGGTAATTCATTAATATCAATTATTTATTTATTTTTTCAGATGCTCCTGGATATGCATGGAATAGCGTGATAGCACCAGATATGGCCAACGTTCAAAGAAGAGGAACGATATTCTACTTATAATATGTTATGGATTTTCGTCTTGCGCCCAATCTCGAACACTCATTCTAGACGGGATGTCTTATCTGTAACAAATTAATAATATTGCAATATTATGTATCTTTATATATAAAGAAGTTATAAAAAAACATTAATGTTTATTTTATTTAATTATTGTGAATTAAAAATCAAAGATAATACGGAGACATCTATGGAAATTGTAAGATAACACATAGTGGGTGAAACTAAAAAGTAAAGTGCTATGGGAATATTTACAAAGATGGCGTGTAATCGATTATCATTATTATTCATTTAGTGTAATTACATTATCTACTTATAGTGTGGAAGTTTGTTCCACAATGTTCTTTGTTCATTCTGGTTTAACCTATGTTATGTATGGTGTCAGCGTTAGTCACACTTTGGTGAAATGTACCCGATATAGAATTGTTGTACAAACTCAACAAAACTAACATGATTTAATCGATATATACTTTACCTAAACATGACGTTATGGTATTATTTTATCCTCTTGACCTTGGTGATCTCTATGGAAAAAGCATCCCTGTCTGCCACAGTCCAGAACAACTTGTCGACGGTCCTGATGCTACACTCAGCTATGACATCTGATGTCTTCCTATTCCTCGGCGTCCTTGTATTCTGCCCTTCATAATTAACCGGAGTAGTTTGTGTTTGTCGTCTCACAGATCGGTATCGGTACTACCTGCAAATTAATCGACGACTTTCATTAATTGACACTGTCGATATTCAAAATTAATTTTTAATGCACATCACTAGTTTAATGCACACCTCTCTCCATATCGCTGGGTACCTATATTCTTGTTTGTCACTTGTCAGTTAGTTATTGACTTTTTGTTAATAATCAATCTACTTACTTCATGATGGGAGATGAGTATAAATCTAATATCTATTGTATGTCAATGTTGTTAGATTATAGCACACAAAGTGACATTTTGAAGTTTGTAATATGAATGTATTTAACAAAGTGATATGGGAATATTTACAGAGATGGAGTGTGAAATAGATTATCATTATTATTAATTTAGTACATATAATTACATTATCTACTTATAGAGTGGAAGTTTGTTAACCTATGTTGTGTGTAGTGTTAGCGTAAGTCACACCTTGTGCTAGTCTCCCGGTCCACTCCACTCAGCTTTAACATCTGATGTCTTCCTTTTCCTCAGCGTCCTTGTGTTTTGCCCTTCATAATCAACTGGAGTAGCACCTCACTTGGTATTGGTACTGCCTGCAAATTAATTAGCGTCTTTCATTTGATATTGTCTATATTAAAAATTAGCACATCACTAGCTTTTGTGTAAATAAAGATCCATCTCCATAACGCTAGGTATATTCTTGTTTGTCAGTTGTTAGATATTGGCTTTTGTTAATAATCAATATATGTACTTACATCATGATGGGAGATGGCCTTGAGACTAAGCAGTGTTGTAAGAATCTTCCTTTGTCATTCCTTTGCACTGCTAAAGTAACACATAGTAGAATAGATTACTTCATTGTGGTGGTACAAAATACCCTAACAGCTTGACTTGCTTGCTTATACGTGAGCACACACTCCATTATTTCTGGAAATAATATATAAGCCATGTAACACTACAAACATCGACAATTATAAAGAATATTTCACTGATGCTATAATGTATACATACTTTAGTATACAATGCCAATGAATGTAGGTAAATGAGGGTTATGTCACTGGATCGTCTCAAATCTGAAAGGAAACACAGAACATTTGTCGCGGCGGTCGTAAATGGGCGTAAAACAACTATTATATGTGTAAATAGTCCAAATTTATTACTTATTTACCTATACTAAACGTTTATAATACGTGACATATTCGCGCGGGATCTCACTGGCAGATTTGCGTTGATATTTTGACAGTTCGAGTAGTCTTTCTTCTTCTTCGTATGATAGATTTATGGCTATCACAGCTATATGGTGACAGCTAAACCATAGAGAACACTCGTGTTGTATGGAAGTCCTTCATATGATAACTCACGGGTTAAACCACTGTGCCAGGGTGGCCATTCCTAACTCACGGTGATAATGAACTCACTCACTTGAGATTCGCGGTACGGAGTCCAAACTCACCGTGAGTTCAATGACAGTGTGTCACTGTCACGTAAAAAAAATAGAAAGTACCATTGCTGATGCACATACTCCTATCTAATGTAGAGTCTACTGCAGACTGGAAGACAAGTCTTTATAGGTATACCTCATTCTTACAACTTTCTTCTTACTACTGCTATACCTAATTAACTTAATCGTCTGCAAACCCTAAGTAGAATCATCAAGAGATATGTACAGCCTGTCGAATGCGATTAAGTAGATAGATTTATACCACCACTACTCTGTAATATAGAAGCAAAAACTTCGTATTTATAGGGAAAATGATAAAAAAAAAACAACAATTAAAATTTCTTCCAACTCTTCATTTGATTTCAAACACTCGAGTCTCAGATGGAAGTGAAAAATAAGACTTGATAAAAAACATGTTTTGAATTTCTGTTTGCAATTGAAACTATATTTGCATTTATAATTTGTACCAAAATTTAAATTATAACTCACAAAATAAAATATTACTTCACCTAATGTTCCTCAAGGGAACAACAGAGAGGTTACAGGAATTAGTAATTCGCATTAGCTAACCTATTCTGACCTC
The DNA here is from genome assembly GCA_963576895.1 of Ceraclea dissimilis. NCBI lineage: Eukaryota > Metazoa > Arthropoda > Insecta > Trichoptera > Leptoceridae > Ceraclea > Ceraclea dissimilis. Next base: position 19,867,768 of record OY756360.1, read on the forward strand.
ATTCCTAAAGCTCTTATAATCTCATCTCATTGTCAAAATAAATGTGTATACGTATTTTCTTAAAAAATGGAAATCGACTCTAAATAAAAATCCCGACTATACAATATTTCAGTTTGATGTCATACTCAATATAATAATATATACAATACCTACAAACATTTGTGATATTATATTGATTACAAATATCGTCTCGATTAATTGACACCACATTTGTTGTCGGTTACCCTGTTTCTGTCAACATTGACATTGATCTGTTGCCGTGTGAGGAATCTGGTTTAGTGGCACGGTGTCCGAGAAAAATACAAGTGCGCGAGTCACTTTTCCACTTTAATGAGAAGAGACACTCTTTTGTACCATTCATAAAATACAGAGGCGGCCCTTAGCATCATTCCAGCCATCGTACATACTGTATTAGACATAGACCTCCCCCTTAGATCTTCCATCATATGAATCTTGGGAATACACGTCTTGATTCGTCAGACCATATTGTCAAAGTCTTCCAACACCTCTTATGCCCGTTCTATAACGTCACTCCAGTTTTTTTGTGCATCTGGAGTCTGCAGTTGTGGTCTTATATATGGCCAGCCCAGCTCCATTTACTTATTACTGATACGAATTCATTACTGATTTACCTATAGGAAACCGTACATGAACCTACTAATACTAATAAAAAATGAAATAAGTAGGGAAGTAACAATTTTTCAGATGGTTGGAGCGCTGGTCTCCCAAGCAGGAAGTGCTGGGTTCGAATGTCGTCGCTGACAATGTATTCTGCACTTCGCGAAACAAGCTTTTAGCTCACTGCCAAGTAAAATCAAGTGTTCAGGAATATATTTGTGTTTATGTAGACAAGCCAGATCCTTTTTTATGATGGTACGTAGGTACCTATCTACTACAAAGAAATATGAAAAGAAAGGTATGCATGAAATGGACGGCCATTCAACAAAAGGTATTGCGTATAATATTATCATTTCCAGTTTATGTGCGCATTGCGAAATAAAGGTAATGCAGAAGTTATAGTGTTTGTACAGAAATGATTGACCTAAATATAGAGCGACCTTATTACATTATCTCCACGTGGCGGATGCTGCAGGATAATAAAGCGTCGCATAAAAAGAAAACCTTTCCAGAGTTTATGATCAGGAGAGAGTTCTCTTCACTTCAGCAGTGTGACCCACGCACTTATGTCCTGCAATTTAAGAAACGCATTTGGTTTTATGTTAACAAACACGTACTACATAGTACATTACGTCATAAAGAATACTTTGAATAAAACGTTTCTTTTCTCCCCAAATTGTAGCGCATTACAAAAAACGAATATCTCAAAACCCCCAGCTTCTACTCCCTTCTGCTTGAATCCTGGGGATTGGTTTGCAATAAAACCCTGCAAAAATCCTCTCTGTCTTCAATAGTCCTCTTCAAATTTGTGCAATATGTGCACAGTGGTGTAGTCCTAAATAAAACAAAGTACCAGAGTGGCCTCCCGGAGAGCAACTGAAATTTTAATATAAATGTGGCATTAAAAAGTATGTAAATAGCACCGCAGACAATTTTTTTTTGTGAAACAGAATCAACAAAGTTGTGTTGTTGTTTGATTTATTTCATCAAATAAAAAACATGAATAACAAATAGCTAAACACGTGCTAAAAATGAAATGGATAAAAAAAGTGTATCATGAAAATTGCTCTGTAGGCGAAATTTCTTTAAAAAATTATGAAATCATGAACCTGGTTATTTTTAATTAACACCTCTTCTTCTTCAGCCCTCTTCCCTCCACTGCTAGATGTAGGCCTCTTCTATTCATTTCTACTCTACTCTAAACAGAATTAAATAATTAACACAAGTTTTCACAAAGATCAATAGATTTTCCACTGCTTGCCGTCATTAAAATAATCAAACTCGCAATGTTCAAAACCGTGTAATAAAAGGTGTTTCTATATTTAGTGAGAGGGAGAAATCTTGTTTCTTCTTTGTCCCTCCATCTCTTACGTAATGTACCTTGTACTTCTGTACCTTTGTACCCTGTACCTATACTTACGTACCTACAATCTCAAGGGAACTATTTTTTGTGAATCTCAGGGTGGGATGCTATAAGCTACAGAGTGGGGTAAGGGTAAAAGACAATGGGGTAAACATATTGAAAGGGCAACTAATGTCACTTTAGAACATTGGTATAATTATTACGTATAGATTCGTATTTATTGCATATTCTGAATGTCACGCAACATTTTCGGGTTACCCCTTCAGTGTAATATGAGTTTCTTTCAGTTTAAAATTTCATTGATGGTGTTAGTAACTACATACCAGTCGCGAAGCTACCTAAAAACACGATTACCAACGAGTTACCTTTTGGAATAAATGATAGGTATAATAGTGTCTAATCCCATAAGAAATGTTAGACCCGGCTTCCCTTCTGCAGAAATCCACCTTTTGCCGCTGCTACATACCTATACCTAATAATGATCCCTAAGCAAATCCATGCCCTATTGAAATTTTTGATGACGCAGAGTGACATATGAGTACATTTTTAGGGGAAATAATTTATCTGGGTTCGTGTACCAAACCCAAATACTTTCCTGCACACTTGGATGTATAAGCTAAAACATTATGTAGTAGAGTGCATCAGAATACAACACTGAGATTCGAACTGGCACCTCCTGATTAGAAGTCCGCACTCAAACCAACTGAACCAACCATGTACTATATTGAAATAATGATGTCAAGCTTTCTTATTATTCCGTGAAACTGCAGATGTTTTATTCCTCATAGAGAGCTTTAAGCTTGGTAAAGCTTTGGATGAGTGAAGAGATATACAACATGCATGATGATAGGCTTATGTGAGGATAACTAGACGATATGAAGAGATATTATGTGAGTAAAGTGAACTCTGTACCTTTTTATAGGTACATAGTTTTGTTCGCTATAATATGTATTGCGCTTGTGGTAAAACTTGAGTACGCTTCGGATAGGTGGCGCATGTAGTAACATTAAACAATGTAGGTATTTTATACTTATTCATTTTGTAAGGTATAATCTACATAATCAGTTAGGGTTACATACTACCTTTTAACATTCCTCATAGGAACACTATGGTCCACAGAACTCCGCTACTCAACGCCAAGTTTAAATAATCTCAGATTTAACTTTGGAACACTTTTTTTGATAGGAAATTTAAAATACAAATTTCTAACCACTAGAGTCACTAAAACATATTCTCATTTATCCATGTTTTAAATCTCAGAGTGTTATCTTTAGTATTAGCTAAGCAATCTTATTTACTAACTATTTACTATGTCCGCTGAACAATGGAACTTTTTCTGGGTTACATTTTTTGTAGCCAAATCCATTCGGGTATCCATTAGGTACCTTAATTCGATCGTTACTTTTGGTACTTTTGGACTAGAACGGTTATTTCAAAATTCAATGGCTGGAATTCAAATGGCCTTATTCGGCGAAATAAATAACATTTATCATGTGTTATGAATGGTATTTTTTATACACTGGCAAAAATACATACGTTTTCTCCCCGGCTCGTAATATATTACTGCTAAATTGTACGAAATTTTTAAATTCACATTTCGTGCTAATGATAATATGTTATGAAGCTGGAACATTGAGCAACCCTGCTGTTAAGGGTTGACGGTGAATTGGGGGTGATCTTGTATCGCCTCGCCTGCTAGTGCAACGCTCTTTGTTTTCGCCCGAGTGGGTGGAACGAAGGTGGTTTTTTTGTGTACTGTAGAATGGTGACACGACATATGGTCTACAGACAAAATGTCTCCCGACAGAATGTCTCCGGACAAAATGTTCACACGACAAAATGTCCACAGACAAAATGTCTCCCGACAAAATGTTTACCCGACAAAATGTTTACAAGATAAAATGTTTACAGACAAAATGTCTCCCGACAAAATGTCCCTACGACAAAATGTCCCCACGACAAAATGTTTACAGACATAATATTGACTAAAATGTATTTTTAGAGAAATTGCGTCTTCCGATACTCGATTTCATTAAAGGTTATAATGATTGCGATGTTCGATGTGTTACAATGATACTAGATTTTCGATAGATCAGATTCTTCTCCTATCAAGGATTCGCATACCTTTTTAATAAGTAGTACAATATGTTTTGTAATCAACTATTTAGTAAATAAGGGTCAAAATTTACGTAGTAGATGCGAAATTTCGAGTGTCCTGCAAAAAGCACTTATCAGTCTATAATAGTTGACTGTAAGATATTACTTTTGGAATAAGTACGCCTTTTAGCACGCTACAATGGTCTTGTTTTATAACTCTTGATTATTCAAGGCTAATTAAGATTTATTTATTTAATATATTTATACTTGTTCATTCGTAGTCAATATGTAGGTCTGTATTGAACATAACAAATATCTGAAATTAAACAAACTAATAAAATATATGCAATAAATAAATATCTCTGCGATAAGTTCGCCCTAGTGAACAACGTTTTATAATCTGTACTATGTCTATTTTGTATATTTATATGTGTTTGTTGTTTACTTTAAGTTTAAATAAATAAATAAATATACTCTCACGCCGCATCTCTTACGGGTAGGCAGAGAGAACAGAACGCCAGACCACCTTCTGGTTAAGCACACTCCTTGCTTCCATTACATTCATGCAGTTTGTAATACGCGCTCTCCGATTTCTCTTACTCAAAACAAATAAATAGACAAATAAGTTCAATTAAACATTCTTTAAAAAAAAGTGTATTTAAAGAAAACGTATTAGTATGAAAATCATTGGTTATTTGTTCATTCGAATATAGGTACCTACCTATAGAGAACAAAATAATAATAAAAATGAAAGACTTAATTGAAACTTGTAAATTCAAATCCTTCAATCTTCAATTCCCTTTTTCTTGGTAAAATACTCAACGGAGTAGTAGAGTGGGTAGTTACAATATTAGCCACAAAACAATGCACCGAAAAACATAATTTTCCTAAAAAAAATATTCCAGTAAACATTTTGTCGTGGAGACATTTTCTTGCGGCAACATTTTGTCGGGAGACATTTTGTCCGTAAACATTTTGTCGCGTAAACATTTTGTCTGTAAACATTTTGTCGTGTGAACATTTTGTCGGGTAAACATTTTGTCTGTAAACATTTTGTCCGGAGACATTCTGTCGCGAGACATTTTGTCTGTGGACATTATGTCGCGGGACCCTGTAGAATAGAGGTGATTTGAAGTTGAAATCACTGCTACTTTCATATCGTGAATGATGCAAAAACACGTAGTGCATTCGTAATCAGTGGTGATGCGTAGTTTTTACAGTGCGGAAAGCCAAAAAATGTTATATTCTTTGAAAAGCACTATACAGTTTAGTATAGTATCTCTGATGTCATACGATAGCTGACAGTCTTGGATACTGGAGCTCCCTGAACTACGAGTCTGCTGTGATTTGTATAAAAAAATATTTATTTTTTTATTGTGGTAAAACCAGTGTAGGAACACCAAAAAATGCCGCACCCGATTCCCACGGGTTTCTTCTTCACTAAATCACTGCTCCTAATATCTGCATTATGCTGTCTAGAATTGTGATTTATGCTCTTGAAATAAAGATTATTTGTATTACTTTTCCCTTAAAATATAGTACTTTAGAGATATTTATTTATTAAGAAAGGTATGTACATAGACATGAGCGCCACGCCGGCGCGCCGCCGCTGATCACGGTCGGCGCGCCGCCGCCGGCAAAACGCTTACGCCGGCGGCGTGGGATCAGTGTAACTAAAAGTATTTATCCTGCGTTTATTTAGACAAAAATGGAAATAAGTACTTTACCAGTTAAAAAAAATTAAGTATTCAGCTGTGGCGACGCTAGTATTCAGTAATTATACAAGACATCGAATAATAACTAATTCAGTGTTAACCCATTCCGTCGTCTCAATTTCGTTCATTTGGTTTTGCATAAAAAAAAAATCGGGGAATTTTCTGTGTCTTATTTATTCAATACTAAAACAAGAAATAGGATGGGATGGAGGTATTAATAGTTTGGTTCTTCGTGGTGGAAATTAAATGAAAAACAAGCGTTTTTTTATGTAAGTAATTTTATGTTTTTCTGATCGATTTTTAGGACAACAGTCGATTTTACCACTCTGAAATTTTTAAACCACGTGAATTTTGGCAGAATATCTGACCAAAATATGCGGCCTTTCGTCTTTTCGGTCAACCGTTCTCTCTTTTCATTAGTTTAACCTTTGATTATCGAAGTACCTAATCAAAATTATTTTTATTCCACTTAACTAGATTCGCTATACTTCATTTGTTTCAATACAACGGAAATGATAATGACTCCTTTTCTCTTGACAAAACGATATTCATTTGGTAATTTTTGACGTTTACGACCTTCAAAGTGGCAAAATGTGAATATAATTAAATATTTTAACGTTAAAATCCAATTATTTCGCTCACCCAAAGCTGCATTTCAATAATAAAAAAATACTATCACCTAACGTGGTTTCTCAGACTGTGATTACAGACTACTCTCAAATTGTAATTTATCTTTCCACCGGTAAGCATTACGTATTTCGGTTGATATTATTATGAATTTGTGCACCTTTCGACGAAAAACGCCATAATTTATGTTTATTCATTAATTATCCTTATTTTTACTCCTATAATAACATCGCAAATAAGAGAGTTTGATTAAATTACATAATTTTATTAAATTACCCTTCAACTACAAACAATAGTACATACAACACATATGTTTTTACAGCTTATGCTCAAGGAGTTTTGGATTTTGTGGAAGGTCGACATCGTCATCGCAATTCTAGACTTTATTTCAGAGTTTCAATTTCACTCATCGTTTAGCTAACAGCCCAAATATTGCCAAATGAGAAACCTGTTTGACTGCACTACTGCCCATAGTGAGGCTCATTCTGACGCGTTTGACTTTATGGCTTAGTTTATTTTAACCTGCCCTCCAGTACCATGAAAAAGCAATAATGAAATTTTCTCAAGTATTTCGTTCATTTGGTTTTCTAATATTTCGTTCATTTGGTTTTGCATAAAAAAATCGGGGAATTTTCTGTGTCTTACTTATTCGATTCTAAAACAAGAAATAGGATGGGATGGGGGCATTAATAATTTGGTTCTTCGTGGTGGAAATTAAATGAAAAACCAACGGTTTTTTTATGTAAGTAACTTTATGTTTTTTTAATCGATTTTTAGGACACCGGTCGATTTTACCACGTTGAAATTTTTAAACCACGTGAATTTTGGCAGAATATCTGACCAAAATATGCAGCCTTTCGTCTTTTCGGTCAACCGTTCTCTCTTTTATATTCTTCCTTTCAGGTTATTCGGGTGTTGGCCGCGTGTCTTTTGTTCTTCTCTAGCTTTCGGCAGCGATACTTCTGCCATCTTCAGGATGAAGTAGATTTTTCTATGTAACGTCCGTCGAGTCATCAGTAATTTACTGCCGCAGCGTGAGCAGTGGTGTGTTGAAGGGTAAAGTTATTGTGATGTGTGAGTGTTACTGCCGCAGCGTGAGCAGTTGTGTGTTGAGTTGTGATGTTATGATGACGTGTTAGTATTATGATGATCGTTCTGCGATGTGTCTTGTGGTGTAGTAAGTGTTGTTCGTGTATTGCGTTGTAGTATTGGTTTCCACGATGTTTTGATTTGTAAGCCGTCTCCTCTGTTGATGTTATGTGGATGTTTATATATCTCAATTGATTCTATAACGAGTCGTGTGTAGTAATTTCTTGGTTTGGCTAGTATTTGTGGTGTGTATGAAAACTTGTGTCCTGTGTCTATGTGATGTTCTGCTGTAGCTGACTGATCTGGATGTCCTAGTCGTGAAGCCCTCTCATGTTCTTTGATTCTGTCTACGATGTGTCGTGATGTTTGTCCGATGTAGGTGGCGTCGCAATCGTTGCAGTCCAGTTTGTATATTCCGTCGCTCTCTTTTTCGTATCTGTCCTTTGTTCTGCATAGCATGCTACGTATTTTATTCGGCGCTCCGTATATTGTTTTTATGTCGTATTTTGTTAATAAACGTCCGATCTTGTCAGTTGTCCCTTTAACATAGGGAAGTACTGCTGTATGTCTGGTTGATGTGTTGTTTTCCTTGTTGTCCGTCTTGTTTTTACATCTGTGGAATGATTTTGAGATGTCCTTCTTATTGTAGCCATTTTTTATCAGAGCTTCCTGTAACTCCTCCAACTCGTTGTTTAGATGTTCGTCTTCGCATATCCTTATAGCCCTGGTTGCTAGAGTTCTTATTATGCCCTGTTTCTGTGTAGGATGGTGATGTGAATCAGCGTGCAAGTATCTATTAGTATGGGTTGGTTTTCTATAAACCTTGTGGCCAAGTATTCCATCCTGTCTCCGACTCACTTCCACGTCTAAGAATGGAAGCACTCCGTCGTTCTCAATTTCCATGGTGAATCTGATGGCCGGATGAATCGAGTTGATGTGATCCAAGAAGCTGGTTCATTGTTCACGAATGTGCCACTGGACGACACGCTCAAGATACTGGAAGAGATCTTCCCGGAGAACACACTGGCCTTGTTCAAACACTGCTTAACATCAAGTTATTTCTCTTTCAACAACATCATATATGAACAAATAGAAGGAGTTGCGATGGGATCACCGATTTCACCCGTGATTGCGAACTTATTTATGGAACATTTCGAAAAGAAGGCACTAGAGACAGCAACGCACAGACCGCGGGTATGGAAACGTTACGTAGACGATGTCTTCGTCATTTGGCAACACGGACAAGATACATTACCCAGCTTCTTGGATCACATCAACTCGATTCATCCGGCCATCAGATTCACCATGGAAATTGAGAACGACGGAGTGCTTCCATTCTTAGACGTGGAAGTGAGTCGGAGACAGGATGGAATACTTGGCCACAAGGTTTATAGAAAACCAACCCATACTAATAGATACTTGCACGCTGATTCACATCACCATCCTACACAGAAACAGGGCATAATAAGAACTCTAGCAACCAGGGCTATAAGGATATGCGAAGACGAACATCTAAACAACGAGTTGGAGGAGTTACAGGAAGCTCTGATAAAAAATGGCTACAATAAGAAGGACATCTCAAAATCATTCCACAGATGTAAAAACAAGACGGACAACAAGGAAAACAACACATCAACCAGACATACAGCAGTACTTCCCTATGTTAAAGGGACAACTGACAAGATCGGACGTTTATTAACAAAATACGACATAAAAACAATATACGGAGCGCCGAATAAAATACGTAGCATGCTATGCAGAACAAAGGACAGATACGAAAAAGAGAGCGACGGAATATACAAACTGGACTGCAACGATTGCGACGCCACCTACATCGGACAAACATCACGACACATCGTAGACAGAATCAAAGAACATGAGAGGGCTTCACGACTAGGACATCCAGATCAGTCAGCTACAGCAGAACATCACATAGACACAGGACACAAGTTTTCATACACACCACAAATACTAGCCAAACCAAGAAATTACTACACACGACTCGTTAGAGAATCAATTGAGATATATAAACATCCACATAACATCAACAGAGGAGACGGCTTACAAATCAAAACATCGTGGAAACCAATACTACAACGCAATACACGAACAACACTTACTACACCACAAGACACATCGCAGAACGATCATCATAATACTAACACGTCATCATAACATCACAACTCAACACACAACTGCTCACGCTGCGGCAGTAACACTCACACATCACAATAACTTTACCCTTCAACACACCACTGCTCACGCTGCGGCAGTAAATTACTGATGACTCGACGGACGTTACATAGAAAAATCTACTTCATCCTGAAGATGGCAGAAGTATCGCTGCCGAAAGCTAGAGAAGAACAAAAGACACGCGGCCAACACCCGAATAACCTGAAAGGAAGAATATATATACCATGCTGCGAAAACCTACAACATCGTTCTCTCTTTTCATTAGTTTAACCTTTGATTATCGAAGTACCTAATCAAAATTATTTTTATTCCACTTAACTAGATTCGCTATACTTCATTTGTTTCAATACAACGGAAATGATAATGACTCCTTTTCTCTTGACAAAACGATATTCATTTGGTAATTTTTGACGTTTACGACCTTCAAAGTGGCAAAATGTGAATATAATTAAATATTTTAACGTTAAAATCCAATTATTTCGCTCACCCAAAGCTGCATTTCAATAATTAAAAAATACTATCACCTAACGTGGTTTCTCAGACTGTGATTACAGACTACTCTCAAATTGTAATTTATCTTTCCACCGGTAAGCATTACGTATTTCGGTTGATATTATTATGAATTTGTGCACCTTTCGACGAAAAACGCCATAATTTATGTTTATTCATTAATTATCCTTATTTTTACACCTAAAATAACATCGCAAATAAGATAGTTTAATTAAATTACATAATTTTATTAAATTACCCTTCAACTACAAACAATAGTACATACAAAACATATGTTTTTACAGCTTATGCTCAAGGAGTTTTGGATTTTGTGGAAGGTCGACCTCGTCATCGCAATTCTAGACTTTATTTCAGAGTTATAATTTCACTCATCGTTTAGCTAACAGCTCAAATATTGCCAAATGAGAAACCTGTTCGACTGCACCACTGCCCATAGTGAGGCTCATTCTGACGCGTTTGACTTTATGGCTTAGTTTATTTTCATCTGCCCTCCAGTACCATGAAAAAGCAATAATGAAATTCTTCATTATTTTTCAAATATGGGCTTTTATTTTACTTTGTCATTGAAATAATCATAGTTTTGTCAAAATAAATAAATCGATTTTATCATTATCCTTTTCACATATGCGTATTTAATCATTTAAAACAATAGTGCAAAAAAATCTAATGCTCCCCCCCACATTGTATCCACGCCGCCGGCGTGGCGCCGCCGCCGGCAATTTTAGACATGGGCGCCGCCGCCGGCTTTTTTGCAGCCGGCGCACATGTCTAGCTACATACACAGACAGTAACACATATGGATAAGATAATAGTTTTAAATGACATCATTACTGTCCTAGTGTAGGTAGACTATGATTCGTCTGCTACATTTTTATATAAACTGTTCTGTTCTTTTTCACAGAATCTTCCGCCGACAGGTAACAAATATTGTTATTAGAAACTGTTCTTTGGAGTATACAACCACCCTAATAGTATGTAGTAACTAAGGGTAACGGCTTGCAAATTATAAATGAGGGATGGTGAAAAAAATAAAACTAAAACAGTACTGAGCTCTAAGGACTGACGCGTGGATGCATTCATTACAGAGAGTACTTTAGAGTCTTGCGTCTGGGATCGATTGATGATTTGTTTTTATATAAGGACTATTCGCCAAACACGGCATACACCAGCATATTAGTATTCTACTATTACATACAGTCCATGTTATCATTGTATCTGGATGGCACTAACATATAATTGGCATGGAACGAAGCTGGGTCCCCTTATTTCCTACTCTCTCCACATCAGTGTCTAAATTCTTATCGAAATAGTGGTCATAAGACTTTTCCATTATTTTGAATGTAATTAACGTTCAATCAATAAATTGTCGTAATTCTATTGGTATCTACTAGTATTTTTATAAACAACCATTAGATATGATATTTATATACAGGGTGTCCCGTAAATCAACGTCATCCCGTGGAGGGGTGATAGACCAGCTCATAACCTACCAGAAAATCGAAATATGACCTTACTAAAAATCGCTCATTCTCGAGATATCGGCACTTTTTTGTTTTTCGTGAAATTCGACACCTTCGATCAGTTTTTCGATCGCCACGGTCACAAAATTCAATATTATGGGATTAAAATTTTTGATTCGTAATCATGAATAATTCAGCTATTTGATTGCAGTCCAAAATAAAACCTTTTAATCCACAATTTTGAAAAAAAGAACATCGTTTCCGCCTCTCGAGTTTTTTGTTTTTTATTAGCAAATTTCGACTCCTTCACACTGTAAAAAAATTGTATGACATAAAGCTGGCAAATTACATTAAAAACTTTCTCATTTAGTATAGTTTTTAAAAAGGTTCAAATTTGGATATAGTTCCCTTTACAAAAAAACATATTCCTGTTTTACTTCAAAAGGACCTAATTATAAAAAAAAATCAATGCAGGGTTATAGCTTCCTTATGTCCAATAATCGGACAACTGATAGAGGATGAAAAAATATGAAAAAAAGTTTAAAAAATGTATGTCTAAAAATCAACTGTTTTGAAGTTATGGTCTTTTGAAAATTGAGGAGTATGAAAATTTCTCATTTGGGTTTTTTGACTATAACTCATAAACCACCCGCTCGATTTTGACATAATAAACTAAAAATCATAGTTAATAAAATAGGCTTTCGATAAAGATGTTAATTTGTGGCATTTTCCTTAGAATCTAGTCAAAATTCTCTAAAATAATATAATTTTTTCACAAAAATACATGTTTCTTAACAGAATTATCACGAAATTTTGAAGAAAAGGCCGTAAATTAGGAACTTTATCGTAAGCCTACATTACTTACAATGATTTTTAATTTATTTTGTCAAAATCGAGTCAGTGGTTTATGAGTTATACTCAAAAAACTGAAATGAGAAATTTTCATACTCCTCAATTTTCAAAAGACCATAACTCCAAAACAGTCGATTTTTCGACATACATTTTTAAAACTTTTTTTTATATTTTTTCATCCTCTATCACTTGTCCAAATATTGGACATAAGAAAGCTACAACCCTGCATTTGATTTTTTTTATAATTAGGTCCTTTTGAAGTAAAACAGGAATACCTTTTTTTGTAAAGGAAACTATATCCAGTTTTGTACCTTTTTAAAAACTACACTAAATGAGGAAGTTTTTAATATAATTTGCCAGCTTTATGTCATACTAATTTTTACAGTGTAAAGGAGTCGAAATTTGCTAATAAAAAACAAAAAACTCGAGAGGCGGAAACGATGTTCTTTTTTTCAAAATTGTGAATTAAAAGGTTTTATTTTGGACCGCAATCAAATAGCTGAATTATTCAGGATTACGAATCAAAAATTTTAATTCCATAATATTGAATTTTGTGACCGTGACGATCGAAAAACTGATCGAAGGTGTCGAATTTCACGAAAAACAAAAAAGTGCCGATATCTCGATAATGAGCGATTTTTAGTAAGGTCATATTTCGATTTTCTGGTAGGTTATGAGCTGGTCTATCACCCCTCCACGGGATGACGTTGATTTACGGGACACCCTGTATACTTACTTAATGGTAGGTAATTACTTTATTAGCGAGGTAATTAGTATGAGTGTACTTGTCAGTAATTTTAAAATGAGTTGAAAATTTGGAAATTTCAAAACAAAGTTCTGACACGACCCTTCTACGAGATAAACAGTGTAGGGAAAAATGAAAATTAATAACTGATATGTACCTAGTTTGAAAATTAACGTACTTTGATAATACCGCGATCACTGCCCAATCTGTACCTAGTTGTATTTTTTTCTTGTATCCACTTTATTTGTAAATGATTTCCACTTTTACATCTGAATGAACTTCCACAAAGTTTTCGTACCTACCTACCATCGCTCGTTATTACAGGTATGTGTAAATAACGTCTTCAATAATAATCCTAAAAAAGTTTCAGTTCTTTCAATGAGTTTAAGTAAATCGATTTTCTGGTAGACAGAATTGTCTCAAGTGGAAAACACACCTCTATCTAAACTTCAAAGACAAAAGTTTCATCCATGCACAAGCCTAAACAAGAAAAAGCTCGTCACAAAACCGGAACATTGAACTTTTTTCATTGTTGTGTACTACAGCTTAACATCAGTTATTAAATATTAAGTTGGTCTGGTATATTAATAAGAAATAATAATCAATCTTATGAATGGATGTCTGAGTACTCTTATATAAAAGTAGGGAGATTTTCAAGTATAGAGTATTATATTCTGTTAATACATTTTACAATGATCCTTGTACACTAGAAGTATGTACTTGGAGAAGTACATGATGACGTCATTTACCTAATTTATTTCATCTTTATTCCCCTATCAGCTCCAAACAGTCTCATACCCACTGAGGTATTCGAATCTCAATCCTCCCCCATCTGATTCATTATAGGTAGATATTGCGTCTAACCACTCAGCTAACAACGCATATTGTCAAATACCTAGATATGTACGTAAAACTTATCGAACGAGGGTCTTTTCAAAAACACATTTTATCGCAAACTTTCTGCCCCAGAAAAAGCGGATCGAACTTCTTGTAAAGCTGTTTGAAAACGTTCAGAAAATATTTTTGACTCAGTTCAATGAGTTGACATAAATTTTTATTTTTATGCTACGTGCATTTCTTAGGTTGAAGAAAACGCGCCCACTGTTTTCTTTAACGTCATCTTGTGTTGTCTGCGTCTAAATTTCCATCTTCAAACTTTAACAACTTCCCAATCTACCACCACCTGTCGGAAGTTGGTTACGGAGTTTATTCCTCCTCTTCTCAGAATATGCAGATAACAATTGGCTGATAACAAATCTGATATGAAGTTCTTTGATAGTATGGGTGCATGTGTATTGTGTAGTGAAAGGAGAAGGAAAATCCCGCGGGCTTAAGGTCCTCCACATCCCCGGGTAGCTCAGGCGCATTAATAGCGACCTCTTTATCCGCTCTTCTAGCAAAATATTATTAAGAGGTGGGCCCAGGGTTAGCCTTAAGGGAGCCCCCCGGCAAACCCTACCCCTGAATTAGTGAAAGGAGAAATAAAATAGAGATATCATTATTTTGTGAAGACATATAGCTGTTAGTATGCGTCTTCCACTCAAATATAGAGAAAGCCATGAAAGGTATGTATTTATATTTTCATTTTTCAAAACTTTCCCCATTGTTGGATTAAAAAAACTTTAGTCTGCGTGATTATAACACAACAATACACATCGTTTTCGAAAACTCTCTCTACGTTAAATATAAAAAAACAGATATGCAGAGAATATTATACACAGCTATATTATGTCAAGTACATGGGGGTCCCCAAGATAGGGGAGGGGGGGGGGATTGGAATAGGAATATATTTTTTCATACTGAATAATAAAACCTCACACAAAATCGCATTACTACCACACATTTTTTCATCATATTATAAATTTTCTTATATGGAAATCCTTCAGTTGCAGAAAAAATTACCTGCGGCGCTTTTTTATGTAAGTAAATCATTTTTCATACATTATTATTGTGCAAAGTATTATACACATTTTCAAAGAAATAAACCACATCAGGACCTTCTTCACTATGCATGTCTCACAAAAAAATTCGCCTGTGGCGCTATTTACTCAATTTTTATGCTATATCATTTTTCAATAATTTTGTTGCTCATTTTTCAATAATTTTGTTGCCCCTCCTAGCTCCGAGGCTGGCGACGCCCATGTACACAGCTATACGTATTTTGTCATGTATGTTATACATATGTTGTTATGAATTATTATGAACATGGGAGTAATCAGGAATATAGCCCTCTCTCCATTCACTTCCTCGTGTATTCCTCTGTGTCCTTTTACAGTAATAATGGTATTTCTATTTAGAATAACAATAGACCTACGGACATTCAGGTGGTTTTGATTTGAAATAAACATTATGTCTAGTCTGGAGAATACAATAGGAATGAAGAAAGTATCTTTCACAAACACTTTTACTTTTCAATCTTAAGCAGACATCACTCCTGAATGAATTCTTTGTTGTATTTTCACGTCAAATTTTTCGTAATATAAACAAACAAGAGACTGGAGACTTTTGTCTAGGGAGACCATGTCTCTGTTTGAAAACATACTACTTACTAATCTGTGGTCTCTGTCATGCGTACCAACATTTTTTTATGATTATTCTTTTGATGATATTTCGAAAACTAACTACTAATTCGATTTTTGAAAATCAAGCGACTAATAAAGATTTATTTATTACAGACTTTCGATCATGATATAAATTATTAAAGTTTAAAAATTGGTAAGTGTGTATGTTTTTTTTAAGGATAATTTCCAAAAAAGAGTTTATTTTCAATTTTAATATTCTAGAGCGAAGCCTTGAGGACTTTAAAAAAAAAATCAGTTAGAAAAATGACATCCATCCAAACACATAAAACCAGATCTTATTAAAGAGAAAAACAACATCAAAGAAAAAATATTTGAATTCAGAACGTCTGACAAATTCCAAATTTAAAATCCTGTCACATACATTAAGTTCTTCTTCTTCCCCAACATCATCATACTCATGGCATTATTATTCTCTCCAATCTCTCCCTCCTTCCTTTCTACACACGATGTAGTTCCTTTGTCAAGTTTATCAAAAAAAACTTTTCAACAATGAATTCCAAGCGATGAGTTTGCATTATGCTCTATGCACTTCTTTTGTATGAGGATGATGTGTTTTCAGTTATTTTGCGGGGTGGCTTTTACTTTTCAATGAAAACATCGCTTATTTTTTACACTTTTGTACTTTTTGTCTTTAAAATTACAAACGTGAGAGGATTCGGAAATATTTTGATAAAGTAAAAAATATCTTGTAGGCACGTACTCGTATTTGTAGTACTTTTATCTTTTTTAAACCGCTAATGCAAGGTTACCCCTGATCCAAAAAATAGACTTCGAACGTGATAATAAATTTAAATTTCGATGACTTTACGAACACCGGTCAGTTAGTAAAGGAAAGGGGTGTTGCCCGCCCTTTTTCAACGCACGCGCATTCCCCGACGCGTAAACTATGGCTTTTCCTTGGCGGGAAATGTAGTTTTCGCGCTGCGCCTGGTTCGATACAACATCAACAATCGTACAGGTGTCATGGCGGCCAGCCGTCTGGTGTTGCAAGTATGCAATAATACTGTAGCGTGGGTAGGAACCTACATATTATGAGGATGTATTATGTAGGTAGACATGTCGACCCGCAGGGGGTTACATATTATTACAAGGAACCCCAATGCATTTACTGCTGGGGGTTGCGTAGTGTGTAGACAGATACTCGTTATGATATAATCTATGTTTGATAAGGAAAATTCTCTTATCTAAATTGGAAGTTTGCCAAGAAAGGATTTTAAAATTCAATTTCTGATAGAGTATCCTTGCAAAAGAGTTCCATATTTGAATTTGACGTTTCTTCCTTACGAATGAATAGATCGCTGAAATGATAAAACCATTGCCGTTTTCTGAATTTGACTCCATTTAAGATGCCAACGAACCTATGATAGTTGGCTGAATTTGACATTATGGTAGTGGCTGTCGCCAAAAGGGTATTTTTCAACACAAATATCTAATGGTCAATCTTACTGAAAATGTTCTGTAACAAAAAATAAGATAGATATATTGAACCTTCCTTTAGTGTATTACCGTAACTGATCTTTCATATTTTCTTCTATAGATTCCTAAAAAATAAATAGATGGTCAGTAGCCTGGTTGGTAAAGCGCTCGACTGTTAATTCAGTGGGCGCGGGTTCGATCCCCGATGCCGACTTACTCCACTTCACGACACAAGCTTTTCAAGCTTACTGTGAAGTGTACAAAAATGTATTTGGGTTTATTTCGATAAATCTAGATTCATTTAAAAAAAAATAAAAAAAAAATAGAAATAATATCGCTGTTTTTTATAAGAGTTGAAAAGAAAAAATATTCTTTCTCGTAGTGATAATACATATTATAATCTTGTGAATTATCGTAAAACTTTCTTGAATAAAGCGAAATATTCACAAAAAACTAAAAAAAAATAATTAAGTATCTATTTCTAAAATTTGATCATCATGCGATTTTGAACATTAATGGCGTGGAAAATGTTTTTGAAATATTCGGCAGGCCTTCACATAAAATAGCAGATAATTAAAACTACAGTTTTGTTTTATGATTAATCAAAGCTGCGGTTATGTTACGAAAATCGAGAATCAAGAAAAATCAATCAATTTTCATATTTCTCTTTGATGTCAAACAAAGTATTTTATTGTTTACAATACTCGTATAGGTTTTAATGTAGTAAATATGTATAAGTAACCTATTTTCATGACCTATTTCTCAGCAATAAAATATGTAAACAAACCTATAATAATCCTATAAATGTTATTACATTTCCACATTTCTCTGTTGTGGTTATTTGTGTACATTATAAAAATTGTTTTTATGTACTTTTTTTTCACCCAAAGGCCCTCTACTCACCTACGAGTGATTCAAGATTTTTATATACTATGCCTGTAAAAGATCTATATAAATGGCGGACCGCGGTCTGGATCCGGACCGCCATTAAATTCAGAATTCTTTTAAAAATTGTGGATGGAATTTAAAAATATGAAATTAAAACAAAATAACATCGCTTTCATCATGTTCTAATTTTCAATAATTATTGTGAAAATCCACAAAATTTCCTTTCCAGAAACTTTCTTCTGGGGTATAACCCAGAAATATATCCAGATGAGATACAAACGGACCGCGACACACTTCTAATTTTTAAATACGGACCCACATCGAAACTTTTTCCCTGCAGTAGACCCACTGCTCTTGTATTCCAAGAGCTATGCTACAAGTTGGCATTGGCTCTCTCGAAAACCAACGTTTACACCCAAATAACGTTTGCCTAAGCAAAACTCAACAGTTTAGGCCTTAGGGAGACACTCAATAAATTAGGCAACCCGTGAAACGCCCAGCCCTCTGAATAGCAGCCCTGGTCTTGAATACTTTCACACTTTTTTAGTCCTTTATAACTTACGGTTAAGAAGGCACCATGTAACTTCTAAGATCATAAAGAAGTTTTTTTATCTACCTTGTTCCTGCTTTTTATTATGTAAGTTGAAAAGAAAACTAGTTTATATATAAAAGTTAGTTTAGAAACATCACAGAAGTTTATCAATATTTTGTCTATAATGTCGTTTATCATTCATCTCACGTAGAGTGTGATGTGATCTTTACTTTGTGCATAGTACCTATCTACTTTAGAGAGAGAGACACAAGTAGTGGAATTCTGTATGAAGAATGGTAACTTGTATAGTTGTGTATGCATTATGTATATAGAGTCATCTCCCTCGGATAAGCTGCAGGATACATTGATTGCGTGCCCTGGTGAATACCCTCTTCAATTCGCAATGGAATTGTGGAACACAGGGCTGGAATAGGACTCCAAATAATAATTATGATTAATGATATTGGTAACTGGGTTGGTTGTAAGATATTACATTTGCAATAAGTAATGTGCCCTCCTTTTAGAACCATTGTTCTCCAATTTTTGTATTTTTTTTTCTTTTCTTCTGTCCAATAAAGTTTTGTTTATTTATTTACCCAATTTTGGTGTATAGTTTGAAATGAGATTAGTCAAGAAATTAAGCGAGTTCGCCCCAGTAAACAAATGTCACTGTATCTTATTTGTACGTTTCATTTACATATTTACCTACACTTGAAGTGACCGATTGTATTTTGCAATAATAAAAGCACACAATCAGACAAATAGACAGACATACAAAGCTGTTCACTAGGGCGAACTTATCACAATACGACGATTTCTTCCAATCAACATTCCCTAACATAACATATGGTATTATACCTATCGTATGTATATAGATGGAACGTACTACGTAGTACTCTTTGTATGGATTGTATGGAACATAGTAGAGCCCTCATGTTTTTTCATACTAATTTTCATAATCCCTTTTCTCCGTAACCTTGTCTTCTTTCTGTATCCACTGCGTCAGGACTCGTAGTTTTTAACGTTATTCATGTTTTAACAATTGCATCAATATAGCCAATCGTAATTCTGTACCTGAATGCAACTCTGAAATTCCGACAAGCAATTCCAAGTTCGCAACCACGACGTAATATCCATACTAAAATGTTGCACAATTTGCCCCAGTTTCTTTGTTTCACAGGGCGTTTCTGAAAACGTAATATCTTCAATACATACATTGTATTATACTATACTGTAATACTTTCATACTACCCAACCTACTGAAGATTGCCTACCAAGATTTTATAAGTACAGTTTTTCCTCTTTTTATGGAATCAAAACATTCCTACATGACGACGACTTGCTTCTTCATCTTCTTTCGTATGCAAATACAATCATTGTACAAATGATCTGGGAGTCTGGGTCAGAGCTCCGCGTCAATATTTCTCAGATATTTAATTGCCCTTGGCGTCACCTCATGGATTTCCCAAATATACCCCTCGAACTTCTTGATGGGACAGTGTCCTACAATGTGTTCCACCGTCTCTATCTGCCCGCACTGGCATTGGGGATGTTCGCTCTTGCCCCATTTATGGAGGAGGTGTCCACATCTCCCGTGGACGACTTGCTGATCGAAACCCTTTACACTCTGATTGGCATCGATTAAAATTATTTTATTGTTTTCTTTATCTTTTTCCGTGTTGCATTGTCTAAGTCTAAGATTTATGTATAACTTGACGAGTCCATACAAAAGCAATAAACAATCAAGAGTTTGATAGTCGCGGAGATATTCACGGTCCTTATGCTTATATCCTCTTCGAATTTCTCGAGTCGAGTAGGTATATGGTGTGGTTCTTTTTGACATTCGGCTCCCTTGGTGGAACCACCTTCGGGACATTAGTTCTGAAACGTACAAATATTAATAGTAATCTAGACAAAGAAACACAAGATATACCCGAGAAACACGAACAGAAATAATTAAGAGATTTTTTGTGAAAAATTTGTCACCGTGAACTCCATTAAGCGTGTAGACTACGCTGCTCACCAACACTGAACAGTGAACACATCTCCATATACATAATTACTTAATTTAAAAAAAACGAGACATCGCGAAACTGAAAAACTTCAGTGCATAATCCAGTGTTTACGACAACTAATCATATACAGAAAGATATTATATTTTAGGTTATCGAAATATGTCCCTCTTTTCCAAACGTTATTAGGTACTTACTTATTTATGGTTTTATTTTATGCTAAATAAATAGCAATACAAGAAAGTACGAAAGGAGTGACTGTAAATATAGAATTATGAAAATGTTGGTATTATTTTTTACCCCCGGAAGGTCTTAGCATCCGTTGGGTTAAGTTTTTATTTTACGATATTCTCTGTAATAAACACGAAGGCTATGAATTCGTAAACAAGAAATTTGTTTGTGACCTAATTTAAATATGGAACGAAACTTTCAATATAATTTGAAATTCAGTTCGAAAATCGTTCCATATTTGAATATATTATAATATACCTATAGACAAAGATTCTAAAAGATACAGATAATAATATAATAAAAAATAAATGTCTTTTAATGAGTCAAATAAATGTTTCACATTTGGTTGTTCGTAAACAATGGAGAATAGGTATGTTTTTGGATATCTATTTTTTTTACATAATTGGTTGATGACTTAGCTTATAATATTTTACTATTTTTCTTCTATAATTTTCAGCAAGCTATTAAAGCACGCATTACAATTAAGTCGATTGCATCTCTTAAGGGGGTGAGGTCTGTATATTGTCTAATGAGATAAGTTTTAAAGCACACTTATTTATAGGTTAAAACTTTGACATTGTTCGCGTCTACTTTTACTTAGGTACGCATGCATGTACCAAATTTTCGTATGTTTTTGAATAAATTAGTACCTACCTAACACATAAGTTACGAAATGTTTTATTGCATATGTACAAAGTTTATAACTTACTAAAATATAGGGACAAAATGGACCATTTTATCGAGGGTTTAAATTATCCCAGCAAGGTGCAATTTTCCCTATAATTTCCCCAAACACTTCCGTTCTACTATATAATACAGCTATATAAATTTCATTATAATATTGGCTAATTTTCTACATCGCCTTCTCTTCAATACATTTTCCCTCCGTTATATTATTTTGTATGTACTGCGAGGAGGTATGGAGGTGACCGAAGTGCATTCGTTCCTAGCCGGAAACTACCGAACGGGTAAATAATCGCAATGGCGGATATGGAATAAGCAGTACCTACTTCCACACAAACTAACCAAGAAGCGGAATAGTAGCAAAGCTGCTATATCGCCTTTATGAAAAGCGTTTATAAACCGCTCAGTCAGTGCCGTTTGGCGTTTGCGAAGCGCCAGTCGATGGGATTGTGGTGGAGTGCGTCGCGCGCGTTCGCGCAGTAATAACATCGCGTTTGAAACAAAAACATATCGAAGGAAAATCGTTCTTTTATTTTTTTATTTCCAAATTTAAATTTCTCGACATTAACAGTGTTCGTATACTTCTTGTAATTTGTAGTGTGTTTACGAACATCGTTTATGATATAAAATCGAACAATTTTCCCGCGTATGGTTATACGAAATTCGAACATATCATTTTGAATATCGAAAGAAAATGAGTGATCCGCTGATTGGATTATCGCAGAGCGATGGAAAATGGCGGGAAGCACAGTTTCCCATCTGATTATATTTTGGACTAGGGTTATTTATTAATAGTTGTATTGTTATGATGTTTTCATTGTATTTCTTGTGATCTGTGTCAGACTGTGTTGTGTGGATTGTATTGAAGAGGGAGGGAGATAGGAATAGGAAGTGAAGAGAAGAGAATTTGCCTTTGTATTGTGTTGCCATTTTCTGCTGTTTTTCTGTCAAAAGGTGAGTGAACTTGACATTATTGGAAATGTGCATCAATCAGCTACAGGGTGGTCCAAATCTAACATATACATCATGTCCCATTTTGAAATTAACGATTTTGTCTTTATTTTTTTGTGAACTAAACATGCTGTACGGATAAGACAAGATTTCAGATGTGGAAAAAGGATAACAATGAATTTTATTGTTTATTGAGAAACCACAATTCTTCCAATTAACCATGTTCCTAATTAGGTACTACCTAAAAAGTGGGCCCAGGAAGTCACCAAACATCCCCAGTCTTTTTTGGTCAAACTCTATCACATCTTCCCACGTCAATCCTCAAAAAATTAACAGAGAGCTTTGTCTAAAAAGAATGATTGATTTTGGATTAATTTCGAAAGGTGATTGCTAAAATGCTACATGAAGCGCCCTCATCAACAACCAATTCTTTCTTGACAGACTGTACCTTACTACATACCTAATTCAATGTGACAATCACCTCATGCCTCATCCACATGCTCGTCAAGCGAGCGGGTGTTTATGCGTAAAAAGGCGTGAACGGTCGGTTACGTTCCCAAGCCAAGACAAACGCTCCATGAACACCCGCTCGGTCCGGCGCTTGGCAAGTACCTATGTGGCGTAGGCATTTCTTGACAAATTTGTCATAAAATATGCGGAATATGCCATTAAGCGATCATAGGGAGAGGATGGAGGGAGCGATAATATATAGGGTGCCGGATTCCTAGACTTGTCGATGTACTGAAGTGTCGGATTAGCGAGACACTACTGTGTATATATAAACCAAATATAAGTAGGTACCTGCATATAAACCAAAGTTACCTACGCATATATAAACCAAACACAAGGTAAAGTGTTTTTCATTGAATTGTTATTATTTTGTTATTCATGAATTATTTATAGGAAAATGTTATCATCCATAGAAACAGGTGGCGCATGTATTAAATCATCAACATCATTATACTATTTATACTTATAGATAATATATTCGCACAAAATCGAGCAGACGAATTCATTAGCGGGTTTCGTGTTTTCTCGCGGAAATTACGCGAATGTTTGCGGGTATTTTTGAGAGGCAATTTTTATTTTTTTATATTATAACTAGCTGAGTAACCCGTGCTTCGCAACAGTACGATGTCTCCCAATGGCTTAAGCTGGACAAAATGTGACTTAAGCTCTGAACTCCTTTTCCAACGCCCTGGAACGGGTGTTCTCCTAGCCTCAGGAGTACCCTGGTCTGGGGCCTAGCCACGGCTCCCAAGACCCTTGTAGAATAAGAAACAGAAATCACTCACGTGGGTTAATATTGGTGCTTTGGGCTTCGAGGAGGAGGGGGCGGCAGGTAGAAGGTTTGAGAGTCTCCCTTACACAATCTCTCTTGTGTTCCTACCAGCGTCTATCCTGGAACTTTCGGGGCTCAACCCATTCTCCGTTCCTCCAGACCCCTCCTGCCTCGGTATTGAAGGCTAGAAAATACATAAGACGTCATTTAGTTTGAAACATGAAATTATAAAGTTTATTGTAACATATTTTGCAAGGTGGTTTTACAAATAAATACATTATGTAATCTATAACTAAAATGAGAGTTTGATTAATTTTAAATCCCTATTGTTTTTCCCTCCCCGTAGGTTATGATTCCTTGTGGGCATCCAATGGCTTCGCTGGTACCTCCAGTTGAATGTTGAACAGTAAAATTAAGTAAATATAAATCCCACCTCAATATAAGTAGTCCTTACAACTCGTGCAGTGCTTTTATGTAAATCTCCTGTTCATGATGGTACATAATAATATATATCAGGTCCACTTCCATTTACGTGAATAGTTTTGGCATGCATCTTATAGTTCCACAGCTAAAAGAAACACACAGCGGTTCACCCCTTGAACCGAAAATATTATTTTAAACTTTTATCGAACATGGCTGTTTGCCATTTTTAAATTATTTGCAAGCGGGAGGCGCAGAGCGCCCCCGCCCCGTGAACTCGTGTCCGATCGAATTGATTCTTCTTGAATTCTCTTCTCCTTCAGGCTCTGCGCGCATAACCTTGGCGCATCATCTGTTTTGTACTGCGCATGCGTTCTCTACGATTTTTGAAGGACCTTCTTGTAGTGTAGGCCCTGACGCATGGCCTTCACGAAATCACGTTACAGCCCTTTTATACGATACCACACTTTACCCCACACACAACCGTTGGATCCTCGCATCATCATGGCATGTAAGGCGCCTAGACGATATAGTGTAGAAATTTAGTTGACCAGAAACAAAACGTAAAAAAAATGTTGCCCAAGAAAAATATAGCCGAATAGGGGGAGGGGGGTAGGTCTATCGAAGGTAGAAAAATTGCCAGGGGTCTACAAAACGAAAAAGTTTGGGAACCTCTGTTGTAGAGGATATTTTTTGGGGGTAGCTGGCAGAGATCGCAGCACTGCGATGAGCTCGCCTTAATGATCAAATGTTACGTATGCTTTACATACATATCTTTTGTAAATAAATTGGTAAATTATTTCTTTATAAAAATACAAAAACTTTAAGAGACAGGCTAAAAGGGATAAATTGATCAGGGTACCAACTCTCCGAGGGACCAACTGTCAGAAGGACCAACCGTCGGGGTATAAATTATTATCCATCGAGCATTTAATCATTTTTGTAGACGAAATAATCTGCCGATTTTGCAGCCTATTTTTAGCATTTTCCCAAATAGAAATATGAAATCCGCAATTCATGTGTACGTAAACAAGTAAACAGATTGATAACAAACACAATAGATAGGTGAGGTGACCATTATTATCTTATTACAAGGAGGTAGCTATACCTACGTATTTTGATAAACACATCAATTTTTATTGTTGAATCAACCTACATATATGATTTAAATACGTAAATAATTCAAACCAGTTTCATCTAAAAATCATAGTGGGTGGTACCTACTAAATACATACTATATTGTAGGTAGTAGTACCTGATAACAATTTATTCTAATCAATCTGTATCATCTGGACTGTCTGATTGAAGAGGATTCTGTGTCTGTTTTTTCATTTCTTATTCTATCCCTGAGGCCTATATACACCTAACATCTATCTTTCCATGAATCGTTGGATATCCTTCAATTTTTAGCTACCTTTTTTACAATGGACATAAAATATCGGAGGGTTATTTTAAACTGTTGGCATCCAGAGGTTCAGTTAACTGAATCGACCGTTTGCTTTATATCCGGTAGCAGAACTTTAAAAAAATCTGTATGGTTTACATCCATTTAATACAAGATTAGACAAAAATGTCTCAGACATCTCGTATGTATGTAAGAATAAAATGTGCAGCCCATTGTTCTATCGTAGATATGTAGATTAGATACTAATTGGTAGTCAGTGAAAGAATTTTGAGCATCTCTAGGTTAAACCGTTTTCTAGATTAATGATAAATTTTAGTTTTAGATTTCTTTTAGATGGTATCTTCGGCTTGTTGTTCTACGCCTCTGTAATTAGTCAATATCTTACAGCTTCCGTTCCACAAGATCATTCAGACCAAATACTTATGCATATTAAATTGACCTTAGGCGTACAGTCTATAGATGTAAACTCAATAAATCATAGATTAAAAAAAATTTGACAGGCAAATTGTTGACTTACCTACTTACTCTCTTATTACGGGGGTCTTATATTTATTTATTTTATTTATTCAGATAGCACACACACAGACAGCAATATATATATACAAGATGGTAAACACAGTACGAAGAAACATCATTACTGCCCTATTTAAGATGCACACATATAGTAAATCATTATAGGTCAATTTATAGTATACTATTCTACATTATAACTAATTTAACAAACAAAACCAAAAAGGACAGCACATACAAACAATATTAAATTCATTGGTCATATAGCAGAGACTTATATTATTGATAGACATTTAACCTAAAAAATTGCGTTGTCAAAACATTAAAAAAAAGTAATCTGTCAAGTAGGATGGCATACAAATACAACGCACAAGCAATAAATTATTTGCCTGTAAATTAAGAGAAAGAAGTAATAAGTAAGTATTAAATTATTTAGTCGTCATATAGTTAGATCATTATAAGTCTGTCAAATCGGATCACACATAAACAATTATTACAATAAAAACTTAAGACTAAAAAAAATAAAATCTACATACAATAATAACAACACAGTACCTGTATCGCACTTAGTGGAGATCATGTGGGAATAGGGAATTAGGTAGGAATATAAGGGAATGATTTGGATGGAAGGATTCATGAAGGATATAAAAATAATAAGTAGGTACTTATTGTACAACACGTTAAAGGTTCGAATCCCTCACATTCTTCATGTAGCGTTGTAACGAATTCTCGAAAAGCTGGAAACGGTTTTTTAATGTGCATGTAAGAAGAGTTTTCAAAGTTTGCACCAATTTTCTGTTTGTGCTATGTACATACAGGTGGTCCTGAAAAGATGAAAAAGTTCAGTTATTCAGTAATAACATCTGAAGAAAGCATTCATAGGAAAAAATATTGTTTCATTAATTTAGGTCCATAAAATTCCGCGTCGATTGAGCAAATAAAAAATAGTAAAAAAGACTCCTAAATATATTTTTTCAACAAACTGTAACATTGTGACTATCGTTGTGTAGATCTCCGTTAATTTTAACGCCATTATATGTTAACGTATTTGCATAATAAAATATTAAGACATAATAAAATAGGTCAGTTAGGATCATTAGCACTTTTCTGTCATTAGCTAATGGCTATTTCTATGGCAGGGATGTTATTGATCTAGCATTTTTAACATTTACGGATGCGGAATGCGGATGTTTGAAACTCACATCTTTTTGAAATAATAACTTTATTGTGTTTTTTTTTTATATTAACATGGCAATGTATTATGTGATTTACAATATAAGGTACATGTTGTTACATCGACGAGTCTCACTGGGCTTGCGCCAATAAATAAATCAAAATAAATCAAATATTGAAAAATCTTCATTTATGTACGATTATTACTACATCTCACGATATATAAAGAATACTACGAAACAATTAATTATGTATGGGTACAAAAAAATCGCAACATTCTCGCTATACCCTTGCAACATATTAGACATTCAGCATTGGCAATCACATAGTCGAATAAAATGTAAAATGTCTTACTAAACTTGAATTATTGTGATTTACAAATGTATTCTTGTAAAGCGTTGGATTTTTCCTACATTCCGTAGTATATACATTATACAATGTATGTAGTATTCCTACAACAGTGTAGAAGAATTAAGGATGAACATTGTCGGACTTACGACCGACCTCGGCTGGCTTAAGTGATCACTATACTAGTCGTAAGCCCGACAATGTTCATCCTTAATTATTCTTGTACACTGTTTTAGGAATACTACGTTGTCTTTCTGAACTTCTTAAATTTATAGATATAAAAAGTTTAGTTTTTTAGATCGAGTCTACTTATTTCATTCATTCATTTTATGCAGGGATGTGCAATCTGACATCCGCATTAATTTATGCGGAAGCTTATGTTCGAAACAAAGCGGAAGTGCTACCGATGCGGCTACACAGTACTCATCCCTGAGTGATATCCCAAGAAACCAAATTCGGTCGCGAAATTTGCAAATCGGTCACAAGTGGTCACATGTGGTTGCCGTGTCGACACTGTGTGCACACAAAAACCCTGTCACAAAACACACACATTGTGTACGCTTTGCGACCAGATTTGGTCGCAGAGTGTACACACTGTGTGGTGAATGTGTCCGAACAGAACTCGGTCACAAAGCGCACACATTGTGTATGCTTTGCGACCAGATTTGGTCGCAGAGTGTACACACTGTGTGGTGAATGTGTCCGAACAGAACTTGGTCACAAAGCGCACACATTGTGTACGCTTTGCGACCAGATTTGGTCGCAGAGTGTACACACTGTGTGGTGAATGTGTCCGAACAGAACTCGGTCACAAAGCGCACACATTGTGTACGCTTTGCGACCAGATTTGGTCGCAGAGTGTACTCACTGTGTGGTGAATGTGTCCGAACAGAACTTGGTCACAAAGCGCACACATTGTGTACGCTTTGCGACCAGATTTGGTCACAGAGTGTACACACTGTGTGGTGAATGTGTCCGAACAAATTTGGTTCAAATTGTTCGAAATATATTAGTCCACGCTATAAGTAGTTCTCAATCTGTTTCTTGTTCAGTCGTGTTTGTAGTGTTATTTTATTTTATTTATTTATTTATTTTATTACAGGTATAAGTGCAAAACAGATAACAACTATAGATATAAGTAATTGAAGATTAGTTCATTCATAATTCAGCTGTCACCCACACCACACATACACCACAGTTAAATTAAAACATATAAGTTCATTCCGGTCGTCTCACACACCCATACTCAATCTCGCTCACACACTCACCCATCGCACACGCACACATCAGATTTCACAATTTTTAGGCAGAAAAACAGAATATAAACAAGAATATAAATAATACAAAAAAAAATTAGAAGGAAGAGTTCGGGATAAAAGGATGAGGAGGGGGAAGAGGGGGAAGAGGGAGGGGACAGGGTGGGATGCTCTGCATGTTAGGGAGGTAATATGGATGACGTTAGCCTAGCACGTACTTGTCGCTTGTATACCGGTAGAGTAAGTCTGAAGATATCAATGTCTGTCAATGTATCGTCATAAAGAGATGTAAGTCTATTAAAGGGTCGTCTTAGTCCTGAGTTGTTGTTTGCGGCTGGAGAGTAAAACGTCCTGTGAAGTCTAGTTCTAGTCGTTCTAGTTGGAACCCGCAAACACACTCCATCCAGAAGCTCAGGTGCGTCGATGTCAGAGTTACATTGTTGAAGCGAATAGAATCCATGGCTTTTTCATATGTTGGAATATCTATAACTTTTATTCGGCATTTTATGCGCTTCCAACCACTTTCAGGCACACTGTCCTCGTTTCTCCTGGCATCTTCCAATATAGTTTTCCGTATAAATTTTGGCCAATACAAAAGACCCTCCTTCACCCAACCACTAGGAACAGCAGAAATCACAACTGCCGAATTTTTCTTTGTTGCGACGAGCGTATACGGCATTTTATACAAAGACTGAAGACGTTCTGACACGAGGAGCGGAAACTGTTTGAGAATAGTAGATCAAGAACTATGGCGGCTAGCTAATGAAAAGCATTGTGACCGCTTTTGGTTACATTCGGTCACAAAGCGGTCACAACTGGTTACAAGTGGTCATAAGTGGTCACATTTGCGACTACTCCATATCCTACGAAATTTTGATAATTATGTTCATTAAAATGCATGTTTAATCGTTTTACAGGATGAAATTTGTTTGGATTATAGCGTAATAGGTCAAAATTAAGGTTTCTGCGAAACAATGGACTTATTGGAAGTTGTATAGAATTTAATATAAATAAATATGACTATCACATTAATTTATTATTAGGTAGATTTCCAAAAGGAACTCTACCTATTCGTTTCTCCCGTGATGTCGCAGAATTGAAAAATTTCTACTCAGTATCACTAATTAGAACCAGGAGAACCCGAATCCGACCTTGGTTTAAAAGTTTATATATATAAGCCATATATATGTCCCTTTTCTTGTGCGCACGTTTGCAGCCAAACTATGCGTCGCAGAAACGTGAAACTTGGGTGGTAGATTTTTGGTAAGAGGTAGATGAACTGATAGGAGATTGGGTGAAATCCATTAAGAGGAAGGTTCACTTTTTAAGGCTTTAAATTCAAAAACAATCATTCTGAGGGGATCCAATGATTGTGAGGGTCTGTGTCTGGTATCGTATGAAAGGTTATTAAATAAGGAATACAGATCAAAAGTCAAATTTTGTCTAGCTCAATTCCTCGGACTACACTGATCGATCGAAAGATCTAGTTAAGTAGTTACCGCATAGGTACTTGCGTGTTTGTTGTCTTGTCTTAGAAATGTGCTTCACGATACGAGAAGAACTCATATCTTTTTTTCAAATTTCTAGTGCTTAGGTACCGGTACCAATCCATATTATGTGTGGAATGAAAATAATTTGATTATTGGATTAGGTACTTCCTTTGATTATTGAAATACTTAATCAAATATTTTTTCGTCATACGGTACTTCGATAATCAAAGAATAAACTACATCCATACTACTTCATCACTTCGCTGGTTTATTTGCTGATGATATTGTGATTGTTTTTATTGTACAGATGTACTCTTAAAATTAATAAAATTAATAAATCACTTGAAATCTACCTATGCCTGTGGCGTGCCAAAGGATTTTTTTTGTTCTTAAAATTAATAATTAAAAAGGCGCGTTAAAAATAAGCCACCTACTTCACTAAATTTCACGATAAATTTTGTTTCGCAATGAAATTCGGATATTATTTAGCTATACCCGTCCGTTTTTATTTCCATTAATATTATATCATGGCTGTAAAGTATTTTGGTGTTAAGAATTTTGTTGCGCATCCATGTTAAAATTATAAATATATATATTTATTTTTGCGGGAAACCGCAAATACGTACGCGCCAGCACCGGCGGGCCATTCAAGTGGTCACATTTTGGTTACAAATGCGTCCGAATGCGACCGGATTTGGTCGCATTTGTAACCAAAATGTGACCGAATGCGACCAGATTTAGTCACAAATGTTCCCCACTTTTGGTTGCGGTTTCGGAACTGTGTGCGAACAGCGACCGAATTTCCGATTAGTGTGCACACAGTAGTGTGCGAACGTGTGCGAACGGCGACCAAATTGCGACCGAAATGGTTTCTTGGGATGTAGGTTGTAGATACGTAAACACGTAGGTAATGCTAAAGTCTATACTATATAGACAACTCGTACGAATTTGTAAAACCATAAATACCTCTCTACTCTCAATACGGATAATAGTAAATGTGAGAATATTAATTAGCAATAGATTAAGATGATCAGGTACATAATACGAGTATTTGTATTAATATTCAGCAGTCCATTAGACCTTTTAACAAATCAGTTGGCTAAATTAATTAATGTCAGCAACTGATTCTCAATTTGTGAGATGTAGGTATACCTAATTACAATTAAATGTAAAATGTATTTGTATCGATCCATATCTTACGGTATGTAAATCCAAAACTTCCGAGAATCAGAAAATTTTAGAGGATGAATACTTAAGTCTAAAAACCTTGACATTGTGTCCCATGAAATCTTAAGATGGGCGTCTGTCTGTTCGAAAAAAATCATTTCTAAATGGAATACCTGGAATGGTACTTGGTAACTCAAGTCACTCACATATTACGTTTTATATACGACAGTAATTTTCACTTACGTGCATTTTTAAAAACCATCTCACTCTATAAACGATCTCATCAGAAACTCACGTAAACTCAAACTGTCTTACATTGATAGTCCCTTCAGAATAATCTATAGCAGGGGATGCTTGACCTACTCCTCTCATAAGACGTGCTCTAGCAATTAAATGTATTTGAGGAAATTTTATTACCAAAGAACCATTAATATATTTGTTTACCACACTTTTTTATTCCGGTTCGGCGCTACCAGTATTAGATCAATTAATCACTTTAATGTAGTTTTGTATCTAAACATCCTATTGTTGCAATTAGCGGACCACTAAACCACACATAAACACATATAGATAGTAGATACCTTCCTATAGATAATTAATGCTACTGTACTTTGTATCTGTATTGTATTAGTCAACTTATATAATTCTCGTTGTAACCGGATATGAATGTAACGCAAAAGCGTGGCAATTTTTACAAGATGTTCAAATATGTTTGGAATTTAAACCATTTCGCAATCGCTGTGACGCAAAAGTATGGCAATTTTTGTAAGATGTTCAAATATGTTTGGAATTTAAACCATTTCGCGATCGCTGTAACCCAAAAGTGTGGTAATTTTTGCAAGATGTTCAAGTTTGTGTGGAATTTAAACCATTTCGCGATAGCTGCACCTTCAAATGAAAAAATATTCGACAACGCTATATTATTTACTATATTCTAAAAAAATAGATTTTTTTATAATTGACTTCTACCTCTTGAAATCATAAAGAAAGGAACTATTTTAATTTGATAGAATCCAAATAGAACATAATCACACTAGACGGCATCTACGTAGAATTACTATGGAATGTGGTTCAGTCCTCACGTTTTTTTATTAACACTGAACGTGAATGGCGAGTATCAGAGAGCGCAGCGTGACATTGGAAAACAGGAGTTTGGTGATCTTGGGTGTTATTTATTACTTACTTTACTTTTTTTTATTATATTATATTATATTATTTATTTATTTATTCAGATAGCACATGTATCGGACGGCGATAGAGAATTTGACCTCCGCGCCGTTCATACCTACCGCCCCGTGGGGACGCCCTCGCCACGACGCGGATTGATGTAATTTGTTGTATAATTTGTATGTAAATGGATCATCTAAGTAGCTAGAATGATTTATGTAAATTGTTACGCGTGTCTTCAGCCGGTAATAAAGAGAATATCGAGTCGATATAAGCGTCTGGCTGAAGGCACGCGAAGGGAAATTATTATGATAGGGCCATAGTTGTTTGTCATGAAATTATTATATCTTGTAAATCCTCATACGCGTGGCGTTGCAATCACCGCTCCGTACACGACTGACCTGTCGGGCAGTTCGGTGCGGAATGGGTGAGGCGGACGGTGGGGAGAGTTACTTACGTCGGCCGTTCGGCGTTTCCCCCCGTTTTTCCCGACCGTCGCGCGGCGGCGTCGTGCGTATGGGGATAAATAATGCCCGATTTTCATAATAAAGTTAGTCTACCTCGAACTTCTCTGCTGTTTACTTCTCTTCACCTCTACCTTGGAATCGCCTTTGGATCATCACTCTTCACCTTGGACCTCACCTGACTTCTCTACTCGCCACCACTTCTGACCATCGCCTTCACCACGGACTACAGGCTGCCTTGCATATAGTTGCGCGATACCCAAAGGCTGCAGTGAGCTGTACTATTTAATTAGTACACATCACGCCGCAAGCGGGTAGTGACTATTGTGGGGTGGTAAGCGATCGCTATCTGCTGGTGTGTGTGTGTTTGTCTGGTATAAGTCGCAGGTCAGTACCGCTTGACGGTGCGACCTTGGGTGCCCTCAGCAAACACTCCTCACTGGCTGGTAGAGATCGTACCTGGGACGGCGCCGGGCGACGAAGCAGACGAGCAGCCGGGCGAAGAAGAAGACGCGGTACACAGCGGTACGAGCTTCAACACCAGCCGAGACAAGCAGCGGCCTTACAACCCGTTGTCGTGCGTCGCTCTTGGGAAGAATCATCACCCACTGGAGGCCGAGAGCTTCCGAGTGGAACTACAGTCGTGCCTAGCATCGCGGTGCGGTACATTTGGTCCTTCGATCGCCGGATCTTCCAAGACTACTCATGATGCCATGGCTGAGAAGCTCAACAGAGGAGGCGGCGGATGGCCGCGCACAGGAGGAGGCGACAGGAGAGCGCCCCGAACAACAACCGGTAGCGGTGGATGACCGCAACGTAGACCTGCCGGGACCTTCAGCTGACCAGGATGATGACTCATCGGATGCTTCATCGGGCAGCACAAGGACGAACGAGACACTTGAACAACAACTCAAACAGCAAGCGAGATTGATACGCCGCATGCAAGCTGAGATGCAGAGGATGCGGGCCCCGACGATCGTCCACCCGTCTTCAACTACAGCAGCGCCTGCATCGGTTATGGGGAACACAGCGACAGCCGTGCCAGTGTCAACAGCAGCAGTTCACATCAATACAGTGCCGCGGTATACAGCGACAGGTGTGCCACACGAAGTGACACACCTAAGTAGTGCAGTGCCTCAGTATTCAGTGAACAATACAGTGTCTCAAGTTCAGTATTCAGTGAACAATACAGTGTCTCAAGTTCAGTATTCAGTGACTGGTACGCCACCCGCAGTGGCGCACAGCAATACCGTGCCGGGGTATGCAGTGACAGGTGTGCCACAGAGCGTGTCACACCTCAGTAGTGCAGTGCCGCGGTACCCTGAGACATATACGAACAGTACAGTGTCTCAAGCTCAGTACGCAGTGAATGGTGCGCCACCCGCAGTAGCGTACACCAATACCGTGCCGGGGTATGCAGTGACAAGTGTGACACAGAGCGTGTCACACCACAATAGTGCAGTGCCGCGGTACACCGGGACAAGTATGAACAGTACAGTAGTGAATGGGGCGTCACCCGCAGTGGCGAACCCCCATACAGTGCCGCAGTATACAACGCCGGGGTATACAGGTGTGCTACCGGGATTGGCACACCCCAACAATACCGTTCCGGGGTATACAGTGACAGGCGTGCCACAGGGAGTGGCGCACCACAGTGCAAGGAATACAGTGACAGGTGTGCCACAGGGAGTGGCGCACCACAGTGCAATGGATACAGTGACAGGTGTGCCACAGGGAGTGGCGCACCACAGTGCAATGAATCAAGTGACGGGTGAACCTTACGGTACAATACACCCCAGTGTAGTGCAACAACCAACGGGTGTGCCACACGATGTGACGCACCGCCTTGCTGAACAGTCTACACAGTCCGGAACGGGAACACAGAGCGCCGCATCGCAGCTGTATATCCAAGAATGGCTGAACAGAATGGCAGACGCGGCACACAGAGATATAGATGCACCTGCGCGAAGGAACGTCTACGGGATGGCCCCAGAACTCCCGACGTACAGCGGTGGTGTAATGGAATGGCCAAACTTCATAGCACAGTACCGGCAGTCAACAGCGCTGTACAAAGTGACCGACGCTGAGAACGTAGGGCGCCTACAAAGGGCCCTCAGAGGCGACGCTCTCTCTGTAGTATCTTGCCTACTGCCGTACGACCAGCTACACGAAGCCCTCGTCGCCCTTGAGAATAGATGGGGCGGATCAGAGGCAGTGGTGCGAGAGCACATCGACAAGATCGTACGTATGCCTCGAATATCGGACGGGCCTACAACAGGATACGAGTCTATGATGTTTTACACAGCGCTACAGAATGTAGTAGCTGTGCTACGGAAAATAGCGCCGCACAGACTGGAAGACGTGGAGCTTGGAAGCACGATTACGCAGAAGCTGCCAGCCAACCAGTCAGCCCTATGGCTGCTATACGCACAAACCAGAAGACAAATGGATGGGAGAACCACACCCTCCTTAGCCGAGTTCGCCGAATGGTACCGTGAACTGACGCTGTCATTTTCCCGGGCGTTTACCGTTACAACCGAACCCAGCAAGAAGAGAAGGGAGCAAGTTCACAGCGTCATCACACCCCCGCAGCCTCAACAGCCCCAGAAAGGAGCTCAGCAGGGAGAGATACGCCCCGCACCAGTCAACCAGAAGAAAAACTGCCAGCACTGCGAAGGGCGGCACCAGACGGCCAAGTGCAGAAAGTACTTGGCGAAGAATGTGCAGGATAGATGGGCCGCCGTTCGGCTGAAGAGATTGTGCTTTGCGTGTCTAAGCCCCTCACACATGTCGGGCAGCTGCAAGACGATGTGCGGAATCGCAGGATGCGGGAGGTCACATCACACCACACTTCACCCCACTTCCGAGATAGCGGGACCATCCGAAGCTCCCGCACCTGTCGTGGCTCATGTGTCAGTGTTACCCAAGAAGAACAAGGAGCTACCCCTACTGAAGACCCTGCCGGTCACCATCGTAGGCCCCAAGGGGCAGATGAAAATCCACGCCCTGCTGGATGATGGATCAATGCTGTCGATGGTGGATGAAGAGGTGGCGCGGCAGGTGGGAGCCGAGGGCTTCAAGGACCCCCTGGAAGCTGAGACGCTGAACACCTCAACGATTGGGGACGAGGAGTCCCACCTAGTGAGGTTGCTGGTCCAAGGAGATGGAGGCCAATATGAGCTGTGGGCGAATACCAAGGGTAATTTCACAGTGCCCGCCCTTAAGATGGTTCGATCCCAAGAGGGGGGTGGTAAGATAGTCCGGCCAAGAATGCTGATAGGTACGGACAACTACCACCTCCTCGAACCATGGGAAATAAGGCGGGCGCCCACCGACTCCACCAGAATGGTGAAAACCGCCCTGGGATGGGTGAAGGTCGGGGGCTCCAGAGTGAAAGGAGCCTCCCAAGACCTAATATGTGCCTTTACCAGCTTCAGCCGGGACGAGGATGAATTAACAAACCTCGTCCGCGGCCATTTTGCGGTGGACGCATTAGGAGTCACGGCCGCACATCGAACGCCGGCAGCCGAGAAGAGAGCGTTGGCAGTAATGGAAAGCACCACAAGGCAAACCCCCGAAGGAAGATGGGAAACCGGCCTATTGTGGGCCACTGATGACACCAAGCTACCAAACAACAGCGACGCGGCCCTCAATAGGCTGGTGTCGCTGGAGGAGAAGTTGGCCAAGAACCCAGCAATGGAGGCTGCCTACCGCGAGAAGATGGAGGAGTACATCTCGCGGGGGTATGCGAGACCGGCCACCCAGGAAGAGGTGGCCTGCCCGGCGTCAAGAAGGTGGTACTTACCGCACTTCGCGGTAAGTAACCCGAACAAGCCGGGCAAGCTGCGGGTGGTGTTCGACGCCGCAGCCAAATATAGGGGGACCTCCCTCAACGACGCCCTACTGACCGGCCCGGACCTGCTCTCATCCCTGGTGGGTAACATTCTCAGGTTCCGGGAAGGAAGATGCGCCCTGGCGGCCGATATTAAGGAGATGTTCCTGAGAATCGGGATGAAGAAGGCCGACCAGGGCGCCCAGCTGTTCTGGTGGAGGGAGGACCCCAGACAGGAGCCCAAAACCTATGTGCTCCAATCGCTAATGTTCGGGGCGAAGTGCTCCCCAGCGTCAGCGCAATTCGTCAGAAACCGGGTAGCCGACAGCCATTCTGCAGACTTCCCAGCGGCCGCAGAAGCAATAAAGGATAAATTCTACATGGACGACTACCTGGACGCTGCTGACACGCAGGACCAGGCCGCCCAGCTGGTAAAAGAAGTGCGGCAGGTCCTGCAGACGGGAGGCTTCGCCCTCGTGAACTGGGCGTCTAACTGCCCAGCGGTCCTAGACACCGTGCCCGCCGAAGAACGGGCAAAATCTATTGTGGAAATAGGGGGTCCCGAGGTGTGCCCAGAAAGGGTACTCGGGATCAGGTGGGACCCCCGAGACGACTCATTTCTATATGAAGGAGGGCAGGCGGCCAACCAGGCCGACGCCTGCCCCACGAAGCGTCAAATGCTGTCGCACGTCATGAGTATCTTCGACCCACTGGGGTTCATCGCCTGCCTTACAGTGCGGTCGAAGATACTGCTTCAGGAGGTGTGGCGCAGCCGAATTGGATGGGACGAGCGGCTGCGCGAGCCACAGGCCAAGAAGTGGCAGGAGTGGCTGGGGTTACTGGCCAACCTCAAAGTAAGGATACCAAGATGCATCAGGAGCTTCCCCAGTGCCGTCGTGGAGCTCCACCTGTTCGCCGACGCTTCGGAGGTGGCCTGCTGCGCGGTGGCGTACTTGGTGGAGCGCCAACCGGGGGCTGAAGCCCACGTCTCCCTCCTGGGGAGCAAAACAAAGGTGGCCCCCCTCAAACCCATGACGGTGCCACGAATGGAGCTTCAGGCAGCACTCATCGCAGCAAGATTTGCCACCACCCTCCTCAAAGAAATGAAGAGGAGGGTGGATAAAAGAGTTTTTTGGACAGACGCTACCACGGTGCTGTCCTGGCTGAGGACCGACCCCCGGGCATACTCCACATTTGTATCAAACCGCCTGGGGGAAATCGATGAGCTAACACGCATAGAAGACTGGAGGTGGGTCCCGACGCACCAGAATCCCGCAGACGTGGGAACGCGGGACGGGGACCCACCAGACCTCAGCCAGGATGGACTGTGGATTCAGGGACCGGCCTTCATAAAGGAATCAGAAGATGCCTGGCCGACGGAGAGACACACCGGCCAGTCCAACCCTGCAGCAGAGGAAGAGCGAAGGAAGAGCATCGTGGGAGTCACAGCAACACGACCGAGAGAGGAAGTACTGGACCCCCGGAAGTTCTCCTCCCTGGACCGGCTGCTGAGGGTCACTGCCTGGATGCGGCGTTTCATAGAAGCCTGTCGAGGACGAAGACCCACCACCAAGACACTCAGCGCGGCTGAAGTAATCAATGCCGAACAGTGGTGGGTCAAGAAGACACAGAAGGAAGATTTCCAGACGGAAATATTGGCAATAACCCAGAAAGGGCGAGCACAGGGCGGGAGCAGAATAGAAAACCTGTCCCCGTACCTGTGCCGGCAAGGCGTCCTCAGAATGGGGACGCGGCTCCATAACCTCGCCGCAGCTCCGAGCCTTGCCGAGCCGATAATCCTGGACGGGAGAAGCCCGTACACCCGCCTCGTACTCAGACACTTACACGAGGCGGGTGGCCACCAAAGTGTGGAGAAAACTATTGCAGACGCCAGGCGAGACCTGGCGATCGTCCGACTGCGTGCCACAACAAGAAAGGTGGTCCGTTCCTGCTTGAGGTGCCGGCAGGAAGCAGCAAGGCCGGCACCACCCATGATGGGGCAGCTACCTAATGAAAGACTGGACCACGGGACGCGACCCTTCAATCACACAGGAGTGGATTTCTTTGGGCCGCTGACTGTAATCATCGGGAGACGCAGGGAAAAACGATACGGGGCGCTGTTCACGTGCCTGACGACAAGGGCCGTTCACATCGAGGTGGCACACAGCCTAAGTGCCGACTCGATGGTGATGGCCCTCCTCAGGATGACGGCCAGGCGAGGAACTCCGCAGTGGTTGCATTCCGACAATGCCACCAACTTCCACGGGGCCGACAGGGAGATGACACTAGCGATACAGGCCCTGTGGGAGGATAAGAAATGGCTAGACGAGCTGGCGGGAAAAAGGATTGAGTGGAAATACATCCCGCCAGGAGCACCGCACATGGGGGGAGCCTGGGAGCGGATGGTCCGCTCCGTCAAGAAGGCTCTCCACCGAACGGTCGCGAGCCAACCACTGCGGGAGGAGACACTACTCACAGCGCTGGCCGAGGCTGAGCACAGCGTGAACAGTCGCCCCCTCACCCATGTCTCCGTGGACCCAAAGGACGAAGAGCCTCTAACGCCCAACCACTTCCTCCTGGGGCGGCCAAGTGTGCGGCCATGCTTCGCCCACTACGGAGCCGACCAGGAGGAGGTCTGCCTGAGGAAGCAATGGCGGTGGCTGAGAGAATACGCCCCAACACTGGCCCAGCGGCAGAAGTGGAGGACACCAGCGGCGCCCATCAAGGTCGATGACATCGTGCTGCTGGTGGACGACACGCAACCCCGGAACGTGTGGCCGCTGGGACGAGTGGAGGAGGTATATCCAGCCGCCGACGGACAGGTCAGACGGGCCCGAGTGCGGACGTCACGCGGGACTTACACCAGGCCAGCCGTCAAGATAGTGGTGCTGCCGACGAACCCGCCGTCCGGCGAAGAGTGAGGGGAACCCTCACGGGGGGAGTGTATCGGACGGCGATAGAGAATTTGACCTCCGCGCCGTTCATACCTACCGCCCCGTGGGGACGCCCTCGCCACGACGCGGATTGATGTAATTTGTTGTATAATTTGTATGTAAATGGATCATCTAAGTAGCTAGAATGATTTATGTAAATTGTTACGCGTGTCTTCAGCCGGTAATAAAGAGAATATCGAGTCGATATAAGCGTCTGGCTGAAGGCACGCGAAGGGAAATTATTATGATAGGGCCATAGTTGTTTGTCATGAAATTATTATATCTTGTAAATCCTCATACGCGTGGCGTTGCAATCACCGCTCCGTACACGACTGACCTGTCGGGCAGTTCGGTGCGGAACGGGTGAGGCGGACGGTGGGGAGAGTTACTTACGTCGGCCGTTCGGCGTTTCCCCCCGTTTTTCCCGACCGTCGCGCGGCGGCGTCGTGCGTATGGGGATAAATAATGCCCGATTTTCATAATAAAGTTAGTCTACCTCGAACTTCTCTGCTGTTTACTTCTCTTCACCTCTACCTTGGAATCGCCTTTGGATCATCACTCTTCACCTTGGACCTCACCTGACTTCTCTACTCGCCACCACTTCTGACCATCGCCTTCACCACGGACTACAGGCTGCCTTGCATATAGTTGCGCGATACCCAAAGGCTGCAGTGAGCTGTACTATTTAATTAGTACACATCACGCCGCAAGCGGGTAGTGACTATTGTGGGGTGGTAAGCGATCGCTATCTGCTGGTGTGTGTGTGTTTGTCTGGTATAAGTCGCAGGTCAGTACCGCTTGACGGTGCGACCTTGGGTGCCCTCAGCAAACACTCCTCACTGGCTGGTAGAGATCGTACCTGGGACGGCGCCGGGCGACGAAGCAGACGAGCAGCCGGGCGAAGAAGAAGACGCGGTACACAGCGGTACGAGCTTCAACACCAGCCGAGACAAGCAGCGGCCTTACAACCCGTTGTCGTGCGTCGCTCTTGGGAAGAATCATCACCCACTGGAGGCCGAGAGCTTCCGAGTGGAACTACAGTCGTGCCTAGCATCGCGGTGCGGTACAGCACACACACACAGACAGCAACATATATATACATGATTGTAAACACAGTACAGAAACATTATTACTGCCCTATTTAAGGTGCACACATATAGTTAATCATTATAAGTCAATTTATATTATACTATTCTACATTATAACTAATTCAACAAACAAAACTAAAAAGGACAGCACACACAAACAATATTAAATTACCTTAAGGAACTTATAAAAGCAGAGTAGTAGTAATACTAGTTATTTAACAAAAAATGTCTTTAACCAACCTCCCCGTGAATTTTCACGGGTATATAATATATGGTAGGTATAGAGAATGACTAAATAGGTTTAAAGTACACTAACCCCCGTTTTCACCAACTTTTACCTAAGAAGGAGACCCCTAAGAAATTTCCATACAAAAACAGAGATAATATTCTATTTTTTGACACGCAGGCCTACCAACCACACTCTAATTCCATACAAAATGCAACACGCAACTCACCTACGTTAGGTGCCCAAATATCTCTGCCCAGGCTAGGTGAGTTGCGTGTTGCATTTTGTATGGAATTAGGGTGTGGTTGGTAGGCTGCGTGTCAAAAAATAGAATATTATCTCTGTTTTTGTATGGAAATTTCTTAGGGGTCTCCTTCTTAGGTAAAAGTTGGTGAAAACGGGGGGTTAGTTACATAAACACGACAGTACATGTCCTGGACAACAAGTTGTTACTACCAATTAGTATTAAACACATAACAACTGACCGCCGCGGTGTGTGTATTGCACTGCAATTAGGAGACAATTAACTACCGCACATTATTAGCCAATAATTACTCCTTATATTCATAAAATCTACAAGATAACTTTATTTTCTACTAATAAAGTTATAAATGTAATAATAGGTATTACACCAAGGTATGTGTATAGTAAAGCGTCAAGCTTGTGGTACGTTAAGATTGTCGTGGTTAATCTATATAACTAAAGGAAAGTCGGGTTTTTTGTAAGTGTTCGCATAACTCCCGCATTTTACGATGGATTGCTGTGAAAATTCACATAAACACTTCTACCGATCCGCTTCAGGTTTTGACGGCGCCATTTTTGGAAAAAGAAACTTATTTTAAGAGATATTGAACTTTGTAATCGAAATACGGAGGCAGTACCAAAACAAGGCGGCTATGTTGGTCATGACATGTCAAACGTCACGCCACAGTAGACAGACCGGGCTATACGCATGTGCAGATGATTGCCTGACGCATGCGCAAAGCCGACAATTAGTACCAACCGGGTTTTTTGTAAATGTTCGCATAACTCCTGCATTTTACGATGGATTGCTGCTAAAATTTAGAATAACATTTGCGATAATATAGGCTGTGTTCTAACGTCGCCGGTTTTTGGAGAAAAAGATTTTCCTAGGAGATGTCATGATGATCAGGGGACCCAAGGGTTGTATGAGGTCATGTGTGATATCGCATAAAAGGGCGTTGGAAAAGAAATTCAGATCCTATGTCACATTTTGCCCAGCTCAAGCCTATCAGGTATGCCGGGTTGGTTTGTCAAATTTGCCGTTGCGAAGCACGGGTAACTCAGTTAATTGTTATTAAATATTGTGATGGCTGTAGACCTTATGCGGCCGTAATCCTCCTAATTGTTTTATTGCATCGACCATATAAAAAGGTTATCTTAATCCTATAGACCACATGCGGCCGGTTTGCTTAGGTAAAACTAATAATAATAGTTATAATAAGTATTTGTAGTACAGTAGAACATCACTAACTTGGACAGAAAATTTATGGATTACCTATGCCAATTTTATATATTGTAATCTCGATATTTTTGACCGTCGGTACTTGGTGGAAGTTATTTATGAGTATTATTTTATTATCACATAATTTAGTAATAAACTTGTCATAATCTAGTTGTTTTGATTAATTAGCAGTTCATCAATAAAGATGTACTTACCTATACATGAGAATCTGAATCATTCCTTATTATTATTTACTTGATGATATGATAGAAATACAACATACAATGTGGGAGACATAGGTTCAACAATATTATAAGTATGTAAGTATGCTCTGCCGATCAGATCGGGCCAAGTTGGTAGATTTTTACTGTATCTGAGGTAAGAAACTACAGTTTGTATAGACTGTCTGCCTGCTCTGACCGGCAGGTAAAATCTATAGAATTAGGGACCCTTGAACCAGCCGGCCGCATAAGGTACATGCAATAAAACGATTAGGGGGATTACGGCCGCATAAGGTCTACAGCCA
This sequence comes from Ceraclea dissimilis, assembly GCA_963576895.1. Lineage (NCBI taxonomy): Eukaryota > Metazoa > Arthropoda > Insecta > Trichoptera > Leptoceridae > Ceraclea > Ceraclea dissimilis. The sequence continues at coordinate 19,911,085 of OY756360.1, forward strand.
TTGTGATTTATCCTACTGAAAATTTAAAGGATGTGAACGATCTGACTGAAATGCATCTATACTTACTGTCGTTATTACAATATTTTGTAAGCGAATTACATGGGCCTCGTTACAAAAAATCACATTATTACCACAAGGTTAACGTTTTTGCCTCTCTGATGTCTACAGGAAGTCCATTCCAGGTTGAAGGACCTGCTGCAATAAATTTTTGTTTTTTGTTGCAAGGTTTCGCGTTTAGGTTTAGGACTTCTAGTTTAGAGGTTTTATCCGAGTGGGATCTAAGGGTGGCGTGCCTGCGGTTTATGGGTTGTCGGAGACAGAGCTCTGAAGTATATATTTTGAAGAGGACGATAATACCAGCATTTTGTTGTCTGCGAGGATCACAGTTATCACTCATTATTGTTATTTTTTTTTATCTTATTTTATTTAAACTTTATAAGTGAACAAAAAATACATATAAATATAAAAAATGGACATAATACAGATTATTATCGTTGTTCGCAATTTTTTCCAGCTAACCCCAGGAATAAAACAGAAAAAAAGAAATCGAGAATGTGAGAAAAATAAAATATAAAATCAGAATTAAAAAATAATACACAAGAAACAGAATGCATAATACACAAGAAACAGAATACATACATAAAAACATATATGGTTAAATCTACAATTTAGTCCTAAGATTCAGATTCAGATGCCGCATTTGACGCCAACATGCGATTTCTCACCGCTCTCTTTTAAAGGAGTGCACTGACTCCGCAGTGCGAATTTTTATTGACGTAAACTTGGGAATTTTAGAATCTATTTCAATAAATGTATTTTAAATTAAATTAAGTTTGACGCTGACATAACAAAGACAGATGAAGTTTAATTGAACATTAATAATAAACAAACAATAGGTAATCGTTGTTCTATCTAATAATATTCACAAGGAAAATCATAAAATTTCGTGTATAGATATTAGTGTTAGTGTATGACCTTCACTTCACATATCGACTATGAAATATAACGGGCTGGATTCGTCTTCAATATGAATACAAATAAATTAACATAAATTAGTATACAAGAAACCTGTTGTCTATAAATCGGCAACTCGAATCTACTCATACTTCATTAACAACTAATTTCATTAGCAATCTATATATAAAATTATATATAGGAATACAAAAATGTTTAGATAGTATAAGTAAAATATTTATTATCGTATCAGTGGTCCCCAGAGTGGTGGTCCGCGAGTAAATTTCGGTAATCCGCGGAGAAATCATACTTTTACTACTAATGCACAGCAAATCAACCCCAAAGAAGTCATCTGAATTTCGAATCACGTCGCTAGACTCCACAATCCACATGTTTGGTTTACACTCTTCTCTGACTCTTTCGATCACGACCAACCTTAGACATAACACAGGTGCTATTTTTGAGAAATAGGCTTAAATTCTTATAAAAGTTATCCAGTTAATATTATTGCGCAAAAATTCGCCAACGGCGCTGGCGCTGATTCACAAGAATTATTTGGCAATTTTTTACAACCTCTCACAATTTTCGTGTAACAAGGTACATATTTGAGAGAAAATCTTCTTTGTCATGGATTCATAGAAAAAATCGCTAATTAAGGTTGATATTAAAAGAAGGAATAGACTTATCACAGGGAAATGGCTATATAGATATTTGGAGGGCTTATGGTCTTCGATGTTGGAGAGGGTGGTGGACCTCTGGATTAAAACGATACATTTCTTGTCGGTAGAACTGAAAAATATGTTGTATCTAAATGCTGTCTCAATGGATGGATTTTAATTTTTGTTTGAAAAGTACCTACCTAGTTTCAATGTACTTGTGCACTGTATTAAGTTAGCTATAGGTTCTATTGCTTATGTATGTTGTTAAATATTGATATGATTGGAAGTGTTGTATTTATAAGTTGTAATTATTAGGAATATGTTTCATGCTCCCCTCCCTTTACACAAGTGTCACTTTTTAAGGGAGGGTATAATGTAACTATACTTATTTAAGATAATCACTGTAGAACCTAAAAAAATGTATTGTTATTAATGTCAAAATTACAATAAATAAAAAAAATAAAAAATTTAGTAGTTTGTGAGCCCAAAAAATTGGCGAACCCTTGATTTGAACGAAAAATTGATTTACCTAAGTATATAATACGGTTAGTATATTATATAATGTGATATCCAATGTAAAGGCACTCTGCTCCGTAAGTCAATAATCTAATATACGAGTACATATTGATTGATTGAATTTTGTCAATAATGCGTAACGGTACATTACAAGTTAATACAATACGAGTATATATACTACAAGGCAAAAGCGACGATTGTTTGTGAAGACACAGTGGGGTCAATTATGTAACTAATTAACTGCGTACTTACATACTAAAATAAGACGTTCTTTTTTAAATAATTTCATAGCGAAATAAATTTATAACACATTTATTTTATGATTTGGGATATACCTAAATTATTTTTAGGTATGGGACCGGAATTTATCTACAGCAGGATGTGGCGGAATAGGTGAACGTTGCTCTGGGCATAAAGTGATCATTAAGCCAGCCAAAGCCGACTCGTAAGCGTCGGAACACCCATCCTGCTTCCTCCCCAAGGGAGTTCACATAACGCTACATTATGTGAATAAATATGCCTCTCATCTCTGTTGAGGAGAAAACTGTAACACTTATTTTAGTTCAGAATTAGACCTAATAGGTAAGTTGTATCAGATGAATATTGGTTTGGTTACTGTAACATGTGCCAAATATCAACTTGTCACAACACAAAGATCTCTGCGTATTGTTGTTATAGAATATTATCTAACGAATATTTAACAGTAGTTTTATGTAGGTACATTATTCAGTATAAAAGAGCAACTACCTATCTAAATAATATAGGTAAGGTTTGTTAAAAAATAGTAGGTATACTAATCGCGCTGCGCATGTCTCCACCCCCATGCACGGTCCTTTATCCCTACTACAACTAATAATATGTAATCGTCGTATAAAACTTATAAATTTTTTTTTTTTTTTATAGGTTCTACGTTAGGTGCCCAAATATCTCTGCCCAGGCTAGGTGAGTTGCGTGTTGCATTTTGTATGGAATTAGGGTGTGGTTGGTAGGCCTGCGTGTCAAAAAATAGAATATTATCTCTGTTTTTGTATGGAAATTTCTTAGGGGTCTCCTTCTTAGGTAAAAGTTGGTGAAAACGGGGGTAAAAATACTAACAACTCTTGCTCATAGACTGACAACTTTTCTTTATTGATCGGCTCGTTTTTTACTATACTTAGATTAAGATTACTTCCTGCTATACTTGCTATACCTGCGCAGTAAGGGCTATAAACTGAGTATACTATTCCTGAACACACTTTACAGTTATTTTTAACACACATGTGATAAATATTTACGTTTTATGTATTTCTTTATAGGTTAGGAATGGAATAACACACATACAATAATAAATTGTTTTTGTTAGGAATTTTTCTGTGTTACAATATTGTATATTATGATTTTCACTTTGCATTCCTTTACAATAGTATTATCCTAAGTCCAAGGACCCAACTATGACGCCACGGTCATTTCCCGCGGCGTAAAGGTTCAAAATCGCATCATAAAATGTTGAAAATAGCGTTTTTTCAATTTTTTGAGATTAATTTCGCCTCATTCAAAAAATCTTTTTGGGTCATTCCTTAAATTTTATGCATACATATTATCAATAAAAAATAGGTAAGTACCCTGTGACTTTCGGTACACGAGGTGCTGTCTTTCGGAAAAAGGTCAGAGGTGTTTTTCACTTTTTTTTGTGGCACCTGCACGATATATGTAAAACAATAAGGTCATTCTTAGAGGAATCTTCAATGTATTTGTCCTATTTTATACAAAGCATATTCAGTATATTGCTGTCGAAATCCAAGGTTTAAAATATATATTTTTTTATTTGGCCATTGTAAAGAAAAGTTGCATGGATTATAATTCACGACTGGACCCCACGGCGAAAATCGACTGTGCATTGTGCAAATAGTAAAAAAGTTAGTCGATTTGCTATTTGCGCGGTCGATTTTCGACTTGTGGCCTTGTCGTTGCCGTCATCGTCAGTGGAAATCGAACCCGTGCACTCGTAAATCCACATCAAGTTGATGGCACTACAGGTATCTGGTATGATCTTCCAATACGGTTATTTATGTATATATTTATTTATTTTATTTTTCAATCACATACGGCTTTTTAGGCCATTAGAACAAAATATATCATATAACAATAAAAAGGTAAATCATAACATAACAAAAAACATTGTAACACACATATGTGCATCCAAAACCTGTAATGAACTGGGTACGTACAATGTACATATATTCAAATTGAGAAATAGGTGAGCGAAACTCGTGTCATATAAAATAAGAAGGACACTTAACGCAAATATCAAATCATTAATAAAATATAAAACAAATTAGTCAATAATCATACAAAATACATCCGCATATAAAAGAAAATCATTCATAATCTTCAAATAAAAAATATGCGTTAATATGAAAATAAATAGACAGGTACATAATAGCTATATTAAAGAAACAGACAACAGTATTATAATTTCATTAAATTTCAACTCAATTCAAAATATCACATCAGATTTCATCATAATCCATTTTATTTAGGTTCTATTTAATTAGGTTCAATTTTGTAACATAGTAATAAAAATTTTAAAAAACACTTCAGTACATCGTTTTGCACTAACTTTATAGGTGAAGAATAGCGGAGATAGGAGCCACTTCCATTGTTTTTCATACAAAATTTGTGCTAGGTGGCTCCTATCTCCGCTATTCCTCACCTAAAAAGTTGATGAAAACCATAATTATTCTAGTTTAAAAAATTACAAATTTAACCTAGTGTATCAGTTAAATTTTGCTTACTAATTTCTAGATTTAAACTTAACATAAACAGGATCCTTAGATTGTAGGGTCAAATCTGCCTTAAAGGTAATGTCTTCTGGCTTTGTTATTGGCTCCAATACAAAATTCCTAAAAATCCTTGATAACATGGATTTCATCTCCAACATTGCAAGTTTCTGACCTGAAATAAAAATTAGTAATATATTGGTAGCTGGATTTGTAAATTCAAGCTCATAAATAGGTAAGTACACACTTATTTTAGTTTTAACAGTTATAGAAACGGACCTAATGTTCCAGAAACCTGGAAATCCAATGGTTAATAAAGAATATATAGGTGATTGCTTCCATATTAAAAAGTGCTTTTCAAGTCAAATGCAAGTAAACAACTGATACTTTTCATACCAATACAGTTCCTGGTTCCCGCACTGAATGGAATATAAGCAAATGGATGTCTCTTGGCACAATTCTCTGGAGTAAACCTCTCTGGTATGAACTCATCAGGAGACGGATATACGGAAGGGTTTCTGTGCAGATCGAACGTATGGATTAGACACATCGCTCCTGATGGAACCAAGTAATCAGCTGGAAAAGGAACCAACGATCGCATAAACATATAAGTAAATAAGTAAATAAAATCTTTATTGAATTTTTTTTTTCCAAGTGACGGGTTTATTGCCGTAGATAATGTCTGTCAACCAACCTCTTGAACGCTTATATGGGATGAAGGACTCAAGGGACGGATGGATGGAATGGTAACGAAGCCTCGGTTTATTCTTGGTAGAGATAATAGTTGGAGATAGTCTGATATGAAGTGGAAGTGAAATATCAAAAAAATAGGTTCATTCATTATGATAAGAATTATTCACGTACTCAGTTGGACGTCTCCAGTAACAAGCCTTGATATCATGGCCCCAGGAGGATACAGCCGGAGACACTCCTTTATGCACATTCCCAAGTAATTCATTTTATTGAAATCTTCCATTGTGGCTTCCCTGTGTGAGCCTTCAAATATTTCGTCCAACTCTTTCACAATTTTTCCCTAAAAATATAATGCACGAGTTTTTAAATAAGAATAGCAATGCCTAAATGAGGGCCTAATACGAATGATATCTAAGGTACTTATCTAACATTGCCTCATATAGTATATGTATATACTTTGTTGCAGTCTATTTTTCGTAGTTTAATACGGGTTTTCACACAATATTTACCTAAGTTTTATCATCCATACCTATAGGTACAGCTTGCGTTAGATATGACAGTTATTACTACTTTATATGAACTAGACTTTTATTTAATCTTGTTTAGAAAATGCATTCATGCCAGCATCACCCGAAAATCGCATGCAATTCCAGAAAAAAATATTGTAAAATATGTTTACTTACTTGTGCTTCTTTATTATTTGCTAAAGCCATTAGAGAAAAGCGCAACACTGATGTACTGGTATCGTGACCCTGGAAAAATAAAATCCGAAATAATAGAAGAAAGTTTTCTTGCAGTTTGCATTATATGGTGCTTGTAAAACGGTAAAGACTGATGAAGATGACGTGCTCATCTCATTTTTTTTAAAGTATTGTAAATTTCTTACCGCAAACAAATATGCGTCTATCTCCTCCCTGATCCCTAACTCATCTATCTTCCCTTCAGCCTCAGCTGACAACAGGAGATCCAACGCAACCATCTTATTCTTGCTAGTCTTTGTAGAAGCGTCGTCTCCTTCGAGTGTATCTTCTTTATGACCATTCTGCAATTCAATTCTCCTCTGGCGTATTAAAGTTGTTGTCAAGCCATGCAATACAGATAAAGTTTTCCTCTGTTTCCAGTATGTGGGTGTCAACATGAAAACGAAATCGTTATGCATCCAGACATGTATCATTCTGTGAACCACAACTTCACTCATTTTATGAACGGCAGCGCTATATTTCTTAAAACTGCTATCGTCTATTCCTTTCCCGACGGCTGTTTCTGAAAAGGCATTTACATTCATTAAGCATATCTAGATAAAATATTTATCATGATGTGTTTAATATAAAGTGCTTGTTCTATGTTAAGAACAATACTTTTAAATAGGGTACTTGGATTTTTTTATCGATCGAAAAATATATTTACTACTAGAATTACAACGATTGTCGAGTACATTAATACAACGATTTTATTTCACCGTTAATTTATAATAATTAATTGAAAATGTTAATTTGACCCATTTTTCTCAGGTGCTCTGAAACGAGCGCTCATGCTGTGACGTCGTAACCCCATGAAATTCATACTCAGAAATTGTATTGCTTGTGGGTTATGTATGGACGAGTTGGGGAACGTGACGTCACAATATGGCGGCCAGTCAAAAACCTGTTTTTGCGCTGGAATCGAATATGAGACTTTATTTTATAAATATATCCACAAAGACACAAAATTAAAATCTCAAATTTTTGGAAAACCTTAATTTATAGTTAATGTACCGAAAACCAAAATAAATAAAAAAACATGCAAGGACCATATTGCATAGGAAACAGAGAGAGGGGGTCATATTAGCTGATAGTTAAGGGCTTGGTACCAAGAATGACGTTACAGTCATTTCCCACGGTATTAAGGTTCAAAATCGCATGATAAAATGGTAAAAATAGCGTTTTTTTCCATTTTTTGCGACTATCTCTAAACTTTTACGATTATTCCCTAGATTTTATTGCATATTATCAGTACAAAAAAATCTACTTCGCGAGTTTCCGTCTTTCGGAAAAAAAGATCAGAGGTTTTTAATTTTTTTTTTGAGAAATCTATACAAGATATAAAAAATCGTATACGGTTATTCCGTAAATGTTCAATGCATCTACCCTATTTTGTTCCAAACCATTTTTAGTAACGGTTGTCGAGATATAAGGTCTCCTTAATCCTGTATTGTACATATTATATTTACTCAACGACTTAAATAATTCAATATCTCTATTCCATTCAGGTAACTTACCACATATAATATTAAGTACAAACTTCGTTAAGATGGGAAGTACATCGGTTGCCTCACCAGTCCTAGACTTTAGAAGTTCAACCATTTGCATACTTTTTTCTTCACAATTTCTACAAAACTGTCTTTGAGTGTTAAAATGAAATGCTGGTGTCAAAATCTTTCTTCTTTGGTGATGTTTTGGACCTAAAAATTAAGACTTTGAATTTTGGACTGTCAATGAATTTTAAAATCTTCTTTATGAATTTTGGACTGTCAACGAATTTTTTATTTGTTTCACGCACTACATAGGTATGGTAGGTATATATTATGTAGGTATAGTCATAATTGGCGGGTAGGTGGGTACCAGGCGCAAAGCTACCTAAGAACACGATTCCCATCGAGTTACCTTTTGGCAAAAAATGATTGGTATAATAGTGCCTAATCTGACGTATTCCCATAAGAAATGTTAGCCCTGGCTTCCCCTCTACAGAAAGCCACCCTTCGTCACTGGTACCTACTTGTAATGAAATGGCAAAAGTGATCCGTGTAATATGGGCAATAAGCATAAGCTAACAGTGGCGAAGAGTGGATATCTGTAGAATGGAAGCCGGGACTATCATTTATTTATCGTATGGCCAACATCACGCCTATATCATTTAACATTCGTTATGTTAAATGTTAAATGGTATTATTATTTAACTGTATTTTTTTATTGCATTACGTCAGATTAGACATATTGTTTTATCTTCCTTAATCAAAAAGGTAAATCGATGGGAATATAATTCTTAGGACCCTTTTTCACTGTAAGCTGGAAAATTTGTGATAAGGTTCACCGTGGGAAATGTATGATAAGGTGTAATTACTGTTCATGTACTAACTGATAATGAAAAATTATTTAATATGGTAACCTGAGAGTGCATTCTGCCCTCCATAGCATTATGTTTACATACCATTGAGAATTGTCAAGAGGCCGTCTTTTAGCCAAGGCTGCATAAATTTATAGCCCAGACTTTTTGTTGCGCATTTGGGATTCGATAAAACAATCTGAAAGAAAACAAAAGCTCTGAAATATTTTAGTTTACGCGGAGTCAGGACATGCCATGGCATATATCACGATTGACATATAAACTCACACATCAGCCTAATACTGGGAAACATTCACCTATCCAGATATCACAGGATTCTAAAATACAAGCATTGTGTCTGAAATATCAGTAAGTATTTAGAAATATTATCACAATATGGCATGATTTTTTATTTTGCACTAGCTGAGTTACCCATGCTTCGCAACGGAAATTTTAACAAACCATCCCGGCATACTTTATAGGCTTGAGCTGGACAAAATGTGCCTTAAGATCTGAATTTCTTTTCCAACGCCCTTTTATACGATACCACACTCGACCTCACACAACCCTTGGATCCCCTCATCATCATGGCATCTCATGGAAAAGCTTTTTCTCCAAAAACCGGCGACGTTAAGACACAGCCTATATTATCGAAAACGTTACTTTAAATTTTCGCAGCAACTTATCGTAAAATGCGGGAGTTATGGGAACGCTTACAAAAATTAGACTTTACTTTATATGTATAAATTATTTAAATGGCCAAATAATTAATTACCGATTTCGTATACACAACATTTACTGTTTACGTTGTAGATTTTAGCGTTTTTTGTAAATCTGTTGTAAAAACAACCAATAAGATGAAAAAATATTAACACTTACCTCTACGTCTTCAGGATTTAATACATTAACAAGTCTGTAGTTGAAAACTTGAATATTATAAATCTTTCCAAACCTCTTAGCCATTCGTCTCGGCATCTCGAACAATTCGACTGCAAACAATAAAACATCAATTTTCAGTAAAACTTTATGCACAAAGCGAAATTACCCCTTAGTAAACTTAAATATTTCTGGAAATTGATCATGCTTGACAAAATTGAGTGTTCACTTAATTGCAATTATTGTATCTATAGTGACTAGTTGTGTACCAGTGTGCACATTAAATATGACAAGAAATTCTACATATATATTGCACCACCCCCTACTCCCGATACCTTGGGTATTAGCGAATACTATATGTATAGGGTGTCTCAGTAAGCGTGCACTTTTTAATTTTCAAATAAAATCAACGTATTTTTAGATAATATTATAGATAATATCGAGATACAGCCACACCCCTGTGAAAAAGTCATGGAAAATTTCATGCAAAGAGTAATGGCCTGTTATAAGAGTCGTAGGGGTCATTTGCTGGATATTTTATTCCATACTAAATCGGAACATGTCTTCTTTAATCCCAATAAAAAATATCACAACTTTCTCAAAAATACGTTGATTTTATTTGAAAATTAAAAAGTGCTCGCTTACTGAGACACCCTATATTAGTGTACCTCGGACCTATGGTGATTGTTCGATAGCTATTTCAAGATTGCATCGAATTATTGAATGTAGTGTGCAGATTAAATTTAGCACATGCACGTTGTACGTACCTTCATCGAGTTTAAGCAAACTAAACAAGTCCCCTACTATGGGATATTTATGGGAGCCAGGAATTTTGTTAAATATCCTAGCCTTTGGCGTGTAGAAAAGTAAATATTCAAGAAAACACAGTAAAAACACGACACACGATAACAATGTAATAGAAAAATCCATTTTGATAATCACAGGTAGGTAGCACGATTGTTATTAGGCAACTCACAGACTAATATTGGAGATGAGGAAAACGGGCATCTATTTAAAAGCTACTAAAACTTGTCCCCTCCGTTTAGAATTTAGAGACAGACACCAGGCAGTCTTATTTGCATTTGCTTTTGACCAGCGGCGAATTAACTATAGTAGCATTTGTGGCGAGTGCCACGGACCTCGCGCTTTTGGGGGGGCCTTGCGCCCAGGCTAAAAACAACTAATTTAAGTATCGAGCTAAATCTAGCAATTTACGAAGTAGGTAAATTATTTCATACAAAAATTTCGCCTGCGGTGCTTTTTTTGCTACATTATTTATAAGAAAACAATTTTCAAAGTAGGTATATTTTTTATATTTTTATTAGAATAAAATAAACTAGAAGCACACTATAATCTTTAAATTCATTAAAAAAATTGCCTGCGGCACTATTTGGGCCTTTGTCATACCATAAATTTCAAGAAGAAGAAGAAAGAATCATATTATATGCTCTTAAACCGCTTGTAACTGTTTAATGCTCCTTTACATTTATGCGACCCCTGTAAACTTCGAATAGATATTTCACACATTAAGCCATTGATGCAGTGTTTAATTACTTATTTTTATCTACATCATTTGAGTTGCATTTCGTTTGCTCCGGGCCTGGGTTTATTTCCATACTAAATATGAGCATTAATGACATTAAGTTAAAAAGCCTAATTAGATATTTAATGTAGTTGTCTCATATCAGAGGAAGACCTAGGAGTTCTTCATTATTTAATTAGAGTATGTGTCTCATTACATTATATTGTGTAACAACTAAATATAAATTACACCACATTTTGCAAGATGACGCAAATATTATACCGAAATGTCTGCATGCACAATGTAGGTATATTCGGAAATTCATTTTCCTTATTATGTTGAGACCTCTTACTAGTTGGGTGTCACATTGCATTAACATAATGTAAAGAATGAAAAGGAAAATAAACAATTTATTTATTTATTAAGCAAATATTCATTTTTTTTGTTGCACCAATATGACTTATCACTAGACAGACATTAATAGATGTCCGAATATTTTAGAATTGATTGATAAAATGCGGCCACTTCACGCTCGCCGACCCTCCACGTTTTTTGTGTGAACGAGTAAAAAGACGTTAACCGTCGATTGCGTATACAATCCAACACAATCACCCCGTCCACACGTCTTTTTACTCATTCACACAAAAAACGTGGAGGGACGGCAATCATGTGGATGAGGCAAAACACTTATGATTTGTTATTTTCAATTTCAATTTACAACACTTCAAAATCACCCGTAAACGGGTGCCTGCCATATCTTAGTAAGAAGAAGAAGAAGAGTTTACCAACTAAAAGAGCTCCGTTATGTCTAATTTGTACATTTTATTTTATAAAGAAAATTAAAAGATATTGTAGTCATACAAATATTATTAAGTAGAATATAACTATGCTATTAAATCATTTACAAGAATAATGTACGTACAATAACGTGAAGGATGGGAAAGTCTGATGAACTGTTCCCTCTACCTACCCTGCAAACCACGTCATTTTTTACATAATTTTGCTTACTTATTTCTAGATATAAACTTAACATAGACAGGATCCTTAGATTGTAGGGTCAATTTTGCCCTAAAGGTAATGTCTTGTGGTTTTGTCACTGGCTCCAATAAAAAATTCCTAAAAATGTTTGACAACAGAGATTTCATCTCCAACATTGCAAGTTTTTGACCTGTAATACAAAAAATATATATTTTGATATCTGGGTATGTAAATTTTAACTATACGTGTGGTATAAGCGCAGCTAAAATAAGATTTCATTGTAATTTTTTCATGGTAAAGTAAAGTTAGTAGGTACTCACTTATTTAAGTTTTAAAAGTTATTGAATGGGTCTAATGTTTCAGAAACCCGAAAATCCAATGTAAAATAAAGAATATATAGGAGTGATTGCTTTAATATTAGAAAAAAAATCTTCGGTAAAGCAAAAAACTGATACTTTTCATACCAATACAATTCCTGATTCCTGCACTGAATGGAATATAAGCAAATGGATGTCTCTTGGCACCATTCTCTGGAGTAAACCTCTCTGGTATGAACTCATCAGGAGACGGATATACGGAAGGGTTTCTGTGCAGATCGAAGATATGGATAAGACACATCGCTCCTGATGGAACGAAGTAATCAGCTAGAAATGGAAACAACGATCGCATAATCATATTAGTGAGTAAATAAATAAAAACTTTGTTGAATACTTTTATCCAAATGACGGGTTTATTGCCGTACACGTATATGGGATGAAGGACAAGGAAGGAATCAAGGGATGGATGGGTGGAAAGGTAAATACTGTGTGGTAGAAAATTCTGGAAATGCGGAACCTTGTGAGAAATTTTGCTGACGATAGGATCTAAAGGTTGTGTGGAGTCGCGTGTGGTATCGTATGAAAGGGCATTGGAAAATAAATTCTGATCGCAAGTCATATTTTGTCAGAGCGTAGTGACCGAGTGATCGAGAGGATCCGTGTCTCATGTAGGATCTTCATAAAACATTGCAGAACCTTCTAGAAAGTTGTCATAATATAACCATACTGTCGATCTACTTCATCCAAATTTGCCGTTGCGAGGCAAGGTTAAATCAGCTAGTATGTTAATAAAAATTTAATACGTACTCAGCTGGATATCTTCACTAACAAGCCTTGATACCATAGACACAGCAGGATACAGTCGGAGACACTCCTTTATGCACATTCCCAAGTATTTCATCTTGTTAAAGTCTTCAACCGTAGCTTCCCTATATGAACCTTCAAATATCTCATCTAACTCTTTCACAATTTTACCCTAAAATATAATAAATTAATATTAGTTTATTTATTAATATTTGTAACTTAAGTCGAGGAGACCCCCACTGAAAACTGGCAAAAGCCTCCACAATGATGATTTCAACATCACAGAGGCATGGAGGACCAGATGGGAGGAAAACTCAGACCCGACGGTTCGCTCTCTGCCCTGTATAGTGTATATCGCAAAAACCACCTGGCTTTGACCACCCACGCAAATTATGGACTGCACTAAATAGAATCCGTACAGGCCATGGAAGATGTGCCGACTTTTTCTCCAAGTGTGGGTGGCTGGACTCCCCTGCCTGCGACTGTGGGGCGGAGAGGCAGACTGTGGGTCAAATTGTGACTGAGTGCGACCTCCGAGCATACGAAGGGAGCTTCGAAGATTTCCTATACCTGAATGAGCCAGCGACTGATTATATAAATAACGTTCAGTTTAGTTACTGAGGACCAAGCTTCATTGCGAAATTTATCATTGCCCAATGCCCAACCTTTAAACTTTTTCCTTTGAGGGATGTGATTCTTTTGACCATACGATAAATAAATAAAATAAATAATAAATAAATGTAACCAGAAAATTATTTAGTAAATTACAATTTATATTTTGTGAGAACATCGGATTTGCTACATGTCATAATTGAATATAACAAGACTTTCCATCAGGCTTATGACCGATCGTCGGCTGGCTTAATGTGTAAAGAGACCACACTAAACATGATGGAATGTCCATCAATTGCTGTATATCTGTCGAGTCTACTTTTTTTACATGTTACAATACAATAAGCTAGTAGTGTGCTAAAGGGCGGACTTAAGAGATCACCCATTTTCATGAATGCCAATATATTAAAAAAGGCGGACTTATTTTAACAGCAACCCGAGTAAAGAGACACATATGTACATACAGATTTTATCTCTACTTATATACGAAAGGGCCTGACTGACATACGCACTCATCAACGCAGAGCTGAACATTTGTTTACTTACTTGCACGTCCTCATTATTTGCTAGAGCCATTAGAGAAAAGCGCAACGATGATGTACTGGTATCGTGACCCTGGAAAAATATCAATTTTAGTTTATTTTTTTCCCTCAAGTTAATAAAGAAATATGCCTCAAGTTGACATTATATTGAATTTATAATAGGGATGTATCAAGATTTCATACAGCAAAAAAGAATGCCTCCATCTCCTCCCTGATCCCTAACTCATCAATCTTCCCTTCAGCCTCTGCTGACAACAGGAGATCCAACGCAGACATCTTATTCTTGCTAGTCTTTGTAGAAACATCGTCTCCTTCGAGTGTATCTTCTTTATGACCATTCTGCAATTCAATTCTCCTCTGGCGTATTAAAGTTGTCGTAAAGCCATGCAAGACAGATAAGATTTTCCGCTGTTTCCAGTACGTGGGTGTCAACATGAAAACGAAATCGTTATGCATCCAGACATTTATCATTCTATGAACCACAATTTCACTCATTTCATGAACGGCAGCGCTATATTTTTTAAAATTGCTTTCGTCTTCTATTTTTTTCCCGACGCCAGTTTCTAAAAAGACATTTTCATTAATTAGGCAAATGATTTATCGTGACATATTATTATGTAGATTGTCGATGTTGTCGAGCTTTCGGCCTACTTGCTGAGGCCAGCTTTAGGACTACTGTAGTAGCTTCTTCGCTGTGATGTGATGTGATGTATAAAGTATTCTTGTTAAAAACCTTCCACCGATACAACTCTACGACAGAATCACGACCTGCTCTCGCTGCAAAAGTTAACATCTCATACACTACAACACATACTACCTTTTACTACACTGCTCACGCTGCACAAGTAAATACTTCATACAACACATACACATCACAACGAAGAATCTTCTACATTAGTCCTGAAGATGTCCTCAGCAAGTATGCCGAAAGTTCGACAACATCGATAATCTACATACGGTACACCCGAGAAGAATGGAGAAGAGATTATTGGGATATTGTTTTTTTAAACATTGGCCAAGAAATTTGACATTTATTACTGTATTATGTATTCACCAATATCCTTGTATTCTTTAGACTAGCCGTGTGCACCGGGCATTGATGTGTTGTCGTACACTTTATTTCGTATTCATTGTCTGTGTGTCTGCCTTGTATAAATAAATATAAAATCTCTGTTTGCTTCAAGTAACTTACCACAAATAACTCGTAGAGCAAAGTTTGTTACGATGGGAAGTATATCGGTTGCCTCACCATTCCTAGACTTAAGGATTTCAACCATTTGCATGCCTTTTTCTTCACAATTTTTACAAAATTGTTTTTGAATATTAAAATGAAATGCTGGCGTCATAAACTTCCTTCTTTGGTTATGTTTTACACCTAGAATATTGATCAGTTTTTTTTTATGATTTGAATGACTATTCCCAGCATCAGGTGGGCCTAAGGGTGATTATTGAACTTTTTTTTACCTATATATATAATACATAAGTAATGTACCTTCCTTGATTTTTTTAGGGCCCCGCCATAAAATATGGCATGTATTATTTTGTGTGCGTGTGTGGAACAATTAATATATTACTACATAATTTTTATTTTAAAATCTGGCGAATACACTTAGACACCACTGGGTCGGATGCTGTGGTCCCATCGCCAGGAAATGTAAATTATTATTTATTAATAACTCATTAAGACCTTTGATGTCCATTGCAAAAAAAGTATTGACACAAAACACGCTCAAAACAAAATTTGCACTTTATTCCAATAAAAACCACTAATTAATGTCTTTGTAAAAAGCCCTAAAGTAGTGAGATATTGTTTTTTGACAAACGTAGTATGTTTTTATGCAACATGCATTCACTAAACTTTTTTTCCACAGTAAGCTAGAAAATATTTGATCAGATTCACCGTGGGAAATGTGTATTGTGTAATATTGCCGTACATTTACTGATATTGATACGGTAACTTGAGAGTGCATTCTGTTCTCCATAGCATTATGCTTACATACCATTGCTGGTCAAGAGACCTTTATTGAGCCAAGGCTGCATGAATTTATAGGCCACACTTTTTGTTCCGTATTTAGGATTCGATAAAATAATCTGAAACAAAAAAAAATGTTTTTCTTTTGATTGAAATACTTTAAGTCTACCCTTATCGACATTTAAAAAAATTAAAAAAAATTGGAGACCTTAGATCTCGACAACCTCACTAAATATGCTTTGCATAAAATAGGGTAGGGTAGATAAATAAATAAATAAAATAATTAAATAAATAAATCTTTATTGGCCAGAGAAAATATTCATAGTTACAAAAACAAGACAATTATAGTGTGCCAAAAGGCGGACTTATTGCAAAACCAATATCTTACAGTCAACCCGATAGATACATTGAATCTATAGTAAATTGCCGTAAAAAAATCCACGTATATAGTTTTCTCAAAAAAAAATATGTGAAAAACACGTCTGAAAATGCATTAGGGTCTAATAAATAACCCCAAAAAGTAAATACATAAATAACATCCAAAACATAAAAAAGTGATAATATTTATTACCTACATCGACCATAAAGAACAGCATAAAAATGACAAAATAATTAATGATTTTTGTATCCAATAAAATGAAAAGTGAATTATAAAAGATAACAATACGTACTTCTACGTCTTCAGGACTCGATATGTTAACAAGTCTGTAGTTGAGAACTTGAAGGTTATAAATTTTTCCAAACTTCTTAGCCATTAGTCTCGGCAACGCAAACAATTTCACTGAAAACAATAAAACGTCAATTTTCAGTAAAACTTTATCCATAAAGCGAAACTGTCCCTTAATAAACTTAAATACTTCTATAAAAATTGATCATGCATGACAAAATTTTGTGTTCACTTAATTGTTGGTAATTATTGTCAGTGGCGTATATAGGTTTTCATTTCGGGGGGGGGGGGGCGAAAAAACTCCTGGGGAAGGCAATGAAAATTGTAACATAGGCATAGTAAAAAAATCAGCAATAGCGCCGCAGGCGAAATTTTTTCGTGAAGGTGAGTGAGAAAGGTTGTGTTTTAGGTTGGCATTATAAGTGTTGTGTTAAAAATGCAACAATTTTTTTTTGAAAAATGAGTGAAGTGGGATCTTTCTATAGCAGATAGCACATCATTTTTATACGCTCTATATACGCGACTGATTATTGTATAATGTACGAGTATGTCTATAGTAACTAGTTGTATACCATTGTACCTACACACATTTAGTACAGGATTCGCTAAAATCCGATATTTAAGTAATATAAAGATCGGATATATATCAAAAGTTGATATATATCCGATTTCTATCAATAGAAACCAGATTTTTTAACGTTGATAATATTGACTGCTATTTGAATCTGCGACCCCTAAATTCCTCGGTATACTAACTTCGCACACTCCACAATTTCATACACTCCTCTATAGAGCTTACAGAATGTGTGTCTTGTATAAATGATTGTCTAAATGTCTTTACTCATAAAGCAATGCATGAAAATTCAGGATTTGAGTAAACCAACTAGGACAAATTAAAATATTTGCTATCAATTAACAATGGAAATCACTTGATATATCAAGGTATAAAAATCGGATATTCTCGTATATCATGGTATCTATCTGCGAACCCTGATTTAGCATGCCAAGTAATTCTAGATATTGCACCGGCTTCCAATGCCTTAGGCATAAGTGTACCTCAGACCTATGGTGATTGTTCGATCTAGCTGTTTTTCAAGATTATTGAATGTAGTCTGCAGATTTAGCACATACGTACCGTCATCGATATTAAGAAAACTAAACAAGTCCCCTACTATGGGATATTTATGGGAGCCAGGAATTTTGTTAAATATCCTGGCCTTTGGCGTGTAGAAAAGTAAATATTCCAGAAAACACAGTAAAAACACGACACATGATAACAATGTAGTAGAAAAATCCATTTTGATAATCACAGGTAGGTACCTAAGCACGATTATTATTAGGCAACTCACAGACTAATATTGGAGATGAGGAAAACGGGCATCTATTTATTACTAATTGACAATAGCTTCTGTCCCCTCCCTCTAAACCGTAACAGCTTTTTTTTTCTAACGCACATGCTTTTGTTTTTTTTTAATAAAACGAATTATTAATAATTTCATCCGTCTTGTCCACCGTGCGGACGTTACCTGCAACTTGCAAGTGGAGTTTAGATTGTATTGTTGGTAGCCCTGATTGTCGAATCTTGTCGTAAGAGCTGTCAAAAGTTCCCAATATTCTCACATTGTATCTTTTACAAGTAACCTACAATGCCGAAAATATTACAGAGTAGCGCTAGAGAAATCATTTTAAAGAAAAGAAAGTTTTTCGAGTTGGAAAAAGAAAAAATACTCCAATAATCCCTTCAAGCCGCCACCACAAGTTAGAAAAACAATGTTGCCAGTTTATTCTAACAATTCAAAAATTGACAAAATGTTTTAAACAACAGTTCTGAAATATAATTTGAAAGTAGCGAAAAAATGTATCCATATCGCATCATCACATCAAGCAACACTAAACCAAGTTTGCACCAGGGGACTTCTTACAGAGAATAGTCTGTATGTGTGAAACGTTGGGTTGACCTAGATGTTTGGAGAGGGTTAATGATCTAAGGTTAAAATCTAAAATCACACAAGTCGGTCAAATCGTCGCAGGTTTTTGCCTAATCATATCTGAAGCTGAACAGACTGTAGAGACTGAAAACTCTTGCTAATTTCTATATAGAGATCTCAGATAACTATTCTTTCGAATAAGCCATGGTCTCGTTTTTAGTAGTTAGATGATTTAAGTTGTAATCAAATTAAGTTTAAAAAACCTAATTAGATATTCAACGTCCTTGTATCGTATCAGAGCAAGACTTTCAGGATTTCAACATTATTTAAGGCTCACGACCCAACTATGACGTCACGGTCATTTCCCACGGAAAAAAATTTATGAATAATCGCACAATAAAAGAGAATATGGATAAAAAGAATATTCAATAAAAAAAATGGTTATTCCCTGTATTTTAATGCATATTATCAGTACAAAAAAAAATCACCGCGACTTTCGGGAAACGAGTGTTTTTCACATTCTTTTTTTGAGAAATTTATCCCTAGGGATCTAGATGTTCAATGTATCTACTCTATTTTTTTTCGAAGGCATATTTAGTAATGGTTCACGAGATCTAAGGTCTTCCGTTTTTAGGAAAGCCAATATGCCTACTTCTAATTGGAGTATTTGTGTCTTTATATTGTGTGAGTCAGGGTATTAAAATTAAACTAAATATCTAGAAATTACTCTACATTGTGGAAGATGACACAAAGTGTTACCGAAATCTCTGCAAGTACATTCCTTTTCGTTATTATCTTGAGACTAGCTGTAACTCGTCAAAAGTGACGCTGTTTGCGTGGCAGACAAAGAGAATAGATCGCCAGACTTCCCTAAGACGTTATTGTAAGTAGATTTACATACATTCTTATTTATTTATTTATTTAGTCACATAGGCTCAACAAAAACAGAAAGCAAACCAGTGAAGGACCGTCGATTTTACCAGAAAAATATTACTAAGAGAACACCGAATGGTAAACACCGATGATAATTTAAATTTTTATTTAGCATAGTAGATGGTGTTTTAATAATAATTGAATAGAGAAATGCTCACCAAGGCGAGCTTAGCGCGAAATCGCGCTAACCATAAAACTCTTATTGCTTTTACAATATTGTGTTTTTAGTGTTTTTATTCCCATGACGCCCATAGCAAAACTTTTCGTAGGTACCTGCTTTATAATATAATTTAATATTCCTTTTTTTCTCTGGAAACTTTTACTCGAGTGTTTTAATTTAAATAATACATGGAACGATGGAACATTTCAACGTGTATTCCACGTAGGTACTAAGTAGGCACTACCGAATACGTGTAGAATTTTATTCCAAGTACCTCACTAATTTGAATATGGAACGCGAGAATGCCATGAGTGCTACAATTTGAAACAATTGGCGGTAATTTGTTTGAATACCAGTATTAAAAATAAATTGTTTTAACATATTATGAAGAAGTATTTTTTTTGAAATTCTAACAATATATGTGATTCTTGTTTTCGATTCTTCTCTCACTGCATTTGCCACATCGGCTATCAAATTCAAAATGGTAATCAAAAGTTTTTTTTAGAGACGTTATGTGCTAATACGAACACCAATCCTTCATATCTTATATCAAACCATAGATATTTGAAAGTTATTTTCATTACATTTGACATAAATAAGAGTAGGTATATGTCCATAATTCAATTATTTCAATACAAGTGTATACAAATTTAACATGGCGCCAATTTAAAGCATAACACTGTCAAAAACGGCAGATTTGTGTAACTCTGATTTAACATAGTGTCAGCAATTGATCTTAATTTTACTGGTTCTAAATAACACTTTTCATACCCTTTAAATATAATATTATTGTGTATTAATATTTTAATATCACAGTAGGTACCTTACCTTGACGCAAATTATTTCATGCTTCTTATTTTTTTCATCGTGCAACACCGATAGGTGCGGCAAGTGTAAGTAGGTCCTCAATAAAATATGCCTATATGCACATTGCACGTAAACATACATAAATATACCTACTAAGTATATGTTGTACTACCTATACCCATGGGCGTCGACAGCTTCGGACCTAAGGGGGCAACAAAAAATATAGAAAAATAGATAATATGAAAACCTCGTAATAGCGGCGCAGGCAAGTTTTTTTCAGAAGGCATAAGGATGTACCTATATAAATAGCGATATAAATTTTGTTTATTTCTCACGAAATAAAAAACATAGGTATCTACTTAAAGAATATGTAACACAAGAATAACCGTAGGTAATTAGCGCCACGGGTTAAATTTTCTATGACACAATGGTTTTTAGTGGTTTGTCATGCTAACTTTAGAGTAGGTGAGAAAACGTGTGTTAATAGTGTGCCTTTTTATGAAGTTTTACCATTTAGGTACTATGAAAAATTATATACCTATTCAAATCTCTAGGGGGGTAAGGGGGGCGGCTTACGACGCCCATGCCTATACCTAACATCTGATCAGTTGTATGGACAGATATGGTTAAAACTTTTTCTCCGTTTTTGCAACACGCTGTGATGGTGGTAGGTCTAAGTGTAATTTCTCCCCTAACATGGCAACACCAGCGAGAACCCGTCACTCGCGGAACGTTAGCTACTTACTTATTATACCTACATACATCATGTATCACGCTGAGTGTAGACCGAAGAGTCCGAAGACTATAAATTACTAATGCACTACTTGACTTAATGAAGAAAGACTGTTTGGAAAAAATCAAATCAATCAGTCTTCCCCCCTCCGCCCCCCCCCCCCAGGCTACGTTACTGATTAAATAGTATTGAAAAAAAAACGTTAGAACGTTCAATTTAATTTCTGACGACCAAGCTTGCTTGCGAAATTTATCATTGCCCAATGTCCAACCTTCAAACTATTTCCTTTGAAGGATGCGATATGCTTCTTTTGACCATACGATAAATAAATATAGTTAGTGTCCACACATGTAATTATGAGAATAAATTTATTAAGAAATAAAATAACTAGAATTATCTACAACTGTTCTGATTATCAAAAGCTTTTCAAACAAAAAGGTTTTTTGTTTTGTAGTTAGAAATTTGTGAGATATCGTTAAAAAAAACACTTTTAGATTTTCAAAAGATTGCACCAAAACGGTTGATTTTTTGGTCATTTTTCATTTTTTTTTTCATATTCTTTCATTCTCTATCATCCTTTATTTTTTACATGCGGAATGAAACATCCTGTAGAAACATATAGTTTATTAACTTATTTCATATTGCGTATACTACATGTAATATTTTCCCTATGTGGTACCTACTTATTTATTTATATGTAAACACGTCAGTACAATCACCTCTGTACCTAATTATTTTAATATTTAGCTATAGAATGACATATTTATTTAGACAGACACCGGCCTATTGCGTACTTAAATATATATTTTTTTTTATATATATTTACCACGTTTTTTTTTTTAATATATGGTAGGTACATAGTGCAATTATTTTAAATATTAATTGATATAATAAATAATGTTAATTATAAATTATTATTATTTTGCTATAATTAGCTCTTGTTTATAAAACAAATCGCATAATAACCATGGGCCTACAAAAAAGAAAAAAAAAACATATAAAATATTGTTATGACGCAATACTTACGTATTTATGAAAAGTAATCTTGGGTTGTTTTTTTTTTTTTTTTTTGGTTGAGTTCACTGCACTGCCTTGCTTTATTGTGCAAGGCTTTTTTAAAATCTTGTTTATTGTTTCACAGTTTTAATAACTAATTTCACTCCGCACTACACAATCACTCTCAGGGTTCCAACAAACTATTTTCCCTCATTTATTATTTTAATAGTTCTAACAATACAACACAAAAAGTCCAAAAACTGGTGCGAAACTCTCTCATGCAGGAGGACAGACTTCGGACATTTAATATTTAGTCCGTACTCTCTCAGGGCCATTTCAAGGGCATGCCTCTTCACAGCGAAGATATCGCAATCCCACATAAGGTGCTGAATTGTTTGTGGTGCTTGGCTGTCACACGGGCACTTGTTATCTTGTCTTATTTTATATTTGTGCAGGTAATCTCTAAACGCACCGTGTCCTGTTAGTGCCTGAGTCAACTCGTAGTATCGCCCGTACTTATTTAATACCTCCGCCGCGTCAGTAGGACTTTCGAAAAAGAGCTTTGTGGTCATGCCCTTTTCAACCACCGAATACCTGGTTTTCCACTCGTTAGTGCCCTCTTCCTTAATTATTCTTTTAGCATAGCTAAGAGGAAACTCATCATAAAGCGGCGCAGTTCTCCTATTGGATGCATCTTTAGCCAGTAGGTCTGCTCTTTCGTTACCTTCCTCACCTGCATGCGCCTTGACCCAACACAGCAAGACGTTTCCGGCTTCCACGAGCAAACGCTGAATTTCCGAGACAAGACTATTCCTCGACTCACTGTCGGACAAGGACCGGAGTCCAGACAAGCTGTCGCTCAGAATTATTACCCCCTCATTGCAAGCCCTGCGTGTCACCCATAAAACAGCTTCTCGTATAGCAACCAGTTCTGCCTGGTATACACTGCATTCGTCAGCAAGTTTCATCTTCCTGTTGTATATTTCGATACCACAGTTGTATACCACAAAAGCAGCACCCACTCTTTCATCAATCTTGCTACCATCAGTATAGATCCGTATGTCAGTATGAGGCAACCCATTCTGCTCCAGGTGAATCACAATTCGGCTTCTCTTGGCCGGATGCCCCAAGTCGGTGAACTTCAGAGGTCTCTGCAGAAATCTATCATCTGGTATAATATCCAGCGTGCCTATGTCTTTCACCCTATACAATGAAGCTCTCTCCTTTGCCACTATATCCAAAGGTTTTGTTCCTGCCAGGGCCAAGGCAGCCACGGTCGATATGGTCCTGTATCCCTTTATGATTTTAATACAATAAAATCTCTGCACACTTTCCATATTTTTAATTTGCCCTTTGTTAACACCTCCATACCAGACACTTGCACCATAGACGATAGTAGGGACAATAATGTAACTATAGAGTGTCTTCACCACTTCACTTGAGAGTCCCCAAGTGGCTTTCGCAACTCCTTGTAGTTTCTTGTAAAGTTTCATGCTTCTTTCACCGACGTATTTGATGTGTGCCTTCCAGTTCAAGTGGTCATCTATTATTACACCCAGGACCTTGAATTGATTTACGATTGTAATATTTTCTCCTACCATTCGTAGGTCTATATTTTGTCTTTGTCTTGTCCTGTGTATGAGCATTGCATTTGTCTTTTCTGGCGCGAAGCTTAATTTTGCTCTTCCCCCCCATTCACTAATTATCTTCAGTGCACTATTGCAATCTCTCTCCAACGTGGCAGTGCTTTTACTTGCAACACCCAGCATTATGTCATCCGCAAAAGCATGTATGTACATATTTTCCACGTCATAGTTCGTGGAAATAACGTCATCTATTAAGACATTCCAAAGCAGGGGGCCTAACACGGATCCTTGCACACAACCCTTTGTGCAATTCACTTCAACAGTCGTGCTGTAATGTGTATATTCGACCTTTCTTTCGCGTAAGTAATCTGTGAGTACTCTGTACAGATTTAGGGGCAAATCTTTTTCTCGCAATTTGTACAAAATCAGCGGCCACCACGCGTTGTCAAAAGCACCTCGTATATCAAGCGAGATCAAAGCCACGATCATACCATCATTCTTATTTTGTCTTACATAGTTTAGTGCATTATTTAATGCATCTTCTGTGCTTCTCTGTGGCATGAATCCATACTGCCTCTCAGACAATTTTTGGTTTTTACATAGAATCCAGAGTATTCTCCTGCTTAAAATCTTTTCATAAATCTTACCCAGAACCGGCAGTAATCCAATTGGTCGAAAGGATTTAAGTTCCTGGTAGTTTTCTTTGCCAGGCTTTGCAATAATAATGCACGCAGCTTTCTTCCATG
Source organism: Ceraclea dissimilis (assembly GCA_963576895.1). NCBI lineage: Eukaryota > Metazoa > Arthropoda > Insecta > Trichoptera > Leptoceridae > Ceraclea > Ceraclea dissimilis. The sequence goes on from OY756360.1 coordinate 19,935,926, forward strand.
GCTTCGGAAAGTGTCCTATTTCGAGACATCTGTTCACTATGGTCCTAAAGATCGTCATGTTTGCCCCAATAGCACATCTACATATATCCGAGGTAAAGCCGTCAGAGCCCGGCGCCTTACTGTCATCGAAGTCTTCCAAGCTTGTCATTATTTCCTCGTCCGTTATGTCAGGATCGATGCAATTAGTTTGGTATTCTTCCTGGACTGCGTCTCTTATATTGTTGTGAATGTTTGTTTCCTTCGTCACGTCATCTTCTGGATAGAAATGATTAATGACGCACTCAGCCGTTTGTTCTTGCGTCATTAAGACTCCACTGCCGTCCATCATCACGGGAGGTACACTCGGACTGGGTGATTTGGAAAATATCTTTCCGATATTCTGCCAGATGTTCTCCATATTCAGCTCCTCGCATGTCATCTTCAGGTGTTCGTGTTTTCGTGTCCTTACATTTTGTGTGTATATCTCTTTTTCAGATATCAGTTTGGCCATCAAAATTTCCTTTCTTCTGCCAGCTGCATTGGCCACTTGTCGCTTCAATTTCACCAATTCCCTATATTTGGTATTAATGTCTTCATTCCACCAGGCAGGTTTTCTTCTCCCTGTTGAGACCTTGGTGATGCGACAATGCATCTGTGCCACACTATGTATAGCATCGTTATATTTTTCCACAACCATTTCCATTTCTTCCCTACTTACCAACTTTATTTCCTCAGGTCTGAGCATTGTACATTTGGAAATTTCTGTCGCAAAGTCGGCTTCGAATTTTTTCCAGTTTGTATTTCTTGTGTTATACTTTCTGGTGGTATATCTCGCAATGGGAGTGTATGGTGTTCCGATTGAGAAGCATATCGCATCGTGATCTGAGAGGGTCGTCATTGTCTCATCCACTCTCCATTTCAATATCTTATTAAGTATTACATCCGAGCACCAAGTAACATCTGGAATACTTTCGGCCACCTTTCCCCAACGCACGGCTCTAAATGTTGGTTTGTCTCCCACATTAGCGACAGACATAGCATTTGAGGCTATAAGATCGACCACATCAATACCTCGTGCATCACAGCTCTTACAACCCCATAACATATGTTTGGCATTTACATCTCCACCAACTACATTTTTTCTAGATTTGTCCATTGCCTGCTCCAAAAACTTGAGCATCTCAGATTGATCCTTGAGGGGTTCCAGATACACTGATATCATCTGTATTTTTTCATTTCCAGTGACGCATGTGATAGTTGCGATATTTGAATTCGTGTGTGTCACTGATTTGATATAAGATATTTGGCCCGTTCTTATGGCAATCACAGACTTATTAGGATTCTCCTTGGTAGCATTTTGATTCTGCACAATACCGTACCCCGGGTAATCGCCACAAGATCCCGAATTCCCAGTGTACGGTTCCTGTACAAGTATTATGTCAAAATCCCCATTTAAAGCATTTATGAACAATTCTTCTGTCGCAACTCTGCTCCTCTGCGTATTCGCTTGCAATACCTTGATTTCCCTCCGGAGGTTCACCGCATCCCTAGCAACAATACTGGGTCTTCTCCCGTGCCATCACCTCAAATATGCCTCGTACCGGACAATTGTAACTGGTGCCCCTATGATTTGGATCGCTGCCCTTCGCAGGTCTAGCGAGGCAGTTAGCACATTTTGGGTTCTCCGAGGTCCCAGTACATTCCCTAGTATCGTGATCACCAGAGCAGCTCGAACACTTTGGCGTTCTGTCGCAGTGCATCTGCACGTGTCCAAATTGTAAACACCTAAAGCATTGAACCAGTGGACTCTGGTCCAAAACATGAATTCGTTGATATCCCACGAAAACCTTCCCAGCGTCAACCAGTACTCTCCATGTAGCCGGAGTCACTTGACAGACTATGTTAGCTAGCAAATTGTTGGGATGCTTTTGCCTATATTTGATTTTTAATTCTTCTTCTATTTTCAGGTGCTTATTTTGGTTCTTAATTGAGTCGTTTAAGTCCTCCTGGGACAATCCTTTTATAATTCCCTTGAACACTATCAAGGGGAGTTTTTTTATTCCCTCCACGATATTCAGTGAGTCCCTATTTTTTGATAGTTCATCCTTCATTTTATTTCTGTCCCTCATATTGGGGAGTTTTATAATAATCTTCTGATTTGCTCCTTTTTTAATTCCACTTACTTTCACTCCAAGTGCTCGAACATTGACACTTCTTTTTACAAGGCCCTCCACTTCTTCACTGGTCTTGGTAGGATCCTTGGCGCTAATAATTAGCGTATGGTCATCATTACCATTGTTGGGCGCTTTTTCCGTACTACCGAAAGTTGAAGCTTGGCGCATACCTCCCGCAATCTCGGCGAACGTTTCACCACATCTACTTCCTCCACCCAGACACAGTACGCTTTCCACTTTTTTTAATCGCTCATTGCACTCATTGACCTTGTCTACTATGGAAGCAAGGCCTACGGGAAGCATTGAATCCTCACCTTCCATATTTCTCTCCTTATTTATTTTATTGTCTTCCAGATTCCGTATTTCCATTACCAAATTTGTAATAATCTTGTTATACTCCAGACATGAATCCATAACCAGCTCCCTTATTTCCGTTTTGAGGTTTTTAGACTCATTTACAGCCTTTTTTGTTTTTTTTAAATATTTTACTAGACTCCTTTAGGACCTCCGAATGACTTCCTTTGTCGAGAAGATGTTAACCACAATCCAATCCAGATGATGATTCACCGACACTTGGGTTGTTTACATTTGATATCTTGGGTTCTTGGTGAGATCTTGGGTTGTTTACATTTGATAGTTACAACACATTGCCCAAAAAAATGTATTATCAAAAATACTCACTCATGAACGCAGGGCCCAAATGGCTAACCCTAGAGATGTGAAATTTTGAGTGCAGATAAGTGTCAATAGAAAACCTTCCACTAAGAAGGGATTTTTGGAAATTCCGCTCCTAAGGGGGTGAAAAATAGGGTTCAAAGTTTTTAGAGTATATCTCGGAAACCAGACGATTTGGCATATAGATTCTCCTATCAAAATTAGTAATAGCGTGGTTGGTTGGTTTTTTTTCCATTTTTTTATTAAAAGGGATGAAAATTGGCTCAAAAAAAAGGATCATTTTTAAATGCCTCTAATAAGCTAAAAATTAATTTTATAGGAATTTCCAAAAAACTGTAAACTTAATATAGTCACAGATGTGTCGACTTTTATTTATAGTTTTTAATTAGAAAAATCGATGATTTTCGTTGCACAAATATGAATATATTTGTATGAGTTCTGTATTGAAGCTGTTAGTCTACACTCTACATAGAGTATTAATATACACGGTATACACGTATAAAATTTTATGAAATGAATAGACTTCATGAGAACAATGATTGGTTCCACGTTGTAAACGTATCATTTATTTATGTTCTGTGCATTGTTAATTCCAATATACATAAACATATACATGGTATTGAATACAATTATCTATAGACTGTAGATGTATTGACAAGATGTGTCTATGTTCTATTTGTGTCGCTTTTGTATTTACAGTCAAAGCTAGTCGTACAAATGCAGTGTCAACTGTCAATGTTAAATGAATAGGGATTGCAAAAAATGTTCTGTTTTTTAGACATATACTACCTGAATTATTTGGGTATTACAACGGAATTTGAAGTGCATTGCGTATCTATAATAAACTTACAGTTTTTCCTCTACAGATGCGAGAGATAAATATCTCTATTAACATAATCCTACATTATTTTGCAGAAAACTGACCTCTTGAGGAAAAATTGTAAAATTCATAATACGATTTATATACGATTTATAGTCAAATGAGTTCATTTTTTAGTTAGTTTAACATAATTATACATTACTTTCCAAGTAGAAACATGAGACCATAAATTTTCTTGATGATTTGCGTGTGCTCGTCTGCAATATCTATAAAACATGAACATGAAATGTTGAAAATTCAAGTTCATTCCCTTAGGTATATTCTTATGCGACAGGTGATCTTGAGAAAATGGACAACATGGTCCAGTCAAATACTTAAATATACTATTTCAGGTTTTATTTACCCTGTCGTCCCTTATTTTTTCGACGCATCCAAACCATCTCAACTGGTTCAATTTCATTCTTCCTCTCACGACACTTATCATCTCCCTTATTATCTCATTTTTTTAAAATTTTATTTTGTAAACCAGGTAAGTACCAGGTACCTACTACCTAATCGCAGAAACAAATGTGCATTTATTACAATAAAAAAGGAAGGACATTGGACAGTTACATTATGTTCACAAACAAACAATCGGTATGTACAAATTCAACAACAAACATGATCATAATACACATAAACAAATAAATAAATAAAAACTTTATTGCATATAAATTTACACACAAAGGGCGGATTTATCGCCTGTTGGCGATATCTGCCAATCAACCCAACTTTGACATATAAGTACATGTACAACATAAAAAAGAGAAAAAAAAAATGAGACCAACTATTGCTTTTGGGATCATAGGGGGGGGGGGGAGGGTGAATGGGACAGAAGGAGACGAAGGGAAGAGATTTTTTTTTTAATACAGCAGCATAAAAAAACAATATTTTTTTGTTTCAAGAGATGAACGGAAATAGAATAAAGTCCGCGATGTTAATTTTAAATAGGAAACTATTTTATCGATGCGTCGTAAAAACGTTTTTGTAATCACTATAATTAATTCTAATGTTAAGTTTACATGATCTGGATATAATGTTGACGACATTTTGCTATAAAGAATCGTGTTGTAGCAACTCACTATTAATAGATATGCGATGCCATTCCATCTATTCTGGATTTGCAGTAAATTCGACTAATACTAATTCGACTCATAGCTAATTCGACTAATTGCTAATTTGACTAATTATCAATTCGACTAATAGCTAATTCGACTAATCGCTAATTTGACTAATTATCAATTCGACTAATAGCTAATTATCAATTCGACTAATAGGTAATTCGACTAATCGCTAATTTGACTAATTATCAATTCGACTAATAGCTAATTCGACTAATCGCTAACTAATTTGACTAATTATCAATTCGACTAATAGCTAATTCGACTAATCGCTAATTTGACTAATTATCAATTCGACTAATAGCTAATTCGACTAATCGCTAATTTGACTAATTATCAATTCGACTAATAGCTAATTCGACTAATCGCTAATTTGACTAATTATCAATTCGACTAATAGCTAATTATCAATTCGACTAATAGGTAATTCGACTAATCGCTAATTTGACTAATTATCAATTCGACTAATAGCTAATTCGACTAATCGCTAATTTGACAAATTATCAATTCGACTAATAGCTAATTATCAATTCGACTAATAGGTAATTCGACTAATCGCTAATTTGACTAATTATCAATTCGACTAATAGCTAATTCGACTAATCGCTAATTTGACTAATTATCAATTCGACTAATAGCTAATTATCAATTCGACTAATAGGTAATTCGACTAATCGCTAATTTGACTAATTATCAATTCGACTAATAGCTAATTCGACTAATCGCTAATTTGACTAATTATCAATTCGACTAATAGCTAATTCGACTAATCGCTAATTTGACTAATTATCAATTCGACTAATAGCTAATTATCAATTCGACTAATAGGTAATTCGACTAATCGCTAATTTGACTAATTATCAATTCGACTAATAGCTAATTCGACTAATCGCTAATTTGACTAATTATCAATTCGACTAATAGCTAATTCGACTAATCGCTAATTTGACTAATTATCAATTCGACTAATAGCTAATTCGACTAATCGCTAATTTGACTAATTATCAATTCGACTAATAGCTAATTCGACTAATCGCTAATTTGACTACTAATTATCAATTCGACTAATTGTTAATTCGACTAATACTAATTCGACTAAAACTAGTTCCACTAACGATCAATTCGACTAATAACGAATTGGACTAATTTCATACATTTTACAATATTTTAAAATATTGAAGAATAATATTAATTACTATTATTATGTTGTGAGGTGAATAGGTATTTACTTACATATTGAAACTGCTATTACAAATTATTGTTCTGGATTTTAAAATAATGTAAAATGTATGAAGTTAGTTGAATTAGTAATTATTAGTCGAATTTACTTTATACCCTATTCTGCGAGTTCACACTACTTTACGATATACTCGTAGCAATGTTGTCACCTCCCCAAATAATGAAAATCTTAACTATTATAATATGAATAATGTTAGATTGTATGTACGTTTAAATAGTACACGCTAATATTTAAAAGTCTATACCTACTGAAACATAATAAAATGAGTTCTTTATTTATGTATGAAAGTTTACACGGTTTACACCTTTACAATATAAAAAAAAAGAAACAGGCAATCATTATAAAGTCACAATAACAAACCAATGTTGACAAAAATTCAAGGTAAAAATAAAACGTAATTGTGAGTAAATAACAAAAAGTAAAACAACAAAAATAGTGTGCAAACGAAATCACAACAAAAATTCATAAAATAGAAACAATGATAAAATAAACTTCCAATAAAAAACAACAGCATTAGTCAAGTATCGATAAAAATATAACAAAAAGACAATAACTACCTTATTGGAACATTGATAAAAATATTAGGTAATAATTAAAACATCTATAACGAGTCAATAAATGGTATAAAATAGATAAAAAAGTTATTGTAAAAGGTTGACTCGGATGAGAGATACGAGTATTAATTAAGTATGTATCGGTGAAATTTTAATAAGGTGTGAGAAAGCGCTGCTTGAGAAAGAACCATTTGGTTTGACCATGTTGAACGTCTTGTGAGTAAATTGATCGTAGAGTGTGTATGAATGAAGAATGAATGAATATGACGGAAACAAGAAATGTGTGCAAGGATAGGGAAGTAGACCGTGGCTTTCTGTTCTTTCTGCCTGTATCGAAGATGTATCGAAAAAATGACGATTAGTAGAATCATTTGTTTTTTGAACCAGGGTATAAATGCTCAGACTTCATTAATTTTTTTAAAACCATTTATTTTCCTGTTCCCATGCAGGTACCTGGAGCCTACTATGCCGGGTATAGAAGCTGATTCTAAATAATCTAATGATTTCATAGCACCGTTTAGTAATAAAACATCATTTAGAATGCATTCGCAATAATAATTGTGTGTAATCCAGAGGTATATAATCTTTTGGGCACCCTCATCTAATACATATTTTTGTAGTAAGTACCTACTTTTTGTTTTGTAGGTCTTTTACTTAACTTACTTGCACTTATATTGGTATATTATAGCTGCAACGACCATATAGTCTCTAGTAGCAATAGACCTCAAATAATCATCAGCCAGTTCACAAACAGTCTTATTATTACTTATGGTGTTACACTACGTAAGACTCCAAGACCTTTTGTATTAAACTTCGCTAGTCTATGATGGTGAAAAAATAAAAATTAATAACCATACTGTGCTGAATGTTTTACCCTAACTAAGCGCAGTTGTTTGAGGCGGCATCCGTCTCCCAAGCAGGAGGAGCCAGGTTCAGGCAGAAGTATTTGGGTATGTGTATGTAAGCCCAGATCCTTTTTTGTTAAAATTAAAAAAAAGAAAAAAACTTTTCGACACATCGTGCAACTATGTAGACCGGATCCGGATTTGTGACATTTGAAAAAACAATTAGGTTTGTGTTTCGGATTTCGTTGGAAATTTGATTATATCGTTGTATGATTTTATTGATAGGAATAATATTACTACTTCCGTATATATTGATGTGTTTTTCTTATATATGAGAAATTCAGTAATGAGAATCGCTGATGTGTTGCGCCTCTAAGGGTCACAGCTGCTTTAACTAGAAATCTACTTGGATCCAAGCCAACATCGTACACCAACTACTAAACTAAAAAGATCTAGATTGTAGGATTACAGTTAGGGCTGACATCATAATATGATATCTAAAAAAATGTGCAATATTTAATTTATTTTAAACACCCTCCAAACCTTTGTGAAAAAGGTTTCATAACACCTCGAATTTGGGCCGCAGACAAAATTATTCTGTAAGCCTGAAAACTTTTGTGTTCCCTTTGGCCCCAACAAGCACCAGAGGCAATTTTTTAAATGAATCTGGGTTTATCGAAATAATCCCAGATACATCTTTGTACACTTCACAGAAAGCTGAAAAGCTTGTGTTGTGAAGTGGAGTAAGTCGGGGATTGAACCCGCGCCCAACGGATTAACAGTCGAGCGCGTTACCAACCAGGCTACCGACCACCTCGTTTTGCAATTGCAAAAATAAATACTCAGTTTTACACAATTATTAATGTATGTGTAAGGGATTTTTTTGGGGTTAAATTTAGGTTAACTGGAAGGATAAGTTCGCCTTCATTTATGACCATTACTTATTATTCTTTGTATTTTATTGTCCAATTCGTATTGTGTATAATGTTCACTTAAAGATAATAAATAAATATATAAAAATGTAGAAATTTTGTAGTTTGTTTTCGCTTACATTGCAGCACGTCTAACATATTTAAAGAAAAGGCATAATTTTAAGCTCTCTTGCTTGAGTCAAACTTAAAGATAAGTTAAGTTAGTTATAAACTTTGCTTATTAAATTTTACCGAGGAATTTATGCCCGGCATAGTCTACTTAACTCAAGTTTCGCACTTACGAGAAAACTTTAGCGGAAAATGCATCAAGTGTTCCACATAAGTCTAACAAGTTATGTACATTCATTTTCCTTCAAAACAGATTTAACTTTCGTTATTCGTATGGTTATATATATACCGTACCTGTATTGTACATACTTAATAGGTACCTAGTTCATACCTGGTAAAACAATGACGATCAATAATACGTCAATTTTATAAATTTCTGAACTAAAATAAGTATGTTTTAAATTTATTTTGCTATGAAAGAGTTGAAAGAAAAACGTCTTATTTTATTTAGTACCCACTTAAAGCCTGGACCCCAACTAAGACGTCACGGTCCTTTCCCGCGACATTAATGTTCAAAGTCGCATGAACAATCGAATGATAAAATGTTGTAAATAGCGTTTTTTTTTTCAACTTTTGGGGGTGAATTTCGCTTCATTCAAAAAAACGTTTAGGGTCATTCGCTAGATTACAATGCATCAGTACGAAAAACGATTTATTCTTTGCGACTTTTGGGAAAAAAGTTAGTGTCTTTCGAAAAAAAATCAGAATTGTTTTTCACATTTTTTGTTTTGAGAAATCTATACAAGAAATAAAAAATATTTTACGGTCATTCCCTAGATAACGGTTGAGTGTATCTGCCTTCTTTTTTTACAGAGCATATTTAATAAGGTTGTCGAAATCTATGGTCTCAAAAATGATTTTTTTTATATATCAATATGCCTGCTCTTTGTCTAGTTCTATAACTTTTTGAACTAAAATATGTATGTTTTAAATATTACAAGTGTCTGTGTACCAAGATACCTAGATTTAACATACTTATCACCTCGCCTCACATGGATACCTTTGTCTAAAGATAGTTTAAATACTTTAAACATACTTTAAAATAAACTGTTAATATTATCATTAACTAGTACTATACTATGTATTTAAAGTCCAAAGTTGTTTCCACTTTCCATACACCACCGCATAATAACAATAACGTATTGTTTTTAGTGTGCGTTGCGTGCATACTAGAGTACACGTCGCACTCAGTTTACAGTGTTTCCGTTAACGTAAGTTATCACATTTCGAATATCCCAATTGCACACTCCCACAAAATGTTGTTGATCGTAATTGTTGGAAATTCCGTGATGACACCATTGCTGTAAATTATCTTCATTCTTCATACTTCTTGTGCTGACGTGATGTTCCCATCAGCGTCTTTTTTTGAGCCAATGGCTGATGTTTCTAAGCAACATCTGCACTTTGTAAAATCCCCCTCACTCTTCTATGTTGCCGATACCTTCTCTATTTAGTATTTTATTATAAACAAAATGTTATCATTGTCACTCGACAGTCCTAAATAGAGCCAATGCTCCATTTCTGTCCAATTCGTCTGACTGAATTAGTTTTCACGAAAACACGACATATCGACCATCAGTGGAACTACATTTCAAATGCTTTTAACAGATTCATTGAAGACTCCATAGTTTCTTTTCTACTCCGGCGGTGGTTGCGGCCGTATACCCCGGATGTTCAATATTATTCTTATTTCACAAGTATTTTCCATACTACAATATGTAGGTAGAAATTTAGGACTTTTTTGCTGCGATCCCATAACCTCATTGCATATCGACTATTAAGTCGTGTCAAAACATTATTCTCACATCGCGTATATCGTGATAGGACTGTGGTCAACACAGTAAGATACCTACACACGTATTTTCAGTGACATGTATAAAGTTAACGATAAGCTTTTATGGGCTAAGATATACCTACATACAATATTACAATATAGTATATATTACGTGATTTTAATGTGTCTCTTGTGTTAGTTTCTTTGTACTATTTCTATTCGTCATTAATGTCATTATAGTTTGTGTGTGCTATTTCTATTCGTATCGTATCCAGTATCCACCAAACATCCAACATTCAAAATCCAGATGTCAATATTACGATGTCATAAATGAGTTAATGTTATTTCTCATTTCTAACTGTGTCATGTTTACGATATTTTAATAGCTTTATTATTAAATATTTTTATTAGCCTACTACTGTATATTATGCCAATATTGACGACTGTTTAGCTCAACTTTAAGCACTAATCAACTTACATAATTCTGATGGAAATCGGGTATGTTTCTAACGCAGGACGGTGGCAACTTTTGCAAGTTGTTCGAATATATGTATACGGAATTTAAAACACTTTTTGATAGCAATGCTTTCAGCTGCAGTAGAAATTTGTTTGGCTCCTACTACTTTTCATTGAATAATTTTCTGCAACGTAATCCCTTGACATTACTTGACGTTGAGATTCCCTTACAAATTGCTCCACTAGCGGCAATTTCGCGTCACAATGACACGACAACATCGAGTGCGTTGCGTCACTGTGACGTTAAATTGCCGTGAGTGAAACATTTTATGCCTCGTGTATGCGAAATTGCGAACCTTTATACGGGTCTGCAAAATGTTTTGAACAGTCATCGACAGATGTCGAACTCCTTTATATTAAATTTGGACACTTTGATTTATAAATTAAATTTAGTAAATATTGTACTTGGTACAGGATCCTACCAAATAGAATAGAAAATACTACGCTAAAAATAAAGGTACAGTAATTATTATACGTGTAAGGATAGGGTCTTGCGATCTGTTCTCTCTGCCTACCCGGCAAACCACGTCGTCTTTGACGGGTTACAGCTAATATATAATATTAAATTACACAACAGTTCATTCAATCAACAGTCAATTAATTTTCATTAAATAATTATATTAACAAATTACCATACATCATTTCCTTCCTTCATATCTATTAAATTCTAGCCATTCATTTTATGGTTCTACAGTCTGTCAAGAAAGAGGTTGGTTCTTGATGAGCTTTTTGGCCACCATAGTGGTAACACTTGCAGTACCTATTTCAATAGCATTGTTGCCAGCAAACTAAATTGTACTCCCAATTTAAGAGTTGGCACATTGACATTTCAAAATTGAGGGACCTTAGATCTCGTCAACCTTACTAAATATGCTTTGGAAGAAATAGGGTAGATACAGGGAATGACCGTAAACGATATTTTTATATCTTCAATTGATTTCTCAAAAAAAAGTGAAAATCATCTATGATATTTTTTCTGAAACACAGCAAGTTGTTTCCCGAAAGGAGCATGATTTTTTGTATTGATAGTATGTATGTATTAAAATCTAGGGAATGTCCGTAAAAGTTTTTTTGAGTGATGCTAAATTAACCCCAAAAAGAAAAAAAGCTATGTTAAACAATTTATCACGCGATTTTGAACCTCTTAACGCCGCAGGAATGACCGTGACGTCATAGTTGGGTCCTTAGCCAAAATCCGATATTAACTCTTTCTTTACAAAACAAACTGTACGTTTTTTTTCAAATTATACACCATAGGGCACAAGTACATATGTATAATATGTAAGGCCCACATTTTAATCATAATTTTACAAGGGGTGGGGTAATTCTCAGGGTAATTCCCGGTGAAATACATAAGTTTTACATCTTTATGTAAATTTTTACCCGTGTATTCCACATTATAATATAAGTACCTATATAAGTATTTACTAGGAATTTGTAAGGGAAATAATTAGGTCAAACGCAAGTTCATACAACGACATTGAAATTTCAACACAAAAGAAAGGGGAAGGATCATGATTGGTACCTACCTTTTTATTTCTACACGTTTTTCTTCCGATGCTATTTTTATCTAAGAATATTTTGTTTATTTTCCTCTTATGTACCATTTATTTTTATATCTCATTTGTTTTCTTTGTATATACCGGCTTACGAATTACGCACGTACAATATTTGCATTGACGCGCCTGGAGTTTTTATGTCAGTCAATCTATATTAGCCACATTTCACAGATTCATTTCTTTTCCTTAAGTGCTAAAAAGGTACTTTTCAGAACAACTATCTATTAACCTTACTAAACGTAATTTGTAAAAAAAAGGATAGATATATTAATGTTTTTTTTTTTATGTTTTTTTTTTTTTAAATTTTACAAATTGTAAAGAAAAACAAATGAAATTACAACTCAATATAACACAAAAAAAACTACTCTCCAAAATTGAGCAGAGCTCGTGCTTATTGATCGTGTCTGTATTGAATTACCGTAACAGATCTTTCATATCTTGTATATATTTCTCAGAAATTGTGAAAAATAACAAGAAAATAACTCTGTTCGTGAAGTTGCAGTTAAAATTCTTTCTCGTAGTGATTAATAGTGTTATAACCTACTGTTAAACTTTTTTGAATGAAGAAATTATCCATTCAAAAAACCTAAAAAAACTGTTTCTTAGCGTAATTCCGTAAGTACCTACATGAATTTTTTGACCTTAAAGACACGGAAAATATTTTCAGAAGAATCGGAGTTTTCTGTACGTGCTCATATTTTCTCCGCCTACACCGTAAGGGACGCGGCGTGAGATGATAGAATAGAATAAAATAGAATATTATTATTTGTTCTATTTTTATTGAAGTTTAAATTGAACAATGTACATACATATACTGCATAGTGCATATACAATTAAAATTGAACATATCTACAACAAATCGTAAGGCATTGTTCATTAGGGCGAACTTATCTCAAAACTGCGATTATGTCCAGTTAGCCCCAATTTTTTTCAATTTAAATTTCAAGTAATTATAGTATAACTTCATTTTACTGTGACAGAATCAACAGGTTTATAAGTGAAGTTATTTCAATAGTAGTTATTATTAGTTAGACACAATAAACCTACACCTGATAATCCATACCTTCTAGGTACTATGTAGGTTAACAGCTGGGTGGTTAGTTACCTTTTCTATTTTAGGAATTGAACCCACGACATGTAACATTATAGGTTAGCTTGGATCCCACGTAGGTTTCCATTGACCCATACATAATGTAGGTAAGTATATTACATTGATACATTATTGATTCATACAGCCTAGTGAGCATGACAAGCTTTATTTAGCTCACAACGCCTTGAGATAATTGTATCATTTTACGCTATTTCTTCTGTCTGATTTTTGTTTTTTTATGTATTTAAAAACTATTCTTAAGGAAATGACGTTGTATAACAAAATGGGGTACAGAATCAATAAATACTTACAATGAGAAAGTAGTCTATTTTCTTATTTTATATTTCTTTTTTCTATTTTTCTCTTTTTCCTGGGGTTAACTGGAAGAAATCGCAGTTCTGCGATAAGTTCGCCATACTAAACAATGGTTTAACGCCGCTCCAAGCGCCTTGCAATGGCTCGATGATTAGGATGTTGCTCTCTGGTAGTTTCTCCTGGATGTAACAGCAAAAAATCTTTGACTCTATTATCTTCTGACGACGCCACCTTTCGGTGGCTGATATGCCTATAACGATAATAGTAATGGTTTATAATCTGTACTATGACATTTTTTTTACATGTACCTACGAGTATAGAATAAGAAAATAAGTTTAGGTATAGGAGTGTAGATATAACATTGCTAATTGATTTCATAATAATTCTAGTGCATTTTGTATACAAATAACATGTTACTTGTAGGTATATAGGATCTCAGTTACATAATAACACACACAATGAGTACTTAGATAATACCTATTATTAATCTATGCTAATTTTCACAACCCATATTAACTGTGATTAGCTGTGATTATGTTATTGTTATTCAATGATGTTACAAGTATTACGACTTGTTCACACTGCAATAATCTAATTATTGTTGAAGATTTTCACTGTGAAAACTTGACGTGATCGCTTTCGATTTTCCGGTGAACCCTGTGTTGTTTTATTTTATCCTACATTTCGACTCTCTTGCTGGTTTCATTTTCTTCAGATATTTCATATTCAGATTCTCAAATACCTGCAGAGTGTCGAAACGTCGATAAATAAAACAACACACGGTTTACCCAAAAATCAGACTCAGTCAGTTTTCAATTCTTTATTACTAACATCCACCGGTTTTATAGAATACCTAAAATTACCTTTGCGCCGATACTATTACGATACTATACGCCACCCTTAGATCTCACTCAGATAAAACCTCCAAGCTAGAAGTCCTTAACCTAAACGCGAAACCTGCATATTTGAGCCTCGTATTTATTGCTGCAGGTCCTTCACCCTGGAATAGACTTCCTGTAGACATCGGACAGGCACAAACGTTGACACACTGAAGACTTACACTTAAAAACACACTTATTTAAGAAATCCTTCCCAGCATCAACATACTCGTAGGGAGTGGGAATACAGAGCGTTCTTGAGGTGGGAATACCCACAAAACAGCGCTATATATGTAAATAATCCGTTATTATTGATATTTTAGTAATTATTTATGTAAATTTTGAACACAAGCAATGCACTCATTTAAGCCATATTCCTGGGTATTTTTTTTTTATTTTTTATTATTGGATAACCTAGTGTTCACTTCGCAGATAACTTTTCTCAGCTGACTTATATTTTCAGACACTTCTCGACACGTGTAATCGGGTTGACTGTAAGATATTGATTGTGCTTTAGGCACACTGTTTTTGTAACTATACATATTCACTGGCCAATAAAGATTTATTTATTTATTTATAATGACATTGGAAAAAAGACACAAAAGTCTTATCATCGCCATATTGTGAACACTTCGTTAGGTAATGTTTGTGATTATGGATTCAATCAATACACATCTGATTATTCTGATTTACGTTTTTGTTGCATAATGATTTACCATTACAATATACGAGTAAAGCAGTTAGCCTTGACGATGTGCATTATCATGTCTTATAATTCTCTAGACGTAGACGTCTCTTTGTAAGATCAAGATTATAAAATCGATTCGTCTTAGTTCAATCGCAGTGCAAAGATTATTTTGTATTACTTACATGTCTTGTATTGGCATCAATTTAACATTAATTAGCCAATTAGTATCAGATCTGTATTCAATCGTAACTATACTTGTATTTGTACGTACCTGTCAGTGGTGAAGGATGGATTTTTGCAGAAGGGAAGCCGGGTCTAACATTTCTTAAAGGACTACATCAGATTAAACACTATTACGAGTATATCTATAATTCTCTACAAAAGGTAACTCGATGGGAATCGTGTTCTTAGATAGCTTCGCGCCTGGTACCTGTACAATAAATATTAATTATGTGTTGTGCCAAATGTGTTCGCCCAATCATCAAGATTACCTAATAAAAAAAACTTTTCTAAATCGTACATACGGGTCATTTTTGTAAAAAAAAAATCCTTAAGGAAAAGTGCTTTCAAAGACTTTTCATTTTAAAACGTACGAATAGACAAAGAAGCTTTAAAATACAACTGCATTTTATTTTTATATTATTAAAATAAAAAAGATATGGGCTTGCATACACAAACCCAAATACTTTCATACACACTTTGCACTAGGCTAAAAGCCTATATCGCAAAGTGTGGAATGCATCGATAGCGCCGGGATTTGAACCTCCCGCTTGAGAGACTGCCGCCTACATAAACTGTGCCAACCATGTACTGAAATTTTTGATGAAATATAAGATCTTTTCATTAAATAATTTAGATGTTTTTTACCTAATGTTGAATGTGTGAAAGACAGAATTAAAATGTATTTACGAGTATACTATGTGGTATGTATGGCCGGGGAAACAAACCATACAATTATAATAATGTAGGTCCCTATGTATTATAGTCCAGTCCAGGGCATTGTTCCCGTGACATATACTATACGATTAGTGTATTCATTCTACAATGAGACCCAATAGTGTGAACATTTAATACTTCAATATTGAATAATGAATAACCACCGCACATCCACATTCTTTTCAACTATTACTCCTGCGAACTCAAGGTTTACCTTCCGGAAAGGTCGACCCCCGGTCCCCAACAACGTCTTCTTCTTCCTTTTATGTTACATCTGCAATTTGTTTGCATCGACTGGTTCTCCTTCCTGGGAAGTCGAAGACAACACGTCTCTCCATCTTTTTGGAGGTTTTCCTGGCGGACGTTGACGATTTCATTTGCAACAACGCGGGCGTTTTTGTTTCATCCTCTTTATACATGATTCCGCCAGAACCGCTCCTCTTCCGGCTCTACCGCACAAAATCCACGGTTTCACTGTTGTCTTCAGTTACCCCGACAACTCTTCCCAGAAAATACTCTAAATGGTCCTCAGTTTGAAAATACCCTAATGGTTCTCAGTTTCAAGAGTTTTGTCACATTGCTGTTTTTTGTAAATGGAGGATGTTTGATAGATGGATAAGGGGTGTGAGTGTGTGAGCGAGATTGGATATGGTTGTGTGAGGTTACCGGAATGAAGTAATTATATATGTTTCAACTTAACTGTGGCGCATGCTTGTGGGTGACAGCTGACCTATGAATGGACTATTGTTTTACTTTCAAGTTTACTTATTATCCTTAGTTGTTATCAGAATTCTGTTTTGTGCTCGTACTTATGATAAAATAAAACAAATATATTCCATCTGAGAACTATGTCTATTGTCTAACTCGTTTAAAAATATACATATTTCATGAAACAAATCACGGATTGCTTGTAGGTATGTAATAAGTATATATTATTCACTATTTATACGTAATGTTTACCTAGTTACATACATAATATATAATATTGAGATGCCAGATATAACAGACCTATTTAAATTTGTTCAAATTATACATTCCTGTAACAATCCAACGGTGAAATTATAATGTACTTATGTTGATTTTATTATTGTATTCCTGTTGTACTCGTAGTGTTATAAAAATAATACACCTATTATTGTAACTACATACTTTAAATAACTAATCGTATTTTTTTTATTCACAAAAAACAATATTTTCTGAGTTCACATCCTAGAACTATTCCAATGGCGCCTCCCACCAAGAAAAGCCATAATCAAAAATTGTAAAGATGTGAGTTGTACTTAGGGTTGCCACCTCTCCGGGTTTGACCCGGAGTCTACGGGTTTGAGTGGCGTTCGCCGGGCTCCGGGTTAGCATAGTGTATCTCCGGGTGGGAAATTTTTGTCATGACAAAAAAAAAAAAAGGAAAATTACCCCGGGGTCCCGGTCCCCCCCATCGAAAAACCGGGGCTCCGGGTCAGCATACAAAATCTCCGGGTTTGTAATTATGGTGTGGACGAAAAAAAAAAAAAAACGGAAAATACCCAGGGTCCCGGTTTCCCCCATAGAAAAACGGGGACTCCGGGTCAGCATTGTAAATAAATCTCCGGGTTTGTAATTATTGTGTGGACCAAAAAAAAAAAAGGTCAACTATTATTACATATTATTACAAATCTCCGGGCCTACGCTCTTACAAAGGTGGCAACCCTAGTTGTACTCGTGACGAACTTTCGTTTTTCGCTTGACGATCTATACCAGACTCGACGGTATGCGGTGACTGGATCCTCTCGATCGCTCACTGTCTTCCAAGGCTTGAGCTAGACAAGATCAGACCTATGATCTGGATTTATTTTCAACGCCCTTTCAAACGAAACAAAACTTGTTGACGTTCGGCAAACGTGTGGATGAGGCATCATATTTTGTGGCTCGTTATAATAAAAGTTTAAAATATAATAATCTAATACGAGTATATTATGACACAGTTGACAAGATAGCGATTCAAATCTCAGTGTTGACTAAAAATCCTTTTGTTCACAAAATCATATTGCTTTAAAATATCCATGAAAACATTAATTTGCTTAATCAATTACAGAAATCAAGAAAAAGAATAATGCTTAATATATTGGTATAAAATCTTTTCAATTTCAATAATAAAAGATATTACATACATAATGAAATAAAGGAAATTATATTATCTAAGACTTATTTGATCCTTTTACATCAATTTGCTTCGGAGTGCTTCCTTACAAGAAAAGTCCTTTATATGGAATGATACTTGAATGACTTATTATTGTCAAACTTCATTTAATACAAGACTCCTTAAGGAATATTATCTGAGGATTATTTGATTCAGTCTTAGGGTTCACGGTCACATATTATTATTGACAAAAGAAATTCGTGAATGGGACATGACCTGAATACCTTTATACTTTATATTGATAATTACACCAAACAAACGGTATCAGGAACGAATCACACGGGAAAAATTTCATGGTAAGAAATCTCACGTGGAAGAAATCTCGTGTGCAAACATGTCATAAGAAGAAATAACACATTTTTATTCAAAATCTATTAATGATTTATCTTCTTCTAAGAAATTAAATTGATTATTAAGGTTTATAAGACACTGTAATTATGATATATTTAAATTCTCTCCTTTCCGAAGCTGGTATACAGGGGGCATTTATGTTCAGTGACTTGAAAATAAATGGTTACAGAACGCAGAAATATATTTGGGTTTGCTTATAGACTAATGTTTGCTCAGCAATACTCTCTTACTTAGAGATCACTCGTTCTTTATGTAGAATCGTAGGTGGAATGTGATTAATAAAAAAAATTACTCTTACTCATTCATTCACAAATACTCATAGTTGAAAAATTACTAATTTGTAATTGTAATTAGTATTGTTATTTTTATTTATTTATTTACATGATATCATTGCTTGTAATATTGGGTAATTTGGGATGCCGCTATTCAGTAAAACAAAACATTACAAAAAGCTTGTGGCATTCCACACTCCACAGTTAACTTGTTGCTCTGCGAACCATAACAGTGGTTATAGTGGGTCACTGATCCCAAATATTATATCATTACATTACCTAACCTAAGCTAGTAGTACCCATTTCCCTACGCAATCATATCTCAAACTTCACGCATAATGCAGTCGTAATATAGATTTATATCACTCATTGTAAACCACTTAACTCTCGTCCTAACCGGGTATGTATGAATGTAACGCAACACCGTGGAAGTTTTTGTAAGTTTTTCAAATATGTATGGAATCTAGGGAATCTGTTGTTGTTTTTTCTCATAATACGTATGTAACTCGGGTTGACTGTAAGATATTGCTTTTGCAATAAATTCGCCTTTTGGCACACTATATATAATTGTCTTGTAACGCATATTTTCTCTGTCCAATAAAGATTTATTTATTTATGTATATATTTTCTTACATTATGTGTTAACTGGAAGAAATCGCAGTTCTGCGATAAGTTCGCCCTAGTGAACAACAATTAATAATATGTAGACACTATGTGCATTTTTTATGTTTGTATGTTTTTCTTTTTCAATTAAAGAATAAAATAAATAAATAAGACATTTCACGATCGCAGGGCCCCCAAAAATTTTCGGCCACGCTCGACGTTTACCACATTTTTTAAAATATAGAATTTTTAAACCTACTGAAAATAATCGTAAAGTTATAGGAGCCTATATAATATATATTGATAGAGAATCCTAATCTAACGTAACTATTTATACTACGTAGGTCGTAGATGGTAAGTTCTGCGTACGAATAATTAGTAAGGAGTGGAGTGTTGTTCAGTCTGCATATTTTTTATACTGAAACTAAATAGTTAGTATCAGAGAGCACAGCGTGACATGGAAAAAAGTGACCTCCCGGTGTTCCCTCGAGGAAGGGCGGAATGATAGTTATTTAATGCCTCATCCGCATGCTGGCCGAGCTACCACATTTTTGTACTCATTAGTAAAAAAAGGCGTTAAACGTCGGTTACGTATACAATCCAAGACAATTACCCCGTCCGCACGTCTTTTTACTCATTCACACAAAACTTGTGGAGGCTCGGCCAATATCTGGCGCCAGGATTAGAAAAAATGTACCGACTATTTCTCCTAATTTTTGACGGGTTACAGCTAGTAGATTATATATTATATATCAAATCCTAAAATACACCGTAATAATATTCATTGTTTTATAATGACTCAACGCACACCAATTCAACTGCAACTTTATTGTAATGTCTACCTAATAGGTACAACTTTATTAATATGGAAGGCACATCTACCTAGTCACTATATGTATAATACACCTGACCTGATGTATCCACACTCTAAATTCATCCATAATTTACCTACCATAGACAAGTCATTAATCATTTATTTTCGGTAGCAACTCTTCTTTTGTCTTTGTCTGTCACATACGTGTGTAATAATCCAGGTAGGTATGTTCAATACATACTGATAAAATTTCATTTGTTTGAGAGACCTCAATAATTCACAAAGTGGTTAATGGATTCTTCAAGTACCTGTTATGAAAAAAAGTCTCTCAAAATGCCCCATAATGATTGGTCAAATTATTAGATTACCATGAATTCGTATAGTATGCATAGCAAAATCATTTTTGTTTTCAATCTAGATATGAGCAAATGATGGGCAATTGACAAACCCTTGTAAAAACGTTATGCATATATTATCCATATATCTATTTATAATACTACTAATATGATTAACTACTCGATCTTTTCCCCTGTAAAACAAAAAAAAATGAACTTTTTAATTCATTTAAATTTATACCAAATTTGACACCCTTCCTTTCCCCTTTTAATCAATTTCTGCTCATACCTTTCCTCTCCATCCACACTCCTTTGTTCAATACTTCCGTCATTCTCTTCGTTAAAAATAGATTATCCAAATTCATGTTTTCAAATATTTTATAGACGTATCTGTCGTAACTTCTCAATGTCAGACCCGTCATATTTACCAGAGTGATTATATACGTTTATTTATTTTAACGTATTTTTTATAACTAAAAATGTGTCGATTAAATATAAATCTGTTGATCAATAAATAAAAAAAAACACATTATGATGATAGATCAAGGCCAAATATATCGTTTGGTTCAGATTAGTTGGATGAAATCTGTAAATATTGTACAGAAATTAAGATAAATTCACACATACTAAATCTCATTTTAGATAATATGTTGTATGTAGCCAGCTCTCATTTTGTAAGCACTATTATTTTAATTTCGAAAAGCTCGAGAGCTAATATGCTATGAAAAACAATGATTACAAATCATCATTGTCTATCTCATTTGATTTCATATTTATAGCTGTTTTGACTTAAAACTGAAAACAATGTTTTGTGATTTAGACACAAAAATGGATTTCATAACTTGTGAGAAAAATGAACATACATTTAACATTGACAGCGGTCAACATTTCCTCAGCTACGGATCAGGTTTTTAACGTTTAAGATTAGCTCCACTTTTCTATTAAAAGCACAGTACGAATCAAAGTTAAACGCAGTGGAAATGTGTGGTTGACTAACATGAAAGTGAATTTACTTAGGTGGTGTAGGCATGTCGAAATTTGTACCACAAATCGCATGAATGTGACGGAAGCAAGGAGCGTTTACAAGAATAGGGTGGTCTGACATTCTGTCCCCTCTGTCTTCCCTGAAACGGATGCTGCGGGATAGATAGATAGATGGAGATATGTCAAATAAGTTTCTCATTCTTCAAATATTTATTCATAGTGGGTGAAAAAGGACATTTATTAAATGCCTAGCTTATGTCAGCACATTCTTCTCAAAAATACCACACCATGGTATTGTAAAAAATGTGAAGGACTCTGCCCAAGTTATTTGGTATTTAAAAAGAATTCAATAATAAATTTCGTTTGTACTAGTTAAAAAAATAAAGAATATGTTTGCAAACGCTTTGTTAACACTTACGAATTTATGAAATAAACATACTATATCTGATCTTTTGACCCTGAAACTTGCATCTGGATCATGTATTTTTTTATCATCACTAACCTTGATGAAAATAGCGTTCTCGAATGAATTAATATAGACTTGATGGAAATAATGAGTGATCAGTGATGATAGAATGTTAACAATGCTGGAGAAATGTGCTGAAATAGAAATCAAGGTTATTGGCATGGGGTAGACCCGCTAAACTATTTAGGTCATATAAAGCTATACGTACTTACTTTACGGGTCCGGTCCTCAGACCTTGCCATTCCAATGTGCAGCGACAGAATGTATAAAGAAATTATTGATGACAGAGATTTTAAAAATAGTCAGAGTGCGGATGAGTGTCGATTGATAACCTATGTAAAACATTAATATATATTTTTTTAAAGATTAGTGCGTTCTAATAAATAGCAATAACATACCCCCCAATATAGGTAAGTGAAAAATTAAGAGTATATTTTTTGATGCAATAAGTAAATCTCCATGCGTTGTGGTCTTCAATAAAAATAATGTTTTTAAGATTTATCGTAAAAATATTATAAGGCAATTTTTTTCCTGTCTGAAGTGTTATTTATCAAGTTATAATCTCCTTATGTGCATTGTTCCTAGAACAGACAAAGATAACGATTACATCTGTAAGTAATAGCGAAGACAATTATATTACCCCTGATACATATCTTTAAAAAAGTAAATATCTGCCTGCCACAATTAACTATACAAAAAGGCACCGCAACCCAAATATACTTTTGTGATCAATGCGGCCCCGAACATCTTTATTCTTCCTCAGTTGGGAAAAGCACCATTTTAATTGGTAATGAAAACAATTATCCTGACGACATTTTCTCCCTTGTTTTCAGAAGAGCGGCGTCTAGTTCGTCATGCAGAGGTGTCCTTACATCCACGAGATGAAAGAGAGACTGCTAGGTAATGAAATGATGGCCATGGAGCCAGCCAAGGGCCAACACCAGCATCACGTCATGGACTCCAATAAGGAAGTTCTAGAAATTATTCAGGACCCCGCGGTTGGGACCATTGTTAAGGTAAGAAAATTTAGTTGAGTTTATATTTTATAATTCACCCAGTAGGGTTGCAAGGGATATAATTATCATGATAAAAAGACTTGTGCCTGCGAAACAAAAAGGCCCCAAAACTTGTGTTTTTATTAAAATATTTTAATTGAGATAGCGAAGATAAAAAACAAGTATTACATATTTCCATTATGTTTACTGAATACTGATTGACAATAAGAAATAAAAAAATAAGTTTTCAAGAAGAAAATTCTATTTTGATGATGCGTTGATTTTTCTAAACACTGTATCATTAAAGTAGCTACAAAATAATATAATTTTGAAAGATGAGGAATGACAATTATTAGCTTTGCTTCTGGGTAGGTTATTGGATAAATATCGGATATATATCAATGAATATAATTATCCTGATAAAATTTAACCAAGTATTTTATAAGCACTAAAAATTGACATAAAAAAGTTGCCATTCAACAAATGTGTATTTTAAACGGTGGAAGATAACATCTTGTGTAAGTATATCCACTAAATACCGCTTTCAGTCGATCTGTCTTCTCGACAGACGAGACTAATTTTATTAATCGCTTTATTTATTTTATAAATGTTGTGATATTTATTGATCGCGATTCACGACCCCGAGTGAAAATAAATTTGTTTTTCCGTGACTTCATCAGCCATGTGTGAGGAACGTCACAAGTCCCGGATAATTTATTTATTTATTATTTTATTGATGTTTGTTTTAAGTAAATCTGCAGATTCATTTTAATGTCAGTTATAACATTATATGTTTATTTTATGATAAATAAATTAAATAATTTAATACTAAAGATTTTAAACCTTCGCTGAAAATTTTATTCGTACCCACTCCTTTGAACACATCTTTCACCAAGAATTGGTGTGTGCCATCAGGGATTTTAGGATAGTCGGATGGCATAGAAAAACAGCTACGGCTCATCCTGTAGCGAGCATTCGTAATCGAATGTTTGATTTTTTTATGTAGTGGTAATACCTACCAGGGGCGAAGATACTTGAATACGATTCCCAACGAGTCACCATTTGATTTAGGTTGATATAAAAATAGATAATGTCAATTCCAGCGTAATGCAATAAAAATATCATATAAAAATGTCCACGATCACACAGAAGCTTTTCTAGCTCACTGCGAGTGAACTGTATGAAAAGTGCATAATTTCATATCACTAACAAAAAAATATTAAAAAATCTAATAAATCAGACTAAATCGATAAGCCAACTTGTTTCTTTATTTCTTCATGACGTCATGGCGCAAGCGTGGTGTTAACTGAGCCATCTTCAGCTGTCCTACACTTAATCTTAAATCCTGAAAACTTGTAATGAAAACTCTTATATATATTTCATAGAACAAAGACATTGTTCGGTTGTAATTAATTATGCTATCGTCAATAGCAACAGTTGGATCGATATCAATTACTCCCAGGCCCAGGTACTAGACATTCTACTTAGTTGCTGCCAGCTATATTTAAAAATACACTGTAATTTATTGTACCATTTTCCATACAAACTGTTGATATTGTGTCCTTAATGTCATCAAATCACGAAATCTAATACATTAATGGGCCACAGGTAGTTGTAAAACTACTCGAACTGATAATATATATTATGTACGCGTAATACAAAGAACAAGGACCTACCTGATGTTATATAGTGCTTCTTCGGCTCGTGCTTTCGTGTCGGGTAGGTACTTGCCAAATTGTTGCGTTCGTGACAATGCTTGTAGCTTTTTATACCAAACATAATTTTACTATTCTAATAAATAAATAATCATTTACATAGATTCATGGCATACATTCATAGGGTTGCCAGGCGTCCCGATTAATCGGGATTGTCACCGGTTTTAAAAATGTCGTGTCCCTGTGTACCGAACGAAGCTTTCATGACGCCCAACCCAAAAGTCTCGTAATTTCTCTCGCACATTTTAAACTTTATCTAATGAAGTAATAATTAGCAGTAGGATAATGAAAATCATATGCTTCGAAAATAGCATTATGAGTTTCTATTTGTAAATGCTATTTTTGATGGTTGCGATTTTCCATAGCATATTGAAAATAACAATCGTCAAATATAGCAACCACAAATAGCAACTAATAATGCTACTTCTCAAATATGGTTTTAGGGAATGATATTTATTCTCTCAAAGAAGATATTTTATCTTTATAGACATTTTTAACGCTATTTTTTAAAATACTTAATTTATAAAAATAATGTTGTGACAGTACCTACGTCGACGTTCGAACTCGAACCCACGTCCACCGGAACAGGCGTCTCCAATCCCACTTTCTTTCATTTTTTCTTTATTTTTAACGATTTTTTCCGTTCTATTTCAGTTAAATTCGGATGGTTATGGATCACATACGAGTCCAGCTCACTCGCACCAGTGCACTCCACTTATCCACGATGCTGGAAGTGATAGAGGTTGTCCTCCAGGACCCTGCCTGGCTACCACGTGCTGTCAGTGTCAGGAGAATCATCACGGACCAAAGAATGCCAAGTAAGTCTTATACTTTGTAAGTTATTGTTAAAGAATCGGAATGCCTGTCCTGTTTACTTCTTCTAGATCTAGTTGTTCACACTCTCACTGCATTGATATTAGTTTTGTACACTCATTCACACATTTCAACAATTAATGGACGGAAATTCTATTCCACAATTTGGGAATATTTTTTGATATGTATAGAACGGAATAACTGTGAACTGACGGTTGAAAATAGTGCCATTTATTGTTATACGTGCGAATTTGATTTTATTTTAATGGTTAGATTAATGTTGTTTATGGTCTAAAAATGTTTGCATAATTCCTGTGTGTGTGAATTGTCCAGTGCTGTGTAAAATATGTGCCTCTCTGTGTTGTTTTGTTTTACCATTTTCTAATCAAGGCGCTTGGATTCTTATATTCCAATTGCGCTTCCCACCGAGAACAGGCAGAATCAAAATTTGTGAAAATATATGAGTTCTACTCATGAAGCACTTTCGTGAGATACCAAACACGGAGGTATGCGGTGACTGAATCCTATCGATCGCTCGGTGTCTTGAGCTAGACAAAATCTGACTTACGATCTGGATTTCTTTTCCAACACCCTTTCATACGATACCACACACTACCCTTGGATCCTCTTGAAACGCTTCTTTGTCTCTGGAGAATGCTGATCCATTTTTATAATACGGCAAATCGTATTGTCACCCAGTTTACGTACGTTTGCAAAGTTTCAAGTCTCTATGTAATCAGTATTTTGTTGAAAAATCGATTTCAAGATTCGCGCACAGATAAATAAACAAATAAACAACACGGTGAAGTTGCACTCGTAAAATCTTGTAAAAATTGTATGCCTTATTTATGATCTCTTCATCAATTGAAAGTACCTACCTGCTCAAAAGTCATTCACATCATAAGAAAAATCCGGAAATAATTCTTAATATCTGAAACATTTAACTACAAATCCAATTTATTACACTTACTGTTTAACGCTTGTATTTCAATCAAATTTCATTTCCTGTACACTTGATGTTATATATCATATGATATCATATATTGTATATCATGTGAACAAATCTCTACATCAAGAAGAACACTTTCCGAATGTATAAAGAGAATAAAAAATAGATTAGATAAATAAATAGGGTGTCAGGAAATGATAACATCCCGAAATATTCCGAGAAATGAAAGCCATCTGGAGAAATAAAAAAGAAAATCATAACATCACTCGTAGATTTTATTTATTTCTTCGTCATCATAGACATAGGTATTAAGTTCCCACTATTTAACACATGCAGTGCCACTTATTGTGAATAAGTTGTGACAACTTGTGGTATAAGGTGTCAGTCAGAAGAACGCGGAAATTTAGATGCACATCAATTGGACGCCGATTTTGGAGGTACGACAAAAGGACTCGGACATTTGGACACACAACAGTTCACAGTTGGACGTAGACATTTGGATCCATTGCAAAACACTTGTTAAATTTCTTTCGGCTGCAGGTAGGGATCTTAATGTTTAGAAGTAGGTACCCCAAAGAATTCCAACGCTTTGGAAAATTATAATACTTACATAAAAATATGTATTAAATTCTACTACTAGTACATGGTTGGCGTAGTTGGTTGAGGCGGCAGTCTCTCGAGCGGGAGGTGCCAGGTTCAAACCCCGGCGCTGGCACAGGCTTTTAGCCTAGTGCATGGTGTGCAGGAAAGTATTTGGGTTTGTGTATACAAGCCCAGATTCTTAAAAAAAAAAAAACTATTGGATTTTATATATCCCGATTCCCGATAATAGGGGTGAAACACACGATATTCTCTTTGTCCAAACATTTCTACGAATTTGTGAATGGGTGGCGAACCTCATGGTTGAAACGCGTCTGAAATTTCGAAAAACGCACCTGACTTTTACAGTAGGACACTTGAAAAAATATCCAAAAAGAGCAGGGGCCTATTTATAACAAGATAAAAATATTTATAAAAATAATCGATAATTCAACATCAAATAATGCATCTTGTATTAGGGAAGTAGATGTGGGTGGATTCCCTATGTAGTCTGCACCCCCTTGCATAAGATTCAATAATATCCCCCCCTCCCACTGCCCCGTGCACATCCCTGCAGGGGACGATCGATAAACCTCCCTGCTACATCGGAAATTATAATGTCAACACAGTTTCCCGTTCCTTATGACTTGCAATGTTTTATTTGTACCATTCATTCGAGTTATACTATCACATTATTTATATGTACTATTCACAGTGACGTGCCTATAGTTTTTTGGCAACCTAATCTTCCATCCATAAAATACAACGTAAAAAAATCTTGTGTCAAATATACGTAGGTACTCTAAAATATTTTTCATAAGAGCGTTATTACAGACTCGAGTACTTTGGTCAAGTTCTCTAGAAAATGAAAATGAAAGAAAATGTCAGTAAGTCATAGTCACGAAACTTTTATGAAATTTTCGTCGAAGGTATACGAGTATCATGAATTTACAAAATTGTTGCGAAAATCCGTTAAATCATACTATTGTTTCATAAAATAAACGAGATCTATACAAAAAATACAACAAACCAGATCTCTATCACGACTTTCGGCACTTATGCTGGATTTCCAACCAACTTTTTAGGTGAGGAATAGCGGAGATTGGAGCCACCTAACACAAATTTTGTATGAAAAATAATGATAAGTGGCTCCTGTCTCCACTATGCCTCACCTAAGAAGTTGGTGAAATCCAGCATCAGTCTAACACAAAATGTGCAGTTTTAATTGTACAGTTTTTAAGACATTAGAAATATCACCATTTTAGTTGACCCAGCGTTAGCTTCAAAGCGGGCGACGACCCTTATGGCACCATGGGCGCCCGCAGAAAATTTTCTAGGGGGGGGGGCAAAATATTTTTAGTAATGTTTTGATGTAGTTTAAATTCACTGTAGCGTATCTGTACGCTCCAGGCTGGCCAACGTTCTGTCTCTCCACACTTTCTTTATGCTAACACGAAGTAATTACGAATCGAACGAATTTAAAATAAAAGTAACACTGTTTGACTATTTTCAATCAATCCAGGGGAGATCAAGAGCACCCCTTGCCCCTACCTGCGGGCGCCCATGTATGGCACCCATATTTTCGCCTGTTATGCATCTTTCTTCTAAGTAATATTATAATCACATACCATCCAGTCTTGTCAATAATAACTACTTATGTAATAGTTGTAGGTATATAATATAATCATGTAAGCTGCGTATTATGTAAGTGTCCGTCTTTAAATTACTATTGTCATTTCCTGTCATGTCTATATTACATCCGGTCTCTATAATTCATTCATTATTATTATTATATTCAAGTAAATTCCTTGTAATCCTTATAATAATTAGTTTGTTGGTATATTATGAATACATAATTAAGGTGACCAACCGTCCTCCTTTTCTAGGTTCTGTCCTCCCTCGAAAAGTGTCCTCTTTTTTGTCCTCCTTTTTTACTTTTTCACATTATTATTATATTCAAGTAAATTCCTTGTAATCCTTATAATAATTAGTTTGTTGGTATATTATGAATACATAATTAAGGTGACCAACCGTCCTCCTTTTCTAGGTTCTGTCCTCCCTCGAAAAGTGTCCTCTTTTTTGTCCTCCTTTTTTACTTTTTCACATTTTAAAACTAATCTGTTAATCTCAAAACCACACGTTTTTTCATCATGCCATGAATTAACTAGTACTAGGTATATAGTTTAAAAATAAATTAAAATGCAATTGTTTCCTAAAAAGATTTGCCTGCGGCGCTAATTACCTTTACCTTTTGTATGTATGTAATTTGGTATGTCTTATGACAAACATTTCACCTGCGGCGCTATTTTTTTGATACACCCTTTATGGAAAACATTTTCAAGAAAATAAATCAAACAACATAGCGACCTTCTTCGCTGTCCCAAAAAAAAATTCGCCTGCGGCGCTATATACGCATTTTTTGTCCTCCTTTTTATTTTTAAAAATATGGTCACCTTAACATAATTATGATTATTATTGTGTCAGTTTTTGTGTTTATTTTTTGTCAGTATTTTCATAAATGGTCAGCATTTATTAATGCCTATTGGAATCTACTATTAATAATGGGGTCAACTTGAAAAATTGTAGCTTTAAGTTCGCCCTAGTGAACAATTCTGTAATAAAAAGTATTTTTTGTTAGACGTTTTTTCCATCTGGTCAAAGAAATAACGAATGTTTTTATTTATGCCTACAAAGTAAAATTGAACACTTACGTCGAGAATTCGGGATCTGTAATGCAAAATAAACAAAAAGTGTAAATACATTGTTAACAGGATCTTCTACTTTGAATAAATTGATTAACGATTTTAAAAAAATACCATTTCTAAAAAAAATCTCAAGGTACCTACCTACAGATTTTGATCAGTCCTCTACTTTTGATATTTCTGCCATAAGAATGTGCCTTCTTATTAAAGGAAAAAGCTGCTAGCTATAATATCTACTTAGATATGATCCTAAATTTTATTTTTCTATTCCTCATCTTACATTTCCCGAAAATCATATAAATCATATTTTTCATACACTTGTATGTAATGTGTATATCAAATTAATGTCACAAGTGGTTGGTTGGCAGATATTGCCTACGGCAATAAACCCGCCATTTGGAAGATATGTTTTCTTTTCAATAAATATTTATTTATTTATAACAACAAATCAACTTAAAAATGTTAATTATGTATACTATATCTACATCTGTTGAAAACTGTATTTAAATAATAGAGCGACATTACCGACATCTAGACGAAGGACAAAAAGTAATTTTCCGTGGAACGCTTTTCATTTTACCGCGCGAATTCAAAATGCCAAGCTCTTCACAGATTTATCATTTTGGTTCAAACAATTTTATGCAGTGGTTGTGGGTTGCCATATTCACAAATAATACCAAATATAGAAGAAAAGAAAAAGGGATCTTGATTTTACATTATTTTTCCGTAATTCCGTTTCATATACAACTGTTCCACTTACTGTTACAGAATATATTGTATAACACTTACAAATCTGATGTACGATTGTAGTCCAACGAACCCTAGAGAGCTTTGACACGTAAAGCGAGAAATTACAAATAAAATACATAATAAAAGTCGAACACTTCATAATAAGGGAAGTTACATTTTTACTGCTCATGCATTTCTCTCCAAATGCTCCAAAATACCTTTATAGTCGTGTGTAAATGAACTGTTTTCACGCTGAAACTGAAACGATCTCTAAAATATCCGGATAACAGGCTATTCCAGGGGCAATGTCATAAAATGTATTTTTTATGATATGGGATGTAAAAATCCTTTCCACATTCACTTTTACTCTTTTGACTCTAGGGTGTATTTTAATCCGTTACTATAAAATCTTTCACCTGAAGCAGTTGTGAATTTTGATTTTTCCTACGGATGAAAAACTTTTGTATTCCTATAACTTTTAATTATTAGTTTTTTTTTTAATTCACAAACAAAGGCCTTCGTCAACAATACACTCACTTTGCTAAATGAGGTGCTTGGTTAGCTGAAAGAGATCGCTGCATAGGGATATGCTCACCCTAGTGAACATGACTTATTATTAAAAATATGTATTAGGTTGTGAAATTTTATGTTAAGTATGTGATTTTCACTTAGAGAGTAAATAAATATAATATGTGCCTTCTGAAATATGAAAAAAATTGACATATTCGTAGGTACTTTTATTGAATTTTTTGTGAGACATAGTGAAGAAGGTCGTGATGTGGTTTGGTTTATTTTAAAATGTACATGATACTGTGAAAAATAAAATGTATGATTTTTCAAGTAATAAAAATATGTATAGTGCCGCAGGCAATTTTTTGTATGAAACAATTGTAATTTGATGGATTTTAATACATACTAATTTTAGAAAATTTATGCTGTGATAAGAAAATGTATAGTAATAATGTGATTTTTTGTGAAGTTTAATCATTTAGTATGAAAAAATATATAGCTATTCCAATCTCTATGGGGGACAGCCCCCCCTCCCCTTACGACGCCCATGTTTGGAATGCAGAGAACAAAATGCCATCATTAAATCATTTTGTCAAAAAATGGTTTACTTAAGTTGCTTATTAACGCACTGATATAATCATAGGTATCTCGCAAATTCTAATGTTCACTGAAACATCTATGAAGGAACGAGGAGTAAAATTATCTTAAGGTTTTAGAAGCTGTGAAAATCATATGATATTGATGTGGTTTAGTATAGAACGTATCCTTGTGTTTTAAAGTGTGGTGCGCGGGTCAGTGGGTCGCGAGGGGTCCTTATTCCAGCAAACATTATTGCAATATTATATAGGAATACTCTACTGTATTCATACATTCCTCACTGGAGTGTGCGCCCTGCATCCTACCTCTTCCAGGACCACCAGCATCCGCTGTATCGACCAACATCACTACACAGAAGCCATCATCTCTTCTCTCGTTCCTTCCTTACAATACTGCCACCATACATCTCTTTTACTCTTTCTCTCGTCTCCTCTCTCAATTTTCACATCTTCGCTCTCTAAACGTACGAACCGTTATCCTCTCAAAAGCATAGACGACTCGTAAAATCGTTTTTTTTTTATTTATTTTCTTGCAATTCAATAACAAAGTCACCTCAAGCCAATATAGGTTCTCCACGTTCATTTCAGTATCTCAGTTGACTTTTAACGGCGGAATTACAAATACAAGTGATTTTATTTCAAAACATTATTATGGTATCTCAGCTTACTCTTGATGACAGACGTAGAAGTACAAGTATATATGTATGTACATAATTTTATTTCAAAGAGGGTGGTTTTGATACGATAATGATGAATCCACAAAAATACACCCTCCCTTACAATAAGTACATTCGTCTAAAATTTAACAAACAACCCGCCTTTCGTGTCCATATTTTTGCAGGGAGGTGTTTTATTAATTTAGTTTTTTTTTTATTCATTACAGAAATCCTTTCCACTAGGTACAGGTTTGCTAAATCACTCGCAAACGGGTGGAGGCCAATATAGTAAAAAAAGGTACAAGTTGATTGTAAGATATTGCTTTTGCAATAAGTCCGCCTTTTGGCACACTTCCATTGTCTTGTTTTTGTAACTATGGATATTTTTCTTTGGCCAATAAAGATTTATTTATTTATTACAATGCAATGTATAAAAAACATATTGAAGATAAAGTGAAAAAACTAAAAGTTTGATTCTCTCACAAAGCTTGTCCGTGGCAAATGTAACTACTGTAAAAGAACTGCTCTAAAAGTTGTATTGAATAATGTACATATATATTTTATTGGGAAACTTTTTATTACTACAAATTACATAATTATTTGCATCTCAGCATTACTCTTAAAATTGTGGACGTATTACAACTCGTAATCTTACTTTTTTTTCTAATCGTGCCATTGCGAACTCACAACGGTTTTCTAAACCATGCTATCGTAGATTTAATGACTTATAATGGCAGGTTTTCGATCAATCGTGTAATAAAGATTATAAAATCCTTATTTAAAAAAAAAAACTTTCGAATATTCCACCTCTGTATGAGGTATTCTTCAATCAGCATTAATTAAGACAAAAGTACAGATGTTTGTAACCCTTTTTTCTATTTACTCTCCAAGTACCGCATACTTTTAATGTGGGGGAGAAGGTTGACAATAATATCGCAGTTAGAAGTCATAATACACCTCTAGTGAGTTGAAAAGGACATAAAAAGGAGAAGAATCCTTAGTTTTATTTCATTCCCCCACGTCCTTGATGTCACGTGACCCGCACCACTCCCACCCTCAGCATCCTTAACGCATGCGCACACGACGCTCACCACTCCTCCGACCCTTACCCATTAGGCGTCGCTCTTCCGGCGTCGCGTTACTCCTGCGATTCGTCTCTCAATATTATCAAATTCCCTTTCATCTGCCAGCTATACCGAGGGTACACTCTTTGTAAAGTTATTTTGTGCATTACGACGCAGTTCCATTACCAACGCACTTGATACCGACGCGTAAACAAACATCGCACAACTAATAAGTAATTAAAAAAGTTGATACATCCTTGTTGTATCAATTCAAAGACGTTGTTCCTAAAACAACATTAAAAATATCTTACAAAAACACCCTAATACCAATCCCCGTTGACTTAAAAGTGTTTGATTCAGTCGTTAATTAATTTTTGAGCTATAAAATCAAGTTTTTCATTCATCATATCAATATTATTCACTCACAAATCACGTATTTTATTTTCTTTTAATTTTCAGCGCAGGTTGAGGAATGAATTGATATTTTTTTTTACAACGAATTAACTAGGTACTAAATTTTAAACAAAAATAAGTGAATATATTTATCTGTGGAACTTTGAGATAAATATTTTAAAAATATTTATACCTACTTAATATTAAATTTCTAATATAATATTGTCGTCCATTGAACTTTTGGAAATCTGGGCAAAAAAAAACATTATATGGTTAAGTTTGTTGACCTCTGAAAAGAGAGGACGGTCTCCTCCTTTTTAGGAACAGAGTGCTTAACTATATAAATACGTATGTACTTTAATATTTAAACTCTGATAAATATTATCCAATCATGGGTAAAGATAAACATCCGGAACCGGAAGTGAAGGTGGCAACTGTGGATATAGAAGCTATAGACAATATGGCAACTCTACCCGTATCTCAACAACATCGTCAGCAAGGCAGTGACATCGCCCTCGCTGAAAAACACAATTCCGCCAACAAAGAGATGGAGTTGAAGGGCGTACAACCGAAACCAGCCAAAAAGTATATCAATTTTTTATCCAAATACATTTAAAAGTAGTTTTCTCATAGTATAGGTACTATTAATTAATATTTTAAGACATCTTATAGATTTCGTAGATAGAAATAGAATTTGTTATTTAGATACGCAAAAATAAGATATTATGTAGGTGTCTTTCTTTAAATTAAACAAATTTTATGGACATAATATGCGTAGGTACAATTTTTATATCCAATAAGTACGCCAAAAGTGTAATTTTTATTATTATAAATACTTACATATTTACTGCGTAATTAACGTGGCGGTCCTAGACTGACCTGACCGATTCTTGATTCTCAAGGACGAAGCGTTTTGAGTGAAAGAAATTGGAGGGCGTGTATGACGAATTGCGTGGATGTGACGGAAGTAAGAAGTGTGTGTAAGGGATTTATGTCTTCTCTTCC
Organism: Ceraclea dissimilis; assembly: GCA_963576895.1. Lineage (NCBI taxonomy): Eukaryota > Metazoa > Arthropoda > Insecta > Trichoptera > Leptoceridae > Ceraclea > Ceraclea dissimilis. The sequence goes on from OY756360.1 coordinate 19,970,876, forward strand.
TACCTCGCAAGAGATGCGGCCTGAGAGGACATATAGATATAGATTCCAAAATATTGTTGCTTAAATAATTCTCGTCAATATTTACTCAAGAGATCACAAGTTTAAAACATCATATAATCTTCTAAGACTCTTAGAAACCAAGTAATCCCAAAAACAAACCTAACGTTTGTTTTTGGGACAACATTTGCAGAGAATTTTATTGTTAACTTTTGGGACCATCGTGATTTAAGTCATCCACTCCAAATATTCAGAACAAAAATATAAACTTTTTTGTCTTACGAGTATGGCTTATATGAAAACATTTTCAGAATTTAATAACGTTTTTGATTGTAAAGAATGGAACTTATGTAGTTGTGTCTCTGTAGTTATGATATATGTATCTGACAAAAAGTGTTTTTCTCAGACAAAAACCACAAATTTCCATCATATCAGATTGTAATTCGATCGCAACAGTTTATCAAAGCTTTTAATCGTCAAGTAGGGGAAGTCCCGCTCTACAAAACCCATACTCATGAAAATAATTTAACGTTTCAAAAATATGTAAATCATATTCTGTAATGGATTAGGAGCCGTTGTATACTATGTTATTTAATATAATTTATTCCTGAGCCATGATTACAGTATCTGAAATGAGATCTGACTGATATCCACTGGCTTTTTCATTACAATTCATATTTGATTATGTCAAAACACAGAATTTTTAGGAACGCAGCAACTTGATAAGTAAATTGGACAGACGATATTTTCTTTACGGAACTTCAGACTAATTTTTTTACCGAATTTTCCCAGATAGCGCAATAAACTTGCAGCCAACTTAAGCGCATACATTCTTGCATGCCAAGTTTGTAACAAGTATTCGAGAAGTTTGCTAGTTTTCCCACTACAAGTTAGCTGCAAACTTGCATATTGCTTGCTGCTCGTAGCACAAGTTGCGTGCGGTTCATTAAAGGTTTCTATGACAAACTTGCCACAAACTTCTTGTACGTATAAGTTTATATGAGTATTTGTAATATTACTGTTGTCTTATTACAGTTTGTTATATATAAATGTACTTCTTCCACTATGAAATGCAAGTCCGGAAGATGCAATGCAAGCATCAGTAATGTATTTACCATCGACATAATATATTAAGTACTACCTAGACAGAGTACTGAATGTTAGAAGTGTAACAAAATTGATGCCCACAAACTGTCAAATCGTATGGAAAATTTTGACAGTTTGTGGGCAACGGATTCGAAATTTTGCTCTCATAGTTAAAAACGGTATTAGTTTCAACGTTATTTAGGACTAAAACGACAGTTTTAAAGATGTTTTAGTTTTTATTATTGATATCTTGTTAATAGTGTGAGCTTTGCGACTCTAAAATACCAAAAAGTGCCGTGCGTGAAATTGCTACACTTCCGTTCTATTGAAGATACATAGAATCAGATCTCTAGTACTTAATTTGTAATCTCTTTGGTATTTACATAAGTACTTGTATATTTTTATCCAGACAGACACTATTCTTCACCTTAACATTCACAATTCCTAATACATAGTCGATACACCTAGACTCGTTATAGCTCATCAGTGTCGTGTGTTGATAATAATAGAACATTGATGACAAACAATGCGACTATCAACTGCAGCGGTACGCGACACTTGGGCGACGTCACCTGGGCGACGGGTTACTATATAGTTTTGTTTTTATTCGACACCAACTATTATTGAGAATTTTCTCAATGAAGGCGGAAGATATCAACATTCACATAATAACTTACTCCCTTGGGGAGTTCGCATTAAGTTGTTATGTGAATGTTGATATCTTCCGCCTTCGTTCAGAAAATTCTCAATGTATGCCATCTGCGAGATGCAGACAAAAATCCAGTAATACCTAAATGATTTAAGTATATCCCTCTCACCAACTATTATTGTATGTTTAGACCGTAGCCACTTCTCAAAAAAGTGAAATTATCTGCAGTCGCCCAGGTGGTGTCGCGTCGCCCAAATGTCCCATCGCCCAGGTGTCGCGTCGTCCAAGTGTCCGTCGCCCAGGTGACCATCGCCCAAGTGAATGTGTCCGCAACTGCACTAGCACTGTACTATCTTTACTCATATGAAAAGTACACATAGATTCTGAAATTTACAGTCACAGTGATATCAACCGAATGCCTGCACACATTTCTATACTTCATTTTATTTTCATCATCCAAAAAGCAACGAATTTATCACTCATTCCCAGTAATGTACAAAAATATATATAAATATGCTTGCTCGTCTTTGATCCACACCCAGCACTTTCCCCGGGGAAAATTGAGTAATTAGAATGTCGAAATGAGCAATTATCTTCAATATAATTATTACTGTGAAATCTATGAAGTCTTCTTTCGGAGAAATTTGTCTTTACATTTCCTAAATACTCTCATTGGCGCTATTTTACATATTCAACAGTACATATATAAAATCCCGTTGTATTCTCGTAATATAAATAAATTAATAAAAAAAATTAAAAAAAGCTTTATAGCCCATATTTTCGTGTTGAATTTTCGGAGTAGGTAGGGCTATCTAGTCTGAGCCTCGATAACACTCTGGCTTTTCTGGATAAGACTCTTAAATTAGGATGTAGGTAGGTAACAACTATTGCAGCATCGTGGTATAATAATGGGGTACCAGTGAATGCTGAGTATGTATGAAAACCCATAACATTCTCTTTGCGTCAACATCAAATTGTAAATATGTCTATGGAATTCAGAATGGGTGGCGAAAAGTTCAAAAAGATATCTAAAAGGAGTGGGAGCCATAGTGACGTAGCGTGGGTTTCTGGGAAGTAGCATCCACTGCCCCCACTTATCTAGTCATATAAATTCGAAAATTTAGAGGAATTTTAAAGAACTTTTAGGCTGGAGCGGGACGACTAAAATTTTAATATTGATATGGTATAATAAGAGAAAAAATAATGCCACAGGCGACATTTTCTCGAGTTTTAATGAAACAAATGTGATTAAATGGATTTTTGAAATTTCTCCCAAAAATGCCCCCACCCCCCGCTCCGCTACTGGGGGACCATTTTTATTTTACAACATTTTTATATTTTTTTATTATAAGCACTATTTAGTTCGTTATCATCAGCAAACCATAATTTAGACATTTTTGTTTTTTGTTCATTTTCAGAACATCCCTGTTCATCATTATGAGTTTCATCTACGCCAAGCTTTTAGTAGTGATCTGCATTGCTTACGTCATCAGTGACGTCATCACACACAGCCTACCACTCTACTATTACGAAGGATTTTTCACTTACCTCTATGGCATGAGTATATTGTTCCTACTCTACGTCTTCTGTTTCCTGTTGCAAGGTTTGTATCCTCACACCCTTCAATTATTTTCTTTATTTTACCCATCTTGAATAACTCATATTATCAGTTTACTCTTTAAACACAGCGGCGGATCCAGGATTCAATTTTGGGGGGGGCTGAATGTCGTCACGTGTTAAAAATTACTGTCACTCAACGTTTGGGGGGGGGGCTAAGGGGCTGAAACCCCTTGATTTGTTGTATGTAAAGTACTGTCACTCATGGTTTTGGGGGGGGGGGCTTCAGCCTCCTAGCCCCTCCCCTGGATCCGCTAGTGTTAAACATCTATCATCTTTGACTTGATTGGTTGGATTCAGTCATTCAGAGTTGATGTCCTAATTAAAACCTCAATCAATGTGATATTTTGCACTTCATGCCACCGCACTTAAAGTTAGTGTAGAGAAAAATGTTTAAAATAAATAACTATCAAATTCATGCTAGATTTCAATCCATATGAAATGACTCATACAAGAGTGTTTTCAAATACATTTTTCTACGTTCGCAAGAGATGCCATCCTGGCTGCATTCTTGTAAGAAATACGCACAAATGTGCCACATGAGGAGGCGAGAATACCATGTACGATTGTATTGACACAAATCATCTTTGTGATAATGATTTGCTAAAAATCTACTTAAATCAGATATACTCGTAAATACTTGTTTGGTCGTGCTATTGTTACATTTCTGATAATGTGAATTAATCTCGGAAAGCCCCCAATTTAGAGTCACAAATTTGAAGCATGTTCATAATACTCTAATTTATTTCAATCACAATTTCCGTTTTTTTTTTAAGTCTTTATGGTCATTTCGCTAATTTCCCTCAGAGAGTACTTGCTGCGGCGGAGGAAGTCCACCGAAACCCAAACCTCCACCACCAGAGAAGAAACCCAAGGAGAAGAAAGAAAAGGAAAAGAAGAACAAGGAGAAGGAAAAGGAAGCCAAGAAAGATGCCAAGAATAAGGACAAGGACAAGGATAAGGAAAAGGAAAAAGACAAGGATAAGGAGAAGGAGAAAGAAAAAGACAAAGATGCTGGAAAAGAGAAGGAAACTAAAGCCAAAGATGCAAAGAAGCAAAGTAATTTCCAGGTAAGATCTCACGTGATTATTAAGCTTCTGTTTTGTACCTCTCTGTGTTTAGGATGTCTTCTTTAATAAAGCCTTCCATGGTGCTTATGTTGACCTAGTTGTTGTTACACAAAACATTAAGCTTGTCATACACAGCTGTGTTGTCATATAATGTAATGATTTAACTTTAACATTACATATAATGTAATGTTAAAGATAAATTTAACTTTAACATTACATATAATGTAATGTTTTAACGTTCACTATTCTCTTCACTTGCATATTTATTGTATGTTTTGAGTCGTCAGCTTTGCAAGTCGCAGTACCAAATTTTCTAAAATTTATCATTTTATGCCACGCTAATACGAAAATGGAATTCCTATCCGCAAGAACCACTAAAACACACTCTTATTTATCCATGTTTTAAGGCCTAGGATGATATCTTTAGCATTAGCTGAGTAATCGTCCTTTTCCAGACCCAGTTTAATTTTTCGCGTGTTCAATTACTTATGAGTATGACTTATTAACGACAAGCTTATTTGACATTTATATAAAATCCATTTCTCGGTTATGTTTGGCCAGCCCTCACCTTCTTTCCATGCCTATCATTATGAAGATGATCTTTTCAATAGCTCCTTATAATTGTTGAGTAGATACTTAGGTATGCATGCATATTACAGAGCATTCACATTTTACCCTATCCGCAAAGTTAATGACGTATGCAAAAAGAGGTACCTTTACCGCGACCGAAGGAGTTACCCACTTTCAATTGACACTAGAAATTTTAAAAAGGCTTGCTTGTTTTGTGTTCATAATAATGTATATTTTAATTTGCGCTTTTTTCTTAGCTTTACTTGCATACTACTGCCAGCCACTTGGGCTGGTCGTATGTCTCGTACCATCTACGACCTACAAGTTAAATGTCCGCCCACTTTTTCATCTTTCTAGACTTCTCGTTTTGGGCGAACATATTTTTTTAATACACCACATTATTCATTCATCGTTTAGCCACTAAAACGTTCACACAATTACATCAAAGTATGTAAAATTTACGGGCAGAGTCATGTTTCCTGCTTATTAGATGACTAATTCTAGATCTCTGGTATTCGATCAATTTATCACATTTTTTTTTGTTTCATTTGATCATGTCCTACTTCTTGAGATAGAATAGCTTCATAAAACGGCGCAATATAAATATATAAAAATTGTCCACAGAAGATATAGAATTCGGCATCATTTTGTCTTATGGCCGCCAACTTACCCTCTGAACTGACTTTAAATTGTCCTTAATTTCCATCTATTGATTCTTTATGCACTTAATCAATTTAACTTATAGCAATCACGAAACCTTTTCTTCCTTAATTGTATATCAATTACAGCTGTGTATAACAACAATCATTATTAAATTTTTAAAAATGCCTAATACATCACTAATTTTGTGTTTCGCGCTTATTTTAGAATGTTACAGTTATAGATTTTTTTATTTATAAAAAAAATGTTTAGGTGATTGTATAACTTTATTTGACAGATTAAAAAAATGTTCCGTCCCTTTCTACTTTCTGCCACTATAAAAGGTGCCTCCTTGTATTTTAAATTTCTGTATTTAAAAAGTCTTAGAACATGTTCACAACTGGCAATTCAAATATTTTCAAGAACTGAACGAAACATTTTCAATAATCTCTTTTTCGCATTCAAAAGTGTGCTATTTCCGTTTTATAAATCAAGCTTTTTGATTACAGTTTTTGTGTAACAAGAATGGTTGTCGTTAATTAATAGAATCGCACCTGTTTATTTATTTTCCATGTGAATAATTATTTATTTATTTTTTGTTGTGTTAAATATGTGAAAAAATTATATGTAATTTTACATACACGTTGCGCACCTCAAATTAAATTCTTTTTTAATATTTTTCTGCAAATTATTTCGCTTATTTAAAAATTAAATTATTTTATTAAGTATTCCAATGTTTAGTTCAAGATTTGGTCTAGGTACGCTATTATCAAAGTAGGTACTTTCTGATATAAAAAAACTATTAAGTATAAAAAATATTCGCAGACCTGCGCAAGTACAATTACAGTGGTAATGGTATCTATCTAACATTCTAACATGTGATTGGGACTGCTAAAATGTGATTCAGAGCCAGCACCTACTAAACATTTAATAGTGTACCTGATTAATAAAACTTTTCTTAGTTTATTACAATTATTATACCTAAGTTGCAAATCTGCATGCACTTTTTAGTTATCGCCCGTGGTATTTTCTTTTTTATTTTATGGGCAGGAGGTGTACCCGCGTAAGATGCGCGACATTGTGCGCGAACAACAACTGCGCACGGCGCCCTTGTGTGTCCCTGAACAGGTGAGGAGCATAAAACAAAATATGGCCAATACACACGAGAGATTCTAACGTGATAAACACAACCTACAACAATAAAATACTTCATAATAAGAGCTTACATTTCAATCACGGGTGCATGATAATATAATTATTATATTTTGTTTACAAAAACATTACAATCAGATGCAGTATTGTTGAGAGCACATAAGTGCTAAATCTTGTCATAAGTGCTAAATCTTGTCATAAGTGTTAAAACTTGTCACAAGTGCTAAAACTTGTCACAAGTGCTAAAACTTCTTGTCTTTTATTCCAGATCACTCGCATTAAATTTGTAAGCAGTTGAAAGATTTCAGCACTTATTTGCTCTCAAAAGAAAATTCGCTTTTTATATCATGCCTAAATGCTCATAGTTACATACGTAATTTGTGGAGATTTCTCATTTTGAAAATATGTTGGTGTTTGTTCGTATATTTACGTCGAACTGGAAAGACGCTTTTATTGCTTTTATATTTACGTAATGTCGCGATTTCTTCCAGCTAATTACACAATACACACGTTACACAGTAGGAACAGACTACGTAACGTAGTATTTTATTGTTTTGTGCGTGTGCGTGTAGGCATGATAAATTTGTTTTTTATTTATTCTTTAAGTGAACAAAGTACCTTTATACATATAAAAAAATGGACATAGTACAAATTATAAACCGTTGTTCACTAGGGCGAACTTACTTAAATGCGTGTGTAATTGCGCTGTCCAACCAAAAATAAACTATTTATGTATAACAATATTTTAAAAATTAATTACCATCAACACTATTTCACGTACAACGAAATTGCTAAATGAAAACTGCAACACAAAACAGATATTGTTAAAATTCAATGTCATTTTAAACTATTAAGTACACCATAATTTCTAATTGGATTCTGATCGGTAGACATTAATAAAAAATGTAGATTGTACATACATACCTATCAATATTTTATTTTCCAGAAAAAAATCGGTAGATACCTAATTACCTAATAATGAACGATTTTTGTTTCACCCCATTTCACAATCACAGTTTGAAAGAAATTCATGCAATGCCATTTTAAGCACAAAAACTATTTTAATAAAAAAAAAATGTGCAGGGTGCTTTCATGAGTGGCAGGGGGTGCACCGATCAGATCTTCTCCCTACGGATGGTCGTGGAGAAGCTTCTGGCTAAACACCAGAGGCTCTTCTGCGCGTTCGTGGATCTGGAGAAGGCATACGATCGTGTGGACCGAGAAAGACTGTGGCGTGTACAGTCGGAATATGGGGTGAGCGACCGACTGATTGGCGCAATCGCGTCTCTATATACGGAGAGCTCTGCTTGTGTCAGGGTGAATGCTGCGTTGTCGCAGTGGTTCACTCTCACAAAAGGGGTTAAACAGGGTTGCGTCATGTCGCCTTGGTTGTTCAACCTGTTCTTCGACTACTGCATGCGTCCTCTGAATGAGCTGAATGTTGGTGTGGACCTAAATGGAGTGAAAGTATGTGCGTTAATGTTTGCAGATGATTTAGTGTTGATGGCTGATGATGAATGTGAGTTACAACGGATAGTATCCTGTGTGTACGAAAGCTGCGATATGAATGGTATGAAAATGAATGTAAATAAAACGAAAGTATTAGTGTTCGAAAGAGAGGAAATAAGGACAAATTGTGTGATAAAGGTTGGTAATGGAGCAAGTGGATGAGTATGTATATCTGGGAAGTTTGTTTACTAGAGATGGACGCTGTGATGGAGACATTGAAAGAAGGAAGCTGGCCGGTACTAGGACGAATGGTGCGCTCGGTCCGATTGTTAGTAGTAGCAATGTGTCTATGAAAGCAAAAGTGCTAGTGCACAATGCTGTCTTGGTGCCGACCCTGATGTATGCTAGTGAGACGTGGACGTGGATGAAGAAGGATGAATCAGGGTTGAATGCAGTAGAAATGAGGTCATTAAGAAGAATGTGCGGGAAAACGCTGAGAGATAAGATAAGGAATGAGGTTATTAGGGAAATGAGTGACTGCAAGACTGGTGTAGTGACAAGAATGAAAGTAAACAAACTAAGATGGTTTGGGCATGTTGAGAGAATGAATGATGACAGGATGACAAAAAAGATATATCTGAATGAGCGAAGAGGGGTGAGAAAGCGCGGCCGTCCGAGACTGACCTGGTCCGATCATGTCGACCAGATCCTCAAGGATGGACGCGTTTTGAGTAAAAGGAATCGGAGAGCGTGTATGACTAATTGCATGAATGTGACGGAAGCTAGGAGTGTGTGTAAGGATAGGGCTGTCTGGCGCTCTGTCCTCTCTGCCTACCCTGCAAGGGATGTGGCGTGAGGGTATAGATAGATAGATAGATAGATAAAAAAAAAACGTAATAATCTTTCCATTGAATATTTTGGAATAAAAACACAAGGTAGGTATTACTATTTATTTCGAAAAAAAAAACGCAAATCATTTTGTCAAATATTAACACGAAATTCATCCAATAACCCGAAGTTTGCTAATCTCTGTTTCAAGTTTGCAATAAAAAAAAAAACAATTAATCTCTCTAGAATGTGTATGAGCCTTTTTGTATTTTGTACTGTTCCTGTTTGTGTATGTGTTTGCTTTTTTATGCTTCTGTGTTACATTACTGTACATATTATATTATTATTGGATGATAGACGGGCGGTATAAAAACTGATAGGCGGTTAGTGTCAAAGTGTCTGTCCAATTTGTTTGTAAACATATTTATTGATGTCAACATCCACTGATCAACCACCCTGTTCCTCAGAAAATGCTTTTGAAGGGTGAGAAGGGTGCGTGTTGTTGACAGCTTCATTGTGTGTATAAATAAATAAAATAAATAAATAAATAAATTGTTATAAAATAAATAAATAAATAAATTGATAAATAAATAAAAAAAATGATGAAGAAGAAGAAGACGAGCTACCTTATACTCGTCATATTATACACAATTGTATCTAACTGTTTAATGGTCCTTTTACGAATACATTCATGACGTGACGCCTGTAAACTTCGAAGAGGTATTTCACACATTTCGATGATGCCCCCTATGCAGTATTTAATATCTCATTTTTACCTATCATTTGAGATACATTTCGTTTGCGTGGGGCCTGGTTTTTTTTTCACACTAAATGAGCATTCTCCTTTCAATATACCTATGGCATTTCTCCTTTCAGAGCATTCTCCTTTCAATATGCCTTGGATGATGAGAAGGATGAGTTTTGGAACTTAGTGCGGGAGACAGCGGATAAAAGAAGAGCAAATGAAAAAGTAATATTGGCAGGTGATCTGAATGGTTGGGTCGGTGTCAGAAGGAAGAATTTTGAGAGAGTGTTGGGATTGCATGGCGATGATAGGGTGAATGATAACGGGAAAAGAGTGTTAGAAGTATGTTTGGAGTTGGATCTCTTTGTGGCGAACACATTCTTCGCACACAAGGAGATCCACCAGTACACTTGGCAAAGAGAGAGAGTTGATCGTATTGAAAGGTCGATGATTGACTTTGTATGTGTGGACTCTGAGCTCCGGAAGGCGACAAAGGACACCCGGGCATTTCGGGGCGCCGGACTGTGGACGGATCACTTCCTTGTGATAACAAGGATTGATCTTTTCTCCGGTTGGCGCTCGAGGGCTCGGAAGTTGGAGCCTGTCCGGAGAATCAGGGTCGAAAAACTGAAAGAGACGAATGTTAGGGATGAATATGAAAGACTGACTAACGAAAGGCTAGAAGTACATGATGATGAGGAACGCTCGACGAGTGAACTATGGAATGTTATGAAGGAGGTGCTAGTAAAGAGTGCAAGAGAAGTATGTGGAGAAGCGTTGGTAGGAAGGAAAAAAGGTGATGCGTGGTGGGATGATGAGGTGAAGGATGCTGTAGTGAGGAAAAAGAAAGCGTGGAATGATGTGCTTGGTGCGAAACCAGATGATGGAGGTGAGAAAGAAAGAAAGAAGAATATATATAAAGCGTGTAGGAAAGAAGTGAAAGAAATGGTTTGCCAGAAAAAGAGAAAACTTGAGGAAGAGGAATGTATGAAATTATCGAGGAACGCCGAGGAGAATTTGAAAATATTCTGGAAGGAAGTAAAAAGAAAGAGATCTGGAAGTGAGAAAAACAGTATGAATTGCATCAAAGATAAGAATGGTGATTTAGTGATGAATGGAGAAGAAGTTGTTGAAAGATGGAAAGAATACTTCGAAGAATTGTATGAAAGTGGTACTAGTACAAACCAGACGAATGTAGCAGATAGTATGAATGTAAATATTGCTGAGGACGAGGAAATACGTATGAATGAAGTTGTGCTTGCATTGAAAAAAGCAAAGAATGGTAAAGCTGCGGGACATGACTGTGTGGCCATAGAGTTCATCAAGCAAGGTGGCCCGAAGATTCTCGAGTGGTGCCTGAGGCTCTTCAACTTGTGCTGGGAGAGTGGCTGCACTCCTGAGGATTGGAGGAGGGCAGTCATCTGCCCTTTGTACAAGGGGAAAGGCTCAAGGTTGGAATGCGGCAGTTATCGGGCTATCAGTTTGCTGAGCTCTGTGGGCAAACTGTATGGAAAGGTATTGATTGAAAGAGTAAGAAAAGTGACTGAAAGTAAAGTATGGGATGTGCAGGGTGCTTTCATGAGTGGCAGGGGGTGCACCGATCAGATCTTCTCCCTACGGATGGTCGTGGAGAAGCTTCTGGCTAAACACCAGAGGCTCTTCTGCGCGTTCGTGGATCTGGAGAAGGCATACGATCGTGTGGACCGAGAAAGACTGTGGCGTGTACAGTCGGAATATGGGGTGAGCGACCGACTGATTGGCGCAATCGCGTCTCTATATACGGAGAGCTCTGCTTGTGTCAGGGTGAATGCTGCGTTGTCGCAGTGGTTCACTCTCACAAAAGGGGTTAAACAGGGTTGCGTCATGTCGCCTTGGTTGTTCAACCTGTTCTTCGACTACTGCATGCGTCCTCTGAATGAGCTGAATGTTGGTGTGGACCTAAATGGAGTGAAAGTATGTGCGTTAATGTTTGCAGATGATTTAGTGTTGATGGCTGATGATGAATGTGAGTTACAACGGATAGTATCCTGTGTGTACGAAAGCTGCGATATGAATGGTATGAAAATGAATGTAAATAAAACGAAAGTATTAGTGTTCGAAAGAGAGGAAATAAGGACAAATTGTGTGATAAAGGTTGGTAATGACTGTCTGGAGCAAGTGGATGAGTATGTATATCTGGGAAGTTTGTTTACTAGAGATGGACGCTGTGATGGAGACATTGAAAGAAGGAAGCTGGCCGGTACTAGGACGAATGGTGCGCTCGGTCCGATTGTTAGTAGTAGCAATGTGTCTATGAAAGCAAAAGTGCTAGTGCACAATGCTGTCTTGGTGCCGACCCTGATGTATGCTAGTGAGACGTGGACGTGGATGAAGAAGGATGAATCAGGGTTGAATGCAGTAGAAATGAGGTCATTAAGAAGAATGTGCGGGAAAACGCTGAGAGATAAGATAAGGAATGAGGTTATTAGGGAAATGAGTGACTGCAAGACTGGTGTAGTGACAAGAATGAAAGTAAACAAACTAAGATGGTTTGGGCATGTTGAGAGAATGAATGATGACAGGATGACAAAAAAGATATATCTGAATGAGCGAAGAGGGGTGAGAAAGCGCGGCCGTCCGAGACTGACCTGGTCCGATCATGTCGACCAGATCCTCAAGGATGGACGCGTTTTGAGTAAAAGGAATCGGAGAGCGTGTATGACTAATTGCATGAATGTGACGGAAGCTAGGAGTGTGTGTAAGGATAGGGCTGTCTGGCGCTCTGTCCTCTCTGCCTACCCTGCAAGGGATGTGGCGTGAGGGTATAGATAGATAGATAGATATACCTATTTTCTTACGAGCGCATGAAATTTTGAAAAAAAAACATTGTATTGAAAGTTGTAAGGATATATTGTATTGCACGAGCATGTGTATAAAATGTTGTCAAAACCCAAATAATACAAAATTAAACTTAATTTGTATATACCTAATCTCCTATCTCATAGGTAGATTTAGATAAGTTGAACGATGGACACATATTTTAGTAAATGACTATACCTCATTAAAAAATCAACCAAAAAATGTGAATTAAGATGGTGCAAATAATTTTATTTAAATGTATTGTAAAATAATATTATAATTATAAATATTATACTGTCTTATTGTATTGTAGAAATAATGCACTGTATTATTTTACACTGTTTTTTATTATATTTTTATTGCATGTGTGTTTATTTTGTTATATTGTATTTACTCAGCCACATACAAAACAATACAAAAAAATGTTTAAAAATGCATTGATTCGTGTAAATAGAACATTTTTTTTAAATCTCAACCATAGACAAAAAGAGACTGATTTAAAATATGTAGTGATTTCAATTACGATTAAAAAATCTTTCTATTTTCGTTTCAACTTTTTCAAATGCTGAATGAGACTAATGTTAGCGCGAAATAAGAATAACGTAAGCGACAATGTGAATTTTACCATTTTAAGAAGAGCCGAAATATTTTTTTATTCAAGGATTTTCCAAATATTGCGATTCTAAAACAGCCAATCTGTAGTCCATATTTCATCTATCACTGTATTCAGTTTCAAGACGATTCTCTCAGTATTGGCCGAGAACAATTCAGAGCACCGAAGCCCCCTGACAGCATATAGGACCTTAAATGGATTTAGCTTGTCAAAACGTTTTCAGCCAGCACTTATAAATTGATGTATAGTATTGCCATATAGTAATGTTTTCACAATTCATATCATTATGTTGATTCAAAGTATAATAATGTTTTACAATGGTGGGAGTGCTTCACATATTTTTATCCAAAACATCATTCATTCATCTTGTATATAAGACAAGGTTTCACTTTGGGTTTCATCATCAGACCTCCTGATTCGCATTTATTATAGCGGTTTGTTCTCTTTTGTATTGTCTTTAGGATATTGTGGAAGTCGAGGCTCAGATTCCCCAGCGTCAGCACCGCAGAAGAAAGACAACTCAGAATGATCACAGCCATGGAAGTTTCTTCCTTCGTATTGGTGCTATTGGTAAGGAATTAAATATACAATCCTTTATGTATGCTAGTGAGACTTGGACATGGCTGAAGAAGAGTAAATTAGGGCTGAATGCAGTGGAAATGAGATTGTTAAGTAGAATGTGTAGGAAATCAAGGAGACATAAGATAAGAATTAAGGTTATTAGAGAAATGATAAATGCAAGACGGGTGTTGTGTTGTGACTAAAATGAAAGTGAATAAATAAGTTGGTTTGGGCATGCTGAGAGAATGAATGACCGAGAACAGATCCTCAAAGATGGATGCGATTTGAGTAAGAATAATCAGAGAGGATAATGGAGATTTCCTAAATGTGATGGAGGCTAGGAGTGTGTGTAAGGATATGGCAATCTGACGTGCTATACTTTCTGCCTACTCCACAAGGGATGTAGCGTGAGGATATAGACAGATATAGAGCTTACTGATTTCACTAATTTATTGAAAACATTATCAATTATTATTTTTATTACAGCTTTTGGACTCGGTACAATGATCTACACTGGACTGGAATTTGGCACATTCTTTGAGGTTCCATTCACTTCTCCCTGCCATCAGATTCTACGAGGAGTCAATCCACTACTCCAGATGATCTTCACCTTCATGCAAATGTACTTCATCTTCATGAACTCCAGAGTGAGTAACGACTTCCAATACACTCAATTTAAAGTCAAGATGGTGGATTGTCATTCAGTGTTGCCATTGTGTCATAAATTGTTTAAATATTTTATGCTATGATTTTAGAAATCACAATTTATATTTTGGGACATTGGATTTTCTGTATGTCGTAGTTGAATATAACAAGTAATTACTTCAAATTAAATTCATAAGTAATTACTAATTACTTCAAATACAGCAAAGGATGGATTTTCCATCAGGTTTAACGTGATCACTTTACATTTAAGTAACATTTACATATATTCCAGCCTACCATCTGAATGTTACTTAAATGCAAAGTGATCACATTTAAGTACCCGACGAGTAGTCATAGCATGATGGAAAGTCCATCCTTGGCTGTAGGTATATTTGTTGAGATAACTGCTTTTTTATACTGTTTGTCCAACTATTTACAAATTGTTAACAAGTTCAATGGCCTCTGTGTGATATTTTGTAAAATGATCCAACATCGGGCTATTAAACGGGATTAATGTAATAATGTTATGTTTTTCTTGCAGTTGAACATCCATCGCTTCAAAGTGATTGCACGTTTTGGTCTGATGCATGTCATCGCAACTAATCTCTGTGTGTGGATCCGTACTCTGGTGTTGGAGTCCTTGAAGGAAATCACTTCATATCATCTGAAACGCGGAAATCAGCCTGAGGATGGAATCATTTTAGGTAAAACCCAAGGTTCATTTGTATGTCCACTAAGATGATTTGGGCATGTTCAGAGAAAATAAATGACGACAGGATGACTAAAAAGATATATTTGTGTGGCGAAGAGGTGAAGGAACCCGAGACTGACCTGGACCGATCATTTTGACTGGATCTTCAAGGATGGAGGTGTTTTGAGTAAAATAAATCAGAGAGCGTGTATAACATATTGCATGAATGTGATGGAGACTAGGAGTTTGTGTAAGGATATGGCATTCTGTCGTCTCTGCGTACCCTGCAAGGGACGAGGTGTGAGGGTATAGATAGTAAGACTATTGAACTTCAAATCATGCATTGGTCCAAGTAATGTTACTTGCCTAAGAAACTCGAATGTAATGGTAGAATTAAATGATATTATTTCTTAAATAATTTATTATATTTCTAGAGAGTATTCGTCAGCACTCGCTCCGCAACTCCGGCACAGTATTGGGTATTGAGGTTGGAGGCACAAGGGCCCTGCCTGTTGGAACTACTCCCTCTACAACCACAACAGCACTCAAGGATTATGCTTACAGAGCCTTTGCCTTCACCACTATACCAACCACCACCACGGATATTCCAAGTAAGTTAGGATTACTTTATAGAAATACTAAACAATAAAACATGTCAGTAATCCATTTACACTGTAGTAGTTGCTGGTAGCAGTTACTAACAACTAAGAATTAAATTTGGTAGCAACTTAATAAAGTGTATCACCTATAATACTGTTAAGTATTTAATTAATGAAGCTACAATTGTTTTTTTAGAATTAACAGATTAATTTTCTCCCTTGCAGCAATGCCGGGCAAAATAGCCAATAATTATTTTATGAAAACACCCGCCTCTACGTTGGTAAAGAAAATAACAACCGTTGCGACAACCCCCGATCCGTGGTACAATGCCCAGCCCGATATTAATGATCCGTGGGTGAATGATGATCCGTGGACAACTCCTCCAACCAATCCTCCTACCACCACCTTGGCTCCTCTTACAACTGTCACAACTCAGGTGACCACTGCTGTGTCCACTGCATTCCAATGGGTTTATAATACCTTCGCTCCTGTGGCTCCCATTTCAACAACGCAATCTCCTCCCCCTCCTGAATCGAACAATCCGTGGGGTTTTAATATTAACAATAACTTGTTTGAGACTGATAATGGAGTTCAACCTAACTCAGGTTGGTTTAGTCAAAAGTCAAATACGTACTTAATGTATCTATGTGTAGATGTCCCGTACGCTTAGAGAAAGAAGCACAAAGCATATTTCATAATTGTGTACAGAACGAAACAAAAAAGAAACATAATCATGAGTTTTGACAGTCTTAAGATGAGATGCAAAAACTTTGAATTACAAAACTCTTGTGCATTTACTTTGATGTTTACTTACAGTCTGCTAATCGACAAGGGCGCCGCATGTAGCTTTTAAGCAGCCATACTGGCAACATTTGAAGTGTTTCAAAAGAAATGTCACTGTGGCCAGTAAACAAAGCAATAGTTCCAGATTCATTAGAGACCACTTTTTGACAGACTGGGTTATCAAAACGGCATCCATTTTGTTAAATTTTATCAAAGTTTTGTAACAAATGTCAAAATCCATATTATTTTCTTACAAGTGTTCTATACAAAATGATGAAATAATTGCTAATCCTAGCTTTTGTATATGGGGCCCATTCTTTAAATATTTTGTTTATTTATCCCTTTAGCTTGGACAGCCTGTCTGTAGTTCTTACCTGCGCATTGTAAACTTGTTGAACTTCTTTTTTTATTAGGTTGGACGTCTTGTAATCTTTCGTTATTGCTAGTATTTCTATGTCATATTTTAGAAAGTACCTGCCTACTTTTATTTCTTGGTTTCCTTCATTTTTTTATTTTATGTGTATTCAGTTGTAGGTACCTAGTCGTTCGTTACTTTCTTGTAGAAAAATATTAGCATGATTAAAATTATTTTTTATAGATAACATTCTTCATCAACTTTTTAACGTAGTGAATCATTCCAATTCATAGAAATGGACTTATCGATAAGATGCAATGAAAGTTCGTTCGATAAAACTATTTCTTCAATCAATTTGTGATCAAATAAATTTTCTATTGTTACAAACTTCATTGTACCTTCATTGATATTTTTTTAGATTATGCATACAAATTATAATTTATTTCCCAACTATGGGCTCATTCAGTACTTAACGTTAGTCAGTGGTGACATTTTAATCCACCAAAACGTGGAGTAGTGAAAAGTCTTCTCTAACATTTATACTTTTTAATAATTACTCTTTAGATGTTGTTGCTTATCTACCTTCTTAAATGCTGTTTTCAATAATTTACTAAACCATGAAGTTATCCTATTCCCATTGAGCAGTAAGTTTATTGCCAATAACCTAACCTAACATGGGTTAACCTAACCTTACCTTGGATAATAAATATTATTATATACAAATACTTTAAACCTCGCCTTGGTGTTGATGACTTATTCATGCCACAATGAATTTTCTACACAATATTTCTCACTGTCATCAACAGACATGTTTCAATTAAACTTTTATTTTTCAGCCGAATCTCAATGGAACGCCACAACATCTGAGAACATTGATAACCTCTTCCCATCTGCTTTAGTTTCACTGTACAACAATTCTTATGACAACCCACAGAACTGCAATCGTATCAATATTATGGGAACCATTGTGCAGGACTCTGCTCCATATCTTTATCCATTCATTATTGAGTATTCTCTGATTGGCGCCGCTGTCATCTATATCATGTGGAAGCATATTGGACGCTATTCCAGGTGAGATCAGCAGACTTATAGACAATTGTTTTTTTAATGTTACCCGAAGCAGATATCTTTAGCCCGCAACTATTGTTTTCATATATTATATTGTGACTCACAAATTAAAAATTCCACATTATTTTTTTTAACACCTGCATAAATCTCTCAAAAGAAGAATTAATGTAACTTATATTTTTTTAAGGGTTTAGTTCAGTTAAAAATGTGTATCTCATTTGAAGAAAATCGCGTTTCACAAAAAACCACTCTGGTGAACCTAACCTAACAATGCACCAACCTAACCTAACAAATCTAATAACCTGTCTTTATTGATTATATTTTCCAGATATATTTCTGATGAAGACTTGGAGCATCGTTTGGAGGTTATGCTGTCTCGTCGCGCTGTCGCCATGGCTCATGCTCAGCAAACGGGTCGTATGGATTGTGTTGGAGCTTCCAAGGGTCTGTTCTTTGGTCTGCTCCTGCTCGTTGGCTCTCTCATCTGTTTGATTCTGTTCTTCGTATTGGTACATCATCCTCAACTTGGTCTACTCGCTATCTACTTGGCTGATGTCTCTCATTGCGTTCTGATGATTCTCTCCATATTTGCCATTATCATTGGCTTTATACGGTTAGTATACCTACAGGGGAAATCATAAAATATAATTTATTTACTTATATCTTCCATGACATAGTTTATAATTAATTTCTGGCTTGATTAAAATAGTATCCATGGGTGTTTGTTGAGACAAAAAATTGATATCAATTTTAATGGATTTGTATGGAACCACATACCAATTGGTTAGGTTTGTGTGAAATAGTTTTATATGGACTATGAAAATTCATAGATGTAATGGCAATTTTAAGCATACATATGTGTACGTATGTTTCCTTCCACCAAATGATTAATAATCACACAGTCATAAAACAAAATACAGCAACACTTTCAGCTCGGTAGTTCAATTCATAACCTCATGGAATGACTGAATTTTGCCCAATATTTAAGAAAGGCCTGGGCATTTTTCAGTTTACAAATCTAAACCATTCATGTTTTAGAATTCACCGTTCACATTCAGTCCTATGTTGTTTTATAAACAAATACTATCATAACGTTGCAAATATTTTAATCACTATTTTCACATTAGATAATAACTAGCCCTTGCATGATTGTTGCATGATGATAATTCAATTCTACATTTGTTTCAGTAGTTTTTGTTTCATGTTGTCATTTGTTTTAATTTTGTCCATTTCTAATTATAGTTTGTTTATATTTTGTTAATTTTCATTTCATTTTCACCCCTCCCCTCCACGCACTCCTTCCATCATTGCGTGACTTTTATTTTTACCCTTTTATATACATCATTATTTTTTACGTATCTGTTTATTATTATTATTTTCTTGTACACTATTACACAAACACAATGCAAATATGCAACCACATTCCCCATTACTTTTGACTGGGAATAAATTCTTCCACTTATTACTTCACACACACAAATCGTTTTCTCTTTCACTTACAAATAATTCATAACAATTTAATGTTGGCGTAATATATAAATATATGAAGTAGTGCCTCATCTATGACCTGGACCTATCGTTTACCTTCCCATTCCCATCCTGACAGGGTCCGCCATCTGAAGTTCCGCTCTGAAGAGCAGTCTGATCTGAACGACATCCTCTTGAGAGTCTCCGCCTTTGGTCTCTTCGTCTACGCAGTGTTCAGCGTGATTGCAGGAAGTCTGGGAGCATTCACCAAGGAACCCAATCTGCTAGTCATGATCACAGGAATATTGAGTGTTGCACAGGTAAGTTAATTATAGTTTCAATTCAAATAATTATCACCATGTTTTTACGCTATAATTTCAAATATTAGCAAGATTTCCTGCACATTATTCCGTCTTACGACTAAGATCCGGTTGCTCCACGAATAGTATCGTCGACTTGTAAGAGTAAGTTGATGAAAACCTTTCCCCAAAAAAAAGTGATGTGCTATCATAAGATTTCTTACTATCCAACGAGTAGAAAGTGTTTCCTGTTACCTAATATTGCTGTCTCATTAGCACGCATAACTGAAAGAGAAACAGTAAACAAAACGTTAGTGCGCGTCAATATTGTTAGTTTGCGATTACTGTGCATCATTGTCTTTGCAGGGCAAAGCATCTAATGTGTTTGTCGATCACTAATGGAAATGGTAATCTACTGTTACTGTCATGTTCCGAGCAACCTGCCCTAATAGTACAAAATTTTATATTATAATCATTGTAATTGTCCTCCATCAGGTTGTCCTACAGCTGCTGTTTATTGCTGATGTATCTCGCCGCCGTGTCCACCTCCCTGAACAAGACCGTACTAAACCCGCCAGGCAGGTGGTCACCTTCCTTCTCATCTGCAATGTCACCATGTGGCTCATCTACACATTCGAAACACAGAAAGTTGTCGCTAATCCTGTAAGTACAACCTCGTAAATTAATATAGAATTATGCTAGATACTGAATTCACCATTTAGAGCTAACTTCAGGTGCAAACTATTAATAGTAGTAATGTACTCAGTGGCTTCATACAGACCTAATAGAGTTTTGAGATTAATCTACAATTGTAATTTGATAAAATGGCTCTATTCTACAACGGAAACTCTAGATAAAAGTAAACTTAAAAGGATACAACTTCAATATTACATGATACTTTCCAGGTACAACTTGATTTCTACGGCTTCCTCGCCTGGGCCATAGTGCAACGCATCACACTCCCACTCTGCATCTTCCACAGATTCCATTCAGCTGTAACTTTAGCCGAGATATGGAAGACAAGCTACAAAGCACGTCTCGAGTGAATGCATTCACCAAACGCACATTATTCAACATCACAATATTGATATAATGTTGGTTAGGTGATGCACAATGTAATTATCTCTCAATTAGACGAGATAATCTCACATGTTTGAGTTTGAAGTCACTTATAACATCGTTTTTACAAAAATGACTTCACAATGGCTGATTGTTTTGTAATGCTTTTCGCTGACAGTCTTTGACATTAATTGTCAAATAAAGCTATTGTCCAGCGCATAAGTTATTCAAATAAATCGTTTTTTTAAACATCACAATGTGGAGTTTATTGTCATCTTGGATTAAGTACTAAAATATATTTATTATTAAGGAAAGTAGATATAAAGTATGGACAGTAACAATAGCCGTCATATGAATGGTATCCGCCATATTTTATATTCGAAGCATGCACATTTTCGCAACGACATTATATTATATTACTTAATATAATGTCTTTGCATTTTCGCTATGAAAAACAAAATCAAATATGGCGGGCACCATAGACATTCCTACATTTGACAGTTATTGGTGTTGCCTGTACAAAAGTATCGATGTTCCCTGTTTATTTATTCGATGTTGTTTGAAAATTTAATATGCTTTACTTTCTCCAATTTGAGAATCTCAGAGAAAAAACTAGAAAGACCAAATAATCTGCGAGAAAAACAACAATTTATTATCTACTCTACGTTTTAGCTTATTTTAAATAGTTTTTTACAAGTTTAATGCTCAATTTTGTAATAGATAAAGTGATTTGTAATTCATACAAGTTTTTCTAAATTTTACATTAGTTTACCTCAACATACAAAAGCACAAATATGTAGTATTTCTTAATAATATGTAGTTGGTTCATATTATGGTACAGTTGTACTTTGTCTAATTGTCTGAAACATTGGATATCTGACGATAAAATGAATTAACTTTAAAGTGACGTAAGTTAGCGTATTGTGATTTTAATTGACAACAAAATATAAAAAATGATTATTTGTATTTTTTCATAGTGTCTAGTATTTATGTATTATAATAAAGACTTTTTTCGTTGAAATAATTTTACATTATATATTTGATGAATGAATTGAGTAAGGAGAAAAAAAGAGAAAATTTTAATATCTGTTAATTTTTTATGAGTGATTTAAAAGCAGTCATTAAATTTATCAATATGTAACTATAATATATTGTACCTATGTATTCCACACTCATCTTAAAGTACTATAATTATAATATATATACGTACATGATATTATGTACCTAATATACCTACTACTTGTTAAGATTTCATAATATATTGAGTGTATGTAGAAGATCCCTATACAATTATTACATATATGTATTTATATATGTATACCCGATTGTGTTTAGCAACAATTAGCAGGCAATGAGTTGCCCAAAATTCTCATTACATACTTCAAACATTACATATTAGTCATTGTTTCATAAATTATGATAATATTTTAATAACCAATGTCCATGCAGATGTTAGTTAATGTAATTATATACAACAGCAGTATTGCCAACAGAAGCGTATACATTGTCAGGTTGCCAATAATAAGTCATTAAATTGACCCATTAAAAAGTATTTTATGGAAAACAATCAACATTTTCATTATCGTAAAATAAAAACATCAATTTACAAAAAAAACTTGCACCACAAATTTGTTTGACCAATTTTTTAATTTACTGATACGGGTAATATTTTAGGATTAAATTAAACTCAGCAAATCAGAGATTTGTGATAAATATTAAAATAATTCTTATAATATTACCATAATAATCCATAGATGAAAAATAAATATTTTAGAAATAGGTTTTGCTGAAAATATTTCATTAATTAAATAGAAATAACAATAAACAAAATATTAATCGAAAATTCACAATTACATAGCATTCAGCCTCGTTTCATAGTCAAGATATTTTTTTCAATTTTTACTTCCACGGATGTCGCAGCATAGAATAGATTGGGCTTATTAATTATTAACACAAGGCAGACGTTGAAATTTCTTGCATAATTAACAACACGTCATTTAGTAAGAGTATCACCTCGAGGGTGATTATATTCATGTCCGTCATCTATAGAAGAAACTATTCAAAGACTTTTGACAAGAAATTCCGTGGACAATGAATTCCAGGAGTTTGGACCAGCAATTGCAAAATCTCTGTCCTCATATATAGTTACACTCACCCTAGAACATACAGTCTGTCAAAAAAGAGGCCAATTTTCCAATGAGGGCGCTACTTGTAGTTTTTTAGTATAGTGGCAACACTTCTAGAATTTCAATGCAAATGTCATTATTGCTAGCAAACAAAATTGTAGTACCCAAATAATCTGAGACTGTCTCTTTGTCGTCGGACTGTACAATGAGTATCTTAACTACATTGTATCGAGCAGATTAAAGAGTGTGCTCCAAAGAGATTACATATAATGTATTTCGATTTTAAAATTACAAAAATCGAGATTACATTATAATATATTATGTCGCTGGTGTGCTCTGTCTATTCTATGAATTATCAGAAAGTTGTAAAAATTAACGATAATCGTCAACTGTTTTGTCATCCATAAGAAGGAATGAAACTAATGTAAGCAATTTAATAACATTTTTCTACTTATATACTTTTATAGGTATATTAATAGATGATGTGAACTTACAAACTTACTAAGATAATAGTATGGACGTAGTTATTCAGCTTTGCTTAAGTAAACTGTCTACATTATTTACATAAGGCGGGTGGAGTTAAACATTGAATAGGTAGATAATATACTATAATATATATCATAACCTAAAATATACTTAATAATTATTCAAATCTCTCTCAGTTCTTCCTTTTAATATCTCATTAATCCATTTTGATCTAACGTAAATATTTAATCGCAATCGAAACATCATGCTACAACTATATAAGATACTCCAATGGACTGATGTTGGTTACTTTTATATGAAAAAATCATTTTTCATCATTTAACAGCCATTACAATGTGTCATACTTACATGTTAAACCTAATTATGTACTATTTGATAACCTAACGGTGTGTTTTATAACGAAAATAAAGAAGAATACATGTTTTATTTTAAAGTGTATATATTTTGTATGGTTGCGTACCTATTGCTATGTGTACCTAATAGTTTTTATATTTGTGTAGTTATTTATACATAACCTTATTTATTAAAACTAAACACTGAAAAGAGACACAGATTCGAATGTACAATTGGAATACCAAGATGGCAGACAATGGAACAAAATTTTGAAATCTAATCAATAGAGGTGACAATACTGATTAGTTGCTATTGGATAGATTTCAAAATTAGGATAGAATGTTTTATTGAATGTGTCTCAATATGTCCAACAATATTACTAATAATTACCTAAGTTTAATATTGTATATTATGCTTATATTCCCAACATACTATGTGTAGTTGGTTAAGTTTTTATTTCAAATCAATACCAAATAAATTTACTTTTAATTTAACAATTTCCTATGCGAAGAAAATGTTAAACAAGAGAATATTATACTAATAAACTTTATTATTACTTACATAGTAATTATATTAATTAATAGAATATACATAAATTATAGATTGTCTCTAATTATATTATTCTAGTTGATAATGTATAGATATTTAATTATAATTATTCATTGTATGTTGTACATTATTACTATGCAAATATGTGTATTGATTTTGCTCTATTCTGTAACCCAAACAATGTTGCAATCCACAGTGGATAATAAACTGTATGCATTCAAGTAAAATAATGAAAGTGGTTTACTTATTTCACCGCACATCTCATAATTAGATGACATTATTTAATACAGTGCCCTAATCCGCCAAAACGAATGTTAGTAAAGTACAAACTACGGAGCACTAAAAAAAAATAACAAAATGCGGATTATAGGGTTGTGTACTGCCAGTGCGTAAAATTATTATTAGTTGTCGGATAACTTAGCTCAGGATTAGTAAGAGGGCGCTGTATTGTTTAAATTCCACCAGAACAGTTGAGGGTTGATTACTAAATATGATATTTGTTTTCTTAATATTGATTATTAATAAAACAATTTATCAATTTCAGTGCCATAGGTTACATATTAAAAAATATTTCTGCTGCTTTTGGTAATTTATAATTATTTATACTGTTATTTTTCATATCAAAGTGACAACAGACATAACGCATAGCGATGGTTGTCTCGAGTGCAAAATGCATTAACATGGTATACCTGTTTTAAAATGTAAGGTTATGTTGATTCTAGAAATTCAATTGAATTGTGTCTAACGATCTACAGTGAGACGAAAAGGAAACTATCTTTATTGTTTAATATTCAGATTGGCCAAAGAAGTTTTTTGCTGTATAGTAATTTTCAAACAGTCAACCCCAAATAAAACGAAATCATACCTACATTTTTAAAATATTTTATCATTGGTCATACCAAAACATAGTACGTATATAATATTAATAACTTTTTATCTACTATTTCATTCATTGATAGGTTCGAATTTAAACAAAACACTGCCAAAATTATGACTAAATATTACAATTTTCCATCTAAATTTTACTTTATATTATAATTAATGTGTTCGTATTTCATAAGTCATTATGTCAATATTTATCATTACTATTAGATATCCAAATTATAGCATTTATTTTTATAATTTCACGCTTTATGTTGAACGTATTTCGATTTTTGTAATTTTGAAGTCCTCCTGTTGACACAATTGTTTGATATTTGAAAAAACTGATAGTTTGGTTTTATTCATACATTATATAAATTTAGGTATTTACTAACATTCAATTTTAAAGTACCTACCTACCTATGTATTTGTGTAATACTACAAATAAATAATAAAAAAATAAAAGTGTGTTTTTATTTCAGTCCTTTCTTTACACTTTTTTGATTGTTATAACTATGTAAATTTGACGAGTCCAAGTGCCCGAAATTAGGGCCTAGGGACGATAATGAACA
Source organism: Ceraclea dissimilis (assembly GCA_963576895.1). Classification (NCBI taxonomy): domain Eukaryota; kingdom Metazoa; phylum Arthropoda; class Insecta; order Trichoptera; family Leptoceridae; genus Ceraclea; species Ceraclea dissimilis. The sequence goes on from OY756360.1 coordinate 19,996,584, forward strand.
ATAAACTCAAACATCTTGCAATAACTATGAGCCTATTGTTATTCAATGCATGAATTATTCCCCAAAAGAAGTAAGAAGTGCAGGCATTGATTTATCTTTAAAGGAGCATTTTTCAAAATGGTTTTACTGCAAAAGACAAGTTATTGATTAAATGTGAAGAAAGTAATAGCATCACCATTACTGAAATACGTGGTAACTGGAATCAAACAAGCAGTGAAAATTATCTTCATATATCATTTCGTATTGCTTGAATATATTTTTTTAGTATAATTTTCACTCCCCTTTTCATAACCAATTTAAAATGAATTAGTTATTAAAATACCTGCACAATTTTGGCTATCCCTGCGTAAATTGATAATCTTTTAAAAATACCGCCAGTTTGTAACTTGTCAAATTATGGCAACATTAATAGTTGTGCCATAGAAAAAAAAATGCTAGGCGTTTCTATTTTTTAACTATGGTTTACGACGTTTACGACAGCTGTCAAAAGCGGCATCGGATTTGTTTGGTTATTTGGATAAATTATAAAAATATTGGTTAAAATCTGCTAATTCAGTATTTTATAGCGAAGTTTAGACATTAATTGATTAACCATGACTTCCTTCATCGCATGTGATAGTGATATTGTTCGTCTCCCCCTCAATTCTGAAAGATTCTCGTTTGGCAAATGGACTATTTTGTATGAAAAATCCCACATATTAGCTAGTATTTGTCATACACTAGAAGCGTGTGAAAGCAATCCAGATACATCATGCCGCTTTTGTTAGTAAGTATCTTTTGTTTAACCCAAATATTTAGGAACCATTGGGCTATTACACTATTGGGCCCCCACTTTTTGTCAAAAAAGATTATCTTTTCAAGAAATGCTAGAAACTACATATTATTTCGCTCGGCTCAGCTGCGGGTAGGGCCGTACGCGTGCACAAAAAGTCAAGTGTGTTTTTAAAAGATTTTATCATTCACAGATGAATGCTAATCATGTTTCTACCCTTTTAAAACAGAATAAGCTTGACAAAAAGTGGGGCTGCAGTAGTTCCAGTATTAATTTATTGTGTATTTAGAAATTAGTATACTAAACTAATTATCAAATACCATTTATTTGTTTTAGTTTTAATAAAGAATTGAAGTTCCCTCACATGCCAGATATGGTATTCCCCAGCAATAAATTGACTCTAGAATGGGCTGGAAATAAAGATCGTATAGAATTCACTGCCCTGGAAGCGTTACGCTGTGTGGACATTGGCAGAGAGCCTGTCCAGGTCTCCTGTGCTGACGAGTGGCAAGAAGCAAGGTAATGTTTGTATGTCTCTAACACTATATGTTCCGTTTGAGAGCCAGACTTCACTAAATATGAGAAACAAAATATTATTTTAATTATATGTATGTTTCTTTTCTAGGCCTGGCGTTGAAGGTAAAATAGTGAAGCCATTTGATTGGACTTTCACCACAGATTATAAGGGCACTTTTATTGGAGGATTAGAATGTGTTCCCACAGAGGAGAAGATCAACATGGAACTTCTGAAGAAGAAGGAACAGATACTCTTCTATCACGATCTCTCTCTCTTTGAAGATGAATTACACGATCATGGAATCTCGGCGTGCTCCGTGAAAATTGTATGTTAATAAATTTATTTATTCTTCAATTTTTCCACACCTTTTTGGGAATAAGAAATGAATTGTGTTACATCTTGACAGACAATAAAAATCACAATTCAGTCCATCTAATCATCAAAGATTTCATTAGTTTGGAGACCCTGCAAAAGGTTGACTGGTTTCAATTTTTTTTGTACGATGAATTGGTCTATGAGCTAATGAGGATTATTTTGAAAATCACAATTTATGTTTTGTGAGAACATCTGATTTTCTACATGTCGTAGTAGAATATAACATGATGTTATCTCAACAGATCCATCAGGCTAATGTGATCACCTTATACTTGAGTAACATTCACCAGTTCCAGTCCATCCATCCACCGTAGAATACCGGCTTGTCAGGTTGGAGGTCTGGGTTCGATTTCCGGCCATACTTATAGTGTAGGGTGCTTACATTAAACCAGCCGACGATCAGTCATAAGCCCTTATGGAAAATCCATCCTTTGCTGTATGTCTGTTGAGATAACCACTTGTAATATTAGTTGATCACACAATTCAAAGTTGGCTTTAATTTCCAGCGTGTGATGCCATCCAGTTGGTTCATCCTGCTGAGATATTTCCTCCGAGTGGACAATGTATTGACCAAGATAAACGACACAAGGATGTTCTACCAAGTGGACTCACCACATGTTCTCCTGGAGTACACGGCGAGGGAAGCAGACATTCCAGATCTCAAGGTAATACATTCCTACACCCTCTATATATATATATATATATTCGCTATAAAATCACATTTAGATCCCGAAGCCACATTCTGGCCTCGGTCGTCAAATTGTTGAGATCCTCCATCATTTCCCCAAACTTGTGGGTTGGAAATTCACACACAATAAGGTGTAAAAAATTTTATATTGTCTGTATAACTGTGGTATGGACAGTAAATTTCATTTCATTTATATGGCATTCAGGTTGGGTGATTTGCTAAAAAAGATGTGGAATGTCTTACGGAAGTTACAAACACATGACCATTACCATTAATTAACACTTTATTTATTTTCTTTCCAGATTCCTCCATGTCTTCTCAAGGAACCCAACGAATTAGCTCCACATTTACCTATCAAGTCCCAATCTATAAGTAAAATAATCCTACCAACGCCAGATACTTCATAATGATATATTATCAAGTAGATTATATTGTGGTAGTCTGTCACCAGATGTGCAAGCAAATGGTGACGTAACTGATTGACTGATAGAAATGATATACATCCTATGATTATCTCCAATTGGTTGTATAAATTGTGTAAAAATAAGTGGTGTTAAGTACATAAATATTAGTAGTAATTAATTATTATTTTTTCATTTGCTTTTTTATTGTAATAAATAATTATGTATTTTGAAAGAAAGCTGTTTGTGATGTTCTGTCGAGCTTCTTTTTTTTTTTTTTTTTTGTTTGTTATAATCAGGCAGAGAGGACAGAACACCAAACCGTCCTATCCGTACCCACACTTCTTTTGAATTCATACAATTATGATTCTTAATAAATATTAGATTCGGCCCTGCAACTATTCAAGACTTGTGATAAGATAATATTACAATGGGATTTGCATCACCAGATGCGCACTACTTAAGATTGTAATTAGTAAATATAATGTACCTACATAAGTCGTGCATTAAAAAACTGTGATTTGTACTAAATGTGGTCCCTAATAATATTTATTTGATTGATCGAAGTCTGATTTGTGACGTCTGACAATGAAACAAATATGATATTGGCGAGATGTTTATTTTCAACAGTTAAATGGTACTGCCATGGTCCGAGTATGTGTAATAAACATTTTGATCATTGTATAAAATCTGAATATGTTTTAAGGTATAAATAAATTTACAAATAAAAAAAGTAAACAAAATTGTTGTGGCACTCTTATTTTTAAAAAAAGCATTTTAAATCAGCCATTCCAATTTGTCCCACCCTGTATATAGACTCCTGATTCCAGTTTGTGGTACAAAGGTGGATGTTACATTGTTGTCTCCAAAAAGTGATGTTTGAGTTAACTCTAGACAACAATGTATTAAATGCTTGTGAATGTATCAAGATATTAATCTTACACAATAGATATAATTAATTAAATTCAACAAGATGATAAAGAACAACATAATTAAGATTAGATCAATGCAATTTGCATAAATACACATTATTAAATCATGTCAGTTGCATTTATTATCTCAAGATGAAGCCATACTTATACGTTAGTCTCATTGTTAATTTGTTAACATCCTTTTTAGGTAAAGTGTTATTTATAATTTCTTTTTTGGGCATCGTTTGTGACCAATTCTGTTTGTGTATTCGCCTATTTTTTATTAAGGTCATCGTATTTAAAAGTAATAGCTTGATGCTATAGTTCATATGCTTTTTATTTATTTGTTATTTACGCTTAAAGTGAACAAAATAAATTGTAAACATTCGGGGCATCAAAATAAAACAATTTTAGATAACTTTAAACTTGTATTTTCGTAAGTTCAATATAGCATCAATTCGACTCAATAATACACATCTACTCTTGATAAATGCCATCCGCCATATTGGATGTGCCGCCATGACACCTCCACATTGTGTCTCCAAGGGGTTGACACTAACGCCATCTGTTGGCCACAGCTTCACACCCTTCACAAAATATTTACAAGCCAGAAAATGATCATTAATTACAAAACAAGAAAATTCTGTATTCTTTTCATATTAGAGTTAGCTGGCAGATATTGCAGCATTGCGATAAGCTCGCCCTAGTGAACGAATGTCATGGTGTATATTTGAAATGTTAACATATCTGTATCTCGTTCACCAAAAGTGTAAATAAATGAACATTCGAAATGTAGAATCTTTCAATCAACCCGAACATACGGTAATATGTAAATAATACAATCAACAAGCTGATAACAACAAGATTCTCACCCAACCCACGAAAACACTTCTTGACGAATAGTCAGTGCTTGGAGTCAGTTGTGCTTGCTGTAACCACCGACTCCTTCAAGAATAGACTGGATGATGGATGATGGTAGATAAACATAATTTAACTGGGATTTGGGGCAAATCAGAGAAAGCTGCCTGCTGTAACATTTGTTCACAAGCGCAAACTTAACGCAGTCGTGTGATCTCCGCTAGCTAACCCCAATTTACAGTGCAGAGTGTATTATCAAGACCAAAATTTAAAACCGGAGTAAATATTTTTGACTTTTGTTGTAGGATCATACAGCAATGGACAATCATTGAGATTTCTCAATCCACAAGCTGTAAGACATGGATTAGTGTATCCATATTACATATACACCCTACCAGAGCATGATGTGATGGCATCCATGCTGAGATCGTTAGTAAATCAAGAACGATGCATCTTAAGGACCCCAGAGTTCATTGATATTGACTTAGCTGAGAATACTGATAAAAGGTTATAATTTACACTGATTCTGAATGTTTCTATTTAGGGAGTGATGGGGCAGTTCGTGGACATACACATGTGTGCTAGTTACTCTGCATTGTGGGTTGTGTAGATTAGATTTATATGTTTTATTGGCAATAGTACCAATACAGTATTTTTTTCTGACCAAGCATAATTTTCCAGGTATCTGAAATGGGGAACTGGCTGTGGTGTAAAAATAAGAAATGTTACCAAAGCTGACGAAGGAAGATGGCAACTGATATCAATGAAGGGAGATAAAAGTCTCCAAGGAATATTTACAGTCATTATGCAAGGTACGCTGAAATAATTACTAAATACCTGGGTTTTATGATATTGTGTAAAAATTAGTAAAGTCATTATAATGTATTGGACGCATCTCTGCTCATAGCACTCTAAAAACATTAAATTTAAGCTCTACAAATGTCTAAACTCTCCTCCAGCCATATTCATGTATGGCAGAAGTTAAAATAAATAAATAAAATAAAATAATCTTTATTGTACATAGACATACAAAGGGCGGGCTTATGTCCAAATGGCAATTTCTGCCAGCCAAGTTACGTATCTTATCATGCATCAAACAAGACATGCGCTAACCAGTTACCACACAGTGAAAGAATCACTCATTTAACATAAAGAGTTGTAGTGTTATATGTATTTTATTCATATTTCGAGTGAATTAGTTATTTTACACTTTCTTTATTCACTTTTCGTAATGCAAAGAAATATAAAAATAAAATAAATGAATTACTAACATTTATTTTAAAGTTAATATTTTAATCAACATTTTCAACAAATTTAATCCTTTCATTGGATTAATAATGCTTTGATTAGTATTGTCTCATGAACCGATTAGACTTATCAAATCGGAGATTAAGTGATGCAACACATTTAAGCAATTATGAGTATACTCGTGCTATCTTCCTTTAGCCACTACTGAAAATGCTGTACGAGAAAGAGACAAACAACAGTTGTTTGTGGCAGGCATCAACGTAGTCCTGATACCTTAGAGCAGAGGTTCCCAATCTTTTTCGGTTTGCGGCTTCCATAATATGTACATCGGATTTTTTCCACAGCTTCCTTAATACATATTTTTTTTTTCAAATTTTTGACTTGCTTGAGAATCTGAGATTCTTCTTCTAAAGAGGCAAATTCAGATGGAGCCTTGGCTCCAAATGGGTCTTAAATCCATATAAATTTGTCAATATCATCTGCTTGAAAATATTTTTTGAAATTTGGAGAATTGAAATTCCAAGAAATTTGCCGAATTGTTTAATTGAATATTTCACAGCGCCCTTATGACGACGCCGTGGCTCTTTGGGGAGCTGCGGCGCACACTTTGGGAACCACTGCCTTAGAGTAGTTAACTGTTAATCAAGGTTAACATTAAAACTTGTTAAAGTTAACTTTGTTCGAGGTTATTTGACCCTGAAGGTAAAATAACAGAAACACTTAATAAATAATTGAAAGGTTTAATAAAATACAAATAAAGGACCATCTATCATTTCCATCCACCAACATGTGGATGGAGTACTGAAAAATTATAGATACAGATACACTTGGCATAGACCATCACTCCATTGTTTATTGTTTATCATCTTCCTTAGATCATTTCAGAGTCACAAAATACCAACAAAAAAAATTAGAACAATACCAACTTTTAGTAACTACAGTAGAGTCTCACTAATCCGGCACTATTAAAAACCAAAAGGTGCCGGATTATACGATTGGATAGGTAAATTCATGGTAAATAAAAAATTACGCAGCGGAGCTTCTGCCTAGGGTGCCGGACTACTGGACGTGCCGATGTACTGAAGGGCCGGAATAGAGAGACTCTACTGTATTATTAAATTAAGCCATCTATATTCAATGTCACAAAGTCAATGAACTACTTAATTATTTTTTTGTAGATCCAAGTTCAATCAATCAAGATACTATATTTGATTATGTGGAAGGTGATTCAATAGGACAAATAGTTTTCTTAAAACCCCAGAGCCAATATTGCACCATAGCGCATGTGAGAACTGCGGAACCCACCGTAATACACGGAGACTGTATATATCCTGTGTCTACAGCAGACAGGAAACTGCAGGGGACATGGAGGCTAGGGGTGGGGATGGCGGGGAGTATTGAGGAAATAGGGGTGGAGAAAGAAGTCACTGTGCGCAGTAAGTTATTGGGAAATTCCATATACATATCAGATCTTAATAAACAATTATTCTAGCCTCTTATCACAATGTTGAAAGTGTTGGGCTAGGTCAAAACTTTATTATATAAAATGTTATCCGTCTATCTGATAACATTTCAGTATAACAATACATTGAAAAACTATAATTCACATATGTACAGTTGTACACACATCACCTTTTTTCAAGAATAGTTTTGTACAGTTATACAATCTCTTCTAATTCTCTGGTCTCCCGGTGTGAATGGCAAACAGTCATCACTGCCCTCTGATATAATCGTACTATTATTTTGTCTACTACTCAGATGGCGATATGATCGAAAAATTGGTTCATTGGGAAACAAGAAATATAAAATATAACTTGGAAAAATTACATGTTTGACAGCAGGATGTAGGAGTATGGGTGAATGTGCTAACTCGTATATATCGGACACCCATTCTGCGTCCTCCCTAAGGGAATTCACATAATGCCGCATTGTGTGAATGTAGATACATACTTCTCAGTTCTGTTGAGGAAAAAACTCTAGTGTGTTAATTTGCTTATACAATACACACTTGGTTGTTTGTTTTTAGTTGAAGACTTGGATGTTGGTTACACAGAAGATAAAAATAATAATTTAATTAATATATATTGTAATTTAAAGAACTCCCTGAAGGGAATAAAGTTCTGTAGATTTGAGAGACTTCAAGATAAGAAAGGATTTAATCTCAATGATGGCATCGGGAAAGGAAAATACAGGTAAATATTATAACATAAGCTTTCTTCTGTCCTCTCTGCCATTCCTGGTAGTTTGTCTATGGACATTAGACCCGTAATATAGTTTTGGATAATTTACATCCAGACCTGCATTTAATTAAACCACACCAGTTTTTATAATTTCTTATGTTGCCAAGTATTTATTGATTTCTATTTTTTTTATAGTAATTGGTTTATTTGACGATTGATTATAGTTAATTTTATTCTACATGTAAACCTGAATATTCCATGTGCCTTAAATGAGACCTTGGATGATTCAACAAGTTGGATTTGTCAATTATTAGGCGTTTTTTTTTTTAATTTATCTTCACAAAATAAAAAGAATACATATATAAAAAGAGGTCATTAATATGTGCAGTTAAAATGAGTAATAAAGATAAAAATAATCTTTATTCCTAATGTTGTTACGTTGAATTATTTAATTTTGTTTTAAAACAGGGCTAACTGCGAATTGGAAATTTCCACAACACAAATCATTTAACCTGTTGTATAAAATCGTTTTTAGACAAGTTAAATAAATGCTGTAAATATGTGTATTGCATTTTTTGTCATTCTTTTTGAGGTATCTCAGAATGCATCACATTTAGGACATGACAAAGTTGAAATACAGATTCAGCGCCTCCAAAAAGCATATGGGACGGTAGAAAAAAATACTTCTACTATATTTTTTCCTACATGACCTATCCTTTCATGGCCACTGCACTAAGATTGAGATAATAATTTTTACAGAAATATATTTTGTTTATGCTGCAATCTCTCATTAAGCAATTATTCTCTTTTCTGTTACAGTTACTATGGGCGTGGAATATACATGCATGACTGTGGCCTCACCATATATGAGCCAACAGAGGCGGACTATGGCTCCTGGAGGTGTACTGTTGGAGTCACCACCAATGCCGATAGCAAAGAAGCCGTCATGAGAGGAGCTTTGCTTATTAAGCCATCCAGTAAGTTAGTTTTGAAATAACTTAAGCCGAATCAATAGAAGGAATGTTTTTCACCCAAGAGTTTTGCCGGAAAAGAAGTACATATTACTAGGGTTTTGCTCCTTGATGCAATACACTACCTTTAACGTTATCTAACAGAGAGAGTTATCAAAATTTCGCTGCTCAGATTGGTTTAGTCCAGCGCATATTACCCCTTTACCTCATCATTCCTAAGGCTCTAAGGACTATGAAGATTATGAAATAAAATAATATATTAAAATCTATCAACTTTCTTTTGAAATTCCTTTAAAATACGTAGTTTAAAATATACTAGTATTACGTAATTTTAAAATTTAAGTACATACATATAAAAGCTGCTGACATCTCCTGAAAATTTTCACAACAAAACATATAAGTTGTGTAATGATACTGCTGAGCTACGTCGGGTATACAAACTAGCAATAAACAATAGGATCCTATAGAGAAAACAATAGGAGATTATAATATATGAAATGCAGTATTAAATATGAAAGATTATTGATAAGAACGCACTTAACTACAATGACTTCCATAATGTAGGTTGATATCTTAAGCAATGTATTTACTACAATACACAACAAATTATCAATCTACTGTATCAATTATATTATCTGATATAATAACATTGTGATTCATTGAAATTAGATTTGCCAGAAAATCTGTACCTACATGATAATGTAAAAATCAGTATTTATCAATACATGCATTATTGTAAGAAGATTTTCTATTCCATTCTATGCCTACACACTGCGTTCTTTCCAGGGTAGGCAGGGAGAACAGATCACCAACCCTATCGTTTCACACGCTTCTGATACATTCATGCGATTCGTGATACACACTCGACGATTCCTTTTGCTATTCATGATCAAACCAAGAGGTTCTTAAACAACAGCCGCACTTATTTACATGTCGTTTTTCACCTAAGTATATTTTCTTTGTCATCCTTTCATCATTCATCCTCTCTACATGTCACAACCTATTCTGAGAAGATTTGTCAATACTGATATTTCAGACACAATGCTTGTATTTTAAGCCCCGCATATCTCAGCCTAAACCTTACTTCAGTCATAAAAAATTTGAATTACCGTACCCAACCTGTATTTTACAATCTTCCTATTACACATGTATTATGCATGGAATTATATCATATTTTTCACAATTATATCAGTTTAAACTCTTTTGGGTTATACTCAGTTCTTTGAATGACAAAGCATTGGGTCAGCAACAGTACATTTATAAAGAGGTGTACTATGTTACACACTCTCGATTATATAGACTCAGGTTACCCACTTAGACATTAAGTGGGTATTAAAATAGTTGAGATTATTTTGTTAGCATTGACTATTATAGTTCAGTCACTTTAGGAAATCAATGTATGGGGAAGTTGGCAAAATTAATAACAGATGGGACTCTATGCAGTATGATACCTTAGGGTGAGGTGTTTCAGAATATCAGGCGTCCCCCCCGCCACACCTGACGCGTCACCCCCCTGGCCCCCCGAATAGGTCCCCCTACGTGGTTTTCCTCTATTTATCAAAAAACTGTAACAGATAGAAGGAAAATGTTAAGGACAAAAATAGTCCTTAATAAATTCTCTACAAAATAGGTAAAGCACATTTTTTGATAGGACTAGTAATTTACCCGCAATAGCCGGTGAAAGTATCGTAATTTTTTAATAAGAACCAAATTTTTTTTATTTTACTCAAATTGCTGAAAATTCATAAGAGCTACAAGAAAATGGTCAAAGAATGAATTAATTGCTATAGTTTTAGCTATAAAATGAGCTATTATTTATTTTTGCACGGCTCATAGTTTTTGAGTTATAACATAAAATTCCAATGACAGAAGTCTTAAAAATGGAACTTTTCATACAATTTGTATTGAAATGCTGTGATATTAAAATTTAGGTTAAGCCTGTTTTTCACAAGCATGTGAAAGATAAAAAATGTATTGGAGTATGATTGGGTCTTTTTAGTATTTCAAGATATAATCCTTTCGAAGTTGAATGCACTTTTGCCAGTCATGTTTCAAAGCCATTATCCCAGTTTTCCAGAAGGATTCCTCAAGGTTAGGATATGGGTCAAAAGCATTGGCACCCGGCGATTCGAGGGTTTGTACAAGTCCTGTTCTGAAGTTAAGATGAACACTACTGATTAAAATCAGATCACTGGAATCTCTGCTATCACCTAACTAATAATTCCGCGATCTTTGAAAAATTAATCCATGTCTTTATCGACGTTCTCCAGAACTACTGCATTTTATTGCTTTCCGCTTCAAGGGTTGTGTTTGACACCTTGCTGTGCCCATTCAAAATCTGGCACTTACTTTCTAATCATGGCATATGATGGAACAGACTCCATTAATGAACCCGATATTTCTTTTATGGTTCGTGTCGGTCTATGACCTTAGATAAAATAATATTTTATCACGGATCGCAGCTGACAATTTCACATTTTCACAAAAATGTCAAACACGTTGAAATAAAAATGGTGCCAAGAGTGCCAGCGTCGTCCTATCGATCTCAAATTTTGTAAATAGCCCTAATGAAGTTTAAATTATCTATATCAATAATGAACTTAAACTGGTCTGTACATTTTTTTCTCAGGGCTACGAAGTGTTCAGCCGAACCTCGTATCTTACACAGACATACACTAAATTTTCTTCTTTAATGATCTTGACGAATCCTTCTGCAAAACTGGGATACGGCTTTGAAATATGGCTGGCAAAAGTGTATTGAACTTCTAAAGAATTATACCTTAAAATACTTACAAAATCCAGTCATACTCCAATACATTTTTTATCTTTCACATACTTGTGAAAAACAGGCGTAACCTAAATTTTAATATCACAGCATTTCAATACAAATTGTATGAAAAGTTCCATTTTTAAGACTTCTGTCATTGGAATTTTATGTTATAACTCAAAAACTATGAGCCGTGCAAAAATAAATAATAGCTCATTTTATAGCTAAAACTATAGCAATTAATTCATTCTTTGACCATTTTCTTGTAGCTCTTATGAATTTTCAGCAATTTGAGTAAAATAAAAAATTTTTGGTTCTTATTAAAAAATTACGATATTTTCACCGGCTATTGCGGGTAAATTACTAGTCCTATCAAAAAATGTGCTTTACCTATTTTGTAGAGAATTTATTAAGGACTATTTTTGTCCTTAACATTTTCCTTCTATCTGTTACATTTTTTTGATAAATAGATGAAAACCACGTAGGGGGACCTATTCGGGGGGCCAGGGGGGTGACGCGTCAGGTGTGGCGGGGGGGACGCCTGATATTCTGAAACATCCCACCCTAAGGTATCATACTGCATAGAGTCCCATCTGTTATTAATTTTGCCGACTTCGTGCTGCAAAAGGACTGAGCTATTAGTATATGACAGGTATTAACTAAGTAGATACTCGAAATCCTTCTCATTATGACCTTACAAATAAAAATATTTATACTTACGTACTTATTTGTATCAGATATAAGTATGACCTGTTTTAAAAAGTAGCAAAAAACATTAATTCAGTATGTGAGATGCAATGTAGGGGTGCATCACAAAACAAGTACATCTATCGACAGATTATCGAACCGCCCTACACATTCATGCGTTAGATTTCTTTTACCCACAACACGTCTGTCCTAGAGGATCTGGTCAAGTGATTGATCAATATCTATCTCAGACAGCATTCTCCCAACATGCCCAAACCATCACAGCTTATTCCCTTTTATTCTAGTCGTTACCATGTCGCTACAACCTGTCTAGTTTTACTTTTAAAATAGCAAACAAGAACAATTATTTTTTGCAGTAAAACTTTCACAAGTAGTCTGTCTAGGTGATTTATGACAGACGACTATAACTTTTCAAGAGATAAATTAAATATTTTTAAACGTCACGCTTTTATTAACAAAAGTCACTGACAGAATGTTGAGAAAAATGAGAAGAAAGTTTCAAACACTTTTACACACAGATGGAACCTTACTATTAGTTATTATTCACAAAATTATTCCACTTTAATATGTTTTTATTAATAATTATACTCATAGATTATGTCGGTTAAAAACACAAAAGTCCAATGCTGGATTTCACCAACTTCTTAAGTGAAGAACAGTGGATGTTGGAGCCACTTATCATTATTTTTCATACAAAATTTGTGTTGGTGGCTCCTATTTCTGCCATTCCTCAACTAAAAAGTTGGTGAAATCCAGCATAAATCTGTTATAATTAAAACTTTGTTGTTTGCAGATGATAGTTTGTTGATATTTCTTTATTTACACTTTTGGTGAACAAGATACACAGATATATTAACACTACAATGTAAAATCATGTGTAACATTTGTTGTCATATTATTATTGTCACCCGGAGAGAATAAAATATAAAAATAAAATGGTTTCATCCTTGCTGTCAATATTATTGATGTTTATTGAATGTGGAGTTATATATAATAATAATATTTAGTTTATTGAGTTTATATAACACCTTGACCTTCCATTATCAACAACCATATCATCATGAATTTATTTGATGTGAACTAATATAAGATTATAGCAGAAAATATTTAGTGTAGAGTAAACAAATGCATAACTCAGTGTAATATAGAAATATTAATTTTTAAATTAATCATTTAATTTAGTTTAAGTTAAAATGTCTAAAAAATTATACAATTTAGTGAAATATTTTGTATTTGTGTTGTGTTGTTATTCCGTATGTGTAAATTGTAAGTATTTGTTTATTTTAATTCATTAAACTGTATAAATTATTACAATACTCACTCACTAGTAATAAATTAGAAAAGAAATCATTACTTACAGGCCTCTGACTCTACAGTCCAAATAGGTAAAAAGTAAATAAACTAACAAATTATAATTAATCGGTGTTTAAAATAGAATAAAACAATAATAAATCTACTTATAAGTATGGTAAATTTTTATTGTTGATGACTGCCAACTTACTTTTTTTTTATTTTCTTAATAAATAAATGACAGACTTTTATAAACATAGACTTGGCATAAATAATAGAAAACGAGACACTCTGTAATCTTCTACATGGTCATGGTGTGAGAAAGAAAGAGATAGAAATTACTTTAACTATGTATTTCACTCTCCAAATCGTGTTTGTGCCCGTATTAGAACATGCTACATATGTGAAGTTAGTTGCATCCCCATCACTTAATATATTTTGTCGATGATCCCCATATTAGTTGTGTGTACACTGTACAGTGCTGCCAATTTAGCGGCTTTGTCCAATCACAATCCTGCAATTCCTTCAACTCCTTTATGGCTTTGCCGCTATGTTCACACCATTCTGATGTCCTAATTATTACAGCTGGGATTTGAATTTTAATCCCTATATAACTCATGTCATTATAAAAATAGAGCTTTGATAGCTAAATAGTTATGATCTCTATCCCTATTCATTACATATGTATATAGATTCATTCTTATTTGATGCTTTGTTACAGCTTCCCGATTGGTAGCTCCTACTGAAGACAACCCTGAGTCAATTGTGTTAGCAGTAGAAGGAAAGCCTCTAACAATACTGTGTAAAGCTTCAGTCTCCATTATCTACTGCTCAGTGACACATCCCAATGGAACCATCATTGCTGCTAATAATGATAACAAAACATATAAGTAAGTATTACATACATCTTCTCTACTCGTATACGAAAGTGCCTGACTGACTGACATACTCACTCATCAACGCAGAGCCCAAATGGCTAATCCTAGAGAAGTGAAATTTTGAAAACGGATAGGTTTTGATAGGGAAGAAGGGATTTTTGGAAATTCCACTTCTAAAGGGATGAAAAATAGGGTTGAAAGTTTTTCAGAGTATACGAATATCTTGGAAACTAGATGCGGTACGAACTTGAGATTTGGAACATAGATTCTCCTATCAAAATAAGAAATACGGTGTTTTACCATTTTTCTAAATTATTATTAAAAGGGATGAATATATGCTTAAAGAAAAGATATGTTTTTTAAGTGTCTCTTAATAAGTTTCACAACAAGACCAAAGGCAGACACATTTTAAGTACAAGAAGTCAGGGAGCATGCATAACAAAGTGCATTAATGTGACGAAAGCAAGAGTTTTGTAAGGATAGGACAGTCTGGTGGTCTACCTCGAAAGGTACGCGTCATGGGATACGCGCGCGGATAAATAGAAAAATTTTACTTTATTGTTTTACAATTATTTTCCAGCTTCAAGGTTGCAGATTTCAGCATTGGACACTGTGAATTAACTATATTCGAGAGCAGCCTAACAGACAGTGGCGATTGGACTTGCTACATGGGAGCAAAGCAGGCCGGGTTGGAGATGAAGGAGTCCATCTCGGTGAGAGTGTCGGGAGGTCTGGCTGCCACACAAAGGGAAATACAAGCGTACAGGAATGAGAGTGTAACCATACATTGTCTAACAGCTGAAGACAAAGAGGAGATAAAATACTGTAGATTCATAACACCTGATGGAATACCATTCCACATTGATGAGACTATCACTGTAGACAAGTAAGTATTTATGGAAGTAATACATTCTCACACTATCTGTAGTACAATCTCTTGTTGGAACTTAACTGAACATACGAAAAATAGTGTCAGGAAAAGTAAAATTACTCAGTTAATAAGTACCAAAGATATCATCCTAAGATTTACACATGCATAAATGAGAATACACAGCATGTTTTAGTGACTTTAAGGGATAGAAATTTGATTTTGATAAATTTTCTCAATAAAGTCATTACAAAGTTACCTTTGAAATTTACTGAAACTTGAGATTTTTTCCGAAGTTTGTTAGATACAATGCTGCAATTTGATTGATAAAATGTCTTAAAGTACGATGCAGTGATTAAAGCAGTATTTTTTTAAAATTAAGTCCCCTTTTTGTACAATAAGCCAAAATCTATTTAGTCTTTTACGTTATTCTTATTTGCAAGTGCATTAACATTCTCATACAAGTGAAAGTTGAAGCAATATTAGAACTATTTTTGTTTAGTGCATTAGTTAGTTTCTGACCTCTTAGTTTGGAATATAGAAAAGGGTTCTATACTTGTTGGATTATTTCAGAGGTAATACTTGACTAAAAATGTACACTTTTATATGTATTTATAAAAGTCTGTGACTAAAAATGAGTTATGTATTAGATCCACAACTATCAAGTCGTTACGTAACACAAAGACCTTTTTATATTTCACTCCACTCAAATGAAATATACAATATTTGTTTTGTAGTGCAATCAACGGAGAGTTTTACTATCCTGAGGAAAGTCACTTATTCATGGGTGATTGTGCAGTGACAGTAATTCATCTAAGAGTCCCTCATTTTGGAAAGTGGACTTGTCTAGCGATGTTAAAGAGTAAAGATGTGGAATACATGGACACTATAACGTTGATTGCAATATCTGGTAAGTGAAGGACATACTTGTCACATTGCCCCCACTCTTATAAGCCCTTTTTGCTGTATAAAGGGATAGTACTCCGTAGCAGAAAATACAACAAAAAAGTTTAAATGAACTAATAACTCGAACTAAGTTTGCTACACTTCTCACAAACATTTTCGCAGCATGTTTCGTGTGAAAATGCTTATAGTGAAACTACAACTGTTCTGATGTTTCAACCTACTCGCAGAATAATGAAAGCACCTTTCTTTGCTACCATCGCATTTTTTCAATTTGTTATACACACTCTCAGATCTCTTTTACTCAAAACGTGTACATCCTCGAGGATCTGGTCGACATGATTGGTCCAGGTCTCTCTCGGATGGCCGCCCTTTCTCACTTATTTTTTCACTTATGTATACCTTTTTAGTCATCCTGTTCTCGTTCATTCTCTCAGCACATCCAAAGGAATAATCAATTGTTAATTTTATTTCCCAGATAATACCACATTATCAACAGCCTCTGCAACTGGAATAGGTGTGGGTGTAAGTCTCGTTGTGATTGTGGCTCTGGTTGGCATCTTCATGTGGAAGAGACGAGCATTACCAACATGGCTGAGGCATAGTCCAGGAAGAGAGACACAAGCTGAACTTCAAGAACCCAGATCCTCAGGAGAGAGCGGAGAATCTGTAGTTCATCTAAATGTAAATCCACGAGGCCAACCCACTTATGGTGGAGCATCAAGCACTGTACAAGTAATAGAGCTACAAGAGCTATAACAACTCAACAGAAACTCATATACCTCAGAGTTGTGATACATAATATATTGTTTATGGTTGTGTAAAGTCCATAGACACTCATTCTCGTCATGTAATTCAATGTGCCTGAATATTGTAAATATAAATTTATATATTGTCGTTTTTTTAAATGTATTGTAAATAACATGTTGTACAGATTTACATTACAAATGTAATAAAATAATTATAAATAATAATGTGCAATGAATTTAATAAATATAATTTATAATATTTATGTACAAAATATTTATTACCTAACATATACAAATTATAGTAGTACTATTTACAGTGTTTTTTTTTATTTATTGCTTTTCTATATACACAACTAGTGAATTTATTCTATACTTGTGTGTTTCGCTCTTTGTAGGGTGGGTAGAGAGAACATATTTTGTTTATAATGTCCATTGACAGGAGTCGTGCCTATTACACGGTGGTTCCTTATCGTGCACCGTCGACATGGCTCCATCAGAACAAGCAGTCTTTTGCAGGCATTACTTGTGATTGCCGTGTTGTTGTGTAGCGTCTGTTATCAAACATTAGGAATGTATATAAAATATATCTCTCAACATGGATAAAATGGTAATAAAGGTAAGAAACAATATAGGAAATACATATATGTATGTGACAACTTGAAACGAGTATCACTTCAATAAGGCAGTGAACATATTAAGTACAAACATAAAGACAAAACTTGAAACATGTGTTGAGTGTTAAATAATATCATGCATTTTGTTTCTCAGCTGTCTGTCAATCCAGCGGCGAATCCAGGTTTTATTTTGCGAGGAGCTGAGAGAAAAAAAAACTACACTTGATTTAAATATATGAAGTAGTCTATGCTGATTCTGTCACTTATGGTTTGGGAATGGAGGAGGCTTCACTCCCTTGGATCCGCCACTATATATAGAATCATTTGAGTGTTCACCTCACTCATGATTTAAGTAATACAGACACATTGTACAGACAATAATGGGAATCACCGATACAACAGATAATTCAACAGACAAAAAAGCGGTGTCTCAAAGTTTGTCAGTATTTAAAACAACATGATGATATTGTGAGCAGGTGTGTAGTTGTATCTAATTTCATCTTGATGATATTGTGAGCAGGTGTGTAGTTGTATCTAATTTCATCTTGAGATAATAAATTAATAACTGGGGTGACTGAGCAGTGTAGCTATCCTCTCCATGTTGACTGCATACACTGAATGACTCGCTATTACATTCTTATGAACTTTCAATGTTTCATACACCTCCTGTATGGACACACGCTGCCTTCTGTTATTCAATTGAGGGACACTGAAAGAATTAATACAACACTAGATTAATCACCAGCGTTACTTCAATACAAAGTATGGTAAATCAACAGTACAATATCGTTTGGTATTGGCTAGGCAGCTTTAACTGATTCCACCTAAATCCAGTTAAATTGTTTTTATGTGCAACTATCCAGCGTATTCTTGAAGGAGTTGATGGTGGGAGCAAGTACAATTGACTCTGACAACTGATTCGAAAAATTTAGATTTCTATTTGCCGAAGTGTTTTTGTGGTTTGGATCCATCTAGGTATGTAGGTTACGATCAGATGTCCGTGTAGCGCCCTCTGATGAGGAAAGAACTCCGTGAATATTATGCAGGCCAGAACTAAGTGACATAAGAAACTGATGTCACAACTTGTGAGAAGCAATGGTAGAGGGGAATTATTCAGAACTTTTGATTTTGTTACTTAAATGTTATGGCGAGTTACATCAGTCATATTATATTGGTCTCAAATGAGGTAATGGTACGAAAGGTTAGACAAAAGAACATTTCAAGGAGCTAAACTACCTGCAAGCCATGTTGAATGCCGTAGCCTGCTCCATGTCATCTATAGTGGGTTGACAAGCAGGCACAAGGTTCTCAACATTCTCATCCAACTCCGTAGAGCATTTCTGTATTGGATCCGTTATATTAGCTGCGTTCCTGAGCCACATGTTGGGGACATCACATCCAATGTCGTACACAAAACTATCCTGTCGTACTTTGTAGCCCTTCCTTTGTGTTATAACAGCCGATAAGATGTTCTTTAAAAATACCTGGAGATAAAACAGAAGACACAAAATTAACTAAATATAAAACACAGAGATTCCAGCCACAACTTATTGGTTTACAGATACAGCACTCTAATATACATAATAGTGAATCATATTTCTATTATGTAAGAATTTCGGGTCATTTTCCTAAGGTTACATATGTCATTACACAAGCTGCTGATGTGCGGACATCTCATAGGGTAATAAATGGATACTGAACCAATTATTTAACATCCTAACACAAAATACATATCTCTGATTCTACTTACATGTACAGCAGCCACTATAAGATCAATAGTTTCATCATCTGCCCCATCCAAGCCTTGTTCCCAGGCTGTGATCATAAACCTCCCCATGACTAGAGCGTGGTCCGGCAGAAACAGCTCCTGGGCGGCTAATCTTTGAGCGTCACTCCCCGCTCGGGGCGGAGACCCCGCTGATACATAATCCACTACATCTACGGGATCAAAACCACACTTTTCTGAGGTGCTTCTATGTTTATGTTTTTTATTACTACTCCCACTCCGTGTATGAGAAGTGATCCTCTCAGGGGTAGCGGTTACTTCCGCCAAGCCTTCTACTTTATTTAATATGGCTAAAAAGAAATTGTTATGCAAGTAAACTTGCTCAGGCGCTAAAAGACTTCTGGCTTCTCTGTCAAATTCTTCTTTGGTAATCTTCATTTTAAACCACAGTTTCATGTGATCAAAGTATAGCTTAGTACTTTCTCCTAAGGCTTCAGTCAGCGCTTTTCTTGTACTGTTTACAATATCGTTAGCCATATTAAGGTAATATTATTTAAATAGCAATTAAAAAATCACGAAACTTTGAAAAATTCCTCGACTTTTGATGATGACAGCAAATTGACAAAACAGTTTGACATTTCGGCTCGTGTTCGTAAAATTACAAAACCTTAAGGTGCATACCTAACACTATCAATGTCATCAATTTTTTTTCATGGTCATCAAGATTTACTCGTGTTTCAGTTACTGGCAACATCGCTTTTTGACAATTGACGTTGACGTTGATTTGTTTTTGTTTGTTTCAGTGACGCATCGTATAAGAATGTGGTTAATTTTTGGTGCAGTGTCTTAATATAATATCCATTATGTGCTAAATTAGGATTCGTTTTCATCAATTCATTGATATATTCTTAAAAAAACGCGATGGAAAATCCGCGTGACGAGACCCCAAGAGAAAGTGTAGCTGTGAGTACCTATGTCCTTCAATTTTGTAGGCAATGCATGTTGTTCAGAAGGTTACTTGACGCAGTTTTAGTCGATTTTATCAATTATTATTCTTGTTTCATGATCAGCCGTCATCAAACATAAAAGTGTACGAAGTCCAGCCGGAATCTCGTCATGAATGCTCCATTTGTTTGAATTGGTTACAAGATCCTCAACTGACAAGTTGTGGTCACAGATTTTGTAAAAAATGTATCACTTCTTGGTTACAGTAAGTGCTAATCTTCTTCCACTAATTATAATTTCAATCCACTAATATGATAATCAAGTAAAATGTATTATTTCAGACACAAAGATTACTGCCCAATTGATAATATTCCAATTAAAAGTGAATCTGATCTGTTTCCTGATAATTTTACGAAGCGAGAAATCTTAGAACAACGCACAATATGTCCCTTTGCTATCAATGGTTGCACGGTTCAAATTGTTCCCATCGAACTGGACTCGCATGTCGCAACTTGCGAATTCAAGAATTCAAACAGCAGAACCAGTTTAAGGTCCAAAGTTGCCTGTTCATTCAAAGATTTGGGATGTGATGCTATCCTAAAGAATGAAGAAGCTCTTGCATCGCACTTGGAGGTCAACCTGCAACAACACTTACGGGTAAAATACATTTTCAAACAATACATATGAACCTTAATATTTGAGTCTAAACTCTGTACTAACTAGCAGTTCATATTACTAAGCCATTGCTGTTTTACTTATGTATTTTTACAAGTATACATAAATACTTTTGTTAATAACAATGCTCTGAACAAAAATTGTTCTGTAATCTCTTCAACTTCTTCAAATTTTGTATGAGAGTGCACGTCTAAGGGACAAAATCGATTTTGATTAATACATTAAAAAGGGACCGAACATAAAAAATATTCGCTTGATTCACTGCGTCTTACCCTGAAAATTTTATCAACCAAATTACAGCATCTAACAAACTATGGGAATAATCTCAAGTGTCAGTCAATTTCAAAAGTAACTTTGTAATTAGTTTTCATCGAGAGACAAAAATTAAATTTCTTATCGGTAAAACCATTTAAACATGTTCTTATTTATCTGTTTTAAATCTTAGGATGATTCAATTACTATGCCCTTTGAGTGTTTTCTGTACGCTAGTGGTATGTATTTAGTATTTTACATTGTATTATTAGACAGCTGGTTTAATATTGTTTGTAGTTATTGATGGGTGCCTACTCCAAGTTAATGCTGGACAAAAACATGGATGGAGTCAACACTAACAATGGAATGGAATTAGAGGCAATGTGTTTATGGGAACCTCAAACTAAACAGAGTGAATCTGATAACTCAAGTGCCCCGAGTAGCGATGGGTCCAGTGATCATGGAATGTCAATCAAGGCACTCATTAGGTTACATTGCATTTGTCTTATTTACTCAATCACAATATTATTAGTGTCCGACCGAAACTGGATTTTTAGCCGAAACCGAAACCGTAACCGAATATTCGGCTCACCTTCTAGTTTCGGCCGAAACCGAAACCGAAACTTAAGAATTTCAGTGTTAATTTTGAAAAAAAAAATCATTATAGGTACCCTGCTCTGATGTCTAGTGTTTCCCTAAGATATTTATTAGGAAACCACGCATCATTTTCGGAAATCAATGTAAGCACAGAAGAAAGGAACCCATTAAACTACAACTTATGTCATCAGTTATGTAGGTATCCATGGCATAGGTAACACTAGTAGGCCAGTAAAACGAGATTTATAGCGTAAATAATTCTCGGAAAGCTGGAAACTGTTTTAATCTCTTCATTAACATCCAAAGAAGTTTTCTTGAAGTTTGCACCAAATTTGCGCTTGTGCTAAGTACAGGGTGACCCAAAAACCGAAACATTTTTGTACTTTTTTCAGTTTTTCACTAATAACTTCTAAACGATGCTTTCTAGGAAAAGATTGTTTCATTATAAATTAAAGTACGTAATATTATGCGTCGTTTGAGCATAAATACTCTTTTGTACATAAAAAAATAATTATGATACAGACACTGCCAATTACATATTAATTTTCTCAACAAATTGAAATATTCAAATTTTTCTCTTTTGTTGTTGAATATCTCCTCAAATCAGGTATTTACGGCAATATTTCACTAAACATATTTAATGGTGGGTCAATTTTCTCTAACTTGTGATTAAAACTTTACACCTACAGTGCATAGTTAAGAATTTACAGGTGTTGCAAGAGAGACGAGTGAAATAAAGAAATTTATTAAATGATAAATTAAGATATGTAAAAGCAAATATAATTTGAATTTTACTCTTTCATTTTGTTAACCTATAGTTTTTCAAGTAAAATACAAATTTTCAGTACTGTTACGCCACTGCATAACATTTTATAGTGAAAAGAATATTTTTTTTACCTTCATTGGTTTTTTTTAAATATCTCCTAAACGGGTAGTGTTAGGAAAAAAATGTTGATTGCAAAATTTATTTACAATAATTTCTCTATATTATGATTGCAAAATAATTTATTAAACTTAAATACTAAGTGAGGTAGAATTAATTAAAAATGGTATATAAAAAATAAGTTCATACATGTCGTCACTTTTTGTTATATAACTCCCTGACCAAGCGGTGTAGCACCAATTTGTAAAATTAAATTTAAAGCTAAATAAATTTCCTATAAAACAAGGATAATAAATTTTATTTGGGAGTTATAATAAAAATGTACTAGATGATCAATATCAATATTTTGTAAAATAAATCCACGCTTCCCATACAAAATGTTCCTCTATACAAAATCAAATTTGAACATCTAGTACTTTTTTATTATAACTCTCAAATAAATTTTATTATACTTAATATTTAGAAAATTTATTTACCTTTAAATGTAATTTAATGAATTTATGCTACACCGCTTGGTTTAGGAGTAATTTAACAAAAAGTGACGACATGTATGAACTTATTTTTTATATACCATTTTTAATCAATTCTGCCTTACTTAGTATTTAAGTTAAAGAAATAATTTTTCAAATATAATATAGAAAAATTATTGTAGATAAATTTTGCAATAAACATTTTTTTGCTAACCTTACCCGTTTAGGAGATATTTTAATAAAACCAATGAAGGTAAAAAAATTACTCTTTTCGATATAAAATGTTATGCAGTGGCGTAACAGTATTGAAAATTTGGATTTTACTTGAAAAACTATAGGTTAACAAAATGAAAGAGTAAAATTTAAATAACCTTTGCTTTTACATATCTAAATCTATCATTTAATAAATTTCTTTATTTCACTCGTCTCTCTTTAAACACCTGTGCATCTTAAACTATGCGCTGTAGGTGTAAAGTTTTAATCTCAAGTTAGAGAAAATTAACCCACCATTAAAAATGTTTAGTATAATATTGCCGTAAATACCTTAATTGAGGAGTTATTCGACATCAAAAGAGAAAAATAGGAATATTTCAATTTGTTGAGAAAATTCAAATGTAATTGGCGGTGTATGTATCATAATTATTTTTTTATGTACAAAAGAGTATTTATGCTCAAACGACGCAGAATATCACGTACTTCAATTTATAAGACAACAATATTTTACTAGAAAGCACCGTTTAGAAGTTATTAGTGAAAAACTGAAAAAAATACAAAAATGTTTTGGTTTTTGGGTCACCCTGTACTTAGCACAAGCGCAAATTTGGTGCAAACTTCAAGAAACCTTCTTTGCATGTTAAAGAAGAGATTAAAACAGTTTCCAGCTTTCCGAGAATTATTGACGCTATATCCCCTTTTCTGATGTTTTTACACTGGCCTATAGGGGGGGATAAAAAATGCAAATTTTCTTCGGGAGGTTAAGTAACGGAAGTTGTGGTGTAGTTTTGCCCCAGAACAGGCTTTTTTTTGTGGGGCAATAAAACCCAATAGGTACTTGTTTCTTACTTATATTTTTTACTTTGTTATATTGTGTATGGATATTAAATAAATGAAAATGAAAAAAATGAAAGTTTGCTAATATGTATATTCATGGGCGTCGCCAGCCTTGGAGCTAAATCGGGGCAACAAAAATTTACAAAATTGATATAGGGTGAAAAACGCGTAAATAGCGCCAATGCGAATTTTTTTGACAGACACGGTGAAGAAGGCCGTGATATGGTTTGGTTTATTTGAAAATGTACATAATAATTTGGACAATATTATGTACGAACAATGTTTCATGTAAAAAGCAATAAATAAATAGCGCCGCAGGGTTTTTTTTATGAAACAATTGTGTTTTGATGGATTTTTTATACTAATTTTACAAAATTTATGACATGGATGGTGAGAAAATGTGCGGTAATAGTGTGATTTGTTGTGAGGTCTTATCGTGAAGTATGGAAAAATATATAGATATTCCAATCTCTAGGGAGGGCAGCTGCCCCCCCCCGACGCCCATGTGTATAGATTAGGTATTATCTTTGAATGTATACAAAAATACAAAATAGAATACAAAAATAATTATGAGTAGTAAATAATTATGGGAATTCGATGTTGACATATATCAACTGTTCATCGACTTTAAACAGGCCTATGACAGTATCAGCAGAGAGAAACTGTATGACATACTCCTAACATTTAATATACCCACAAAGTTAGTAAGACTGATTAAAGCAACAATGAGTAATACCAAATGCAAAGTCAAGATAGGAGGAGAGCTCACAGACGAATTTACTGTCTCTCAAGGTCTCAAACAAGGTGACGGACTAGCCCCAACACTTTTCAACTTAGCATTGGAATATGTCATAAGGAAGACTTATCATAATAACGCCAATCCCAATATATACTTCCAAAGCAGCCAGATCATAGGGTATGCTGATGACCTCAATGTAGTAGGAAGATCCCTAGTAGCGGTACAAGAAGTTTTCGAGCCTTTGGAAACAGCAGCCAAAGAAGTGGGACTAGCAATAAATGAAGATAAAACAAAAATCATGAAGCAGTCTAGAAACAAGACCAACCATCCACAACGTAGCATAAGATTCAAAGACAATTATAATTTTGAAATGGTGGATGACTTCACCTACCTGGGTTCCAATATCACAAAAGAAAATGAAGACCACATAGAAATTAAACGAAGAGTCGCAACAGGAAACAAGGCATTCTTTTCTCTTCTTCCAGTGCTAAAGTCAAGAAGTGTTCACAGAAAGACCAAAATCACCCTTTACAAAACAATCATCAGAACAGTTGTGACATACGGGTGTGAAGCGTGGACGATGACAAAAAAGTCTGCGGAGG
This sequence comes from Ceraclea dissimilis, assembly GCA_963576895.1. Classification (NCBI taxonomy): domain Eukaryota; kingdom Metazoa; phylum Arthropoda; class Insecta; order Trichoptera; family Leptoceridae; genus Ceraclea; species Ceraclea dissimilis. The sequence goes on from OY756360.1 coordinate 20,022,221, forward strand.
TACTGGACACCTTTGAGAGGAGAGTGCTGCGTAGAATACTGGGACCCGTGAGTGATGGCGAAGCCTGGAGAGTGCGCTACAACGATGAGTTGTATAACATCTACAAGGCACCCAGGCTATCTGTGCATGCCAGACTGAGTAGGCTGAGATGGGCCGGACATGTGCAGAGAATGCCGCCATCACGGGTTCCAAAAAGGATCCTGGAAGGGCACCCAGGTGGAAAAAGGAGGGTCGGGAGGCCAAGGCTGCGGTGGGAAGACGAGGTCAGGAAGGACGCAGCTGAACTACTCCAGGCAACAGATTGGAAGGTCGCAGCAGGGGACAGGAGAGGTTGGAGGAGAAGTCTCATGGAGGCCAAGGCTCGATATGGGTCGTAGAGCCATCGAAGAAGAAGAAGAAGTTTTCCTTTAGATGCACCTAAAAGTAGCGCCGCAGGCAAAATTTTTGTTATAAAACATAAATGATGTGTATAAAAATGGGTAGTGATATAAATATAGTTCACTTTTTTAAAATAAAAAAGGAATCTAGTGTACAGAATACAAACACATAGTGTGAACCTGTGCCGAAGATTCCCGACAATGCTCGATATAATACGGATGCTAGTTTCGGTTTGGCCGAAGGTTCGGCCACTTTTTGGCCGAAACCGAAACTGGGGCCGAAACCGGCTATTTTGGCCGAAACTGGCCGTAACCGAAACCGAAACCGAATATTCGGTCGGTCTCTAAATATTATTATAAAATCCTTTTACCATATCATTTCTCTAACACAATATGGTGCCCACCAGAGATGAGTTTTATAAATAAGGCAACTCCGTTTTTATGAATTACATTAGTAATGAAACAATAAACATACATTTTTGTAATACTGGTTTTCATTAATTTATGTATTTTTCGTGGTGTGTGTAGAGTTAGCGAAATACATACATAGTATCTATTATCAATTTAAATAATTGTACTATGTCTGTCTGTCGGTCCATCTGTGCGCAGCGCGCGACGAAAATAAATAGTACCGTGATTATTATGCAAACTAACGGATCGAATCTATGAAATTTTGAAAATGTTCTCTACACTAGCGCTTTACATCGGACGAAAAGTGTTGGTTCAACAATACGTTTGACGTAATGTGAATTCAAACTTTTTGAAATTTCGAATTATTGGTACTTGGTGAATACAGTAACTTATAGGTAGGTACGTACCTACTTGATACAGAATGCATCGAGTTTTTCGAATCATACCTACATACTATATATATAGTAGGTACGTATAGCCAAATGGAATGAAAACAGTTTTGAATAGGTACTATCAGTTGGTTCGTATGATTTTGAAACAATCAAGTACTACATACATACCTACCTACCTATTATATTAATTATTGATAGAGTCATTCAAATCATAATTACTGTAGGTATAATATAGTATAGGTACGTATGTAAAATTAGTATGGAAAGTAGGTAAGACCCTATATTTTTTCACACCAAATAGCGACCAATTCTCCACACCTCTTACCGAAAAGACGGTAATGTTACCTTAGATTATTTTTAGTGTTTATTTTTTTAACGTGCCCAAACCAGAAGACTATCAGACCGATCTTCAATACTGTGCGAAGTGCACAGCACATGGAGTGGATATGTATCAAATACATCCTATATAGTGAATGTGAAGGGACATAACGATTCACGACAACGAATTAGGGGATTCAAAGTAATCCATATACCTACTATATTCCAGTTCGCCAACTGTAAGAAGATGTTGGCTACGAAAAGTTTCGCATGGTCCTATATTCGGCATGTTCCAATAATACAAGACACACAGGGTTACCCATGCTCAGGAACCCCCTTGCTCTTTACGATACATTGTTCCTATTACAATGACATCAGAACATTGTCAGGGCAGCATTATCAACAGCAATAGCAGGGGCATGGGAAAAGACTGAACCTTGTGATTTCCCTGATGTGTTCCTTCGATTAACTTTAAAGACCGTGGTAGAGTGGCAGTATGAGTATGGGAATGACACAGGTAAAGAGGAGTCTTGTGGCTTTCACGGGTGGGTACCAACTAAGAAAGTCGACGATGTGAATCTGGTTCTACGACTTTCTTGACGATATTGGAAAGACGGGGAAAAGACGGAGCCTTGTGATTTTCCTGTGTTCTCTCGAAGAATTTTGAAGGGTGGAGTAGTAATAGTGGTTACACAAAAACATATTAAACCAACCTCCGTGAATTCACGGGTAGGTACCCACTAGTACTTCATATTTATGCAACAAACTAGCAAAAATATTCATCAAAATCATACGAATTATGTTACATATTTCACTGCAAAAAGTAAAATAATATATGTAATAGGTGTTTTGTGGATAAAAATAAATTAATATAATTTTTATGGATAAATCACTAAACCTGCATCCTATTTGCATCACCATAAATTGTGTTCCGATGTCTCAGTGTTCTGGCCTACTTGAGATATATTCCTGTTGGTCTTAGTTGCAAGTAGAGATCTAATTTATTACTACTGATATTTAGTGAAAACTTGGAAAAGCATTTTAGTTTGTTATAACAACTATGTGTGTATATTGTTGTAGGACTCTGTATGAGAAGGTTGTAGTGTTGGAGCAGAGGAATCGTGAGCAGGACATCACAATAGGCAACTTGTCACGTCTCGTGATGGCCATGAAAACCAACCAGCAGAGAGTGTCTGAAGACATTACCCTGAAGTACTGCATGGGCTCCTACATCTGGAAGATAGACAACTTCAATAGTAAACTCAATATGATGATCAGTGATCCAGCTAGGAACTTCTACAGCCAGGGTTTCTATACTTCTCCTAATGGATACAGGTAACTCTAACTAATAACTCTGTTATTTAGAGATTTATATGTTGTGACTAGAGTGCAAGTGAGTAAGTTGAGATGCACAGATATTACAATTTTTTTAAAGCATCTGGGCTCGTATACATAAATTCTGTACGTTTCACACTGACCAAAAGTATGAATCGTGAAGTACAGAACACATAGTCACTGCCGGGATTTAAACTCAGAATCTCCCGCTAAAGAACTTTGCAACTGTGTCAACCAATCGAGATAATGACGTACTTAGATTTAAAAAAAACTGTAAGATCAGTAATGTATTATATTGTAGTAACATCCTATTCATCCCTTTGTCCCTTTAACATCCCTTTGTAAATAATTATGATTGTATTTTCCACACTCAAAAATAACAAGGAAAATAAAGAAATTTTATTATTTAAAAAAAAAAGCATTTATCGTTCGGCATCCTCGAGTATCGTCACAAATATAATTAATCACTGGAAAAATTTGATGTAATATGAATCTAATGTTTCGTTCCTTTGTAGGTTCTGTGCCCGAATAAATTCATCCGCAACTCGTGCTCGATATCTCGCTCTCCACATACACTTGATGAAAACAGAACACGATGATACATTGGAGTGGCCATTCATTGGGAGAATTCGTCTCAACTTGGTGAACTTATCATTCCCTCAGTTGTCTATGAAAGATACAATGATGTCCAAACCAGATATTGGAGCCTTTCAGAAACCGACTACGGATATTTGTGTAAGAGGCTTTGGATTCTCAGATTACATCTCTATTGATGATCTTAAATATAAAGGATTTATTAAGGGAGATACGTTGACAATTAAAATTAAAATAATGCAGGTTTAGTCATTACATTTAACTAAGAACTAATTATTTTATAAACAGGGAATGATATAATATACCGTGCCCAGTGGTGTAGTCCTGTATGGAAAAATATTACACCAGGTATATTCCGTGTGTCCAAGAATATTACTTTGTAATCCCTGATTTTAAAATAATTTGTTCCTCGGCACAAAGTGTTCTGGGGACATAAAATATCTTCTTTTTTTCGTCTTCTGTCTCAATGTACCCTGTTGTAAAGTGTCATTTTAGTCCCTAAACTCCTGTTAATAAAACTTATCGATGATCAGCTCAGTTTATTATAAACTAATTACTGACAATGACAAATCTGTGATTTCTACATATTTTATATAGTAAGAATATTGTTAGTGACTTATGTACTTATTTCTGTACTCTGTCCTTGTTGTGATTAGTAACTTATGTACTTATTTCTGTAGTTCATGTCGTGGCGATTGACTTAAATGACTTATTCCTGTATTCCGTCCATGTTGTGGCTAGTATTAATATTGTATTATTATGTATGTAGGTTTTTATAATATCAACTGTAAGAGCCTAAGAAGATTTCTATTAGTATAGCAAACAATGGTGTGGTCAGTAGCAGGGTTGTCTGATGCTGACTTACTCCACTTTACGACACAAGCTTTTACAGCTTTGTGAAGTGTAAATAAATGTACATATTTGGGTTTATTTCGATAAAGCCAGTTTCATTTAATTTAAAAACATGGTTGACTGTTATTGAGACTGCAAGCTGAATTGACATTGAACATAGCAATACACTACCACTCCTGTTAGTTTCTGTACTAATGGAAACTTCAGTTTAATAGTATTTAAGAATAGTTTCATCATTGTGTTCTTTACAGTCTTTTTTATTTATTTATTTATTTATTAATCCATATACGGCGAAACGCCATTAAATCACATTTCAATACATTTCTTTTTTATACAACAACCAAAACATTAAACAACTCAACAATATCATCAGTCACAATACAACAATATACATCAAATATTTTTAGTTACACACAAACATAGAGACACCGATACATACATAGTGTCCAACACTACGCGCACACATCGTAGTATGCGTGCGAGAGCGAGGGACTACAGAGAACACTGCACAAAGTAGGTACATCGCCATTTATAATAATAATATTAATAATACTACACCGCCCGCCTGACTCGTCAAGAGAGTTGCCAGATCGCAATACAAAATAACGTTAATAATAAAAATCAAAACTATCAAAATTTCTAAATATATACTCATTTCCACGTCACAGTGTTCTCTGCCTTCAAACATATGATCAAATCTGGAATTATATTATCAAATCGAAGACGAATAAAAAATTTTAAGATTAGAAACAACTTTCACGTCAACATTTAAATTTCAGTAAAAACCTATAAATTTCAGTAAAAACTCATAAATTTCAGTAAAAACTCAAATCTAGGATAAAATCTTAATAAAACTTAAATCTAGGATAAAAATCACATTGAGAGAGCGACAGCGCTACGCTAAAATATGCTAAAATTTATACAACTTACAAACTGCAAAACATTTTCAATTTTACAATGAAAAATTATCACTAAAATAGTTCTAAAATAGTTCGATTCTTATTAATTGGTTGTTGAAATGTTATATACAATTTTATATTATATGTTATACCTACATACATAAAGCAACTGTTGTACTTAAGACATTGTTTATCATATTTTTACTATTAAATTTAGAATTTGACAAAATTGTTTTATTTATTCACTTCTTATTTCACATCTGAACCACCATTGTACAGGACACATGAGTCAAAGCTCCCCGTCGATATTTCTATAGAATTCTATTGCTGTTGATGTCATCTCATGAATTTCCCCAAAATTCGTCTCTAACTTCTTGTCAGAACGGTGCCCTAACTCGATCTCACAAAATGATGTTCCCTCTTTCCCCACCTATGGATGAAATGTCCGCATCTCCCATGGTCAGGTTGAATCCAATTCACAGTTATGCATAATTTGCGAGGCAAACTGAAAGCACTGATATATGCTGAAAAGGTGGTACTACTATGTTCTTCATAGATATAAAATCAATTGGATAATAATGGAAAAAAATATATTTCGTACGAAGGATTAAAAGTGAAAAGTTTGCGTAAAGGGAAAAATAAAAACAACAGTGCATTATGTAGGTATATTTTATTGAAATAATTATTATTTAGATACTACCAGTTCACAATTAATGTCTATGAATTTATTTTACTTGAATAAAGTAATAAAAATAACGGTAGTGTTAAACAATTTGGACATTTGATGGTTTGAAAACATAAACTGTCTAAATGAAGTCCACATTCTAAAAATAATTACATGAGAACATTTCTACTGAACGTGAATTAAAAATTGTACAAAACTTACATATTGTGAAACTTGAATACAAATTGAGAGATACATAGAAAACTCAGTACAATTATTATTGAAACATTAAAATTACATAATATTGTTTACACACAGTAAATGAAGGTATAATTGTTATACTTAATTGTAAATATCATAGAGGAAACTCACAACCGAGTCATGGGACACAATAATCTAAAGAAAATTGTATTTTGTTGCTATATACGAGAAAACGTTGTGAAGTTTTAATAACTGGGAAGTGTTTCATCGATGAATCTAATTCTTAACCACATGCTAACAGAATCTTTTACACTTTGATTAGTATATATTTTGAGTATCATGTATGTAACAGTGACTGTATCGAGACTGTATGGTTTCTGATATAGTATGTAAATCAGTTTTTTGTATCTCAAGACATGACTGCGAGTTCCTCTATGCTTAAATACTAAGATATAATATTATTAATGATTCTATCACAAATATACTTAAATCACATTGACACATGGTATGTACCACCAAACATGAAACATGCTTTACTTTTGTAGGAATAATATGAATAACTCGATACATATGTTAGGATGGAGTTGAGAGAATAAACCATTATATACTATAATATTTAATGAATCTTCTAACCAGTATGATATGTTAACTAGTGGGCAACTGCCTGAGCAACTATTCATTCACGAGTAGCTAATTAAAATCATCATTCAGCTATTGTACGTTCTGGTGCCGATGTGAATCCAACTTGAAGGAAGACTTTTAATGTCGTATTCATTTACAAACTAAATTTCTATCGAAATACCTTTTCAGCAATGTAGACCTATATGTGTTACTGAGATTGAATATAACATGTAGGTTTCTTTGTCCATAATAAGATCATGCAAACATAAACCATCCTCTATCAAATAATAATAGGTATGTATGAAGAATAGATCATTTTATAATATGCAATAATTTCATCATACAAAATACTGAGAAGAAATGTGTGAAACAAAAATATTATACAGCATAGAACTGACAGAAAATACACAATCAGAAGAAAGTAAAATGTGCAATATACACTTTACAATCAGAGATATTGGGTGATAAATAGTAATTCACATAAAAAAAGGGAAGATCTCTCTATCATTTCATTCTGTAATACATATCTATACCTAGTATTTCATATTACGAGTTAGCAACTTGGTTGCACACACATTCGAGAATAACAAAATAAATTGGTCTAAATATCACTAAGCAATGGACTAATTGTATTATTATATACTAACATAATGCAATATAAAAAACTATACATAGTAAATACATATCTACATACAATAATAAACTTATAAGATGGTGCCATAAATAATGTACATTATTTTATGTTTATTGGAAAATAAATTCAAAAAGTTATTGAAAAATAGGAAACAGTTTTAATATCTACATTCCATTCTCAATTTCATTGTTGTCTAGATAAGCCAATCCAATATACTCAATAATTTAATGTTGCCACACTAAAATTGTGTATATTTATACAGTAATCGCGGTAATAGTAATTACACAAAATATACAAGGTTCAGTGTGACTTTATACCTAAAAATGACTGGATTCCTAAAAATGCAAACAATGTGTAGTCAATAGTCATGTGCTAAGGCAAGTACACAACTTGAATGTTGTGCAAACAGGCATACATTACCTAGAATGATTCGTGCATTGTCTGCGAATGAACTTGACTTAGTTCAAAATATTGTAATACCCTACCATGCATTCATACTGATCTTTAATTTTGTTTATAATTCTAGTTTACTTTAACACGTTACATTTTACAATAACCACTGTCTTTTATAAAATCAAACTCACACAATATCAATCTTCTACCTCTGATAACACATAGTAGTATATTCACTTCACAAGTGGTAGGACAAAAGCAATACATACTAACAATAGGAATGATGTATACACTTAGGTTTTGTGATAATTGAAAAGCAGATGATAGATTTTAAAGGAACATAAGATAGACATTTTATCTGACAATGAAATAAACCATATTTAGTGCACATATTGCAAAAGAAACCAGTAATATGTTGCTGCTAACTTCGAAATTAGCAAATACATAAAGAAGTGGTTAATAGTTGATTTGGGAATAAATATATTCATTACAACTGTGGATTATAAAAGATAAGCAGATTACGAATAATGTATTTACAATAATCTTCAAACTCTGCTCTTATACTTACTAATAGTGGTGATAACATCTACTTGCAATGACAATAAACACCTTATTAGAGGGTTTCCTAAGCTGTCTTAATTAAGGTGTGTATTTCATTTTGGAATGGTCTTATTGCTGCATCCAGATATGTGCTCGCATTAGATCAAACCGACTAAACAGAAACCTACGAAATTACTTCATGAATACATTTTTAAATTATAAATTATATTTTTTTATTTTTAAATTATATTTTTTATCACACATAACAATGTTCTTTGAATTGTATGAAAATTGAGAGTTGGTTTTCATCAAGGTGCGAGATGGTTGATAAAATTTTAACAGCACATCACTGGATAACTTGTAAGATATTGTCACCTAACCAACAAAATAAACAGGATGTTCTGAAACATTTTAGGAACGAGAAACTTGATGTGTAATGAAGGAAACCCTGTGATAGTATAATAATATCTATGATACATAAGTTGTATTATATTGAAATATTAAGTAAGAGATTATATTATTGTGAAGTGCTACATATGTTTAAGTGTTTTAATATTTTACTTTCAAGTATAAAAATACATCAATATAATAGTATTTGGCACATACGCCTAATTTAAAAAAATATTATACAATATGTATATATTATGTATTTTATTGTAAGAATCAATATATTATTATGTACTACTTATGTACATTATTTCTAAAGTAATTTATTAATACATAGGTATATAAATACAATCGTACGTGTATGTAGATATAATTTTATTTTATATGGAGTGTTAACCATGTACTATTAACGACCGAATATTTGAGAAACAATACTTTTAATTTTTAATTTTTGACAATCAAACATGAGCTCTATTATTGTAAATTGATGTGATGTACCATTATTGACCATACGATAAATAAAAATATGTGGTAGAATATTTTCCATCATACAAATTGCATTGCAATATTATTTACTTTTTCAACCCTCATTCATTAATTACATCTCAGACCTAGCCAACAGTTTTTGCTACCTTGGAAAGAAAACTTTTTTCATTGAATTTCATATCAGTTCATATTGAATATGCATTAGTACAAAAGTTGTACATCTTTATTATGGAATCCTTTTAAAAAATAAAGTATTGCAAATCGGTATTTAAAAAACTGATCATGGACTGTATAAATTCATTTATGTTGGTCATACCTGCATGTCATTATCATTACAGATTACACGATCAGGGATTCAAGCTTATATTCTTCATTAGGATATGAGGAGTGAATGACATAAGTAATCTTTCGGACTTCATTTTGAATATATTTTTTTCTATCATGGATTTCCGGATATATAAGGTAATCAAAGATAATGAATTTCGGTAAACAAGGGTTTTTAAGGGTATATAAAGACAAATTGAAATTGGACACTTCCGAATAAAGATATAAAGATATTTTGGTAATTAAAATTTAAGAAAAATACAGAATAAAAAAATTACACAATAAAATATATTTGGATTGCTTAGTTTTCTTTTTACTTGGATACTTTTTATTATCAAAATAAAATTGATTGTACTTTATTAAAATTATTGCAAGACATTGCGTAATTGGTTGAATTATCTTAAAAAAAACTTACTGCGTAATTACTAATTATAAAAAGGTTCAAAAAATCTGTTTAGGTAATTTTTTGTACTTTGAACTGGGATGTTTTCACTAATACTTGCTACACTCTCACAACCTTTATAATAAGTTTCTTAATGTGGAAATTTCAGAAGTGAATCTTAATCTTAAATTGCATGTAGGTAATTTAAAAGTTATAAAGAAAAATTAAAAACATGTATCTGTACCCATCTCACTTCATACCAGGATTCATTAAATTATGTTCTGCAGAATCACCTTACGAAAATAATATGTCACATCCTACTAAATCCTATGAATGAATTTTGTAGGAATGAGTCGGGATATCTCGCTGTCTACAGCATATTATTCAAAACATACGAATTAATATAAGACTTAACTTTTTCTTTTTTATAGTTTTGGATCAAAACGTTTCGTATGTTGATTTAGTTATAAATTGTGACTAGAATTTACACTTCAATGAACTCAAAAACATAAAAATACAAAGTGAATTGGCAGTAATAAATTGTAATTCTGTAAAACAAATCAATTCATATTAGAGTAACAAAAATATTTGGCAAATAAAATCAATCAATTAACCTATATACATATTCCACACTCGAGTAATTTTACCTATGAGATAACATAAATATAATATTAGATCAAATTACAGTTTGTCAAGTAAGAGTTGGTTTTTTGTGAGGGCGCTGCATGTAGCTTTTTTAATGTGACACTGGAAGAAATGTCATTATTGGCAGCAAACAAAATTGTAATGACTCCGACTCTTCTCTGACAAACTGGAACAATCTACATTAAATTATATCTAGGCATATTATACCATGTGTACACTCACAAAAAAAACTTCTAGGTGAACAGAACATCAGTGGATTTATGAAAAAAAAAAATAAAGTGTCTTCAATAAAACTTGTTCTAGGTTTCAATGTGATCATTGCTGTTGTAAAGGACATACATACATAACCATTTTTCAATACAAAAGAAAGCTATATCTATCATTACAAAATCTCTTATCTGTACCAAAATCGTTAACAATTGCAGCACATACGAGTTTTACATTATGGCTGACTACAACTGCACAGAAACCAAAACCAAGTAACTCAACAGTGGTTGTTAACACACAAACAAATATTGCAACAATTCTTTATTTTCTATTACTGTTAACTGCCGATACTTTACAGATATTTGAACCGGTATAGCCGACACGGAAAAACCCACTTTTCAGGTAGTAATTTGGTTACAAAAACACGTTGAATTATGTATTATTATTGTAGGCAGGCAGTACAGCGTTGAGATACCCGTCCAGATTTATCTTAAACATGTTTACTGTTGTTGACTGAATTATTATGCTAAAACAACAGAATATCTCAACTCAGGAGTATATGTCCATAAGAGTACTGTGAAACACAAAATGCATCACATCAAAAACCCTGAACAAGATTCATGGCATTTCATTCGAGGAGGGAATTAAACCCGAGCGTTGGCAGCAGTGAACAAGTTAAACAAACAAATATGTAAATTTGTGAAAAAATATTAAAACTAATAGAAATACATAGAGAAATAATTAATAATATTTATAATTATAATAATATAAAATTTGACTAATGGAGATCGAACATGTAACATGATATAAATAGATATACAAAATTAACATAATATAACATATTAAAAGCACCACAAAACTAATATAATTATTTATATGTATTGCAATTTTTTTATTTATTTATGTATACAAAAAAAAGGAAACTTAATAGTAACCAACTACAAAAATTATCACTTTTAATATAAATATTTTATTTTACTATTTAAAATCATACATAATCCTAAATTAATTAATTAATATATAAAGTATGTGTGTATACGTAATGTCGATATGAAATGTCTATGTAAAAAAGTGAGACGTGATATGCAGTATTGCCAGACAATATTGAAAACAATGATTACCCTTTTATGAATACATGATAACTTAATTCCATAAGACATTTCACATCTTTTTGGACTTTCAAGTTTCGCCACCCATTCTAAATGTCACATAAATATTTGCACAATGAGAATGCTATGTTTTTATTCACTTACAGCATTTACTGGTTACCCCGTTTATTGGAATATACCATGACTGTAAAGTATTAGTAGTACAAGTAAATTTCCACCCAGTAATGGTGGCGCTACTTGTACATATTGTTGTTTATATAAATGATCGGAAACAGAATGCTGTGTGTTAGGAAAATATTCATTTTGCGAATTAGGTATGAAATATTAAAACATTCTTGCGAAAATCCTTACAAACAAATACTCACTGTGTCATACAAACTTTAAAGAATATATTTATGATTCTTATTTGACTATAGCTGGATTTTACCAACATTTTAGGTGAAGAATAGCGGAAATAGGAGCCACTTATCATTATTTTTCACACAAAATTTGTATTAGGTGGCTCCTATCTCCGCTATTCCTCACCTAGTGAAATCTAGCATATGTATTATATGTAATATATTTTAAATACATACATATTTATAACAATAAATGTTTACACTCTAAAAGAACATTAAAAAAAGATATTTAAATATCGTATAAAAAAATGTATCGATAGTTTTTTTATTTACTGGTAATGATTTCAATATAAATATTATTATTATAATAGAAAACTTAAAAATGGATAACCTTTGTGCTTTATGGATAAAATTAGTATTTTAAATACAATGGAGGTAGTGAGAGCAAAAGTGATATAAGCCACGCACAAACGAAACTGGGATGTACGTGTTTAAAATGTGGACATGCTATCTCTTCATAGATCGGATATATGAGTAGATGGGGTACACCACATCTATTTCATTAAACACAGTAATTCAACTTAGTTTAGGTGTTTTGTGGGTTATCACTTTTGCTCTTACCGCCTTAATTTTAACATTCCTAAACTCAAGTAAGTAAATATAATGTAAATTATATATAAAAAATGTAGGAACTACAAATTAAGTGGAAATGTATTAATTTGTTTTGTGTTTATTTAATCGCTGGTAATAAAACATTAATTAATTTTCTTATAATTAAACACTAAAATATCAGATTATTATCACTGTAAGGGGTAACAAATTTTACAATACATGGCAACACAGTTTTTTTTTTCTAAATTATTAAATTATTGCCAACTGCCACTGGAGCTTGTTGTTACACAAAGTGTGAATGTGTTTAAAAATGGTCTTGGCAGACTGAATGAATGAATAGTGTTGTGTGATCAGACATATTATCAACATAGCCGTATATCTGACAACACTTATTAATAATAACAGGGTTTCAATTAATTATTATCAAGATAAATATACATTGATAATTATCATAATAAAAACACTATGCCTGCGAGACAAATTGCATCATGCAGCTTTGTGTCGGTGATTAACGATAATATGTAAAAAGCATTTTTTAAGAAGAAAATTCAATTTCGTTGTAAGAGATATTTTTCTAAGAATTGGTAATATGTAAATTCAAAAAATCTAAAGATGAGGGATGACCTATGATGATTACTGTTAGTTTTGGCTACAATATTGGATAAATATCTCTACCGAATAATTATTAGATATTTATCAATGAATATATGTACTTATCTTGATAATTTTGAATCCTGACGTAATAATAAAGTATCCACAAGATATTACGAATTTACGCAAAATTATTCAATGTGTATTCTTTTTAAGTGATTTTAAACATTATATAAATATTAATTTCTCTATCAATGCAATATAAAAATATGACATATGTATGTATATAATATAGTCGGTACTATATAGACATTTAGTAAAAAGTTTATATAAATATAGAGTATGTAGTATATCATATATCTATTATATTATATTGGATAGCAATTCAATATTACGAATCATAAATACAAAATATATATATTGTATTATTATTTTAATTAAGTAAAACAATTCATTGGAGAAATTTAGTCGTCAACAATCAGACTGTAGGAAATTATTCAATAAAATAATAAAATATCGCACATTGGCAACAAGACTGTCACAACACATTTTTTTTTTCAGGGCAGCTGCCCTCCCCTGACGATGCCCATGTGCAAGTTACTTACAAGGTCGTTACACACACAGGTAGGTCAATTAGCTCCATAAAATGGGTATTTTGCTCTATTTCTATGTAAGGACACAAGTGTGACTTTTTTTATCAGGTAGAGACCAAAACTGCAGATCTTCTGGGATAATTATGTCAGATTCATAGTTTTTAGGTTGTGACACTCTTGTTGCCTACGTGCGATGTACACTTGATGCAAAAATCAATCAATCTAGTGTTGAAAGAAACAAATATGTGGTGATAAGTCTGTCCATCACTAAACAGAACCGCTAGAGTCTCCGGGAAAGTGTATGACGTTCTCTCCACTGTAACTCGGAGTAGGTGAGGATGGAGGATCTAACGAAGCACGACTCGCAGAACTGAAACTACTAGAACTCAAGTCTTCTTGCTCGTTTTCAAATGAATTTCTACTACCTGTAAACAAAAAGCAAGCTATATTGATGAATGTACATATTCCGTAATATTACCGTGTAGAATTGAATGCTTTTGTACGTACATTAAAAGTTGTAACCTTCTTCCTAGCTGTAGGTACTAACGAATTGGTTTGGTCTTATGCCTGCGCTGTTGTAGTAGTTTTGCCATCCACATAAGAGATACATAAATAAACATTATAACATTCTACCACAGTAGTGGGATGCAGTAATTTTATCCAGGCGGCTAATAAGATTGACAGATCTGTTTGGAATCCCATCTAAGCTGATTAGAGACAGGTCTTGCAGTAAATTACTGCTCAGATCATTGACTGTGTTCACAGTGAGAACGTTATATCGCCTACGTGGTGAACAGCGTACCGATAATCTTATCAATTTAGGTTGTATTTGTGGTAAAAAATAAAAATAAAACACATTTATCAGTTGGGTTTTTTTGAGTTTTATTTTATTTATTATTGTTTTTTTTTGTCTTTTCTACAACTGAATCAGCTACAAAATCAAAACTGCAGCGTTCAAAATCATTTATATTGTTTTTTTTTTCACATTTTTTTCTGAAATTATAGTAGTAATTCAAAAGCGGCAAATTCCAACAAGAGAACAAAATTAAAATAGAACTTATAAATAATTAAAAATATATAATATTATACCAAAACATTGTGCTAAGTGTTGGGCAAACATTGATCAAGTTACTCTATGAGAATATCTGATTTGAAATTGTTTTAAAGATAAGAGAGAGAGAGAGAATCAACTTGATTTTCATTACGTCCACAATATTATTATTTAAGATAAAGCATTCCATATAATTTAGATAAACTACATACCTATTATAATTTAATTAGGTAGCTCAGTAAGACCTCGTCCCTAATGCAGTCTTATTTTATGAGACACTACCAAATACTTTACAAATACACCAACATACTACAATGATTACCTTTCTGCCAAATTACTTAATCCCATCATGTTAATTTTCAAATTTCATATCGACAGTATCTCCCGTTTAATATTTTCCTATATAATACAACATAACCAACTGAATGTGTTTGATCTTCAGTAGATTTGTAATTGTTGAAAGATCTCGTTGATTGAGAGATTGAACAACATGATGGAACTCGCTAAACATCAAACGCCTCAGTACGACTGGTTGCTAAAGTATCAAGCAACCAACATACTAGTGAACTACTCGCAAATTACCCAAAACTTTTATAATTATTTGACTGCCAATAATTCTCTTTCACATGAAAAATAAAAGTTAATTACGCTAAACCAACCAGGACGAAATCTTTATATTTTTTAACATTAATAAACGAAAAAATCAGATATAAAAAAATAATTTTAATGACATTTCGTCATTAGTGTCTAATAAAAAAAAACAAATAAGTAGTAAGAAATACAGAAAAATCTCAAATCTTAAGTCTTTTTTTGTCAATAAAATATGACCAATTTAAATTTATCATTTCATTTTAACTAACATCTAATGCCTCATCCACATGCTGTCCGTCCTTCCACGAGTCCCGCACGAATGAGTAAAAAGGCGTTAACCGTCGGTTACGTATACAGTTCAAGACAATCACCTCGTCCGTACGTCCTTTTACTCATTCTCACAAAACTCGTGGAAGGTCGCCGAGCGTGAAGCGGCCCCATTATTGGAGTTATATTAATTCTTCATCTAAATATTCCTAATTCAATGAAGTACAAGTAGAAGTAGACATCTAAAATTATTATCAATTATGTTAAATTAATAATAATTCCAACTTAAAAGATATTTTTGGATGATTCTCAAGAGATTTTGTTACAATTTACACAATAATATGTCACAATCCCCTAAATATTAAACATTTTGTCATAATGTCTGTACGCTTTGATAATTATTAATTTATATATTTATGTACAGAAAATAAACTTTGTCATTAAATAATTAACAATAATAATAAAAAGAATAAATACTTAATGCTAATGTTTAATAAAACTTGGTAAAATAGTTAAAGGAGGATCAATCATACACAATATGACGACAACAAACTGGCCACACCACACAGAATAATCAAATATAATATGATACAGGCATACAGCTAATCAACTGACCTGAGAGGCATGAAGGAAGAATATAACAATCAAAACTGACGTGTCGGTTAACGCAATGGCAATTGAAGTCAAAGCAATATGACACTTCAAATTCACGTAAAATAATGCAGGAATTTAAAGAAAATAATGTTGAAGCCTTGAGTGATTCTTTTACTGTGCAGCAGTAACTGGTTGCTTTTGATGAACGATAGGATGCGCTAGCATATGTGTCGACTAACTGTTTTCTTCAGGAGCACATTTCTGCCACTGCAATAAACAGAGCTCTCGATGTTGTTTTCCATGCATTGTATGCTTAATATCATTACCTTTAACAGTTTTTTAATAGCAAGTCCCAATATTATTCTCGATGACCCTGAATTTAATGCCCAAGATTAGACAAAATTGTATCATAAATAATATGTATTATTGAATTAACAGCCATTGAAAGGTGGGGGAAGGGTCCAACAACTTGTGGAACATACGGAACAGTATTCCTCTTACTATTTCACCACCTGTAGGGCGGACACGTACAAGGCAGTAGGACAGCTCACTCACTCACTCACAACACACACACGCACGCACTACATCTACATACGCAATAGAGGTAATAAGAATAACACTGCAAGAAGATACATTCACATCATTACTAGCAAAATACACTTTGCATCAATATTACACATTCCCTTATAACCTAACCAGTGTACATATTATTATTATGTGCTTTATAAATTGACTTTTTTAAACAACCAACATGTAAAATGTATTACGTTGGCAGTTAAACATGGAGAAAACATTACGGTGATCGTATGGTGCAAGTGGTGGTACGTTTTATCAATTTTCCTGCAGTATATTCAATATACAGAATAACAAAAAATTACACAAAAAGACTGGCACTCAAACGCACTATATTATGCAATATATGTTATTATTTATATACAGAAATGTTTAAACAAAACGTCAACAAGCTATACTAGAGAATTATACAACATTTGGAAAACATTCCAAGACACAAAATTCATAATACTATGTAAAATATTGAACACATTACCGTTTTATAAAATTTGTTATAATACTTACTATCAAAATGAAATCAGAAAAGTAAAAATAGTAAAATATTACGCAGACGGCAAAAATTGGCATTTGAAACTATTGTAACCAACAGAGTACACTAAGTCTCTCATTAACTTTTCCACACTATTGTATGTCACTGAGTTCACATGAAGGCATGTGATTTTGCTTTAAATATAAAGATGATTTTTGATAAAAAAACATGTTAATACAACTGTAAAAATAATGTATGTGTGATTACTTATGCTGAATAAAAAAACAACTTCCACAATCATTCAGCCCAAAAATATTCATAACACCAAGCTCCAAAATTTGCCAATAGCTGTCAAAAATCGTTTTATGGTGCTGGTAATTCTAAAATATATTTCTTAATAATATTTTACTTAAAATATATCAATAGTAAAACTAAACACCAAAAAATACAATTATACTAAACTACATAACAAGTAAATCATATTGTGATTATATTCATATGATTCTGGATTCTTGCGAGTTATGCGGCCACAAAACGTTTCAAAGTATTACATTTTATATTAAGACTCTTTACACGCAAGCAGATTTGTGTGCTAGCTGTTTATATTGTCTATTGGTACTACAACAAGGGCGTGTTTTTTAACAGTAGATTGTGACTTTTGCTTTGACTCTGGCGGTTGAGGCCGCGCTCAAACAAGTACCAATCGCATAACTGAGAAATATGTTCAAATAGTTTCGACCAAATAAACATTAACAAAGAAAACTATTATCTGTGATTAACACAGTGCACACAGTGACAGACGATCGTGGCAATTTCTATTTATAACCCTCGTATATGGGATTAACGAGAATAGTTAAACATTGAAATCCGGAAATTTGGGATGCTACAGTGCTGGGGTATAAAAAGGTTTCACTAATCAGATTCGCACTTGCGGGACAGTCAGAGGAAATAAAACTACAGACTTCCCTCTCTTTACAACTCTTCTTGCTTCCGTCACATTCATGCAAATGAAATCTAAATAGGTAATAAAATAAACTTTAAGATGGCAGTGATCTGCACTCGACATTGTTGACAGCTGTCATTTTCAAAGAGTTACTAACGTCTGCCATTTTTCTCATGTTATATATAGTTAGTTACATATTTCTCAATTCTCTAAATAATATTTCAAATAAATAACTAAACTAAATGAATGACAACAATGAAATATGAACAAAGTTACAAATGGTAAAACAAATACACTTCTCAATAAATTATTATAAACAAATAATGTACAAGAAATATATCAAGTGATTGTTGACAGATACTATTTCTCCCAACCAACCCAACCAAAATTTAAAGACACTCTTTTACTTTGTATTAAAATACAATTTTTCTACATACAATCGCTAATTTTAAAAGAGAAGAAATAGAAAAATAAGTTTAGCATGTACTTAATTTAAGTAAGATTGAAAAATATAATTTGCCTAATAAAATTAAAATGTATACATATTTATAAAATATTTTTCAAATACAGTAACAATGTGATGTAAATAATATAATATATATGAGGACTTTTTACACCTGTTGCGATGGCCGTATCTTTTCTACTAAATATTATTATGCAATGTAGTACATTGTATTACGAACAAGCCAAATTTAGTAAATCAGATATTGTTTTGGTAAACATTTTTTTTATTGATGTATTATAGACATGTATACTAGCCTCAAATTGTCTGTTAAATAAAATTTCGTAAAACTTACACAAATAAAAAATTAAATAAAGAAAACTATACATAAATGAGAGAGAGAGAGTTTCTACGAATGGGGATTTTCCATGAGTGGATGTTTCTATGGATGAGGAGTTTCCATGAGTGGATGTTTCTATGTATAGGGAGTTTCCATGAGTGAATGTTTCTATGGATGCGGAGTTTCCATGAGTGGATGTTTCTATGGATGAGGAGTTTCCATGAGTGGATGTTTCTATGTATAGGGAGTTTCCATGAGTGAATGTTTCTATGGATGCGGAGTTTCCATGAGTGGATGTTTCTATGTATAGCTAGGGTGGCCAACCCGCGGCCCGCGGGCCGCATGCGGCCCGCCGAGGTTCTAAATGTGGCCCGCGAAGCCGTCTTACAATACGTATAACCGTATGCATTGCCTGTTATAGAAAGACAATCATATTCGTCACTTCACCCATTTTCCCTTAAAAATTCCGCCTGCGGCGCTATTTTGGGTAATCTGTTTAATTAGGAAATGTTTTTCACACATTTTGTTGCGAGCCTTCTCCACTCAGTTTTGCAAGAAAAAAAATCGCCTGCGGCGCTACTACACTTTTTTAGGTCATAACAATATTTTAAACTCTGGTGCCAAACCCTCCTCCCCGAGACGAACCTATGTCTTATTTTTTTTGTTTCAAAAAATTGGTTGTGCGGCCCGGTATGCCATCATATTTTTAGAATCTGGCCCGGCTGCTGAAAAAGGTTGGCCACCCTTGATGTATAGGGAGTTTCTATGAGTGAATGTTTCTATGGATGGGGAGACTCTATGAGTTGTGTATATTTCTATGAAAAAAACCTCAGTGGAGGATGTTTTTATGATGAATTTTTTTTTTTGATATAGGGGAGATGTTTTTCAAATTTACTTAAATAAAAATAAAGAAATTCAAATATATTAAGACTAAAATATTTACACAACAATTAATATTTCCTGAGATAAAAACAGAAAAATTGAAGGAAAATATACAAAAGAAGATAAAATAATGTATGTGTATTGAGGTCATAAAAATATAAGCCAAAAAGAAAAGTAGGTTTGTACGCAAATTATGCAAATTCAATTTAATATTTTTATGCAAGTAATAATTATTATCTATCAAAACCATATTCATCATTTATAGAAAACAAAATGAGATCAAAACATTATTTATGCCAGTATTTAGATGCCAGTATGTATATGAGTATGCGAGAAATTATATTTCCCATATTATAATAAACTGAAAAATATTGTGCCTGAGATTAGGCAGACAAAACTATAGTGAAAATATTACTGAAGATGATTCTTGGATAACAGAAAGCGATAGGCAAATGCAATTTATTCCAATTAGTTAAATTAACATGTAACAAATAAATAAGTAGCGAATCAACTCTCAAATGTAACAAGTAAATTGTAGTAGTAGCAAGTAATTGTTCAAGTTTGTAAAAATAAATAGTACAACCATATGTGTGTGTAAAATATGTGATAACTTGGGCATTAGGTAAATATATCTCACTAGACAGTAGAATAAGTTTGTTTATTTATGTTTAGTAGAATTACCATTAAATTGTAATAAAATAGGTCAATATTATATTTGTATTATTATAGAGAAATATGTAGTATTTATTGTAATTTTGGATTTAGTTTTGTACATGCAATCTATTCTGTATTTATTACTCATGTTGTATCGTTGTATGCTATAATATTATTTCTATGTGTTTATTTATTGAATAGGTAATTCTACAATGACAAAAATATAAGTAGATATGTCTATATTATATTACTAATTTCAATTCAAATAAAACAATACACATTTTAATAACGGTAAGCCAGAAAACCTGTCGTTCTTTCATGAGTCAGAAGCGGAACAAGAACCACATTCCTTTACATTACATGACAATCAAACACTATCTCCAGTTAGACTTCTATGTCTACAAATGTTACCACTAAGGCTTCCAAACGGCTACATGTAGCACCCTCATTGGAAACTATGTCTTTCTTTACATACTGTATGTCTTACATATTCCTACTCACATGAAAAATAAACAACATAAGTATAACTTTAAAAAATGTAACTTTGTATATGTATAAATTTATTTGAATTGAAATTAGTGAAGTATTGTGTAAATTTATCTCCTTTTGCGTTTTGGTTTCTTCTTTATTGCTTTGGCGGTGGATGACGGAGCTGAAGCTGTCACGGGGTCCTCTGCTACAACGGAGGCCTCTTCCTCCATGAAGTTTACCCCGGAGGTCACCATGTTGGCACAATCGTCACTTTCCGTTTGAGACGACGTCGGAGACACATTGTCTTCATCCGATGATTTCTCCATCAGAACCAGCAATTTAGATTCACACTGTTTTAAAGAGAAATCATCAGAATCTTCCATTTCTTTTACGATGGGCTTTTTCTTATGATGATAATATTCATCCGACTTTCTAGAATAATCATATTCTACGTCATCATTTTTAGGTGACTCGGAGTAAGCGTAATTTTTTACGAAATCATTGACGTCAAAGTGAAGATTGGGTGTTGATATTTCGCAAGGTGGGGGAGAGTGAGAGTACTCTAACAAACTATCACTCATCTCCTGAATCTTTTGCTCGTCTAAAACTAAATCTATTGGTTCTAACGGAGGAGGCTCCATGAACATTGAGTGATGCTCATCAACAAAACATAAATCATTCTGTGGAGTGTCGCACATAGCCAATACAATATTATTTCTATTATACACTTTCGAAACTTTGGAATTTGACGTTTCATCTGTTATTTTTTCTGTATTTGGTAAAACAACTGGCTCTGGTTCTTTTTTCTTTGAATCTGAAGAAGCGACTGAGCTCCAACTTAGTTTAGGAGGTTTGAATATTACTTCCGTTGGTCTCAACGTAAAGTTATCTTCCTTCTTCAGGTCTAAGAGATCTTCTTTCTTAATTTCAACCACGCCACTCTTATTAACATCAGGCATGTCACCTTTCTTTATCTCCACAACATCATTCTTAGATGCTGCGGGCTTCTGTGATTTTGATGATTTATTTTTCTTTTTCTTTCTACCATCATCACTGTTACTAGTATCGGCTGAAGAATTCTTCTCAACAGTTATAATATCCTCATATTTAGTTGCAGTTTGAATATCTGCCAAGAGTTCCCAAGCTGCGTCTTCAGCTGCCTTGCTTTCTATTCCTGGTTTTGACTGACTTTTAGGATTCTTCTTAGTAGCTTTACTAGACCCAACTGCAGGTAAGATACAAGCAGTATTATCTCTTTCTCTTAAATCTACATTTAAATCTAAACTTTTTATATCAACACTTGCTGTAGGAGACGATTGTGGAATATCATCAAACACATCTAGGTTCTCTTGCAGTGTATCGGAACATATTTGTACACTGGGACATGTCATGTCTGCCTTGCAAGGAGAGGGGCTCTTAGTAAAGGCACTACGACTGTATCCAACTGAGGAGGCAGAATCATTAGTAACAACTTCATTGTTTACAAACTCAATGCTTTCTACAGCTCTGGATATTTCATCCACATAAGACTCTGCAACTCGTATAACATTACACTTTCTATCTTTCACTTTCGTTAGTCCTTCAATTACTTTTGTTTCTTTTTGTTCAACTGCTTGCGGAATTATTTTTTCTTCCTCTTTTTTCTTATCTCTACCTCTTTGTTTTTTCGCTTGTTTACTAACACTTTGCACATCTTTAGACACAGTATTCGCATCTTTAGGCGGACAAACTTCTTTAGGTGGACAAACTTCTTTAGGTGGACAAACATCTTTAGGTGGACAAACTTCTTTAGGTGGACAAACTTCTTTAGGTGGACTTACTTTTTTAGGTGGTATTACTTTCTCCTCACTTTTCACAACATCAGAAACTTTAAGCTCACTTTGCTTGAATTTAGCCCCATCTTTGGGTTTTGGATTGAAAACAAAATCAGGTTCTTTGTCAGGCTTCCCTGTTGGTTTATAATTGTTATTAGAATGTGTTAATTTGGCAGGGATTACCACACGGTCGGAGAGTGTAGCAGGAGGGAAGTTGGTGGTAGGGGTGCTTGAATCTGGGGAGATACGTTGAACGGGAAGTAAGAGGGTAGAGGATAGTGGCCGAGTTGGAGGTGTTTCAGGAGCATTGAGGGAGCGTGGAGCACTGACTACTGGACGGAAGAGGGCTTCGTCCTCGTTGGACATGATGTAATTGTCTTCTTTGTCTGCGGAAGGAGGAGAGGGGCTGCTAGAAGACGCGCCACTGGTGACGGCTCCCAGAGGGTTCACTATGCGGTGGACGTGGGACGACCTAACCTCGTCTCTCCTGCTCCAGTCTTCCATCGACCACTCACAACCTGGACAGAAGAATAACCCAAAGGCAAATCAGTACTAATCCTCACTCAAATAATATTTTTTTAAATATTTTCTTTTAATTATCAAAACACAAAATTGCACGAGACGACTACAGAATTTGTAATCAATAATAATAAAAAAAAAAACTCTACAAGACTCAACATTATTGTCATCACAACTACTTTGTCACGGTGCATCGAATGGAAATGAATTAAAAAAATCTTCAACAAGACGTAACAAATACAAAAAAATAAAAAGAAACTATACAGAGTGCAAGAACATTATGTGTCTCATAAAGTTTTTCAAAAAGTAATGGTAAAAGATCATAAGAAAAATAATAAAAAAATTAAATAGTTAGTAATGAATAATGCCTTTGGCTCATTCTTCCCTCCACCAAGTTGAAACAATTTATCCTTTTATAAGGAACGGTGTACGGAATACTAATACAATAGTGCGTTAGGTTATTACATTACTCAAGCGTTTTCCATGATAACTAATCATATGTACTACACCTTCACACACTACGCTTTGTATGAAAACTCACACCACCTCTGTTGTAAGCAATGATATGTGATATGGAATATGTTAACAAACAGGACAGCAAACATTTTAACATTAAACTGATTACATCACTCATGTTCCATGAAAACCTGAGAACTTAAACTATACAAATGATTTACTTAAAAACTTGTAAAAATTTATGACTGAATCCAAAATAGTTACGTTTTATGAATAGTTTTCAGGTTTTCACAGTAGCACAGGTTATTACATTCAGGTACATGTTTGAATGAAATAATAATACAATGTTCCTATTGCTAAATGATTCCGAGACAAAAGCAACTGAAATATTACGCACATTAAACAACTTGGGACTAAATCTATATAAGTGTTTCAGTGAATGTCATCAGTCAAAGCCAAAGGCGCTACTATTACTTCCATAAAATAATAATAATCGGACCACCTATTGGCTTCGTTTACTGATAAAATCACCCCAAGGGCACCGTACATTTTTCTGAGTAAAAATCACCATACAGGATCGTCACAAACAAAATAATAAAAATAAATCTACTCAGTTTTGCCCGTCCAGCTAATCGGAAGTTATTCCTAAATTACTAGCAAGGTTCATTCAATCCAATTATTATAGTAAAAAAAAAAGGAATCTGAGATCACGAAAATTAACATATCTGTACTGTAAATAAAATAAAAGACAAACTATCTCAACTGGTTGTGTACTGAGTGAAACCTAAACAGCGAATCTCTCTACAAAAATTATGAATGCTTTTGTGTTTTCAAAATACAAATCTATCTATAGGAATCGTCTCTTACATCTGTTATGGAAAGCTATTTCACAGATTCTTCTCAATGGCTACATTTCTATCTAATTTGTCTCTCTTCAGTCATGTACAAAATGATTTCTACAATGCTACCCGGTATGAATTGTCGACATTTAACTCTACAAATAATTTTTTAATAATAATTTTTAATAACAGATTTTGCCAAGAAGTGCGGGTAAAGAGGACGCTATATGCGCCTGTGCTACCCGGGGATGCGGAGGGCCTTAAGCCCGTGGGAGTCCTTCAATGTTCTACCAATAATAGCAAATTGGCTAGTAGTTATCTCAACAGATACACAGCAAGGGATGGACTTTCCATCAGGCTTATGACTGATCCTCCTAAGCTGGTTTAATGTTACCACTTTACACTTAAGTAACTTTCACCAATTCCATTCCGTCCATCTGTCGCGGCCGGGGATCTAATTCTACTTGTTATTTCAACTACGACACGTAGAAAATCTGATGTTTCTCTCAAAAAATGAAATTGTGATATTAAATGACGTAGCAAATTTTCTAGTGGACTAAATGCAATCTACATGGTTCATACAATAAATATACCTACCCACACAAAACAACATGATAAATGAGTAAAGATTACTGACCTTGCTCAGCCTCCTTCATGGCCTCTGCCAGATCCTCCTTAAGTCTCCCCTCTCCTCCCCCAGCCAACGTGGCATTCCCCCCGCTGGTTGACATCACTATGTTCACTCCGTCCCCGTCCCCGAAGCTGGATATGGTGTGCTTACGAAACCCATCAGACAAACGTGGAGAATGCTCCAACGAACCTAAATCAACATACACAATTACGATGAACAATGATATACCTACATCCATCATCACTACACTATTATATTATACTTCAGAGGATGATTTTATTATACTTCGTGAGACAGAAAGGTTCGACACGCGCAAGATTAAATTATAGGCATAGCAGAATGATTTTAATAAACCTAAATGCAGTTCACTCTATGAAGGTACAGCAAAATGTCAGTAATCAAGGATGATAGTTTGTCAACGAAGTGAACTTAAGATAATGAGGCATTCTTCTTCTTCTTCTTCTTCCTCAGCCTTCTTCCCTCCACTGCTGGACGTAGGCCTCTTCCATTTTCTTCCACTCATCTCTGTTTCTCCCCCTCCGCATCCAGGTTCCTCCGGCTTGTTGGACTAGGTCATCAGACCACCTTTTGGGAGGTCTTCCGACGCTTCTCCTTTTGTTCCAGGGCCTCCACTGTAGGATTCTGGGTGCCCACCTAGTATCCTCTTGTCGAGCCATATGCCCAGCCCACTGCCATTTTAATTTTGCAATGCGGTCCATAATATCGGTAACTTTAGTTCGGCGTCTTATTTCCTCGTTTCTAATTTTATCTCGAAGGCTCACGCCGAGCATCTGTCTTTCCATGGCCCGCTGTGTACACTTTAATTTGTGTATGCTTTTGGCTGTTGAGGCATTATTAGTCACTAAGTTGCGGAATATACCTAATGAAAATTGTTGTACTTACTTGCTGATCCGGATTCAATCAGAACTGGAACTATCGGTCTCCCTCCCGGCATATTGACAGGATTGGAACGAACCACGGTTGGACCAGTTCCCACTTCCACTGATTCCGAATCGAGAAGGGATAAATTGGTTCTGCAAAACACATGTCATTAAAGATAGCAGAACATTGTGTTATATTTATAAGTAAAGTAGAAGGGAATATGGGTGTCCTAGAAAGACATGGTTTCAACATGCTGAAGAATATAAAAGGACCAACATGTTCTGAGTATTAGAATCGGAAACATAGGCACAGAGGACCGAATGCCAAACCGCCCTATACACACTTTTTGATTTCTTTATATTCTTGAAGATCTGGTCAACACAATTGAGGGTGTGGTTTCACATACACCTTTTTAGTCATCCCGCGATCACTCACTCAACAGGGCCAAACAATTAAAGTTTATTTTTAGTTCATTCTAGTCAAGACACCCTTCAGATAAATTAACCGCAGAATAATAACTGCTTACTAAACCAACGAATACAATGTTAAATAAGAAACGACAAAAATTAGTCTTAAGAAGTATGGAGAACTTCACTAACCCACTAGCAGCGTTGTAAGTTTTGAAAACAAACTGCGGTCCCATCCAAAGTCTTCTGTGTGGTCCAGCATGCGTCATGATCTCCACTTGACTAAGCCACCTGTCTTCTGCGTCCAATATACCCTTATCTCCGGTCTTGCTCAGCTTCATGGGCCTCACCAGAATGTTATTGGGAGGCAGTGGGATCAGGATGTCGTGGGATGCTGGGGGACGCTGTAACGCCCACTGAGCTCTAATTTCGACCTCAACTTCTATATTTGTATCGTCGCAGACCTTCTCTTTAGGTATACCTGTAAGGAAGAAATTGATTAGGTACCATTTCACACTGTTTTCTTTAAAAATGGAAAAAACTGAGATTCTGAATTAGTGAATTTTGAAAAAATGAAAGGCTTTAAAAAAAATGTAAAACTATTATTTTCTAAAGTTCATTTGTGTTCTAACAACATCCAGGGTGATTTAGCTATTACCAAAATTAAAGTACGAGACGACAGCCTTACTATGTCACACTACTACTACTACTACTACTACTACTACTACTACGCCCTTTATGTCTCCATTCGGGAGCACAGGGAGGCTACCAGGCGTCTCCATTCAGAGCGATTTTGTGCGAGTGATATTACCTCTCTCCACGTCATTCCTAACGCTCTGATCTCGTTGTCATAGGAACGGTGCACTGTGAAAGAGGGTCTTCCGGGGCGTCGGGACCCCTGTGGGTGGAAAAACAGCGCTCTCTTTGGCCAGCTGTCGTTGGGCATTCGCAAAACATGGCCCAGCCACGACCAACGTCTTTCCTGTATTACTGACAGGATTGATCGTTGCTGGGAACGCCGTCGAACGTATTCGTTGGTTTTACGTTCTTGCCATGTGATACCCAGTATCCTCCTAAGACACTTATTCTCAAAGCTGAGTATCTTACGCTCTTGAGCCTTGGTTAAGTTGTCACACTATACAAATCAAAATACATATGAAGGTAGGTATTAATTTTCTGTCTTAAAACTGTAGAAAATGGTTTAATGAATGTATCAGTAAAATTAAATTTACTTGACATTTATATTACTGTTGAAACTTACGAAAATAGATTCAAAGCATGACTTCAATTAAAGAGCAATAAAATTACTTTAATGGTTATGTATGACACTTACCAGAGTTGTGCTTAGGATGTACGTAGTAGTGTAACAGATATCCATGTGCTGACATTATAAACAGAGAATGTGTGGATGTGCTGGGGGGTGACGGGGCACTGGAGGTGCGGGGGGGCGCCCATGAGGGGGGCCCTGCAGGTGGGGCACGCACTGAAGCCCAGCGAGAGCACACGGCCAAAGGTAACTGACCCTCCTCTGAGAGAGAAGATAGACGCTGACGACCTGAGGACAAAATAGAGATGTCAGTGCTTGAAATCAGTTGCCAGAGTCAGTTGTACTTCCTCCTACCACCAACTCCTTCTTGAATAGACAACGAGATAGGATCATCTGTCGAACTTCGTCTGAAATCCTGCCTACTAAAAAACCAGCACACTGTGGGACCTATCTTTAAGCATTCTCAAATTTTGTACCAACCGACAGTAAGTAGCTGTTCTAATCCTTGTAAGGCCCGTATGTGTTCTTCTCAATGTAATGTTTGTCCAAGTTGTTTATAAATCTGTCGAGTGTACTGGCAGATACAACTTCCTCTGGCAGACTGTTCCAGGCATCCACCACACTTCTTGAATCTGCACAAATGCTCAAACAAATAGTTAAAATCCAAAATGAAATATAATTCACCTGAGCTATTCCTAGTGATGGTGTGTGTTGGTAGAGGCAGTGGTAGGGCAGATGATGGGGGGACTGGTCTTAGTTGTGCTAGAGGGGGCTGCACGCAGGCCACCGGGAACGGGGGCAGGCGAGGGTTGGGATACCACACGGAGTTCACTATGCTCTCACCAACCTGAGGTAAAGCAAACAATCATTATTTCCTGTAAATTGTCTCAATAACTTATTACAATGAACAAAGTATTTCGATATGTGTAACAACAATTTTACTCATATGCATTAAACACAGTATCAACAAATATGCGTAAAATTACATCGGGAAAAGTAGGATTATTCAGCTACTAATATTAAAGATATTCCTAAGACTTAAAACTTGGATAAATAAGATCATGTTTTACTAGATTTTGTAAATTTTTTCGATAAAAAATAACTTGTGACTGTCACTTGAGATTATTCCCGCAGTATTTTAGATACGTATAATGCTGTAATTTGGTTGATTAAATGTGGATATTTATTTGACTTTCATTAAATGTAGATATTTATTTGACTTTCAGTCACATTTTTTATAAAATAAGCCAAATGGTCACCTACATTATTCTCAGTCTCATACGTACAACATTTGCAAACGTTCTATCAATAATTTAATGGTATTTACTCAAAGCCCCTGAAGCGTAATATATTGTACAGTCTGTCAAGAAAGAGATAGTTTTCGAAGACAGCGCCACATGCAGGTTTTTGTAATTTTATAAAATGAACAAAACTGTGGTTCTAAATTAATCCTACACCATCTCTTTTTCGAGAGGCTGTACTATAGAATAGTTTATATAAATCCTCGAGGTCTCAGTGATACTCACCGGGCTACTTGATCTTCCATCGGCCACCAATCCAGCTGACCTATGAAACCTAGATAGCCTGTTGACCACGTGGGGGGAGGCGTGTGTCCTGACCCCCACTGGACCTCCGTAGGGGGTAATGGGAAACACGTGCGTGGTGCCTCGCAGCGTGCTCACTGCTATCCACCTGCAGTCCACTGATATTGAGATGTCCTGTTAGGAAAACAATTTACATTACAATCTCTCCACTACAATTGAAACATAATTTCAAAACTAGGAATGGGAGTCAAAATTCTATCCATCATGGCATACCATAATGAAAGCTAACCAGTTAAGTTGTGTTTATATATCTAGTCTATTCTGGAAGGTGTTGGTGGTGGGATCAAGTACCAATGTATGTATATTGTATGGCTTTGGAAAGACCACAGTTGGAGTTTTTGAGAGCTCAGGTATTTAAGTGCATCAGGAGACATGTTGCGAATGTTTTCAATTGTGCCACTGAAATTAGTGAACCGGTATAACTGGACAAAACATTTACTGTGGAAGTATTGATATCTGTCGCTGCACATTGGAGTGGCAAGGTATGACGTTCGGACTCAAGCAAGTAGATAATAGATATACCTGAACTTTAGCCGTTGTATCCCCGCGATGTAGAATATATAGATGATGTACAGAAGCCAGAGTGGGACTGCTGGGATGAGGATGTATTCTAAACACATGGAAGTCATGTCCTCGCTTGTCTGCCGTGATCAAAATCATTCCACTCATATCAAACTTCATAGCAATGATGGATTCAGAGTGTGCTACAAAGTGTGCCACTATTGCTTCATTAACTCCATTCACACTGGATGCATCTTCCTCAGTTTGATCTTCTTCTTCCATCGAATTAAAACCCTTAACAACAACATAATAATTAGTATTTTGTTAATCAATTTATACAAAAGAAAACAAGGTAATTTTTCACAAAAAAAATTGTTTATTATGCCAAATGTTTTGGCTAGGTTGTGACAGGCATTATCTTAACCTTTGGAAGAGTATGGACGTCTATGGTCCGACAGCAAAAAATATTCTTCAAAGTAGCATGGACGTCAATGGTACGTCAATGCGAATATATCTAATATGACATCACTTCTGTTCAAAAAGTGCATAGTATTGCCATCTATTGATATTTGCCTATAAGAATTCATGGTTTGAAAGTGTTTACTTTTTTTGCCGCTGGAGTTATAAGGCGTTCTTTATGTCACGTGACCTAATCATGCACGCACGGAAGAAAGTCGGTGATCGCAAACTGTCGAATTGGCGCGCGCGCATTTGTAGATCTTTTAATCGTTTTAATCGATATTTTCTAAACTTGTGTTGGCTTTTTCGAATGTTACACTTCATTTTTCAATAATATATATTTTTTTTTAAGTGAATATATTATTTATAAGTGTGCATGTACTATTTTAGTCTCATTTTACCAATTTGACCAATAAACACGTGGTTTTTTCATTTGTCGCACGTGGTTTTACACCAAAATATAGTGTGTTTTCTGACAGATTTTTTTATTTGTATATAATTATATGACCTTTGTGGAATGTGTGCGTAAAGTAGACGGCTACAAGGTATTTTTTTAAAAAATTAGTGATAACGTAATTTTTCATACATGTTTTTGTGTATCGCAAACTCATTCCGTTCCTTCTTAGTTTTTGTGTGAACGATTTTTGTGTGCGTTTTTTTTTAAACTGTGTTAATTATAATACTTTTATCGTAATATTTAGTACTAATTTTTATTGCTCGAGTACATTATTTGAAATGTCTTCGCTTCAGGAAGATGATATTTACGATATACTGATGAATAGTGACAATGAAGAAGAAAACATAGATTCCATCGATGACTTAGACATGTTCAGTTATTCTTCTTCTTCTTCTTCTGATGAAGATGAAGATGAGGATCCTGATGCCCCACAACCTGGTGCTCCACAACCTGGTCCCTCACAACCTGATGACCCGCAACCGGATGACCCACAACCGGATGACACACAACCGGATGACCCACAACTTGATGACCCACAATCTGATGACCCACAACCTCCAAGCCCCAAGCGGATGCGAACAGATGCCTCACAATCTGATGCCCCCCAACCTGATGCTTCACAATCTGATGCCCCCCAACCTGGTACCTCACAATCTGATGCCCCCCAACCTGATGCCTCACAATCTGATGCCCCCCTACCTAATGCCCCCCAACCTGATGCCTCACAACCTGATGCTCCACAACCTCCAAGTCCCACGCGGATGCGAGCAGAGCCAAAGAACTGGAGTCATTCTGAGTTTACACCGACATTGCACGAATTTAGCGATTTTGAGTCTGGAATAAAAGTTAACATGGATCCAGAAGATGACTACCTTGAATTGAATTTTTTCCAGCTATTCTTCAATACTAGTATTATGGAGACCATTGTAGCTGAAACGAACGCTTATGCTCAACTGGCTTCTCAAAATGCTTCGGTAATGTCGAAAATGAAAAGCTGGGTCGACACTACTGTAGAAGAAATGTATACGTTTCTGGCTACAGTGCTACTTATGAGTTTAGTAGGAAAAAATTCTATTAAAAAGTACTGGAGTAATAATCCTATGATTGAGACACCCTTTTTTAAAGTCTTATTTTCACAGAACAGATTTTTACTAATTTTGAGGAATTTGCATTTCGCAAGCCAGTGCACTAATAACGACAGACTGTACAAAATTAGGAAAATTTTAGACCCATTGCGAAAAATAATGAGTGAAGTGTTTTACCCATATCAAAATCTGTGCATAGACGAAAGCTTGCTTTTGTGGAAAGGACGGCTGTCGTTTAAAATTTATATACCATCTAAAAGACACCGATTCGGTATCAAGCTATTCGTGTGCTGTGACGTAAAAACGGGATATGTGTTAGACTTAATAGTGTACACGGGCTCTGACTCCGATTACGAAATTCACTCCGATGTGGGTATATCGGGTTCAGTAGTTTTGACCTTGCTAAAAAACTACCTCGATCGTGGCCACAGACTATACGTGGACAACTGGTACACTTCCCCAACGTTGTTTGACCGCCTTTTTGAGAGGAATACAAATGCTTGTGGCACAGCAAGAGCCAACAGAAAGGAAATGCCAAAATTTGGAAAATTAAAAAAAGGAGAAGTAGTTTCCTATAATTCTGGAAATCTTTTGGCCTTGAAATGGCAAGACAAGCGGGACATACTAATGTTAACAACAATGCATAAGGACAACTTAATTGTGACAAACAAAATTGATTATGCCACTGGGGAGAATAAAATCAAGCCAGAAGTAGTCGTCGACTACTCAAAGAACATGGGAGGCGTCGACAATGTCGACAGAATTCTGGGACTGGGAGCTGTTGGTCGAAAGACCATCAAATGGTATAAAAAACTCTTTTTCAGATTGTTGGAAGTAGGGGTTATAAACGCCTTCTTTTTATACCGTTCGGCCAAGGGGAAAGTTTCTTTTGAAGAATTTAAAGAAAAACTTGTATGCCAATTGATCGAAAAATATCATACCCCTCGCCCATCATCTAGCGGAGGCAGGCGGCCAACAGATAATCCCACAAGGCTCACTGAGAGACATTTTATACAGCCAGTTCCACAGACTGAGAGCAAAGGTAAAAAAACGGCAAGAAGATGTTTCGTTTGCGCGCATACTACCTTGCTTCCGCCTAAGCGCAAAGAGACAAGATATATGTGTAAAGACTGTGATGTTGCCTTGTGCGTATTTCCATGTTTTGAACAATACCACACAAAAAAACATTTTTAATTGTAATTCTGTACGTTTCATTTATTATTTTAGTGTCATAATTGTGTCCAAGTGTAGTGTTAAGGTTTAATAATAGCGACAATCTACTGTTTGTGACCCCTGGATTGCGAAACCAGTTTTTACATGATAAGGACGTGCAATTGTGAGTATATATATGTTTTAAGCATTTTTGTTATTGTTTATGTTATAACACCTGTTGAATCGATTTTATTTAAAAAAAAAAATGTGTCAAAAAACTCGCTCCTGGATACACAGGAAAAAATTAGTATGGCGCTCCTCCAAAGGTTAAGAAACTAAGTTATACAGTAGCATTATTATGGCAGGATCAACTAGGTTATTGTAGCATTATCAAGGACAAGTGAATATGGATTTCCACTCTGTCAACAAAAAACACTTCAAATACTTTGTTAATTTGTAAATGTAATAACATAATCAATTTGTCTCCACGAACGCTGTTGGAGAAATAAAAGGAGCGTCAAAAGGCCACCAAAGAGATCTCACAATATTGTCCAAATCGACAATGGATCCTAGATGTGAAGATGTCAAGACAGACAAGTGGAATGAGCAGGAAGAAGGCTCTATAGAGCAGTGGAAAAAGAAAAATAAATAAAAATGTTAGGTATGTATTACCTGAATGTCTATAACAGTGACCACACCAGGCTGGAGATGTTCCGAGTTGGGAGGCGAGGGAGACTGTGAGAGAGCCCCTACTCTAGTCCCTCCCAGACTGCTGGCCACACTCTCGCCGAGGCCCCTCAAGCCCTTACCCAGAGACTTGGCCGCATGCAGCACTGTGGCTGTGTAACTGCTCACACCTTCACCTGAAACACAACCAAAATGATAATACATGGTTTTGAAAAAAATATTACTTCCCAGTGAGGGCAGGCAAAGAGGACTGAGCACCACAACACCATTTCTTTTATCTTTACACTCTTTCTCATTCTTGCATCGCAAGGTTGACAGACATTCACAACTTGTAACCTGAGGCACTGCAATACCTGAGTTTAGGCACTGCACTATTATTACTTCTATTTTTGGCAAATTTTTACTTATAAATATTTACTTCTATCTTTGGCAAAGGAACCTAAAGGTTCCTTTGCCAAAGACAAAGGAACCTTTAGGTCCGCAAGATGGCAAAGAAATTACTCGACTGACCTTTGCTATGTATCAAAGAATGCCAACGGACACCCTCTTAATTACACAAAAGAAATTCTTGATTTTTTCCCAAACAGCCAACATAAACCTGTCATTATAAGAATTGGTATAACCCTCCCTGTGAACCCCGGTAAACCAATACCGAGATGGAACCTAAATCGAGCAGACTGGCCTAAATTCACCAACTACGTTGAAAAAGTTATACCTAACATACCAGCAGATATCAAATGCTTTGAACGATTTAGAAAACTAATGATTAAAGCGGCTAAACAATCTATACCGCGGGGATACAGAAAAAACTATATTCCTGGATGGACAGAAGAAAGTGAGAAGCTTCTAGAAAATTACAAAAGAACCGGCGCCCCCGGAGATGGAGCCTTACTTTTAGAGTCCCTAGACCAAGGCAGAAAAACACGATGGAGTAAACTCATGGAATCTGTAAACTTTCAGCACTCGAGCAGAAAAGCGTGGAATCTCCTTCGTAAACTCGGGACCGCGAACCCCCATATAAAAACACCGGCTAAAGTATCGGCAAATGACATCAGTACTACCCTAATAAACAACGGTAAAGTCCATTCTACATCCGAAGACCTAAATAAATTCAACCGGTTAAACAAATTGTCCAGCAAACAAAGAAAATACCAACCGGAGAAGCTACATCCAATCACTTCAGCCGAGATTAATAATGCTTTGAAAAACACCAAAGCCGGAAAGGCCGCTGGAAAAGATGGCATCTTACCGGAATTCCTAAAAAATACGGGACCACGAGCTCGACAATGGCTATCTGAACTTTTTACAAAGTGCTTAGAGGAGGGACACATCCCAAAAGCTTGGAAGGAGGCAAAAGTAACCGCAATCCTAAAACCAAACAAACCCGCAACAGACCCCAAAAGTTACCGACCTATATCTCTCCTCAGTACAGTATACAAGCTATTGGAACGAGTTATACTTGGAAGATTTACAGCAATAGTGGACTCTAAATTACCAAAACAGCAAGCTGGCTTCCGACCTGGCCGAAACTGCTGCGAACAAGTTCTCGCCCTGACTACACACATAGAATCCGGCTTCCAAAAAGGCAAAAAGACGTCCCTGGCACTGTTGGACCTATCAGCGGCCTACGACACTGTATGGCAGAAGGGCCTTATTTGGAAACTACAACAACTCATCCAATGTCCTTTTACGACAAGACTGGTGGAGAACATGCTGCGTAATCGATCTTTCCGCGTACACGTGGGAGACGATACAAGCAAAACCTTTTACACAAAAAATGGACTACCGCAGGGATCGGTATTAGCGCCACTCCTCTTCAATATCTACACCTTTGATGTACCAAACACGCAGTCCAGAATGTTTATGTATGCGGACGATATAGCCCTGGCAGCGCAAGAAATAACACTGGAAAAGGCCTCTGAAGTTCTAAACAATGACCTCGAAGCAATAGAAAAGTATCTGAAGGAGTGGAAATTGAAGCCGAACCCCCAAAAAACGACCGTAACAGCATTTCATCTATATAACGCAGAAGCAAGTAGAGAGATCGATGTTTACTTTGCGGGGACTAGAGTGAATAACGAACCGCACCCACGATACCTGGGTGTCACACTAGACAGGTCACTCACCTACAAACCCCATTTGACCACCCTTCAACAAAAGGTAAAGAGCAGAGTAAACATTGTCAGAAAACTCACTGGCACAACGTGGGGATGCGATGCCCGAACACTACGGACTGCAGGAATAGGTTTGGTGTACTCAGCTGCTGAATACTGCTCGCCAGTTTGGCTAAAAAGTGCCCACACGAAACTCATAGACACACATCTCAATGAAACTATGAGAATAATAAGCGGCACCCTTAAACCTACACCATTGCCTTGGCTCTCTGCTCTCTCCAACATCGCACCACCACAAATCAGACGAGAAGAAGCATTACAGAGGGAACTGAGGAATATCTCCAAAAACTCAGAGCTACCTATACATGCGGACGTCGATGACCCGCCTGTACACCGCCTTAAATCTAGGCACCCTCTGTGGATGTGGACACCCGCACACACTGCCGAATGCACAGCTGATGCTAAATGGCGAGAGATGTGGTCGACGGCAGCTGTACAGAACCACCACTTAGTAGCAGACCCCACTAAACTACAACCTGGCTCCACACTACCTAGGAAGCTATGGAGCTCCCTCAATAGACTTAGGTGCGGCGTTAGCTGCACTGCATTCCACCTTCACCAATGGGGGCTAGCTGACTCTGCTATGTGTGAGTGTGGCGAGGAGCAGACAACAGAACACATTGTGAACCAGTGTGTTCTGTATTCTTACGATGGAGGACTGGAGCAGCTCCACCTACTGACGGACGATGCGATTACATGGCTGCGGAACCTAGAGGTGAGGGTCTAGCGGCCCATAAAAAGAAGAAGACTTCTGACGCTTATCCCTCCAATGCCTGTGCCACTAATTCCTCATATAACAAAACATGTCCAGAGCATCTTATTTTATGAACTTCCATCTTTATCACAACACATTATCTTTTTTAAAGGAAGGTCATGGGACAAAGCATCCCTACGACCAAAATATATCACATTGTGACATCCTTCTATGTTATATCCTTTGATGTCCTTACACATATCTTCTATTATAATTCAATTAATAACAAACTCCCTCAGTCAAACTTTAATGCATTTTTTCCAAAGTACAGTTTACAGGATTTAAAGTAGGTAGCCCTCGTAGTTACAAGTAAACATACACAAAACAAACCCACATACCTACATTGTTTTATCAAACCAGTTGACAATGTTTCATGAAACATATACATATCTATAGCTACTCTACTACATATTAAAGTATGCATGTAATTATTGACATGTGCTAGGCCAGTCATAAAATAAAGAATACCTGTAGGTACTATACACTATGTATACATAATAGAAGAAAACTTAATCTACCATGGCACATAGCAATAACAATAATTTATATTACTATTAGTAACTAGGTATGTACTATATTATAACTAGTACCACGCAGCATAGTGCAATCTATGACCTTGATTCTGTATGTATTACATTGGAACTACTCTAGTACATGGCACGCAGTGGTATTTAGTGTCCATTATTGATTGATTGAGAAGTAAATCACTTATTTTTATTATAATTTAATAATAAATTGATAATTAAGACCATTTTGTATGCAACACTTGCACCCAAGAGTCAGTTGCATGACATCTGTGTGTTGCATATGTTCACCCTTTGACATCAATGCAACTGTGACTTATTGCCTAATAAAGATTATTTATTCACATTAATTAATGAGTAATTAATAAAAGTTCAAGGCACCATCAGTCAGCCGGAGTGTCCCATTCGCCTCGTACGTTTGAATCACAGCGACAAAGCTGTATCCTGTACTTTAGGATACCAGCAATAATGTAAAAATATACTCCATGCTTTTTGTCATCCTATGTTATTTCCCACAGCCATACCACACTTCACACATTTCTTCAATTAGTACCTCATTCCTTATACGATCATATATGCAATACGGTATTTAGGTTTGTCTATGCAAGCACGCAATTGCTTTTATAAAAATGTTGGGAACCTGGATTTCATGCAATAGCAGCATATTTCATCAAACACATAAAAACACCAATTCACATTTTTCGCTCCCCTGTAAATTTGATTTTTCGTCACATGACAAGTATTGCCATATCACGGACAATGTAATTTTCAGTAAATATTATGGCAATATTATTAAATTAAACCCAACATTTACTACGTACAATTATAGTATACACACGGTAGGTTGTGATATTGTTTGTTCATGTACATATGCGTATTTACGTTCATAATATGTATGTATGTATATTTACTTTCAATACAATGACAGTCTGTAACTTATCAAAAATATGTTTGGTTTATTATATTATCTCAATGAACTTGGTTGGCTCTGCTATTAATTACTAAATAAGTAGGTATTCTAAACAAATTACTTCTTATTATATCAATTAACACTAATACATACTACATACATACTTATACTGCATATTGTACCTACACTAACCACTGGTTATTAATCACCTCATAATTTTCCACACATGCTTTGATTTTAGTATCCGAGTTCACATAATGTCATCCCACAAACTAGAGTACAGTAGAACTGCAATTAATCGTCTTTTCTGTTGTTTTTCATGGCGGAACTGTCCCCTAGGGTGTCCCGTCAATGCAAGATTTTATTTTACGTGAGTATATCAGAACAAAATAAACTAAATATGCAGTCTGAAACTACTTGTTAATACCCAAATTTACACCTCTTCTGTTCCGATATTCGTAAAAAAAAAACTCCATACACTGATGGGACTCCTTAATGTACATAGTTCAGTTAGTTGGAACATGAACCTTTCACGTTGAAGATGCCACATTCAAATTATTTAGATAACTGTTTGTCTATTATTACCTTCACATCCTCCACTGCTTCTCTTGGTGGGCATCAACCTCCTCTCCGCATAGGCCAACCATCTGTCTCCTAGAGCTATGGGATTGATGGGGGACACTCCGCCCAGAGGACAAGGAGCTGGATAGCAAGTGGTGACTGTGAGTCTGTCTTCCAGAGTGCAAGCGTCAAACACCGCCAACCTCTCGGAGAAAGACACCACGATAGATCTTCTGTTGGCCACCACGTCCAAGATGGGATTCTTGAATTTTATGCTCTTTACCTGATACACATAAGACGAAAAATATTTTATAAAATAACCTAAAGATTGGCTACATTTATATTGTTTTTTAATCATCCGTAGGCCTTATTTAAGAAACCAAACAGATACCTACAATATACTATAAAACTGGCATAGTTTAATTGAATGCAGGTTTGGATGTCAATAACTATTCCCAGAAAATTCTAACCCAAAAAGACCGAGGTTTGCAAAGTTTGGATTGTAAACAATAACATAATCCCACCGCATGCTTACACTGATGTAACGATGTTGACATCAAAGGCAAAAAATGATAACAGACTGATTACGCATTCATGTAGTAAACAAAATACCTAATACAATGTATATAATAATTACATTAACAGTAAAGTAATACGTTAACAACTGATTAAACAAAAATAATGTGAAAAAACTATATTGAATTAATCTCTTAAAATTTTCCTTGCACTTGAATTGTAGAATAATAAATTGTGTTGTTTATCAAAGAATTCTGTGAGTCAATCATAAACAATGGTCAATAAAACAATAACAATACAACAAATTGTTTCTTTAAAGATTACAAGGCTATAAAAATATTTCAATTTATTGTGTACACATCCACTTATGTAGGTACAATGGTACATGTTTGGATTACAAAACCAAAAATCTATCAAAAAGGGGTCTGGGATTATAAAGGGGTTGTAAAATACACATATTTAATTAAACAGTGAAAATGTGTCTACACACATTTAATTTTCGCAAATTATTTTTAATCTCGAGCGTTTTCACTGACCACTACGATGAGTTCACATCCGTAGGAAGCGAAAGTGCTCGAGTTTGAAAATAATTGGTGAAAAATAAACTATGTTTTGTAACGTATTTTTATAGAATAAACATCTTAAAATTTTATCATCCAGTAATTAAAAATATTCCAGTTAAATAAGTAAGATATTATCAATGGAAACACAGAAAATATTGTTGACACCGATATTACCGAGGTTAACTCAAATATTTCAAACAGAATTTTTTAGTGAAGTACACAGTGATATTGGCATTTCATAAGTTTGGGTGCATGTGGTGTCAATAAGTATACATAATCAAATCCTGGTAAGACTCGGATTATAATTATCTACATCGGCGCTACTTCATAAAATTACAGAGATGAAATTCAGAAAACTACAATTTTTAATTGTCACGAGTTGGGTTCTTATAAGGCAAGTCGTGGTAATTCAATCATACAATAGATAATAAATAATAATATTAGTTTATAATACAGGAATAAAATAGAAATATAATATTTAATG
The DNA here is from genome assembly GCA_963576895.1 of Ceraclea dissimilis. NCBI lineage: Eukaryota > Metazoa > Arthropoda > Insecta > Trichoptera > Leptoceridae > Ceraclea > Ceraclea dissimilis. The sequence goes on from OY756360.1 coordinate 20,062,649, forward strand.
TAGTGATCAACATTAAAAGATGTTGGTGACTATTCTCAATTACTTCATTAAACATGCAAATGCTGCATCACAAGAATAATGTTCTGCCAAATACTTGATAATATTATGCAGCCATTCACATACAAATGTCATAACGGATATTGGTATAATATGTACGACATAGAATGACATTTATTTTGGTATCAGAAGTAATATATGTAATTGCAGACATTTTTGTGCAACTTCCAAGGCATTGTTTGATAGTAACATTGTTGGCACTGTAAATTGATAAATGGAGTGTCTGTCTAAAAAAGTTGTAATTTTTTGACTAAAACGTGATGTTTCTTTACAGTTTGTCATATCGTTGGTCATAAGTTGACCCCTCATAACGGACAAAATCCAAAATTTTTAGGAGGAAGAAAAAGTAACCAATAAAACACTGAACTGCATTATGAAAAAAAAATGCAATCAAATTCTGAATGTCAACAAAGTGAAGTCTCACTTTGTTTCATTTAAAAGTTATAATACATTATAAACTGTACTTTCTAACTATCCATTTTTTAAAGGGAGAATGTATGAAATGAAAATGAAAACATATATATATCAGATTTTCATAGGATGTTTGGTGATGTAGAATGAGTGCTAATTAATAAATATTGTTGTCAATGCATACCTGATCTCCTGTATTGAGTGATATAAAGCTGAGAGAGCAATACGGTACACCGGGCCCCGCTGAATCACACAGTGCAATCAACGGTCTCTTTCCTCCAAACTGATCACCTTTACTGGGGGTCGGGAGAAGTCTGAGAACTCTGACGGAGCCCTGTCTCCAGGATAGGACCTCGTGGGCCTCCCCGGCACCTTGTAGAGACCATACTTGCACTCCGGATCCATATCCCACTACGAGGAATAGTGAGTTGAGATCACTGTCTGCATCATACTCTGATCTTGGTTCTTCTATATCGCTCTCAAAGCGAGCCCACTGGATTACATCCTGATAACCAAAAAAATTATTTAATTTTGAAGCTAAACAAGTACAGTTTCGAGCAGAACTCTGGAAGCATTTCTTATCCAATAGAGTTGGTGTATGCATGGAATGGTCTGCCGCCACAGCTAGTTGTTGCAGAAATGTGAATGTGTTTAAAAATGGACTTAACAGACTGAATGAGCGAATACTGTTGTGAGATCAGACATATCAGTCAAGGTCAATAATGGGACATGGGTTATTTACTGAATTATTATAAAAACATTCAATACCACTTATAGTAGCATGTACAGTATTAGTTAATATAAGAAAAAACCAACAAAGATTGAGAAAGGCACATAAACTCATTGCATTTTCAAAACTTCGCACGGAAATCTCCAGATTGTGGAATAGAACCATTGGCGAGTGTCCTGTTTCTCTTTTTTTGGTTTTCATTTGTTGTCCTGAAGTACTGTACGTCTTCGTAAGACATTTCACATCTTCTTCACAGCAATGAGTTTTCGAACCCATTCTGAATACATGTTTGTGCAAACATGATGTGATGGTATAATAGTAGAAATGAAATAAATACCTTAGCATCTACAGCTGGTGTGTTGGTGAGTGTAACGTCGTTGATGAAGCCAGAAACAGTGTCCATGAGACTCCTGTCGCTGGGGGGCTGTGGGGGCACCACCAAGGGACCTCCAGCTCGACAACGACGCGGCGACTCCGCAGACATTCTCAATATCTAATACCTAACAACATTGTGTACATCACAATTAATAGGTATTCAATTACCACACTATTTTGTTCATACGGAGACCCATATAAATTTTATGGATTTTTTTGGTTTTATTCTGAAAAAAAAAAATGCTTTAAAATATCGAGATCCTTGAGACTGAACGTCTATGGAACGGTGACAAAGAAATAAGATCCACAGTTAAAGGTTAATTAGGTAGTTAAATATTGGGCAAAAACTTGGAAAATAGGTAGATTCCATTGTGTACAAAGAATGGTTCAAAAATTAAGTTGACCTATAAAGACTGAATGGAACCAGAATAGAAGAAAAATATCATCATGTCAAATAATGTGAACAAAATACTCATTGAAAATATTATTTTATAAATAACTCACTCCATTACAAAAATGATTAATTTTATGCTCATAATCATCCCTTTTAAATGCAATCCATCACGACATATTATCACTATACTAACTAAACTAAAACGCTGTTATATTCCCAGACAAAACAAAGAATCTTTTGTGCACATTGCACAAGCTTGGCAAAACAAACAAGTTATGAAAAATTTACAGTTATTTAAGTAAATTCGTCACAAAAATTCCATATTACGATTGTAAACGTAATATTCATACATAACATAATAACAACACATCAGAAATAGAATATAATTGTAATATAACAGTCGACACTAAATCTAAGCACCTAAATACTCACCACAGGTACTTCACTTCATACACTTGAAGGACAAAGAACCAAACAACACCATCATACATTCACATTATTTTTACATAAAAAGTGCTCATATTGTGGAATGAACTACTTAAAACTTTAGAAAATAACGAAAGTGAATTATTTACCTTAATTTGTCCCAGGAATATCATGATGAAAACATTTTTATTCAATCTAAACGTAACTGCGTCATTTTTGCTGTGACAGATCAAAATGACGTCACTTTGACATAAAATAAATTGTTGTTTTCTCTAAAAATCCTTAGTTCACTTTGCTTTCATGTATTGTTTCTAATTATATTATACTCTAGCTTTTCTTATAAAATAATTTTAGCGCCTTTGCTTTGTGACAAAGTTGATTAAACACGAACTAGACGCGAAAAATAGCAACAAAACACTGTTGTCAAACCCAGACAATCTACCACTATAGAAAACAAAGATCAGCTGATAAACGCAAAATATAAAAACACAATCATATCAACTAATTCTTTGTGTAAATGATTAATAGAAAAATGAGTAAATTAATATACGCAACGATATTGATTATACTAATTGTAAATAAAACGTTAGCGCAATACAACAAAGAAATAGACAATATTTTGATGTTGGTGGTTGACGACTTGAGGGAGTTGGGTGGAGGAGCGGAGGGCAACGCGCATGCGCAGACGTACACTCCCTATATGGATGTACTTGCGGGAAACGGTATCGTGTTCAAAAATGCATTTGCACAAGTAAGTACCTACCCTACCCAATTACCTTATAACCAGCCTCTAGCCTAGCATCTCTAATTTTAGATCTCGCAGTATTTAAAGGCATAATTAATTCGTTAACATAATGCGTATAAAATTAATGTGGAATTAATTTTCAGCAAGCTTTGTGTGCACCAAGTAGGAATTCCCTATTAACAGGAAAACGTCCCGATTCATTGCATCTTTACGATTTCTACAACTATTGGAGGGAGGAAGTTGGTAATTTCACAACAATTCCACAATACTTCAAGGAAAATGGATATAAAACATACAGCTTCGGTAAAATATTCCACCCTGGAGTGAGTTCTAATTATACAGATGACTATCCCTACAGTTGGTCTGAACTGCCATATCACCCGTCTTCAGAAATTTATAAAGATGCTAAAGTTTGCGATGATCCTGAAACAGGCGATTTAGCGAGTAATCTAGTTTGTCCTGTGATATTAGAGACACAGCCCGAGAAAACATTGCCAGATATACAAATAGCAGATGCAGCAATCAAGAAATTAAAAGAACATAAAGAACGTTTTCCAGATACACCATTATTTATGGCCGTTGGATTTCATAAGCCACATATTCCTTTCAAATTTCCTAGGCAATACCTTGGTAAGTATTTATGAAACTAATAAATAATATAAATTTATTTATTCTTAAGCGAACATATAGTTTATACGGTTTTCGACGAGTTAGATCTTTGTAGAATTTCAAAAGAAATGGCATTGTTGCAAGAAACCAAATTTGTTGTTCCGAATTAATCGGAGGCCAATTCTTTCTTGCTATAAGTACTGTACAATATGATTATTTATTTATTTATTTATTTATCTATGGTACAAATACAGTCACAACAGTACAATTAAACAGGAATATGTATTGACAAACCTGACCAATTACATTTGTACACAAATAGCAACACACAAACACAGTAACACAAACTTAGACCTATACATACATAGCAAAAACAACTTAACTAATAGATGTTCTGATTATACAATATATAAAAGGATAGGATGGGAATGGAATGAGGAAGAGGAGAGGGATTGGATTGGGGAGGAAATATCCCGTGAGGTACAATTCCACTCAAGTTTATATTAGATCAAATTATTATCGTTATGAAATGGAATACAATGCAAAAATATATTTATATACACATATATAAATACGCACACACACACATACACACTAGGTGCAATATCTTCTCAATGAACTCTTGTATGTTGAAGGAGACGTATTAAATAAATCTGCGTGATTAATATTTCCCGAGAGTTTACGATTGTAATATGTACAAGACCTGTTAACAAATTCATTTTGATTGGAGTTGGTGTTAGAATCATGGACATAGAACAGGGTGTAGTGTCTGCCAATTCTACTGGGAACATGGAAATTTAATTGACGTAGTAAGTAGGATGAGTCGACTAAGGAATTTACAATTCTATACAGGAACATCTGATCAGCAATTAATCTACGATTCATAAGCTTTGGCAGGTGAAAATGTCGTTCGATCTCATCGTAAGATTTGAATGTATAGTATGACCTAAAGTTAATAAAGTTCATAATTGATTTGACAGTATCATACGAGTACATCACGAGTAATGGATAGTAATAGTAGGTACACAATTATTATACTCAGGAACGCATCCCTACAGATGGTTGTGCAGGTTTTCACAGTCTATATCCTCTTTATATTTCTCGGGCGTACCGTGTATTTCTTTTTGGCATCGAGCTTTTGGCTCTCGTGCTAGGGCTATCATTCTTCAGGACTAATATGGTAGTAAAGATGAATAGAGATAGCTATACAGTGATCTCTTTACCAGCTAACCCAACTTACAATAATAGTCTCCTAGCTTGATGTAATTTTACTAAAGAGTGTTTTTTTTTTCAGATTATTATCCCCTAACTAACATTTCGTTACCAAAACAACCATACCGTCCTCCATCTATGCCTGACGTAGCTTGGAATCCATGGACAGATGTACGCTCTCGAGAAGATATTAAAAAATTAAACATATCTTTCCCCTTTGGCAAATTACCTGAAGAGTGCTATTTGAAAATTATTCAAAGTTATTACGCAGCTGTAACTTATATCGATGAATTAATTGGGAAAATTTTAATTCAAGTTAATATGGAAAATACAATAATTGTTCTGACAAGTGATCATGGTAAGTTTTAAAAATAATAAAACTAACTTACATCTAGGCATTGAATCTTACAAACTAAATTATTCTAATCTCCTGCAACACCATCGTCTAGTTCAGTCAACGTCTACTTATATTATGGATTATACCAGCCATTGTAGATCGGAGGATACCAGGTAGTTCTTCAGTATTTCTTTGAACCTTGCTCGGCTTTTAGATTTTTTAACCGATCCACAAGGCTGGCACCAATACATTGTCCGTGCATTTTCTCTCTCAACACATCTCATTTTGTGATGTAAGCAAATCATTTCTGTATTCCATTTCTGGATATAAGTGTCATCACCCATTCTCCTAAGCCATCTAAACTTATTCACATTCATTCTAGTCACTGCATCTGTACTACACTCTCTCATCTCATTTGTTATCGCCGATGTCTCAATGTTTTCCCACATAATGTATGAGAATTAAAGATATTATTCTTTTCAACAATCTCCGGACAATTTTTTATAGTCATCAGGGAACTGCATCAATAAAATTATATATCTTTAGTAGCCCATCATTTAATGTTAATTAAATAGTACCTACTTATAAAATTCCATTAAGTTACTGAACACATTATTTAAAAATGGAACATTTTATATTCACTCTGACTAGAATTTTGTTTTCCTTTCCATTCAGTTGTTTTCAATTTTTCTTGTGGCTAGTTTTCTTGTTTTCTTGAACTGATAATTTTAATTTAGGTATGTGTTTTTGTGCATTCATTTTCGTGTAATATGTGTAATTTTGAAAATGTGTGTTGTGAACTTCGTGAATACTGTTATATAATTATACATACCATTTTGTTTCACACTGAAATCCTAGCAGCTATTTTTCCTTTGGATATGAGGTAAGAAGGCCTAATTTATAATTCTGTTGTCACCGCCTCGTGGATTACTATCTGTATGCCTTTTATTTACCCCTATTTTGACTAAGTACACTTATTAATATTGTAGATAGCTAGATCCTACATAAAATATCACTCTAATTCATTAAAATATCTCCATAGCTCCATAATTATACTTGCATAGTTTGAAATCTTGCAATTCTTACATGATGGCACATTTCCTATCCTATTGTAGAAAATTTTATTCAATTTGAATGGTTTCTAACTTTGTAATGTACTAATTAGTGTTTTAATTATAAAATTGTATAAATTTGTATTCAAAGTAGATATATAAATAATTCGTGCACGCAAATTTTAATGTTTCTCCAATGTTTTTTATATACATCCAGAGCCATCTTTTGTATTTTGTACAAAACAGTTTCATGTTACAATGAACGAACTTTTAACAACATTCGTATTGGTTTGAATCTGTGATACGGCATGGTTTCTGAGTAGTAATTTCCCGCGTGGTTTTGTCAGCGATATGAAACAGAGGGCTGTTCACGAAAATTAAAATTTTCCGTATTTATGGCGTTTTCAAAATTACACATTTTACATCAAATTATTATGTGATACCTACGCTAATTCTTAGATACATTTTAGGTTGGTCGCTTGGGGAACACGGCGAATGGGCAAAATATAGCAATTTTGATGTAGCTTTGAAAGTTCCACTGATTATTTACAGACCCAAACGTAAGGCGCAAAACGAACCAGTTTATCTGGACGAAATAGTAGAACTAGTCGATATATTCCCAACTCTTACTGAACTATCGGGAATATCTAAGAAAATTCCACAATGCTCATGGAATATTAATGGAAGAAATGAGACACAATGCGTTGAAGGGCGTAGCTTAGTTCCATTAATGAATAATGAAAGAAATATTACTTGGAAAAATGTTGCCTTCAGTCAATATCCTAGACCTGGACTTCATCCATCTCTCCATCCCAACAGTGACAAGCCAAGAAGGAATCAGATAAAAATAATGGGATATTCAGTAAGAACAAAGCGCTACAGATATACGGAATGGGTAAAATTTGATCACATCAAATGTATACCGAATTGGAATGCCGTTTATGGTGTGGAACTATACGACCATTTAATAGACAGCGGAGAAAATTTAAATTTATCTGATAGAAGGGAACTTGAGTTTGTCATTAGGAAGCTCAGTAAGAAATTGCACAAGGGGTGGAGGAGACATACTAAATTATAAAGAGGTGTTAAAACTTGTATCAGCATCTTCTATACAATACAAACCAAAGCATTAGGATCTACACAAACCAATGTGGACTTTCAGTTCTGAAGATTCTGTTTCAGGTAATAGGTAGTAGGTACATCTATATACAATACTTACTAAACGAGTGTGTCGAAACTTTGGTAGAGTTAAATGACGACTTTTTCACTGTATTTTATCGTATTAGGTACTACTTTTCATCGTATATTCGTATCTATGCTTACCTACATTACAGGGGTCCGTTCTGTATCCGTTAATTTTCACTCGGCGTGTGAACGAGCGATTATCGCGCGAAGCAGAACGCATTTGGGTGATTATTCCTATTGGAATTGTCAAACAGAGATAGAGATACGAGAATACTAATAAGAGTGAGTTGATATATATAGAACGAGATAGCGATATCGCTATACCCTTCTTTGGTAGAAAGGGATAGACATATCGCGTGTTAATAAGAGTGAGTGAACTGCACGTGCGGACCATTCTATTATCTATGGCGAGCGAATGTCACCCAAAAATTTTGTTGGGTGTTATTCGCAACAACCGAGCGTGTCAACTGTGCACATAGAACACGTTGACTCGCACAACCGAGTGAAACGCACTGATGATAGAACGGCGAACAATAGAACCATAAACAATCGAGCGAATCGCCTAGTGAATTTTAACGGATACAGAACGTGACCCAGTGCCGTATATGAGTTTTTATTTCGGGGGGGGGAGGGGGGCAGTGGCGGATCTAGGATTCAATTTGGGGGGGGCTGAATGTCGTCACATGGTAAAAAGTACTGTCACTCAACGTTTTGGGGGGGGGCTAAGGGGCTGAAACCCCTAGATTTGTTGTATATAAAGTACTCATGGTTTTGGAGGGGGGCTTTAGCCCCCTAGCCCCTCCCCTGGATCCGCTAGTGGGGGGGGAGGCGAAAAAACTCCTGGGGAAGGCAATTAAAATTTTAACAAAGACGTAGTATAAAAATCATTAATAGCGCCGCAGGCGAAATATTTTCGTGAAGGTGAGTGAGAAAGATTGTGTTTTAGGTTAGCATTTTAAGTGTTGTGATAAAAATGCAACAAAAAAGAAGCGCCGCAGGCGAAATTTTTTTGAAGAATGGGTGAAGTGATGAACCTGGGATCTTTCTATAGCATATGGCACATCATTGTTTGACATTTCGAAGGGGGGGCTCGCCCCCCCCATATACGCATCTGCTAGATTAGTACAGTCTAGTTACGTTTCTCGATGGAAAGTTGTGGGGTAGTCTAGAATTATTTCATTCTAAACCTTTTTGGGGTGCCAAATCCGAATCCGTGGTTTTCAAACATGGCGAAAAACGAGAAAAATGGCTAAATTCGAAGAGAATTCCATGTAAACCAAAAAGTGAAACGTGACCAGTGACCGGCCTCCGCCCTCTGAATCTCCGCCCATAGTCCCCGGCCTACTCAACCTTTTGGCAAATCCTAGTCTGACCCGGAAATTTGCGATGCTAACCCGGAGGCCGGAGAACACCACTCAAACCCCTAGACTCCATCAGGTCAAACCCGGAGAGATGGCAACCCTAAATGTAATACCCAAGTACCTACCTGTAGCTGTAGGTTGAGGTAGAGGTATATCTAATTCCTAGTAACAGTAGGTAGTGTTTAGGAAAGAACTTACCTACCCGTTGCAAAAAATCAAGGAAACATTTAATAGCAAAAAATAACGGATGTTTATAAAATATGTTTAGGTAGGCAGAGACTAGAGAAGTACTTACCCGAAATTCCGGAGGTATCCGCACTCCGCAGACAGATGTTATTTTTTTATTCTAGGTATGTTTTTTATAGCAATCGTCAGAAATGAAAAAAAATATACTTATATATAGGTAAGTTAGTTATTATGGTTAGGTAGGTACTCGTATTACAGCTAGGTATACTTACCATCACGGTAGTCAGAGATATCTCACAAATGAGGTAACCAGTCAATCTCGTGTTTGTGTACCTGACCTACATACTTTGAAGCATTTAAAGACGATTGATGACTGAAAGTTATTTTGGCGATTTCAATTCATTAGTTGGCCCATTTGGTCGGAACGAGGATCCTCCATACGGAATGTGCCGGGTTCGGACCTTGGTGCTGAAACTAATCATGTACCTAGGTGTCAGATAAATATACCTATTACCTACAGGTAAAGTAATACCTGATATTTCAATCTATAGAGATACAGCTATGCCTATCCATAATAATTGCATTGCATTATTTTCTTGCCTCCACAAACGGAAGTGACGAGTTAAGAAAAGAGATAAAACCAGACACACTTCCGGTGATATACCACTGAGTAGTGAGTACTGAGGAGCCAACCATAACTACATAACTTATGGACCTAGATATAAAGTATTAAATAATAATATGTACTTGTATATCACTATCTACAGAATAAAACAATGATATTTGCTCTTGTACTTTGATGTTATCCTAGTATCCTCTGACCTTATCCTTCAACAGTTCTTTTGACTTTGCAATAATAAAACCCCTGAGAGAATCAAAGTTAATTGGCAGGAATTTCCGTCAGGAAATTGAGGCGCCCATTCTTATTTTGATCAATAAAGGTTACTAGGTATTTTCAGGCAGGTACGTTCTTTAAGGGTGCAATAGGTATATCCCTACGCTGCCTACACAATATCGTCAATATCAAAGGAAGTAAGTGGTAACCAACCAATATCAGAAGTCAGAAGAATGGAATAATTAGATTTAGAGTAGATACTTACCATGTTACCTATATATACTTATATGTATTGATCAGAATATCTCAGTGTATCTATAGTATAAGTAATATCTATATCTCTGAAACAATATGTAGGTAGGTACCTACTTAAGTAATAGTAGGTGAATCTGTATTATATCTGATCCCACAAGTTCAATCTGTCGTGCCTTACACTTTACACTATTAGACAATATACGTTTTATTCACGAACGATTCTGATTGATTTATTCACCTATAATTTATCAACCAACATATTTTTTATTTCTGATTTATCTAGCATGTCAGTTTAATCTTTGTCCCTCTCTTTGCTGTAGAATGGTAGAGTTCAAGTGGTCCTGTTGTACATAATATATGTATGTAGGAAGGAATATGAATTATCTTGCATCAATATTCAATCTATTTGTAGGGAATATTTATTTCTGTTGGTAACATACATACATACAAGAAACTCACGAGTTTTTCTTGATGATGTGACATACTCGTATGTACCTAGAGATCGACAGATAATAAGAGTATGAATCTGTCTTGCGCTAAATTAATGACTTCATCCCCTCCAACTAGTATTTAGATGCATTCACCTCAATAATCGAGCGATTTGATTCTGAATATTATGAGAACCGATTGTAACGCATGCCGGAGCCCCTGGGGCACACAAAATTTGAGACAGGGTTGGAAAGTACAAAAGTGAATGAAATAATACGTATTTATTATTATTAAAACACTTTTTGTCCACTCTCTGGAAACAAAATTGAAAATCTGATGGCAGTTTTAGTAGGTATTTGCAATAAAACCGAAAAAATAGAGATTCTTTTTTGTCTTAGCAATATATTGGCATTTCGGATATCGGTCCCATTTGGTAAAGACGGAATGGTAACCTCTATAAACAGTGAACACGTACCTACCTACAAGTTACTAGACAGTAGACAGCTTGGTGACTGTATTGTGATGGGCTGATGACACGTCAATGTTTTCTAAGAATATAACAATAGATTGATACTCGTGCATTGCACCAATTACCTACTCGTACCTATCTGAATATTTCACAGTTCAACGCTCATCCATTCGGTCTATGCTTTCAGGCCTTCAGGTACAAACAGATTACTAGAGACCGACCGAATATTCGGTTTCGGCCAGTTTCGGCCAAAATAGCCGGTTTCGGCCCCAGTTTCGGTTTCGGCCAAAAAGGGGCCGAATCTTCGGCCAAACCGAAACTAGCATCATCCGTATTATGTCGGGCATTCTCAGGAATCTTCGGAACAGATTCACACTTTTCTGTACACAAGACTCCTTTTTTATTTTACAAAAGTGAACTAGATTTATATCACTACCCATTTTTATACACATCACTTATGTCTCATGACAAAAATTTTGCCTGCGGCGCTACTTAGCCGGCCATTTCCCTGATACAACATAACCAAGTGATTTACTTTCCTACAACCAGATTCATCACTTCGCCCATATTAAAAAAAATGTCTGCGGCGCTACTTCTTGGTGCATTTTAAGGAAAAATACTCATAATTATTATTGTATTCTCTATGTATACCTATTTTAGTTCAAAGATAATATACACATGGGCGTCGGCAGTTAAGATTGGAATAGGTATATATTTTTTCATACTAAATGATAAGACCTCACAATAAATCACACTATCAGATAGATAGATACTTTATTCAGTCATTTCAGTGTACATAAAAAAAGTGGCGTATATAGGGGGGCCGAATCCTCCCCTATATCCCCCCCCCCCCCGAAATGTCAAACAATGATGTGCCATCTGCTACAGAAAGATCCCAGGTTCATCACTTCACCCATTTTACTTAACCTCCCGAAGAAAAATTGCATTTTTTATGCCCCCTCCCCTTTTTATGCTTGGATACCTACATAACTGATGTACATACCTACATAAGTTGTAGTTTAATGGGTTCCTTTCTTTTGTGCTTACATTGAGTTCCGAAAATTAAGTGGTTTCCTAATAAATATCTTAGGGAAACACTAGATATGAGAGCAGGGTACCTATAATGATTTTTTTCAAAATTACAACTGAAATTCCTAAGTTTCGGTTTCGGCCGAAACTAGAAGGGGAGCCGAATATTCGGTTACGGTTTCGGCTAAAAATCCAGTTTCGGTCGGACACTACAGATTACGTTTGTACAATACAGTATACCTACATGAGATGTTTAACATTGTAAACGCGATCTTAAACAATAATTCATCGGAGCTTCCGCATTCGCACGTTATCTTATTAAATGTCTTATTCACCATAATGATAGTAACACTAATAATATAGTATGTAATATGTATAGTAGTACCAAGAACCTACCTACTTCAATACTGGACTTGGACATTTAGATATTACTATTTATTTTAATAATGTGTAAAACTATAATTTATCTAATGGCGTGTGGTACCTATACTCTGCCTACTCGTATACAGGGTGTTTGATAGATGGATACAGATGTCTTCAGGAGTGATAGTAGAGGTCATTTAGCATCTTTTGAGCCAAACTTAGCTTAGTCAAAAGTCGCATGGTTCTCGAGATATTCGAGATTTTAACTTTTTTTCGAAATACCCCGAATTACTCAAGTTTTAGCCCAATAGCATCGTAAGTAAAGGTACCTACTTAGTTCTATCATTCTTTTTTGTTACCTGAATATGTGTTTAGTCTATTTAAATCATAATTTTTAATCTTAAAAACAATCATGTTAAAAAAATATCGGATTAAAGTTTCGAGAAAGAGATATTTCAAAAACGAGTTACGACTTTGGAGAGGATTTTAGATAAGAAAAAAAATGTTCAAAGGTTCAGAAATCTGGAAAAAACTTCTCTGGTTTATGCTCTTTCAAATGATATACAAAACATTATAAAAAACATTAGTTTCATAAATGTATGAAACAATAACTTAAATAGATCACCTCTAATTTAAGCAAATTTCCATACAAATTTACTATAGGTACAGTTGCATAGTGAAAAACACATTTCCTTTCAATTTACTGTTTCCGAATTTGTATGGAAATTTGCTTAAATTAGAGGTGATCTATTTAAGTTTTCGTATCATAGATTTACGAAACTAATGTTTTTTATAATGTTTTGTATACCATTTGAAAGAGCATAAACCAGAGAAGTTTTTTCCAGATTTCTGAACCTTTGAACATTTTTTTTCTTATCTAAAATCCTCTCCAAAGTCGTAACTCGTTTTTGAAATATCTCTTTCTCGAAACTTTAATCCGATATTTTTTTAACATGATTGTTTTTAAGATTGAAACTTATGATTTAAATAGACTAAACACATATTCAGGTAACAAAAAAGAATGATAGAACTAAGTAGGTACCTTTACTTACGATGCTATCGGGCTAAAACTTGAGTAATTCGGGGTATTTCGAAAAAAAGTTAAAATCTTGAATATCTCGAGAACCGTGCGACTTTTGACTAAGCTAAGTTTGGCTCAAAAGATGCTAAATGACCTCTACTATCACTCCTGAAGATATCTGTATCCATCTATCAAACACCCTGTATAATGTAGGCATTTGATAGGTTGTAGGTTATCTCTTCTCTTAATTTACTATTATTTTATATAAAATACACCATATATCAATATACCTACATATTGTGATTCTATGGTCCTACGATACATTGTAATGTTCATAATTATATAGGTACCTACATTGTAGTTGATATTAAAGTTACACAACTAACACAACATTATCTCTTAATATTGTTTAATATAATTGTTGTTGAGTGCATTCATCGTTAATTGGCTACCAGATTATGCGAGTCCATCACATTATTTCACTCACATTCAGTATTAGGTGTGTATAATTGTATAACCTATGTCCCTTATTATATTGCACTATTATGTTATGAATATGATTAACATATCATTATTATGTTTATACAACTATATTTGATTTTGTGTCAAATTAGACAAGTGCCTTTGGATGAAGCCGCAATGAAAGGGCAAATAATTTGCTTATAATATATGTAATGATCGCCACTAGGAATATACCTCTAGATGAATTTGATACATTGTAATACAAGTATTATTGGAAATTATTTGTAAAATAACCTAATAAATACCTAGGCATAATATTTGTTTGTTTTATAGGTTGGTACAAATATCAAACATTGTTGATCTGACTGCTGGCAGCGCATTTACCCTTATTGTTTCTGATCCTCGTACAAACAAGCAATTGTTGTAATGCGATATTAGGTGTCTGACTGTATACATTCCTCTGTCTATCCTTTGCGGCGTGCGGGGTAGACACAGAGGACATAAGGTGCCACACACTTCTATACATACATCTCCCTCTTCCGTCACATTCACAACGCTCGTCATACGTGTTCCGTGATTTCCACCTAGTATATCCATACGACAGTACACTTACCCACAATAAATAATACATTTTTTTGAATGAATATTTTTACGACGCTATTTATTATTTATTGTTTTCTTTTGAATTTCGAACAGGAAACAGGAAATAGGTAGACATAACGTCAGAGTCAGAGGAAATTTACACTTAAGATATTGGGAGTCTGTGCCAAATCAATAATCTTATAAAATCACATCATTCTACTTACCTAATAAAATATCACCAATGTCTGTCTTTTCACCTCGATACCTACGAGTATATGTAGGTAACTATTTATAGACTCGTTCATACATATTTTTATAAATGCGCTAAATCGAATACTGTGTGATTCCATAGACCGTCTCGGAATTTAGTTCTTTATCTAACTCAGATTAATAGTAATCATTAAGGATTTATTATAATAGATTGTAGGTAAAAAACGTATTTCAGAAGAATATTATTTTATTTTATAGAAATCTGGCATTACGTGCAAACTCTCATGTAGGTACAATGGCACATAACGACTTACATGTTTGTGAAAATTTTCACCGAAACCTAAACCTATAAGCATTGATGTCTTGATCGATAATCTGACTTATTTCCTGTCTTTTTGTTTATTAAAATTAAAGTTGGTAATTTCTGAAACACAGGGTAAGAGAAGAAGAAAAAAAATGGGAAAAGTGAGATCCACAACGTAATAAAAAAATGTCCAAAAAAATTAGTACCTACTTTCACTTTTGTAGGTTTAAATAACCTTTTTTTTCAAATATTTTATAGAAATATATACAGGAGAGAAGACTGTAAGTATTTTTTCTGAACGTACTCTCATCTCAATAAAATAGCAGTTTTCGTTTTTCACCTGTTTTCTAATAGTACCTTTCCCTGTTTACATTTTCCGTTTTCTCGGACAGGTAAACCATTCGAAGTGTTAGGTAGAAATGAGATAATATACCTACAGTAGGTGAATTAATATAGGTAAGTATATTATGTACTTAAAAATATATCGACTACACCTCTGTCTATAGATATACTACATATCATCATTTTAATCGGATGGATTAATAAAATTATTGAACTTAGTATTATAGATCTACGTAGTAGGTACTAAATTAGATTGGTATACTCGTGTGTATGTATGTAACAATATAACTCAGCATTTTGCCAATAAGTTGTCACTGACTGAACGGGCAGCATTTTAATTTGAATGTGAGTGACAATAGATTGCATACAATAATATCAATATTGATCATATTTATTTTCTTTATTTTGCCTATCATCCTTAGCTCCGCCTCAACACTTGGAATCTTCAGTGAGAGAACAAGAAAATGTAGAGCTAAGACAACATTTTGTGATCTGAGAGTGTAAAAGCCTCCAGTCAGCATATTTGTCAGTCAGTCACATAAACATGACGTCTTGTGCGAATAAATATTTAAGTTATATTGGTTTCTGATCATTTTTATGATGCATTATTATTTGTATTTTTAGACACTGCGCACATTTATAGTACCTACGTGGTGATATTAAATAAGCACATCGTAACTAAACTTACGCGAGTAAATGTGGTATCATATAAAATCATAATGCAATGACAAAGAGAGGACACACATAAAATTTTAATAGAATAATTTATTTGTCGCTGTACATAAATACATAGGGACCACCTCAGCGATAATTATTTATCAGTAGGTAATCAGAATCATAATATAACAGTACCTCAAGTCCTCAACAATATCAGGGCATCCGTAATTAATTTGTACCTTATGTTATGTGAAATCATTGTACTTTATTTATTTCATTGCTTCGGGTTTTAAATTTATTGGCCGTTTTGCTTATAAAGTTATAAATTAGCACAGATGAGTCCAATTTAAATTAAACGAGCAACTGCTGATGTGTCAATTCTATACATATGTACTTATACATATTTATTTATCGTATGGTCATTTCTAGTACATCACATAAATTACAATATCAATTTACAATAATAGCTCATAAATAGTAGACTATTAACTGTATAGTGTATACTGATGTATTTTTTGTATTATTCTTCTCATGACTTCAGGTTCTAAACAGAAGAATAAAAATATGTGCCAGTATTATTTTTTTTAAATTAGTCAGTCCACCCTAACTGGGTATTTATTATAATTTAAAAAATGAAAGGGTTGATTGTTTGAGATATTAATCAATTATTTATACCTATCTCTAAATAAAGGTACTCGTAAATGCAATTAATTGTAAAGAATATATGTACATATGTATGATACAGCACCACATCTATGTGTAAGTATGTGTTATAATTCGAAAATAATGTATAGGTGTGCGATGCGCTTCACTATGTATAGTGATTATTATACATATTATAGATAGGTGTACGTACCTATTACCTATCTAATCGCCAGTCTACATTATACAAAAAATAATTGTTGGATAATTGGATTCTAATCCATAAAGGGGTGATAGCATGGGCGTCGTCAGGGGGGGGGGGCATCCCTCCCTAGATATTGGAATAGGTATATATGTTTTCATACTAAATGATAATACCCGCTCACGAAAAATCACATTATTACCACACGTTTTCTCATCATACCATAAATTTTCATGAAAATCTATCAAAATGCAATTACTTCATAAAAGAATTGACTGCAGCGCTATTTTTTATTATTTTTTTATAAAATATATTTTTCATGCATATTATTGTACAAAGTATTATACTTACACATTTTCAAATAAACCAAACCACATCACAACCTTTTACACCCCCCCCCCCTCCAGCTCCGAGGCTGGCGACGCACATGGGCCAATTATGATTATTTAAAAAACCGCGAAACTTGATGCTTAGCTAAATTTGGCTCAAAAGATTCTGAATGACCTCTACCATCACCCCTTCATGGATTGACGTTCGCGTAATAAATAAACACCCAGCTATACAGTGTACAATAATGCTAGTGTGATTAGATATAGACATACTGTAGCTACATGCAGCCTTTTATTAATCACTATTCAAACACTGTTGTATGAACGGATGTTAGTAATGTTGTATTGTGCTTACATATTATACTCTTTTAGTCAGTGTCAGTAGTGTGTTATGGCGTGGGTACAGTACAGTAACCAAAGTAATTAAGTAGGTACCTCTTATGTTACACGTCCTTGCCTACCTTCAGGACATGTATTCTTCTTTGCCCTTCTCCATTTGCTCTCATATCTCCCTGTCGTGTGCTTACAGAGACATTACCAGGTCACGGTCTCCATCTTCCTGGACTTTTATTTGTTATTAGAGACTTCCAAGTTAAGAGGTTATTTATTCCAAGCTAAAGGACTAGCTGAATATTCCAAGCTAAAGGACTTGCTATATGATGAATTGGTGAAGTTTGCTACACTTACATGTAGGTATAGGTATTTGGGTTTCAAGTATACCGTTCAATGTATGCAAATAGACGCATTTAACTAGGTGAAACGTTATACTATACTATGTAAGGATTAGCATAATTTCTCGTTCAACCAAGAAGGACAAGAATGAAATATTTTACCCATCCTTATAGCAACTATAGAAATTCATGTGCAGTACATAACCATCATTGATATATTATTAGGTATACATTTTACTATACAGTACACGATACTACATATTTAGTTTAGCGTGTATTATAATCTGTATGCATGTAGGTAGGAAGTATTCTTTCACAAGTATAACGTTAACGGTGGGAGTGATTTCATCAATGCAAGGAATTGGAAAGTGACACAATTGTTAGTCAATGACTTGTCAATTTATTGATAGAGATCCTTTTATATGTTTATATACTTACTAATCTAATGCGTTTTGTATACCTATCAATTTATACTCAATACCTCCCATAGGCGTCATGTCGTCAGGTTGGAGCAGGGGGCATCCACTGAACGAAGCTTTACCTCCTTTATTGCGGACATCCACCATTAGTGGTCTGTCTGGTCTTTGGGTTCTACTGCTTCTATGTCCATTGTCCTTTTTATTTTATCATATGTAGTATCCTGTAGTAGTGTGTCCTCTATTTTCGGTCACCCTTTCGCCAGTGGGTGCTATTTTGAAACTATACCACACATCCACGTATAGATTGCCTAATATCATGGTAGGTGCGGGTGCCTAATATTTTTATTTCTATAATATTTTTAGTAATTGTTTACAGTGTGCGCCTCCATGGTCAATTGATTATGATATATTTGTTTAGTGAATGCCACTAACATTCTTCAATATCGTAGCGAATCACGTAATAAACATTTCTAGAAAATTACTTTTAGAAGATGTGATCCTCGCTACCTACTTGCTACTACATACTAGTAAGATGCCTATCAGATTCTGGGAATTGATTCTGTATGCGCCAACTTTAATTTTTCATAACGATTTATTATGTGTGTTATTATGAATTTACTGTAATATTATGTTGGTTGCTTAGTATAGGAATCAACACATTACCTGCTTGTCAGCACATCACAGATAATATAGACAACTATACACATTGCTGTAAAATGACAAATTAGAAAATAAATGTGGGACACAGAAATAAATAACATTAAAAGTACACATAGTTTGTTCTTTCGTAGGTTTCATACTGTTTTCAAAGATCTAAAAAGTAGAGTACATCATCACTATCATCAGTAGGTACTAGGTAGAAAATCTAACGAAGACGATTACAAATTATAACTTATCAATCAATAATGTTTTTTAAGCATTCATTTTAATTGTTTCAAACAGCCTGTCGCTCGAAGATTTTCAGGCTGGATCAACCTAGGTCCATAGAAAGATGTTCCAAATTAATAATGATGCATGATAAGAATATCTTACGTATAATACTAGTTTCTTGAGCTAGTGAAGACCTCGTCCACTAAATGTATGAAAGCTGAATTTTCCGCATGTGCAGGTGACAGATACTAGGTACAGCACAGTAACATGCTCGTTTGGTGCAGCGCAGAAACTGTACAAACTCCTGAAAGAGATCTCTTACATAGTCATGTAGTAAATATTTGTATTGGATGAATAATTGATTGTTTTTCACAGTCTGAATTCAAGTCTAGCCAGATACATTTGTTAGTATATGTATGTAATAATATTAATCTAACCACAACAACAATGATGACAGACGAAACATTATGAAACCTTCCTGGAATCTCATCCACAGTTGCCAAGAGATGAGACATGAGAGGAGAGGACAGTATGAATCGTATAACTTGTTTATATGTCTGCTACAATACTACACTGCTCTGTCACTCAGTAGTACTCAGTACATAGTCAGTAGGTGTAGGTACACATATGATTATATGCCTATTTAGTCATTAGGTACACTTACATCCCCATAGACATTATAATTTTCAAGAGTAAACATTTCCAATATTTTCGATCTTAGGCAATCTACGACTCATGTACAATGTCATCTCTACACCTTTTTTGTGGTATTTCTATACTGTTGTCTTCAGGGTTCTATGTAACCAACGCCGCATACTTTCACAATACGAGTATAGTACCGACCTGTAATTTACTTTAGTAAAACTAGTAATTTATTAATAGAACACTGAAAGAAATTATTGATTTTAGCACTAGGAATTTTTGTATTGTAAACATGATACTTATTCATGAATATTAAATAACATTTTTTCAGTGAATTTGTCGTCTCTTACGGGACTTTAGTTTTCCTGTTACATCTAGTTTCTGTCTGTATCCTTAATCGTTTCTCAGAATATGAATAATGTACAGAACACACAATGGGCGTCGCCAAGAGGGGGAGGGGGGCAGCTACCCCCCTTTATATATATGCCGTATACTCGTAAGGCTATTATGGCGAATTATAATATTGTGTAAACATTATTCCTAACATAATCTCAATTTCCGTTTCCTGCATTCATTCATTATAATAAACGGTCCCAATTTTTCGGAAACGAGTCGATGTGCAAGCGAAGATGTTGTGAGAGAGACAATTAATTGGATACGGATATATTATACTATACTCGTACTTATATGTGTAGCAATAAGAGAACCGTTCCTTTCCTTGTTATAGATACTCGTATTAATACGCATTATTAATATTTCCGTTATGGGTAGAATAGGCGTTCTTAATGCAGGAATTGTAGGATGATGGAATATGTATTAGAATAATAAGATGAATAATTTTGACTTCGGGAATTAGGATGTCAGAAATCATCCATCATTTAAGTAATATAAGTAGCCATTATTATATAAAGATTAAAACCCCAAGTATGTACGTTGGACATTGGACACAATAAAGCGAGATGTCAGAGAAGTCATCATGGAGCAGCAATGTGTGTAACGTAGAAAGAAATAGGCTATCCATAAGATTCTGGATTCGGAACCGCCAACTTGACTAAAACCCGAGTTTCATTTTCGACGTATATAAATGAATAAAACGAAAGTATTAGCGTTTGAAAGAGAGGAAGTAAGAACAAATTGTTTGATAAAGGTTGGTAATGACTGTCTGGAGCAAGTGAATGAGTACGTATATTTGGGAAGTTTGTTTACTAGAGATGGACGCTGTGTATGATGGAGACATTGAAAGAAGAAAGCTGGCCGGCACTAGGATGAATGGTGCACTCGGTCCGATTGTTAGCAGTAGACGTAGTAGCAATGTGTCTATGAAAGCAAAAGTGCTAGTGCACAATGCTGTCTTGGTGCCGACCCTAATGTATGCTAGCGAGACTCGGACATGGCTGAAGGACGAATCCGGGTTGAATGCAGTAGAAATGAGGTCGTTAAGAAGAATGTGTGGGAAAACGCTGAGAGATAAGAATGGCGTTGTAAGTAGAATGAAAGTGAATAAACTAAGATGGTTTGGGCATGTTGAGAGAATGAAAGATGACAGGATGACACGAAAGATATATTTGAGCGAACGAAGTGGTGTGAGGAAGCGCCGCCGCCCGAGACTGGCCTGGTCCGATCATGTCGACCAGATCCTCAAGGATGGACGCGTTTTGAGTAAAAGGAATCGGAGAGCGTGTATGACAGGTTGCATTAATGTGACGGAAGCCAGGATGTGTGTAAGGATAGGGCTGTCTGGCGCTCTGTCCTCTCTGCCTACCCTGAAAGGGACTTGGCGTGATAGTATAGATAGATAAATGAATATATATATGTATGTATAATCATAATCCATCTAAGTTTTTACTAAAAAGTAAAAAAAAAAATAAAACTGGATATAAACAATAATTCAACAAATTATTTTCATTCAACTAATTATTTTACAGTTTTTTCACAGTTCTTACCTTTTTTAAAGTTCTACCAAAATACTAATAGCTACTCGTAGCAGATATATCACCAACCATTTTTTTTACGGTTCTATAAAGCATGTTTCAAGCTGTTTTAAAAGTAACGATAGATATACAAGTTTATGTAAGTATTATATAATTGATATTTAATAATTTTGATTAATGTAATTACTTAAATTATGTGTAATGTGGAGACTTATATGCGGATAAGCGGCGAATCTGTTCTTAGTTCTTACCTGCAGTAGGTACCTACTACCTACATAAACAATAAATAGAAATACACAAGACAGAAAATGGGTATGCTCAAAATAATACATAATTATTGAAAACTTAAAAAAAATGCCTTCTGTTTTCAGAGCTACATAGATGGAGCATTGAAGGCAATGCACCCATTGTATATTATTACCTTATAAATCTATATAGTAATATTCTATGCTATCACGTCGCACCACTTTCCGGGTAGACAGAGAGCGTCGAGTGCCACACATTCCGATTTGTTGCAGGCATTCCTTCTTTTAGCTGTATTTTCATGAGCTACAACAGCGACATTGCAGGTACAATTTGTCGCAGCGTTAATTAGGTATAGGTACCTACCTATCAGGCGCGAATCTACCAAAGAACACGTTTCCGATCGAGTTACCTTATGGATAAAATGGTAGGTATAAAAGTGTCTAATCTGACGTAATCCCATAAGAAATGTTAGCCCCGGCTTCCCTTCTGCAGAAATCCACCCTTCGCTACTGCTACCTATAACATTTTTTGTTAATTCACATATAAAAATGTTGATAATATATGGAATCATCATCATCCCACCATCAGTACTGCAGGTAGAAAGAAGCTTGTCCCTTCATTCCTCTCTCATCCCGATTCCCCTCGTATGTAGACTCTTGACTCCTATAACATCTCCGCCCACTAAACATCTGTTGAATGTTTTTTTTTTAAAACCATTTACAAAACTTTTTTATGCACCCATTCAGTATTAGTTTAGTACGTAGGAGTAGGACATGCATCCTATGCCTAACTTTGAGAATATTCGAAACTATTATCTACCAAAAAGTAAAATCTCTAATAAGGAAGGATCGTTTCTCTCTACCAAACCAACAGACTATTTAGATTTTATAAAATCATGCGTGAACGTGAATATTTTATCAATTTTTCAATTCGCAATGACTAAAATGAAAGTTAACAAGCTTAACATGTTGAGAGGGTGAATGAGGACATCAGGATGACCAAAAAGATATACTAGATCAAGCGACGGAACTAATGGTTGTGGCCTGTGGGGAATGGCGTCCATTATAGACTGACCTGGACCGATCATTTAAAATCAAATAAAAGAAATAGGAGGGAGCGTATATGGTGTACGACAAATTTCATGAATGTGACGGAAGAAAGGATAGTGTGTAAGTTGTAAGGATAGGCGAGTATGGCGTCCTGTTTCTTTACCAACCCCGCAAGGGACGGCGTGAGGGCATATATTGATACACAAAATCGTTATATTATAGCTTTTTAGTTGGTGGTTGCATGGCACAGAACACATATACTCTCTAACGAGTTGCATGGATTCCTAGAACATTATTTTTTAGCGTGTAACCCTTTATTGAAGATGATAATAATTCTAGTTTACTCTTAAAAAGGACCCGAGGATGTTATTTTAATTTGAGACCAGAATGAGACTCAACTTAAACATTTTGTTAAAGTGGTTAAAGCATTAAAAGTTATTTTCTTTCAATGCAGTCTCTATAACAAAATAAATAAATAGTACCTAGTAGAGTAGGAATACCATGCATAGGTGTATACTGTATACTGTATAGTGCATGGGATACCTACTGTTTTGAGTGTAGTTTATAATTCGATTTCCTCTTGACGTTATCTATGCAGGTATTACATTGATCGCTTATTATTTTGACACCTCTAACCCATTTCCAACTGTGAGTGTGTATTTATGTGAGTAGGGAAGGGACTAGTACAGACTAGTACCTACATAGGACTAGACACTTAGACAGACATACAATAGATAGGTGAGACGCGAGTAGGTATCCTGATGGTCTTCTAGGAACGTCTATATAAATATAACACACCTGTTCTGTTGTAAAATGCATAATTTTATATTATGTTTATGACTATTTTACTATAACTCACTCAGCATTATATAATTTCATTGTTTATGAACCTCCAACCTACATACTCATAGTATTTACTACCTATATTTTTTATTTATTACAAATTTATTTATTTACTAGCTGTATTACCCGTGCTTCGCAACGGCAAAATTTGTGTATGTATGGTGAAGTAGGTCGGCAGTGGAACCCAAAATCAGTGGTACTATCATGTTTAGTCAAAGTACTGCAGAGCCACTAAAACTCACAACAGTTTTGGTGGGTCTGCATAAAATAAACTTTTTTCTTTGAATTTGACCCCCCCCCCCTCCCAGCCCCCTAACTCCCTCTCCTTATTCTTGCGGATGTCGGGAGAGTGACTATTCATCTTATTGAGGCGGAAAACTATGGATTCGACACTAATATCACTTTTACATTCCGACCCCCCCCCCCTAGCCCCCTTAACTCCCTCCCCTTATTCCTGCGGATGTCGAGAGGTTGACTATTCATCTTATTGAGGTGAAAAACTATGGATTCGACACTAATGTCACTAATATCACTTTTTCATCCCGACCCCCCCCCCCTAGCCCCCCCTAACTCCCTACCCTTATTCCTGCGGATGTCGGGAGGGTGACTATTCATCTTATTGAGGTGGAAAACTATGGATTCGACACCAATATCACTTTTTCATTCCGACCCCCCTAGCCCCCTAACCACCTCCCCCTCTTTATTCCTGCGGATGCCAGGAGGGTTACTATTCATCTTTTCGACACAAAAAGCTAAATGGATTGGACAATAATTGATTTTTTCTATGCCCCCTCTTCGTGCCCCCCCCCCCCCCTCAGACCCCGCACCCCCGTTCGAACCATCCTTGGGGCAAGCACAACAATTTCCCAAAGTTTCATCTCAATCGGATGAGCGGTTTAGGAGTCTATTAAGGATAAGGTGAAAAATGTTACATAAGTACGAACTAAAATATTTATGTGGGATTTACACTTTTGGTGAACAAGATACAGAGATATATGTTACCATTACAAATATAAATCACAACATTTGTTCACTAGGGCGAGCTTATCGTAATGCTGCGATCTCTGCCAGCTAGCCCCAATTGCACTACATACACGACTAAAATAGAAAAAAAACATCGCCTCTACATCACATACAATTGTAAATTTATTAAACTCAGTGTACTTACTAAAAATAAGATAAAATATTTTTTTTGAAAAGACTTTATTGTGGTGATGGTGGTTGGTTGGCAGACATTAAATAAACCCGCTATTTGGAATAATGTTTTATATCCAATAAAGATTCTATTTATTTATTTATGGCGAGGATGAAAGTCCTCGAACACTATTAGGTATATTCGCGTGTAATAAAAGTCATTACGCGGATTTTAAACTACATACTCGTATATGTAGTAGTCTTTCATTTTAACCTTAAAAGAATGGTGTAATAATCTAATCTAATTAATGGTGGTTTGAGAAGTTCCAAATCACTTAGGTTATGTTATTTTTTATTTATTATTGTGCCTGCTAAATTATAATTATAAATGATTGGCGTGTAATGCCAATGTGTTTCAAAGGTTTCAGTCTGGCACTAGGTATACGAGTATTGTAGACTTACATAATGTTAGAGTGCCATATTGTATTTCGTAAAGTATTACGAGTATGTATTGTGAATCGGCCTTTGCGCATTGTGATATTGTAGGTAATAGGTATATGTAAGGTATAATACGAGTATATGCAATGTACGAGTATATTGCATTGCGGTTTCATTTCGTTTTGCTTTCAATCCTCGTGTTATATTATATTATGAGGTTGTGACGTTTGGCGACATAACAAATTAGTTACGGTGTTTATTGTTATTATAAACTCATGCTTTCTTTAAAAACATTTACTGCTTTACTTCACCTACCCAAGCCACATTACACACACATACCTACCAAACTTCCTATAGACAAAATAATAACAATGGTGATGCATAACATCACTAAACTTAAAAGTACTCCAAAATCTTCTTCTTTCTCTGGTGCTGGATGTAAGCCTCTTCTAATATTTTCCAATCTTCTATTCTTTCGCCATTTTTAATCAACCCGCTACCAGCGACGGAGACACTGTCATTGGCTCATGCACATTATATCTGAGGCTGGACTATTCATCTTATCCTGTCCATGGTCTCTATCTCAGGACTCTGGGTGCCCATCTGTCTATTCCCCGTCTGATTTCTTTAGGGGAGGAATGGAGGGTCTTATTTTCATTCCCTCTGAAATAAAATTAAATAAACAATAAGCAACTTTCCCCATCATAAACATCAATTACTGCAAACTAAAAATCTATACCTAGAGGAGCTGTTCCTAAATTGTGTCCTATTGAAAGGTCACAGGGGTTCCGACAGTTAGAGCATATTGTCGTAGTAAATGCTGAAATTTCATTCTTTACATTAAATACCCATGTGCAGCAAACATTTTTAATTGTAATTTTAATACAAAATGTAATTTTGTCAATTTGCTTTTTTTGTCAAGATAGGGTTCTCCCAAAAAAAGTAGATCTGTTAGAGTTCCGTAACCAAAAAGAATTAGGAGCCGCTGACAAGAGTACTTAGTTATTTTGTTTTTGTATGGTTTCAGACTTTTGCACTTTCGCTCTCATTAATTTATGTGTGTATTAACGAGGCTATCTATGAGGTCGTCTTCTAATCTCTAGAGAGGATAGTGTAGTGTGTGCTTTACACCTTAGTTCATTTAGTTTGACCTCAGGAAAAGTGTCTTGTCTACGAAGGAAAGGTGTTATTCTATTACAAACCCAAGCTATGAGTAGGTTATACGAGCAGGTTATGTACACCAATTTGAGAAGTAAAAAGAGAGTGTCCCAAGACATTAGGTACCTATGACTACATGTAAATGTCCCAACACTCTAATTTCTAACAGTTCCTAATAAAAAAAACGACGTATCATCCTGTAGGCCGTAGGGAGTGTTGTGTGAGACGCACGTTATAGAATGAGCTCTGCGTTGTGTAAAAAGTTGTTATAATACATATGTATTATGATTATGAATACAATACCTACACAATATTGTGTGGTGAGCTGGTGGTATGGTGGAGCATATTATACCCGTGTGTGTATGTGCAGTGCAGGGTCGTACAAGGGCATACAAGGCCATGTTATACTTCCGCCCCTCGGGAACCAAACAACAATACACGTGGACCGGACTAAGAGCTACACCTACGTCCTATATGAATATGACAACCCAGTTTAATATTTTATTAGTGGAACATGGGACATATTTGTACATAGGTTCTCACAGTAAGTTCACCTTAGTGAACAATCCTGATGCATGATTTGTGATATTTAGTATATAACTTGAAGACTTCTTCCCTGAAGAATAAATAAAGTTAATGTTTAATCTGTTTTTAATAAGTAAATAAATAATAATGACTACCTACACCTATTATAATAATAATAATCATCATCATCATCATCGGACCACTTATTGGCGCCGTTTAGCAATAAAATCGCCCCAAGGGCACCTCACATTTTTCGGAGTATAAATAAAAAAAATAATAAGCCATGGTCACACTTTACTATTTTGGGGTATAGCACCTGATTTAGAGCGAAATCGACTCGGTAAATAATATACTTCTCGCAGTTTACATTGTCTTCTCATTAGAGGTTTTCATACAGTTTCATTAGGTGTGTCTGTTCCTAATGTAAGAATATTTACAAACAATCGACCCTCCCTTCATTTCAACTCTGTCATAAGTTAAGCACACATTACAATATGTGATATTTTAATATAAAGGTATACCTACTAAGAGTGGAGAATTTTTTTAAGTGTTAAGGTCGTGAACAATAGAACATTAAGGTTTTATGTTTCAATACGTCAGCTGCAGCAAGCGTCTACTCTGCTCTCAGAAAGTAGCTACCATGGCAAGAACACAAAGCTTATGGAGTATGGAGTCTGGGTATTATATGTAGATTGTAGGTATACCTAGATATTTCTTTAAAAGTTTGCTGGAATCAAGTTTGTTTAATACTTCGTATAAAACACCAAGATTAAATCAATTACAATTAGAACCCTTTATGAGCAAGTAAATATCTAATTGTACGAAGACCTACAAACAATACACAGTTTGTGTTATAGCTTAATAAAATTTTAAATTTCATCATAAAATATCCATATAACTGAAGCGGTATAATGTAAACTAATTACTGTTTCTCTTTGTTATTTATAAAATCAATTTATAACAAGCATTCGTCTGACAAGCCCAGGTTTTTTTTTTATCTATTTATTCAAAGGTACACATACAGACATAACCTAAAAATCAATCACAACGGAAATTATACACTACATGTGACATGATGAGTTAAAGTAACGCCCAATTTCAAGTGCACACAATTAGTTTCATCGGTCAATATTAACAACAAAATTCCCGCTAGGTTGTTCTTACAGTGAACACGTGCATCGTGTTGTCGTATCGTAGTAGTGTTTTGTGTTTCTTACAAGAATATACAAGTTGGAATCAACATTATTATTTTCGTATTTTAAAAATCATTAAGGGTGATTGGTATCCCCTATTTTTGTTTTTCCATTTTATTTTAATTTTTCTTTTTTTATATTACCGTTTTATATTTTATATTATTAGTTTTGTACGACGGCTGAGTGGCGGGGGCGATGGAGGGTTCGTTGGAACCCCCCGACCCCAGAAAACGGGGGAGGCCGTGTGATGTGTCGGCGGAGGACCCCTCCGCACTTAAGAATCCAAGACCCAATCCGATTGCTGACTCGCTAAAATATAGTAATAGTTCTCCAGGACCGTACATCGTCTTCGTACAGAGCAATGTAGAGGCAAAGCCGCTACATTCTATGACCTTTGGCAGTATATTGTTTAAAAATAAGGTCGATGGAATTTCCCTGGGTGGAGTGCAAGCAGAGGGCCGCAACAAAATTTCTATAAAATTTAATTCACCTGCTTCAGCAAATAACTTTATTTCTTCTACTTTCATAATTGAAAATAATTTAAAAGCTTATGTGCCTTCATTTAAGGTTACAAAAATGGGTTTAATTAGAAATATCTCCACGGACTTCGAGGTGGAAGAGATATGCGCTAATCTGGCCGTTCCTGGGAATATGAAAGTGTTAAAAGTGCGAAGGTTAAATTATAAGGATTCCACGACTGGAGCACCAGTGTGGAAACCTTCACGCTCCGTAGTGGTAATGTTTGAGGGACAAACCCTCCCTCAAAATGTTTACTTCTACCACAATTCACTAAAAGTAGAACAGTACATATTCCCTACTATATTGTGTTACAACTGCTGCAGATACGGGCATACGAAGAATATGTGCCGTTCCACACCTCGTTGCTATAAATGTGGAGACTCTCACGCTAGCGAAACATGCTTAACAGTTAGTCGGTCCTGTGTAAATTGTAAGGGCAAACATGCAGCGTCAGACTTAAACTGCCCTGAGTTTACGAGGCAGAAAAACATCAAACACTCAATGGCGATGGATAACATTTCATATAAGCAAGCGTCTATTATTCACCCTCCTGCTATTGCAAGCTATGCCGAAAAAACTGCTTCAACCCCTGTCGTAGTCAGTTACTCTCGTCCAAGGTCACGCTCTCCTCGTAAATCTCCTCCAACGACACCATCCATCGATTTGAAAAACCATAACGCACAACTTTTTTACACAAACGGTGAGATCCCACACTCAAAAAATGGATGTGCTCTCCCAGGTCCGTCTAATTCATTGGATGTACCTACTTCTTATTCCGAACCTTCGAGTGATATTCAATCCACCATAAATTTAATTACTCAACTTCTCCTACAAATTTTGTCCTCATCTAGCCTACCGTCCAACGCTGCATCAATTATTCCTTTGTTACAAAATTTAATTATTCAAAATGGCCCCTATCAATCTAAGTAACAAATTAACCGTACTTCAGTGGAACAGCAGGAGCGCTGTTGCACATAAAATCGAACTTCTTCATATCCTTAATTCTTATAAAGTATCAATTGCGGCTATCTCTGAGACATGGTTCGATTCTGGCTCCGAGTTTAGAGTCCCAGGATATTCAGTTTTGCGCGATGATCGCGCAGACGGCTATGCTGGTGCCGCCTTACTAATCTCTTCTAACCTCCCTGTATCTCAAATCCCCCTTCCTCAAAATAATAATTTTCAAATTGTTGCAGCCTTAATATCGAATACGATCTTCGTATCAGTGTATATCCCACCGAGAACAACAATCGATCTGAATTACTGGAATTCAATCTTGCCTCTATTTACCCATCCCTATTATATTCTTGGCGATTTTAACGCTCATTCCACTTCCTGGGGTAATCAGCGCAATGATTCTTACGGCAATCGAGTGCTGGAATTTGTTGACGATAACAATTTGTGTATTCTGAACGACGGTTCCCCCACTCTTGTTCCTCTACCCAATCAACAACCTAGCGCAGTGGATTTATCTATATGTACTCCCGACCTTGCTCCACTCTCTCAATGGTCAGTCCTAGAGGACTCCCACTCTAGTAACCACTATCCAATTATTATGATTGTTGATAGGAATATTGAAAAATTAACCTCTCGCTGGAGTCAAGTTAGGGGCTACAATACCAAACGAGCAGATTGGAGCCTCTTTGGGGCGCAAGTTGAGGAGGAATTGGATAATCTGTCTCTAAACGAATCCCAAAACTCAATCAATGAATTACCTGAAGTCATATGTTCAATTTTTAAACGCTCCGCAGATGTTTCGATTCCAAAGAAAAGACCAGGTTTTAAAGTAGCCAACTCCCCTCCATGGTGGGATGAGGAGTGCTCTGAGGTTATAGTCAAAAGAAAAGAAGCAATGAGAACTTACAGAAGAGATATGAACCAGACGAATTACTTGAATGTCAAGAAGGCGCAAGCTAATGCGAAACGAACTCTAAGAAGAAAGAAAAGACAAGGTTGGAAGAATTTTTGCGAGTCACTGTCCCCTGCTGCTCCTATCGGTAGTGTCTGGGAATCCATAAAAAGATTTCGTAGATCATTGTCTTCAGTCGTGAGTCACTCTCAGCATAAATTATGGCTCGATGGGTTCGTGGACAGATTGGCGCCTCCCTACGTGCCACATATCCGGGAATTACCATCTCCAGCATCTCTACCTCTTGGAATATCAGAAATAGAATCACCTTTTAGCTATGACGAACTTCTAGCGGCTATTAAATCCGCTGGAGACTCATCCCCTGGTATAGATGATATTCCTTACTCCTTCTTCCGCAACGCTCCAGAAAGACTTTTGTCATTACTATTGAAATTATATAACTCAGTTTTAAAATCTGGGTCAGTTCCACCAGAGTGGCGAAGACAACTGATCGTTCCTATCCCGAAACCAGGAAAAGATCCTGATCTAAGTTCATCATATCGACCTATAGCTCTCTCTTCGTGTTTCGTTAAAATTCTGGAACGAATGTTGAAGTTAAGACTGGAGTGGCATATGGAGGGTAATTCTTTGGCCCCACCATGGCAGTTCGGCTTTCGCAGGACATATTCATGTATGGACAATATCTCAACACTCGTATCTGACGTACGCTTGGCCCATACCAAGGGGTCAACGGTTGCATCGGCTTTTTTGGATATCGCAAGCGCGTATGATAATGTTTTACTTCCTACTCTTCAAAACAAATTACTAGATCTAAACATTCCGTGCTCGATTACCAGGCTGATCTTTAATATATTATGCGAAAGACAGATCGTGGTTCAGGATTCTTCTGGAACATATACAAGAACTATTTACAAAGGCCTTCCACAGGGATCAGTCCTAAGTCCTATATTGTTTAACATATACACCGTTGATATTCAAATATTTATCCCATCTAACTGCCAGATCCTACAATACGCGGACGACTTCGTTTTGTACTGTAGTCACAAGTCCATCACCACTGCTGTATTTAATTTAAAAAGAGCCATTCTAGCAATGAAATCATGGACCGAACACAATGGTTTGGACCTTTCCCCTTCCAAAAGCCAAATTGTGATCTTCTCCAGAAAACATAAAATCCCTGATATTTCAGTCGTAATTGATAACTCTGAAATTCCGATTCAGGATCATGTAAGGTTCCTCGGCGTCTTCTTACAGAGAAAATTGTCTTGGAACATACATATTGAGCACGTAATTAAAAAATGTGAAAAGGGAATTAATGTTCTTCGATCTATATCGAGAGTATGGTGGGGATCCCACCCTTCAACAATGAAACTTCTGTATAATGCCCTTGTAAGAAGTCACCTAGATTACGCTTCTATCGTCTTGGAGCCCTTACCAAATTATCTTACTCTTAAGTTAGAGAGAATTCAGTCCAAGTGCCTTCGTCTTATTCTGGGTGCGATGCGTTCTTCACCCATCGTTTCTCTACAGATGGAGTGCAACCAAATGCCTCTATCGCTTCGGAGAGAATATCTCTCTTACAATTATCTTATAAAACGAATAAACAACCCAACTCATCCAATTAAAGCTATTCTTAATCGTCTTCTCATTTTATGTAATGAACATCGATTCTGGCGTAACAAAGCCCCGCCTACTTTGGTAAAATGTCTCTCATATTTCAATGCAAACTTTACCATCTCTTCTAACGCTGTCCCTCCTCTCTTCTCAATTTCATTCAATGCAGCAGTGGCTATTCCAACTATTCTCGAGTCCGTAGGACTAGGATTAGACAGATCTATAAAGTGGACTGACCCCTCCTTCGTGAATCAAAAATTTTGCTCAGAAATGGAGTCCAGATGGCCAAACCACATCCAAATTTTTACCGATGGTTCAAAGTATCAGGATAGATGTGGCGCCTCGTTCATTATTCCCTCCTTGCGAGTGGAAAAAAAAGTTAAATTGTCATGTGAATTTTCAATCTTCTCGGCCGAATGCGTCGCTCTGAGAGAAGCATTAACGGAAGTAATAAACAGATCTATTCCACAATCTATTATTCTGACAGATTCACTTAGTTTGGTCAAAAGACTTATGAATAACGGCAAGGCTTGTCCTTTGGACGATTTATATTCATCGATAAAGCACCTATTTTATATCGCAAAAAATCGTAATATTGAAATAGTTGTGGCCTGGATACCATCTCATGTTGGAATAAAGGGAAACGAAACTGTGGATTGACTGGCCAAGGAGGCCTGTGACTCGGGATATACCATACCCACTCTCAGTCCGAGCTTCAACGACAGAAAACTAGTTATAATTAAGGAAATAAACAAAAGCTGGGAAGTCGCTTGGAGAGAATCGATTGCCGGATCCCAATATAGACGTATACAGTCAGAGTTTCCCGGAAAGCCTTGGTATGAGAGAAATGCGTATAAGAAAGTGGAGATATCTCAAGTGTGTAGAATGAGAATCGGCCACTGCTGTGTGGCAGTTCATCTGCACAGAATCAAAGTGTTTGCTTCCCCCATGTGCGAGTGTGGAGAGGAAGAGGAATCCCTCAATCATGTATTTTTCAACTGTCCGTTAATTGATAACTCTCTGTTTCTGGAGGAGATTAAGGAACATTGTACGACTTTTCCTTTGAGTATCGAATACTTATTATCCACAAACTCTCCTCGTATATACCACAGCATTGTCAACTGCCTTAAACATAATGACAGGAGAGTGTGAGTATATTATTGATAATGTAATAGGATGTTGCCCCGATTTAAATCTTTTAAACTTGTAGCATAATAGAATATCGTGTATGGCATAAGTCACTCGTTGACGGGTGGATTGCCGTTTAATAAAAAAAAAAAAAAAAAATATTAACAACAAATATATAAAAATAAAATTATGGAACAAAAATATTAAGAGTAGTCAGATAAATAAAATATTAATACAGGAAATAAAACAATATGTTAGAAAATTAACTGGAAGTTAATTAAAAATTAACTGGTTGACTGGAAGATTGTTGTTTTTGCAACAACTGCACCCCTTAGCACTCAACAATTGTTTTATAACGCAGAAACATTGTTTGGGATAATAAAGATGATAAGAAAGCCAGTTGAACTTAATTATTATAGTCGTATTATTCATCCCCACTATCTAATGAGTAATGACCACCTTGCTTCATACAATTATGTAAGTCATTTTATTGAGATTACATAAAATGATATCAAAAGTTATCAGTTTCTTTTGTAACTTGAAATCCATCTTGGTAATCTGTGACGTACATATTTAGTTTAGGGTATCCATTAATAATTCGCTGTAAGGCATGTTGTTACTTTGACCAGTGGTCCCCACATCCGGCCGGCCGGCGGTCTCTGCCCCCGAATAACAACACCATCAATGACAAGATACGTACCTGCCTGCCTAATCTATAAAACCGGACGCGGACCCAATATCAATTATTAAAAAAATAATTGTCATGTAGTGGAGCGAGACGATGTTTTTATTTTTTATTTACTTATCTAATCTAAATTTCTGAATTTACGAGTTTGATGGGTAGTGGGTACCTAACTATGTATATACCTTCATCTAGAAAAGTTATGGAGACGTAAGATTTAAATATAAGTAAATTTAAAATCGTCATGCTACGTGATGCGCTATTAGATAAAATGATTTTAATAAAACTTATCTAAGAAGGTTTATCTGTATTTCAAGGTACAAACAACCATTATCGATATATTCATTGTAACATAGTGTTTACAGTGTTTTCTCAAGCTTCCTTCCGTTTACCACCAACTACTTCCTACATCTCCATTTCATTCTATTTTATTTTTTTTATAATAATATTTTGTGCACATCATGGGAGAGGGGGACACCAATAGTATATAGGTAGTTTTTAGTTCTGTATACTTAATATGTTTATATAAATGTTTAAAATTGTATATTATTTTAATTTTAAATCTAGTTTTAATGTTTGTATATTTTTTAGATGAATGTATTATACAGAGTGTTTGATAGATGGATACGGATATCCTAAGGGGTGATAGAAGAGATCATTTGCCATCTTTTGAGCCAGACTTAGTTTGGCCAAAGTCTCACGGTTTTCGAGATATTCGAGATTTTCCCTTTTTATTGAAAATAGCCTAATTACTCAGCTTTAACATCAATATCATCACGAGGAATGGTACCTACTTAGTTCTTTCATTCTTTTTTGTTACTCCAGAGTGTGTTTAGTCTATTTAAGTCATTAGTTTTAATCTGAAGAAGCAATAATGACAAAAAATATCAGATTAAAGTTTCGAGAAACAGATACTTCAAAAACAAGTTACAACTTTCGAGGGGATTTTCCTTAAGAAATAAATCGCCTTAAGAATCAAAAATCTGGAAAAAACTTATCTGATTAATGCTCTTTCAATTGGTATTCAAAACATTATAAAAACAATTTGTTTAAGTAGACTAGGGTAGAATAACTCCAAGTGATCACTCCTAATGTCAGCAAATTTTTATACATATTTACCATAGGTACGGATCACGTAGTGAACAACCAATTCTGTTGGATTTCCTGTTATCAAACTTGTATGGAAATTTGCTTAAAATAGTGGTGAGATCTTGTTCAGGAAGATCATTCCACATAGATGGTCCTGCAGAGCTGAAGGCTCGGAAGGAGTACTTCGGTCTAATATAATTGTAATTCCATTCTAATTAATTATTCATTTCGTAACCGCAGTCCCTCTTAAGTCACCTAGTTTTTAGAACTATATAATAATTTATATTGTCAATATCTATTTCAGAGGTTTCTGTATAAAGACAAGCGCATGTTTTTTTTTACCCCATTGCAACTTATATAAGTTTATCTCGGATCATTTCTTGTAATATAGATTTATACATACGTACTCTGAACGTCGATTTGATACTAATAAATAAAGTATTTTTTATGAGCTTACAGATTACATAGAACCCATTATCCCAATCAATGTGTAAGTCCCTTCCGGTCTGTGATTAGTATAATAATTCATTATCTATCTGTCTCACTCGGCAGTTTCTTGCATCTTGCTCTTGCAATCAAACAACTTTTTTATGTCGCACTACCTATCGTAGGTACACTAATGTATTATAATCGATGATATATTTAATTCACTATCGGTACTAATTCTAGAACAATTTAATGTAGTTATGCAGAAGGCAGTAAGGCCACATATACATCATTTTGAGAAATGGCCGCTTTTGTGTTCGCGAAGATCTTTTTAAAATTCAATTACTGATTTAATATTAAGATCACTAACTACTTATTCATTTAATAGCAGTATACTGTGTACTGTCTACTTACAGATACAATATAGTAAATTGGAATATTTTAGGGATGTTTGCGTTTTTGAACAGATAATATTTTTCTACAGTAGACGTGTTTTGTGAAACGCATTTAGCCAACGCCTCCTAGAGTAGGTACTCTAGCCATGCTGTAACAGTTGGCAACATAGCAAAATGATCAAATCCTCTACCACCTCTCCTGTCAAATTCCATAATAGAATATATGTAATGCGTGGTCCTATGATAATAAGTAATGAAGTCGCAAGTGTACTGCAAGTGTAAGCAGTTCTGTCAAACCTCGTAACGCAACAGAGTAGGTAATAGGTAGGTACATTATATGATCTGCGCCGGTGCAAATATAGTCACAGAATATAAAGAAATTCTCATCGAATTGAACTCCAACAAAGGTATAATTAAAAACACAGGTTTTTCCAAGTAAAAGAATCATATTTATTTATTGAACTCATAATGTTTAACAATAGGAATTACTAAAATAGAAAAATGCACAAATTATGCTATGTAGGTATTTCATATACGCAAGAAGAAGGGATATACTTTTTAACCAGCCTATTAATTTGCTATTGGTGAAGGAATGTAGCTTCAGGATATATTCCTTGTCTTTCAGTTGTGTAAGCTGTAAAACCATGTGACACTGGCTTCACAATATCAATTGTCATTGGGATTGAAAGTTACATTTTATCGTCATGATTTGATTGCCACCATCATCTGACATCTGGAAAAATATATACATATTGCTTATTAATTGTGGAGTGGATATGATAAGTGGGTATAGGTGATTTCGATTGACCTTGAATATTCTGATATTTATTGAAAAAACTTTAATTTCGCAATGTACATAATAACCGTGCTCTGGAAAGTCGCACAAACCCGAGAGAAGTATACCACAGTAAATAAAATGAAAATATCCGGCCGCGGACCGGAGGTTGAATTCACTGATCCACAATGTTCAATCAACTCGAACAAAATGTCATTTGGTAGGTTTTGGTAAGGTAGAGAAAAAGATAAGATGGTTAAAAACCCTGCCTTTCTTCAGTTATATCCCCATTTATGTATATTTTTTATAATCATAATAGTTAATAATTCAGTCAAACCAGTTAAGACTTCAGCTACACATCATAACATATAGTATACGAATAAATACCTTAATAGAGATCTTACCTTTATCTTAACTCGATTGGGAAATGCATAAATTACATTTATTTTATATATTGTAAAATATATTTATTTTAATATACAATATACATTTATTTTAATTATTGTAAAATAACACGGCAGATTCAAATTGCACGACATTACGACTTTTTTACACGTTGTTAAGCAGTTGTTATTTTCTGTCATTATGATATATCCTTAGCAACGAAAATGGCAACGCCGCATCGAGGTGGTCCTAAAATTTCTACAGCATGGCTAGAGAAAGACTATCTAGGTGGCAGTGATTTAGCAGAAGACAGACAGCCTCATATAAACACCCATATTTGTCAGAATTGCCACTGATATATTCTGCGTAGGTTCTTGCAATTGAAAAAATATTATTATGTATTGAAAATAAACATGTATACTTACCTAATTACAGTTTACACTCGCCTGGACTGATGCACAGAGCAAAATGAACGAAGGTTTTTTTTTTCATAATTTATGTTTCAGTATATTAGGTCACAAAGCCATACTAGAATTGGTCGTAAAAACGGCGATTAGGTGAAAAAAATATAGAAGCTATATTTTCTCCATGGCTTCCGTATGATTATAATTGCCCACATTAGACCTACAACCTACAATACTCAATGGAGAAATTAATTGGTTATTTGAAGTAGATACACCAAGAGCCTGTGAACTCGCTGTAGAAGGGACTTGAAGACCTGAATGGTCTGATGGGCATGTTACTGACTGCTCATCACATCTTATTAACACCATACCTTGTAGGTACTAAACTAATGCAACATGCAACCTGTATCTCTATCGGTGTTCAAGTTTTTTTCAACGTCCACATTAATAGTAATGCCTCAATGCCTATACTGTAGTCTGTAGTAGAGTAGATACATATTCCTATCAGCTCAGATATAACTGTGTACTGTGTTGTAGATACTATATTATTATCTACTCCATATAGTAATAACAACAACCTGTGCTACGGTTCACCTAATGGACTCCCGCTGTAAGAGGATGTTGTAAATTCAATCAGATTGTCCGATAAGATATTTGGATAAAGGCGACAACTTCACACTCTTTTATTTTTAGGTAGGTAGGTCCAGGCCCCTTATTTCTTATTTGGTTTGTGCGAACAGATCGTAAATCCCATTTTTTAAATAATACCTGTAAGAAAAAACCAATCAATGTGGATGTGGAATCAGGCGCAATGCCTTGTGTTCCAAACCTAAAACATTTTGGTGTGATACGTATCGCTTACGTTATGTAGATAATTATCTATCTCCGCACGCCAGGCCCCTGTCAAGGTAGGCAGAGAGGACAGAACGCCACACTGACCTATCCTTACTCATACGCACATTGCTTCCGTCACGTTCTTTTTTATAAG
This sequence comes from Ceraclea dissimilis, assembly GCA_963576895.1. Taxonomy (NCBI): domain Eukaryota; kingdom Metazoa; phylum Arthropoda; class Insecta; order Trichoptera; family Leptoceridae; genus Ceraclea; species Ceraclea dissimilis. Next base: position 20,101,253 of record OY756360.1, read on the forward strand.
AAACCGTGTGGCAATAATGTGATTTTCTGTGAAGTTTTATCATTTAGTATGAAAAAGTATAACGTGCCTATCCTAATATTTTGGGGAGTGCAGCTGACCCCCCCCTCCCCCTGACGACACCCACAGAACGGATATAAGAGTTTTCGAGTGCTTTTTAAACTGTTGAAAGTAAGTCTAACCCCCGTTTTCACGGACTATAGCTATTCTTGCTCCTAACTGGGTGGCTATCCTACCTACCAAAAAATCCTACCTAATTTACGTTTCACCAACAAATTTCCACTTAATTGGGACAAATCCAGCTAGGAACATTTTTATTTGTAGGGTTGCTACATGTAAAACAAATTGATCAGAAGTAGTTATTTTTTTTAAACAATGCTTACTTTATAGAGTAAATAATACAACTTAAACACAGGGATTGTATTTGAAAAATATTTAAATATTAAATATCATTACAAAAATAATTTACAGTCGTTAAATAACAGCGTATTTTTATTTTTCATATTTCACACAAATATTATTACCTAATGGCAACACTAGACTTTGAGATTGACGCATGCGCGTTTAGGGTACGTGGTAAAATGAAAATGGCGCCTAACAGTAAACATTGTTTGTATGCAAAGTGTCATGTTATGATATTGTGTTTCGTTGTGTTCTAGGACTGTTTTGGAGTTATAAAATAACCCCAGGTCGGAAAAAAACACTACCTGATTGATAAAATTCAATGTGGCGGCCGATTACGTAGTTGGGTGAAGTTTAATATGACAGATCTTACCGTTAGGTGCCCAATTTTCGTTGCCTAAGATAAGTGGGATTCCTAGCCGTTAGGTAGGTATTTTCGCGTGGTGAAACGCAAATGTGGGCTAGGTGACTTTTATCTCTGCTATTCCTCACCTAACCAGTTGGTGAAAACGGGGGTTATTGTTGTTAATATAAATGTTTTGAAATACTTAGCATATTTTTAAATAATTGTTTTACATTTAGGGGGGGAGGTTGGGCAAGATAGAGAGGTCGCAAGTTTCAGCCATTCCGACTTCAGAGCGGTTTTGTGCAGAGTCTAAGTACCTATACCTAGCTATCATAGTAACTGTTTGTAGCATTACCAGACTAGACTAGACACCTTGCTTGATGTACAGTGCTTATAATATCTACTACATCAACTAGGTCCAAGTCTCCAACACTTTATTAGGTACTTACCTCATAGGGATACATACCTACATACAGCTATATATGTATTGTAGTTAAAGTATACTTTGGTGTGTATGTAGGTAGGTAGGTACTATATGTACTGTAGGTACATACATATATTATAATAATCAAAGGAAGTGCCACTACTTTCCCGCCAAGACCAAAGCAACGACGGCGACGGACAGTCACGTGACGTCCGTTTCCTGTTATTCTATTATTATTATGAGTATTATATGTGTAGGTACATCTACATATACATACGTATTTAATTTAATAATAATTAATGTTATTCTTATGAATACTTCATTAGATGCGATGCGATGTGTCTATGAGATATAATATTCCTACTTATATCCATTCATACTTATAGAGTATAGATGGATACGTGTACGTTATATTTATACAATAATAATAATAATATGATGTATTATACATATTATGTAGATACGTACGTATAGATATGCTCAGTATAGGTATACATTGCTAGTTCATTCATATTATTTAACTTAAAACTATACTGATATTATAATTTATAACTGAGTATAGGTATTGTACCTCTATCATATATTACATTTGATGCACCTACATAATACTCGTATGTATTTAGTACCCATCTGAGTAGTATAGAATGACATCATACGAGTACAATAGAATCGATCAATTAATCAATACTGCACAATACACGTTACACCTATTAAGTATTTGACATTACATAATATTCTGATATCAGGTACGCATGAAATATAGTCTCTAGAAGCCCCTACTACTAGGGTAATTGGCCAAGAAATAGTCAAAGAAAAAAAAGCACTTATCTATATAAAATTTCTAATACTTACGACGAGTACATTTAGATATATCTGAGTACCTACTGATGCGGTGCAGCGCAGGAGCTCCTTGCTAGAAGTAGAACGTCTGTAGAACGCATAAGACCGGTGTGTTGCCATTCACGGAAGACGCTACTAAAGTAGATACCAATAATTATACTATAATATTCTATTTTATCCCCTCACCCATCATCCCTCCAGGGGTAGGGAGAGAAGACAGATCTCCAGACTTTCCTATCGAGTTTACGTCACATTCGTGCAATACGTCGACACTACAGTACGCCGATTCCTTCTTCTTGTTTTGCCTCTTGAACCTCTCTACAGGTGTTAATGAAACTCGTCTTCTTCTTCTTTCTACAGAAATACGAGATTGAACTCATTTGATGTATATAATTTTATAGGTGTATGTACACGTTTACGTATGTATAGTAATACTAGTATCGTACATAATTATGAGTATTTTATATACATAGTTAGGTAGACAGTTATTGTGTAGTACCTACATACACACATTATTATATTAGCCCAGTATAGCGTACTGTACTGTAATACTGTACCTCCCACAAGGATAAAATCTCCCACGGAGTCAACATTCCACATCCACACTACATGACTACACCAGTCACCACGCCTCACTCTTCAATCTTCTGACTGCTTAGTGCTTGTGCTTGCTAACTGCTGCTTTACATTCAGTCATGATAGCATGTATGAGTACCTACATGTTAGTCAATACGTTGAATCTGTTAGCAGTACGCTGCCGTCGTAACCTAAGCAAAAACCGCTTATACACCACCTTTAGGTATTTCGAGTTTTTCATCGAAATGTGTATTGTTCATCTTTAGACCCTCGTATTTCAATCATAAAAAGTCTAACTCAAAAAGTCCATACGCAGCCCGTATTTTTAAAGCCATCTATGTCACACAAATGAATGCAGTTACACATACGGGCGATCAAGACGTTTTTCGCGATTATCTCAGTTTCAACATTTTGGTTTATAAGCGGTTCTTTCTTAGAACGGCAGTACGCTAATAATCGAATATTGGGCATTTTTTGTGTGAATTAGGCTGGCCTCACCCAGACGGAATACCTCTCTGAAATCATAATCGGAATATTAAAAAAAAAAAACAAATCATTAGTTTCTTGGCTAGGCGAACGTATTCGCCCTTCGGTAAATTGTGTAAAGTGACAACTGAATAATTCATAATCTGATTCTTGTGTGTGGCGTGTGTGCGCTCGTTCTATAAAAATGTATGCTAAGACGTGCGTTCTGAATATAATAATCTTACATTTTTTAATCCAAAATTCATAACGCTCGCGCTCGTCAGTATCATTTTGACAGAATTAAAAAAAGAAATTGATTGATAATACGGTGCTTTTAGATTTCTCGATGGAATGTTGTGGGGTAGTCTGTTTTTCTTTCATTCTATACGTATTTTGGGGTGCTGAATCCGAATCCGAGGTTTGCCAACAAAATTTCGTGACGGAACATGGCGAAAAAACGGTAAAATGGCGAATATTTACATTTCCTGGCGAATTCTGGATTTGAACTTAAAAACCATCAACTTTTTGTGGGTCATCTTTTTAGCAGGATGAAAGCACATAAAATTTCCTACAAATTTGGAATATATATATTTTTTTTCTAAAGTAACTAGCAGCGGAGCTGTCAAGCTCCAAAAATTGGCCAAATTTTCTTGTTATTTTAAATTGTGAGAATGGACAATGTATGCAGAATAGGTCACCTTGTTCGAGTTATCACCAAATTTTGACAATTATTCTTCACATTTATGATACATATTTTACGTCGTTGGAATCAGTAAACATGGAGAAAGGTTTCAGGATAAATTTTATTTAAAAATATAGTGAAATGTTTAAGCTAAAAAGGTTTAAACATTTTTAGCCTAAACAAATTACTATATTTTTAAATAAAATTATTTAAACATGTCTAGATCAAATATTTCGCGGTGTTTTTAAATAAAAATTTCGTTAATAGCTTGCTTTGTGTTTTTTGATTCCAACGAGGTAAAATATGACTCATGAATTTAAAGAATAATTGTTGAAATTTGCTTATGAAGGCAACAAGGTGAACTTTTTCAATACATTTTAGATTCTCGTAATGTAAAACAATAAGAAAATTTGGCCATTTTTTGGATCTTGACAGCTCCGTTCCTATTTATTTTAGACAAAAATTTTATTTGGCAATTTTGTAGTAAATTTTACGTACTTTCATTTTGCGTACAAAAATAACTTACGAAAGTTGTCAGTCTTCGAGTTCTTATAAAGAAATTGCCAGAAAACGAATATTTTCGCCATTTCTTGTATTTTTCGCCATGTTCCGTATCGAAATTTTGTTGGCAAACCTCGGATTCGGATTCAGCATCCCAAAAAACGTATATAATGAAAGAAATCCCTACTACCCCACAACTTTCCATCGAGGGACTGCTTTGTGTTTAATTTCACCGGATTATGAAAAGTTAGTGTATACGAGACACGAGTATTACGTATCACTCGAACGCCGCGTGCTTTGCCTGAAGTGAGAGAAAAAGTCAGGAACGTTGCCAGGAATACTCATTTTTGAATATAAAAGTACGAACATAAACTACCATGCGGTAGTTAGGTGAATACTTAGTTATTTTAATTCATTGTATGTATGTATTGTATATCCCTGTAAATAATATGTATTGTATTGTATTATCACATTTTTATTGAATGAAATACTGAGAATTTGTTCTGGATGTTTTTTTTGCCGCCTTGCATTACCGCGGCCGGACGCCCCACCCACATCCCGTTGTATCTACTTCCGGTCTCTACAGATAACTGATAATATATAAAGTGGCGTATTATTATTATATTCATTATAGTAGTACTTAATGAAAATATGTATAATGAAATAACATAAAATAACAACGTACTGTCAATTATAATATGTATCGTATGTATTATCATTTATCACCATTCTAATTTGATAACAAACTATGTATATAGATTTCTGCATTGGGTCATTCACAACAAAACTGATGTACCTATGTATTTATACATCACTTTTTTTTTTATATTAGTACCTACTTATTTCCAATCCGATATATTAATGTGATACAATTTTTGTCTCAACTATATTGTTAGCTACGAGGCCTATGAAAGTAATACCTACCACTGTTTTACTATAATTTTGTGAATAATTAACAATTGGGAATAAAAATTCTATAACTACCAACAGCCTCTGTCCCAAACAATTGTGGTCATGAATTTATGAAGTAATTTTATCATTTTAGTGATTCTTGCATCATTAAAACAGACCGGATTAACACGATCAGATCATGGTAGAAAATATTTTATTCCAGCAGTAGGTCTCATCTCATACGAGTCTTGAACATGGTAACTAAATTTTCCGTTGATGCGATTTACATTACCTCCTCACATTCAGGAGCTGAATGAGTCATGATATAAGTACATACAAATACATGGTTATCGTGTAGTGAATTTAGGAGCATTTAGCCATTGTTTGATAAACTGTAGTATCTAGTAAACACTATGAACAAGCAACAGCTTCCTGGCGCTGATGATTTTTGTGTCACGTATTTACTCAACCGGTCCAGGCACTTATTGTTGTATTGTAAGTACTAAGTAGTGTGTAGTGTAGAATGTAGATACACACTAACTACAATAATTAATAGGCAATACACATAGGTACCTACTTATATAACACACACCTACCTACCTAAACACAACATGCATAAAACATTATATGAACGGCCTTGACAATATTATACATACCTAATCATTTATTTGCCCAAATATGTTGTACAAACTATTTCGGTAACTACCGAATTCTTCGTCAGCCCTATTTGCGTACCTACATTTATGGATCATGCCTTCCACAATGCACGTGTCTTCTAAAGTGATATGAATCTCTAGGTATAGATAATTGTGATTTTTATCTATTTTCCGTTTCATTGTGTTACAGTGTTAATATATATTTGCTAAATATACTGGATGAATAAACACCTATACATTTTGCACGGTCTAGACTTTCCTTACACTGTTAGGCAAAATTGTATGGAGATTGACTGTCCTGTTAGCCTAAACTTTATAATGCATAGATGTATATAAATTTTTAACCGGTCGGCTCGCGTTATGCGGCGGGTTATGTAGTTAGAGTTACTCAGTTACTAGTATAATAGTATTATATAGAAGTACGCTATATAAACGGACTGATTATAAAGTGAGGATCGTAGAAAGGAAGTAGTCGGTTAAGATATTAGATTGTTGTATGTAGTTGAATAGACAGACGCAGGAAATAGTCGGCTTCTAGAAATAGCCTATGTACACATTAGGTATTATATCTATAAAAATATATATACGTATTATTAAAGATTATAGTATAGCTACAATATATATACATTGAATTTATTATTTACCTACCTCCTTAATAATTACAATAGAATATCTTAATCCTCTACGTAAGCATGTGCTCCAAGACTTCCAAGCCCAACTCGTGTTATATCCGAAATATTCCGAATATTTGTCCACCTGCAAAAGGTTCACACACCTGACACCGTGGTATCTGAATTGTGAACCTTTTACGAAGAATTCCGACTTCAGTCCACAGTTCCACACTCCATAGCAACCGCGAGGATGAAAATGTAGGTAGGTACCCAAATATTTATTTTGTGTCTGATTTTAGACACACGCACCCCTACAAAAGTTCAAATTAAGTACCTATTTCAATGTAGGTAGTAGGTACTTAGTTATTTTTCAATAGGAATCGATCGGGTTATTAAGGGCTTGGCACCATGAATGACGTCACAGTCATTTCCCACGGCATTAAGGTTTAAAATCGCGTGAACAATCGCATGATAAATGGAAAAAATAGCGTTTTTTCCATTTTTTGGGGTTAATATTGCATCTATCAAAAAGCTTTTACGGTTATTCCCTAGATTTTTATGCATATTATTTTTATAAATAAAATAATAATATAAAAAAAATTTACTCCGCGATTTTCGGGAAACGAGTATCCATCTTTCGGAAAAAAGATCAGAGGTGTTTTTCATTTTTTTTTTTGCGAAATCTATAAGGTCAGTTGGGGCAAGTGCCCCCACGGGGCTAGTGCGTCTTCGCACTATAACTTGAAAAGCGATGCAATTCCAACAGTATGTCATTTGAATTTCGATACTTCGCGCCAAAATGATTCACAAGGTCAATTGTGGGTGTCACTGCATGCTTAGTTTTGTTACAATTTGTCACATTGCAAAATCAGTTTTTTGATCTACAGGTGTGAGTTCGGAGTGGTGTCAAAAAAAGTTAATAATATTTGGAAATACGCAATATTTTTTAATTTAATCAAGGTAAGTGGTTTTATATTGATATATTCTTTGTTTTAATTATGTTATTTTAGTTATTATTGCAATGTTTATACTTTTTTATTGCAATTCAAAATTCTAACCTATTTAGTTGTTGAGGTGGCAAGTGCGTCCAGCGCCTATGGGGTAAGAGCGTCTTATGGCCGCACTTTCCCCAATCCAGGTGTTTCAAACCATAATAATAAAAGGTGTTCATACATTCCGTGTACTATTTTTATGGAATGTTTTGTGCATCAGTTTTTGGATCAAATGCATAATATAAATTAAAATATGATGTGAATACTGTACTATTTTAATACTGTCAAGAATAATATTCTATATATATATAAAATTTTATTTGTATAATAAGTATTTTTTTTCAGATTTCAGTATAACTCAATAACAATGGTACGAACATACATCAAAAAGAAAAATGGACCATCGTGGACTTAAGAAAACTTACAAAAAGCAGTTAAAGCAGTAAAAAATAACGAAATGTCAGCACACAAAGCTTCAAAAGTATTCAAAATCCCTAGGACGACGATTAGGGACCGTTTGAATGGTAGGAGGGGTGTGAAATCTTCTTCATTTGGTACTTACATGTTTTTTTTATAATTATTTTCATTTTTATACCTAAATAAAGTTATTTCAGTACCAATACTAAAAATGTTTTTTTATTTACTTCCAATTAATTACTGGTTTAACACCCCTGCTTAGTCCACCTATGTCGCACTTACCTCATGATTTAAAAAAAACACTGTGATTTGCTGTACGATCACTTTTACAACAAATATTGTGGATGGATATATTAAATACATGTATTTATATCTCAGTAACATAAACAAGTGCCTGAAAACACATCATTGGGAGTTTTATTAGCAAAGGATGCACTTGCCCCATGTGGTGGGGAAGTGCGTCCAGAAGACACGTTGTAGAAAAAACTATAAAAAGTGTATAAAATATAAGAGAAAGTTATGGTAAGCACTATAAATAAAGAGTAAAATACTTAAAGTTTATGTAGTTATAATTTTCAACTGCCCAATATTTAAATTAAAGTGACAATACAACGGCAAAGTCATCTCATCAAAAAATAGTACGCACTTGCCCCAACTGACCTTACAAGATATAAAAAATCTTTTACGGTTATTCCCTAGATAAATGTTCAATGCATCTACCCTATTTTGTTCCAAAGCATAAATAAATAAATAAATTTAAGCATATTTAGTAACGGTTGTCGAGATATAAGGTTTCCCGTTTTTAGAAATTTTTGAAATGTCGGTATGCATACTCTTAAGTATTTATACACATAGAACATTTAGTAGGTACCTACATAACATTATTATGTACTTACACTACAGATATACATAGTTGTGGGTAGGTATGTGATGTATATAATAATGATGATATGCTAATTGTGTGGAATTCCTACTATTGTGTTGTGTTGTTGATTCAATGACTTTATCTGCCTAAGATGGACGTACAAGTAGGTATATCTAGGTATACTTAGAAATATTTGATTATCATATTAATTAATCCTGTTCCTGCTAGGTGGACTGTTGAGTGTTGATGTCGTTTGGTGTGGTGGCATGTAGAGTGTTGACAATACTAATGCACACAACACACATTCCCCTCACCCTCACCTAAGGAAATTCACACTCAGCGTTCTATCGCTTAGGTAAACTTCACCTTGAGAGTTTGCACATCACACATCACTATAATACTCATTACACAATAATAAGCTACTACTCTTCTCAAAACAAATACAATATTTTGCCTATCCTATAGTACGAGTATGTAGCCTATATGTACGTTCACGGTTCCGTTTTAATATCATTTCAATTCAACATGTTCAATCAATCTTTGATGTTTTCACAATAAAAATCATTTAAAATGAACAAATTACAGCATTCTGTATAACAAACTACGGGAATATGATCCTCAGCTTAAGTAAATTACAGAGTTTACAGCACCTTGTAATCAAATTTCTAATCGCTGCACTAGGGGGATTAAAACAGATCCTCATTCAAATCCATGTTTAAAGATTATTTTATTTTTATTTTATTCATTAAACAAACAGACAGTAATACAAAAAATCTTAAATCTTAAAAATAGTAACTAGTTAAGTATACCAATAGATGTTTGTTATCAATCTTACTACAATGGCAATTATCCTCTATGCGTTAATACCAATGATAGAAAGCGAATCTACACACGAAAGAAAAAGAAAGATAAAGAAAGATAATACAACAATATAGTATCAGTTACATTACACATGCTCAGGAATAGGAAAAGGAAAAAGGAAAAGGAAAGAGGAAAAGGAAAGTTTGTAAGAATATTTGCACTTTTCAACCGACCGCTCGCCCACACATACTTCTCAGAACCAGACCTTTGAACTTACCTTGTGTGTGTTGATGTATGTCAATTTTATTAAAGAAAGCATTGTAATTACCACAGGCACGTCGGATGTATGAATTTTGATGTATGATTGTATGAATTTAGGATGATATCTTTAGTATTGGCTGAGTAATCGTACTTTCGCGATTTTTTTTTGCATTTTCAGTTACTCTTGTATTATCCCATTAAGTATCTAGAAAAATCAATCCATATTAGGATTCTTCAAATATTTGGAAACAATGTTGAAATAATAATCCTGGTTGACTGTTACGTATTGCTTTTCCAGTAAGTCCGCCCCGTAGCATACTACTATTGTCTTGTTTTGTAACTCCTCACGAATTTCGGCTAATAGTAAATATTTATTTACAAAAATTATTGAATTCTGTACCTACTTGATTCCTATTCATACCACAATAAATAATTAGTATTTAGTGTGAAGTGTGCATGAGATAGCTACACGATACAAGATATTAGGTAGGTATAGTATAGCGATGGTGAGCAAGTGAAGAGAGTGAGTGGTGATTGGTGCAGTGAGTCCTTGATGAGGATGTGGAAGTCACTCGTACATCAGTCACTCTTATTACAAGTGGGTCATCCTGCTCCGTCACATCCTCCCGTCCCCGTGCAATCAACACTGTGACTCTACTGTGCCTCGATCTGTCTCTCTCTACATATTATTGTACGGGTATAACTCATCTACATTACCGTATACACAAGTCATGTAAATGCACAATTAATAATTATACACTAACACCCTCTTAAAAGTCAGGTTCTCTATTATACAACCATCCAGCTACCGGAGCACAGAATTCCAAAATGTTTTGGATTTCTATTACTAATCATTAACGTAAATCTTTCATTCGTGTGAACGACGTTCTACAGTAGGATGTCCTGTCAATATCGAAACATAGGAGGTGTCTGAGTATTAACGAGTAGTTTCAGACGGTTTCAGAGTGCATATTTAATTTTTTAATATTTATATTACTTTTAGACCTCTACCAGGCAAAATGTGAAAAATATGATGTTAAAGTTACAAATTTTAAGGGTCTGGTAGAAGTCTAAAAATAGTATCATAATTGAAAACTAAATATGCAGTTACTCGTTAATATCCAAATTTTTGACACCTCTTCTGTTCCGATATTCGTAAAAAAATCTCCATGCATTGACGGTGCACCCTATACTACAGATCTTGCGAGATAGATAACTAAGAATTGATAATAGTTTTCAGTAGATTTTTGCACAATCTACATTCATACAACATCTGCCAGGAATGGCGGGAAGTCCCAAACAGGATGTGATGGTTTACCTTTTTTCTCCAACAGTTTATAATAAATGGTGAAATAATATATAAGGATATCAATTCAATAATAATACATGGACTAAAACGGATGTTGTGTTTTACAAGACATCTTGCGGTTGAGATAATGGAGGCTATGATAAAATATAAATCAACATCTTCCAAGAATAAAATGTTAAGTTATCGCCACTATCCACTATATACTTGTGTTTGTTTTATGGGATGTTATTGTGGTTGTTTTTTTTATTCACCAATGGTTGAAACCATCGGAATGTTTTAAATCCTTATATCTAATGCAGATACGTTCGGTTTGGATCATCATATTCATAATAGGTAACACTAAGCTAGGTATTTAGAGAAAATTGATTTGAGAAAGTCAAACTTCCTAATACTCGTTGCCCCGTTACATTACTCTATAACATAATACATGTTGTTGTTTGTATTATCTAGATATTTTGCAAGTTCTAGAGTAGTCCAGATTTAACTTATTACACAGCTAAACAATTTTGACTTCAATTTCTGTTGACTTTGAATTTAGAGACGTTTTAGACTAAAACGGGTGTGCTGATTCCAAATATGAAATTAGTTTTTTTCTATCACGTCAGGTTTTCTCGCTACAGCCTATGTGAATTTCACCCTCCCATACAATGGCCTGTTTTTTCCTTGGCCACCAATGCGGATATACCACAGTATAGTATCGTCGATTTAATCTAGTGGTAGAGGAGAGCTCCTGAGAAGCATTAGAGGCAGTCAAATTGGCTGGCAAGACCCAGCAGTTCGTTAAAGATGAACATTTCATGGAAAAAATGACATAACTCCAAAGGAATTTTTGGTAGGCATAAAAAACCTTGCCAAGGTAATAGACGAGCACAGAATTGGAGCGAAACTATCCGGCAACTCTTGGAGAACTCCAAAAAGGTTGACTGCTACATGATTTGTATTACAATCCCATTTTTATGTAGCTATTTTGCCAACTTTCCAAAAAATCTTGGTGCAGTCAGTGATAAGCAGTGCGAGCGATTCCACCAAGAGTTGAAGGTCATGGAGCCAAGGTATTGAGATAGATGGGATGTACATATGATGGCCGACTATTATTGGAACATCAAGCGTGGATACACGAAGATTAAATACTTTAGAAAAAGCTATAAATAAATAAGTAAAAAAATATAACTTTTTTGGCGAAAATCACAAATATTACGATAATTTGAGACAATACTGACAAAAGGTGGGTTTATTACGAAGGTTCTATCTTAGAACCAACTCATAAATATAATTTTTATCTTAATAATTATGATTACCATTAGATAAAATCCTTTATTAATTGTCTAAACACAGTTTAACTAACGGTAAATATATATAGGCCTAGATCACTCGTAGACGAGTGGTTGGCCTGAAAACAGAATAGAATACAATGACTGTATATTGTAGCCTATAAATAAATCATTATATTCTTTGTGAACGATATATATGGTATGTTTTCCCTTTATCTCCCTTTGTATGATACACATTTTGTATGAGACTTCATACAAAGTGACGGTACCCTGTATCTCAGAAAGTTGACGTGATAGAAAAAAACTAATATCATATTTGGATTCAGGGAGCCCAAATTAGTCAAAAACAAGTCCCAGATCTAAGTCAACGAAATGGCTGTTTAGCAGTGTTATATATAGGTACTATTGTATTCTGCAGCTTGGTTCTTTTCTTCTCTTAGGGACCCAGACTCACATAAGTGGACCATATTGTTGGCCCGTCTTTCACAATGTATTGTTATGTTTTTATTGAGTGGTTGCTGAGCAGGCAGCAAACAGTCGTCACCCACTATCTGGTTTCGGAACTCTACATTCTGACTCCCTTGGTTATTTCAGATTAGATGCAATAGGATTATTAGAATAAAAGACTGAATAAAGTTTTTCCAAGTTGGTCTCTTTGTTATTATTATTAGATAGGTATACAATATTACAGTTCGGTATTTACAGACAATATACAAAGCGTCCCGGCCCACCTGAGCGGGTGTATAATAATATATAACATTGAATTAAATATAATTAAATATAAGATAATATTTATAAGTATGTATATAATATAGGTATGTGTATGCAGTAGTAGATGGTGAGTGTGGTGCGTATGTGGCGGGGGCGGGCGGACCAGGCCCGACTAGGTACAGTTGATATAATACTGGAGGCCCCGGCGGCCGCACGCCCCCGCCACACGCCCTGCCATCACACACCCTGTCAGGCACACACACACGCACATCTACTGCAGATTTTGCTAATTTTGTACACTGCGCGGTACTTAGGGGCGAAAATAAATTAATCATCAATATCTTTATACAAAATATAATTCGATATAGATACAAGTACTTAACATGATTAGTAAACATTAATAAATAATATAACACGATACTTGATCGTGTCTCGTCATTTAACATTAGTGACTTTTGGCTATCAAACATTAATTTGATATAAACTTAGCGTATCTATCATTTAAAGCTCGCTCACTTCGACGGAGTCCAAGAAAACTCACTGACCACGGAGGCGGATTACCGTCCTTACCGAGTTCACCGTACACTGTCTTCAGCGAGGCACACTGTCAGTAGAACGGGTCTGGGGCTAGCGGTAATTTATCTGGGGCGGGAGGTCTACAACGACACCCCGGATTCCTAGTATGAGCGTATGCTCCCGCACACAGAGCGGCCGCTCCTCTCAGCGGCCAATAGCACCACAAGCACGGCAAAACTGTTGATAATGCCGCTAAACAACCCCAACGAGCTCCCCTTTTACTACCCGTACAAGAACACGGCTCGTCCGCGCACTGTTCACCACCAGAGTCACCGTCTCCTCCGTTACAACAATGGTAAAATAACCCCTTGACACAACACATACACGACAAGTAGTCTATGGCGGTTTCTGCACTACACAAGCACTCTCCTAACCACCGAGATGGCAGCGGCCTAGGGCGCGCACAGGTGGCACACGTGCACCTCCTGCACGTCGGGCAGATGATGGAGGGAGGCTGCGGACAGGGTGGCCTTTCGGGCCTCTTGGCTGGCTGCGGGACGGGCTGAGTGGTGACTGCGCCCCGTTTACTCGGCTCAGGGGGGCGAGTAGCACGTGGAGGTGCTTCAACGTAGGTATTGAGTCTTCGTTCTGCTGGTGGTCGGGGCCGGTCCAGAGAGACCGGAGTGTTGCCTAACTGTGGGAGCGCGGCAGGAGGCGGGCGGGCCGTGGCGCGATGAACAAGCGCGGGCGGCCCGCCCTGCGCGGGCTTAGCGGGCCTAGGTGGCGCCGCCGCGCCCTGCTGCTCCATACTATATTCCGCCCTCTAGCGGAGACCCGCCACCACCCCGGTACTGGTACCTTCTTGATCCTTCATTATCGCCGACTTCTGTAACAAACGAAATAAAGATTAGTATATTATTTTAATGTAATTAGAACTTGGACGGAAGGTTTACTACACCATCCAGCTAAATCATACAAAGTGTAGGAAAGTAAAAAAGGTTTTAGATGTGCCATTGAAATGCAGAATGGTGCCATTCATACTGAATGTATAATATTATAAAACATCAGCACCCAAGATGCATTTTTATAATAATTCTTGGAAGAATTCCAACAACCTAACATCCATATGGAGGAACACAATTCACATGTATAAGTTTCTAATCATTAACACCTATAATAATACGTCTGATAGTTTATGTGACTACAACATTGTATTGAAAACATTCAATATTGTGTGCAATGAAACGTTCATGGGATGGAACATGAAACTAATTATAGTGACTGAACCCAAAATATGAATCATAAATAAAAGGTATTGAAACTAAAATAGATAGCAATTACTCAGTAGAAAAAACTACCTACAGTTACAAATGGATGGACTATTTATCTCAGCTCAGCAGTAACAATAGACAAGCATTTAATTATACTAGTAACTAATAAAATCATTTGGTCATTTTATCGTGTCCAATTTTATTTTTTCTCTTTCTATATTGGCCTCCACCCGTTCGCGAGTGATTTAGTACTTATTTAATTATTTATTATGTCCAGATTTCCTTGCACATAAACTAAAACACAATTACAGCATATTTTTCATTAAGTATCACAGCCAAAGTTCTATTTCAATATATATAGTGCTTGTAGTGAATAGTGCTGTTATGTATTAAATAATGGACAACGTAATAAAAAAAAAACTGATTAAAAAAAATAGATAACAATCCTCAGAAGTCAATCTATTACGATTCACTGATTTACACCTCACGTGTAGTGTGCAATTATAACTGAATGATGGAAATGGAGGACACACAGAATGTCGTAAAGTTAAGCAAATCTATCATTTTACAGAACGAATAAAACTAACACTATGTCAGAAATTAATTAAAAGCCTAAATGCAAAGCTAGAAAATTAAAGCACATTACGACCACTTACATTGTATGGATAGAAATCTTTTATTTTTTTCAAGAAAAAATGATGCTATCATAGAAATACGTTATTTATTAGGAACTTAGACACAGAACACAGATATGTCAATACCGAGTTGTAACATTACAATTATTAGATTGCACAAAGTGTGAGCCCTTATTTTATAGGTCTGCTAGCAGGAAGCATTGTATTATTATCAAATATAATTAATACCACAGTTTAGATAAAATTATCGTGATTGTGATTGTGTTTCCGACCTATACTTTGTATTAAAATATGTATTGCGGTTGTAATAAAAATATGTGGTACTGATATCACAAACGGTTAACAAAACATTTAACATCATTAAAATACTCAATTATCATGTTAATAAAATCACTATTGTATCTTTTAGAGTGTTCTAAATATCCCATGCCCATCCATCCACTCGACAGATGGACCTATTTAGGATCAAAAAACTGGTGCATTGTGGCACGTTCTTCAAATTAATACAACATCTAAAAATTGAATTACACATTTGACACCAGGATGTGGCGGAATGGGTGATAGTTGTCGAGGGAAATATGCAATATTATGCAACGTAAAGATACATTCTGTGAATGGAGATACCTATCGGTTCTGTTGAAGGAAGAAATCGAAATCTCTTTAAATTTTAAATCGTCAGCCAATGTTTGGTACATTAACGATATTTATTTTTTATGTAAAATCACACAATACGATTGATCATTAATGATTCATGTGACTAAACGTAACTGACGATACAAAGCACTGTCAACTACGTGACAAAATAGAGAATACATTGACAAGGATTGCAGAAATTTACTGGTAACTATTGGAAAAAAAAACATCATATGGAATTCTTGTTTAAGAAATAAAAGAAAAAACTGCTAAATAGTATTATCATTATCGCATGCTGAGATAAAACCAACAAACTTGTGGCATATAACATAACTTACATAAATATATATACTAATCTATGTATACATATAGTTACAATGTAGTGTGTGTGTTATGTACTTATGTACATTCTAGTTTAATGTAAATATGTTTTTAACATTCTTTATCAGTAACGTAAACGCGGTTACTAAATTTCCGGTTGGAATGAAATTTTATTAAATTTGAATGCGTTATTTTATATTTATCTAGCGAACTGGTCGCACTCTGCAGATAGCGTACTACACTACCATATACATAATATCAGAATACCTATTAGGTATTATACGAGTACACAGCAATATTATTCTATGTGGTTTGATAAACACTAAAAGGTCCATACCATCTACACAAAACTTTGTACATTATCACAAATATGTATTGCAATTACAGCTGGATTTTGGAAATGTTTAATATTTAATTTTACCAATTTATTCATCTACCCTACTCGTGAAAATACTTTGGTGTTTTTTATTAGACAAACCTTTCGAAAATGACTAATGAGTCACAATGATCTAACGAAACGTGTTTACTACTTATTGTATATTTATTTTGTGTCGTAGTTTTTAGGTTAATATTCGTGTGGTTTAGACACACGATTTTTTGCACTTTTTAATGTCTTTCTACAACTCTTATACATATTTAAAGGGCGAAACTTGTAGGAAATTTTGTAATACATTACGAGCACCGAAACAAATAAACATTTGCTTTTTATTTTAATTGACTGATCCATTTTTACAACAGGAAACAGATTGAGAAATATAATTTAATTAGAATATAGGGATAACGAAACATCGAGTGAGTTTATCACCATTTCTACACATATTGCGAGTAGTTATATTTCGTACAACGATTTGTAACAATGTTCGCCAACACAAGTCTGTTTGAAAACTTAAATTCATGTAATTACTGCGTTAACTGTAAGATATCACATGTGTAATATAATAACCCGAGCCTTTTTTGCACTATTGTATTGTTTTGTCACTTCCTCCAATAAACTGTAAGTTATTTTAATTGGTTACTAAGTGTTAGGTATCGTAGGGGTAGGGACACTACAATTATAATCACGGTTTGACACTAAATCACACATGACACTACAATATATTGAGTTACTTCGGGTAATAGTAATAATGAATGAATTGATAACACTGATGACAGTCCAGTCCATTACAGTCCATACTGTATTTGTTCACTGTATCAACGTATGAGTATTATCCAAATATATTTCTCACTGCATCCAATGTTCAGCACAACGTTGCACATGGTACACACTTTTATTTGACAGTCCATAATACACTGATTGTATTGTAACTTATACACTGTCCATATGGTATTAAGTATTAAAAGGCAAATATCTATATAACTTTATTCAAAATCGCCTGATGATGAGGGTGCAAATCCTCGAATACCAGTCGCGAAAGGGAGTCATTTTATTGTGGATTTTAATCTAAATATTTAGTTTTTCATTTTTTCCCTTAAATATCTATTCGTTTTAGTACAACTTGCTTTCAAAAGTATGTAGTACATATGTCTAAACATTGTGGCGTTAAAATTAATACCTATACAATTTTTACACATTTTCGTTGGACTTTATTTATTTTCGACGAGTCCGTTTTTTAAGTCCACATTACACGACCTCAAATATTAGGCATATTTTGATTGTAAATTTTACACGCAAACGTAATGGCAAAATCGATATTTTTATCAGAGTAACAAAAATTAGTTATTATTATCGTGGAAAATATATATTTTGTAATTAAATATGTACGCACTTATTATGTAGGCATATATCTAACTAACACAACTGATAACCGAATCGTACGTTTATTTTTCCTAAATAATGTTACGTTATAGAATTTTAATTATATATTATTTTTTTCTGGTATATTGGTCTCCCGAGATAACTTATAAAGACGCTATCTACGTAGGTACTTAGAAAAAAAAATGTATATGAATTTCCTTTAGTAATAGTGTGTAGTGTACACGTAGATTAAATATAATTTTGTCATATTACTAAAAAAACTGTGCATTAACTACGTACAGAAGTGTTCACGAAATTAATACAGAAACTGAAGATTTCTGATGTAAAGCAGTCTCATGGAATACCATACGCTTGTCGTCTGGCCGAGTTAATCACGGAATAGTTATTTGTACATTGGATTCACTGGTATCGCCATTAATAAAATATTATAGGTACTATAACGGAATGAGATTGTAGTAAACATTTACCACGCGTTGTATATAATTTTACTTAAAGAGTAGGAACAGTAAAGTGGAAGCCCATTCATACAAAGTTATAATAATGATTATAATGAATGTATTACCGTGTTATCAATGAATGTGCGCGCATACTATCAACTGTTGCTTACTTTAATTCAATAAAACTGTTCATTCTTCATTTTTTCCTTATTATTTGTATTACCTATTTGAAAAGAGTGTCGAACTAAGAAATATTACACACTAGACAGGTATTGTTTTTGAAAATGATACAACAACGCAAATTAGTATGGTTAATTCTGTCGTAAGATAATTGTTGAAATTCATTTCTCACAATTCGAATTCGAAAATAATGTAGATTGCCGATATCATTTAATTAAACAAGCGTTTTATAATAAAACTACGTTGAATATTTTACATTGTGATGTGATTTTGTATTTTGCTTTTCGTCAATAATTATCAACTTTATCAAAATATTGGGGAAGCCAAATTTTCGGTCAAAATTGAAAATACATTTGGTTTGGTGAATGCTATTAGGTATTTTTATACAAAGTTTTCTTATCGAAATTGACTGTCGAATGAATTTCTTGAATTGCATTGTCGCCTATTACTTCAACTAGAATATCACGGTACTTGTACTGTACCCTAATAACGGGGTAACCAGTAAATGCTGTCTGTGTATAAAATCACATTGTATCTGCATTTCTATAGTTACCTAAATTAGACACAATCGTTTCTTTGAGCATTTTATCTGTAAGGGTTTTAATACAGGTCTGTAGTATCGGTTGAAGTTTAGAGTGATATTATGTAGCTGTATATAATACATAATATATAGCGTATATAACACGAGATTATATAGCAGGAATAGACTTCATTCGGGGAACGAAGAGCGACCACATTTTTTGTACAAACTATTCGTTTCCGCCGGCAAGAATGGAAGCTCTACTAAATTACACAGAAAAGGCGGGGGGGCAACTTATAAAAAACATTCATTCATGATGAGACACCCGATAGTGTAGCTAGACTATTCGGCGGATCTTTCTACTAGTGCGCGCTGTATTACAACACGTTAGTAGTAATTTCCAGAGGAGTGTGGTTGTATCGATCCGCCATTGGTGTGAATGGGCGACCGGTCGGCCTAGAGCCAAGTGCGCCGGAAACCGAGCACTCATTTCACAATACGACACATACATACACATAATATAATATACACACTGTGGCTAGCATGGCAGATATTAGGTAAAACTAAATCACTACACGTACGACGTATTACCTACTCTTTTACAACAAATATTCCTCTACTATCCTACAGAATGCACAAACTAACACGACAGTGGAATCCACCACAAGAATAATCACAAAACACATGTAGGTTATAAAGAAATGATGATAGCGCGACACTCACTTTCTAAACCGTAAGTCAGATTCCTGTATGTGGGAACTAATAAGTGTAGTGAGATGTAATCTCTCCTCGGGAACATAAATCCTCGTGCGATCCGAACTGAAGCTCATGTTAGAGCGCTACGAAACACAACCGATCCGCTCGGCGTTTAGTGCGGCACTGGCGGAGGGGACCCCGCGCCCTGCTCTCCCCCCTCCCCTCCCAGCCTTCCTCAACCATGGCATCCGTCCCCCCTCGCCCCTCCACACCGCCTCCCTCTCGTGTGTTTTTATGAATGAAGCAGTCTCCGGCCATCATGAATGAATTGTGCGCATAGATCGACACGATATCGCCGTCTCGCTTCTTCCGTTTTGTTTTCGCGGGAAAGAGGAAGGTTTTATCGTTGCAGGGAGAGGGGGAGGTTTTAGTTTCCCCCCCCTCCCCGCCCCCCATTCTCCACCGCGCCCTACACCTACACTCTACGCCTAAAGCCAACGTGTAAAGGAAAGCTGTGTCACGTGGGCGCGGATATCCGACAAGGAAAAGAAAGTAGTTTTTCCTCGAGTGAAAATATCGTCACTCAAAATGCATCACGAAATCCCAATGCAGGAAAAGCAATAATGTTCCAAGTTAGTATATTTTTTACATAGTCACATAGATTATTGTTAATTAAACCAGGAAGTCGATATGTCACTTGCTGGTAACAGAGCTGAGAGCGGTGTCAAGGCCAAGTCAGGTAGACAGGGTAGACTTGTAATTGCGGCTAGGCTAGACTTATCTGACAAATCTTGAGGGATTTCACGAAGCCAACAATAAGAGGAATAGAACGACATACATGTGTGCAATGTGCATTGTGCAGTGCATACTGCATACACATCTGTTGACGCAAAGGCTGAACGCTGTAATGCCGAAGAGTGTAATGTGTTAGTGAAATAAAATAAAATATGTAAATATAAAGAGAGATCTGCGTAATACATACTAACAAAATAAAATTACTGTCGTAGGCCTTTCAGTATATCCACATTCACAATTACACAAAGAATTGACGGGCAGAAAGGCACGTTTTTGTAACATAACTTACATAACGAATCTACCTTCTCGAACCTTTACCAAATAATCATACAAAACTGTTTAGTAGGACGACCTTGTTGCAATGCCGCGATTTCTTCCAGTTAACCCTCGTATTTAGAATATTTAGACAGGTGCCTACCAGTTTCTCACTGTCTATCTACAACTTTGGATGTTTTGGGAATTATTATTATTTATTTATTGTAGTCATACATCATCAACAATATCAACATAATAACAATAGGTACATAATAATTAGAAAGACACTACATCTATATTGCACAATGAAAACTGTTTGTCAGGGTTCGAAATCACATGAAGTCAGATGTTTCACCCCCATATGTCCTGAGAGCACATTCGGAATTATGTGTACACAAGTACACATACATAGGAATAGGGGTTGAATCTTAGATAATAGAATCAGATGATGGCATGTAAGTAGTGTTGGTAGCCAATGGAGAATATTCTATGATAAATTCTGTTTAATAAACTACTCTATCAGACATTAAGTATTTACATGGTGTGGTGATGGCTGCGTCATCATGCATCACTTGTGTTCAGTTTCCCGTCCAATACGGAAACGTGTTGGCGTATTATTTGTCATACAGTGTACAGATCTCTCAATAATTTATATCACATCTGATATTATACTAATTGGTGATTGCGATGTAGCCCATACAATATACATACTTGATAAATATTTTAAAACTACTATTACCACACTTGTGTGCGAAACAACCACATGTACAAGATATAGGAGTTAGAGTTCCGCGTCAGTATAGTATTTCTATTTCTAAAGGGAAATTCTATTGCCCTTGGCGTCACCTTAATCAGAGTACAAAATGAACTACTACTACACCTTCACATTATATACAAAATAGCCAAATAAAAGGGTACTCAAAAGTAAATAGAACAAAAAGTATTAAAATGGTAAAAAAACAAGCATATACTTAAGCAGATAAAATAATTAAATAAATACATAATAATTAACAAATATATAGATTGATAAATAAACAAACAAATAAATAAATGGAACGTCATTGTTAAAAGTTAACAATTCAGTTCCAATGATGAGCAAATATGTGTATTTTGTATAGGTGAAGAGGGTCTTTCGTCCAGTCTAGATGCATTTCTCGATGGAAAGTTGTGGGGTAGTCTGGAGTTCTTTCATTTTACACGTTTTTTGAGGAGCTGTATCCGAATCTGACGTTTGTCAACAAAATTTCTTGACGGAACATGGCGGAAAATAAAAAAATGGCGAAAATTATCATTACTTGGCGATTTCCTTATTAGAACTCGAAAACTGACAACATTTGTAAGTTATCTTTCTACGCAAATTGAAAGTACGTAAAATTTGGCGTATTAAACTTTTCTCAAAAATAATAGCAACGGAGCTGTCAAGGTCCAAAAACGGCCATATTTTTGTATTGTTTTACATTACGAGAGTATTTAGAACCACCTAGAATCACCTCGCTACATTAATAAGCAAAGTTTAATAATTATTATTTAAATATACGAGTAAAATTAAAAATACGTAAAGTTTACTACAAATTTCGCGCACATTTTTATACATTGAAAACCAAATTTTAACAATTAATCTAAACAATTAATTATAAGACATATTTTACCTCGTTGGAATCAGCAAACATGACGAAAGATTTCAGCATAAATTTTATTTAAAATCTATCTCTATATCTATATCTATATCTATATATAATCTATATCTATGTTTACGGTAGAAATGTTTAAAGATTTCCAGCATAAACAATTCACAATATTTTCTATCCAAGAAGTCGAGCCTTCTCGCACAAAAACAATCGTGAGTTACATGACACACGTCGGTCTTGCTACATGTACCATCGAAAGATGTCACAATAGATCTACTATTCTGGGAACAGAGCAAAGAAATCCAGACTGCCTCAGAACTTTCCATCGAGGAGCTGCTTTGCGTTTATTTTGACTGGACTATTAATGCATCGGGCCTTAATAAATATTTAAATACAACTATGATTGGTGTACCTAGTACCATCATATTCCGTGGCTATTTATATAGGTATTTGTACAGATACTTTAACGCATTACATACCCATACGAGATATTCATGTAGGTATGTATTATTTACATACACGTATGAGTAATGAGGATATTTTATACAATACGACGAGCTGCTTACCACGTAGGCAGTAGGCACTGTAGGCAGGCGATGTTTGCAAACAATACTTCATTCGATTGATTCAACAACTACCGAATACTCATTACTTACTCATTAGCTTCCAAAACAATTATTAGTGAAGTAGGAGTCTAGTTGTCTCCAGCATCACAACCACAGACACTCATTATAGCTATATGGTATATACTCTACAGTGGCGTAACTAGGGGGGTGGTCCGCCCCGGGCGGCGCATTTCAGGGGGCGGCAAAATGGAACAACATTAAAAAAACAGTTTGATTAAACACGCAGATTAAAAATATATCTGAATTTTCTTAAATTATCATGAAAAATTGTTAAGTTACAATAACTTTCATTCAAAAAATTTGCCTGCGGCGCTAATAAAGCCATTTTGCATGTTAGGTATTCTTTATACATAGGTGCCTAAGTATTTTTTTATTTCACGATAAATTCTGGTTTATCATTTCACCCATTTGTCTAAAAAATTTCGCCTGCGGCGCTCCTTATTAGTTTATATCCTTTTTTCACGTTGCCTTGTTAAAAGTACTTACTTTTTATATTTTTATTTGAAAAAAAGTAAACAAAACTACAACACGACCTTCATTTTCATTTAGTTTTGTAGAAAAATTTCGCTTGCGGCGCTATTTACATAATTTGTTGTGCCACGTCTATATTAACATTTTAGTTGTTCTCGCTTAGCTTCAAAGTTGCAGACACCCCTGGGTGGGTACGCATGTACTTGTATAGGTACTTTAGAAGTCGGGGGGGGGGGGCAGTTTCAGAGTCCGCCCGGGCGGCACTAACGCTAGTTACACCACTGGTACTGTATGTATATTAAATGGTGTTCAAGTATTTGAGTTCTCAACAGATACTTGTACAACGAAGCATGGACTTTTGATCAGGTTTATGATTATGACTAATCGCCGGGTAGCTTTCAGTCCATCCATCCGCTGGGGCACTGAATCGAACAGTCGACGATCGGTCATAAGCATAACCATAAACCTGATTGAAAGTTCGTCCTTCGCCGCATATGTGTTGAGATAACTAGATTGTATTCAATTATGGCATGTAGAACATCGAATGTTTTCACAAAAAATAAAAACAGGCAATGTTGTTTATTGGAGAACTTTTCTGGCGCAATTATCTCATTAAGTAAAATATCACTCAGAAGAAATCACTTTAAGGCTGGCCAAACACGTCCCGAAGTTCAGTTCCGGAATCGACCGTTTTGCAAAAAAGTTCCGATCAAAACCTCTCTCTGAATTCAGCGTCACCCCGATTTTAAATTCAGAAAGAGGTTTTGGTCGGAACCTTTTTGCAAAACGGTCGATTCCGGAACTGAACTTCGGGACGTTTGTGGCCAGCCTAAGTCGTTTTTCTCCTGTTTAGGTAGAATTGTGTATTAGAGAGAATTTCACTGGGCAATGCACCAGATCAGTAGGTATATTTTGCTATTAATGCATGTAGACTAGGTACGTATGTAATAGTTAGATATACATTTGGTGATGTGTTTTTATGTATGCTGTTACACGTTTTTATTTTACTTCACCTGTCATCTCCTGTTTCAAGCATCAACATTTTCCAATTCAATTTTTAATAATTCGCCAATGTCCCAGGACCTTGAAAATTTTCACAGATAGTTGTTTTCGGTGACAATGTATTATAGGGTGTCTCAGTAAGCGTGCACTTTTTAATTTTCAAATAAAAACACCGTATTTTTGAGAAAGTTGTGATATTTTTTATTGGGATTAAAGAAGACATGTTCCGATTTAGTATGGAATAAAATATCCGGCAAATGACCCCCACGATTCTTATATCAGGACATTACTCTTGGCATGAAATTTTCCATGACTTTTTTACAGAGATGTGGCTGTATCTCACCGTTGACGCGTTGGATCTCGGATTTGAGCTTAGAAATTGTTTCTGGTTTACTCGCAGAAACCCTAGATTTCACAAAACTCTAAAGAAAAACTCACACGGGGTTAAATCGCACGATCTTGGTGGCCAGTTGACATCAGAATTTAGTGAGATAATTTGTTCTGAAAATCGTTGCTGTAATAAATCGATTGTTTCATCCGCGGTGTGGCAGGTAGCGCCGTCTTGCTAGAACCACATTTCGTCCAGGTCCATGTCATCCAGTTGTGGCCACAAGAACTCGGTTATCATGTTTTATGCGTCATCGGTGAGATAGAGCCAAATGTATGGGAAAAGATCATGGAAAATTTTATGCAAAGAGTAATGGCCTGTTATAAGAGTCGTGGGTGTCATTTGCCGGATATTTTATTCCATACTAAATCGGAACATGTCTTCTTTAATCCCAATAAAAAATATCACAACTTTCTCAAAAACACGTTGTTTTAATTCGAAAATTAAAAAGTGCACGCTTACTGAGACACTCTATGCTTTAGTATAATAATATTTTTTTATTAATTATGGAAAGTGTTAGGTATATGTACGCGTTTTGAGGAAAAGGTATCGGAGAGCGTGTATGACAAATTGCATGAATATGACGGAGGCTAGGAGTGTGTGTAAGGATAGGGCTGTCTGGCGCTCTGTCCTCTCTGCCTACCCTGCAAGGAACGTGGCGTGAGGGTATAGATAGATAGATAGGTATATGTAATTGAATGCAGATGGGGATATGTAGTACATAATATCTAAAATAAGTATCATACTAATAATTGTCCAATGTCTGTGAATTTATGTGTTCGCAACGCATGACGAAAATAAATAGTACCGTGATTATTATGCAAACTAATTAATCGAATGTATGAAATCTTGAAAATTTCTTTACACTTGCGCAAAAGCGGACAAAGAGTGTTGGTTGTGCAATACGTCTGAAGTAAAGTAATTTGAAAAAGAAAAAGAACTGAGAAGGGTGGAGTAGTAATAATAATATTAAACCAACCCTTCGTGAATTCACGGGTAGGTACTCACTAGTAGTATTATAAATATTATGAGATGACTTGTGCAGCGAGATACAAACTCGTACTCATACATTCAATCAATGGTCCCCTTTACTCCATTATAATAATAGGTATACCTACTTACATACTGTGTTATAATAAAATCAACGTACCTACAACTAGTCAGCAGATATGGCTATATGGGTGATCAAGCAGAAGCAAACTCGAGACTACTGACTAGGGTCGAATTCACATTTATACGTCATTATGAAGGAACTTGGGAATATGACAAGATACTTGATAGGTTTACTTTGTAGAACTCCATTGTATGATTCAAAAAACAAGATATAGTCCGAGAGCCCGCTGCTTAATTTATGACGTATCTGTTTTTTGATCGAAATGTGGTATAAATGATAGCTTACCAATAGGGTATTACATCGCACTAGGGTTGCCTATCAAAATCCTGCCGCAACCCCCCCTGCCCCCCCCGAAAGGGTCCCTCTTCGCGGTTTTTTGCATTTTATAGGAATATGGTAAGACATAGGAGAAAGTAGTCCACGACAAAAATAATCCTTGCTAAATTCTCTACAAAAAAATTTAAGTCAATTTTTTCGTAGAACTAGCAGTTTACCCGCAATGGCCGGTCCAAAACCGAAAATCATTTAAAATACTAAAAAAATGTATTTAAACTAAATTGGTTGAAAATTGATAAGAGCTACAGGAAAATAGTCAAGGAACGAATTAATTACCATAGTTTTAGCTGCAAAACGAGCTATAATTTATTTTCATACATCTAATAATTTAGGAGTTATTGTAATAAAACTCAGTGACGAAAATTCTTAAAATTTAGTTTTTCATAAAATAACCAGCAATATAGCGCCGCAGGCCAAAATGTTTTTTCCATAAAATGTTAGTAATAATGGGTGGAAGAATTCGAAAGAAAAAAAATCAAACTTTTTTTTTATTTTTTCAAAAAATATCCTGTTTTTTGACCGGCCATTACGGGTAAACTACTAGTCCTATGAAAAAATTTACTTAACATTTTTTGTAGAGAATTTAGCAAGGATTATTTTTGTCATTGACTACTTTCTCCTATCTCTTACCATATTCCTACAAAATGCGAAAAACCGCGAAGAGGGACCTTTTCGGGGGGGGGGGCAGGGGGGGTTGCGGCAAGATTTTGATAGGCAACCCTAGTGCGATGTAATACCCTATTGGTAAGCTACCGTTTATACCACATTTCGATCAAAAAACAGATACGTCATAAATTAAGCAGCGGGCTCTCGGACTAATAATTGTGTGCTTTTATTACTTTGATACAGTAGAGTTGTGCTTTGAATAGGTGATAGGACCAGGTATTAGATACTCTCTTTAGATACCAAGAGGAAGCTCACATATGTAGATAATCTTGATGATACATTTTTATTGTTTTTTTATACATATTTGGATAATATACTATTTCAAAGGTTCAGAAGTCTTGTCTTATGTTATGAATGATATACGAACGAATTGAACGAGAGGAATATTGTTATCCTGATTGAAAACTTGTGGCATTTAAATAGCATGTTTAAACTGTTAATATACGATCATACAGCATAATGCAACATTGTAAGAAATTAAATTGACAGACTCAACGCCCTATGGTCATCCAAAGTTTTATCATGTATCTATACCTATACGTACAGTATGGTGAGCTGTACACTGTACAGTGTATGTATGTATGTAGCTAGTCAGTACTGAACGCCATCTATCTATAAAATGTATTTGTACGTGTGTGCCGTGCCTACATACAAATGGCTATATGTATTCTGTAATGATCGTCAACTGAACCCAATGCAGCAATCAAAGTGAATACTTTATGTTTGTTTATTGACCCCGTGTCCCTCCGGAGACTAAAATAAATGTATATTTTAGTCTCAATGAAACAACCGCTCACACTTATTTATATTCATCTAATAGATATTATATTAGAATTAGACATACCTGCCTACTGCCCACTGTTTAACTGTCTAGTGCTCTAGTGTCTAGTGGTTAGCTGATGCACTACATATGATTCTTAACATTATCAGATACAATTTAATATTCGTTTGTAGATTTTCAACATAATATATTCCATATCATCTCAAACCCAAATCTTCCTATTTTTAATACATCAAGTACTTGGGGCATGAATTTGAACCCTCACAAAGCTTGAGGTCTGATATATAATCTGGTAACACTTTTGATGTATTTGTTGTAGACCAAGGGTGGCCAACCTTTTTCAGCAGCCGGGCCAGATTCTTAAAATGAGATGGCTTACCGGGCCGCACAACCAATTTTTTGAAACAAAAAAAATAAGACATAGGTTCGTCTCGGGGGGGGGGGGGGGGGGGGGGGGTTGGCACCAGAAATTAAAATATTTTTATGACCTAAAAAAGTGGAGTAGCGCCGCAGGCGATTTTTTCTTGCGAAACTGAGTGGAGAAGGCTCGCAACAAAATGTGTGAAAAACATTTTGTAATTTAAAAGATTACCCAAAATAGCGCCGCAGGCGAAATTTTTAAGGGAAAATGGGTGAAGTGACGAATCTGATTGTCTTTCTGTAACAGGCAATACATACTGTTATATGTATTGTAAGACGGCTTCGCGGGCCGCATTTAGACCCTCGGCGGGCCGCATGCGGCCTGCGGGCCGCGGGTTGGCCACCCTAGTTGTAGACTTTCGCGAAGAAAACCTGACTTGACTGCTTCTGATTTTCACGCATAACGCATTTTCTGACGCATAATTTCCACAGAGCTGCGTCAATGACAATCTTTTCCTGATTTTTCAACCCTGGTATTTTCATTACTGGATACAGGCTTCTTCCAAACGTTTCCATTGTTTTATATTATGCACTCGCCTTTCTCGCACCCACTGTCTACCCGCTACCAAGATTACGTCGTCTACCATCTCTTCTGTGGCCTTCCGACACCATCATTTTGTCTTGTCATGTTTCCTGCCCGATGCCATTTCAATGTAATTGCTGTAGGGTAATGAAAATATTAATATAAAAACTCAGCCAGTTTTCTGTGAATAATTGCTAAAAAATAGCGTGCAAATGAATAAGTGTTTCTACAGAACAGTAAGAACGAGTATGATACCCAATACCCATATTCAAATTATATATGTAGGTAATTCACAAACCACAAAGCGTCCAATAGACGTGACTTAGCTTGAGGATTGGTTGCAAGTGTCAATGTCGTGTAAAATATTTAAATATTTAATGTATTTATTTATTTAGACATTCTTCGCATCCACTACCGCCGCGCCGGCCGTGCTTTGATGAAGTGTATACTTGTATAGGTCGTATAGGGTCTCCATATAATTAGTTAGTTTTATAAAATACAGAATTCGTCATATACGTGCCACATATCCGGGAATTACCATCTCCAGCATCTCTACCTCTTGGAATATCAGAAATAGAATCACCTTTTAGCTATGACGAACTTCTAGCGGCTATTAAATCCGCTGGAGACTCATCCCCTGGTATAGATGATATTCCTTACTCCTTCTTCCGCAACGCTCCAGAAAGACTTTTGTCATTACTATTAAAATTATATAACTCAGTTTTAAAATCTGGGTCAGTTCCACCAGAGTGGCGAAGACAACTGATCGTTCCTATCCCGAAACCAGGAAAAGATCCTGATCTAAGTTCATCATATCGACCTATAGCTCTCTCTTCGTGTTTCGTTAAAATTCTGGAACGAATGTTGAAGTTAAGACTGGAGTGGCATATGGAGGGTAATTCTTTGGCCCCACCATGGCAGTTCGGCTTTCGCAGGACATATTCATGTATGGACAATATCTCAACACTCGTATCTGACGTACGCTTGGCCCATACCAAGGGGTCAACGGTTGCATCGGCTTTTTTGGATATCGCAAGCGCGTATGATAATGTTTTACTTCCTACTCTTCAAAACAAATTACTAGATCTAAACATTCCGTGCTCGATTACCAGGCTGATCTTTAATATATTATGCGAAAGACAGATCGTGGTTCAGGATTCTTCTGGAACATATACAAGAACTATTTACAAAGGCCTTCCACAGGGATCAGTCCTAAGTCCTATATTGTTTAACATATACACCGTTGATATTCAAATATTTATCCCATCTAACTGCCAGATCCTACAATATGCGGACGACTTCGTTTTGTACTGTAGTCACAAGTCCATCACCACTGCTGTATTTAATTTAAAAAGAGCCATTCTAGCAATGAAATCATGGACCGAACACAATGGTTTGGACCTTTCCCCTTCCAAAAGCCAAATTGTGATCTTCTCCAGAAAACATAAAATCCCTGATATTTCAGTCGTAATTGATAACTCTGAAATTCCGATTCAGGATCATGTAAGGTTCCTCGGCGTCTTCTTACAGAGAAAATTGTCTTGGAACATACATATTGAGCACGTAATTAAAAAATGTGAAAAGGGAATTAATGTTCTTCGATCTATATCGAGAGTATGGTGGGGTTCCCACCCTTCAACAATGAAACTTCTGTATAATGCCCTTGTAAGAAGTCACCTAGATTACGCTGCTATCGTCTTGGAGCCCTTACCAAATTATCTTACTCTTAAGTTAGAGAGAATTCAGTCCAAGTGCCTTCGTCTTATTCTGGGTGCGATGCGTTCTTCACCCATCGTTTCTCTACAGATGGAGTGCAACCAAATGCCTCTATCGCTTCGGAGAGAATATCTCTCTTACAATTATCTTATAAAACGAATAAACAACCCAACTCATCCAATTAAAGCTATTCTTAATCGTCTTCTCATTTTATGTAATGAACATCGATTCTGGCGTAACAAAGCCCCGCCTACTTTGGTAAAATGTCTCTCATATTTCAATGCAAACTTTACCATCTCTTCTAACGCTGTCCCTCCTCTCTTCTCAATTTCATTCAATGCAGCAGTGGCTATTCCAACTATTCTCGAGTCCGTAGGACTAGGATTAGACAGATCTATAAAGTGGACTGACCCCTCCTTCGTGAATCAAAAATTTTGCTCAGAAATGGAGTCCAGATGGCCAAACCACATCCAAATTTTTACCGATGGTTCAAAGTATCAGGATAGATGTGGCGCCTCGTTCATTATTCCCTCCTTGCGAGTGGAAAAAAAAGTTAAATTGTCATGTGAATTTTCAATCTTCTCGGCCGAATGCGTCGCTCTGAGAGAAGCATTAACGGAAGTAATAAACAGATCTATTCCACAATCTATTATTCTGACAGATTCACTTAGTTTGGTCAAAAGACTTTTGAATAACGGCAAGGCTTGTCCTTTGGACGATTTATATTCATCGATAAAGCACCTATTTTATATCGCAAAAAATCGTAATATTGAAATAGTTGTGGCCTGGATACCATCACATGTTGGAATAAAGGGAAACGAAATTGTGGATTGCCTGGCCAAGGAGGCCTGTGACTCGGGATATACCATACCCACTCTCAGTCCGAGCTTCAACGACAGAAAACTAGTTATAATTAAGGAAATAAACAAAAGCTGGGAAGTCGCTTGGAGAGAATCGATTGCCGGATCCCATTATAGACGTATACAGTCAGAGTTTCCCGGAAAGCCTTGGTATGAAAGAAATGCGTATAAGAAAGTGGAGATATCTCAAGTGTGTAGAATGAGAATCGGCCACTGCTGTGTGGCAGTTCATCTGCACAGAATCAAAGTGTTTGCTTCCCCCATGTGCGAGTGTGGAGAGGAAGAGGAATCCCTCAATCATGTATTTTTCAACTGTCCGTTAATTGATAACTCTCTGTTTCTGGAGGAGATTAAGGAACATTGTACGACTTTTCCTTTGAGTATCGAATACTTATTATCCACAAACTCTCCTCGTATATACCACAGCATTGTCAACTGCCTTAAACATAATGACAGGAGAGTGTGAGTATATTATTGATAATGTAATAGGATGTTGCCCCGATTTAAATCTTTTAAACTTGTAGCATAATAGAATATCGTGTATGGCATAAGTCACTCGTTGACGGGTGGATTGCCGTTAAAAAAAAAAAAAAAAAAAAGAATTCGTCATAATAAATAGGCATGTCTGCAGTTTGCGAACTAACTACTCTGCGTATAAACTTTGGATAAGAATGACATACGTACAAATATCTTAGATTTAAATTTTTAATTATTATAACGAGTACGAGTGAAGCGGTAAATTGTTGGATATTTTTCATTCCCAAAGATAGGATTGACACTGTATGATTTATTGGACATGTCACACCTCACCTCACATATAAGAATAAAATTATATAATTCATGATTAGTAGATAGATAATATGCGGTGTTTGATGTTCCCATCCCAACTTAGAGAATACAAATTAAGTATATGAAAATTATAATTTATGCGATCGTGCGTCCGGCGAACGATTTCCGGGCAACGCCACTCGAAGATATTCTATCAATACTGCTATTTTAACTGCCTATTATTATACCTTCTACTTGTGTATGAATAAACTGTACATATTATGATGAGTTGTGTTCGTAAAGTAGTTATTAATAAGAATAAGTACAATGAAATTAGTGGCTTGTTGAACGGCAAGTGGACTGTTAATAACATTGGTGAGTGCTGGTCTGCTGGCAACATTAGCCCAACACTCGAAATACCTAAAGCTCATCCTGTTTAAAGTGGAGTGGAGATGTAAGTATACATATGCAAATTTATTAAGTTAGGTGGCTAGCTTTGTATCGAACACCATCAATTACCTACTACAATTTCTAAATACGTATACACCCCGTGGAGATCTCCGAGTCTTAGAATTGCCTCCCCGCGCCCTTTTTAAATATTTTTTTATAGTGTCCTGTAAAAGTCAGGTGTTCGTAAAACTGGTAAAACTCCCATAAGACATTCGTCATCTATTCGAAATGTCATATGTAATGTTGGCGGAAAGAGCACGTTCTGTGGTTTTTATATGCACCCAACATTCACTGGTCACTCCATCATTAGAGTATACCTTGATGGTCTTCTAGTAGTAGTAGAAAAATAACATATCAAAAAATGTATGTAATAAAGATGTGAATGTAATGAGAAAAAACACCTACGAGTTGTGTACTTGTGAAAATACTAGTTTTATAGATAGGTACGTTGATTGAATACATACTAAATATCTCTTAATATTACTTGCGAATATTATGATAGATACAACGTAAAACAGTAATTTCCGTTTTTAATCAATAAGCATTCGAACTTGTTGCATTAAAAATGAATTATGACGACATTGTGTATGTGACTTAACTACAAATGAACATTATATTAATTTCCTGTGACATGCGAAACTGAGAACTGTAGGTGGAACTCAAGTAAAAATTACATTCACAAATACTGTTATAATTAATAGGATATTGCTTTACTCGTAGGTAACTGTTTTTTGGAGGAGTATATATTTTATGGTTACCTGAAAATAACGCACATGAAAAAAACGCATATGAAAAAATCTCATAAGAATATAGCGCATATGAAAAAAGCGCATATGAAAATAACGCAGTATGAAATTAACGCAGTATGAAATTAGCGCATAGTGAAATTACCTCAGTATGAAATTAACGCAGGGTGAAAAAAACACAGCATGAAAAATTCCCATAAGAAAATATCTCAGTATGAAATTATCTCATAAGAAAAAAACTCATATAGAAAATAGCGCCATATGAAAAAAGCTCATAGTCTAGTATTAAATTTGGATTCTCTCTGATTCTAAATTATTGAATTACTAGCATGGTTGCCTCGATGCCTCGCTCATTAGATACGTTTTACCGTAATGGGATATTTTTTCATATACTTAACATAAAAGGATATTTTTATTTATTTGAATATAAATAAGAAGTACATGGTATACGGTGTGATCTAGCTAACTGAGCATGAGCCCGTACCATGATTGAAATGTGTATTAAATTAAGTATCTACTCGTGTTATTCTTTCTACTCTTGTCTTTTTCTATGTCTTCTAAATCATTCTTTCTACTATGTCTTCTAAATCACAATTATATAATTATTTAAAAATGTGTTTGTGAGAGATAAATATTAGTAATGATTACCAACAAAACAATATATTGGAACCTTACCTATGTACACAGAGAAATCCTATAATTACTCTAAGCCTATATATCAAGCTTTACTGAATTTAAGAGTG
This sequence comes from Ceraclea dissimilis, assembly GCA_963576895.1. NCBI lineage: Eukaryota > Metazoa > Arthropoda > Insecta > Trichoptera > Leptoceridae > Ceraclea > Ceraclea dissimilis. Next base: position 20,135,524 of record OY756360.1, read on the forward strand.
ATTTGATAATTGCTGCCATGCATTATTATTTGAAAAAATAATATACTGTCTTTCTGAAAATATGGTATTTCCTAATTTACCTTATCGGTTATAAGTTATAATTATAACAATATGTGAACCGTAGAAATAATGTACCTGATGTAACCTTTATTTTAATCTGTTCATTATTTTATTATCGTCAATAATAGATGGATGGTTGTAAACTCAGGCAGCTTATACAAGGGGCGGTCGCAGGCAGGAAAGTATTTATCACAAGTTAGGTACTGTTGAGAACCGCATCCATTATATTACGATTGTTTCATAAAAAAATACTGCGGCGCTAATCGCATCGTCACTATCTGATGCATTGTTTATAACACTTTTTATTTCAAGAAAAACAGTATTTTAAATTTACATCACGACCGTCGGTTCTGCATGTTCTAGCAAAGCAATTTTCGCAGTTGGTGCTAGCTCCGCACTCGTTTTCCTCAAATAATACAACGTTATGCTTACTATGGCTAGGCTAGGTTCCTAAATTCACCCATATATCTAAAATAAATGAGAATAGGGGCCGCGACATTTTTTGCTTTTGCACACAAGCGACGGCTCTGGTTATTGGCCCTATCTTGCCTTGGCTGTAATGGTAAATTGCTAAATGTATAAAACATAATAGGTGTTTGTTATGGTTCTAATTTTTAAATAGCCCAAGTGTTCAGACATGATTTCGACACGGAACAGCTCCTCGAAAGAAAGTTGTTGTCTTTTTATGAAACAATTATACTTAATCTAATGGATGCAGTTCTTAACTAACTAATGACTAATGAATTGATGAATATTTTAGGGTATCCAGTAAATTCGTCTAAAACCAATTTGTCTAAAATCAATTCGTCTATCTAAAATAATAATCGTGTACTTACACTTTTTTTTTTTACATCAACGGTTTAAAGAAATAAATACCGCGCTGTGGTGTGTGCTGTGCTGTACGCAGTTGTGCGCTGTGTTCATCTGTGATGAACTGTGCTGCGATGTGAATACTTCAGTCCTAATACTTTATATACAACCTAGCTATTTTATTAACTTCTTTTGGATGATAAAAATATGACCTACAAAAAGTTGATAGTTTTTAAGTTCAAATGCAGAATTCGCCAGAAAATTTAAATTTCCGCCATGTTCAGTCACGAAATTTTGTTGGTAAACCTCGGATTCGGATTCAGCATCCCAAAATACGTAACAGACTACCCCACAACTTTCGATCGGGAAATCCAACAGCACCATATTACTGATACAAAGAAATATGTATTATGATTCCGTTCAAGGAGTTGTGTAATGAGGTTTTAATTTTTATGTATTATCTTAACTTTCCCTGTCATGAACTCCTTATAATATTATTTCCTCCAAATAAAAGGTGTTGAAAAACATTACTGTAAATTTACATACTTACTTTTTAATTTTTCACATATACTTATTTGTTTATTTTTTAAGTGAACAAAGTATACACATAAATATAAAAATGAACATACCACAGATTATAAAGCATTGCTCACTAGGGCGAACTTATAGCAGAAATGCGATATCTTCCAGTTAACCCCAACATTTATTTATTTTTCTCCTAACGAGGACAGGTATCCACATTAGTAAAAATATAGTACTACTCTATACAAGACAATAATAAATACATTTTCCTTACTAACATAAAACCTTAGCATAAAACATAAATAAAATACGTACCTATTTGTATTTCATATTCTGTTTGACAAGAAAACTGAAAATAATATGTAATTTTACAATACAGAAGGTAACGCCTGACACCATAACTACCTACATGAAGAGTAAGTAATTTACGAAGCGGGCGAATCATGTGTAGATTGACTTTTCATCGACACTCATGCTTGTATCTTCTTCTTCAGAGCACATCAACAGGAATGTAGAAGCGTCGAGTAAAAGCCAATTTATACACGGCTAGCCCGAAAATTCAATAATTTAGAATCAGAGAGAATCCAAATTTAATACTAGACTATGAGCTTTTTTCATATGGCGCTATTTTCTATATGAGTTTTTTTCTTATGAGATATTTTCATACTGAGATATTTTCTTATGGGATTTTTTCATGCTGCGTTTTTTTCACCCTGCGTTAATTTCATACTGAGGTAATTTCACTATGCGCTAATTTCATACTACGTTAATTTCATACTGCGTTATTTTCATATGCGCTTTTTTCATATGCGCTATATTCTTATGAGATTTTTTCATATGCGTTTTTTTCTTGTGCGTTATTTTCCGGCCACGATATTTTATTATACGGTGAGTCTACCTGGAAGGTAAAAGCAATATTAGTAACACTTATTTGCAAAGTTAACACATCAAGGTACAGTTTTTTCCTCAACAGGGAAGAGAAGCATCTTCTGTCCCTGTAAATTCGTTTACGAGTTTAACAAGGAGTAGGTAAGTACCAAAAACTTTAGTTTTCTATTATAAGTGTAAGAATAATATCAGTATTCAGTTATTAAGCAGTTATCAACAGTACCTAAGTAATTAATAAACAGGAAAGCAAAATCAAACTACATATGTACATACCAATGTTATAAATATAATTTTCAAACGACAAAGTTATCAAGTAACTAAAATAACAAAATTAGTAAAATGAATAACAAAATAATTGTGTCAACTGATGTGAAATCAAAACGAATGACATGACCCCGGCCCAGACTCCAATTATTTTATTATTGAAATATATTTTAGCGCCGTCCAGTAAGATTCTGTAGTGTAGAGTCACGTGGGGTAACCGTACGCAGAGTGTAAGTGTACGCAGTGAAGTTTGTGTGAAAGCAGTGACTGTTGTTGGAGTGTTTTCACATGAAAATAGTCGCGGTCGCGCTTCGCGATTGCTCGAAGTTGGACGTGTATTCTGTGTTCTGCGCATTGAAAGCAAAAATTGACAGGAAAAAGAATTTTTTCTCGTGTTTTCTTATTTTTTATTCAAATAATTCATTCATGTAGTCTCTCATAGTCTCTTATCTAAGAGCCTAGTATTATATGCTAATATTTCTCGGCATAATGTTGTTATTGTTTGGCAATTACGCAGTATTGCATAATGACAACTGTTTGCCGTTATTTTAGAATTTCTTGTATTGAGACGTCATGGGGTAAGTGTACGGGGGCAAAGTGTACGCAGCGTACACTCGAGGAGAAACAAAGCAAAATTGACAAAACCGTCAAAAAACCTAAAATGAAAGCCTTGAAGAGTGGATTTAAGAACGGTAAAGCGGTAAAGACCAGTAAAGAGATAACTGCAATTGACACTCCAGGAAATTTTCGCCTACAAAAAAGAAGTCAAAACTTTTTCTGTCCATTATGCAAGGAAAAATATAAAGATCCACATATACAGGATTGGATATAAAGATCCACCTATACAGGAGTGTCAGTCATGGTGGCATGAAAAAGGGTCGGTTTATTTGCGATTTGTGCATTTCAGGGTAAGTTTACGCAACGCGTGCACTTACCCGTCAAGGTGCGCACACTTGCCCCTCGAGTGGGGCAAGTGTACGTATTTGACATGTAGGAGAACTTCTGCATTATCTTTTTTTATATGTAAAGAGGTTAGTTTTATTATTTGTTTTGTGACTTATAAATGCTTATTCTATAATAATAAATGATAGCTGAATAATTACTGCGTACAGTTACCCCACGTGACTCTAATGATGATAACTATGTATATGTACCTTGTGTAGGTATACAGCCTAGCCTATATACTTATCTCACTTTAATGAATACCCTACCTAGAGACATTGTATTCCTTGTTTGGAATTATTACTTATTAGTTATTAGTACCTAATATTACAACGAGTTGTAATAAAAAGATTCTCAGAGCCGGTTTCAAGCAAGGATGATACAAAAAATGTGCCGTATGGCGTATACTTATCATTATTCATTCGTTAGGTACAATATCTATTGTTGTCTATGTAATATGGTTCACGTATGTGAGGTGAAATAGATATACTCGTATAGTAAAGGGCGAGGAGGCTAACCAGAACATATGAACTAAAATACCGACAATTTATTTATACCGTTCCAGGACAAGAACCTATTCAGCTCGTGGTGAATAAACCCCAAAGGTTTTCTTAGTTCATGGGAAACGAAACGCAAAAAAAGACAAAAGCCCAAAAGCCACGAATTATATAATTAGTCAATTTAGTATAGTACATTTATTGAAGATTTATTTTATGGTGAGCTACCAACAACGGCTGCTGCAAACCGACACTATTTATGAAAGTTTAACTTCAAAAAATGTTCTTGTTCTACTAAGGTGAAATTTGTATGAAACTTTATAATTTTATAGGAAACTAGCTGAGTTACCCGTACTTCGTAACGGCAAATTTGATTTGTGAAGTAAATCGACACTATGACACACACATACATCCAGCAATGTTCGATTAATCCACAACTTTCTTCAAGGTCCTAAAAAGTTCGTTTCACCTTCCAGAAGGTTCGAATTCTATTCATTCTCAGAAGGTTCTACAATGTTCGATAAATTTCCGGAAATTTCCAGATGGTTCTAGAAAGCTCGTTTCATTTCCACTACCTTCCAGAAAGTTCTACAATGTTCGATAAATTTCTGGAAATTTCCAGATGGTTCTACAAAGTTCATTTCATTTCTACAACCTTCCAGAAGGTTCGAATTCTATTCATTGTAACAACTTTCTAGAAGGTTCCGTAATGTTCGAGTAATTTCCACGGCTTTCTAGAAGGTTCTACAATTAATTTCCGTAAATTTCCAGATGGTTCTAGAAAGCTCCATTTATTTCCACAACCTTCCATAAAGTTCTACAATGTTCAATAAATTACCGTCAATTTCCAGATGGCTTTACAAAGTTCGTTTCATTTCCACAATCTTCGAGAAGGTCCGAATTCTATTCATTCTCACAATTTTCTAGAAAGGACTACAATGTTCGACTAATCTCTACAATTTTCTAGAAGGTTCTACAAAGTTATCCTTGTTTCCACAGCCTTCTAGAAGATTCTTCATAATTCTCTGAGCGCTTGGATTCCTTCGGTCTGATAGAGCCTCCCACTATCGCTTGCCCGATTCAAAATTTGACAAAAGATCTCTGTTCTGCTCGTGAAGATCTTTCATGAGACACCAAACACGGTGGTGTGCGGTGACCGGATCCTCTTAATCACTGGGTGTCTCCCGATGGCTTAAACTGGACAAAATATAACTTGCGATCTGAATTTCTTTTCTAATGCCCTTTCATACCATACCACACACGACCCCATACAACCCTTGGATCCCCTTATCAGCAAAATTTCTCAGAAGTTTCTGGATTTCCAGAAGTTTCTACCACACAGTATTCGTTTCCAGATAGCAAGGTATGTGTATACCAAGTTTGGTTGAAATCTGTCCAGGCGTTCCAGAGTTATGGTGGAACAAACATACATACATACATACAGCCATTTTTATTATATGTAAGACAAGTACCTATTAAAGCAAAGACAATGTATATCGTATTAACAGTTGCACGATGCTTTAGCAAAACATTTAGGCACTAAATCATCAGTACATTACACCTATGTAGGTAGTAGGTACATTACAATATGGAGGATACATTACAATATTGCATACATCTATTGGAGATTTCATAATAACACAAGATTATTTTTATATTTAGCAGAAAATATATTAAATAAATAATCTCCACACAATGGGTAATATATTACTAACAGTAGACATCAGATATTTAGGCAATAATAAAACGACAATCAAAATATCCAACAATAATAAAGATTGTGTTTTTGTGTTGAATAAAATATGTTGGGAGATCAGTTAGGTCAACTGTGTGTTATTATATAATAATAAATTAAGAGTTATTGTACTTGTATGTGATAGTGTGATACTGTGATGCTAACACTAACAATAATAACATATTATAAGAGGACGTAGTTCCATTGAAAAGTTTAGGCTCGTTACGTAATACGAGTATAATCCTCTGGCACATTCTTGCACGCTATCATACAGTGGCACACAACCACAACCAATACGACGTGCGTAGTGCGTACTTCACTATCAAATAAATTATATATTTATAGGTACACCGTATTATTATTATAATAGATAGAATAGAAACGAGCAGGTCATCTTGTTGCAAGACAAGGAAGAGACTGATGGGCATGCAGAGTTTTGCGGTGGAGAGCGGAAACCGTGGGACACTATGATGGGAGTAAGCCGATGATATTGTCGTTGGGGGATAAGAAAAGCCCAAGAGAGAGAGAGAGTCGGAAAACATTAGTAGAGGCCTGTGTAAGAATAGATAGGTACACACGTGTAAAGTAAAGGAAAAGTACGGATCATATGGTGGACTTATCATAAAAAATAATACCTATCTTTCGGTTAGGGCGAAATACGAAATCATTGTAACAAGATAAACAAAGTGAATCTGGTCAAATACCTGGTCGAAGTGGGGGTGGTACATTCAGAGACTCTGTTGCTGGAAATATTAGTGTAGGTGTGTATGTGTGGTATATAATGTGTGTAAATAAATTGCTAAGTATAGATAATTATAGACAAAGACAATAATAGTATCACAATTTTAACAATGATATAAAGGTAGCCTCAATACAGACGCAAGTCTAGTGAGGCACCACTCATATATCAATAATGAACTTAATTATATTTAACCAGTGAAACATTTATATCCTTAATCCTTATCCTTAACTTTATCCTTAATGTGTACATTTAATGAAATAAAATTTATTTATTATTATTTATTTATCGTATGGTCAAAAGAAGTATATCACATCCCTCAAAGGAAAAAGTTTGAAGGTTGGTTATTAATGTTATTATATTGTGCCTCGGTGGCAGTGCACTCTAGAATGCTAACGAAAGCTAACTGCCGAACTTCATTCTATGTATCTGGTTTTACATCCACTTGAAGTAATTAATTAATAGATACTGTCCCCTAATAAAAAAAAATGTGACGTCAACATTTTCCGTCTATAATTTAGTATACTGAAGGAAAATTCCGCGGGCTTAAGGCCCTCCACATCCCCGGGTAGCTCAGGCGCATTAATAGCGACCTCTATACCCGCACTTCTAGCAAAATACTATTAAGAGGTGGGCATATAAGGTAAGTATAGTATAGGTACCTACTTATTTCTATTATTCTAGCTGCATTTCGAGCCATCAATGAGTCGTCTCGACAAAATATGGAAGAGCCGCGACATTACAAGGGCTACCAAGATGAGACTGGTGAGATCGCTGGTGTTCAGCGTCTTCTATTATGCCTCCGAAACATGGACTCTGAGAGCCAGGGAACGTGAGAGGATTGACGCATTCGAAATGTGGTGTTGGAGACGACTGCTTCGTGTTCACTGGTCAGAACACAGAACCAATGAGTCGATTCTCCAGGAACTCGGTGTCTCCACACGCTTGTCCACACAATGCGAACAGCGCACCCTCCGCTTCTTTGGACATATAGTAAGAGCAAATGGATTAGAGAGACACATAATGCTTGGGGCGATAGAAGGTAGACGGGGTAGAGGTCGTCTGCCCATGAGGTGGTCCGACCAAATAAAAGCAGCCACAAGAACCACACTCTATGAATCTGTACGTGTGGCGGAGGACCGAGAGGGATGGAGAAATTTCATCCACATGCGTGATGGTCACGATCCCCGGAATCGGGGGGCCGACTAGGAAGAAGAAGATCTAATGTTTAAATATTTACCGTCGTACGACGGTTCCGAACCCCATCACCGGTTGACGACCGTCTGAGAAATGATCGAGAAGAAGAAGTTTTCTTGTAATAGTTGATGAGGACTCGCTAAGACAAGTGGAGAAGGGGGGGGGGGGCTGGGTGCGGTGGGGAGGGACAAGGAAGAATAATAATAATATTCTATGATGGAGGTGTTCGGAGGGGGAGGGGGTGGGGTGTAAAGAGGGAACAGGTAATATACCAGCAGGTGACCCGGTCAACTTGTCGAGTGGAAGGTAGGTCTAGGTACATATATATCTAGGGAAAGGCTTTATTCTACAAACATTAAACGTATGCCTGTATTAAATCATCTAATGGATCACGCAACGAACGATGCCTAATTATTGCATTCATTTATTTATGTAGAGTCACGTGGGGTAACTGTACGCAGTTTTGAATTACGATGCAATTAGAACAAAACTAGATGATATTAATATTCAGCTATAATTTATTATTATAGAATAAGCATTTATAAGTCACAAAACAAATAATAAAACTAACCTCTTTACATATAAAAAAAGATAATGCAGAAGTTCTCCAACATGTCAAATACGTACACTTACCCCACTCGAGGGGCAAGTGTACGCACCTTGACGGTAAGTGTACGCGTTGCGTAAACTTACCCTGAAATGCACAAATCACAAATAAACCGACCCTAATCATAGGTTCTACATTTTTCATGCCACCATGACTGACACTCCTGTATAGGTGGATCTTTATATCCAATCCTGTATACGTGGATCTATATATTTTTCCTTGCATAATGGACAGAAAAAATTTTGACTTCTTTTTTGTAGGCGAAAATTTCCTGGAGTGTCAATTGCAGTTATCTCTTTACTGGTCTTTACCGCTTTACCGTTCTTAAGTCCACTCTTCAAGGCTTTCATTTTAGTTTTTTTGACGGTTTTGTCAATTTTGCTTTGTTTCTCCTCAAGTGTACGCTGCGTACACTTGCCCCCGTACACTTACCCCATGACGTCTCAATACAAGAATTTTTAAAATAACGGCAAACAGTTGTCAGTATGCAATACTTCGTAATTGCCCAACAATAACAACATTATGCCGAGAAATATTAGCATATAATACTAGGATCTTAGATAAGAGACTATGAGAGACTACATGAATGAATTATTTGAATAAAAAATAAGAAAACACGAGAAAAAATTCTTTTTCCTGACAATTTTTGCTTTCAATGCGCAGAACACAGAATACACGTCCAACTTCGAGCAACTGCGAAGCGCGACAATTTTCATGTGAAAACACTCCGACAACAGTCACTGCTTTCACACAAACTTCACTGCGTACACTTACACTCTGCGTACGGTTACCCCACGTGACTCTACACTTTAAGTGAATAAAATACACAAATATGTTGAAAGGTTAACACTAGGTACAAGTAAATATATAATATGCTATAACATTTGTACACCGGAGGGAGCTTATCGCAGTACATTATAAATATGTAAGTAGTTATTAAACGATTTTAAGAATTGATCGAATTAGGTACATATATAAATTTAACGAGTCTAACTAACGCGGATTTGAGCATATCATTTTTATGTAGGTATTATAAAATTCTAATACACAACAAAAAAGGTTATACGAACATTAGAAAATACTACAAGTCTTACAAATGTTAAAATCCGATATTCGTAATAAATAGAGGATATACCTATACTCGTATCAACGATACAAATCTGCGATCTTTGCTTAGTACCTCACTATACTTAAAAGGCAGATAAATACCTAGAATATATAGGGGTTAACTGGCAGAGATAGCGGCATTTCGATAAGCTCGCCCTAGTGAACAAATTCGTAATTTATATTTGTAATGTTAACATATCTCTGTATTTTGTTCACTAAAAGTGTAAATAAATAGATGAATAATATCAATGAGAATATCGCACGAGTAGTGTAAAACATTTACTCTGTTCGATATTTGAACACTTACCTAGGTACTTGTATTTTTTCCCACGATATGACGTTACTCAAGGACGTATCTACGATGTTGTATGAAGTATAGCGTTAGTAGTGATGTGATGTGAAATACATTACGGTCCGACCTTCCGTAAGGCCGCTGGTTATTGCTGGCTGGGTAGTGGATACTGCTAGTCGACGTCGGAGTCGGAGAACATCTCGCGGACCTACTCATTCAACAAACACTCACTTAATATACATAATACCTAGCTGTCTGGTATGTCGCACACACATACCTGTGTATTTGTTTTATACAGATGACACCCAATACATATTTTCGTTTCTATTAGTATAGTATGTTGTCGACCAATCATTTACTATCTAACTATCTTTACAGAAAAAGAAATCATTGCTATTCATCGTTCCTAGGTCCTAATTTTTGCCACTTGGACTCGTCAACTTACAGATAATTTCAATAATTCATATACAGATTACAGAGATAAATATTCCAGCATTAGCGTATCGGATACAGGTACCCAATCATATCAATGCCAATAGAGTGTAAAAGCCCCTGTTAGCATTTAGAACATGCTCGTAATATTACATAGATTTAAATTATGACAACAAATTAATTAGAAAATATTACAAGTACATTAAACACTTTTATACAATCACTGAATTGATTGATGAGGTGAGTATTGATGTAACATAAGCTAAATCTAAAAAGGTGGTTCATAAAAAAGTGTCGTATTTTCTAGGTCGCAATGCATGAATAGAAATTTTGAATTAATATTTAAATTTAAACTGCAGATATTTAACTAAATACAATACACACGTCACACAACCATGCACATTGCACAGTAGTTATTTCAAATGATTCGTACCAAAGTTTAGTTGGGTTTCGCGCCTACCCTAAATATATTTCTGTGTACGCATATGCAAAACACTAACCACAACAGATGGAGGTAACATAACCCTAAAATAAATACATTCAATAAATAAATAAAATATATCTCAAACTCTTCTTATTTTAAACTAATTTAATAATTAAAGAATTCTAATTTAGTTTTTTGTATATCTAATTATCTACACCGAATGAGGTCTGATCAAGATTGGAAACTGTGGAGATCTGTAATAGACAGTGGACACTCAGATTGTTGAAATGGTGATCATGGGCAAACAAGAGAGGTGTCGGAAGGCCGCAAAAAAGATGATCTGGCGACATAACCTCAATAGCGGTTCAGAAGGGTGCGCCCTTCTGAACGCGCGCCCCATGCGGAGATAGAAAAATGGAATAGTTTGGAAGAGGCTTTTGTCCGGCAGTGGAGGGAGCAGTGCTAAGGAAAATAAGAAGGAGAAAATATGCGATAAAAGTTTTAAGAAATGATTTACAATACGTTTAGTATTTTGAACATAACAGCGAGAGATGGTTGGTGTAGTAGTGTTGTAGTATAATGGTTCTAGTATTAGACAGTATGTGGAGGTAGGGATAAATACCGAGTGTTGCGATACTGGGAGTGCCGCATGGTAGAGTAGATAGAACCTTGTGTCTGTCTTGTGCTGGTCTCTAGTGTAGTCTAGTCTTGTCTAGTGTTATGTTAGGTATGTAGATATGTATTCATATTATTGTGGGCGAAATATTTTTAAGTGACACCCACAGCTAATCAGGGTCTATCTAGTCTATAATATAGTAAACCTCTACTCTACGACTAACAAGCTATACAACTGTCAAATTAGACTGTATGTAAAGAAGAAACAAATAAACCTCATCTAATAAAAATGATGTTTGAAAAAAATCTAAATACCAATGTACGAACTACGTACACGTCGTGTCGGTCCATATTTATTCATTCCGGCAGTTAGTTTTATGATAGAACATGGGAAATTCTAAACGAAATTCTTAGAATTTCATGTATTACATAGATGGAAGTGTTACATCATCCGGTTGTCAGTTTTAGAGACACAGGTACATCCCTACGTAGTTCGCCGCACGAATAAGAGGGTGCACGCTGCACACTACGAGTATTGCACCTACAGAGCGTGACATATTGATACATTATAATAAATAAGCACTCGCCAACTTACTATTGATTCGTTTTGAAGTTCTTGTATATTCCTTAAATATTGTTGTGAATAAATTGTGCTATCCATGTTGCTAAATGTATCTGGTACCTATACATATTATATTATACATACATGCTGTAGGTGCTTACCATATAATAATATTATTTTCAATAAAATGAATCTAATATATCAAAAAACAGATCCTTTAACACCTTTATGGATTCATTTACGAATACGCTACAAAAATATGTCGGTAGGCCTTTAAACAGGCATTTTTGTAAATGTAAGGGTACAGTATTGCCTTCCAATAATTTACGGATGCGGATGGTCGCAAGGGATGTGCAATGTACCTAACCAAATAACAGATTCCCTAGTTACCTCAATTCACCGAAATAGGGGAAGCAATCTGCAATATACCTACAATAATTATGATTACAAGTTCGTAGTAAAATAATTATACCAGCATTCATATTCATGAATATGTGTACATACCTACTATACATATTAGTATGTACACTGTACATGTTTACCCAATATAATATTTGTTATACAAATCATAATAATATAACTATGCTGCGTATAATAATATTATATATATCTACCTACATACATAAGAATACAGGTAGATATTAACATATATGTAGTGTATAAATGACTACGTGACAGGTATAGTATATAACATACTAAATATATATCGTACAAAACAAGTTACACGTACATAATATCATATTAATAATAACAACATGATAATAATGATACAGGTTCATTAATAAGACATAATTTGTCTAGCAAGGCGACCAATGCACATAAGTCTTGGTATACAACAGCTGTACCAAGAAACTTAATAAATAGGGATACAACAATACCTACAACCACCTTAGTTTGGTTTAGTTACACCAATACTACTAATCAACGTTCACTGAAGATACGAGACGAGTATATCACGCTATTAATTCATAGTGTACATACAATATACATAGTTACATATTATACGAACACCTGTAAAATCCCCGGGTTGTAGTATAGCCGCGACGCTTTTCATGGTGTTTTTCGAGCGTGCTATGTTTGTAAAATTCTATAAGATATCGCTGTTCGGAACCTTTTACACTCCGGTCTTGGATCATATGTATATTCTATTGCAAATTTTCTCGGCAATCTCATTGTTAAATGGTAGCTACAACCTACATATTGTTCATGAATACCTATATGTTATTATTTTTATATGTTCAAATGATAATTCTTGGACCTAGTAAATAATTGATAGATAGATAGGTGTAAAAAATACAGCTACAACGATGACAGTGGGCAGCGCTTATTGCATAGAGAGAATTTGAATCCTGAGTCGCGAAAGCTCATCTCTACTTACTGGTATACAATGTTATACAAAATCTGTGTCTTTTCAAACTTTTTCTACAAGAATAATTTTATCGTTAGGTACATATCTAAAATACAATGTGATACTCGCATATTTTAGTGTAAAGTAAATACGTGTGCAGGACCTACTACTATACATACAAAGCCCATTGTCAACATTTAGGAATGAAGCTGTAGTTTTAATACTACCATAACAAATTCAATATAAGAGTATTATATTTATTTGAATTCTGAATTGATAAATTTATTTTCATACATATCTTCCATGCGAGATAACCCCTACACCTCGTCTCTCGACAAATCGAGTTTCAATGTTGATAGCGTGATACCCGTTAAATGATTTGATAACAACTTTTCTGTTGAGTGAAAATGTTCCAACCAATTTAATACTAAACTTAACTACCTAATAATTGTTTCAATCAATATTCTCTGTAGTTAGTTGAATTTACAATAACAGAATGATACACCCACACACTTCTACCATGTTGTCCAAAAATATGGACAAGGCATATATTGTCTTACCGTAGTTAAAAAATGTTAATGAAGTAATTATAACCTAACACACTTTAACAATATTTCTTTCAGAATCTGAACAAGAATACCAATACGTATAACGTTTATTGTTTTTACAACTCGTGAAGATTATCTTATGTTTAGTGATAGCTATGGTTGTTATTGCTCATTTCCCGTCCAACAGATCTAGTAATATACAATTTACTTATATTAATTACATAATTAATTTTCCTTTAGTAGATTAAGTTCTTTCCTCAACAGAGACGAGAGGCATCTTCATTCACATAATTCAGCGTTATGTGAACTCCCTTGGGGAGGACTTTAAGTCAAACTTCCTTTAGTGGAATTTCAATGCACATTTGCAATATGCGCTGCATTAACGTCTTTTTGTGAATGGGGTATGTATGCAAGCATGTTGTGGAAATTTTAATACAGAAATAAGCCAAATCGATTTGGTAGATTTAAATCGTTGATCGCTAGAAATGAAATTTACTGAAATATCACCACAATTTCAGAAGTATCTTAGTACTGATCCGTAATTTTCTGCTGAACTTATTAGATTAGTCGAGAATCAACCTTGTAAATTTACATATCCAATTATTTTGAATATTATCGTGTCAAAAGTAAAATAAAATAATAATTAATTACACATAAAATACGTGGCTAATAAAAACAATTCGAAAAGAAGTTATAAGAAAGTCGTAAAATAAGAAGAAATTACCATATATATTAGGGTGCTTCTTAAAGTTGAAATTTCGAAATGTTAACGGGAGACCCTGTTATTCTGTTCTCCTATCTAAAAAATGGAACTAAGTACATTTTTTTTCTGGATTTTTAAACATGGCTTAGGGGCGACTCGGTGTTGAAAATTTCATAATTATATTATTATTAAAATCAGTTTGATACACCGGCCTGGCTGGGGTACGCCTAGGGAAATAGAAACTCAACTGAAATAATGTATTATGTTTGTTGCTGTATTCGATGGATATAAATATAGAGATTTTTTTTTTTAAAAAATGTGTGAATTATTTTTTTCATATACTTATTAAAGTGGTAGCGACCCCTAATAGTTGTTGAAGAATTCTAAAAAAATATCTGTAGCATTTTTTTATAGCACAGAATAAAAAACAGGGGTGTCCCCTCGAAATTTCAAAAAAAAAATTTTTTTGACCATATAAGAAGCACCCTAATATATATTGTATTCACTAGGTGGCAGACGTGAAGCTACCTAACAGGCGCGAAGATACCTAAGAACACTATTCACCAGAGTTACCTTTTGGATAATATGATAGGTATAATAGTGTCTAATTTGACGTAATGTAATAAGAAATGTTAGCCCCGGCTTCCCTTCTGCAGAAATCCACCCTTCGCCACTGCTAGCCCAGAATTTTACAGTGGAGGCCCTGGAGCAAAAGTAGAAGCGTCGGAAGACCTCCCAAAAGGTGGTCTGATGATCTAGTCCAGCAAGCCGGAAGAACCTGGATGCGGAGGGAGAGATGAGTGGAAGGAAATGGAAGAGGCCTACGTCCAGCAGTGGAGGAAAGAAGGCTGAGGAAGAAGAAGAAGGTTGTATTCACATTTATGACCAATATTTTAATACACACACGCGTAAAGTCGACTTAACATTCTCACGACCCATACCGAATAATTGCGCTTGATAATTGACGGACTTGTAATGTTCGTCTTATTTCTCCAGATCAAAAAAAAATGACTTTTTAAAGTGGATATTGAAGCGTCAGGTATGTTCTTCAATCTGCAATTTTTATTTTATACAACAGTTGCATGTAGTATAAATAAAATGTATTTTAATAAACGCTAGTTTTGTTACAAAAAAAAAATATTGAAATATTAACTTTGGCTAGAGTTATACAAAGGAGTATTGCAGAGTATTGCGATTAATTTTTAACAGTTTGGTAAAATATCTTATACTGTATGTGGAAAAGTAAATAACTTTTTCTACTTTTTCCACCTTTTTGGTAAATCGTGTAAACTGTTTGGAGATAGTGGTGACGACCCAGCTCCTAGTTTTTGTGGTGGTGATGTTTAAGTTAGAGGTGATCAGATGCCTGATAAGGGTATTAATGATCAGGTCGATGACGCCGATACAGATGTAGAATAATAAACTTAGTAATTCAAACAGAATACAAAAATAATATCAAATAAATTGTTTTATTTCCTAATTGGAAAACTATGAGTGACCGCTATACCCCCAGTCCCCCACCTACCCTAAATGTATGTTTTATGAAAGGTGCGACGGGGAGGGGGGGTTCATTCCAAGATAATTCCGCGAAAACAAAAAGTGAAACGTGGCCGGCCTATTTAACATTTCATAGATCGGAAACTCAGAAGCGTTTTTTTTTTGTTTTGAGCGAGCGAATGGCGCCCATGTCCCAGGCCTACTCGGCCTTTTGGCAAATCGGCCCTGCGTATCACCTATTCTCAACGTATTATGTTATCACTTACATTTATCTACAGCATAATTTATAGAATAGACACTTTTTATTAATAATTTCAATAACACTATAACAACAAACTAGAAAAGTAGATATTAATGCAATCCCAACGACAGTCTTAAGTTCTTTTTATGGGACCTCGGACGGTGAGGAATCGTATGAAATACACATAAGATATCGACAAACAAAAATCTGAATCAAAAATCAGTGTTAATTCTTCAATTAGAATTAAATTTATTTACATTTTCCAGCAGTTTCTGTATTTTTTTTTATTAAGACATTTTTAATAACATTCGAGTATTATTTACTTAATAAATTATTGTAATTATTTTGAAGAGTTTGTGATAAGATAATAATATGTATTATTATGCACCATGCAATGTGTGACAGTTATGTGCAGTTATCAATGTTCATATGTACACTACACAGTACACATATTACGTAAATTGAATATAATAATTAGCATCTCTCGTGTTAGGCGACATGTGCATGTATTATTCATTACACAATTTGGTTAATCATCTACAAACTAATTATAATTAAATGTTTCGAAATTGTATCTAAAAATAGAGAAAACTTATTTGAATTTAAATACTTGATATTTTTCTAGATTAAATGCTACCTAGGCTTACTAGTAGGTATTATAACAACTAAATTATTAGGAAATACTCAAATAAATCAGACAATAATTTTTGTATTTAAGAGCATGGCACCAGGAATGACGTCACAGTCTTTTCCCACGGCATTAAGGTTCAAAATTGCGTGACAATCGCATGATAAAATGGTAAAATTAGCGTTTTTTTTCATTTTTTGGGGTTAATTTTGCGTCTATCAAAAATCTTTTACGGTTATTCCCTAGATTTTAATGCATATTATCAGTACAAGAAAAAATATATACTACGCGACTTTAGGGAAACGAGTTTCCGTCTTTCGGAAAAAAGGTCAGAGGTGTTATTAAATTATTTTTTTACGAAATCTATACAAGATATAAAAAATCTATTACGGTTATTCCCTAGATAAAGGTTCAATGCATCTACCCTATTTTTTTCCAAAGCATATTTAGTAACGGTTGTCGAGATATAAGGTCTCCCGTTTTTAGAAATTTTTGAAATGTAGGTATGCATACTCTTAATGTGTATGGTGTATCAAATCGCCTATGGCCAGGAATCACACGGGAGAATTCTCAGAGCACATATTTTAAGACATTATAAAATCCTTAGCAACAAATCCATAGGTTTATTTACAAATAAAATTTCAATTCAATACTACTTTTAACTTGTAAGCGATATAGTGACTGCATAAATACCTACAATTCAGGTGCACACTTTTCATCTGAATATTGTAGAAGAGATTTTTCAAAACTTTTAAAGAGACGAAAGAACACAGTGAACTACATACTATTATTTTGTAATAATCGTAAATTCAATTCACAAGTACCCGTTTAAAGAAACGTGTAAATTACACATTTAAGCAAAATATGCAAAACGTCACTTTTAAGTATTTAAAACATGGAGATACTGAGATATATCTATCTATCTATCTATCTATACCCTCACGCCACATCCCTTGCAGGGTAGGCAGAGAGGACAGAGCGCCAGACAGCCCTATCCTTACACACACTCCTAGCTTCCGTCACATTCATGCAATTAGTCATACACGCTCTCCGATTCCTTTTACTCAAAACGCGTCCATCCTTGAGGATCTGGTCGACATGATCGGACCAGGTCAGTCTCGGACGGCCGCGCTTTCTCACCCCTCTTCGCTCATTCAGATATATATCTAAGTTCCTCTCATGCAAAACATCACGCAATTCATTCATCTTACCTTCCATATCTCCTCTTATATTCCACACACCAATCCGGCATTCTGCCCTCCTCTTTGCGCCCTCCCTGGTACTTGACGCGGCGTGATGGGTGGCGAGCCTCATCGACTCCATGCGTCAAGACCACCACCTAATTTCTTACATCTTAGGACCTATAGGTCCCGTGTCTTGGTTTCCCTCCACCATGTTCGTATCGTATGTATGAGATATATCTTATACCCGTATATTGTATAATGTATACAGCAGACATTCACAAAGCTAATAACACAGGGTATTATTATAACTTAACAGTCCTGAAGAATGCAACGCAGGCCACGTGTTTACAATCATCATTACCATCGTTGGTGACTGTTGGTGGTGTGGTGGGGTGATACATGGAGATAAAAACGATTCGCTTATTTGCTGAAAACATTACAAAACAAACAAACCAAATACAACAAGAGACGCGCTGTTAGAAGATCACAGGAGGAAACCGAGAAAAATAATATTGTGGGTACTTTAGCAACAAGAATGCAAAGTATATTTAAGTAATTTATAGCGGAAAATAAACGAGACTGTTTATTTATGTCTCGTGAAAATGTTGCATTGAGTATATAAATAAATAACAAACGGTCGGTAGATTATTCACCTACATAGGTATACTACTATATACGAGTACACACCATCAGCTATATGTGAGCACTACAATGAGTTGCATGTTATATATCATTGACATTCCTAATTACAGCTTATATGCACCACATTTCATGATACTATTATTCTGTGTTGCCTTGTCTTTTAGTCTACATGGTGAGTTGTTATGAGAGAACAATACCAATATACTCGTAATAGACCGGTGTTTTAACGTTAAAAAAGGGGGTATAGCGTAGATAATTGTCGGAAAGCTGGAAACTATTTTAATCCCTTCATTAACATGCAAAGAAGGTTTCTTGAAGTTTGCACCAATTTTCCGCTTGTGCTAAGTACAGGGTGTCCCAAAAACAAAAAAAAAGTTGAACTTTTTTCAGTTTTTCATTAATAACTCCTAAAGGAAGCATTCTTGACAAATTGTGTTCGTCTGTGAATTAAAGTAGATAAAATTCTTCGTCTACTGAGCATTAATACTACTCTCTACTTTGAAAAATAACTGAGAAACAGCGATTTAAAATTGTAATGTTTTTCTCAACATATGACAATTTTCTTATTTTTCTTGAATCGTTGTTGAATATCTTCTAATCCAAGCTACTTACAGCAAATTTTAGTACATATGATTCAATGGCCGGTTAATTCTCTATAAACTGGCATTAAAATTTTACCTCTATATTAAATTGTTTAGGATGTAGAGGTATTTAAAGAGAGACGAGTGAAATAGAGAAATTTTTTAAATGATAGATTTCGGTATGTGAAAGGTAAGATAGACTTAATTTTGCGGCTCTTTCTTAATAACGTACAATTTTTTTAGTTAAAAACCCAAATTTCGCTATTGATACGCCACTGTGTAACAACTTATATCGAAAAGACTATTTTTTTTACCTTCATCAGTTTTACTAATATAACTCCTGAACGCTTGATGTTAGGGAAAAGATATTTTACTCAAAATATAACTAAAATTAATTTACTATAACTTGATTTCAAAATTAACTCTGTAACTTAAATAATAACAGAGTTACAGTGTTTGAAAAACAGCATTACTAAAAAAATTAAATTGCCTCGGCTATTTTTGTTGAATAACTCCTGAACCGTGATATAGAGAAAAGGTTCAAGAGATTTAAATATAAGGTGAATAAATTTTCTATAACACAAGCGTAATAAAATAACTTTAAAAGTTATAGTAAGAAAGTTATGGATGATCAAAGTCAATATTTTGTGTAGCCATTCGACGCTTGTTTAGATATATTTCATACTATTTATGGCGAGCAGGTACTTTATTTTCATACTACACCGGCTCGGAGGTGCTTACCATGTGCTTACTAGGCAAATATAATTCATAAGCAAACGTCGAATGGTTACACAAAATATTGACTTTGATCATCCATAACTTTCTTACTATAACTTTTAAAGTTATTTTATTACGCTTGTGTTATAGGAAATTTATTCACCTTATATTTAAATCTCTTGAATCTTTTCTCGATATCACGGTTCAGGAGTTATTCAACAAAAATAGCCGAGGCAATCTAATTTTTTTAGTAATGCTGTTTTTCAAACACTGTAACTCAGTTATTATTTAAGTTACAGAGTCAATTTTGAAATCAAGTAGTAGCAAATTGGTTTTAGATAAATTATGAGTAAAATATTTTTTCCCTAACATCAACCGTTCAAGAGTTATATTAATAAAACTGATGAAGGTAAAAAAAATAGTCTTTTCGATATAAGTTGTTACACAGTGGCGTATCAATAGCGAAATTTGGGTTTTTAACTAAAAAAATTGTACGTTATTAAGAAAGAGCCGCAAAATTAAGTCTATCTTACCTTTCACATACCGAAATCTATCATTTAAAAAATTTCTCTATTTCACTCGTCTCTCTTTAAATACCTCTACATCCTAAACAATTTAATATAGAGGTAAAATTTTAATGCCAGTTTATAGAGAATTAACCGGCCATTGAATCATATGTACTAAAATTTGCTGTAAGTAGCTTGGATTAGAAGATATTCAACAACGATTCAAGAAAAATAAGAAAATTGTCATATGTTGAGAAAAACATTACAATTTTAAATCGCTGTTTCTCAGTTATTTTTCAAAGTAGAGAGTAGTATTAATGCTCAGTAGACGAAGAATTTTATCTACTTTAATTCACAGACGAACACAATTTGTCAAGAATGCTTTCTTTAGGAGTTATTAATGAAAAACTGAAAAAAGTTCAACTTTTTTTTTGTTTTTGGGACACCCTGTACTTAGCACAAGCGTAAAATTGGTGCAAACTTCAAGAAACCTTCTTTGCTTGTTAATGAAGAGATTAAAACAGTTTCCAGCTTTCCGACAATTATCTACGCTACAAAGCTAAATTTCCTGGGCTATAATACCTAATCAACATATTAAATTTTGAAGGTTATACAGGTTAATTCGTTATCATTAGTACCAATTGATAGGAGACATTTGTAATGACATGACATGATCAATATCTTCCACAAGCTAAACCATATTCCATTAAAATACAATATATAATGCACGACTTAAATAGCTTTTAGTCTTGATTTGACATTTCGCTTATCACCATCCTCTGTTATTATTAGTAGTAGGTATAATATAATAAGTAAGGATCCAACGACAAGAATCCGAATCCATTAACGCTGATGATGATTCGTTTGTTGTCCCCTGTGAATATCTATTCACCTTACTTCAATACTACTCCTCCATAATACACACGAGACACGAGTACCCACGTATCCAATGATATTAAAATATTCTAAGAATGGAAAAACAAAAAATCAAAACAGAATATTATGTATGTGGAGTGGAGGAATAATAATATGTAGGTACGCGTATTGATAACAGGGAGACAATAATATACCCAGTACCCACAACTTCGCACCAGTAGCGGCTCCTCCAATAATTGGAGGTCACCGATAGCCTTCGTGGAGCAGGGCGATGGAGTGGCACAGAGGATAGCGGAGGTTGGAGGGAGGGGCGCGACGACCAGTAGATAACCCTCACTCTCAAATAATAACATATTAATGTAGTCGTAGGTACGTACAATATATACTTGTATTACATATTTAGTGTTTGTATTAGGTACGTATGTAGGTATATTACATGGTTACCTGAAAATAACGCACATGAAAAGAACGCATATGAAAAAATCTCATAAGAATATAGCGCATATGAAAAAAGCGCATATGAAAATAACGCAGTATGAAATTAACGCAGTATGAAATTAGCGCATAGTGAAATTACCTCAGTATGAAATTAACGCAGGGTGAAAAAAACACAGCATGAAAAAATCCCATAAGAAAATATCTCAGTATGAAAATATCTCATAAGAAAAAAACTCATATAGAAAATAGCGCCATATGAAAAAAGCTCATAGTCTAGTATTAAATTTGGATTCTCTCTGATTCTAAATTATTGAATTACTAGCATGGTTGCCTCGATGCCTCGCTCATTAGATACGTTTTACCGTAATGGGATATTTTTTCATATACATACTTAACATAAAAGGATATTTTTATTTATTTGAATATAAATAAGAAGTACATGGTATACGGTGTGATCTACCTAACTGAGAATGAGCCCGTACCATGATTGAAATGTGTATTAAATTAAGTATCTACTCGTATTATTCTTTCTACTCTATTACAATGTCTTCTAAATGACAATTATATATAATTATTTAAAAATGTGTTTGTGAGTGATAAACATTAGTAATGATTACCAACAAAACAATATATTGGAACCTTACCTATGTACACAGAGAAATCCTATAATTACTCTAAGCTTTACTGAATTTAAGAGTGATTTGATAATTGCTGCCATGCATTATTATTTGAAAAAATAATATACTGTCTTTCTGAAAATATGGTATTTCCTAATTTACCTTATCGGTTATAATTATAACAATATGTGAACCGTAGAAATAATGTACCTGATGTAACCTTTATTATAATCTGTTCATTATTTTATTATCGTCAATAATAGATTGATGGTTGTAAACTCAGGCAGCTTATACAAGGGGCGGTCGCAGGCAGGAAAGTATTTATCACAAGTTAGGTACTGTTGAGAACCGCATCCATTATATTACGATTGTTTCATAAAAAAATACTGCGGCGCTAATCGCATCGTCACTATCTGATGCATTGTTTATAACACTTTTTATTTCAAGAAGAATAGTATTTTAAATTTACTTCACGACCGTCGGTTCTGCATGTTCTAGAAAAGCAATTTTCGCAGTTGGTGCTAGCTCCGCACTCGTTTTCCTCAAATAATACAACTTCAAAGCAAGGTTCCTAAATTCACCCATATATCTAAAATAAATGAGAATAGGGGCCGTGACATTTTTTGCTTTTGCACACAAGCGACGGCTCTGGTTATTGGCCCTATCTTGCCTTGGCTGTAATGGTAAATTGCTAAATGTATAAAATATAATAGGTGTTTGTTATGGTTCTAATTTAGCCCAAGTGTTCAGACATGATTTCGACACGGAACAGCTCCTCGAAAGAAAGTTGTTGTCTTTTTATGAAACAATTATACTTAATCTAATGGATGCAGTTCTTAACTAACTAATGACTAATGAATTGATGAATATTTTAGGGTGTCCAGTAAATTCGTCTAAAACCAATTTGTCTAAAATCAATTCGTCTATCTAAAATAATAATCGTGTACTTACACATTTTTTTTTACATCAACGGTTTAAAGAAATAAATACCGTGCTGTGGTGTGTGCTGTGCTGTACGCAGTTGTGCGCTGTGTTCATCTGTGATGAA
The DNA here is from genome assembly GCA_963576895.1 of Ceraclea dissimilis. Taxonomy (NCBI): domain Eukaryota; kingdom Metazoa; phylum Arthropoda; class Insecta; order Trichoptera; family Leptoceridae; genus Ceraclea; species Ceraclea dissimilis. The sequence continues at coordinate 20,158,791 of OY756360.1, forward strand.
CTGTGCTGCGATGTGAATACTTCAGTCCTAATACTTTATATACAACCTAGCTATTTTATTAACTTCTTTTGGATGATAAAAATATGACCTACAAAAAGTTGATAGTTTTTAAGTTCAAATGCAGAATTCGCCAGAAAATTTAAATTTCCGCCATGTTCAGTCACGAAATTTTGTTGGTAAACCTCGGATTCGGATTCAGCATCCCAAAATACGTAACAGACTACCCCACAACTTTCGATCGGGAAATCCAACAGCACCATATTACTGATACAAAGAAATATGTATTATGATTCCGTTCAAGGAGTTGTGTAATGAGGTTTTAATTTTTATGTATTATCTTAACTTTCCCTGTCATGAACTCCTTATAATATTATTTCCTCCAAATAAAAGGTGTTGAAAAACATTACTGTAAATTTGCATACTTTTTCACTTTTATTTGTAATATTTTTATTTGTATTTTTTACATTTATTTGTAAATTTACATACTTACTTTTTAATTTTTCACATATACTTATTTGTTTATTTTTTAAGTGAACAAAGTATACACATAAATATAAAAATGAACATACCACAGATTATAAAGCATTGCTCACTAGGGCGAACTTATAGCAGAAATGCGATATCTTCCAGTTAACCCCAACATTTATTTATTTTTCTCCTAACGAGGACAGGTATCCACATTAGTAAAAATATAATACTACTCTATACAAGAGAATAATAAATACATTTTCCATACTAACATAAAACCTTAGCATAAAACATAAATAAAATACGTACCTGTTTGTATTTCATATTCTGTTTGACAAGAAAACTGAAAATAATATGTAATTTTACAATACAGAAGGTAACGCCTGACACCATAACTACCTACATGAAGAGTAAGTAATTTACGAAGCGGGCGAATCATGTGTAGATTGACTTTTCATCGACACTCATGCTAGTATCTTCTTCTTCAGAGCACATCAACAGGAATGTAGAAGCGTCGAGTAAAAGCCAATTTATACACGGTTAGCCCGAAAACCATGTTAAAAATTTAAACTGCAACCTTGAACGGAATCGACTGGAGGTAGAAAAACAAACAGTCGCGCCTATTATTTGTAAAAACTTACCTTGAACAGTAATGAGAGAAACAGGGGACAAAATTACTTTATGGGTTAAGGAAATATTTCAATTCCCCCAAAGACCGTTAAAAATCTTCTCGTAAAGCGTATCTAATGAGCGAGGCATCGAGGTAACCATGCTAGTAATTCAATAATTTAGAATCAGAGAGAATCCAAATTTAATACTAGACTATGAGCTTTTTTCATATGGCGCTATTTTCTATATGAGTTTTTTTCTTATGAGATATTTTCATACTGAGATATTTTCTTATGGGATTTTTTCATGCTGCGTTTTTTTCACCCTGCGTTAATTTCATACTGAGGTAATTTCACTATGCGCTAATTTCATACTGCGTTAATTTCATACTGCGTTATTTTCATATGCGCTTTTTTCATATGCGCTATATTCTTATGAGATTTTTTCATATGCGTTTTTTTCATGTGCGTTATTTTCCGGCCACGCATTAATATACCCAACTACCAAATGTTCGGGTCCACCAAACCCGTCTCGGTCGTGTGTCAAATATCACTGAAGCCTGTTTTAATGGATACTCTTCCAGAAAATTATAGAAATATACATTGAATAATAAAATGTAAGTGGTAGGTAGGTACCTACGTAGTGCGTATCTACAACAATCTACAATGTGACTTACGAGTATTTGGAGGTAGAACTATAATGCTAGTAACAATACAGCGTAATTAATCTGAGCAGTGAGCACTTGATATGACTTACGAGCTATAGTAGGTACTGTAGAATGTAGGTAGTACAGATGTGTATAGTTTACAATCTCCAGCTTTTATACTAGGAACTACCCACTTCTTTTTTTAAGTATGGTGTATTTATTCCCATCACAAAAGCATTTGACAAACCCGATTATCTGAATCAAACCATTGAATCCAATATTTAGGGGTAAGAAATACTCCGAGAACTGTTTCTTGCAGGAGATTGAGTTGATGTAATGAGGACTAAGAAAAGAACTTGTGGGAATAACGAATAAAAAAGGGAAAAGAGATGCTATGATGTGTAGGTCAATCATATTCGCAGACTAAAATGTACACATAATATTATTAACTAAGACGATGATCTTTAGCCACTTTTATAATATTGGCAAGTTTCATTATGACATAGTTGGTATAATTAATAGGCAAATGAAACAATTAAATTTATATTATTAACAGTAAAGCATACCATAAAAGGTACAATAATAACCATCATAAACAATGACAATTTTCCGGAGATGAGGTAGGAACATAATAAATTGTATAATAAAAAAATAATGGATTCTTAAATGCGTGTTTAATTCATTTATCTTCATCTAATGAATTATAAAATAGTATCCTATACCTATAGACTAACATTATTATTATGTTCCTATGTATAGGCTCCTATATAGCTAGTACTTAATGAATCCTACACAAGTCTGATGAATCGTCCTGCCAATGTCTAATGGGACCATTCCTAGTAAAATAGCTTTTTTTTGTACGTGGAAGAGAAATATTTCAAGGTTAAATAAAAAAAAATGAAAGCGATATATTGATAGAAAACAAATAAATTAAATTTGTATATTCTGGCAACACTCGTGCTACTGCCGTATCAATAACAAGTGTTCAATGTTGCCATTAATATTTTATAGTAAAATAATGGCTTTTTTATACATCAATTTTTAGTGGAATGTATTATCATTGTAAATGTATTCGTAAATTAGCATTTTTCTGAATTACATAACGCGACGAACAAACAACAAAACGAGGTATTGAAGATGAATAAGCATGTGCTAAACGAATGATTGGTATAAATGGCCTTTGCACGAAGTTTAAAATGCGTCTTGTGTGATGCCTGGCGTCCCGCAAGGGTCTCATATGGGGCAGACGATAGGAGAACATCGATACTAAGATAGATGGAAGACGGGGAGTCAGCAGAAAGCAAATGTCCTGGCCGCGCAACATCAGCGGAATGAGACAGGAGAAAGATTTGCTCCGAACAGCGCACGACGGAGAGGTTTTAGCACAAGTAATCGTCAATATCAGGGGGACCTGATAGAATACAGAAAGAAGAAGATCGATACTAAATACATTCTCTCGAAACGATTCTATAACAGATACAAGGTTCTGTACTCTACTAAGGTTAAAAAACGCGAGGGACTTCATATTAATGCAGTGTTAAAAAAAACTAAATGTTTAACAGTCTTGACTGAGTCGCCGTTTCAGATATAATTCATTAATCTTGGTTATTGTTCTTGATGTCCTCAATAAAGTTCAATTCTTATAATTATCAGATCGGTATACTGTACACTGTACAATGTACATCAATACACTTACTAGATATAATTAATACCTTTATTTATTACAGCGAGGTGCGGTTGTGTAGCGTATAGACCAGAATACCTGCTATGAATATCATCTAACTAACGTATGTTCACTGTTCAGACTTCAGTTCTGAGTTCAGTACATCAGCACGAACGAGATGACGATGGTATTATGGGATAGTCACTTATTATCTGATTGTATGTTGTTGATCAGGCGCGCCCACACTATGTCATGTGCGTGTATATCTAACACATCCTCGTATTATTATTATGTTATGCATATACATATAAGTTTATGTACAACACACACACACACACACACACACACACACATTATATTTACACTCAATAGGTACACGGGATTAGTTAGTTAGTATAGTACATAATGTAGACAAGTTACTGAGTGACTAACATACACACATACCTACAGATACACGCACTTTACATCCACAATAATGAAAAAAGAAACGGGAGATGTTAGGGATGAGGTTTTATTTAATGACCTACCTTCCAGTTCAGTTATACAATAAAAATACAATCATGATAGTATAAAAATATGAAGGCGTTTATAATCAATAAGTACATAATTAGAGGCACAGATACATAGTTCTTTTTAGATTTCACAGATTTTTAGGTTTGGTCATACGAGCACTGTGGCTTTGAAAGGCAAATATTACTATACGCTATGCAGTATAAGTAAAAGTCTTCAAGTAGGTATATACTGTAGTGTACAGAGTACAGACACATCTTGAAAATGTTTATTATATACAAGAATAATATTATGTAGAGATGTGATATTGTGAAGGCACGTGCGGTTTCAGTTATTATAGCATATCTACATACAACTACATATTACAATATGAACATTGAATATACCTGTAATCCCACATAAATATACAATAAGTCTAGTAGATACATAAGTCAGAGTAGGTTTCTTGCAAAGTAATGTTTTATTCATAATTTCCTCTTCCCAATGATTGGTTGTTTCCGGCACGTTCCGTTTACTACAGTTATTCCTCTTTCAAAATTCTGAACTTCGCATTTCCTAATCGCGAATCTCAGACATCTCTAAATGTATTGGCGGACAATGGAGATAGTTCAGATAGTGTGATTAGCAATTAAAATAAGACGAAATCGGAATTGGGCATCTATCATGAGATTAAATTAATGAAAACATTACAATTTTGCATTCCTTTAGATGTTTTATAGGCAGTATACACGATACAAAAGTGGAAAAAATACGACAATGAACTTTGTAATAACAGTCGGTTCGACGTATTGATGATAAACGTTTCCTCCATCGGATACTCTGTATTTTTTACTTTGCGTCGTAGTTTTATGCGTGGATTTCATTTCCGTTCATCTCGATAAATTTTATACTACTCAAAATTATAACTAATTCCAGTAACCAACTGAGTAATTCGAAGTGGACGTGGAATGTCTCATCATCAATGTATTACAGAATATTAGGTAGTTTGCGTTTTCAGTACTGGTCTGCACTTCACGATACCAGCGCTTAGCTTACTGTGAAAACCGTCTATGGAAGGAATGGTACCTATATTTTCCTAACTTTATGGTGAAAACTGAAACGATGCCTACGTAATATTCATGCCTGGACACTAGAAACGCCGCCATTTTTTTCACAATATTTTTGACGTCTTGTTTGGGCCTTAAACTAAAATAGTTGGGTAGACTGATCAAGAGTGCGTGAGACACCAATAATTTTTTAATACAAACGTAAAAATACCTGCAAATGGTAGTAAAATGATTGCTATCTCTATGAGGACAACAAGACATTCTAATCGTTAGGTTGGCCAACGTGGTAACGCATGCTGGCAATAAAATAATGGCATTCCTCCTCCCAGAGAGCTGTACTCATACATTCGCTTAATAGTGCGTCTATATCTTTTTCATGTCCTTGGATTGGCCAACAGTTGTGACGTCATCAACGTCAAATGTAATCTTGTCGCGGTCTATATGGTAATACTGCTGTCCAGGACAATAAGTCCAGTTTAGCATGGGTCACTATTTTTATATTAGCATGGATCACTATAGTAACACCAATAACATCTTTACGGATGTTATTATCTTCATGACGATATGCAAACTGAGCCCTTTACACTCTGTCTGCATTGATTCTACTTCTCTGGCACATTGTCAGTGTTAATTGTTGAAAATTCCTTTTGATTGTTATAACTATGTAAATTTGACGAGTCCAAGTGCCCGAAATTAGGGCCTAGGGACGATAATGAACAATAAACTATTTCGATCGCCTCGTCTAAAAATTCCTTTCCTCGTTAATTTCATGCTGAACTTATTAAAATTGTTTCAAACGTAATTCCATGAATGGTTGATGCAGTAGGTATATCATAAGGTGTGGATACCATTGCTCAATACAAGGAGTTATGATTTTAACTAGTAGCTACCTATACTGGAATTACCGCAAATAAATTTTCTATTTGGATAAGACAAAACACTCGTATCTCTCAAGATTATTTTTTTAGCACTGTTCTATTCCCTTGCGAATAACACAATGTCAGAAAACTGTGGAAATGAGGTGAGATTTGACAATAAGAGCTACCAACAATGCAATCACTCACCCAACTGCCAAATTACAGTATGTAGTCATTAAATAATAATCGTGGATTGATTCACATCGCTTTGTGGATGTCAAAAATAATGACTGAGAATATTATTATAATGTGGTTCCTCCTTAAATGGTATTGCAACATGATCATCATGTCATTTGAGTGACAACCAAAGTGAACACTGAACAGTGAACATTCAATGACATTGTCCAGGTCAGGACATAATGATGCTCGAAATACATATATATTGAAATAACAATATTTGCATAGAGCTGCATGTTTGCATACTTTACAGCAAATAATAAGAGATAACTATACGAGTATGTATCTAATACGCAATACCAATAAATATATAACAAGTTTCATTTTAAGCATAATCTAATATATGAAATTCCTAACGTACCTACGCGTGTTCGGGTTTTATGAAAAACTTTTCTTATATCTTGTATAGATTTTTCAAAAAACAAAAATGTGGAAAACACCTCTGATTTTTTTTTCGAAACTCACAATGAAAAAAATCTTTTTTGTGTTGATCTTTTTGCATCAAAATCTAGTGAATGGCCACAAAAAAATATTTGAATGAAGCTACATTAACCTTAAAATGTTTAACAAACGCTACTTTGACATTTCATCGTGCGATTGTTCGTGCGATTTTAAACCTGAACGACGCGCGAAATTATCGTGACATCATAGTTGAGTTTAAGGAACCTATATAAAAGTGGGAAGAACTATAGAAAATATTGACCCCCTTCTTTTATCTATGACAAATCTATGGTGGAAGCCATTCTACATTTCGTTTCATCCGTCTTGTCACACTTTTTGTATAGAATTACTGCCAGTGTAGCCAGTGGCCAAGTTATATGAAACAAGGATTAGTTCAAACATATGATTGCGTGTCATATTGGTTGTCAACAATTGCTCGAAACCTGGTGATATTTTAGTGATTTTTGCGATTCATTATGCATAATACGTGTGGAAATTACCGACATTTATAGAGGTTCCTTAGATGGGCTCCTAGCTTTAAGGACCCTGCTGAATAATGTAGATGGTTGACGAATCTCAAATTTTCGAACGAACCCCAGTCCAACTGGGAAGCAGGCTCTAGAACGCCAATATTATCGCCAGTTTACCGGGCTTTTACACACCCTGACCCTAGAATCTAATAAATTATGATACTATCGACATTTATCGAAAATTTTCACAACAGGACACCATGGGACAACAGTATGTAGGTATTAGGCGTAGGTTACTTAGTGATAAGTAGATATTATTTATAAATATAATATTGTACCTACATAGATAATATATTATGATATATATATGTAGGGAGAGATGTGTAGACATTGTATACATACCAGTATATGTATATGGAAGTTGTCAGGTCAAACTGATAACGAGGTCATTAGTTCAGGTATCGTAAGCGGAAATAGCGCTATTTGGAACATGTCGTAATACTTAACTAAACTTATACTTCGCTACGTTTCGTGCAACTTCATATTAAAACTTCTTATACGCAATAGTCAACAGTCAATACTCATATCAAACAAGTACAGTATTTTGCTACAGATAAATAACCTAACATTAGTATTCACTATCTTATAGCTGATGGACTAATACGTTGTAAAACAAGAATCATATTTACATTACATTTAAATCTACTAACAGACGCTAAGGACGCAACGTTTAACTACACATTTGACATTATACTTTATTTATAGGTACATATATGGTTACTATAGAATTATAAAGTTTCATACAAATATTACGTTTTAAAATATTGTAGAAGATTATGGCATATGGGATATGGATATCCTGCGTACCTACCAACACCAACTAGTTGATAATAAATTTTGTAGACTGCACTTTGTTGTGAAAAGAAAGTTTAATTATAAATTTGCATCATTTGCGTCAACTTTCCTCAGGGTGTTCATTAATACTCACTGATTGAATCTAAGGAACATTCTCCTTTTGATTTTTACTTTGTTCTAGCTGAAATAATTTATTTCCTATATAGGCTATATTGATTCTACTACACTGGATATGAAAATACAAATAAACAAGTATTTTTAAAATATTTACCCAGATATCTACATTGATTATGTCTGAAAACGAACTACTCACGTTGTTTGCTACATCTAGAAGTAAGTCAAGGATATCTCATACTCAAAAATGATGTTGTTGTCATGTTGTAGTTATTTATATTATACTAGCAACACTACATCTGGCAACACTAACTAATAATGCCATCATTCATAAAATACGAGTATAATGATTGCCATACCTACTTGTTTTTTTTATAATATCAACAATTTGATTATTAAACGTTATTATATGTTATGTACATAGCTCAGTCAAAATGCAGCCCTAAGTTGGCAAAATTAATAACAGATTGGACTCTCTGCAGTATGATACCTTAGGTTGGGGTGTTTCAGAATATCAGGTCTCCCCCTCCTCCCCCTGACGCGTCACCCCCTTGCCCCCCCGAATAGGTCCCCCTATGTGGTTTTCCTCAATTTATCGAAAAACAGTAAGAGATGGAAGAAAACTGTCAACTACGAAAATAGTCCTTAATAAATTCTCTACAAAATGGTTTTGACATATTTTTTGATAGGACTAGTAATATACCCGCAATAGCCGGTGAAAGTCACGTAATTTTTTGTAAAGAACAAAAAAATATTATACATACTCATATTGTTGAATATTCATAAGTGCTACAAGAAAATGTCCAAAGAATGAATTAATTGTTATAGTTTTAGCTATAAAATGAGCTATTACTTATTTTTACACGACTCATAGTTTTTGAGTTATTACAAAAAATTCCAGAGACAGAAGATTTTCAAATCGAACTATTCATACAATTTGTATTGAAATGCTGTGATATTAAAATTTAGGTTACGTCTGTTTAATATACACTACACACTACACAAATCTGTGAAAGATAAAAACTGTAATGGGGAATGATTAGATCTTTTTAGTATTTTAAGATATAATCCTTTCGACACTTTTGCCAGCCATGTTTCAAAGCCATTATCCCAGTTTTACAGAAGGATTCGTCAAGATCTTTATAGAAGAAACTTTAGTGTATGTCTGTGTAATATACAATACAATCGTACTCCAATACATTTTTTATCTTTCACATACTTGTGAAAAACAGGCGTAACCTAAATTTTAATATCACAGCATTTCAATACAAATTGTATGAAAAGTTCCATTTTAAAGTCTTTTGTCCCTGTAATTTTTTGTAATAACTCAAAAACTATGAGTTGTGCAAAAATAAAAATTAGCTCATTTTATAGCTAAAACTATAGCAATTATTTCATTCTTTAGCCGTTTTCTTGTAGCACTTGTGAATTTTCAACAATACATTTTTGTTCTTAACAAAAAAATACGTGACTTTCACCGGCTATTGCGGGTAAATTACTAGTCCTATCAAAAAATATGTCAAAACCATTTTGTAGAGAATTTATTAAGGACTATTTTCGTAGTTGACAGTTTTCTTCCATCTCTTACTGTTTTTCGATAAATTGAGGAAAATCACATAGGGGGACCTATTCGGGGGGGCAAGGGGGTGACGCGTCAGGGGGAGGAGGGGGAGACCTGATATTCTGAAACACCCCAACCTAAGGTATCATACTGCATAGAGTCCAATCTGTTATTAATTTTGCCGACTTCCCCATACATCGTTTCCTAGGATGACTGAGCTAACATGAGGGAACAACCCAAGCTATGAATTAGCAACACAGTTTATTTGAAGAAGGTTGAGAGGAAAAGACAACGAATAGAGTTTCTAAAAACTTGAATAAGGCGAGTATGGATAGAATTTATCATTATCATTATTAGATCCTGTCCATTAGAATAGGAACTTAACTCCGGAGTGGAAATGTTTGCTAATATAAAATCATCTGATAATTTGAGTATAGGTACGAGTACCTATATGTTATTAATATTAAAACCCAATAATATATGATTTTTAATGGGTGTAAAAAGGTGTTATTTTGACCACTATTAGTTAAGATCAATTGTTGATCGTCAGTGAAACGACAGATAGAAAAATCTGAAAATTAAGTGTCGTCTGTAAATTGGCGTCATGTGGAATTTGTACTGTTGTGTATTGAAACAATTGAATTGCTGTATAAATATCTAGTCAAATGAAATAATAATAATAATTTTGAAATATTTCTATTATCTAAGATTTGTAATTGAGGCAGTATTGTAGGTACCTACTACCTAGTCGCATACAAGTACATAGTCAGTCGATTGTATTAGAGTTGGTATAGTGTAGTGTGTACATAAGATGATAACAGAAGATTACAATACGAGTATATTGCTGAATATAAATAGTAGGTATTCGCTATGCTGTATAGTGTATAACGCAGAGATGCGACTACACTCTAGTATAGTAGGTGTAGGTATACTTAGTATGTGTAATGTAATGTATTGTGATGCGATGTTGGACAGAGGATGAGGAGATTACTGGTCTTCAGGAGGAGGCGAGGAAGGACGGAGGTCTCAGGGGGAAAAGTGGCTCCTGAGTTACGCCCCCCCTCTTGCATTTCACTCACCTCCCCCACCTCTAGAGACCCTGACCGCCGCGTGACGCCAGAGTCGTAACACCTGGCGATGGCTACCTGACTTGACGAGAGGTCCACTCCAACCGATGAACCGTTCACATTACCATCTCATTCATTTACCTCCGATTGGAAAGAGACGACCGTAAACACGGTACTATGACGTGACCCGAAGACTTTCTCGGTCGTATCCGTTTCACTATCGGAGACTGTGCGCCGGCTATTTGGCGCCGTGGGTTTAGTTCGAATTTTGAACGGTCCACGACGTTTTTTTCGAACGCATTTGATATTTGAATGAGATTCGTGATTATAAAACTCGATTCTAATTGAGGCTTATCAAAAATAAGAAACAATGTACCTACCTACTGTACCAATGTAGTTGTACCTACCAAGCAGGTACCTGGTAATACCTAAATTAATATTATATATTGTGAACAAGTTATTGAACGTACGAGTCATTAATTGTTCAGATCTAATGCTCAGTTTGGGTATTGGGATTATTTGTCTCACATCATGAAGTATGAATGTATTGTAGGTATTTAATCTAATATCAGGTAATCCTATAATACGAAGGAAGAAGATTCTTACATTTGTTTCGATGTTAATGGGGCTCGGATCCAGAAGGTCCTTGCGGTGGTGCGTGATGGAGAAACTAGCCTGGCAACTCCTCTTCCATTGGTAATACCTAATATTCCTGTAACAAATAAACAAGGCATATTAATACCTACAATACATCTGGGATTTAACATCATAGTATTCACTATTAATGTACGTCTTTGTTTGTTGCTCTTGAAACTCTGTCCTCCACTGACAAAGCCATACGATACGGAATGGTTTAAATTGAGTGAAATTAATAATGGAAAAGACATAACATCTGATATATTCCACAATTAACAGCGAAATCCCTTATTCCCTTCTTATTCCGAGTAACGTATGTATTTGTTTGTACAACTTATTTTCATCAACTTCTTGTACTTAGTTCTAGCAGTGATAAGGTCAAAATTACACACAAAACACTCAATTAGCAAAGGAATTTTCTTAACAATGTGGACTGAAACCAGTCAAAGCAAAACATTTATAAAAAACGACATCGTGTGTGCACTATGAATAAGTCCTATACATTTAAAAGATTTCGGAATATGACGAGACTGAGATATCACTTATTCTATTTTGTTACGAGTATCTATATCGACTGTCTGCATATTTTATTTTGTTGCACAAACATTCAACAATACTGGCGCGGAATGTAAACACTAAACACCTTATCATCTTTATCAATACTTATTGTGTAGGTCTTCATAATACCTAACTAATAATAAGAAATAAATTCGGTACTTAGTAATAATGTTGTATGAATTATCTTCTCGATACATAATTAGGTACCAATATTGTTTTTATAAACAAAAGGCGAAGTGATAACAGCTATAGTAAACATCATAATAATACTATGTAAAGTAATACTACATAATGATATATTACACAGGAAGAGAAAATATGAATGAAGTTATACCTATATCTATATGTAATATAATAAGTAAATCTAGGTACTATTATATCATAATATACTGTGATAAGAATATAGGTAGAAACAATAATACTCGGAATCTTACCTAGATAGTAAATAAACAATAAAATCATACATCGAATGGATGTATTGCAGCGCTGTCAAGACACTCGTAGCAACACACTATTTCTTAATAGGACCGATTAGAACAACAAAAATAATCTGCAATCATGCTATTAATTGTACATAAGTACATCAAAGCATGCGTGTGAATATACTGCCTGTGTTGTAGTACTCTAAATAGAGACATTCAGAATGGATGTAGTATGTACTTCTTTTGGAACTGGAGACACTAGAGTCAGAGATTAAGATTGTGAGAGGTCAGGTATTGAAGTGCTTCTGAAGTATTGAGAAAACTATGAAAATGTTTGGATCAAATTATAACTTGAATTTCCTATAGGAATTTAAATATAAATAGCTGACTAAATTCAAGTCTCTATACCAATCGGCTAGCCCTGTTCTTAGATAATAGTTACGTTAAACAAATAATTATGTCCATAACAAAATAAATAGATACGTGTATATCGTATTATTTATATTTAATATAATATTTGTGAGAGATATAGTGCTCAGGCTCACTGCTCACATAATTTCAACTCTTGACATCCTATTAATAATAAATAATAATATTATTGATAAGTGATATTATTTAAATATGCTATGTATATTACATATTTACGCATGTATGTACATATGTATAATTTCCTGCAGATAACACTTCAGACATTGAGGCATCGAAAGAGCAAATAATATCCAAAGTGACAGCTCAGAGTTGAGTATCTATTATTATTATTTGTATGAGTACTGAGTAATAATACTTAAAGAAAAAGTTTCCACACTCAGAACTCAGGTCAGTCAGGAATTTGTGCGTAATTTTACCATCGAAGTAAAACATTTAAATCATTTTTTATGACTATACTCTCCATCAAACATATATGTAGAATAAATTAAGGGAAAGAGTGCAACGAGGACCTACTGACACGAAACCTACGTAAAGCTCTGTACTTCTTTAATATTTGTTGATTTATTTTCAATTTAGTTTTTACTTTTTAAACATGGATATTATATACGAAAACGAATAATAGTTTTGATCATTTAGACACCCCGCGCACTAAGCAGCCAGGCTGCGGCAGCCAGTCAAAACATATGACGTTGTATGGGGGCCCGCGCACTAAGCAGCCACGAATTCTTGGCTGCGGCAGCCAATACGACGCGCCTCTTTGCACAGCAGCCAGCTGGCTAGCCAGAGCGTGTATAGGCGATTGTATGTGGCTGCCCTAAGTCTCCGTGTACTAGTTGTAGCAGCCAGACGAACACATCCATATCGCTCTACGGAAGGATCTCGAATAGTCGTCCATTGGCTGCTTAACTGGCTGCGCAAATATTCTGGCTGCCTAGTGCGTGGGGGCTCTAAAAGAAGGAAAGGCACAATTTCGCTTTTCGGTATACCTAAATCATAACTAGAAATAGGAGAAACAGTTGAGAAAATCTATAGAAATCAATAAAATATATGTAATTTTATTTAGCAAACAAAATTAATGACATGTACTCGTAAAACATAGTGTACATATTTCATACATAAATATGTTGTATCGACGTATGATAAATGGTAAAAAAAACTCTTCACGATAACGATATTATTACAAAATTATATTATGTATATTGTAAATAGCGTTGGAATAAAACCGATATTATAATGATGGGTAAACAGAATACAATATTATAATTATAATGAAGAATCTAGGTATACGATAGCAATATCTATACAGTGATTTGATAAAACAATACCGCTGATGCAATGTATGCAATACATATTGATATTTTATTATGTGTTATGTACCTATCACATATTATGCAGGCAGACATATACAATATTTGCATACAAAATAACCTGAGAACTCTCATCATAAGTTGATAGTTCATCGAACAATAATAAAAAAACGTCTTCTAATAGCTATAGTCTATCCAAAATAAAATACATAGCTCTTCAACTGCCCACTTCCAAATGTCACTATGTTTACGTCAGGGAGTAAAATGGTATCTCTGTGTATTCATGGTATAAATATATTTTTTTTATCAACAAATGATACATTGAGAGCTGTTCGTATTTTATCCGCGACTATATAAATATTACAAGCCACGAAACAATTGAGCTCCTAGAGTTGTTCTAGAATAGCTCTAGGACTAAATTGTTACTTGAAAACAGAACTTTGTAGTGTAAATGTCTACGCTTTTTTATATTTTTATTTTTTATATTATTAGTCCACATACTGTAAAGATTCTTGTACCACAAGTCTAAGACAAAAATGTTGAAGTGTGCAATGTGCATACTGCATACTAACCTTATGAATAGGTCTATATTATATTGTCCGTACAATTGTCTCAACTAATAATAATAATAATAATAATTTGGATAATTTATGTCGCGCCGTTTTGTGGGTATTCCCACCTCAAGGGCGCTCTGTGTTTATTATGTAATTTATTTTTTGTAAAAACATAGGACTTTCTACATGCCGTAGTTGAATAACAACGAATTTTATTAATTATAGGAAATCAAAATACATACATACGTACCAAATGAAAAGTGATGAGCAAGCATAAAAAAATCAGAAAATACACATACTTTTAATTACTTATTAGTTAGTTAGCCTTAGGTATGGCGTAGATAAGTAGTGATAATTAATACAATCGAGAAAAACATCTTATTAAGGAGACAATATCTCTGTACTCTGTATTGTGAATGGTTCATATGACCCATATTATATTATAGTGCTCTATTATTCTGGCTTGCAGTGAGTCGACACCTACACTACCTACTGTCTTAAGTGTCAATGTATCTTGTATGATAAATGAAACCAATTAATTCGAGCAATTGTATTAAAAAAGGTCACACCAACAGTTATCTCCAATTAGTGAGAGTGAACTGTATTTATTGAGTTGTAACTTATGTCCTTGTAGAAGTACTCAAGTATGTGCATTGAAATATTATATAGAGCGCTTAAAGTAATGGGCAAATAAGTTCATCACAGTGAACTAACTTACGAATCACCGAAGTGATTGTTTGTCAATGGCGCATCTCTAGGACCAACACAAATGATCTTGTCATGGATATACCTACTTCAAGGCTTTGTTGCAAATAATTTTTGGAACATTTTTTCTTTGTAACAAAATACGCATGGGTTTATAGTTCGGAAAACTACGAGTGCTAAAAAAATATGAATTGGACTGAGAAAACTTAGGTCGAGTTTTATAATTTCTCTCAAAAGACAGAGAAGAGTTGATGACCAACAATAATTGGACGACAAAGTCAATATGTATAAATTCATCTAGACACTATATTAACACATTATACCAATATTAATAAATTTAACGCTCATATTCTGCGTTAGCATCGAAAGTTTTTTATAGGTACAATAAAAAAAAAACATTAAATGAATGTAAGTATTGCGAGTGTATGCAAACCCAGGTGAGTATTTAAATATCAAGTATTTAATGTACTATTATCCACGCGACCACGCATTTATTATATTATTGCAGACTCGTTTCCTCTTCACAGATGCAAGCTTCCTTACACAATGGACCGTTTTATTGCTTAAAATATTTTTATAGCTTATTAATATTGCATCCAAATAATAAATAATATCGAGCTGAACCACAGGAGCATCCCTTTGTTAACCAAGCAGCAAAAACAAAATAAAAAATGGAAACAAGAAGCCTTCGCGTAACACAGTGAGCAGCAAAGCAGCACATCTACATAATACTGATATATCTAATATACATACACTACATACTTTGTATTCATAATAATATATTATCCACATATTGTGTATGTGCTATGGGTAGACAATATACATACATTACGTTTCCCGAAAAGCAATAAAGGTTCGCTGTAGGCCACTATATAATTCTGATGTGAAATAAATTAGGTTCATTCATAACAAACGCCAACACAATCCAACGCATACATTTTAATGCAATACTCAGATAAAATATATTTTTGCACATTGCCTGATCGATAAAAATAACCATACAGTGACACTTCGGGACGGTTTGAAAGCATCGTCCTAATGAACGAAAATATAATTTAAGTCAATGTGAACGTATCGAAAAGTATTTTTTATCAAAGTATTCATTTTGTTACGTATGAGTTATATGTTGACATTTTAAATCTAAAGCATATTTTGTTCAATTCGTTTGTTACGTTGTATACATTGAGTTCAAGTCGAGTGGTGGATTATGTTTTGAGAATATAACACGGCGCGGCGGCGGGTGAAATTGCATAAAGTATTCTTTCATATAAAATTACTGGTATGTGGAATAAAGAAGAGACTAGTTATTGTCAATAACCACTATACACGGTTGATATAGTTTCATAGACATAAGTAGGCTGAAAATAAAATCTATTGATGTATCTACTAAATAAGTGATCATTTCAACCAGACAGAGTTTAGAAAATGTAAGTACATATTTGGTACAACACCAAATTTATTTTACCAACTGTTACAAGATTTAGTCGTAATAGTCGTGTCAAAATAACAGTCTAGTTTGTATATACTCGTAATTCCATACAACACTTTATTAGAATAAGAGAAAAACAGGTGTCGGAAGATCGCAGAAGATGCGGGCAGACGTAACGTAGGTAGCTAGGTAAGTAGATGGACAGTGGGTGAGAAAGGGGGGCAACAGAAAACGATTTGCACGAGGTTTGTTTCCAGGAGAGGAAGACCAAGGCTGATGAAGAACTATATCGATATAAAATAGGGGGTAAAATTGTATTATGTATTTATTTGAATATCACAATTAGTTAGTGCGTACGCTAAATACCAAACCACATCTCAGCGGTTGCAGGCTGTACAAAAATAATATTGCATTTCCTTCTCGCTTCGATCATCAGCATTCAGCGATGGGTGGACTGGAATTGGTAAATGTTCCTTGAAATGTTACGTGAAAAGTGATCGCATTAAACCAGCAAACGATCAGTCACAAGCCTGATGGATGGTCTATCCTTTGCTGTATTTCTGTTGAGATAACTACATACATGTATTATACATTCTGAGTTTTAAATATGCACGCGTAGATGCTGAATAAAAATTAGGTAAAATAATCAAAACAACAAAATATACTCGAATGTTATGTATGTATGTGTGTGTGTGTGTGTGTGAAGACAATAATATGTATTAGATAAATGTAACTCGCTTGCCAAGTAATTTTGGTCTGATCCAATATGCCAGACAAAGTTACTATGAATGGATCTTGTGACGTCATCAGCGGAGACCTCGTGAATTCTGGTGGATAGACAATAATGTTCTATATAATGAGTACCTATATGTAAGTATATTACTTATTACTGTATATATCGGCACATAGATATACAACTACATACAATGATATACATATTTAAATTAAAGATGGGACAAAAATAAACTGGACACTCGTTGAAATAATAAAGAAAGAAATTCTTGAGAATTTATAGTAATGAAAATAGAAATGTACCGAGGAGTGCTTCATAATATTTTTCATTACTTCCAACGCGTTGTAATATCAAAGTCTTCTACTATCACAACATACTCGTAAGCGATTCTAGCTAACTTCTTTTTCTTTCGATACTATTCTACTATCATAGTGTAATTTGAGAGTTAAGAGTATGCATACCGACATTAAAAAAAAAACTGGAGACATTAGATCTCGACAACCTTACCAAATATGCTTTGGAAAAAAATAGGTTAGATGCATTGAACTTTTATAAAAAGAATAACCGTAAATGATTTTTTACATATATCTTGTATAGATTTTTCAAAAAAAAAATTGTGCAAAACACCTCTTGATTTTTTCTCCGAAAGACAGAAACTCGTTTCCCGGAGAATTTTTTTTTGTATTGATAATACGCATTAAAATCTAGGGAATAAACGTAAAAGTTTTTGACTGAAGCGAAAGTAACCCCAAAAATGGAAAAAACGCTATTTATACCATTATATTATGCGATTGTTCGTGCGATTTTGAACCTTAATGCTTGGGTCGGGAGCCTTTTAAAGTTCTCAATATATTATTTTTCAAATTTTCTATTGTTTACTGGGTATGAAGTTTTTTTTAAATGTGTTCATAGTAAAAATATGCAATTAGAGTACCTACGTACACGTGACAAAAATAATCGAATCCGTCCATCCATTTACACCATCGTAGCCTCAGAATAGCTGGCACGAGTTTGCAAGCCATTTGAGTAAAGTGTGAGGTTCAATAAAACATCATTCTAATCATTTAGCGTGTTTACACAACATATTATGCAACTTACAACTTATCAAAAGATGCATAAATGTATTCACTAATCTAATCACACACAACATATCGCTGTCCTCTAAATAAGGACATTCAAAATGGGTGGTCAGAATTAAGTACTTACTATGATATAATAGATTTATTACGTACTGGGCAAAATAATAAAATAAATTAAATACCCAAGAATATTAATAAAAATAATAACATTCAGTCGAAAATGGATTGTCGGTCGTAAAAATGACAAAGTAATTGCAAAGTTACGAATATGGATGTACAACCTTGGACAGTTAATAGGCCTGCTGTTGGCTACTGGCTGCTGATGCTAAAAGTTACATATTTAATCATAATTTATTTATTTTGAGTGTGTAAAATATATGCGTCTGTTTTGATACTTATACAATATACATATTATCTTTAGTAATTGCATCATTACTTTAAAAAGCTGTAATATTATTATGTCTATGAATGGGTGTTAGAGACATTCCTCATAATCCATCTTATTGACTGGAATACAACAGATTACCAAATAATATCGTTAGTAGAAAGTCGGACCAAGACGACAGGCAGACCATTAACCACTCAGGAGTCTACAAAATAGGGATGTAAAGGAGGCAGGGCTTCGCTCAAGGGGTGCGGAGGAGACGAGGATGAAGACTAGGTCAAGTAAATAGGACAAAGTTGAGGCAAAAAATATCTTGTAGTAATACATATCGTGGGTAGCGAATGAAAGTGAATGTAGTTTTTATGATTTTGGGTTGCTGTCGTGATGGAGGAGTTCTAAATTATAATGCATGTTTTTCGTGAAATGAATAGGTATATTTTATTTTAATCTACGCACCGTATAACTACCTCATTATGAGAAATCACGTTCTTACTTCTCAAATGAGCTAAATCATGCGACATCGGAGAAACTATTCAATGTTGAATTGTTTAGAATAGGATTTGTATTTGTTAGAAGTGGGGCACAAATTATAAAGGCATTAGGGGGAAATTACAAAAAAATGTAATAACAACAAATTGTGACCTTAATAACATCTCGTTAAACATAAAAAACATCTCATTGAAAATCTACACAACTAACACACAGTGATATAAAGAAGTATTATAGTATAAGTATAAATAAGCATTACAGTAATTGGTTCAAATATAAAGAATCTCTATGAATCATTATTCCGTACAGGTCTTTGTGGTTACCAACATTGTGTTCTGATATGGATGTTAATTAACAAAATTGCTATCAATATTCTCTACTGGAAGTATAAGAAACACTTTCCTGGTGTCTGAATTGTGATTCGTAAATTCTTATTTCAATATATGTTGTAAAACTGATATCTGATGACCATAGAAAAAACGAATTAATCCAATGACAAAAAGTATCTAGATAGTTGACATTTCTTTTTAGAAAAAGTAACTATACTTAACTTCAGTATTGCGCGAAAGCAAGAAGTGTATGCAAGGATAGGAAGCCTGGCAACCTGTTCCCTCTGCCTACGACGCAAGGGATGCGGCGTGATGGAAGAGAATAGAACAGCTTGTATTGCGCTAACTTAATACTAATTTTATCATAGATTCATTGTTTATGAAAATCTGAGATAAAATAGCATTTGATATATTTTCCTTGGACAAGCTAAAGTTAACATTAATAAGACTGCATAACGAGTGGTATTGACTGTGATCTTTGCAGTACAAAACTATAGCACATATAACACAACAGCGGATTTGATTAAAGGACTTATCAGTATGCGAAGTGCATTCTTTCAATGCCACAAGCTCTGCTGCTCCATGTCCAAACATGGAAGAGAATCTTTGCAATCTGTGCACTGTTTTGGCCACGTATGGTGGATCAATACCATATGAAAAAACTGATTTGAAAATATATCCGATTTGGCTGCAATTAAATGAGATATATTGCATTGAATTATTATATTTTAATCGCGAATACATCAAATCAAAATAATATTCTGACATACGAGTAGACTTAGGCACATGATGGGAAAAATGTGTTAGTTATATTTCAATAGTGCAAATATGCATAATATTATCAGTCTACATAATCTTATGACACTAGAGAGTTTACAAAACGAATTATTTTACCCGCTATCCATACATTATTATTTTAAAGCATGTAGATTTTACCAACAAATAGGATAAAATATGCAAAAAAGTACTAGGTGCCATACGAAATTTACTCGTTCATAAAATTATATCTACTATATCCGTAAATTATTCATTTATACCTACTTCAACTATTAAACAAAACATAGAAATATGTGTAAAAAAATAAACAAAACCATGATGTTTGTTCACTAGGGCGAGCTTACCGCTATGGTGCGATCAGTGCCAGGTAACCCCAAATCATTAATTCATTCGGTGAAAGCGATTTTTAGAATGCAAAGTTCGGCGCAAAGTGTTAGGAGTTATTTAACAAAACTTTGTCGACAACAGTAATGTTATTTGTTTGGCATTTTCGAATAGGAATTTCAACTAATTTTAACGAATGTTAATAACAACGTTTGTAGGAGAATAGTAACACGTAAAATTTATTGTTCGGACGCGTAGTGGCAAGGTCGTCTTGAGTTCTAGCTAGTAATATGGATATGGAATGGTACCAGGTACCTAGAGGCTCTGTATCTTCGCTCATTAGACAACCTCACATTATTATCGCTGTTAAATGAGTGCTAAAAATCACACATTAATATTTAAATGTTATACAGTCTGTGATTTGAAATTATAATGAAACTTCAATTCAACAATATTTTAATGATTATAAAAATATAAAAAAATAATGCCAGATTATTTCAAGCATTAAATAATTTTATTCATTTTAAAATGTGATTAGGTATATAAAAAAAACGAAGACTTGTTCTATGTACATAAGTACATTGTATATCTACACTATCTATATATATTACACATATATGTACAAAATATCCACATAAATATATTATAGTTGTAAAAACTATGTATAATACATACTTACATAATAATTAGTTACTCGCACAAAAAAATATTTATATTTTATTTGTGCCTGTGAATTAGATCACTATAGGTATCACCTATGTATGTTAGTTGGAGAATCAACGAAATGAGAATCTTGTTTAAGTATGTTTATTTTTATTTTATTATTCTTTAAGTGAATATTACTTGATATATATGAAGGTTTCAATTTCACTCCATTTCACAGTGAACCATTTTGGCCGAGATTCGACTTATGCCTTTGCATATGCAACTAGACCCGGCCTGTAATCAAATATGCGGGTGGCTTTTCTGAAAAAGTTTTAAAAGGCCAGTCTCTTACTTACTGACTACACATGGAGAAAAATCCGTTAGCGAGGAGTGTCGCTTGGTTGATTATTTGATCAATTTCGTCGCAGAATGCATGCGGTGGAACCAACATACATCCCGATGGACGAATGACCATTAATCTTTGCACAGGAATATTATGAAGGTTTCAATTTCACTCCATTTCACTGTGAACCATTTTGGCCGAGATTCTACTCATATATATAATACAAGCAAGGTAATACACGTCCAGAATAATAATTAATGCTCACTAGGGCGAGCTTATATGCTACACAACTATCTCTTAGAGCTAACCCAAATGTTGTATCAGTATTTCAAAATATCACATTGTGAATTTATAGTCGAAATCATCAGCACCATGGTACTCGTATATCCCAACAATATAGGGTAACCAGCAAATGCTGTGAGTATAAAATCATACAAAAGAGTGCTGGTTTTAATCTCACTGGGTTTTCGACACTTAGGAAGACGTTGGAGACGAAGACAACACGTTGGAAGATGCACATATTTAATACCCAGTTCAAACCTGCAAACGAAACCTTGTGATCTCTCTATGTTCCATAGAAGACCGTTAATGGTAATTGGAGTAGAAGTGATCATTGTAAAATAAGGCACAGTGAATTCAGTAGATACGAGTATGTAGGTAACATTGGAGACTAAATAAAGAATAAATACATAATGACAGAGATAAGATTGGCTGGCGAGTATACTAGGTGTATTATTACAGCAGTGTGTACTAAGTATTTAATGATAGGTATATCCACTCTATGTAAGAAGTAAGTAGATGGATTCTCAACAGATTGCCTTCATCCGGTCAAACTTGCTGCTTGCTGCCGGTCCAACGGAAGTTGACTTGGCTGAATGGAGGTTTTTTCAATACTATTTCTAAACCACTATTTTTTTTATTCAACATCGTCATGTAACTTGTAAATTAAAAAAATATTTAATAACATTGATTGCAAGCAGGCAGGCAATCGAAGACAGTTTCATCTCAGCACACCTGGGTTTTTACAAACCGCGTTAAAGGTTTTTTCTACATGTTTTATGCGTACCTTGCGGGGTAAACACAATGGACAGCTCGCCAAACTTCCTTTAGAAGTACTTCTTGCTTCCACCACATTCGTAATACACCCTGTACGATTAATTTTACTCCAAACATGTGCGTCCTTGAGCATCTGATCAAGCCGAGTGATTCTTGGACGGCCACGCATCTTTACACCACTTCTTTCATCCAAGTATATTTTCTTTGTTATCCTTCCATCACTCATCCTATCCACATGACCCAACCATCTTAACTTCTTCACTTTCATTCAATTTACAAATTTCGTTAGACTGAATTTGGACATAATAAAGTTCAATGCAAAACACTTCAATTCAACACTTTTATAGGCAGATTTTCCTATTAAAATTTACTGTAGTTTTAAACAGTTTATACTGTTTATAGGCTTCGCGAGTCAAACCTATTGAAAATCAAGTGCATTTCAATAAAATATCCTAACAGATACTGTATATGTGTTTGTGTGTCTAGTGGAGGTTGTACGTACATTATATTTACAAGTAGCGATTTATTGTTGAAATCTACAAATAACATTGTAACATCTACACATTGTAGTTTAGTCTCCTTTTCTAGGTATTATAAAAAGGAATAGTTCCTACATTGTGATGTGATGGAAAGTAATAGAGTAGATGATATTGTGTCTAGTACGGCTCTACCTCAGTGTACTAGTACAGTAGTAGACTCTAACTAGGTAGAGGTAGAGGTATAGGTACAACAAGTGATCGAGTGTCAAAGACCTTGATATATCTACACTACGTCTATATAGGTATACACTTAATATTATTACTAGTATCAGAATAATATAACGCTACCTGTGTAACAGTCAGCATCATTCCTGTCTTAGAATATTATACTCTTATACATACTACAGAAACACACATACATACAGTACAGTAGTATAAGGTAAGTATTAAACACTACATAATCTTATATCATTTTAGATTCTCTACTCTATAGCATGAGACACAATCTGAGGTTGAATTGAATATTTTATTTTAATAGGGACAATTGATACAGATTCTTAAAAAAAATGGTACACAACACGAACGCCGGTCCAACTAAATGTGTCCAGCATCCTTCAGAATCATAACAATGATGTTCTGGGTTTTTAATAATTTATAATCTACTAAACTGCAAACAGTAGATTAAGCTTCTTACCTCGTCTAAATAAACAAATGAATAAATTTATTATAAAAAAATAATTCAATGTGGCGAACGCAGTAATAAAAATGTGACCAAGAAAGGACGACTGCCTGCTTTATTCGCACTTATGGTTCTGGCATAAGTTCGAATAAAGCAGGTAGTCGTCCCTACTGGTCACATTTTTATGACTGCGTTCGCCAGTTATAATTGATTCAACTATAGATACATCATAATAGAGTCGCATTGAGGTTCGCAATGTTATTCGCTGTAGATAGTACCTACCCGCTTCCTCATACCGCACCACATCAGAAAATGCTAGAAAGAGTCAACGTTTCAGTTATTTTTTTATTTCTTTATTTAAACTTAAAGTAAACAACAAACACATATAAATATACAAAATGGACATAGTACAGATTATAAAACGTTGTTCACTAGGGCGAACTTATCGCAGAACTGCGATTTCTTCCAGTTAACCCCAATACCTATAGCGACTATTTTTATTTTACTGTGTCAGTACTGAAATTGGAATCTATTAAATGTTAAACCCACGTTGATGAAGTCTGAATTCTGGACTCGTTTTCATATCATATAACCATTATTCAAAAGTTTTCAAAATCCAAGTAAGTACTGTTAAAAATAGACGTTTCCTAGAAACAATCATAAGAAAATGATATACGATTGTTTTGATGATACTTACACGTATAATTGTAATTGAGCTCTAAGTGAATTAGATTAGATTGGTGTATCGATTGATTGAGGAGCAGAGATCATAAAGTATGAAATTTAAATATCTATTAGCACCATTTGCTATGTGAAGTGGGCGTACTAGTGAATAATATAATGAAGACTTGTCTATATAGTCGTATAGGTCTCAACTTAACTTAAAGTAGTAGTATACTATAGTATAGTGTACTTCTGTATAGTAGTACAGGTAGTCCACGGCGCACAGTAGCCGAGTTCGAGTCAGTTAATAATACATTAATAAAATATAGTAATTACCTTATCTCATATCTATCAAGTATCAAAGTGATACAATTTACGGAGCAGGTATCTCTACAGTCTACAGTCTACCTACATACATACATTACATTACTAGGTATACATGAGCCAATCTGACATTGCAGAGAACAAAAAACAACGTCATACTTAAACTTATGTATTTAAGTATATTATACCTACCTACTATACTATATTTAGCCACGCCGCGATGCGTTGCTTGCGATACCTTGCAAAAATCACAAATTATTGAAACTTTGGGATGCTGTTTAGTATTTATGGACGTCCAGTAAAACTGAACTTAACTCATCGCACAATATTTTCATAATTAGTGAGGGGCGAAAAAAAGTTGTTAAGTTTTTAGTGTGATCAAAAAGTTGTAGATTTTTCTTAGTCAGAGAGTAAAGAAATGATAAAATACAGTCTCACATTTATTAACTTTTTGTACCGACTGTTTTGTACCTTAATGTACCGACTAGTCGGAATAGCCGACTATCCGGCCAAATATGCCGACTGTTTTAGTCAGCGACTAGTCGGCGAAAGATGCCGACTATAGTCGGCACCTAATATAGCTACAGGAAACAAAAGGAATAAATCGCCAGTATCTAGGTACAATAGATACATTTTATATTTTTGAGAATCAAATTCACTACAATATAGGAAATACAATAAAGCTATAAAATTTTACACTAGTCATTAAATAAAATGTTAAGTACAGATGCACCTACCAACTAGTCGGGAAAGCCGACTATCCGGCAAAAATGCCGACTATATA
Organism: Ceraclea dissimilis; assembly: GCA_963576895.1. NCBI lineage: Eukaryota > Metazoa > Arthropoda > Insecta > Trichoptera > Leptoceridae > Ceraclea > Ceraclea dissimilis. The sequence goes on from OY756360.1 coordinate 20,184,464, forward strand.
AGTCGCCTGACTAATCGGACGTTTGAGTGCCGACAAGTCGCCTATTCGGCTAGTCGGTCCATCACTACTTATTATACTTTATCATTATGAGACTTAATAATTTAATTGACATAAAGATAAGCAAGTAAATCACTTCTTAAGATTCTTCATACGTAACTACTTAATAGATTTATTTATATAGGTACATCGGGATGCTCTTTATTTAAGAGAAATTCCTAATCAATGAATAATTAATTTGAGATTAAAATATTTTTGGATTCTTTGCTATCTTAATGACTAGAATAAATTTGATACGATAGTTATTTTTGGCATTACGTTTGAGTAGGTAATTATAAATGCATAGTAGATACCTACACAAGTAGGAAAGTATTGCATACGGAAAATCGAAAACTATGCACTACAGCTAGGAATTCATAATAGTAATTTTGGGCACAATAAGAAATATCAGTATCAGGTCCTTCTTAATAATTATGCAAAACATAACATGTACCTATTATACAATTATGTAAGTAGTATTTAAATCACACTTAACCTAAAACAACCTTACTTGAAATAACTACAGTAATATTTGTAGGTATTCAGTTACAGCTACTATTTTAAATTTTCAGCAGTGTATTGAAACAAGTATTTCAACAAGGTTAAACTCTTGAAAAGTACAATGAGTGACAACTGTGAGCTTAGAGAATAGGCAGTAAGCCTTAAAAAAATAGTAATCAGAAATAGACACAACGCAACTCTGTAATTATTGCGTACTTTGAAAAGTTTAAAACCAAGTAATAGAAGTTATAAAGACGACAATCTAAACAAGCCTACCTGTTTGTTATTCACGTAGAGAAATGTTTATTACATTATAGTCCAGCGTGTAATCTGTCTTGGAGCTTTAGAAATTATGAGGATATGATATGATATTCACAGAAGAAATAAGCGAATAAAACCACAAGTTGATACATTCTAATGAATGAATGATAAACAGTATAATTATACTAATAAATAGTGAGATATTTAATACGATACAATGTAATTTTGATAAATCAAAGTGTATCTCATAAATAGAGTGATGAGTGATTCAATGTGATATGAAGCCGATACGGCGGCAAACACTTTGATCTTATATTACACATGTTATATTATTTCCTTCAAGTTTGTTATACATTTATATCAAACACCAGTCTATACATTTCCCTCATATGTTTGCCGCTATCTTCTATATTATGTATTATTATAATATAATAAGTGTTATATAATATGTACTATACACGATGTGTACTCGTATTGTTATTACTACACAAATGAGATCTATGTCCTGAATACCTATTGTTTTTTTTAGTGAACCATGTTGCCAATAAACGATAAGCGACAAAAATTCAGGTTAACTAGAGGAACTCAAAAGTATGTAACAAAAATACTAACGATCAATTTGTCTGATGTTGAAAAAATAAGTTATAGATACCCATACCATGATTACACATGAATTAAAAACGGTAATATTAAACATACGATTTAAATGGAATGTATGATGTTACAGCAAAACCACAATCATGGATTTGTGAGGTTGCCAGCCAGCAGAAAGCTTTATAGAAACGCCAAAACATTCAACACACAAGAATTAGATAACAACAGTTAAGATGGATTATTGTAAAAACATTATTCATTTCCTAATGTTAACATTGTGGATATAATATACAACCTTCTGCATTTTGAAATGTTTTTTTTGAAGATTAACTTACACAGAAAAAGAGTCCCTTTCAAATGATTTGACACCTTAGTTATAAATTTCAGTAATTAGTTTAAAACATTAATGAACGTCTTCCTGTCAGCTAGATAAGGAATATTATTTTGTTATATGAATGCCACACATTGCACAGAGGTATTATTAATTCATATGATAAGCAAATAGGTAGAATGTATAACGTTTAATGAAGTGATATACTCGTATATACCTACAGTCATTACACAAGAAACTGGGCTATCTGTTATACAGTCATAGTCAAGTCACGGGGGTCATTCATACAATGTTAATATTAAATACCTACGTAGTACATAGTATTTGACTATTAGGTATGCCTATATCTTTGCATGACAATTGCAGTTAAATACAATCATGATTCTATAATAAAAAGTTCAGACAAATAACCGCCACCTATATTTTTAATCCAGGTAACATATAACTATGCGTGTCGTGTATCCTGTGATAAGCACTTGCACACCTCTAACTGGTTAAGTGGTTACTCCAAAGTAGTCCTCAGTGAATTGGTGATTAGAATATTTCTAATTTTATTTCATACAAACTTACAGCGAAGAACCGAAAAGTGAACACCCACATGATGAGTTCGATAGTCGTCCGTGATCCTGATGGATACCTACCTACTTCATCCTTTGCTTTATATATTCTGCTGAGATAACTACCTACTTGTTAATCAACTACACTACGACATGTAGAAAATCCGATGATTTCACAAAAAAGTATGGACTGCAGATTTTACTATGGTAAAACATGATTGGTGCAAAAAATAACTTGGTGCTTGTAATGATTCTCGAGAACCCTCTGTATACGGATTAGGGTTAGCTGGCAGAAATCGCAGCACCGCGATAAGCTCGCCCCAGTGAACAAATGTTTAAGCATCTGTCACTTGACATGTTAACTTAATGCTGCATTTTATTCAATTGAAGTGTAAATAAAGTACGTGGGAGTACATGGTTGGTGTACGTACATTATTCATACCGGAGTTTCATATTTTTTATATCCTTAATGTGTACATTTAATAGAATAAAATTTATTATCATTATTTATACATTACAATGGTGTAATACGATTAATATTAATATTAATAATAGTAGTACGAGTTACATCAAAACTGTGTGGCAAAAACCAATGAATGAATCTATTCATTCGTGTCTGTTGAATAGATCATTCTAATATTAGCTCTGTATAACAACATACAACATGATATGGAATTACCATGAACTATTAAACATTACATGTGAGGCATATTAGCTAGATAGACCCATATTCTTAGTTATCAGTTATCACACCTACAGCATAAAAACGAAGTAAATAAATAAATCATTATTAGCCATACGATTGGGTGTTACTCGTTGTAAAAAGAACCTCCAAAGGTGGAGGTTACTGTCTGGTGATGACATCCTCTGTGACGAAACACAGGACCACATTTCACTATTAATATACCCACTCACAGGAGAAGGCTGCAAACCGTAACTACCTGATTTTAAGGAATGAGGCGATATCTGTCGCCGCATGTCGGAGTAGCAAGGTTGTATTGCTAACAAAATAATATAATTAGGTAAATAACAATAACCATAAGGGACTTTATTGATCAATTTATGAGATCAATAATTAAGATATGGACCAGAGCTCTTTCACCATAGTCATTAACTATGCGAAGAACCGTCAAGACATACCATCTTTTTCCTCTTGTTCCATGTTTATGGTGTGCATTTTTTGAACTTATGAAATTGTAGTTGTAACACCTTAATATTTATATGACAGTAAGTTAGGCTATACATTTTAACAAGATCGCCCACATCTTTCTTATACATACTCGCAATGTGTCAAATGTAGTAGAGTAAGTAGGTACTAGTCATATAACCATCATGAACTACAGGAGATAACTATTCATATTGAAATATGACCAACCATATGTTCATAATGATGCCTTATAAAATATTATTATTACAATAAAATGCTTACTCAATTTTCAATAGATGGTGACAGTGTTATTAAATAACACTTCCAGTTATTAAAAAAAGAATTGATTCACATTCAACTAGGTAATTGAAAGAATTTCAGAACAATATTTTGCCTTCAAGACCCTGTCAAATGTATGTATCCTCGGTTAAAGCCTAAGATTTCGACATGAACATGACTGCTTCTTATTTTCGGGTAAACCGTGTGTTGGTTTATTTTATGAAAATGACACCAGCCAGAGAGTCGAAACGTCGATAAAATAAAACAGTAAACTGTTCACCCGAAAATCACAAGTATTCATCGTGAAAATCTACAATATTTTCTGGCATGAACTTTCCAATATTGTTGCCCGTTAGGTAGACATTTAGAAACACTAACAGATTTATTTTACAAATTCAATAATCTTGAACGATTTATTGTTTTGCATAAATTTATATACTGAAATATATTTATGAAGACGATATTGGTCGAGAGGGGTGGAGGGGGGAAGCAGAAATGACTTAATTATTAACAAATAGGATTTTGTTTTTGTGCACACTAACTACTAAGATACATCATCAAACTCTTTTGGATTTGAGTTTACCATATACCTACCTACCAATATATTAAGATTTACCAAAATTAATTCACTTCATTAAAGATTTTCAATTTAATAATGAATGGATTGACTGTGTTGCCGGTATGCAAATTATGTTTCTCACACGTCAATAAGAAATATGAGTGATAGACGTTTTAAAATATTTATTTTCATTGAAACAGACGTGTCCTAAAAACACGCGGCATATAGTACTAGTACATACAATACGTTTGTATACAATAACATAACTTTTTAAGTTTGTGTTTAAAAACCAATTTTACAACTTTTAAGATCTATCTATTTATCCTCACACGCCGCGCCTGTCCTTCAGGATCTGGTCGACATGGTCAGTCACACTTCCTCACCCATCTTTCACTCATGTACATAATTCATTCTCTTAAACCATCTGCGCTTATATTCACTTTTATTCTAGGTACTACACCCGTATTACGGCCACTTATCTCTTACGATATTTATTTCGATAATGAGTATAAATTTCTCACGCCCCGTACATCACCTTCCGACCCGTTTCGTACTTACTGTATTGGCTTGACGAAAAGCGTGGAAATGTTAGTTTCTATTTTTTTCAAGAATCAAACTTTTGGAGTGAAAATCCAGCAAAAAAGACCAAAGTATTAGATCAACGAAACAGGATTTCTTGCTTAAAACAAATATTTTGAAGAATATTATCCTAAGAGATATATCTAAATGTATAAAAATGGGAGCACAAATTATCCAATATGCCACAATAAAATGAAAAAAAGTTTATCAAGGATTCATCCTGGTATTTTGGATTGCATATTATAATAACATTACAATAAAATACGAAATGAACACTGGAGAATAGAGTTATATACTTAGGTGTATTTATTAAGTAACTATCAAACCTTCTTGCCACACTTTCTCATTGGTTGGGACAACATACGTAGAGGCGTGAATTAAATTATTCCTCCTACACTTTCATACTGAATATTATTAATGTTTAATGTTATGTTCATACTTAGTTTATACTATTAGCGGCACCTACCCGTGAAAATATACGGAGGGCTAGTTAAAAAACATTTCTTACACATTTCTTTTCATTTCAAACATTTCTTAACAATTAGGTACTAGTGCCACACTCCATACGTATATGAAATTCCCCCTCAAAAAAGAAATAAAATGTGGGAAAAAAAATACGGAACTAGAAGTTTCCAACACACTTCTTAGTATTATCAGCCATAAGAGTCTACATAGTACATAATATTATCATTTGATGCAAATTCCTCAGCCTAATAGTACTGGGAAAAGTTCACATATCCAGATATTATGTAAGTATATTAAAGGATTAGGCTCAGAAAATATGAGTTTACTAATATTATCACTACTTAATATCAAACAGTGGAGGAACCCAAATTGTTTTAAAAAAAACGATGCATTTTTAGTTATGGGAAGCACTACACAAAATATAATAAACGATAATTAAAATAATGGCGAGGCATAAATTCTCGGACGAATAATTTTCGACGATAATTGAATACGCTGTGATCGCAATATGTTTTCAATTACATACATATTCGAACTTGCGACAACTGGCAAGGTCCTGCGTTACGTTCTTGCCCGGTTACTATACAATGAGTGCGTATATAATAATAACAATATGTTTACGTTATCTATACTTAACCAAACATAATACATATTATAAGATCTAAAGATATTTGTATTGAAATTATACGAGTATATTGCAGGTACCATGTTATTGTAACGCCATATGGACAACTTTGCAGAGAATATACAAATGTAGCTAGTAGTATAGACTTGTATTCTCTGTAACTAGAGGTGTTCACTCTTCAATGCATCGAATTATACAATTATGCTAATTCAAAGATCTATGCTTTACAGGAAAATAACTAATACAATAACATTTTATAATATAAAAAGGTTCTGGGCTTGTATAGGTACACAAAACCAAATACTTTCCTGCGCATTTCGTAGAAAGCCAATCGTGGATTCGAACCCGGCACCTCCCGTTTGGGAGATCGGCACTCCAACCAACTGCGTTAACCATCTACGTTAAATTTAGAATGAAAAATACAACAAATTCATTATTATAACATTTCAGAGTTCGCAAACCTAATTATTGTATCCACAACCCATAAGTTAGTATGTATTTTAACGTATATATGTAGATGTGACACACATAGTATGGAACGTAGTTGAGTCCCCATATTTTTACATATTATACAGTGGCCCCTCTCTCTGTCCATACCACTGTTTTTATTTATTTACCCTTCAAATACACAATGCTACATGCACACAATAAGATAAATCGTACACAACTGTTCACTGGGGCGATCCAGTTTACCACATTCTTACTTTTCTTTATTGTCGAATGTTATTCATATTCTTACAATTGTAATAATATAAGATTCATATTCCTATGCTTACATTACAAACTATGGAACTATTGTAGTAGGTGTAGTTGTAAATACATAAACATTTACAGTAAGATTAATTCATTTCGCTTTCGCCTCATTGAGTAGTTCGCTGCTAATAAGTGATTAATTGATAAGTTATAAGTTAGTAATGAATATAATTATATATTTATTAATAGTAGTGGAAGTACTGGAAAACATTAATATAGACAGGCTACTAGTTATAATAAAATAATATGTATTTAATTACTGCTTGAAATGAAATGATACTAAATATATTGTAATCATTTATACTAGATAATATATCTTATAGTAATTGGTCCACAGGGCCTACGCACTGATCTCAATTCAGTCGTAGAGCACCTAAATATTCTTAAATAGCGAACCCACGGACTAGATATTAATATTCGGCGGAATTTCAAAGTTATTGGATATTTATTAAATATGTGTATATTTATAATTGGTTTGCTGGAAGAGATAAGCTCGCCCTAGTGGGCATTGCTTATTATTATAAATGTGCGTTAAATGAATAAAATGTTTGTAGGTAGACGAGATAATTAAAATGTTAGTATTATGCCTCTACATTCAGTAGGAAGCACAAAATATGAAATACGTACATATTGGCGATATACGAATGAATCAATGTAAAAGTGTGCAGATAAATTCTCAGATGTGTTCCAGGCAGTTGGAAAACTAAGAACATTTGTTACCGCATGTGATATGATAATTAGCGTTAACCATATTTTGTAATTTAAAGAGCTACAAATGAGTAGCATTTTGCAGGCGAGGAAATCGAATTAATTTATAGATATTCAATTTAAAATTAGCAGTTATTAGAGTTGTTGACGTCATGGATCGTACAGCTAGCCTGAAGTGACAATGGGCAGGACACATCGCATATAGCAAGACAAAAGGATAGTGGGACACCTAGACATAATCAATGGAGATTAAAGAGGTGTCGGAAGGCTACAGAAAGATGGGTAGACGAACGTCGTAACCTCGGTAACGGGAAAACGAGAGAGGCCTATACCCAGCAAGGGAGTGACCGAGGTTGAAAAAGACGTGGAAGCAAAGAGAAAACCCATGAAAGAATGATTATTTGATGATTGGTGCATAACAACACATCTTAATAACAGAAAACAGTAGGTTCAATTCTGTAACTGTTCGAATTAACGTAGGCGTGTTGCTACAATAAAAAAGAACGTATTTTTTTCAGCTAGTACGCCCTTAATATCCGTAAATTACGGTATTGACCCCAGTATATTATGTATCATTGCCATACTAATATAATATGCATAACATATTATTGATATGATACTCCATTAATTGAGGTGGTTAATAGAGTTTCATCTACAGACTCATTCAATAGCAGGGAGTGTTATCTGTACTATATTCTACCTATCTGTACCTACATACATTCACACTATATGTACCTACATAATTATACAACTCATATTCATGCATCTACCAGATACCTACTTATCGAGTGGGAGAGTGTACTACAGAGCCGAATTGCCTTCAAATATAGTGCGTTTATTGATTTGACAGAAACTGAAAACATTTAAAAGGGATCTCAGCAGGAGCAGTCAGCAAAGGAGTATTTCTGATGATTGGAAAACAGGGGACCAAGAAGATTGTCTATATAAGCAGGATGAAAAGATACAACGTACTACGAGTACTATTAACGTTTCTCAACTGATTGTTTAACTTAATATTTGGAAATATACAAACATTTGGCTCAAGTGAGACAATGTTCTGATCTGCTTAAATAGTAGAAAATGAAGATTGTTTGTGTGGGCACAGACTCTAACTAGGTGGACAAATAATGTTCTAGAGTGGCGACCAAAAAAAGCACAAGCAATGATATAAAAGGCAGCACTAGTCGATCTAGGCTCAAGATAGGAACTGTGGAGAACTAATGGGGAAGGCCTATATTCAACAATGGATGCATGCAACAACTGATGATTATAACTAGATAAGTTTACATGATCGAGTCATTAGATCGAGCTTCGCCACACTTGAGAAGAGACGGAAGGACTACATATGTAGGCACTTTTTTAAACTATTGAATGGCATAATAGAAAATCCATCAATTCTTGCTCAGATGGATTTTTTCGTTCCAAACTCATACGGCCGGTCTCGTTCACATATGCTGTTCTATCCTCCACGGAGTAGAACAAACGTCGTGATCAACTCGCCGATTAGCAGAGCGGTACGCTACCTTAACGAACTCGCGTCATCCATTGACATCTTTGGGGTGACTTATGCCACTTTTGTCAGCCATCTCGAGAATCACTTGTACTATTGACAGTGTTTGCGGGGGAATATTCCTACCGGGTTATGCCAATCCGATACACTTAGATTTCAGTTGCCCATCACTAAACTTTGACAGTCTACTCGGCTGTCATCGTGAGTGTTGTGGCGATATGAATTCTATTAATTATTGTATTATGTTGTTTTAATTGTTTTTAAGAACAATTGTTTTTCTTAAGTTTAAAATTGTGTATCATTGTGTTTGTGGTGTTTATCATGTGTTTATGTACGTCTGTTATCAGTTATCACATCGTGTATTAGCATGTAAGTACCACTTTGTAAACATAACCTGTACCTGGACTGGCGCTAAGGCAACAATAGTCGCTGTTAAGCTGGTCCAGGTCTTTTATACTTTATTAAATAAAATAAATAAAATAAATAAATTAGATCAACAAATTTCATGCACACGTATTACGTTCAATCGCAAGCAAGATGTAATAGGAATAGGGATAAGGATCAGTCAATCGGTGATACAAAATATGATTCGAAATAGTATTGGTGACCCAGAGAACTTGAATCCCTTACGATTAGAGCTGCATTGAGATCTAAAGTATGAGGTTATTCTACTTGGGTTATTTGATGCGACTATTTTCAATATTTAAAAATAAAATTAGAATCCAATTCGTGTCTGGAAGGGGTCAATACTAGTAAGATGGCTCGTCGGAGGCGAAGACTTAGTGGACGCTGTTACACCATGGCGGGGGGAGGTGTGGGTGTGGAGGAGGTAAGAGGAACTTCCTGCCGCCCGTTTCCTGTAAGTTCGTCGGCCTGAAGCGCAGCTATTCTCGGCGTACGGTAAACATTTCATAAGTCAGATATAAACGGCGGCTCTCACCGTCACTACGATACAAACATTGTATGTACACTACACACTACACATCATCAGAACACATCATATCGCGGTTAAATTAATGGAATATTCATTAGCATTACTCATTAATATTAACTAACTCACTATTCACCAATATGCTAACCCTGGGCCCACCTCTTAATAACATTTGCCTAGAAGTGAGGGTAAAGAGGTCGCTATTAATGCGCCCGAGCTACCCGGGGATGTGGAGGGCCTTAAGCCCGCGGATTTTTCATCAATACTCATTAATATTATTATGTATCTTGCACATTGCCGAAATTGCACATGAGAATAATGTGTGGAAAAACGTTGAATGAATGTAAAACGAATGTTGTGATGTGACCAGAATAAAAGTTGACAAGTTGGAATCACGAAGTGTGTGTAAGGATGGGAAGATCTGGCGATATGTTCTCTCTGCCTACCCCGCAAGGGATGCGGCGTGAAGTGATAGAATAGAATAGAATATTACGTGCTACAAGAAACTATGACAAAAAAGTTTTCTATTAAAATAGCAAGACGTATATATATGTGAAAAAGAATACTTATTTAGACACCGAAAAATTGCGGCAAAAAAGGCACATTCATTGCAGCAATTTTTTGTTTGAAATTCTCATAGAAATTAGCGGTTTGGTTCGTCCATATGAGAAGTGATTGGTGACCACATCGTATTATCATCTCACGGCCGGGGCCGACACCCGGCAGATGTTGTGAATGGAATGCCCGGACCCAGGGGGCAGAAGTTGGTGATGAAAAAACATCTCGAATACCTTCACCTGACCGCGCCATGTTTTCCTGCTGTCCTCAGGTTAAAAAACATATCGGAATTTGGGATTAATGACCGTGTGGCATCACCAGATAATCTCTAATAAACAGCATGACATATTTATATCCTTATCTTTATATTGTAATGGGCGTAGTGGTACAAATTCATAGGATTAGTTTAGCGCAATTTGAACATTAATAAAAAAACTTTTAATTTTAATTTAAAATATTTTCGACCAACAGTGTACGGCGGAAGTCCATTTTTAAAGGTAAAAATAAAGGCTATGTACATAATATAGTTTAAAAAATCCACGTAATGCCTTTAATTAGTACACGGATCTAGTGCTCGAGGATTCTCATCCTCTTCATCAGGCGTTTGACGAAAAAACTTTATTGTCGTGTTTATTCTCTTCGCTCACCCCAATATTATCCTTTTAGTCGTCCTGTCGTCATTCATTCTCTCAAGATGTCTAAATATAATATACCTACTATGGTTTTCGGTCGCTGGTTACGTCACATATATGAAATATTTTTTTAGAGGATGTAAAATATCACTTCCTAAATATTATGTGTTTTGGAATTTGACAGGAATTTGTTAGGAACTCAGTGCTAATCTCTGGTCGATGTTGGTTCACTATACAAGTATTTTATTCTTTGTACTTTTATTTGTAATTAAGTCTAGATAATTAAAAGAAAAACATGTGAAGTAACTAATGAATGATTATTGAAAAATTTGGGATTACTAAATGAGCTAGTAACGCATGTCTGAAATGTACTTTTAAAATGTACTAGAAAAATCAAGAAAAAAATTACGATTACCAAACTTTTTGAATTTTTCGAAAATATGGAATAGTTCCGGAGATATTAGCCGTCAAAGTTTGGGTTGCTGAAAAACGCTCGGTTTTATCAAATTCACCTCGTGACGTCACTACTCGCTATGGATCTCAGCCTCTATATGGGGTAGTATGCGGTCCATATTTTAACATTAAATATAGTTATAATTGATTGTAATTAGAAGGATGTTAGGCCTTATTCTGATTAGGAGTGAAATTGTTTTGTATTCTGCGTTTTTTTTTATTGTTTAATGATAATAAAGGAATACTTTTTAAGATAACAATCTCCCAAAAGCAGATGATAATATACGAGTAAGTGGGAACTGATTTTGTTATGAATTTCAGTTTCATGAAATTCATAGTGTGAAATTCGCAAAGTGATTATAGTATTTGTATAGTACGTATTAGGTACCTAATCTAGAAATATGTTTTCTAACTTTCGCTGTTTAACGACGCTTCTCAAACTTCATAACCTATCGGGTGACCGGAAATTTCTCTCTGAAATCATGATCTGAACTTTGTTGTTTGTAAAAATTTTTTGTTAATAACTCAGAGAAAACATATTTTAATACATACTAAAGAAGGTTGCGATTGGTTTATTTATGCTAGAATTAGTTCACTATTTTGATTTTTTTTTTAAAATACTTTAGTACCATTACAAATTTTTAGTATACTTAATAAATTACGAGTGTAGTTGCTATAGTTAATATGCCGCTGTTCAAGTCAGTTTGTTGCAAGACCGTATATAGGGGGGAACCGACCCCCCCCCCCCCCCGAAATTTAAAACAAATATATAAAAAACGTTATTTTAAAACTTTTAGAAAGACACCCAGGTTCATCACTTCACCCATTTTTTTTTTAAAACATTCTAATCTCTCTCATCTAAAAATCACATCTCTACCACACATTTTTTCATCACATCGTAAATTTTCTAGAATTAGTATGAAAATATTACTTTTTAAAATATTTTTTTACAAAAAAATTCAACTGCGGCGCTGTTACGCATTTTTTATCTTGCATCAATTTTTGTTGCCCCCCCCTAGTCCCGAGGCTAGCGACGCCCGTGTACCTATATCTTTTTAATATAAAACGAAAGTCAAAACTAATATTAAAAATAGGTAGTTATAGTAAAAGTTTGAGAACTACCGTTTTTTGTCAGTGACAAATTACCTAAATGTTTTTTTTTAATGTTGATGCCGATGAGTAAAATATAATACCTACATTTTAAATGAATAACCCCCGTTTTCACCAACTTTTACCTAAGAAGGAGACCCCTAAGAAATTTCCATACAAAAACAGAGATAATATTCTATTTTTTGACACGCAGGCCTACCAACCACACCCTAATTCCATACAAAATGCAACACGCAACTCACCTAGCCTGTGCAGAGATATTTGGGCACCTAACGTAGGTGAGTTGCGTGTTGCATTTTGTATGGAATTAGGGTGTGGTTGGTAGGCCTGCGTGTCAAAAAATAGAATATTATCTTTGTTTTTGTATGGAAATTTCTTATGGGTCTCCTTCTTAGGTAAAAGTTGGTGAAAACGGGGGTTAGTATTACGGTGGGCACCGCATATTCTTCCTTACACACTAGGATATCAATCATTTTGGGGGGAGAGAGACACGTAATACAATGCTGTTGTAAACGTTGCTGTTGTTGCTAAAATATAAACAATGCAACAAAAACAAAAAAAAACTGACAATGTCTTACGATATAACAATAGGTTCTACCTAGAATCAAGCATAATATCTTCTTTCATTGCAAGAGATGGTCATAAAGTCATTACATAATAAAATAACAATGAGAAGAAATGATTCAAGGATAAAAATCTCCCAAAAACAATACCTACTTACCACATTTTTACTATCTTTGATTTGATTATTATTAGGTATTTTATGTGTGTTTTTTACTAAGCACATTTTTCTTATTTTACCTATCGAAAATCGTGACGATAACGTATGTCCAAGCCATCTCGTGGACAAAATACTTCATAATACTGTACCAGCTCGTAGTATGGAGTACGGTACGTCAAGAGCTATGACGTCATGAGCTAAATAGATAGAATCCGACCGTTTTTAAAACAGCCAACTTTGAACCCCTGTTACTCTGTTATTTTACAATATATGGAAAAAATTCTTTCAGTTTTGTAAATGTGATTTTTAGGAGATTTTTTTTTAATAATAAAAAAAAGTTGCGTTACTAGCTCATTATCAACCCGCATTTGAAGCATCATATGGTCATTAGGTACAAGGTTTGGAATTTCAAGAATCGGAAACAAACACAAATATTTTTAAAATAATATGTCCCCTTTTATAGTCCGAGAGCCCGCTGCTTAATTTATGACGTATCTGTTTTTTGATCGAAATGTGGTATAAACGGTAGCTTACCAATAGGGTATTACATCGCACTAGGGTTGCCTATCAAAATCTTGCCGCAACCCCCTCTGCCCCCCCCGAAAAGGTCCCTCTTCGCGGTTTTTCGCATTTTATAGGAAAATGGTAAGAGATAGGAGAAAGGAGTCAATGACAAAAATAATCCTTGCTAAATTCTCTACAAAAAACTTTAAGTAAATTTTTTCATAGGACTAGTAGTTTACCCGTAATGGCCGGTCAAAAAACAGGATATTTTTTGAAAAAATAAAAAAAAAAGTTTGAGTTTTTTTCTTTCACATTCTTCCACCCATTATTACTAACATTTTATGGAAAAAAAAATTTGGCCTGCGGCGCTATATCACTGGTTATTTTATGAAAAACTAAATTTTAAGAATTTTCGTCACTGAGTTTTATTGTAATAACTCCGAAATTATTAGATGTATGAACATAAGTTATAGCTCGTTTTGTAGCTAAGACTATGGTAATTAATTCGTTCTCTGACTATTTTCCTGTAGCTCTTATCGATTTTCAACCAATTTAGTTTAAATACATTTTTTTTGTATTATAAATGAATTTCGGTTTTGGACCGGCCATTGCGGGTAAACTGCTAGTTCTACGAAAAAAATGACTTAACATTTTTTGTAGAGAATTTAGCAAGGATTATTTTTGTCATTGACTACTTTCTCCTATCTCTTACCATATTCCTATAAAATGCGAAAAACCGCGAAGAGGGACCTTTTCGGGGGGGGCAGAGGGGTTTGCGGCAAGATTTTGATAGGCAACCCTAGTGCGATGTAATACCCTATTGGTAAGCTACCGTTTATACCACATTTCGATCAAAAAACAGATACGTCATAAATTAAGCAGCGGGCTCTTGGACTATTATAGAGCCTTCTTAGAAATAGTAACATACACGTTATCTTAATTTATATTTAAGTTATGTGCATTTGGACAACAAGGTAGGTATACAAAAAAAAAATAGATTTGGTGGCATTTAATAGTTTCTATACCGAACCATTCTAAAACTTATAAACAGTTGAAACACCATTAATTCACTGTAAGTACTCGTAGCTACTTGATATTTCTTGAATGTATTCATTTATGAACACATTATACAAGTATACATAATATTTTTTCATTGGATATTAGAAAACGACTGCATTCTTTACTTAATACTTGCATTAATACTTACGGGACCACATACCTTATTATGAATGATCAAAGAGAAATTACTGAAATATTTATGGAAACGACTCGGTAATCTAGAAACACATGGAGATTGAGATAACTCATTGATGTTCTCTGACATAACATTATTACCTACTTAATTAATACCTAACTATTCGTGTTCACACGTACGTAGGAATTAGGGTCGAAAATTATCAAGATAAGTAATCATATTCGTTTATTGATAATTTTCCGATGTTTATCAGATATTGTACTCAAAAGTAATAGTAGGTAATTGTCATCCCTCTTGTTTCAAAATTTCTAATATACAATGCCTAGATCAACCTGTCGTTTAAAAATTAAAACGCATAAACTAAAAAGGATTTTCCTATCGCAATATTACTTATTTAATTTTTATCTATTATTGTTAATCACCAACATGACGCGGATGCAATAATATGGGGACTTTTTTTCCACACTTGGCGATGTCCAGGAAAGTATTTGGGTTTGTGTATGATATATCCTAAAGAAGAAAAAATATATCTCTCCCAGGCGCTAGAGTTTTTTATGATGATAATTATCAATGTCAATTGAAAATAATTATCGTTATCGCATCGTGAGAGATAATTATCATAGTATTAATATAGCAACCCTGACACGAGCAGGTAGACTAGATTGATCCACATCTGACATCACAGACACATCAATTCATAGGAGCTTAAACTAAGGTGACACAATCGCGATTATTTTTAAAGTATTCCCAATCTTTAGATAACATCGTAAAACAACATTAAGTACACCTGAACTACAGAGTTCATCCTACGCATCAGAAGAAGACTTGGTGTTGTGCCAATATGATCAGAAATGATCACATGTCTATACGGTGGAGTGGCCCACACCTACATACATTATGACATGTGCAAACTAAGCAAATGAATTCATTACATTCAGGTCTAGTTTAAAAACAATAAGTGGGTAACAGTTAGGGTTAACTGGCAGAGAACTAGCGGAACGAACCTTATACACTCTGTTGGCATTGATACGATTATATTCTGATGAACTGAGTGTACTGCAAGTAGCAATATTTTTCATTCCAAGTCCAAGCGCCTGAAATTAGGGCCAAAGACAAGGGTGGCCAACCTTTTCAGCAGCCGGGCCAGATTCTGAAAATGAAATTGCCTACCGGGCCGCACAACCAATTTTACAAAACAAAAAATATATATACCTTATAGGTTTGTTTCTTGGAGAGGGGGGGGGGCAACAGAAATTAAAATTTGTTATAGCCTAAAAATGTGAAATAGCGCCGCAGGCGAAATTTTTAAGGCAAAAATGGGTAAAGTGATGAATCTGATTGTCTTTTTACAACAGGCAATACATACGGTTATATCGTAAGATACTCACGACCGTAAGTAAATGCCATGGCTGACATTAGTCAATAAAATAAAACAAAAATGAGAATCGAACATATTTATGTGATTAGACTTTTTATATAATAAAAATAATTAACAAAATACTTAATATAAAAACAATAAATAAGTGTGAAGTTCAATTTTGTGTGGCAGAACTACATAAGAGCATATCGATATTGAGTGAGGTTGTTCCTACACGCAAACAGTTTTCATCAGTCATTCGTCTTTTAACTAAGGATTTGATATAATATTATTATTTTCCGAATCCTCCGCGGGCCGCATTTACACCCTCGGCGGGCCGCATTCGGCCCGCGGGCCGCGGGTTGGCCACCCTAGGCCAAAGATAAACAACAAACTGCTACAAGCTCGCAGTAGTGAACAAATGTTTTAATATCTATTGCATAATTGTGATTGGGGCTAAAAAAGGTAAATATAATGGAATTATGAACTTGAACGACAAATTGCACGAAAGTGACGGAAGCAAAGAGTGTGTGGAAAGAGAGCGTGTTCTGACGTTCTGCCTACTTTCCTACCCCGCAAGGGACGATCTAGACAGTAAATCATGCAATTCGTATTACCTATTTAATAAGTTCATAATAATATTAGAGAGTAAAATTTCGAAATCATGGACTTCAAAAGAATTACTGATTTACAACCGAAGAGAGATGTTTCAGTATATTGGTTGATACGAACTACATAGACAACTTTTTTGTCAAATGCACTAAATACAATATAAAACATAATATACCTATATATGATAAAGTAAGCATGCATGCATATATATCTACATACAGTATTGTATGAATGTGTTCTTCTAACCAAATGTTTTATTGGAGTTTACGACTGAGCCCAGTTCAAACATCTGTTACCTTATTGCCTCCCATATGTGTTTATTATAATATAGGTACCATTATAATATGAAGCTAAATAATCTACCAAGCCTGATAGACGGTGGTGAATTTAAAACCATTGGCGTTTGAATTTTAAAATACAAACAGTGAATTTAGTCTTGAAAACTTTATTTAAGTTACAGGGCCTACGCTACAATAATTATGTTACTAGATGAAGCACAATTTTTCTAAGTAAACTGTGAACTGCCTACTTTTTAGCAGGCCCAGACCCAACACTAATACCGTGAGCGGTCAAAAACCCATACGAATATTGCTCAACATGAATAAATCCCAAAAAAGACAAAAACCCTTGAGAAATATGCTCAAGGGATAAAAGCTCAAAGCTAATTGGTTTTTGAAAATAAAATTAATTGTATCTATTAGTTAACGATTTTTTCAGTGTGTAAGAAACTAACTGGCCAACATCACTACATTCAGGAGCAAACTAAAGATGTCGCTCTTCAAGCCAGTTTACCGCGCACTTGAATTTTTTTAAGGCGCCTTTTAAAATCATCGGACATAATAATAATACATAGATTCGAAAATAAATAAATAAGCAGATCTAAAATGGGACGGACAGTAAAATAGGCAACATTTTATAAATAATTCATCTACTGGAATCTAACTAAAAAGTTTGGACTTTTGTCTGATGAGGATATTTCAAAAGGGTTTTTGTCTTTTTTGGGATTTATTCATGTTGAGCAATATCCTTTACGTAGGTAAAAATAAATTACAGATGACTCGTATATTATCGAGATTCACTCAATGAATAACATTAGGTACACAAATATGTAGGCAGGTATTTAATTCCACGATGCAACATTCGAGAGATAGACCTAAAGGTGCAGTGCAACATAACATTAGGTATTTATTATAGGATAGGAACATTCTATTTACATAGTTAATATGTTATGACGTGTAACCCTTTTCCCCCACCCATACTATGAATGCTTTGGTTATTTCAGTTTTGATGTCACATCCATTTTGGTTCCTCAACGATACAGCATGTTTTACAATAAAAGATACATAGGATGTTGACGAAGGTTTAATATCCTAGTGTTTGGTTAGATGTCAATGTTGGTTAGAATAGAATAAATCGCCGCTGTCTGTTGAAAATACCTACATGAAAGGAGACGTTAGATATCTTGATAAATAAACCCACTACATATATCGTTTACAAAATATATTTTTATTATGTATGTTTAACGCTTCTCACTCTCGTTCGACGGGATTGACATTGGACATTCCGGTCCTGTGGAAAATGCACATTCTTGCATCAAACATTTAAGGAAAAGCCTAGAACTACTCATTTTGTACATAAAACTTTTCGGGTGCAAATCTTCAAAATTTTCTACTAAAGTTTGTATTAATTAAGAAAAATAACAAGGAAACAAAATAAAATCTTAACGTTACATTTCCATCAACTACAAATTCCGTTCTTATTTCAAAATACTTACATAAATACAAAATACAATAGAGACTTGCCGGAATCCCTCTATGAATATTTATTTGTCGTCCTTTTGGTTTGATCGGGTGACTGGGACACTCTGTATGTATGTGTATGTGTGTATATGTAGGCAGACAGATTGTATCCAGTTAGACACATGTGTATAGAATATTCCTGAAATGCATCACTGACCAAATGCCACAGACTTCATATCTGTCTGTCGAGAATACAACTTCATGTTATGTATGTATGTATGTAGGCAGACAAACATCACAAAATTCATAACAAAATAAACATAATTTCATTTGTCAGAAACATTGGATTTTCACCGGAGTTACAACAAAGTATTTGGATTCTTAGTAAGTATACAAAAATGTACTATTTTTTCTATTGTAAATGATAAAAGTGATCGATTAAACCGATAGCTTCATATCTACAGATAATGTGGTTTCAAAATTGAATACAGACAACTATATCACAATCAGATAAGATAATGTATTGCATTGTGTCTATCTGGGTACATATTTGAACAATGAAAATGGAAAAGTAAAATGAGAATGCACGCAGTGAGTCACTCACCAGATTGGAGTGATAGATTACCGAGTGGAAACATAATTACAGTGAAAGAACGAGAGTAGACTAGTTTCCAGGTATTCTTGTTGGAATGATGTTTCCCCAAATAGAATTAACTGACTGAGCCGCAGTAAACATGTTAAGTATACACCGAGACATAATAATGTTATATGAATACTCGTAGTATTAGGAATATATTCATACTGGATGACTTGTTCAGTGTTCAGACAGTGCGGCCTTGTTGAACATTAAAAGTTTTGGAATTTAAAATATTATAGTATCCTAGTTTAGTACCTATCTATCATATTTGTTACTCCTCAAGTTTGGGATAACATTATAAAGATGATACGTATATTTAGGTATCGACATTATATATTTATTTGGTTTCACCGCACTCTACGCAAAAGTACACTTTTTGCACTATTACTGTTACTTATAAATATTAGTGAGCCTATGAGACAAAATGCCGATATACAACTTTTTACACACAGATCAGCATTGGTCTTGAATCATATTTTCCGTCGTTATTTCCTCTACTTAGTGATTGTTAAACTATTGTTATGTTATGCAACACCTAATGACCATTCCAAGGATCCGGCTTGACCTAGGGATGATAAAACACAATAAATAATAGTAAATTAATCAACGGATGATATTTCGCGTAACTATAAGGCACTTTAAATTTCATAAGAGAACACAGGAAGAAATTCTAGTATCTACTTACTCAAGATGGGAGAGAAATTCTACGATTCCCTAAAACATAATCATAAATAATAATCTTATAGGCTTTCGCAGCGTGATGAATCCATTTCTATGTTATTCGTTCTTCGGGTCTCCTAACTGTGTGTAGAGTGGTTGAATAACCGAGCTTTCGGCAGCGATACTACTCCCATCAGGGTGAAGATGGCAAAAGTATCGCTGCCGAAAGCTCGGTTATTCAACCACTCTATACGCAGTAAGGAAACTCGAAGAACGAACAACATAGAAATGTACACATAAATACTTTTTCAACTAATAAATCCCCAGAAAAGGATAGGAAAACTATGTTTTTACTAGGACCCAACATATAAACTATACACCCAACATATAAAACAATTATACCTATCTGAGCCTCATAATATGAATAAATATATAATAATATTCTACTATGTATTCAATAAAACGAGTGATGTTATACGATACACAGGAGTTCGACTTAATGAATGAAAAGTCTGAGTTTCATGAAACACATTAATGTTTATTTACACAACTATAAAATTTCATGTTCTCTGTGGTTATTCATAATTTTTTAATTGGATATTGAATTGTATTCTTAGCCATGACGGTGTTTACGCAAACGGTTTATCAACAACTGAAAACATTTCTTAGAAATATGTAATTGTACAATTTTCAGAATACTTTATAATTAGACACTACTTCCTGACCAATACTAGAGAGGTCGTGGTAGATTGTTGAAGTTGTGTCTGCTAGTACACTTAACCAATTTACTGCCTGCCTGCTTACTCAATAATAATTAATCAAACTGTTTATTTTTCTCATATTAAGACTTAAAGAGTGCAAGAGCCAAAGGACGACTGCGACTATACAGAAAAAAAAATAAACAAAGCAATTTCTTAGAATGCTTCCATACACGATACATCTCGTAGTAAGGTTGTGGAAATGTCGACTTACTCTATAAACAGGGATATGTGTAAGTGTGATTTGGTTCATTTTGATAAAGGGGTGCCATAGAATTGTTAGGTACATTATTGGTGTGCTTGCCGTTTAGACAAAACCTGTTGTTGCTATTTAATAATATTATCATAAACTTGTTCGTCATTATTTGACGAGAGGTCGGAGAATCAAGAACAGCTACATAATAATTATTAGTCGATGAGTTACTTATCACTTATCAGAGAGACATGAGAACACATGAATATAGGAGCAAGTGAAGTCTGCTATGAAATGAAAGAGATAGTGATGGTGACTGGGTGAGGCAGAAAGACGAATTTATTGCGAATATTGCAAATTTTATATTGTTTACACGGTATCATTAAATTAGCAGATATTTTATAATATTTACCATAGGTAAACGTATAAAATATAATATGTTTCTGCCTACATAAAAAGCAACGCATTAAACTAGTATCAGAGAATAGGTTTGTTTATGAAATCCGCGATATTATAAAACATATTGGGAAGATTGTCGGCGCCAAAATACTTGTATTATACCATACTATACCTAACTACACTATCATCTATACTACATCTTACATTAGGTACATTCACTATTATGTTGTTTAGCGGGTGGTTTATGTAATTTCATATGTATTTAATAATAATATTATTACATCAAAGTGATTCCAATGAATTCCAGCGATTCCCTCTGCGTGAAATTACACAAATAGGTATAAGTATGTTTTTTTTATACGAAGGTAAAAAACAATGCTAAATGATTAAACGGTCACCGAAAGCAAATATGTGTGCAAAATTTCAAGGTCCTGGGAAATTAGGGAGACATTAAAATTTGAAAGGGAAATATAGACGCAGACGACGGGAAACGACGCGACAGGTGAAATTAATAAAATCGTATAAAAATAATTCGTTATGCATGGTGAAAAATTTACTGTTGTCGAACAAGGTGTTCATATATTCTTGGTCGGTCCAAAATTTAAACATCTAATTATCTAAAACTGACAGACGTCGCCATATTTAGTACGAATTTGGTACTAAATGTGGTAAAAAATGTGGTAAAGAGAATACCCAATTTTTGAGGGATCTGGGTCTCTATGCATACGCAGAAATCTAAATTATTTATTGTATAATATATTGGTATATCACAGTAAATTGTAAACTTGTGTCGTGAAGTGTACAACGCTTGGAATTTGCAGAATATCACATTTTTGTAGTGATTTTGTTGCATAATATTTACATAAAAAGTTGATAAATATCTATAGATACCTGCATAACAATATTTCTCCAAAACCAGTTGAGATCGTTTGAATACAACATTGTAGCAATAATTAAGAATTGATAAAAATATTCTAGCTACACATTGCACGAACGTATTATTTAGGTATTAGATGTAAAACTAGATTAGAAAATGTGGAAGAGTACCTAATTTGATTTTGAATGTTATTTGTAAATTGTGATAGAAAAAATTCACGGTAATTAGTTGACCTACCTGTCGTGTAGAATACTATACCATTTATATAATCAATCAGTTTAATAGAAATTTATTGTAAATTTACAAACAATATTGCGACATCACAGACGTAAGTGTTAAATTTCTGTCGTTGTCCGGGTAAATTAATAAATGGACATACAAACACGATATTTATTTATTTATTTATCTATGGTACAAATACAGTCACAACAGTACAATTAAACAGGAATATGTATTGACAAACCTGACCAATTACATTTGTACACAAATAACAACACACAAACACAGTAACACAATATCAGAATTTATATCGTTCATTTTTAAACCCTGAATTGTAACTGGAATGAACAAGCTTAAATGTTTTGGACATGTTGAAATACCTAATTTATGAAAAAAAAAACGGAATAGACTATCGCCATCTAATAGTAATGATGCATATGTATGTACACGCTTGGCTCAGTTGCTTAGATCGACGGTCTCCCAAGCGGGAGTTGCCGGGTTCAAACTCAAAGTGTGCAGAAAAGTATTTGGGTTTGTGTGTGTAAGCCCATATCCTTAAAAAAAACACCATAATACCTAATTAAGTAAGGTTGCACAGGTATGGGGTCCAGAAAACAGTTTTACATGGGAGAACTCTCAGACTACATATACCTATTTATAGTTACTTATTTACCTATTTTGTTAGCTGTAGCACTTATTTGTAGAGTGATGTTAAGGAATCAGTCATTGACCTCCAAACTTATTGTAAAGTAATTAAATTAATCGTATTTTGTTACAAAAAAATACAATTATTATCTATTAGTAATAATTATATTGTAAGTCTTTAGTACCTACCCGTACAAGTATATTAATTGTATCAGGTAATGATAACAATATGTATTTGTTTCGTTTACGTATGAACAGAAAAATATCGAAAAACAATTCAAGTAAAATAAAATAGTAGACAAATTCTATAATTAATTTAAAAATAGTCTCTTTTATTTATTTATTATTTTTCATATATACTTATAATACGATTTGATAAATTAGTCCACAGTTATAATAATAAGTATTGCTCACTAGGGCGAATCGCTGTACGATCTCTTAACCTGCTAAATCTAACGTTTTTACCATTTTCTTCCACTTCAGATGAATGAGTGTCAAGTATAAGATTACAATCAGCTAAAGAGCGGTTTTACCTTTATGCAATCCCAAAAACACAATCACAAAAGCCTAGAATATTTTTACATCGATGACATTCGAACCCAGGTAAGAGACTGCACAGCTGAGCCGACTACGTTTTCGTTGGAAAATAAATGTTAAAATTTTACGGTATGCAATGTGAAGCCAGAAGAATATGTAAGAATATGTAACCTTATTTGTCTGATTTATTTATATTTACATTCAAAGTCAACAATTAAAAATGTTACAATAATTTAAGCACAACCAGACAATGCATACAAAACTGTTCACTAGGTCAAAATTATCTCCCATCCTTCAGTTAACCCATGCGATTTATCCATAGAGATTCAGACGATATGTGGTCGAAGAGGGGCTTAACCTGGAAACCCAGCACGACTACCAGGAGTGTAGGAAGACCACTACTACGATGGAGAGACGACCTAATAAAATACGTGGGTGCTAACTGGGTCCAGAGAGCCCAGGATAGAGCGGCGTGGAAGCAGATGGAGGAGGCCAGGAGTGGACGGGAATAGGCTGACGAAGAAGAAGATTTATCCATGAGAAGTGTGATGTGGTTCCCATCTTTGATTATTTATTGGATATAGATTGAAGATTATCACAATGATCTTTGGTCTCAGTGACAAGAGACTTTTGGTCTATTATTCTTCCCTTTTCAAGTAACAAGTAATTATTTGTTGGGTATTGGTGCGGCATGCGGCATGGAAGCTGTATAGAAGCATTACTTACTAATGTAGCAGTGGTATTAGTAACCAGGTAGTACACCCACAATGCAACAGTTGCCAGGTACGATTTCATTCACTAGTTGTGTACTAAGTGTAGGTATATTACAATCAATTACATTTATATGCAGACTGCCTACATTG
Source organism: Ceraclea dissimilis (assembly GCA_963576895.1). Lineage (NCBI taxonomy): Eukaryota > Metazoa > Arthropoda > Insecta > Trichoptera > Leptoceridae > Ceraclea > Ceraclea dissimilis. The sequence continues at coordinate 20,208,969 of OY756360.1, forward strand.
CTTACAGATTCTACGAGTTATTGGATAAATTGCATGCAGGAGTCCAACAGTAAATTTAAATAGGATAATTGGAGCTCTGATCTCAGGATTATGACTGTGGCAGGTGGCTTATGGTCGGGTGCGGTTTAATGTGATCACTGATCAGTGTGATCACCAAGACCTATGTAACATTAACCGACTCCACCATCCATGTCCATCCGGGAATCGAAGGCAGAGCCAAATCCACCATCCATGTCCATCCGGGAATCGAAGGCAGAGCTCCAACCATAAGCCACAGTCATAAGCCCGATGGAAAGTCCATCCTTCGTTGTATCTGTTGAGAGTAAGCTAGTAGCTACTTGTCATATTAAGGAATTAAGTTTTTGTGTATGTCGTCTTTAGTTGCGGGGTACCTAGAAGGTGTACAAGGTACTTGGTATATGACGTATAGAAAATCCGATGTTCTCACAAAATATAAATTGTAATCTTTAAAATAATATCCTATATATGATACCTAATAATAATTACGCAGTGAGAGATAGAAAGTTGAATAACCCCCAACCGGCCTACGCTGTCTGCCTAATCCATCTGATATATGATATATTGCTGGGAGTGTTCCTATGCTGTGTGGTGTGTGGTGCTGCATACAGGCCCACCACCTCCGCTTTATAAGGTTACCGGTAAATCTCTCCGTTACAATACACACAACCACCTACAACTCTACCCCACATCATTAAGCTTTATACCTACGTAATCTATCGACATTCTACCTACTAATACCTTTCTATAATCTTGTGGAGTAGGCGGAGAGAATTATTATACATATTCCATTTCTTGCTACCCAAAGTATCTTATCAATATAATCCGTTCACTCCGAAAAAAAATCAAATGGCAGATATTTTTATTTTAAACTAGCTGGGCAACCTGTGCTTCGCTACGATAAAAAGTGTTGTGTTTGTGTTCGGATGTTGAAGTAGATCGAATGAGATTATACCTATTGGCACTATACTTACAAAATTAGTTTTTTTTCATTAGTGATAAAGGCTAAAATGTATTTTTGTGTAATTATAAGAAACCAATTGAGAAAAGTAGGGTGTGATTCGCTGGCGTAGTACCATCCTTTCTTTCGCCATGTGTTTATACAACTCTTCTGTTATCCTCGATGGCTGCTTTCGAATTTGATCATCGTGGTTGAGCAAAATTCCTCTAAAACGGACACGTTTTCCAGTTGACATGTTTGCTCCTGATTTTCGGGCGAACTGCTGTTTTATCGACGTTTCGACATTCTTACGGCTGTCATCATTCAGACACCAGCGAAAGTGTCAAAACGTCGATAGAATAAAACAACACACCGTTCACCCGAAATTCAGAATCGGTCATGTCCAATTCTCACCGTAAAAATCTTAAACAATTACCAGTGTTTGCTAAGTTTGTACCTAGTTAAGTACATATTTTGTCAAGTTCGTTTGTCTATAATATGACTTTGCCGTGATGTCCCTATAAGACAGAGACATACCTACCAGGCTATAAAAAAATAATAAATTCAAATAAAATATAAGTACCTAGAACCTAGTCTAAGCCTAAAGAATGCTAGTTTCGCAATGTTCGCATATTTGCGAATGTAAGTAAGTAAATAATTAAAATGGTCGTCTGGTCGCATTAAAAAAAAACATGTGAAATACCAAGTAGTAATATGTATTTACCAGAAGAGATATGATAGATATTATGTATGAAGGTAGGTAGATATACTGGTACATATATATACGGAGTGCACAGTGCACACATGTTGGGCAGATGAAATAACAATAAATAAAATAATACAGTAGCAAGAATATGGAATAGGTCCTATTCCACAATCGTGGCCTCATCCGCAGCCGAGAAAAGAAGTCCTAGAATAGGTATTTTAACTGTAACACTAGAGTATGTCCTGTATGTGTGAATGTAAAATGTGACGTAAATAGCCATCGTCGCGCTGCATGTAAACAGGATGTTTAAATTTAAATTCTGTCTCCCTTGGTACAGACTCTTGCTCAGTTTGACAGATCACATATATATGCCATTAAAGCTCATATAACACGATTCACTTTTGCCAAAGAATTGCGCATGCAAGAGTGAATATGGGCTTTAGTACTGCTACCTACAACAAGGTTATTTTTTACGACAAAAAGGGATATATTTGGCTCGGCTCGGCTGCGGATGGGACCACAATAACGAAATAATCTATTTATTTATTTAAACTTAAAGTAAACAACAAACACATATAAATATACAAAATGGACATAGTACAGATTATAAAACGTTGTTCACTAGGGCGAACTTATCGCAGAACTGCGATTTCTTCCAGTTAACCCCATTTACAGTAAATTAGCAATAAAACTAGACGGCTATTTTATAAAATTGTATAATGCAATGCAAGATGTAGAGGGGAGGGGGGGGTGAGGTGTGAAGTATTATAGAAGAGTGTTCTTACCGTCAGCGGTGCGGGGGGAGGGGTCTTCCTCATTCAATGCTTGTATCATCAGTCACCCACACACGCATATACACATATATATGCGGGGAACACTTTATACCTAATATTATACAGATATAGATAGATACTGCAAGATACTATCCATACATACAATCAAATCAAAGAACCGGGGAAATACTAGGGGGAGGGGCACTTCAGATAGAGAAAAGAAAAAATATCACAACACAACTTTTCTCCAACTTTAATTTTCAAGTAAACTTCACACTGTTTCACAAAATCAACATACACTGAAATATAAATAATATATTTCTATTATTTATCGTTGTACACTTGAATTGTAATTGTAAAATTCCCTCTGCGCGGCGTTTTTGTGATTAATTTATAAATATTTCCATTTATTTCGGAGCGAAATCGAGTGGCGTGCGGCCTCCTACATGAGACTCTGCCGTGTGGCTGATGGAGGTGTGTTGTGCGCATGCGCGACCCCGCCCTGACCTCCTCACACTTCCTCCCTCAGGAGACGACATCTTGTTCTCTCCTCCCGCCCCTCCCACGCTCCCCCTCACCCCCGCGCGCGTTCATTCATTACATTGCGGAATCCAAACGCGGGTCGCTCTAGTGAATTATTTTTTTCTCATGAATGAGTTTTGCCTAAAAGGAAAATGAATGCAGACCGCCAAGGAAAAAACTGACTTATTATAACAACTTATTACAATATTATGCAGTTGGTATTAATCAAGCGTGTATCGAGTACGTACCGTACATGTGTATAATCGTAGAGAAATTGTATAGAAATCCATCTAAATCATGCAGTTGCCTAGGTGTGCAATATTATGTAGGTGCAAATTGTAGTGTTTCTGTTTGGCGCGTAGGTAGGTGGCTACCTACTCAATAATATTTAATATTCTAGACATTCCTACGTTAAATAATAAATAGATTAGATACCTAATTCCTACTTACAATCTGATAAAATTATACAGATTTTTTTTTAATAAAAAGTTTTCGATGATACGCCTTTGTGGTGTATAGTGCTTAGGGTGATAAAAAAAGAAAACATGGGACAGTTTTCAAAAGACATACCAGCTTGGGCTTAGATGCAGTGGCGTAGCGTGGGTTTCTGCCGCCCGGGGCGGAAATCAAATCCGCCGCCCCCCCTTAATTAGGTATATAAATTCAAAATTCCCGAAAATTTACAGGAATTATAAAGAACTTCTAGGCTGGAGTTGGATAACTAACATTTTGATATTGATATGGCCTAAAAAGAGATAAATTAGCGCCACAGGCGAAGTTTTTTGAAGCGAGACAACTAAAATTTAGATATTGATATGGTACAAAAAGAGAAGAATAGCGCCGCAGGTGAAATTTTTTCAGTTTTTAATGAAACAAATGTGATTTAATGGATTTTTGAAATTTGACCCAAAAAATGCCGACCCCTAAAAAGTGCCGCCCGGGGCGGACTGCACCCCCCACGCTACGCTACGTTGACAATTACACAGAACTTTTCGATGATACGCCCTTGTAGTGCAAAGTGCTTAGGGCGATAAAAAAAAGAAAACATGGGACAGTTTTCAAAAGACATACCAGCTTGGGCTTAGCTGAAAATGATCGCAGCATTGTGATAAGTTCGCCCTAGTGAAAAAATGTCACGGTTTCTTGTTGCCTGATTTTTTATGATGGGTTGATTGGCAGAAATCGCCAACAGGCGATAAATCCGCCCTTTGTGTATAAATTTATGTGCAATAAAGTTTTTATTTATTTATTTAAAATATTGAACTGTTATATGTAAGCAGGTACCTATAATGTATAATTCCCTCGGGAGAAGACGCAGATAGGCGTTATTATCATTATTATTGTGTGAATGTCACATCTCCTGAGAGAAACTGGACTCAAATGGCATCTAACTAAATCTACGCCAGAATTTGTTAACGTGTCATTTATAATTTATCCTATTTGAGGCCTTCCACTCGCCTGCGAGTGATCTTAGACCGTAGTTAATCATCTCTGTATCGTGCATTTAGTTATGCTCCAAAAAACACCAGTATAATCGAAAATAATAAGTATTTGTAGTACGCGTAAAAGTTCGAGTAACCTGGCTAGTCTAAGTGAAAAATAAGGCAATTCAACAAACTGAGTAATTTTGTGGACAAGTATGTAGTGTCTCCTTTTTCAGAGGTATCTAAAGGTAAGGCGGAAATAGGTTGAGAAGTGCTGGAAATGATTGGTTATTGCCACGTGGTTGAAGGCAACATGTGTCCGTCACGTGGGCTCCAGGGGCGTAGCTCCCTCACCCCCTGGGCGTGCCCTGGTCTTTGTCAGCCTAGGCCTGCCCAGTGCGTGGGTGAGCGCCGTATTACAATATTATCTTACATCGCATATCGATCCTTCTCCAGCTCACATTTCCTCATCTTCCATTGTTTTTAAATGTCAAAGATGCACCAATATTCTCTGATACGATCCGCTTTGTTCTCTAATTGTATCAACTCTAAAAGCTTTATAAAGGTTTTCCTATCCCATTTACTAATTCGGGAATCCTCCTGCTTCCATTAACGAAACATTTTTAGATTTCCTCATCTGCTTTGTTTTTGGGCAGTAAGGTAGGTCTAGGTACTATCATTTAACTGAGAATTTGAACCCTCACACGATTTGGAAGCCCGAAGAACACAAAAAAAAGATAAAATACCTACCTACTTGAAATGAACTAAACTGTGGTTTTTAACCTGTAATTAGCCCACACCTCTCTTTGCTAACTGCTTTATAGTTTTGTATGTCGCTATGTATTATTCGATTTTTATTTTTATCTACCGTAACTCTTTGCTGATTGATTGAATTAATTGAACCTGACGATTCCAAGTGCTTACGGATGATTAAAAAACAATAAACCCCTGTCTAGGACATCGTAGATGAAAACTTAAAGGGAAATCACAAGAAGGATCCATAGAAAGCTGTAAAATCGAATCACCAATAAAGAAACAAGACTCCGCGTCAGTCAAAGGTCACAGATATTATGGAAGGAGTAGGAAGATTAAAATGTGGGACGTCAAAACAACAAGTGAACTCCCGAAACCCTAAATTGGAGATCCTATGAAAACAAAGGAAATGTAGGGAGACCACAGAGAAGCTGGACTGACGACATTGTTTAATCGGTAGGTAGGTAAAATCATGGAAGGATCAGCAAGAGGCCTATGTCCAGCAGGTCAAGAAGAAGAAAAATGTAGAAATAAAACGGACGTATGGAACCGATGATATTGTGCGATGGAGCAGAGCAAGAAGAAGATTCTGGATGGATCATATAAACGGAATGGCCAACTCCAGGATCACCATGATCGTTCCTGGAAGACCGCCTAAATGTTGGAGGGACAATTAGATCTCGACGCCTCAAAAGTAGAGCAGCTTTCTGCCAGAACAGATTTCGAAAAAGACTAGGAGAAATGATCTTACGACATAGGGAATCATCACTCACTAGGTTCAGTAATCTCACTGAGAATTGAGAACACATTTATTTAAGGTCATTAAAAAAATAGTTGACATATAAGAAAAATATCCTCATACTCGCAATCGTAAATCAATTACTATCCCATAAGGTCTTCGATGCTTGGAAATACCCTTTATCCACAGTTTTTCTGAAAAGAACGTCGGATCCATAGGGAAGAGGAATAAGTATTCATTGAACAAATCGGCGCAAAGATTTGTCCGAGTTCCCTAGAGGATTGTATAAAAGCAAAACAGCAGTAGTATATAAATAAATAATTCAGAATGGAGAGGTACCTTAATACATACAGCTTCCAATTTTAATTCCAGTGTCGAAAACGTGAATCAAAACAAGTCTTTCTTATTACCTACATATTGATTATATGCATTTTTACGGGGCTTAGGTATCTAAATCTTGCAATTATCATCTTTCTGGAGATGGATCCTTACATGATTTGTTGTAAATCTATTGCAAATAGTTCAGGACAGGATTTGACTCATTCTGAAGCTGATTGGCATATTTCAAACTATCCTGTTTTTCATCAAATTTGTCGTATTTTCATTTTTTTAGCATCAAATTTGTGTCTGCCTATTGTTTTCTATTTGTAGGCTGTTATGTACGCAACTCGCAGATGAAATTAAGGAAATGGGGTGTATTATGTTCTTCTGCGCAATGCTATTTATTCATAAAAGTTTTATAATAATGCAGTAGATTTTTGTGACATTTGGTAACCTTTTAGTAACACCTCTATGTCTGTTAAGGCTGAAGTTGGTGCAATTTTGCGAATTGTAACAACTTTTACGTAAACTGCATTGTGACTGATGTTTTATTAGAACAGAGAAAACTATCGGCTTTCACGGTAGTAGGTACAAAAGGTGAAACGCGTAGCTTCAGTAGGTATGAGGATGACATACTAATATCTATGTACCTTATGAATAATATTATATGATCGTTTGATATAACTTAGTGAATATAGTGTAGTATATGTATTGGGTACTACCTGTTATGGTAATCCACGAGTGTGACAGGATGTGCTGTTCATATAAAGACATTGATGTTCTCTACTCCATACAATACCTGACAACATCCAATCATAATAGTAGAATAATTAAACACATATCGTATTGTATTATTAATTTGACCGCAGGACGTGAAGGAATGCAACCAAGTATTCAATACTAATGTTTCATTATATTTCAGGTACTTAGTCAGCAAGTAGCAAACGTTTCGAATTGGATAAAATCAAATCTAAACATAGGTAGGTAGTATAGGCCGTTTGAGAGGATAATTATTACAAAAATAATTACTTAGCACAGGGTTTTATACGTTTTTTGGGGACAATTAAGGTACATGGGTCAAATATGGTCACCTTAAGCTTTGCCACCCTATAAAACCAAAACTAGGAAGAGGACAGAGATGAAAACAACACAGTTGTATTATTTGATCAATATATTAAGAAATAAAATGCACAAGTAGTTTGGCAACATTTAGTAACACATCAAAAAATTAATTTAAAAAAAAAGTGGAACATGACCATATTATTTCCGGCATGTGCGGTAAATATGGTCAGTATATGATAAATATGGATTTTATGTTGGAGGGGGAAAGAGTTTTGTCCCATACTGGAGTAAATAGGTATTATCCCGAACCTCAAAGCCTTCTTATGGAACAAAAATTAAAAAAAAAAAATCCTTGTATAAAACATTGGTGACAATATTAATCATTCAAAATCTTATAAGCAGAACGTAAAATCTGTGCGCGGGAAGTCGACAAGCCGTCAAAATGGAGTTAGTGCCCGTAAGACCTCGTAATATTTGACTGACTGACTAAGGGCTATCGTATCACAGCGCCATTTGCGAGAACAACGCTGCAAATTCTGAGTTATAAGAATGTGACCATATTAACCGGATACCCAGACAGAGGAAACCGTATGTAAAACTCTTATAAGAAGTACGTGAAAACTGTGCGCGCGAAGTCGACAAGCTGTCAAAATGGAATCGGTAAAACAGTGCCCGCAAGACCTCGCAATATTTGACTGACTGACTAAGGGCTATCGTATCACAGAGTCATTTGCAAGAACAACGCTGTACTTTCTGAGTAATAAGAAAGTGACCATATTAACCTGATGACCATAATACCCTCACGTACCTTATGAATTATTCAAAATGGGTTTACAGTAATTATGTACCTATGCATATTATTATCATTATGCTTCTTCTTTGCGACTTTCAGGAATTGTGAAATTTTTTGAACAAAAATATCAGAGGTGTTTTTTAATATAGTAATTCACTAGAGACATATTCAATGTAGCCACCCTATTGTTCCACATAAGGTTGTCCAGATATTTGTTATGAAAAATACCCCTTTCTGATTCCTTGGGGCCTAAAGGGAGGTTCGTCAATTAAATAAAATTTCCATTATGGTTCTTGCTCTTCCCACGTCATTGCTATTGCTATCCACTAGGGTAGGCTGAAAACTTCGCGGCCTAGGAAAAAAAATGTGTGGTTGGATCTCTTTACTATTTTTTAATACAATCTTTTCGAAGTTGAATGCCCTTTGGACAGCGATGTTTCAAGCTCAGTTTACTGGAAGGATTCGTCAAGCTCTTCAAAAAACTGCTCCACCCGCGCTAAAAGGCCATTATCCCAGTGAAATCTTTTCCTACTGTCGTGTTTCTTGAGCTTAGGGATGAGGTGAAAACCCGATAATCTAATCTAATCTGAATAAGTAACATTAGCTAAGTCTAGTAGATAAACACTGTTTTTATTCGACATCAACTATTATTGCATGTTTAGACGGTAGCTACATAACAAAAAAGTGATAATATCTGCGGTCGCCCTGATGTCGCGTCGCCCAATTGTCCAGTGCCCAAGTGTCCATCGCCTATGTGTCAATCGCTGGTTGTCATTCAGTAATATCCGGTTATATTGTATGAGGTAAGGGACCCGGGTAACTAGCGTCGCAGGCATTATTTATTGTCACATATAACATAAGTAGGTAAATACATTAAAAAGTTTGTGGTGTAAACGTAGTTAATTTTTCGTAAAATAAATATACAAGTATTTTTATTTACATACATGTTCTATAAGGAAACTGTAAGTGACAAGGGCCTCTGGCGAAGATATGTAGATAATTTAAGCCCCCGACCCAACCAAGGATAGAAGGGGAAGAAGATGTATGTATAAAGACTTGCAAAGTACATTACATAGAAATGCTTTATGAAACAATAAAGCCATGGTAGGTAGGTAGGTATATAATGAAAAAAACATTAATGTTTTCTTAGATTTCTTGGAAAGGTTCAGTAAAAGCTTTTAGAAATAATCCAGTGAAATTAAACACAAAGCAGTTCCTCGATGGAAAGTCGTGGGATAGTCGGGATTTCTTTCATTCTACAGACGTGTTCAAATTATTAGACTAAAATATTTTTTCAGTAAATAATGACTTCATTTATGAATATTTTAATAGACGATTTGAATTTAATACTTTGTGCTCCTCCGTTTGACATTTCTAAGTATATATGTACCTTTTTTACACTTTTGTTATATCATCGTCATGGTGCCAGATTTTTGAACTTTTTTATTATGGGCACTTTTTTTTTTTTTTTATATGTTTATTTTCCGAATAAAATACATGTTTTACAATACAATATAACAACAAATGCATATAAAACAAAATTATTGTTGTATCGCACCCGGCGAAGCTGCGTAGTGCATGCTTGTGTCCGGGTGGCGGTCTAATCTAATATAATTCTAGGTACATTTCACTTAAACTAATAAACTTAAATGAATAACAAAGTTAAATGAACAACAGAATTAAAAATGAAAACAAAAACACTCAAAGTTTTGAGATATACTCCTTTAATTTTTTTTTGAAAAGAATATAATTTTCTGTATCTCTTAACTCTTTGGGCAACTTGTTAAAATATCGTATTCCCTGATGCACAAAGCCATTCACCATGGTAGTCGTTCTATTTTTGTTGAATAGGAGGACGGTACCCAATCTCTCTCTATTACTGACTTCGATAAGTTTTTTATCCTTATACTTAACTACGTGGAGAATAGCATCTTTCATGAATATTTTCTTAATATCTAGAACTTTAAAGTCGCCGAATACGTTTACTGTTGGATATATTCTAGGTTTTTTCAGTATTATTTTTATTAATATTCTTTGTATTATTTCTATTGGTAATAAGTTTGTAGGGAATGCCCCTTATGTGGTTAATTTTTTTTTTTTTAATTTTTATGTTTAATCATGGCCCACAAATTCTCAATCAGTTTCATAATTGGGCTATTTCCTGAGAAGCAGTTGTGGTTTTCCTCCAGATACATGTAATACGAAGATATAAAAAAAAGTGTGCAGAAGTTTAGTAGAATCAATGTCTACAATTGTACATATTACAATTGAATTGGCTAGAAGTGTTTAAAACTAGGGAAACATTTTTTGTAAAACAATATATTTCCGAAAAATTATCATAATTCCTCTAAATAGAAAAAAACTGTCCTAAAATGTTGTTAAATTTAGTACTCACATATATAAGGAACCCTTCTGAAAAAAAAAAAGTTAAATAATCTCAATCTTCAATCGGTTTTACAAAAACTAGAATATATGTAATTCTTAAAGTGTTAACCATTTTTAAACATCGCCTAAACAATTCACTATATTTTTAAATAAAATTTCTTCTGAAAACTTTCTGCATGTTTTCTGATTCGAACGAGGTAAAATATGTTTCATAAATCTTATGAATAATTGTCAAAATTTGGTGATAAATCTAACAAGGTGACCTATTCTCCATACATTTTCCATTCCTCACAATTTAAAATAACAAAAAAATTCGGCCAGTTTTTGGAATTAGACAGCTCCGCTGCTAATTATTTTGAAAAAATAAAATATACACCAAACTTGTAGGAAATTGTATGTACTTTCATTCTGCTAAAAAGATGACCTACAAAAAGTTGTCAGTTTTTGAGTTCAAATCCAGAATTCGCCAGAAAATTGAAATTTTCGCCATTTTTCCATTTTTCGCCATGTTCCGTCACGAAATTGTGTTGGAAAACCTCGGGTTCGGATTCAGCACCCCGAAATACGTACAGAATGAAAGAAAAACAGACTACCCCACAACTTTCCATCGAGAAATCCAACGGCACCGTATTAAAATGGATAAACACGAACTTGAGATTTCCTTAGAAAATAATTTCTTAGAAACTTTCCGCAAAAAACGACGCATTTATAAAAAAACAATTATAATTTTTAAATGCTAACATTTTCGAGCGACGTTACATGGTGGAAGTCCATTTTTGAGGTAAAAAAGAAAGACTGTATACATGGGCGTCGCCAGCCTCGGAGCTAGGGACGGGAAACAAAAAATTAAAAAATGGCATAGAATGGAAAACGCGAAAATAGCGCTGCAGGCGAATTTTTTTTGTGAGACATAGTAAAGAAGGTCGTGATGTGATTTGGTTTATTTGAAAATGTAGATAATAATTTGCACAATTATATGTATGAAAAGTGTAGGTATCTTATCAAAAGTAATAAAAAAATAGCGCCGCAGGCAACTTTTTTAAAGAAACAATTGTATTTCGATGGATTTTCATACTAATTTTAGAAAATTTATGACTTGAAGAGGAAATGTGTGGTAATAATATGATTTTTGTGAGGTTTTATCATTTAGTATGAAAAAATATATACCTATTCAAATCCCGTCGTCAGGGGGGGGGGAGGCAGTTGCCCCCCCTGACGACGATCATAACTATATATTCTAAAATCCATGTAATGACACTCAAGTTCTTTTATTGACAAACGCCTCTAAGAACTCTGAACTCCACGATCTTTTTGAACAATAACTGATTTCTTTACTGAAATGTTATTAGAGCTGGAGGTGAGAGTTCGAATCTCGGAAGTGTAAAGATGTCTTTTTTTGTAACATCAAAATCTCAAACATTAATATTACATACTGCTTTCCTGTTCAACAATTTAAAGACGTACAGCTGACTTTACATACACCAATTAATTGAATACTTAATAATAACTGCCAAGGGCTAAACAGAACACTTATGCCCGATCCCACCAACTACCACCTAGGAAGCAGACCCCTAAGGAATTTCCATACAAAACCACAGATAATTTGAGTGATTATTATAACTGTCAAAACCTTTAAGATATAAATCCATACAAAATACAGCATGCAGCTCTACTTAGTTAGGTGGCCAAATATCTCGGCCCAGAATCTCCCTCACTTAAGTAGCTGCATGCTGTATTTTGTATGGATTTATATCTTAAAGGTTTTGACAGTTATAATAATCACTGAAATTATCTGTGGTTTTGTATGGAAATTCCTTAGGGGTCTGCTTCCTAGGTGGTAGTTGGTGGGATCGGGCAATAGTCCCTATACCTATCTAGATAATAGCTATGCGTAAATAATTTCGTTTTTAGTATTAAAACATGAATTGATAAAAATTATTTTATTTTAGTGTTGATTTCTGACACTTTGGCCACCTGTTGTATGTTACCTGCTAAAAAGAAAATAAAAATCCAAAATACTTACCTGATATTTGATAACCGCTGGGACGAATATTACCAGAAATTTTCACAATTTCACGAACACAGTAAAATTCTTGACAAGTTAATTTTCTCACAAAAGTAATTAAAAATGAACTGGAAATTTCATGCAGTACTGGAAAGCCGGATTGAAATTTCGCTGACCTGCAAGCACAATGAAAGCCGCGAATGAAGTGGAATGTACCGGAAAAACAATTTTCTTCAACGCAGGCGCCAATGTAGGCGTGACCTAGACCCTGTAGAACTACCCCCATGCAACCTCCAAAGCTCGTTGCCATCACAACCATACCCCCCCCACCACACAACCCTCGCAAACAAATAGATTCCATTGACAATGGTTTTTCATTACGAAAAATAGCGAGAATTTTATGAAAGAATTCAAATTAATCCTCCGAAATTGAATAAAGGTTGCTTGGCTTTTAGAAGGATATCTCCTTAATATTGGCGTTTGTGTATATCTATAGTAATATAGGTACAAAACATTACCCTAAACTAAAGGATTGTTATTTTGAAGGTTAATAATGTAGCGAATATTGTGTTGTCCTAGGCCCTTGAATCATAACTCCTCCCCACCGTGACTTTTGACATTTAAAAAGTTAGTTTTTCACAATTTTTGACTTTAGAAAATATTTTTCATTTATACATTGAAGATGATGCCTCGCCCTTAGTTTTTTAAAATATAAGAATATGGGTCAAATTTCGTATGTCTTATAGACTAAGCTAAAAGCGAAGTGCAGATACATAGTCAGTGCCGGGATTCAAGAACACTCAATACGATCAACAAAAAAATATTTATTTTAGCATTATGGGCCAACATGAAAATCCCGGAAAATATTTTTTACCATAATTTCACCTATATAGCAATCATTTGTACGGTATTATCAGCTTGAGCTCCAAGGGGGGGGGGGGGGGGGGGGTAAAGGAGCATATATGCTGTATCTCCGCAGCAGTAAAAGGTACGCTGGTGAATGTATGTAGTGTATTTCATAATATGAGTTGAGTGAATGCAAAACGGATGTTGTGACAAACTGAACAAATTGAGATGGTTGGGACATGTAGAGAGAATTAACGATGAAAGGATAACAAGGAAGATATACCTGAGTGAAATAAAAGGTGTAAGGAAACGCGGCCGTCCAAGACCACACGGCTGGACCATTTTGACCAGATTCTCAAGGACGGACGTGTTCTGAGTGAAAGGAGTCGTAGTGTGTGTATGACAATTGCATGAATGTGACGGAAGCCCGAAGTGTGTGTAAGGATAGAAACATCTGGCGATCTGCTCTATCTACCTACCCCGCAAGGGAGGTGGCGTGAGAGAACAGTATAACATTACTTACCAATATTCCACTAATGCGGGGTAGTTTTGCCAAGAGGAGGTTGCTATCCATCGCCATCCTGCTAGTAGATAACTCTCATTAAAAACTACTTTCCAGAATAACTGCAAGTATTTCTAAAGGGCTTTTGTCTTTTATGAGATTTATTCATGCTGAGCAATATTATTATGGGTTTTTGTCCTGTCACGATTTGCTACATATGTTTTTTGTCTAGGCAAATATTATATTTTTTGTAATACTGCCATGTGCGGCAGGTAGTTTTCATAAATTCAATAAATAATTTAAGAAAAAAAAATAATCACTTTATTAAATACAATCAATTACAATATAATATTAACATACACTACTTACAACATTTTATTAAGTATATAAATTTCAAAAATACACAAATAATGAGCTATAAGACGAGGGATAAATATCATTATAATCATTAGTTGATTCATATTACCGTATCCTATTATGTTCTGAAAAATCATCAATCAAAAATCAAAATCAAAGTATATTAACATAATACTTTCTAAGAAATAATTCTGTAATGTACGACACCGTGTTACAGTTTCATTTCGTGAGTGATAATAGTACTAGAATATGTTGTCTATTTCATCCTTTACACGGTATGCCAGAGATGGCTAGTAAGCGTCTCTGTCAAATGCCAGAGACAGTTATTATCTGTCTCGCTCACCCGCCAAGGATGGTTGTTGTGCGTCTCTGTCAAATGCCAGAGATGTTTATTATCCAGTCTCTCAGGTGCCAGAGATGGTTATTAAGCGTCTCTCTCACATGCCTGACATGGTTATAATTCGTATCTGTCACGTGCCAGAGATGGTTATTAATAATAACTTATTATACATCTCTATAATAAGTAGTTATAATCACTCATGAAATGATTGTGTACGGTACGTGTCTGATAGTATAATGTCCGATAACGTGAATCAACGTTAAAAGTAATAAGTAGATAATTTCTTTTATATTCTACCATAGGTATATATATTGTAACAAACTTATAATAAAATACAATAATATTATTTATATAATATATCGCAGTCCTTTCCAATTATTTTTTAAGATATTTCATCAAATCATCGCTTTATTCCATCAAGTCTCTATACACAAATACAAATAATACGCTAATAATATTTTATCTACCATTTCACGTAAATTCTTTAACAAGTGATTTATTATTTTCAAGTGTTTTTTATCCTATATAGTTAAAGAAATTATATTCTTTTTGTAGGAGATAACATTCAACATAAGTACCAATTAAAATTACAGGAAACTTGAAATTTGGAGTACCTAAAATTGTAGGCAGATATTTTTGATGTTTTGTGTACCAGGAAATGTGTTACCAGGAAAATATTTAAAATACAACGTCACAAATTCTACGGGTCCAACATATAGTTTTTCTATTCAATCGCCTTACGCCACGTCCCTTGCGGGGCAGGCAGAGAGAACAAATCGCCAGATTTTCCTAACCTCTAATCACTTCATTTCTTATTCTATCTTTCAACGTTTTCTCACACATTCTTCTCAGCGATATCATCTCGACAGCACACCTGATTCTTTCATCTTCAGCAATGTCCATGCCTCACTCGCATACATCAGTGTTGGCAGCAGAACGGCGTTGTGCACCAGTATTTTTGCCTAAGTAGATACGTCGAGACTTATGATAATAGGACCAGTTGCCCCTATTACCCTGGTGCCTGGAAACATTCTTTTTTCTATGTCACTTTCACACCGTCCCTTCCTCACATTTACACAAATCAGACTATTATATATGTGAATAAAGTGCAATTAATAAAATTGAACACATCCAAATTCAACACCATTTAACGTAATTTTGTTTTCACCCTTAAACTGTAACATTAGAAAAATGTATATAGGTATAAAAGAGTAGGTTCGAAAAAAACTACTTTAATTTTAAAAATACCAGAGTATGCATCCATTTTCGAGCATATAGTAAAATATATCGAGAACAGTAGGTATTTTTTTCCAGTTTTCTTTACATTAAGTACAACGAAGGTGATTACATTCTATTGATGTGCCAAAAGTTTCCAAGCTCATATAAAGACAAAGCAATAATAGTACAAGCATTACAGTGTGTCTACGAAAGCTTAAGTTCTATGTATATTGTATAGTGCACAATGCTGTCTCGGTTGAGAGGAGCGCGACTGTCCGAACCCGTCTTGAAGATCAGGCATTATGAGTAAAATAAATCAGACGGCGTGTCTGACGATTGCAAGAATGTGACAGAAGCAAGTAGTGTGTAAGGATAGCGCGTTCTGTCCTCTCTGCGTGGCATGAGGGGGTAGATGGTTAGAAGAATATTAGACTGAAATAATGCGATCATGAAAATGGTTATTTTATCAAACCAAAACTCGTGCCAAATTACATGCAGAACCAGCAGATTGGTAAACTTTCTGATCTAATGATTCGCAAGGTGATTCCATCACTACAATTCCTAATGCGGTCATTCGAGGTTTTTTCATCATCACTATTAGCACCGCATCCTAGTTTTCATACGGACAATTAATTCATCTTATAATGCATACTTATTTTTTTACACAGTAAGTTTTTGGGGCTGATTGGCGTTAAGAGTTTTGTTCTTTGGCCGCGTAATAAGACTTACAAGTAGTGTAGATCGAAAGCGACACGGGACATACCTACTGAAGGCTTAGTATTTTTATCTATCAGAAATGGGGATTGTCGAATTACGTATGTTAACTGAGTGAGCCTGGTACTTAGGTCAACAAAGTTAGCCACACCATGCCAGAATATCGACAATATTCGAGGGGCTATTGTTTTGGTTTTGGCACATCTGTATTTAATAATGTAAGATGAACATATCGTGTCAGGTGGATGATCAGCAAAGGCTCTAGAGAATCTGGAAGAGGTTCTTGAGTTCAACCATCAGCTGCCAGTCAGACTTGATGAGATCGTCGCGGAAATAATCCTTGCAGGCGTCTATACTCGCACGGGATATCTGAGAAAGAAAAAAAGAACAAAACATTAGTGATTCCTATTTACAAAAAAACAATAAAACACTATAAAGAGAAAACTGTGGAAATCCTGTTTTAAAAGGAAGGCGAAATAAGGGATGCACGCAAAATGCAGGGGACCAAGTGAAATTGACGGATAATCCCATCAGTGACGGTAACACGTGTACAATTAGAGATTTTTTTTTATTATTTCTGCTAAATATGATCCAAACAGTGGTTCGCATACACTGAGAAATCATGACGTAGCAAAACTTTACCAAAACGCTGGATTTCATACAATCGCAATACACGTTTGGATATAAAGCCGTAAAAAAATATTCTGATTTTTCGATCTCCTGTAAACTCGACTTTTCGTCGGACATCACGATCGGATTGCCAAATCATGTTTCAAAGATTACTAATATAAGTAAAACGGTCTTTCAAAACTGTCGACGAAAAAGTTTAATTTGCAAAGGGATTTTATCATTTGGTTATTTGGTCGCTGTATGTAATACATAAGGTTGACCTTGTCGTAAAATTATATGGATATTCAGGGTTGGTTGTGAAGTGGTAAAGAGTCAAGGGAACCATGAATGAACTTGATGGGATGAGGGCAGGAGTGAGGGTTAGATAATACTATGGAGTATGGAGTATAGTGCTGGGTGGGCGAAGGAGAAGAGTCATAAATAGAGTTTTTATTGCTCAGAAAACTAAAGACCTCATCACACTAAAACAAAGAAATATTTGAGAATTTATGAATAATAGTTGTTGTTATCGCCTTTCGGGCAACCTATCATGTATCAGCTGTTTGGTTTGCATACATTGCTAACGGCAATAAGGCTTTCATCTGGCCCGGGCTATTTTTATTTACTTATGTTGATATTAAAAAAAAAATCAAGTATTTATTAAAATAACTGTCTCTATGATCCCAACCTCAAAATTATTTATAACTTTATAACGTACAACAGAACATTTTGTCAAAATGTGTAATTTCGTCTGAAAACAATACAGATGATGATCAAGACTTATTTGACGAATATTCCACCCAACACAAAAACAAGTAAACATACAAATAAAATATGTACAATAATTGGAGAATACCCCGAGTGCCCTTTCATAATAACGAGAAAAGCCATAGTAACAAGTCAACATAGGTAGGTAAGTGCATTGGTTTGAAATGTCCAGTACTAAAAAAATCATTTCAGCGCAGATTCCATGAATACTTAATCTCGCATGACGGTAATTAGCGTAAAAATACATGTAACAAAAATTGATACAACAGTTTAATGACGTGTTCTATTTTGAGAAAAGTTCACAGGTTATTTATAGAATAACTTGTCCTAAATAGCAACCGTTCTGATTGTACTCGTAATGCTGATACGCGCAGCATTTGCAGGTCAAACTTCATGAATGTAATATCATCATTCATTGCTGTATCGACCGACGGCAAGGCACGAGAAAATGGGTCATACTGGAGTCAAACCCCGTCTTTCTGGTTCCAGCGTTCTCCATTCATGTGAGATCCCGTCGATAGTATCCAATATCTATGCAGTGCCAGCGGTGGGCTGTGAATGGTTGTCTAGGGAGATGACACTAACACCCACAGCACTTGTACGAATGCCGCTTTGACACGGTTTACTTTCATCCTACTATGACGTCATACAATGGAAATGGGGTTGATGAACTCGGAAGAGATGCAAGTACTACAGTGCAAAGGGGAAGATAAGAACTAGGTCACCAGTACTGGAACTTTCTAATGGTTTCTCACCCGAAACACGTAGATAAAATGCACACGAAAAACGACCTTATGTATATCGTCATAAGGGTCATTTTCTTAAAACATTTTATCTACGTGTTTAGGGCGAGAAAGCTTACAAAGTACCCCCCCAGGTCCGATATAAATAACGTAGCTAATTACCTACACAGATATTTCAGGAGATAATGGTAATAAAAGATATGCAATGTGGACATGAAATGCTTAAAAATAGACAACATAGTTAGGACAAAAATATTTCAAGATATTAATGAGTCGCTAAAATCATTATATTATTAAAAATGAATTTGAAGGGATTTTGATCAACTGACACAAGTGTTCAAGTGAGCATTACATACAATACAATTTGCTAAGATAATGCATAATTATTGCCATACACAGATCTCTTCCAGCTAACCCAATACCATTCCACTACAACGAGTCGTGGCTTTCAAATTGGGTCATCCCTTAAATAATTGGGTCAATCCAGAAAGTAAAATCACAAAGAAAATCTTTAAAAAAGTAACATATATATTTATATATGCAAATTGACATTTCAAAAATTTCTAAAAACGGAAGACCTTAGATCCATCTTAGATCAAGACGACCGTTACTAAATATGCTTTGGAAAAAATAGAGTAGATATGTATATTGAACCTTTGTTTAGGGAATAACCGTAAAATATTTTTTATATCTTGTATAGATTTCTCAAAAAAATATATATATATATGTGAAAACACCTCTGATCTTTTTTTCGAAAGACAGAAACTCGTTCCCCGAAATTCGCGGAGTTTTTTTTTGTATTGATAATATGTATAAAATCTAGGAAGCCTTAAGTATACAGAAATACAAGTAAAAATACTGGCAAAATGTGAGAGCATTCTTTTAGTTGGGTGAATATGTTCTTGTAATGTTTTTAGTCTTTCAGGTCTGCAAGGACCTTTACATAAATTCATCCACCAGATCTGATCCCCGCAACGTCCTCATCCTCTCCACACCCCTCCCACCGTATATATTATAATAATACAGTTTGGTTACGTATATACCCACAGTCGACGTGGCACAGTATTATACGTATGTATATCTGTAGATATATCGACCAACCCGCAGAATGACGTCACGGGGTTACAGAATCGATACTAAGACGCATACCCTGCCATGCCATGCTATCTCCCAAGCACCTACTCCTTGACATTTAAGCTCTGAACTGTACAATATATTAAATAAGGATAAAAAGCCTTCTCGTTCATAATGTATTTTATACGAACAGAAATAAAATTTAGATGATCTGGATTAACGGGAAGTGGTAAGAACGAAAATAAAAAAAGCTGGTAGCAACACCATAATAAATGATGTATTTTTAGATATTCTTTAACGTGTCTCTTCAAAGATTTTATAGCTTCACACTATATAAAAAGTAATGTATGTAAGATCCTTAATAAATAATCGATCCAGGATTTCTAAAAGAAGTCGGCGGGATACGTTAAATAAAGATTGTAAGAAGAGAATGTCGTGAAAAATTAAGTAGTCGTGGCACAAACAGTTCATTCTTGGGTGGATTGTTCTGAAACCTTGAGGTGATCTCATCAAGTATTGGAAGATGCATATGATGTGATCTACCTTACTGAGCACGAACCCGTACCACGGCAGACAGATAGCACAATATACTAGTAAGTCGGCCAATAATAAGAAGTACGGCGTAAGATCAGCATACAACTGAAAAATCTTCCGTGGGTGAAATTCGAACCCGGTACTCTTCAAAGCTACGATTAAATAATGTATCTTCTTTGTCCCTCAGAGTGATTAATAAAAATTCTCTCTGCCTAAAATCAACGTGACATTCAGAGTGGTTGGCGAACCTAATTGCTGAATAAGATGAAAACGGATCAATTGAAGTTTTACGAACAACTAAGGTGTACATTTTTTGAAAAACTACTAAAGACAATACCAACATCTATTTAAATAACTAGATCACTCGTGGACGTGAGGATGTCCTGAAAACAAAACAGAATAGAATATATTTAAATAGGATAAAAAAAAGAAATTTGCGTACACATACATATTTTAGATTAAATGAACCAACAATATTTTGCTCTTATAATACGAGTATGTATTGCAAATATTATAAATTGATCCTTTGTATAAAATAAAATGTTAATAGGGCAACAAAAAACTTTAACATAATACAGAAAATATACTTTGAGTTTATTTTAGTCCGCGGATGGCATGAGATAAACTCTTTCCTCTTCCCCACCCATCCATAATATTATCTTATCCACCCCCACCCCTCCCACCACCAGCGCATTATATTTACTTTGCAACTTTCTTCACCCGCTTCCCTCCAGATGACGTCATCACATCCGGTCGACGAACCAAGGGAATTCTAGAAATACTCTGTTTAAATTTAAACTTTTAATATCATATTTAATATGTTTTGGTTGCACAACTAATGTGTAATACGGAAGTTTGTTGTCTGCTAGTATTAAAATAACGTGAAATATTTTTTACGTATGTAGATGGTACGTGCCTGAAATAGATTTGGAACGTAGTTAAGCCACCATATTTTTTCGTACTAAATCGTACGAAAGGATTTAAAACAGTGGTGCCCAGGCAGTAGAATAGCCCTAAACTCTTTTTAGACGCACCTTTGGAGTGTTCTGTAAAAGTCAGGATTTCATTAAACTCTGTAAGATATTTCACATCAAAAAGTTACTTTATTCACAATCGCCTGACGATGAGGGTGCTAATCCTAGGGCAAATAATAGTCGCGTAATATAAAGTCATTTTTTGTGGGTTGTAAACTAAACATTTAGTCTTTCATTTTACCTTGAGAATGTTGGACAATTGGACATTTCAAATTAGATATTCATCCATGTCACTATCTTTCGTGACTTCCAAATCCCAGGTACGTCACTGCTCATATTTTCCCGAAAAAAGAAAAACGACGACAATGTAGGTACGTGGGTAGGCATCCATTTACATTTTTAAGAATCTCATTTCGCGTTTCTAATATGAATACCAAAATAACTTCTTTTATGGTAATGATTCGCGTTTAATAAATAAAGAAAAGTGAGTAGGTTCTATATAAAACTTCTCAACCAGTAAGAGCCAAGAGCAAGAGCTTTAGAGCTAATATTATTACACGCCGCGCCGTACCAAAGTGCTTACCCGAATACATTTTTTACGAAAAATATAAGTAAAGCATCCCCCAGTCGGCGTTTATATCCGCGATACGCAACGTACATAATATGTAGATGTTATATCTTATATGTATACATCTAAAGTACAACATATTACAAGATGTACATCATATCTCTGCTTAGTATTATCATCAAAGACTTTGACACCCACCCTGTCCTTCGTCCTGTCCCTCACCCCCCATCTACATGACGTCACAACTAGAGGAGGGCGTGACGGTCGTAATACTAAATTAATTCTAAACAAAAGAACCATCCTTTTGAGACAAAGGATTAGGTACTACTACATACATGCACTATACAATTATTATTACTACTACTATAGCGCGCCTGAACTTTCCCCAAGGGAACACAGGGAAGTCACAAATTCCCGCCAGTTACCAGTGATAGAAACGGAGTACAGTGGGAAATGGTCTACTCTCACACCCTTGGACTTTTTCTCTAGTTCTCCTAATTATTTCTTCCCATTTCATATTTCTCTGTCAACATATTTCTCTGCCAACCTATTGTGAAAATAAGTATTCTTCATTCCCGGGAAATTCTACTACAGGGATTAAAACCGAATAAATCTTCGTAAAGCATTTAGAAAGTTCTGCGTTATGCGTTGAGTCTATCAATACCTATAAGAGAGGGTGCTATGTATAATCAGACGGGAAAGCAAAAGTAGGTCATGGAGACTAGGCAGCTACCTGGTGGGGTGAGTGACCGGCCGGGATGTGAATGGGTGCCTGGAAAACTGGGTCATAATGTGCAGCGGCTATGGAGCGCAGATCAATGGAGCGGTTTTCATTCTTATATCGGGGGCTCGTGGTCCCAAGGTGAAACGAGCCCTCCAGGACAGGATGTACAGAAATAGAACATACGGTTGAAATCCTTGAAACATCAGGGAAATTACCTATACCTACCCTAAAACCAGATCTCTCTATCTATATTAAGGGTGAAGGGAATAAATATACTTACCCTTATTTGTAAAATACTTTGTAGGTATACTTACAACGGTTTCAGCAAGATTCGAAGTTAAATAAACATAAAACAATTTGAATACTAAAATGTATCGGGAAATATAAGTGAAGTTTAAGTGATTCGTAGAAAATTTAATCTACGAATCACTTAAATTTATGTTTACTCGAAATGTAGTCTTTCTGAATAATTTAACCGGATGAGGTACGAGAGGATAAAACAGGACAAATAAAAATGAATTTACGTTTTAGGGATGTTTTCTTTATGGAGCTATGCAAAATTTACCCATTTATGATCGCGTGCTTGAGTGTTCTTATAATAAACTGGAAAGTATCGTATGTGTGTGAATATTAAGTTTTTACCTTTTTAGACGACGTACTGCCAGACAATCCTCTCAAAATACTGGATGTTTGAATATATAGCAAGAATATATCTCGTAGTAGATTGAATAAAGAGTTAATCTTTTAAAACTGATTGTTGATGTAACTAAATATTGTAGGATGCTTGTACAGTAAGCTTAGCATAAAGCTTCGTAGGTTGAGTTATATTTAGAAAGATAAAGGTTGTCATGTCAACTACCTCTTATACAACTACTCTATTTACACCCAGCCCCGGGAGTCAAGGAAATAAATCAATTCGCGTTTAAAATGGAAAAAATGGGAATAAAGATATTCAGGAGAAACTGAAATCCTTCAAAGGAAACGGTTACGGAAACGTTAAGGAAACGGGTTAAGGAAACGGTACAATAGACGATTGTTTACAGGTACTTTACTTTAATGTATTGATGTACTTGTATTGATGATATTGACTTTTTATTTACGTGGGGTTAACTAGCAGAGAAGCCTGTTAGAAACATTAAAATATTGATGGTCATTGGATTGAACATAAATGGGTATATGCAATTATGCAGCAGAAATAGCCACGTAGACTGCTTTCCTTGTCTATACCCTTGAATGTTGAAATTGCAAAATTTCCTGTGCAAATTGTATATATTACATTATTGTTTGATCCTCCTCGGAACACGAGTATCTTACTCCTTTCCCGGGAATAACACTGATATGAACGTAGTCATTAAACCTACTGTGTATATATTTACTGTCGTGTGTTATGTTTACTAAATAAATCAATAAATAAAATTATAATTATCAAATCGTATAAAAAAAAACTTCGTCGACATAAACACGTCCTTTAATTTTAGCATCTTGAAGAACCGATAAGAAATAAAGAAGGCTCGCCCTAGTGAACAAATATTTTAGGATCTATTTCTTCTTACGTTAACATATTTCGGTATCATGTTCACTTAAAGTGTAAATAAATAAAAAAAATCTTTAGAGGTGGGAACAACTATGGTAGGTTTAGGTAGTTGATAGCCACGAGCTTACAAATAAGGAAGGAGTGCTAACAAAAGGTGAGACAACACAATATTTTGTTAGAGAAAGTGATACCCTTAGACAGATTACTAGTGTTGGAAGATTAATTGAATGCACTTTACATTATATCACTTGATCACAACACGAAAAATTTAACAAGAGAGTCTGGGAGGGTGATTGTTCTACAATAGTGACACGAGCAAGGCTTACAATTACACATATTGGAAAATCATATCGCGGTAGGTATATCTCCAAAGCAGGCTTTATCCACTGCTGAGTTAATATAACCTTGAGGGAATATGGAGTACAGTTTATGGAGGTCCCTCATGGATTTGGCCCTTGTCCAATGCTGTAAACATTTGTCATTCTGGTATAATATTCTTATAAAACACAGCGAAATATGGCTGAAATAAAATATCCTCATTATGGTAGTTCAAACACAGCAGTGGACGAGAAGGCAGTATCAATTCAATTGAGATGTTTCGGAAAATCTAACTTTTGGCGTTTGTGTGTGTGTGTATGTTATTATTAGAATTGCTCGATCACTTAAAACTGACTTTACAGAATTTCCTCAAAAGACGCGAGATTCATTCACATAATGTAGCTTTATGTGAACTCCCTTGGGGAGGAAGCAGAACATGTTCCGACGCTTACGAGTCGGCTGTGGGTGGCTCAAGTATCACTTTATGCCCGGGGCAATGTTCACCTATTCCACCACATCCCGCTGTCAATTGTGTACTTTTTAAAGTTGTATATAAACAACACATCGAAATTAATTCACAATGAACCAATTTTTGAGAACTGGATGTATCATTTAGCAACTTGCTTTTTGTGATGTGGAGTAGGAGCACTGCGGCTTTCATCTACCCAAGTTGTTAGAGCGGTGAATTATTGAATGAATGTTATCTAGGTGGTCATAAATACACGGAAAGTAAGCTAAGTAATTAGTCTCCTGATGCGATAAAATGTAGGAATCTAAGTGAGAATCTACATATGTAGGTAGGCAGGAACTCATATTTGTATATATGGAACTCAATATAAACTAGTTTAGTAAACTTGTGCGGAACTACTCGACTACTTACTAGTATAACGCTCGCTGCTGAAAACGACCAAATACCTACTGAAAATATGGATTAATTATATAAATATTTAAGTATGGTTCAATTAAACATGGAAGAGAAAAGGTAAGAGCAGAAACCGTCAATGAAACATGTAGAAATTGGACAAACAATAAAACAGGAACAAATTTATATTTTTTCACGACGGAAAATTATCCCGTAGGATATGTGGGTGCGATAGTAGAGAAATTGGATTGGATAATAACGAGTTCATAATATAACAAAATACAAGTCCTCGTGTGGTTAATGCGACAAGATCTTAGAAAATATTCCAGTGAGAAGAAATCCAATATTACTTGCGAAATATTTTTAAAAAACAACAAAGTTTCTACTTCATGTAACCGTAAACAAAAAATGAAGGGTGTGAGGGATGATGTAGTTGGGAGACATAATAAAATAATATGCTTCCAGGGGTCTTCAGTAGTTCTATACAAACAGAATAGTAGCATTAGTAGCCAACCACCAAAGCCAACGTAATCCGAGATTTTACGATTGAAGATATTCCGAGACGAATGGGAAAGAGTTTATGGAGTAGAAAGTACCTACATATATCTGCTACAGACTTCACAGCAACATTGAAGTATAAAGACAGCCCATGGGAACAACTCCAGATTATAAGATCTTGATCATAGAGAAAAAAGAACATGAATCCTTTTACATTCTGGAGTCTTCTTCTTTTTATGGGCCGCTAGACCCTCACCTCCAGGTTCCGCAGCCATGTAATCGCATCGTCCGTCAGTAGGTGGAGCTGCTCCAGTCCTCCATCGTAAGAATACAGAACACACTGGTTCACAATGTGTTCTGTTGTTTGCTCCTCGCCACACTCACACATAGCAGAGTCAGCTAGCCCCCATTGGTGAAGGTGGAATGCAGTGCAGCTAACGCCGCACCTAAGTCTATTGAGGGAGCTCCATAGCTTCCTAGGTAGTGTGGAGCCAGGTTGTTGCTTAGTGGGGTCTGCTATTAAGTGGTGGTTCTGTACAGCTGCCGTCGACCACTGCTCTCGCCATTTAGCATCAGCTGTGCATTCGGCAGTGTGTGCGGGTGTCCACATCCACAGAGGGTGCCTAGATTTAAGGCGGTGTACACTGTACAGGCGGGTCATCGACGTCCGCATGTATAGTTATAAATTTATAATTTAAAGTATAATTTAAATAAAGTTATAAAAATAATTTGTAGCAGTACGAATTACGCGTGCGAGTATCCCGAAAACATTTTCAGTGTCTTTAACGTTCAAAATCGCATGATCAAATTTTAGAAATAGGGTTTCTTACGTTTTTTGAGGACAATATCGCTTTATTTAAAGAACTTTTATAGTAATTCAGTGGATTTTTATAAATACTTGTATCACTATGAGAAACTTTTTTTCTGTGCAACTTTCGAGAAGCTATATTTTCTTTAAAAAATCGATGCAAGATATGAAACATCAACGTGTCTAGCTCTATATTAACGCTTACAAATATTTATGCAGATAGGACTCTTTTTTTGGGATACTAAATACCATAAATCGGCTAATAAAGATTTATTTATTTATTTATCACGTAAACGCCAGAGATTAGTAAATGATCAGTATTTTCGTAAGTCTAGTGAGAGATCCTAACATCCTAACATTTACAAACCAAACCTACTTTACACCATCTTTATTTTTGTTTACGATTGTCTTGTAGTAGATTCTTCTAAAAGATAAAACAGTGTTTTAGTTATACAGGGTGTTTCCTTCCGTATGCAAAATCTCTTGAGAGGTGATAGAGGATGAAAAAATAAGCAAAAAAAGTTTAATGAATGCATGACCGAAAATCAACCGTTTTGGAGTTATGACCTTTTGAAAATTTAAGAGTATGAAAATTTCTCATTTTGGTTTTTTGACAAAATCTCAAAAACTACTGACTGAATTTTAATAAAATAAAACAAAAATCATAGAAAACATTATAGTCTTTCGATGTAGGTCATTTTTTCCGTAAAAAAAATTTGGGTACAAAAATTTCACTATTTTATGAAGCAAAATCCATAAATTGAGACCTACATCGAAAGACTATAATGTTTTCTATGATTTTTGTTTTATTTTATTAAAATTCAGTCAGTAGTTTTTGAGATTTTGTCAAAAAACCAAAATGAGAAATTTTCATACTCTTAAATTTTCAAAAGGCCATAACTCCAAAACGGTTGATTTTCGGTCATGCATTCATTAAACTTTTTTTGCTTATTTTTTCATCCTCTATCACCCCTCAAGAGATTTTGCATACGGAAGGAAACACCCTGTATTTATTTAATTAAATAAAAATACATTTCTACAAAATTTTAACCGCCAACATTGAAAAATTGAAATTCACTTCTCCCAGCTCAAAAAGTTAGTTTTGGTATAATGTTACGAAACATAACAGATAATGTTTAACCATAACAATAAAACGTTAAATAGTACATTTAACATACATTCAAGATTCATTATGAAAATGTATAACATGGAAAGACTTTTACCCCACCCAATACTACATTACACTCAGTCAGTCAGTAGAGTGTTTCATTTAGAGAATATTATAATCGTAATAATAATATTACGTACTCCATTTCTATTAAGTTGGTCCTTAATGTAACTGTGTAGTGTGTACTCAGAAACTTAGTAAGGTCAGATTATAAATACACAAAGGAAATATAAAATTTCATGCCTTGTGACATTCTACTTTACAGTACTAAAGCACATATTACACGATTTACTTATGCCAAAGAATTGCGCGTGCAAAAGTGAAATCATCAAATGGAGAATCGTCTAAACGCAGAAATGAACCGATCACCCGACGAATTCCTCAGCAGTGAACGTAAATCAAGGATCTATGTGCTAAATCTCAAGTTTGTACCACGTCTATTTTCCAAGATATTCGTATAGGCACCTACTCTAAAATACTTTCAACCCTATTTTTCACCCCCTTAGGGGCAAAATGTCCAAAAATCCCTTCTTAGTGGAAGGTTTGAAAAGTGGAAAAACTGTCTTCAAAATTCACTTCTCTAGATTTAGTTGTTTGGGCTTTGCGTCAGTCAGGTGCTTTCGTATATAAGTAGAGATTAAAAAAACATTTTTATTATTTTACTTTTTTACATAGCTATTGCACACTTTCATTGCAAGGTCAAAATTTCAGATCTTGTAATCGATTCAATTTTCCGATGTCCCATTGACTTCAAAATTTTCAATCTACATTTTGGATGACGGCAGTGGCGGAGCTACCATACATGCCCAAAAGCCGGGCTTACCCAGTGGAAATAAGAAATAAATCTCCGAAATATTATATAAAGCGTTTTCCGATGGTTCTCATTCATTTAAATATCGCGCGGTTCAATGCCGAAAATGTATCAATTATCGTTAGATGGCGCTAGTTCACACATCCTAATTCTGTGAACCCGCGAAAAACACGTCATACAGCCATACACACAATCATACAGCCATCTTACTCTATCCCACTATTATCATTTGGGCTTGTCTCCCTTACCTTTTCACTCTCAATATTACGATAGTAGTAACATACATACCATTAATATAAGTATGTATAGTCTACTGTCAAAATTTTGTATGAATTCATAAGCCGGGCTTATTCTGTGTGTATAGATGCAAATTGTAGACGTACCAACATAAAAATATTTTCACATATTAATCATGCTATTCTAATATGAGTAATATGCTTTATAGTACAGTAATATGAGGAAATTGGATGGCATTTCTAGGAAAAAACTATAGACATTTATTTCTCCATCATACTTTACGTATTTGGGGGCGCTGAATCCGAATTTTAACTTTGCCACCTCGTAAATGTGATGCGTTCTGAGATATCTCAGAAAGAAAGAGAAAAAAATGCCTTTTTTACAGACTTTGACTGATAATTCAAAAAGTATTCATTTTAGAGAAAAGAAGCTCAGGACAAGAATAAACTTCACTAAATTTCCTACAAAATGGCATATTTTTTTTTTGTGGCATAAACCGTTCAGGCGTCAGAGTGAGCTAAAATAGGGGCTTAATTTTCACCCTACAGCACAAACTATATTTGTTTGTATTTTTGCCCCCATAACTCAGAACTTGCACACTTTTAAGCAAAAATATCTAGTACAGAAATAAAGTTCATTATTTTTTCTTTAATTTATGCTACCAACGTTTCGTCGACAGGTAAACAGTCTAGGCGCTAGAGTGCATTGAAGTTCAGTATAGTACATTAGAAGCAGTTTTGACCATTATTTAAACTGATATATAACGATCAAAAAATACTTAATTGTACTGAATGCACTCGAAAATACAAGGACAAAGGCTGTAATATTTATATTTTAAGGTTTGCCACCACTTACTAGTGCTGTGTTGATATAAATATCAGAATAACTCAGAAACAATGTTTTTTTTTTGTTTTTTTGACCATATTTTGAAAACTGAAAACTATTTAGGAATTATTTTATTGAAAAATTAAATTTTATTTAATTATCTATGAATTACGTCTACAACTTTTTTTAATCCGACAAACCATTCAAGAGCCAGAGCGCATTCAAATTTAACCAAAATTGAAAAATCGTCCAAATACTGTACTTTATTTTATTTCCCGCCTACAATTTAGAAGGTAGGTACTTCTAATATACAAAATATAAAAGAAAATTAAATTTTCTACAAATTATGTTTCTTGCAACTTTTCACTCAGGCGAACGGGTTCGAAGTTATAGCGCATCCAAATTTACAATTCAAAATTAAATACAGATATTAATACGACGTACATGAATATAGTTCTCTCTGATGTACCACAACAAATTTGAATGCCCTGTAACTTCGAACCGTTCGTCTGAGTGAAAAATTGCAAGAAACATAATTTGTAGAAAATTTAATTTTCTTTTATATTTTGTATGTTAGAAGTGCCTACCTTCTTAGTTGTAGGCGGGAAATAATAGAAAGTACAGGATTTGGACGTTTTTAAATTTTGGTTAAATTTGAATGCGCTCTGGCTCTTGAATGGTTAATCAGATTAAAAAAAGTTGTAGGCGTGATTCATAGATAATTAAATTCAATTTAATTTTTCAATAAAATAATTCCTAAATAGTTTTCAGTTTTCAAAATATGGTCAAAAAAACAATAAAAAAACTATTGTTTCTGAGTTATTCTGATATTTCTATCAATGCAACACTATTAAGTGGTGGCAAACCTTAAAATATAAATATTACAGCCTTTTTACTTGTATTTTCGAGTGCATTCAATACAATTAAGTATTTTTTGATCGTTATATATCAGTTTAAATAATGGTCAAAACTGCTTCTAATGTACTATACTGAACTTCAATGCGCTCTAGCGCCTAGACCGTTTACCTGTCGACGAAACAATAGTAGCATAAATTAAAGAAAAAATAATGCACTTTATTTCTGTACTAGATATTTTTGCTTAAAAGTGTGCAAGTTCTGAGTTATGGGGGCAAAAATACAAACAAATATAGTTTGTGCTGTAGGGTGAAAATTAAGCCCCTATTTCAGCTCACTCTGACGCCTGAACGGTTTATGCTACAAAAAAGATTTATATGCCATTTTGTAGGAAATTTAGTGAAGTTTATTCTTGTCCTGAGCTTCTTTTCTCTAAAATGAATACTTTTTGAATTATCAGTCAAAGTCTGTAAAAAAGGCATTTTTTTCTCTTTCTTTCTGAGATATCTCAGAACGCATCACATTTACGAGGTGGCAAAGTTAAAATTCGGATTCAGCGCCCCCAAATACGTAAAGTATGATGGAGAAATAAATGTCTATAGTTTTTTCTCCGCGAAAACACCATATTATTGCACTATTATCTTTGCATTTGAATGTCAAAACAAACTTTATGCGGTAAACGTTCAAACAGTTCTTCGATTTTCGATTGTTTAACTATTTGAGGTTAAAAATATTATATTAGATGTTGTTTTAATAAAATGGGTGAGTGTTTTATTGTCAGGTGCGAAGAAATAAAGTGTACTGGTGTTTTGGCGATTAGAGGTAAGAGAAAAATACTAACTTTTACTAAAAATAATGATATTGGGGTTAACTGGGAGAGATCGCAGTTCTGCGATAAGTTCGCCCCAGTGAACAATTCTTTATAATCGTAATGTTCATTTATTGTTTTCTTAAAGAATAAATAAATAAATATAATTACTTCGCCAAAACCAATATCAAACTTATCAATAACTCTTTAAGTTACTAATAGTTCGGTCATTTCGAATAGTTCAGTCATTATGCAGTTCTAAGTTAGCAATATTTCAAATCTTTTGAAATGATAGCAGAATGATATCTGGGGTAGGGTGTTTCAGAATATCGAGTGTCCGAACCCCCATCTGACGCGTCCCCCCATACGCCCCCACCCCCCCTCTGCGCGGTTTTCCTCAATTTTTAGAAAAACGGTAAGAGATAGAAGAAAACTGTCAATGACAAAAATAATCGCTTATAAATTCTCTACAAAAAAGGTCGGCTACATTTTTCATAAGACTAGCCGTTTACCCACAGTTACCGGAGGAAATTCCGAAAATTTTTAGTCATGCAATTTTTTTTCATTACACATGTAATTTTTAAATTTTCTTTTTTTATATACGTGGGCTTACCTGACGTGGAAACCCTAGCCACGCCACTGGATGACGGCATATATTGTCACCATCTTCAGCCATCATGTTCCATTGTTGAATGTAGGCCTCTCTCACATATCTATGATGGACAGCGGCAAATGGATGGTGAGTGTAACCTTAGGTAATTGATCCTATTAAACCAGTCGACACTACGATCAATCGCAAGACTGATGGAAAGTCCATCCTTTGCTGTATATCTTTTTTGAGATAACTACTTTTCATCTTAGGTGTTTACTGATGATTCGCGTTTCGCTCACTACTACATAGTACATTACAGTAGAACTATATGATCACACGTATACAGTATACATACAGATAGATAAGTCATATTATTATCATTATGACACGAATACGGTCTTCATAACGGAAACGGATATCACCCACAATAGTATTTTATTTTACGCTTTATCAATTCCATTACATTACTCGTACATACGGACGCAATGCCAACGTAACCATAATATTGTACTACATACATACTCGTACAAACATCTAGCTACAACACGCGTAGTAGGTAATCATAGTTATAAATTATAATATAGAAAACTACAGACAATTTAAGTTATATATGTAGATATGTACTGCCGTCCTAAGTGACAACCATGCATAAGCCAAAAACTTGAAACAGAGTTTATCAAGAAAGTGATGATTTCGAATTAAATCGGAACTGTGTAGATTTTTGTTCGCTGGCAAGATGATACTTCTCTTGAAATTCTATCTGTGTGTTGCCACTATGGTTGCCAAAAAGCTATAAGTGGTGCCCTCATTAAAACCACCTCTTTCTTGACAGACTGTAATCGCAAAAAAATATCTTAACTGGAACAAATCGTAACATTGTGTTAAAATTCGCCCTAGTGAACAGTTCTGTGTGATTTTTCTGATTGCGTGCTTATATTTTTGTAACATTCTGCATTGTTCACTTCAAGTGCAGTGCAAGTGTGGGAACAGAGGGGTCATTCCATTGTAACGGTCGTTACAATTGTAAATGTTTGAATTGGATTTATGTTGTAAAATAATATCCTTTAATTAAAATTTTAACATGAAATAAATAAAGCCTTTATCAATTGCTAATGCCTAATAATTAAAGTTAATGTACATAGTATAATAAGGAAGAAATAGAATCAAGAGTTGCTGTAACGGTTGTTACAAAAATTGGACATAGAAAGTGAGGTGTCATGCTTTATTGAAATAAAACTGCGAATTTTGAACGTTTTATGGCACCACAAAATTACCATCTAAACATGACACTATTTAAAGTCTAAATATCAAATCTAAAGACAGTATAATGTACTAAATAAAATAAAAAATAATAATAATGGTGTAACGGTCGTTACGTTCTTCTGTAACGGTCGTTACATGTACAAAATTACAATTTTTGACATCGTTTTAATCAGCTCGGTTTCCAAATTGATCACTTTCTGAGTGAGTGAATAAATCAGAATACTTCAGTTTATCGACCATTCTTCCACATGTGCCGAAAAACCTATTTTCCATGATGTTATTTTAACTCGTCTTCATGCATGTTTTATACACTTTTATGCTTCAAAATACTGAGCCGTATGCTATTTTCCGAATTCCAAATCATTGACTACATTGTCAGCGCTTGTAATGGGTACAATAATAACATAACAACCTAATGTAAGTTAGGGTACAAAGAACAACCTAATATAAGTTATAGATCATGCACAGGACACATTAGAAAAAAAAATGCCCATGTCCGTTTTAATCTGGAATGACCCAGAGGTGGTCGTAACGCGCTCGACTAAAGAACCTGTATAAAGGTGGGAAGAACTATTAAATATTGAGCCCCTTCTATATCTATGACAAATCTATGGTCGACGCCATTTTCATTGCGAACATATGATTGCGTGTCATGTTGGTTGTCCACAATTGCATGAATCCTGGTGATATTTCAGTGATTTTTGCGACTCCTTATGTATAATCAGTGTGGAAATTACCTTTGGAATATAACTTATGTAATTAAATGGTAAATTAGCGTACTTTACATCGAGAAAAAATGGCGTATACCTAGCGGAAATGCTGGGGGCGGTCAATTTTCGTCTATGGCTTTATCCGTTAGGACTTCCTACATTTATACAGGTTCCCTAAATCCCTACGCTCGACTGTTAATGCGGCTTCGATCCTCGATCCATTTCACAACACAAGCTTTTCAAGCATACTGAGAAGTGTGCAAATATGTATTTGGGTTTACTTTAACAAACCCAGATTCATTAAAAAAAATCGTTCTTATACGCAAAATAAAGGGGTTTGGAAAATAGTTATTGCGTATCGAAACCCGCACATTTTATGATTGAAATATGTGTATCTAGGTTGAAATCCCCATTTAGAGATAAAAAAAACTCAAAAAGTACAAAAAGTTGGCATACACGCAGTTTTTTATTGTGAAGGCTGTATCATGTTTTTCGTGATTATATTAGTTTCAACTTTTTGGATGAGTTTACGCGGTTCTTGCTTAGGACGGCAGTGTTAGTGATGTACTCGTACCTACGTACGTAGTGCTGTAAGTCTATACTAAGTGTAGGCACATTGTAATGTAAGCTGGTGTTCTGTACTGAGTACTGTCACTGTATAGTGTAAGTATATCCAGTATCCACCCAGTGGTTAGTGATGATGCATTATACTTTAATAGTGTTTCCTGAGTTGTCATCGCTTCACTCAATGACGGAAAAATGTCATTGTGACTCTGTGATATGTAACAATACTATGTACTCGTACTACTACGTACGTAGTTCAGCCGTTTTATTCTTTGAGTACACCGTACACTTAACCATATTACGATTTTAGACCGACGGTACAAGGTGTAAGTTCATTGATAAAGGTAAAAATGAAAGACTAGTACATAGTTTAAACTCCACGTTAAGACTTGTTACACGCGACTAGTGTTCGAGGATTCTCATCTCATCATCAGGCGTTTGACAATAGAGTAGTTTCTATTTTATTCTATCCCCTCACGCCACGGCCCTTGCGGGGTTCAACATATTTCAATTTTCCAGTACTAACAGACAGCTATATTGTATGGCATAGTCTGTGTTCATAGTTAGTAATGGGTGAATTGATGGTGGAAGTCACGTCGCTATATTCCGACAGTCACCTCTATTCTAATTCTTTCTTCTGTTAACCTGTTTTCCATTTTGAGTGATGTATCTACGCAATGCTCGTATTTTTCTATAAGTAAAAAAAAAAACGAAAATATACTAACCCACCTCTTTCCATTTTACTTTCTTTTAGTTTAGCAGGAGTGAAATTTTTATTACTCGAGCACAATTATAAATTTTCACGGCAATAATAACTGGAATATCTGACATTCGTACTTAGTAGCGAAATTACTGGTAGGTACCGCAGAATTTTTGCGTTTCTACGACTTTTTAGTTACTAGCATATTTTTAAGTTACCTACTTTTTCCTTCAAAATTATTACAGGAAGGTATACGAGATTCAACAATAAATATTTGAAACTTTTGATATATATCTATCGTGGAACCTGCGATTAATTAGATTTGATTTTAATATAGATTTTATATAATATGAAACGATCGTTTCAAAATGCCTACGCGACTGTTACATCGTAGCGTAGGCAGGTGAGTGTAGAGACCTTGGGGGATGAGAGAGGATGAAGGGGAAGCAGAGGGCGGGAGGATTCAGGGAGGGGGAGGCTTTCGCCAGAAATTGGAACGCTATAAATAGATCAGGCCACGAGGGAAAGCAGGCTCTGAGTCATAATATTAGAAAGCTACGTAGGTAGGTATTTACTGCTGGTGGGCGAGGGGAGGCGTGCGTTATAGACCTGTACCAGGTACCTGTACATAGAGATCCATTTACAGCTCGATAAAGAATACGTGGAATTATTTTCTAGATATTCTGTGGGATGACTACGAACGGGCAGTATATTTTATTTGAGTGTGCAACAAATGTACCTACTTTCATACTATTTTTCTCCTTTGATCTCCCAGAAGAGTTTCGGTAAACATATTTATGACTAGTGCGAAACATTTTCAATTACCAATAACTAAACATTTTTTTACTTCGTGTACCTTAAAGATTGTGTTTACTTTTACCAGTACATTCTAATTATGACAATACTGAATTTCGTCAAAATATTGAAATGATAATCTTAAATTATATGCAATGCATACTAGAATTGTTCCTGGGTTAAAATGACTAAATGAGATGAGAGTTTTAGACCCTCGGAGGTGGCATTTAGGTTTCAAAACACATAAACGTGATTTACCACATTTAATGGATTAGGCACATGAAATAAGTTTAACAAGAAGGTTGAAGGAAGAAAAGCAAACAAACGTAAAAGTACCTAGGTACATAAAAATTAATTATACGGACAAGTATATTCCAACCTTTTATATCAAGGATTGAGGATAACATTATAATCACAAAAGATCTCTGCGCTATTCATGGATCATTCATTATATTATTTCCTATAGATCTCAGCTGTCACATTACTCCGAGATTTTGCATAGTGATTGAGATCAAGCCTACAAATAAAAGACGAGGAATCCTTCAATCCTATTCTTGGTCACGCGTCCTCATTGAATTAAACCAAGAATATTATAATGCTCCAACTTTGTTGTAGGAATAATGTCGTTATGAAATGAATTAATATGAAGATTATTATATGAATAAATAAATCACAGTGTTTTGACATCTCGTGGTAGCTTTTGTAGTGAAGAGAATGAATGGTTATCCAATTATTTATTACACTCAATGAAAAGATAGGAAGCAATAAGGCCGTATATACTCATCAGTAATCATATACGAAATCATTCGCTTTCACTATTTTATCTACAATTTTTGAAAATCGAAAATGGGTTCGAATCGTTGTAGGAATAGTACATTTTGTTAGGTAGTTAGCTGATATTAAATTGTACGTAAACACATGAATAAATCCAATGATTGGTTAGAAATTAATAAATTAATGTAGTAGACAAAATGAACATCCTTTATAGAAAGGAGTGGACGATGAATGACGCTGAAATCAATGCCAACATTTAAAAAAAAATTGGCGCAAGTCTGCACATTGTAATTGAACGTCATATTATAATAAGGACAAAGACTTTATTCAAAAGAGGAAAAGATGGCATCATCAGATATCATACTGAATGTGGTTAAAGAGATATGATAAGCATAACCCTTCATTATATAAGAATGAAAAGGACACGTGCACACTCACAGCTATTACAATAAATAAATAAACAAAACACATCGTTCACATTTGAATGTACAACAACACAATCGTCATCTTCCTTGCACATGTTTTCTTTACAAGAATAAAAAAAATGTTTGCTGTTAATAAATAAATACGTTAGTATATTATTAAAAGACACTGAGGGATTACGAAATGAAAGGACTGAAGAATCCAAAGGATGAATCTATATTCTACAATGAACATAAATCAGCAAAATTTCAGGATGAAGGACTCTTTACTAGGTTTTTTATTTAGTCATTGAAGTTTTTGATTTCAGAATTGTTACGGTTTGGTGTTACGGTTTGGAAGATGGCAGAAGTATCGCTGCCGAAAGCTAGAGAAGATCAACAGACACGCGGCCAACACCCGAATAACCTGAAAGGAAGAATATATATACCATGCTGCGAAAACCTACAACATCATTTGTTACGGTTTGTTTCAAAAGGATCAGTTTCAACAAATTACAATTTTGTAAAAAAATCGCTCTTAATAGACGCTTCGAGGTTCTGCAATTTTTATGTCAGTGATAATGACGCAATGTCATATTTTCGACTTACCTTACTGACTAGAAAATCTGTCTCGTCAAAGTGTCGTCCGAACATCTTGGGAGACTCTCCGGGAATTGGATCAATCTTGATGCAGACTTCCATTCCTTTACGAGCAGTCTCAACCTGCTTGTGGTTGCTCTCTATAGACGAAATTATTCCTATGTCCACAAACTGTAACAAAGAAATTATGAGAAATTAATGACATAATTCAAAACACAAATACAGACTCACGCGTTCAATAATTTTAGATATTGCTTAGGGTACGTGAAGCTACACATTTTCATAAAAAACGATCGATAATCATTGGATTGTTCAGTGCTAGCCTATATCAGAATCCTACCGCATCCCACGACTATATACCAACACATTAATAAACCTGGAGAAAATGTCATCTGGATTCGAAATAAGAAGTTTGTAAATTGCTTGTAGCCAAATACGCAAAGAATTCTTACACAATTAATTAAATTTATAAAGGGTACGAAATATAATAATTACATAAGAAGTCAGTACACAATGAAAAACTTTTAACATACCTGCAGAAAATTAGGATTGAGGGTGATTTTATAAAATGTAATAAACGGGATAAGCTCACTTAGGGACAGAATTACAGGAGTATCATTGTTCAAAGGAGACAGGGTAATATTACTCGAAGATATAGGTACAAGTCAATATGTACCAACCGTAAACAGGATAACACATCCATATTACAGCGGATATAAGAAAGACGGATGTTTCAATTTCGGTGAAATTTCTCCAACGTTTGATTGGAGTGTTCCGTTGCCGAATGATGAGGGTTTGGGAATGTCTAATTTGTAACAAACAATACAGGATAAGTTAAATAGGATGCAGTTATTATTAGAGGGTTTCCTTCCTGAGATAAGGTGGCCCTGCAAGGGATTGAGTCGATTGGGGCGGCGGCGGAAACTGCGGTAGAGATGGCGCAATTAGGATGTATTTTTATTCTAATTGGGGCTAAATTTGCCGCAGAGTCGCATCCTTATTTTGCCCCTCGCTCTGTGATTAACCGGTAGTGGATATTTTGGTTAACACCGGATATTAAAAATGACTAATAATTTTCTGTGGGAATATACAACATGCATTGATACATTGTCGACAGGAACATAATACGTATATAGATGACACATGCATAACCACGACAGTATAATTTTCTCTTTTTTATTTTATTTTATTTATTTTTTTAGGACATTTAGGACAAATCAACGGGATGATGGTGTTATTTCCGATTTGGGCGATATTACCAAAAAATGAAAATGATTTGACAATATCAGCGTTGAGTCATCGTTAAGTAGTGCTACGAAGACTAATAACATCTGATCATCATACTTCGTATCAATACTGGCAAAAAAATCTTGGCATATGTACATATATTTCATAAAAACATATTAATATAACGAATTACAATAAATATTTTGACATTTCTTAGAAAAACAAATTAACACAACATCAGTATAAGCTGTTTAATATGTACTTTATTTATACTATTTGTTCACACCATGTGCTATGTTCCCATTCGCTTTCAGATGGTAAATAGGCCATGTTTTTTTTCTGAGAGAGTACTCTTGTAATATTTTTTGCAATGCGTAGTGTATTTTGTAGTAGTAATTGTAATATAATAATATAGTAGTAGGGATCGAGTAGTGTGTAGTCGAGTAGTACAATCTACATATTCCAGTACTAGCTGTGGCATATGGATGTATGGAATAATAATAACGATTATTATATTAAGTACAATATTTTATGTAGATAGGAATAAGTTAGTAATACAAGAGGCCCTTTCATGGCGATATTGTTGTGATGAGGACCGCAGTTCAGTGACCTCTGCTAGTAAATCAGAATAATAATAATTTAAATGAGAATTACTCTATACAATATAATATTATTTAACACATCATTTCAATTAAATGCTGGATGGACAACATTCAGTTGACATTTGGCGTACAAAATTATGGACTTCAGTTTAAACAGAAAAACGTGGGTATAACATATAACCGAATATATACTTCATTATTATTTACAATGATAGATTTGATTTAATATATGTACGAAATACAGTTCACACGAACTTCACTGAGAAATCTGTGTAACATGAGGCACATTTGTATTGAATAAAGTCTAATTTTTATTATTTTAGGTATAATTCGGCATTTTACTCAAACAGTAAGTGACCTCTGAGATTAATTGACGAATCTCATAAATTGAATGAAGTGTGTACAAAATATGTTTAAAAAACTGTCGAAACTACAACTACATGTTTTAATGCATGTGTTTCCCTAATGAAAATCCAATAGAATATAAAATTCTTCACACGTACATTATTTTATATATTGTACTTTTATACCACCCTATCGCCAGCTCTCGAAACTTCCCTCTTCGTGCACACAATTGCTTTCGTTATATTCGTGTAATTCGTCGTATATTTTCTAATATTCCCTTCACCCCTTCTTTCACCCAAGTGCATTGTGTCATCCTTTCATCATTCATCCTCTCTACGTGTCCCAACCACCTCAACTTTTGCACTTCATTCTAGTTACGAAATCCGTTTTACAGTCACTCAACTCGCAAATCACTCAAAATATTGCATGCATGACTCACTCGCCAACGGGTGGAGACCAATATAGAAAAAATAAGACTTATACAAATTATTGTCTCCGGGGTATGTGGTAGGGTGAATTACATTAAAAGAAATCAGTAATCGGTATCCTTAAATTGAATTAAATAAAAAAATAGCAAGATAATTAAATCGCACAGGATGTTTGAAAAAAAGATTAATTAACATATTATTTATTATCTACGATAAAATGGAGTTAATTTAGTGGCCATGCGAGGATATAAAAGTCCACTCCAGATAATAATAGGTGATGTTTGTTTATGGCAGATACGAGTATGTTGTGTGCAGTGTGATGTGTGATTCTCAGTGTGTCAAGAGAATACAAGAGATAAAGTTGATGATCGTATCAGCACAGCACAAGTAAGAGTATCATCGACCTCAGTGGTTTATCTCATAGCCATCACGGCGAGCCGGATATGTCGAGTTATTTCAAATACACTACAACACCAAGATGTTGGATTGGAATCAATATAAAGCAACGTTTGGAATGAAATATATTAACATTCCATTTTTGATGTGGGATAGGAGGTATTTTGAAAGCATAAGGGATCGAACGGCTAGACTGAAATGGCGATAGGCAGGGCACACAGAAAGACGAAATGATAGTAGATAGACAGGGATACCCAGACTTATTGAATGCAGAGCATGGACAAACAAGAGGTGTCGGGAAGCCACAGAAAAGATGGGTGGATGATGAAACATCAGCAGCGGTAGAGAATGGGTGAGAAAGTCCTGTGACAGAAAGGAATGAAAATGTTCCAAAGAGGCTTATATCCAAGAGAGACTAGTGCTGAAAAAGAAGAAGGGTTTCAGAAATTATCTACACATTTTGTAGATATAAAAAATCCATTTTTGTGGCTGCAGACAACACTTTTTGCGATCGAGTTCATATAAATTAGACGAAAGATCAAATCGTCAACAAATGCAAGTCTAAGGGTGCCTTCCCACGACAAGTGAATCCGGATTCGTACGCGAATCTGGATTAATCCCTTCCGGATGGATGATTTCGTGCACGGGGTATGGGGAAATAGTTCCCTATTTTTATAATAATATAATAATTCATTGTATTAATATTTTTAACTTTTTAACTTTAACGTTGTAAATTTTGAAAATATCTTGAGTCCGTTGAAGCAATAAATAAATAAATATATAATATAATAAATAGATAATAATAATTATCTCTGTCATACTGTTGAATATATACTAATTCTGTTTTTGTGTTTAAAAATTAGATCGATCAGGTACGAGAATAAATTATTGTCTTTACATCAATATTAATTGTAATTTAGTAAAAAAATAATAAAAGAAAGCATTGCCTGCGGCATTAATTAAACTTGTTTGTGGGTGATATTTTTTAAAGTTTGTCACACGGAGTTTTTGTATCTTGTATCACGCGTTATTTTTCAACACCGGTTTTTCTCAAATTAGCTGCTAATCTCTCTCAGTCCCGTTATGGGCCCGCTACACGCTCGCGAGTCACCACGACCTTTTGGTGTTCATGAGTAAAAAGGCGTCAACGGTCGGTTACGTACATGTCAAGACAAACGATCCATCCGCACCCCTTTTTACTCATGAACACCAAAAGGTCGCGGTGACTCGCGAGCGTGTAGCGGGCGCATTATGTGTCGGGGTGTACATTATATTTATTTTGTACGGGAAAAAATGTCTGCCATAACTGGAAATTAGAGAACCCATTAAATAATTTATTTATTTATTTTTAATATTATTAATGTCGATATTATCAGAATAAAAGAATACCGGCCCAGTAACAGTGCAAAAATTGTGCTGTTTCAGGTCCGTGGTATTAGAAAAATATAATGATTGGTACCTTAAACTTTTTTTCATTTTAAATAAAATTATAATTTCTTTATCATTCGTGTGTTATTTAGACTAATAGATTAGGTACATAATTTTTGAAGGGAGACATTTGAAAGATTGGCATCATACTGATAAAATGCACCACATGGACTTATAATTCGATGTAACAAAATTCCAGAAAAAATAATTCAATAAATAATAAGAAAATATAATGTTCCCCACTCTATGACAACTGGGGAATCTAAATTTATACATTATTTATTTTGATTTTTATTTTTCGAATCATGCGGGTGTCTGCATCTCTTTCACTCTCGTTGTATATTGTAACAGTACGAAACCCATAAGCATATTGCTCAAAATAAATAAACCCCACAAAAGCCGTACAAAAGCCACACAGGATTTTTTTTAGGGATAAAAGCACAAATCTAATTGAATTTTGTAAATAAAATTAATTGTATCGATTAGTATTCGAGTAAATTATATTTGGAACTAGAATAGATTAAAAAATACGAATAAGCAAGCGGATCTAAAATGGGATAGACAATGATTTCAACATTTTATAAATAATTCATCTACTGAAATCCAACTAAAAAGTTTTAGCTTTTATTATTTGAGGATTTTTTATTGGTTTTTAATCATCTGTAGACCATATTTAAGGCACTTGGAATCGTCAGGTTTACAAACACAAACTCAAATGCAATAAATCAATAAACACAACAAAAAAGAATGAAAGCAATAAACACATAGACAATACAAAACTATAACACATTTGTGGTACAATTTAATGCAGGTCTGGATGTAAATTGTCCAGAACTACATTAAGTACGTCATATTTCTGAAGGGTTTTTGTGTTTTTTGGGGTTCATACTACATCATCGTAAATACTCCTATGGGTTTTTCTTCGGAAACCGTTGTGTATACACGCGCTGAAACATGTAAGTAGGGTTGTCAACATTTTTTCAGCTGATTATTCCATCTGCATCAATAAGTAATTTTAAAAAGTTATCGGAAGCCTGGTTGCTAACGCGCTCGATCCTCGATGCCGACATACCCCACTTCACGACACAAGCTTTTAAGCTTGTTATGAAGTGTACAAATATGTATCAGGGTGTAATTCGATAATTTTATGAAAATAAAAGAAAACATACACATTATCTTATTGTTCTTGATATCAGTTCTTAACTCTTTTTTTGTTGCTTCCTTCATTATCCCCTCCTTTCTTCCTCTTCTTCTTTCTCTTCCCATGCTTCCTCCTTCCCTACCATAAATGTTTTATAGATATAAGATATATATTTTTAACTATGTAATGTAATATATTTGTTTTGCGTGTGTGCTAATTGTGAACGGATGTAATTGGTCTTGTGTATTGATATTTTTGTATTAATGTACCTGCCAATGTTTGTTTTTGTGACTGTATCTGTTCCATGTGCAATAAATAAATAAATATCTACTTATCTATTTAAATAAAAACTGTCATTTTATGAACTGCTTGAATTTTATAATATTTTTATTTGCTAGAAAAGTGTGGTTTTCTCAATTTTCAAATTAATGTAAATTACAGGCAATGATATAATTCTTAAACTGCGTTTAAATTTTACAAGCGAAGCGGATTTGGTTGATATTTTCTTAGTTTTAATGTTGCCAAAAAAAAATATATAGTATTTTGCGATCCATATATTTCTTGCAACTCACTTTCAATATTATTATTATACTCTAGTACGGTTGACAACCCTCGTTGTTAGTGAATATATATCCGAAAATATATCGAATAATAATTATTTTTATTGTAAAATTGTTACAAAAATGTACAAATTACCCGACTAGCAAAAATTACAACACGTTATTTTCAGTTAATGTAGGTAGCTACATGTTATCAATTTAGTATCATATTCTTGTATTATGTATTTTTGTACCTATGAATAACTTTTGAATCAGTATTAATTTTACAGTAAGTAATGTTAAGAGTATGCATACCGACATTTCAAAAATTTCTAAAAACGGGAGACCTTCTATCTCGACAACCGTTATTAATTATGCTTTGGAACAAAATAGGGTAGATGCATTGAACCTTTATATAACCGTATATAACCGTAAAAGATTTTTTATATCTTGTATAGATTTCTCAAAAAAAAAATGGAAAACACCTCTGATCTTTTTTCCGAAAGACGGAAACTCGTTTCCTGAAAGTCGTAGAGTAAAATTTTTTTTTGGACTGATAATATGCATTAAAACCTAGGGAATAACCGTAAAAGTTTTTTGATAGACGCAAAATTAACCTCAAAAAATTAAAAAAACGCTATTTTCACCATTTTATCATGCGATTGTCACGCGAT
This sequence comes from Ceraclea dissimilis, assembly GCA_963576895.1. Taxonomy (NCBI): domain Eukaryota; kingdom Metazoa; phylum Arthropoda; class Insecta; order Trichoptera; family Leptoceridae; genus Ceraclea; species Ceraclea dissimilis. The sequence continues at coordinate 20,253,284 of OY756360.1, forward strand.
TTTGAACCTTAATGCCGTGGGAAAAGACTGTGACGTCATTCCTGGTGCCAATTATATAGGTAATACCTACCGATTCGGTATAATACTTTAAGTAAAAGTTAATGTCGCCGCCACACGCTTGCGAGCGTCTACGAGTTTTTTGCGTTCATGAGTAAAAAGGCGTCAACGGTCTGTTACGTAAACGAGCCAAGACAAACGTTCCATCCACACGCCTTTTTACTCATATACACAAAAAACTTGTGGGCGGCGACAAATGGAATATATATGTATTACGTTTAATAGTTATACTATAGAAAATGAAGTAACGTAATAAGCTAATAGGTACCTACATAAATATATACATAATACACACACACACACACACACACACACACACACACACACCCTCACACACACACACACACCCTCTCTCACACACACACACACACACACCCTCACACACACACACACACACACACACACACACACACACACACACACACACACACATAATTATATTACACATTTTGTAATTATCAAACTATAAATTAACATTGAAATAATTGAAAAAAAAGTTTAATTTTAATTAAAATACATTTTAAAATAGAAAAGAAGAAATAAAATGAAAAAAACTGTCTGTTTGGGATGTTTCCTAAAGAAATATCTACGTATATGTATATTGGATTCAACACTTGTATTGCAAGTTATCCAAACGCTATGGATTAGACGGATTCATCTGGATTCATCAAGGCGTGTCCGCGGATTCACAGGCAACCTATTTCCCACGATCCGTGCACGTCTGCGATATCACGTACCGCCATACAAATCGCTATGAAAAAGTCTGTAGATTCACGGACTCACTCCTTCCCACGGCATGCGAATCTACGGACGAAGCAGGATTCACGGACCGTGGGATATAGCCATAAGATGTGTTTACAACGACTATAACTTGCGCATGTTTTAAATGGAGATTTCGTTCACGGAATTAAAAACTTTATTGGTTGTTTTAATTTTTTGCGGGATTTTGTTGACAAGATGAATGTCTTATATCACATTATTATAGTGTTGAGTTACGGGTATTTTTCAGTATTACAAGGACTGTCTAACAATGTTTATAGTGTTGGGTAGACTGGCAGAAATTGGCATTGGAGAATGAGTTCGCCTTTGACACACTAGTCATTCAATAAAGAGGATTATATTTTATAATGTCCGTTTGCCTGCAGTCCTAGTGTGATTGTATCTGCCACATTGAACAGTCGTCTCCAAGTCCTCAATGATGTTTCCTGTACTGACGGATATGTCTAGTATAGTACAGTACAGTGTAGGTACATATTATTATCACATCACATAGTTGTTAGACATTACTTCATTCCATTCCACCTTATTCTCTGCTTACTCACTATTACAGTATAGTATAGTATCACATTACATATTGCCACTCTATGCAATGCCGTTGATAACCGAGTAATCTGTTGTTTATGTAACAACATACCACTTTAATTCCCATCGTGAATACAATGTGCAAGTATAATAGACACTGATTAGGTACATCTTATACATTATATGTACCATCTAGCCATTAGACTCAACATCACTGTAAGGTAAAAATGAAGGACTAGTATATAGTTTACAATACACGTTAAACCGAGATCCAGCGAGAGTTGTGACGCAATAGTATGAAGAGGAAAAGAATAAAAAAAAGATAAACGGGATATTTTAATCTTCTTATTCCTTTGTCCCATTTACTCGAGGTCGGCTTTCCTAGTCCTCACCTTCCAAGTCCTTCTGTCCCCAGCATCTTCCGCACGAAGCCTTGCTTCCTTTAGATCGCTTGCGATTGTGGACATCCAAGTAGTCAGGGGTCTACATGGTCTTCTGGGTCCCACTATTATGTCTACTGTCCTTTTTATCATATTATCCTGTGGTAGACTCCTATGTGTCCGTACCACCTTAGTCTATTTTTGGTCACCTTTAAATTTAATCAAATATAGATTCATTGACGCGTGATTAATCCAATAGATAGTTATGTAAATATCTGCTGGGAAGATAAATCAGGTTAATATAACTGCCATACAAATTAATCAATTCTAGCTGGCGATGATGTACGGCGTGTGAAGTAATTTTCCATGAAGGAAAACATCCCAGGCACATTAATAACTTACAGCTTGTCAATAGCTTTTCCAACTAATTATTTTTCCAGATAGTCAGTCTGTCATAAATCCGTCGTAAACTTCGTAATAATAATAAAATCTATGACGTAAATGTAACACACGTGGTGGCATATATACCACCTACTATATGTATGATACATGTATCATATACCTACAGACAGTAAAGGGCATCATCTTATATGGTGGATCAATACACTATCACACGTAGTTTCTGAACATACGATTAATATAATGAGAACTCTGAACAAAGGTCCTCGCCATTTGAGATATTTCGTTCAATAACTAGAATGACGCATTTGACGGGAATATCTATGAAGGTGTGAGGGGTGGATTCAACCTGTCAATGTGATTTTGACTTCAATTCAATCTGGGATAAATTTGTCGAATGGAATATTATTATAAGTTTGTATTGTATGTAATGTGTACATCAAATTAATGTCACAAGTGGTTGGTTGGCAGATATTGCCTACGGCAATAAACCCGCCATTTGGAAGATATGTTTTCTTTTCAATATAGATTTTTTTATTTATTTATTTTATTTTATTTATAAGATCGTATTTTTAGATCTCTAAATCTGAAGGGAAAAATTAACTGAAAGATCTAGACAAATGCCGTATTACAATGTCATATGTACGACATATTCGTTTAATTTATTTATGTATATTAGCAATATACAAAGTTTTAACATAGCATATACGAATAATTATCTCATATACAGCAAATGATGGACTGGAATTGGTGAATGTTACTTAAGTGTAAAGTGATTACATTAAGCCAGTCGAAGATCAGTCATAAGCCTGATGGAAAGTCCATCCTTTACTGTATACCTGTTGAGATAACTATTTGTTATATATACTACAACATGTAGAAAATCCCGATGTTCTCACGAAACATAAATTGTGATTTTAAAAAATAACATGTAGCATATGAAATCTACCTAACTGAGCATGAGCTTGTATCAAAAGAGACCGATCCAGTATTAAACATCCTGTTTACATACATCGCGAATTCGCAACGATGGCTATGTATCCTACTTTTATCTCACATGCATACGCACAACTACACAGGCAGATATGTAGTCGAAGTTTGTAATCATTTTGAAAATTTGCCTCATATCTACAGTTCTTACTTTTTTTAGAATCAGTCGGTGTGTAACAAGTATGTGAATCGCTTTTCATAAAAAAAATCATTACCATTGAATCGTTAAGATCCCTGATCGATATTGAGAGATTAGTACCACACATAATATTTTATATAATTCATATTTCCAATCATCATTTATGAAATTCTTATTCGGCCCACCGGAGTTGCGCGGGAGATAACACCTTCTAAATCTCTCAACGCGATCCATTTTCTTTCCTGTTACAAATCCCATATCGTTAAGATAATTTTCGTATTGAGGAATTTATCCTTGAAATACAAAAGTAATAAAAACGGGATGGCAGTTTAAAGTCGTGTATATGTTACATTTTTAAATAGATCTGATGATTGAAAAAATTGGACATTTTAAATTACTGCGACCAATTAATAGTCGCAGACTATACTTGATATGACGTTTTACGTCATATCAAGTATAGTCAAGAACAAGCACGGCAAGAGAGATCACTCTCTGTGTGAATGTGAGGGTGATATTATGATAGTGGAGAGGTGTCCTGACAAGAAGTTTGCATGGGCTCTCGGTGAACTTTACAAGGTGACGCCAAGGGCAATAGACTACTTACAGAACATTGACGAGAAGCTATGACTCTTAGAAAACTTTACAATGGTCGCAGGCATATGAAAGAAGAAGAAGATTGGGAAAATAAGCGATTGTAGGACTGGTGTTGTAGTGAGAGTTGAGAGTAAATATGAAATGAATTAAGACGGTTTGGACATTATTAATAAAAGCATGAGTGATGATAGGATGACAAATATGTGGCTGTAAGAGGGGGTGTTGGAAAACGTGGCCGTCCTAAGCCTAAGGTACCAGATCCTCAGACTCCAATGACTTAATGAGTGTGTGACGAATTGTATGAACGTAACGGAATCGGGAAGGGTTAGGGAAGTGTGGCTTTCTGTTTTCTCTGTCAACCCCACAAGGGACGCGGCGTGAGGGTTTAGTATAGTAACACATTTCTAACCAAATTATTCTGGTATCATGCAACACTTTTATTTTGTTAAAACAATTTGAGGCGGTCGGTAGCGTTGGTAACGCGCTCGATTGTTAATCCAGTGGGCGCGGGTTCGATCCCCGATGCCGACCTACTCCACTTCACGACACAAGCTTTTCAAGGTGACTGTGAAGTGTAAAAAGGTGTATTTGGATTTATTTATTTTATTTTATTTAGATTAGATTCATTTTATAAAAAAAAGTAATGATTTAGAATAGAAATAAATTGTATCACTTTGTCTATGAAAGGAATAATGTTAACGAGAGAAAATACTTGGGATGTAATAAAATAATATATGTATTTTTTTTTTTTAGGCATTTCACCCATAAAGAACGAGTGATCTCTGTAATATATGTATTAACAATATGTATTATGTTGTGACTATATGAATGGAAGGCACAATAGGTCTGGTTAAACAATGATACCGAGGAAATAATAAAAAGACGAAGAAGTCTGTCTTTGTTAATAACATTAATGATGAATAATAAACATTGTTGTATGGGGACTACATATAATGTTCATTCTGAGAAACGTAATGAATGGGACATTGAATGGAATGGATCGTTGGTAAGAGTAAGTCTATAAAATATTATTTATTGGATGGAAATGACAGCAATATTAATCATCATTAGTCAATGATAGACATCCACAGAGACGAGTATTCCATAGATAATAAATAATATTGTATCTATAAAATGGTTTCTATTAATCTATGTAGTACATCGCATTCACTTCCCTTGTGGACAGTAGGAATACCTATTAGGTTATACGTACGAATAATATAAGCAACTTGATCAAAATCAACAATAACAACACTTATATTACAATAAATCCCTGTGAACAACTCTGGGTTGTAGAATTGACCCCCTACTCTTTTGATATTTTTTCGAGTGTCGGGTGTTAGTAAAACTTCCATAAGACAAGTCACATCTTTTGAATCATTATACTACGGGAAATGGAAATACTTTCAAAATATTTCGATACCTGTCACAGCTTCATGAATATCAATATGTATGTATGTAGGCATACATAAGATCCAGCATTAAATTTGGGTCGACTGCCAGAAATTGTCACTAGGCAATAAGCCCGCCTTTTGCAAATAAATGGATTAGAGCAAAGAAATGGAATAGAAGTGTTGAGACCTTCCTAAAGGAGGTCTGACGATATTGGCCAAGTTGGTCGGTAGAACTTGACTAAGGTTGACAAAGAACTTATAAGTATACAAAGAAGGTTGCAATTTCGCAGTATAACTGATGGTGGAGGTTAATAGGTTATGGAGGAGGTTTAAAAGATTGCGGCGAAACCGTTGTCCAAATTTTGACAGAGAAGATGGTGCTTATGATGTAAGACATTGTATCTGTATCTGTAGTTGTGGGAGCATCTTATAATAATCTTTTCTACTCTAGTATGTTGAACTCATAGTAATGCCATGAATGTATATCGTGTAAAATATACAGACCTGTATAGTGTATAGAGAGTAGGCATGACATGTAACGATATAATATTATAATATGAATGAACAACTTTACTTCATTCACATACTACTTATAATCTCCTACTCATTACAGTGCGTCTCACTTCACATCACACAATATTCTACGTAATATTAAAGTAGGCACTGTTGTACCTATAATGTTCCTATCCTACCAACTTGTAGGTGGAACTGTTGTAGGCATTCACAGCTATCTAATCTAATACGAGTATATAGTCCACCCGCATGTTCTATGTATGTTTCTACTTGTTCTTCTTCGATGGCTCTACAGCTCAAATCGAGCCTTGGCCTCCATCAGACCTCGCCTTCAACTCTGTCTGTCCTCCGCAGCGGATTTCCAGTCTCTCGCTTGCAGTAAATTGGCAGCATCCTTCTTTACTCCGTCCTCACATCGGAGTCTCGGCCTGCCGACCCTTCTTCGGCCACCAGGATGTTTCTCTAAGATCCTCTTCAGTACTCGTGATGGAGGCATTCTCTGCACATATCCGGCCCATCTCAACCTGTTCAGTCTGGCATGCACAGAGAGCCTGGGAGCTTTATGATTACTTTGACACATCGTCCGATTTCTAGAATTTGGTTGTCATGGTTGATCCAGGTGTTTTCCTTTGATCATCTTTCATATCATCCTGAGAGAACAATTAGGTTCAATATGAGATTGTAAAGCATGCTTGAATGATAAGAATATCAATGATAATATAATAAATATACATATTGTAATGGATAATTTCCATGTTCACAGATTAATTTGAATTCAACACGTCGTCGGCGTCAGTTGGTTTCCAAACAGCGACAACAATCCAAATCAAAGAGCGAGTTTGCCCACGGATTGAGCAAAGTACGTGAGTGTGTGTGTGCACGAAAGGTTTATGTAATTGCATAATAATAATATGTATGATATTATCTACTCTCAATACTATGAATCTGAAAGTAGTCAAAAACACGACAAGGTAGATGAATGTAGGTACGAGTATGTATATGTCACCTCATAATATGCAACCCACAACGCACTCCACATAATATCTAAAACTAACGTAACATCACCATATACGTAAGAGACTTTACATAATGTATGCATCTTGGCACATAATCACACTACTATAAGAATACTTAATTACTACAAATGGACAACTGTTAACACTAATTAGTATGTAGAAATAAGTGTGGAGAAAAGTGAAAAAGGACAAAGATTCAACCAGTATTATAACAGATCCAGTTTGGTCCTTGTACGCTGGTCTGGTTCATGGTTGTTGGTTGTGTTAGTATAATAATTATAGCAATTTGATTAGGTACTCGGGTTTTACTCGACATCTGGTTTCTTTGAGGCGTACGCAATAATTATTGAAAGGGTGACTGCTCCAAGTCCCGTGATTAAAAAACAACGGATAGTTTTAATAAATTAATATACTTTAATGATGATGAGCTCCAACAAATTATCATTTCGATGAGTGATCTATGAAGGATATATGGATGGACGAAGAGGTGTGAAGACTCGTAGCCGTCCGAGACTGACCTAGAGCGTGTATGAAAAATTACATGAATGTTACAGAAGACAGGAGTGTGTACGAAAGGATAGGGCAGTCTGTTGTCCTCTCTGCCTACCCCGAGACGTGAGGGGATAGACAAATGGATAGATCTATTACTACTTTTTCAATAAATGAAAACTTCATAATGACAATATATTCCTAACAAGGGACAGGACACAATCACGCTGCTCAAACATTGCTAAATAATGTAGAATCTTTTACAAATATAAAACTATAAAAGATTAGAAATTATGTGATGTGTTGCGTCCATTTATATTACAATCAAAACATGCGTAAAAATCCATCATTGTTGCATCCATGCACGTCACAGGAAGTTGTATTAGGAGAGGGGAAGGAGGATATAGAATAAGACGTCGAATAATGGTGTTATGTTATGAAATAAATTCAAATAGTACATAATAACTAGAGATTCGGCCTTCGTGAGAAGAACAATGGCTGCTGGTCTTCATCTAATAGTTTTGCGAATGGCCGGAAGTTCATAATGTATCAAGTACCCACTATATATATCTAATGTTCGTATTAGTAAACAACATCAATACCCAAGCTTCGTCTCTCTAGACATCTAGAGAACAATACGATATTCTTCTCAATACTAATCTAATTATACACTATGTTGTTACATTATAATGTTTATATTATATTTTTTCTTCTTCTGCCGAGATTTAATGCGCAGATAACGACAGATGGTGCGTACAGGCCTAAGGATGCCCAAATTTGGGTCCGTGTTTTTTTCTCCCGAGTGTACGACAGGTAAACGCCGCTGAGAATACCTACCGGCGATTTCAACCCTATGATTTTTTTTCATCGCAACACAGAAAAAATCTAACCGGTCTTCGAACAACAGAAACTTGGTGGTAAAATAGAACCTAAATATTACAAAATTAAGCACGTATTGTGAATACATAATAATGATGTTTTACAATCTTTGATCAGCGCAAAAACCAGAACGATGAATGTGCAAGTTTGGGCACATCTGCTAATCCGATTCGGAAGTGAGTTAATGCGATGAATGGCTATTCGATGTTTGATACTTGAATGGACATATTACCATCTCGTTCATTCAATGTATCTTGATAGTGCAGTCTGTCTCGGTTCCTCCAACATGTTCCAACCAACACAGCAAAATGCATCCAACGAACAAACGAGTCTGTTTAATAATGGACTGCGTTTACAAGGAATCCAATTTCGATCGTTAATAATTCACTCATTATCTGTCGTGTTGCTTTTTTTGGCAGAGGATAGCGTAGGTACTTAGTACCTAGATGTAGAAGATATACGAGGGTTGGTAAGTTCGGTTCGGACTTCGAACGATTCCAGTTCGTGAAGAATGTCGACCAACTCGATACAACTATAAATTTAATAAAGCGCGTTTACAATGTAACTTCGCGATATTAATTTATTTTGTGTGACTTGCACGCACGTTCTAACTACTCGGTCTGGTGAGTTCGTAAAGTAATCGTATCCAACGCTGTGGAGTAAAGACAGAATTAGATGCGTTTCTTACTACTTAGATATTTAGTATATTTACCTTTCATAGTATAGCATCGGTTTATTCAGTCTTCAATAAATGATAAGCAGAAGAAGCTAACGTTACTTACATACCTATATGAAGTTTACAGTGCTTAAGAATTGCATTCGATTTAATGTTATGTGTGAAATTATGAAATAGTAACGAATAGTGAAGAAGTGGTTGAAAGATGGAAGGAATACTTTGAAGAGCTATTTGAAAGTAATACTAGTGTGAATCATACATGCGAAGTAGATTTTACGTGTAAGTGAGTTTGATAGCGATGAAATTAGTATGAGTGAGATTGTGAATGCACCAAAAAAGGTAAATAATGGTAAGGCTGCAAGATACAACTGTGTATCCAACGGAATTTATTAGGCACGATGGTCCGAGCCCCTCAAATGGTGATGGGAGCTTTTCAATCTATGTTGGAGAAAAAACAATTGGGAAATTCATCGTAAGAACTAATAGTAACAAAGTTTAGTTGGTGAATGTATGAATGAACAGCAGAAAATAGACTGTGACATGACAAAGGTACAAATTTAATTATTGGCAGTGAGATATTTAGAGAGGTGACATCAGTAGAGGAATCTCATATAGGATTCTTTTATATAGCGCGAGTGTCAATACAACGAAAATAAATAAACAATCAGGGAATTATGTAGTCACTTACAAGAGCAGTAACGGACTAAGTGGGAATGCCGAGATCAAAGGGAGGGTATTAAAGGGTTTTAGAGAGAATGACGCTTTTAGATAAATGGAACATAAAACAAGTTAATTTGTTGATCTATTACTTAATCTGTATCAAAACAAAAACATTTCAAACCAAATGGTAATCTTCTAACTCAATATCTATTCTGGAATCTGATTGATTCATCACCCCTGGAAGCGTCCGTAAATTTGATTTGGTTCTCTTTGTAACTTAACAATAATTTTTAAAGGTTTACGAATCTCTATAGCTCTATATTGTAGAGATATTTTATTAGCATGATATCCAAACAATTGAAATACTGGTGTTGTGGAGAGAATGACTGTGGACCAAACAAGATATTGAAAGACATATTGAAAGAATGAGTGACGATAGAATGACAAACGGAGTGTATGTGGCTGAATGAGGGGGTGTTAGAAAACGCGGTCTTGGGGTAACCTGGATAAATCATTTCGACCAGATACTCCGGAAAGGGCGTGAACTGAATAAAAGGAATATACGTGAGTGCATGACGAATTGCAGGAACGCGAAGGAAGCAAGTGTGTGTAAGGATAATGTAGTGTGGCGTTCTCTCTGCCTACCTCTCAAGGAACGCGACCTGAGAGTATAGTAAATATAGTTTATATTATACGCAAGCGTCCAAGACCACGCCGAAAAAGCGTCGGAGACCACAGGCAAGAGGGTCTAATGATGTTAGGAAATGTTCAGGTGGGAAAGGGAACGATAAGAAAGTGTGACGTTCCCCCTCTTCATACCTCGAAAGGGATGCGGCGTGGGGATGTAGTAAATAGAACTACTAGTAGATATCCAAGTCAATTCCATTGTCAATTCATTTCTGATTTCAAGCATGAAAATTTATAGTAATGTGTATGAGTTCGGAGTTGGTCCATGAAATAGAGCAACGTCTCGTTCTGCCCACAAGATCCACATTCCTGGCGAGACTTCGGAACGTGACGAATTCGATACAACACACTGTCGATCGTAAACATTTATAATATAGAGATGTAATTATATGAAGACACGTCTAATTCTGATTGACGGCCGATACAATGTATCATTAATGTCCCCATTGTAGCGACGACCATAATGTCAAATCAACAGGGTCAGGAGACATTTAAAATATTGACAAATGGTGGTTGGTTCATGTCAACGTATCAAAGTATGTAACAAAATCATGCAATTGAAGCATGATCAAATAGATATTTAAGTGATATAAAACATTGAATGAACAACTAGAAAACAATTCAACATGATAAACTGAAAGGTATTCTGATACGAGTCACAAAAAAGTGCAAGAAATACCTACGATACCTAATACATAATGACAGTAGGTTATTTAAATATTAGTTTTTAAAAATACGCAAATTTGGGGTTAGCTGGCAGATTGCAGCACTGCGATAAGCTCGCTCTAGTGAACAAATGTTGTGATTTATATTTGAAATGTTTACATGTTTCTGTATCTTATTTGCCAAAACTGTAAATAAATAATTATAAATAAAACACTGTAATTTTCACTGTATGCATGGAATTGGAGAGACCAGAGTCAGATACTAATATCATACCAATTAATTACATTACAATGGACCAATTTGTCTTGAAATGTTAAAATCGAGTGGGTATTCATGGCAGTGTTTCAACAAAATGCTCAAAGTACGACCTCAACCAACTGATAAAAAATATCGCCGATTCTTTTGTAGTTTTTAATTACGAAAAACTGACCAATTAACTTTGACTGAACGCTTTCCAATGCCCTGAAGCAGATTTGATAACAAGCCAAAAATACCGTCGAAATACGGTTAGTGAATTAAACACGACGAACAAACAAACAATACGAAAGAGTTCAGACGATCAATATGTATACGATATGTTACACTTAAAGCTTAAATAGCCTTTAATGTATGCATTCACTAGTCAATGTATGCATTAACTGAGGATTTTAGTCAGTCTTAACTCCGTGTAAAAATTAACGCTATAACTAGTGACAGTATACTATACATTCACTAGTCAATGTATGCATTAATTACTGTACATTCGTAAAAGCATAAACAACCACCAAAAGGATATTTTTAATAGGTTTAAGATGCATTTTCGAAAAGTATTAATCTAGATTAATGTGAGTGTTCTGTTAAAAAAATTATATTTATTTATGCTAATCAATCAAATATAATTCACACTGACGGGTGACAGCAGTGTGTTTTTTTAAGATAACAGCTGTTCGCAAATGGCCGCCAATTTACTTGCTAAAAACATTGTGCAAGCTTTGACCGAATCTCCTTCGTAAATGTACGCACTAGCTAGTCAAAGTGTAAATTAGAATGATTGTGAACACATTAACTGAGCGTATCAGTCAATGTATACATTGGCTAGTTAGTGCATGCATTTACTAAATGATCGCTTTAACTGTAACATATACAATGATACTAGCAATAAAATGTACATACAATGGATACAAATACTCAATATTAATGTAATAATGAAGTATCTTATGATCATTTGTTTCAATCAACCGACAACGCTGCCAACCAAAGCGAATCTTATTGATGAATGCGATAATATTTTTACAATAATGACACAACAACAGCAAGTATGTATGAATGAGAATATAACTAACTATGTATATAATAGAATGAATGAATATCGAGGAGCAAATCACAACGATCGGATTGGAATTCAATTACAAAACAACAATGTACAAATCAACTGTACCTGCACCACACATACAATACTCGTAGATGGTAATGTATGAATGATCGATGATATTGATACAACTATACTGGGTATAAACGCTATATGAATGCAAATGGTGACGCAAATGTAACAAGAAAATGTTGCCACACTGACAAGAATTTAACCAAGTGTTAATCATTTATCGATAATTGTCATTTAGATGATACGTACTTACTTTCAGTGTCCGGAACACTATCAAATTTTGTATCTCCAATATTCAGCCACCCGGACACCCCTGGAATTCGCCATTAGTGCGTCCTCGGGCGTGCATGTCACTCCTGTTTGGGGACATGATGATCTGATGGGTAGACAACGGACAATAATTCGATAATCGATTTATATACGCACTAAGAGAGTTTGTATGCCTTGTGTAAATGATTATCGTCTCTTCTTCACCACACTTAATCCTGAAGATGGTTTCAGTACCGACATCAAAAGATGGAACAATTCAAAGAAAGAAAAACGCACTGAAAACCCCTTAAAACATACAACTGATATTATGATTATGATTATTTTATAATAACTTCTGGAAAAAATAAAAGCGTACAAGGGGAAGGGAAAGATTCTTGTCGACCGAATCTTCAAACTAGACTAGAACAAAACATATTAAATCGAAAAGTTCTGACCTTGAAAAGTTTTTTCTAACTGTGCTACTTCTATGAGATTGACTGATTCTTTTCACAACAATTATTACTCGTATGTATCTACTTCCAGAACAACGAATGGTTGTAACATTTACTTTAACGACTGTCATCCCGTTAGACGATGCTATATTAATCAACAACACATTGTACCGGGACTTAAAAAATGTTCACACTAAGACTGTAATAAAACTTTTAAATGGGGATGGATAGATGGATAGTAATAATTACTAAGAGCAAGTCGACGAAATATTGACAAGAATATTGATGTCGACGTTTCCTCTTGCGGTAATCCGTTATGTTATAATGTTGTGTGTTAAACAACAATATGGTGCGGAAGTCATTTCGTCTGCATCCTTCATCACTCCCCTCCAAACCGCAGCAGGGATTAGAGGGATGTCGTGTCGGGTCACACTCGCTACTACTATCCTGGGAATGTTTGGGAACCAACGAAAAAATACACAGGGGTGAAATGTCAAATTACACTATAAAACAAAGGAGGGAGTGTTAATGCTGTGAAGAATCAAAGTAGTAATAGAACTGGCGAAATTCAATAAAGACAATGTGAAAATCATAAGAAAACTTCATAGGTAAGTAATCAAATAATCAGAATTATAGTAAAATCAGAAAGACAAGTTGAAAACTAGGAAAAAACATTGCAGAAGAGTCAATACGGACAGGTTGAAAATTAGAAGAAACACTGTAGGAAAATAAAGCAAAGGATAGTCCTAGTCTGCAAAACAACACATTTAAAAAACATCAGCGGTGGGATGAATACGAAGTTTAACGAATATGAGACATCCAGAAGCGAATCAAGTACTGATACAACACGTTGGGAGATGAATAGGAGCCTGAATAGGAGCAATCTACAGGAAATAAACAAGGATGACAGGAACACTTAAACGCTTTTAGTCAAACATCGCAATACATACTATTGTGGTACTATACATATCTCTTCCTTAGACATCATCAAAATAAATGTGTGAGAAACTGATAAATATATACGTTTATTATTGAAAAAGTACAGTGGGAGCTCTCACAACGAGCAAAAAAAAAATCGTAAAATAAGTACTAAGTAATCGTTTTTTTTAAAGAAGATTCTAAGACTTCATTTCCAAATTATAACCAACACGCCCTTCCGAGGCGCTTGGATCCTTTCATTCCAATAAGAGAAAATTGTTTCGCATTACGAGCAAGGTTCTGGAGCGAATTACGGTCGTCATGAGAAGTTCCACTGTATTATGATGATTGAGATCGTGAAACGCCGGTAACAGAAGAAATGTGTTTACTTCAATCTGATGATAGTTCTAGGTATAATATTATAATGTGATCAAGACATGGAAACAAGGGAAACGAATGAGAATAATCGTACACAAGATTACGATAAATAAAACGCCATTATTATTTTAACCTACTAAAAGTCAAATCATGAACATCTATAATGATTTGAGTACTGTTAGGAAAGGAGTAAGATCTGCATCGTGGGTGAAATACAAAGATGATTAAATGGAGAAATTGCAATATTAAGTGGGAACAGATTGGCAAACAAAATAATATACGACCATATTACACATTATGTGCAACGATACAACTCGTGGAAATAAATCTATATAATAAATCGTGAGAAAAATAGTGATTGAAATAGAATAATGAATTCTAAAAGGGTTAATAAATAAATAATGTCATCTTCTTCATTATCTTCTTCTACTGGTAGATTTTTTAATCTGTTATCTTCTAGATGGTGACTCTTGAGATATTGGCTTCCAACTGTCTTTCCAACTCTTTGGTAGTCTTCCGAGCAGACGGTGATCCGCTGGAATTTCTTGGGCCACTGTGTATAGGATTCTAGAGCTGTCCATCTTATTGACATGGTCCCTCCAGGATTTTCTTCTCGCCCCGCTCCATCATACTATGTCTCGGGTATCCCAGGTCCGTCTAATTTCTTGATTCCGGATTCTAACCCTTAGGGTTTTCCCTGCGATTGCCCTCAGTACTTTCATCTCTGACGTTGATCGTGAATAGTATGGATTCCTATAAATCGTTAAGGAGAATATGTGGGAAAATTTTGGTAGATCGTATAAGGATTGAAGAAATTGGAGAATGAGCGATTGTAAGACTGGTGGTGACAAAACAGAGTGTTTGGCCAGAGAGGTGGTGTCAGAAAACATCTCGATCAGATATCTATCAAGGACGAATGTGAACTGAGTAGAAGGAATAGACGTGCGTGTATAACGTATTGCATGAAAGGGACGGAAACCAGGAGTAAATGTAAGGATAGATCAGTTTGGTGTTTGGTACTCTCCGTCTACCCTCTAAGACACGCAGTGTGAGGATTTAGAATAGATAGTTTATAGTATGCCTGGAAGACACCTGCTCAACGCAATAGCAGAAAGATGTGCCAGATGGATCGGCCACATAGTGCGCCGAAAGGGTCTCTTATGCGAATTAATTGAAGGAATGGACAAGAGGACAAACTACAAAAAACGAGCAAGGAAAGAATACCTGGACGATCTGTCCCAGGATATAGGCTTCGACTCATAAAAAGAGTTAAAAAAACGCACAGGACAGGGATGAGTGAAGAAGGAACCATGGGGCATTGCTGCAAACCAATCGTACCTACTCGTAACGTTTGAAAATGGAGAAGAAGAGTATGTATGTCTGTAGTTGAAAAACTAGTATCGGAAGAGGAGAAGAAAAAGTACTTAATTTCGCACGGATTAATACTTATTCGTGTGCAGAAAATATACGTGTCGGTGATTTCAATTGACACAACACGATCTATAAATCTTCCGCGAAATTATGTTTTAGGTGTTGTGTGAATTATTACCACTTTATTGGAGACGTACACGAATAGGCAATTAAACAGCTAATTGCTCGTTGATCGTTGGCAATTATTAGTTCAACTAACTAGGTAGGTACACAGTGAAATAATTATTACTGAGAAACAAGTAGATACGTGCCTATAGTAGTTTGTTCGATTTACAGTAAATTCGACCAATACTAATTCGACTAATAGCTAATTCTACCAACAATCAATTCGACAAATAACCGATTCAACTAATTTTATACATTTTATATTATGTTTCGAAATTCAGAGTAATTCATTATATTGTTTTTAAAGAGTCTTGTGAATATTTCAGGCCCAATATTTTATAAACAGGTAAAAATAATATATAATGTACGAAATTGGTTGAATTGATCGTTAGTCGAATTAGTATTGTAGCATGCAGCTCAGACAACAGATGGACAAAACACCCCCTGTACTGGTGTCCGTCCTATGACTACTCCGGACGATGGAGAAATGACGTCGTGAAACATGTCGGTGCAACATGGATGCAAGTGGTGCAGGATCGTTCGGCATGGAAAGGTATGGACGAGTCCAGCAGTGGATGGCTACAGGCTGAAGAAGATGAAGTATTGGTCGAATTAGCTATTAGTCGAAATACAATGAGTCGAATTTACTGGATACTCGTTTGTTCACATATTATTAGTATTATACACTAGTGACTAGGCTGGTACGTTTATTATTGGCGTGAAAGAGAACACACTGGAAGCTATTATTAAGTGGAACTGTTTACCAGACTGCTTGTCGTTGGTCAATCTATTTGGCAATACTCTAACTGAGTACATATTATACACTCCCAATATGTAATAGGTAATTGTACACCGCATTCATCAATAAGTAGTTAAACTACCTACATACATAACAAATTACATACTAAATAATGTATTAAAACATGGCTAGATAATATACAATACAAATAATTGTATAATATGTCCACTAGACACCTACATAACAAGTTATTAAACGTATTAGGAAAACAGGCAAATCAATTTGTGCCATAATTTATATCAGTGGGTTTACAATAAAATTATATTATCAAGTCGACTTGTAGAGAGAAATGTCGTACTCAACAGTTGCACGCATAATCTAACAACTGATACATGGAGATATTATCAGACAATAATTTCAATATACAGACAACTTCTCTAGAATCATAAAATATACAAACATAATTTGTAAAGAGAAAAAGCATTCAGGTGGTTCAAGAGCAAATGAAAAAATACCAAATTTGTGATTGCAGTAAAAAATTATTGTATTGTACCAATGTTGATAATATATGGTCTAGAAACAATGAGCCTCGTAGCAAAAAGTATACACAAACTGAAGTGTACGCAGCGAGCCCTGGAAAGGTCTGGGCTTTCGCCTTCGTGAAAAATAAGAAACGAAGATATTAGACAAGAAGATTCTAGATGGAAACTCAGAATCACCAATGGAGATCCTGGAAGAAGAACAGAACTGTTGAAAGACCCCCGCGAAAAGGTGGTCTGACGATATTATTCAACAAGCCGGCAGAACCTGGATGCGAAGGGAAAATAGAGACGAATGGTTGTGGCCTACATCCAGGAGTGGAGAGAAGAGGGCTGAAGAAGAATGACAAAACAACTAAAAAATTATATAATATCGGGGGCGATAAGGTGGGAACACAATGCAACAAAGTGTCCAATATGACGTTGGCGTACAATGTAAGTAAACAGATGGTACGGAATGGCATTTTTGTGATAAATCGTTGAGAATTTGTTCGTGACATACTTCAATAATATTCAGATGTGCTCAAAATTATTACTCCCATCATATAGAATACTGAAGGTACGTATTATAGTGATGATGAATGAGAGAAGGTGAATATACGGGGGTGGCTCTCGTTAGTTGCTTGGCACAGTAGGTACGACACAAAACTAATAATACGGCGCGATATTTCTGAATGTAGATTGGAAATTGGTTGTTTAACCGGAAACCGCGTCTCCCACGCTGTATGCATGAGGCTGGTATTATTACTTCGCTGCATGATGCTGTAGAGGCGAAGTGGATAAATAAACGCGCACACATACAAAGTTAAAGATTGCTTAGATTGTACGGAAGAAATCTAATGAATGAATCGGGAAACAAATACAAGTAGCTGGTGATCTAAATTTCATTCACAAAACAACGGTTCTTGAGAAACAATGTAGTCGGCAAATCAATGATAAGTGTCTCAAAACTTGTTCTACTTGATGCAGATGTTGCACGGAATCGCGATAATCTTATACGGGGGAAAATGGTCTATTTTGTCACAACCTTTAAAGTTGTTGCTATCTGCCCTAAAAATTCTTGCACGAGTATAAAAATAAAAAATAAAACACCCCTGTCCGTTTCTCTTTTCAGTTTCTACAACTTTCCATGGTTGTTTTATACAATCCACCCTCAGATGAATTTTCACAAATTGAAGCTAAAAATAATCTACAAACTAAAACCAATTACTCAATTGCTTGGTTAAAATTAGAAAAGGGTATCCACAATCCATCTAGTTAATAATAATCCAGTAACAGTTTTAGGAGTGGGTGGTGAAGTTAAACACTTAGTACATTGTAATGAGCAGTATACCTATATTAAGTATCGATGTCTACTAATTATTTATGTAACAGATTTCTATAAATAATTTAATTATCAGATTAATGTAAATATCACAGACAATACAGTAATGTTTAAGTAATAACAGTATATTGCAAAACTAATAGTTGTGTCTTTAATAATGGGGCAGGATCAGCCTACGTCTCAATAGACATTCGTGTGGTGGTACTTGTAATCACATTTAACCTTTTAAAACACGCAGCACATGAAGATATCAATATAATTGTTATATAGTAGGTACATAGATATGTATAGTACGAACATCAAAATATATTGTCAAAGTTTATAGTAATTTACATCAATCGTAAAATAACAAAAGGTGAAAGACCTAAGGAATCTCCTTCAGGATTAGGACATACATCAAATTCTGAAGAGACAATGAGTTGCGTATTATAGAAGCACGCTATTAATATAAAACGAAATATGAAAGAAAATACATTGCGATCGGCAATACCTACAGATGTAGAACACGATCGTGAGGTATCATGTCACAATAACTAAAGAGATACCAGTGCCCAGTGCCACAGTCACGTCTGAGGCCGACCACCGGGTTGCCCACGCGACTACAGATAACTTGTACGATATCCGATAACACATTGTATCAACCAGATGAACATTAATATCTGATGAAAATAGCATTAAACATAGTTGACGGAACAGTTGCGGTAAAATATACCAAGTCCACCGATAGATTGTGAAACAATGACGAAATTAGAGGAAAGAGAGATTTGATTGCTGTAAAATAATACGAAACAGTCCCAAACGATAAAAGCAGTCAGATATTTATCACAACTGAAAGTAATTCATAGGTAGAACGATGTGGAAGACATGAAAGAGAAATGTCAAATGAACAGAAGAAAATGTCAATAAAACTAAAAACATTTGATGTCTTAAATTTCAGGTGGTTTGATTCAACCAAATTGGAGTAATAGGCAAGTATTTTAATGAAAAATAATGTCTAAAAAACCTGATATCAAGAACTACAAAAACTGTGTGTAGGTAGTGAAACCTCAGTACATGAATGTATAATTTTAGCAGCATTGACATAGACATAGAATATAATACAATAGAATTGGTTGTTTGATACATTGGAACGTGTATCAGGTGAATGATCTTATTTCAATATTACGTATAGTTTGGCTTTATTGTATCAAGTATAATATTACAATATGGGAGTAAGTATATACTGTGATACCGTGGGTTAATTTGAATAAATCATTCATTATTTATGATAAACTCTTAACAGATGCCAAGCGTTCACCGGAAATTACTAAACTTGCATTTTGTCAAGGAATAAATACATTTCAATTAAGATCAAGCTGACAGTAAATAAATAATAATAGAATTATGTAAAATGACCCAGGATGACAGCCACCTATTAATATGCCCACTGATGGGAGAGGGGACCTGATTTTGGGGAACGACAAGGCGATATCTGTCGCCGCATATTGGATGGCTGGCGATCCACCCGGAGACGTAAGTTTATTTTTCATTGAATCTGGGTTTATCGAAATAAACCCAAATACACCTTTGTACACTTCATAGTAAGCTTAAAAAGCTTGCGTCGTGAAGTGGAGTAGGTCGGCATCGGGGATCGAACATCGAACCCGCGCCCACTGGATTAACAGTCGAGCGCGTTACCAACCAGGCTATCGACCACGTCAGTAAGCATGTAAAATGAATAAGGTTACAATCCAACGCAATAACCAAATTATTGTTTCTATGCGCAGCCCATACCGCCTAAATCATAACATCCAGCCAACATTTCACCACCATTTTCATCCCACACGAATTCACCGGCACCGAATCTCATGCTGGTATACTAATCTTCTCAATTTCAAAACAGTATGTAAGTTGCATCCTGGACGTGTCCATGGTCACAGACCTCAGGATGCTCTACTTCTGGAAACTAGAAAGTACAGAAGTAGAAAGTAGAATACAGAACACCACCCTTCATGAATTTGTTTAGGGAGTACCACAGGAGATGCGGAATAGTCAACATGCCAAAAGCAAACTGTTTTACATTAAATATTGCTCAAATGCGTCAATAATCTCGCAACTGACTGGAAATCATGAAACTAGTGAAACAAAGATGTGAACGACTAGACGAAAAACGAACATACGAACAAAGCATTGATTGTTGATATAATTAACACAGGATGGCGAGAACAAGTTCAACAGAATTTAAAATGGGACCTAAAAAACGACATTTAAATATACATAAGATAATGGTCGCGAATAAAAAAAATGTATTTTATATTCGAAGGACATTCTGCCTACGATCAAATCTGCATAATATAAAACAATATACACTATACCTGGGTGGAAATCACATTATGTAACAAGACCAATGATCTGAGCATGGCGTCCCGGGAAGACAAGACACTTAATAGATTACAATTTATAATTTTTCGACGTATATTTATGTCTGATTAGATAATAGATGCTTCACCAATAAATAAATCAATAATGGGATTGATATCATACAAGGTTCGCAGGAAGTAATTCGAAACAACAGAATGCCAGAATCAATGCCATATCCGATGTCCAAGATCGCATATATCGGCATATATTGAAATTACGAGAATAATTGACCATGGAGGCATAGAAGTGGGCAGCCTAATGTTACAAAGTATCAATTATTAGATAGTAGCAACACCGAAAGATTTCAAAGTAAGAAAAATGGACGATATAAATATAGAATCTATTACAAAACATGTGGGGGTGGGCTTTAGAATTTTATTAATAGATTAATGCAGCACCCTTGACATAAAAACGTATCACCTGACGAGGTTCAAAATAGAGCGTGTGAAAGGAAAGGGGATGAAAGGTAAAAAAAACCTCCCCTAATGTGAATTAGAAGTGACGGCTGGCGTTTGTGAAGAATGAACGTGATCAAGACTCCTTTCAATCGATGGCAAACATATGCATTTTATAATTTTACCATACATTTTCAGCAATTGTCAACAGAAAGAATAACATCGCCGTATAGCTTTGACAGACACAAGATCTTTCCACTGGGTACAAGCTTGTGTTCTATTGGGAACATACCCCTTCTTTGGTAGGTTCAAAGGCAAAAGAGGAGTAGAAAAAGTGTAAATATTGGAAGGATCTTAGGGCGCGTGTAAATCGTGTCATGTATGATAGATTCAATTATGGAGCTGCTCTGGAACTGAAATGGAATCTGTTATAAACTGAGATCTATGAATGAAAACATAGGGATAAATTTATTCCGACATCAATGAATGAATCGGCCATTTCTAGCCTAGACATTAAAAAAAACAATGGATTTAAATAATGAAAATAAACAATCTTCATTTGTACTATCGTATTATGTAAGTTTGTATGTATAATATTATAAAAAAAACAACAGTGGAAGTCTGTTTACCGGGAAGTTATAAAACAATAAATCAAACCGCACTTCCTCTTACAGGAGTAGGACGATGTGGGTAAACAATATTATATTGTATTGGAACAGTAGCGTAGTATGTATTGTGTTATATGTTTTCCATAGATGTGGGCTCTTAACCACAGAACACTTATACTCTTTCTAATAGCACTGAAGGTGATTAAAAATAAAAAAAAAGTCACAGCTACTTTTTATGGGTGAAATGAGTAAATGATGCTGTCATCAAATGTATAAAGTTTGAAAGTACTACGACTAATGTTTTTGGTAGATTAATGTAGAGAACAAACTCTTTTTTAGTAGGCAGATTAAGCAGAAACTTAGCAGTCACTTGGGCTCACTAATCTCTAGATGTGTCCCGGATGATCCATCTCAGCCTGTTTCATAACATATATCTTTCATTTGGACACAGCAAAGCCTATCTAATCTCCCAGAGTACTGTAAATCTCAAGGAGCCGGTACGGAAGTCCCCATACAAACCTCAGTTTATCTTTAATAAATTCAACAATACCTTCTGTTGCAATGATTACGAGCTTGTGAGATCATTACAAAACGAATGAGAGAAAATTTTCTAATCAATTTTTTTAATTTTCTAATACTATAACATGGTGTACTGTTGTGTTGTTCTATTTTGTATCTGCGTTGTTTTGCGATTTTTGTGTTGCTGTTTGTCCATCCTGTATGTTTGCATTCTGTTGTTGCTGTGTATTGCTTGGCTGTGTACCACGATTGTATTGATATGTTTGATTGTTTGTATTGTAAACTTTCCAAAGGCTTGAAGCCGTTTAAACAATAAATAAATAAATAAATGAAGAAATCCAATGACTAGCGTAAAAGTTACGTTAATATGATCACTGTTGTTGGTTCCATCAAAGTAGTATCGACAACATGTATGGCCTGTTCTTTTTCACGTCAGAATGAATAAAAGCTTTGCATTGTTAAGCTCATGCAATGTTGTAATACTGTGAAGTGAATACAACATGCACTATGCAATATTAACAACAAGGGATACAAGGAGTATGATGGAAGTACAACAGAGTGTTAAAATATATTTTAATGAATGAAGACCGAACCGGAAACAGCGACATAGGGGTAAGTATACTAGTACTACGCGTAGCTACTATTGTTGCTCCACAGAGCAGAACTCTAAACATTGGACCTGTCGTAACGAAGAGCATGCGAATAACAAAACAACTTACTTAACACCGAAAACTATAATAAAAAATAAATAAAATTTTGCTACCTACACCTATATGGTTGAATTTATACAACATTTATTCCCATTAATCCGTGGCTGGGTCAAGGCTTAAAAAATCTCCGATTTTCGTCAGAGCCCCATGTCTCTTATAGATTCAGACAATTTGGTCATCAGACCTACGACCAGTAATATGCTCATTGTTCACCTTAATATTTAGGTTGGGTTCGGTTCTCAAAAAGGACATTCTCTGAGTACAGTAACAATATGCACTGTATGGGGTCTATATCTTAAAAATTGGAAATTGTATCTCATTGTCCAATACGAACGTGCCTTCGTCTAAAATATTTGGAAAATGGGAGGGAAACTTGATTAATGAGTCCTGCCTATGTTAAAGTTTTCAGGGTAACAAAACATGATGGGAAAGTAGTGAAAATCAAGTCACGAGAGCACATAAAAATTAAGATATTTAAAAATTCTCTGGAGATTCGGTCCTGTCATCGAATGCAGAACACACACCTGTGGATGTTAGCGATTCATAAAAGTGTTATACGGCGCGACTTGAAGAAGAAGAAGGGGAGGGGAGGAAGTTGTAGTTTGCAGCTTTATGAATGGAAAGGTGTTAGCTGTTAGCGAGAAGAGTAGTAGGGGCGACTTGGAACAAAAGCTGCTGGTGTTGGCACAAAACATGGAGCATAAATAAAACTGTAGTAGCTTTAACAATGTCAATCGAAAAAATATGGAGTTTACATAAAATATTATTTTATAGAAAAGTGGGTGATAAAATCTGGAGAGAGAAGTTTGACCTCAAGTAATCAAGTTTAGGTTAACTGGAAGATATCGCTGTATAGTGTATAGCTATCAGTTCGTGATAGCCTTACCAAGTGAGCATTACTTCTTATTATGAAATCTGTGTATCCAGCATATCGTGGAGACGTGTCATGTGAGAGCGTTCTCTGGCACATAATATAAAGGCGAACAAATGCCACTCCAAATGCCTTGAAGTGGCTTGATACTTTGGATGTTGTTCTCTAATCTCTAGTGTGTCTCTTGGATGTAATGTAACGCCAAAATTATTTTACTCTCTTTATGTTCTGACGATGCCAATGATAATTATAATAATAATCTTGTCAAATTGGGCACTTCTAACTTTAGTGTTTTCTTCAGGGATTACAAAGTACGCAACAAATTAAAAACTTTCTCATTAATCAAGATTTCCTGCTCTGTATGAGTTGTGAATAGCCACGACCGCAAATAGACATTCGATGTTATTTATATATCATAGGCGATAAATAATAAAGAATCATAAATGAATGAATGAGTGCGTAGCGAGCTATAGTAAGAATAGTAATGGCCGGATTTATGAATGAATCAAAAACAGGAAGGAAACAGATGTTCGGAAGTTGGTTTATTTTAGTTTTAACATCAGCAGTTCCGGTATAGGAACATTATACTAAAGTTCCGCTATAAAGCTGTTAAAAATAGGATTTGAAAATATTTCATTTCCGTATTTTTTATATAATAGCTATCTAATTATACTGAACCAACGGCGGATGTTGAGTTCTTTATAAAATAACTACTACCTATGTACGTCCTACACGTTGTAAACTATCAATGAACGTATAGTAAACGGACGTAATATTTCCGGAGTTACAACAATAAAAGATTATTGCAACATAATGTCGTCTCTTGAAGACCACCACTGGGCCGTGGAGATGGAAAGTAGACAGGTGGCCACTCATATAACAATTTCATAGCTGGACCTCTTCATCACATCAGGAATGAGACTGGTGCCCTGATTAAACAGATCGGAGAGTAAGAAGATATTACTGGACTAAGAAGGTACTACCAGTTTCCATACGGGATGTAGTATTTCCTCTGCTATTTGATTGTATGGCAGCAAAGTCCTGGTACCTCACCTTCATATACCTAATGTGTGATGTTAGTGTTCATATCTGTTTAACATGTTTTGTATATTATCTTATAGTTTGTTTACGTTACAATTCTGATTTTCTGGCTAACATCATCGTTCATGTTCACAAGCTGAACTGCGGATATTATTATTATTCGTACATTTATTATTTGGTTCGCAATAACAATATGGTAATATAACTTGTACGTCTCAGAAGAGGGCGTGGGTGTTGAATTAAAGCATTCTCTGATAATATTATTGATAGGTGTAATGAATCATCTTGAAAAGATTTTGGACAGAATAACGTCATGCGGAGATATGATTTACATTTCCTACGATGAAAACGAATCGGTCACCATTGTACATAATATTGCGAGAAACGTTCGCCATTCAGTCCATTAGCAACTAAATAAATAAATAAAATAAAAAAAAAATCTTTATTGGATATAAAACATTATACCAAATGGCGGGTTTATTGCTATAGGCAACATGTGACAATAAAATGAGATAAATTGTACACATACTTTGTTTTGAACGTAAAGTGAGCATTTAAGCCAACCAATGATCGGTCGAAAGTCCGATAGATGTCTATTGTCCATCTTACACTGCACATCACCTGTACTTACATATATAATCGTCAAAGTATAACTATGAATGTATAATAGTAAAATCCAGCAATTTACTAAAATAGCAATTTGTGTGTTTCACAGAAGGCAAGAGGTATATTTTATACTTCTGCTAGTGACACCATGATTTCAATGGGTACCGGAGAAAAAACCACAAGAATCTTGCTCAACGTGAATAAATGCCCAAAAAAAAAGACAAAACAGACAATTTCCCTTCAGAACCCCTCAGAAATATCCCAAACGGATAAAAGCCAAAACTTTCTTGTTGGATTCCAGTAGTTGAATTATTTATTTATAAAACGTTGACAATTTTATATATTATTATATTCACATGTTTATTTTCTGATCTACTGTAGTTTCCAACAAACTGGAAGAAATATTATACTACCTAACTACTTATTAGATAAAATAAATTTTATTTTCAAAATTCAATTAGATTCGAGCTTTTGTCCCTTGAGCATATTTCAAAAGTGCTTTTGTCTTTTTTGGGATTTATTCATGTTTTAGTCATGATGAGTTTTTCTCCGTGAACCGTTCGTCACAATTCAATAATTTTGAGTTCAAGGTTTGACGGAAAGAATAATTCATGTTGAAGTGATGATGATTTGAAGTTGTTAACGTGTCCACTGTCCACGCTTCAACGGATTCTAGTAATAAACAGAGTAAGTCGATTTTTTTAGTAAGCGACAATGATATCCAAAGTGTGAATAATGGTAGCAGCGTACATATATTGAGACTATTTTTGAGTCATTCATTATTAAAAGTAGGCATATTCATATTTCAAAAATTTCTAAAAACATGAGACCTTAGATCTCGACAACCTTACTATGTAAATATGCTTTGGAAAACAATAGAGTAGATACATTGAATGAAAGAAATGACGGTAAAATTTTTATTATATCTTCTATAGATTTCTAAAAAAAAGTGAAAAACACCTGTGATTTTTTTTCGAAAGATAGCAACTCGTTTCCCGAAAGCCGCGGAGAACTTTTTTCTTTGTTTAATAATATGCATTAAAATCTAGGGAATTACTGTAAAAGTTTTTTGATTAAAGCGAAATTAATGGAAAAGAAGCTATTTTTACATTTCTTCATGCGATTTTAAACCTTAAAATGCCGCCGGAAATGACTGTGACGTCATAGTTGGGTTGCGATCTTGACACAACACAGCGAATCGATTTTGATAACCACGACCCTAAACATCCACTGGTCAATTTGAATTTTCATGGACGGATTGTTTGATAATGCTCTCAAATCTAATAAGATATTTGGTGACTGCTGAAAACAATAATCCGATATCAGATATTATCGAATTTAATATAGTGTTTGGGAAGCATTGCTTGAGAGGATATAGTGTAGGTAGTTAATCAACTACGTTTGCCAAGTCCGTTGAACTCATCTTACAACGCAACGTAATTGATTAATTTATATAATTACACAGTACACCAACATTATATTTAGGTACGTACAGATAGCTAGAGAAGTGTTTTCCAGAGAACTCAACCTCCTACAAGAAACGTATCTGGACTGGAGTACACAAACGTTTCTTCACGTAATAAGCAAATTGTTTCATATATAAAGTCTTAAAATACCTTATCCGCTAAAGATAAGAAAACTGAAATGAGTAGATGACAGTAGAGTGTAAACTTCTTAAACAAGAATAGTGGAGAGATGTACTGACACAAAGTTTGTAGGAGCTCTTGAGAAAATCCACAGGGTGACACCAAGGGCCAATAGATTGTTTGAGGAATATTGACGTGGAGCTATGTACTACAGCTAGATATAACTTGTATAATTGTCATACACACAAGAAAGAAGAATGTAAACTGATAAACAGATACAGAAACTGTAAAAACTCCCTTTGCTCGAGTTGTGGAGCGCAGAACACGAGCAAACGAGTCATTTTCCATCACCTACCTCATCAGATTTGTACCGCGTAAGGTTAGGTAGCTCTTTATAAAAAAAAAATGTATGTGAGATTCATAATATCGCAGTTGGCAAAATATAGAATGAATACTATGTAATTGATATACGAATGAATGGTTTTATTAATGACAATGCTCAATGAATGCCCGATGTTCTGCTATCTGAAATGTTCCATTGGCGATATCAGGTAGGTAGTTAAGATTAAGTATTATCAGGTATTATTATAAATTAGTTCGACCTGTTGTTGTTGCAGCTTCGATACAAATACAATACTGTAGTAGTAATATGGTAATATGCGGCGGGACACTGGTACACGATGATAATAAATAAACCTCGTTACAGAAACCTTGCTCCAATCATACATAACTAAATCTGATCAGCTGTACAGAGACGGTTTCATTTCAATCGAAACAAAACACAAAACTAAAATGTCTATATGAAATTCATCAACCCCCAATGAGAGAAATCAAATCCTAAATTTGATAAAAAAATCCGCTAAAATGATACACACGAGGTCTCCCACGTAGGGACGTAGGTTCTTTTATCTTCAGTCTCTGGTTTGCCCCCTTTCATCCAGGTTCTACCAGCTTGTTGGACAATGTCGTCAGTTCACCTTTTCGGAGGTCTTCTAACACTTCTGCTTTTACTCGAAACAAATGTCAACCATACGACATTTTTCGTTTGTAGAACAAATGAAATAATGCGAGAAAATAGATTTTTAGCTTATAATAATTGTACCAACGCGACGTTTAGACAGCAATTAAATACAAACGGAACCTAATCTACTGTAAAACACTGATCGGAAGAAAAATATATCCACTAAATAGTATGAAACCATGATGAGATCAGAGCAATTTTTGTATAGTGCTAACCGTGGATATTGCCTGATCCTACTTCATTATTAACGCTCTGATATCATCATGGCTTCATTCTATTTACTGATCCTTTTTATCAAGCAACCAATCTACGAGCAACATATGTTCAACAATCATTCTCTAGCTGAATGAGTGCAAGATGAAAATTAAATTATTGCGGTCAGTAGAAGTGTTTCCAATACCGAGTAGTCTCCGAATGCCGACCCTGGGTCCCCAGCGCACAGTGTGTTGGTGTGACTTGTATGTCTCATGGGGGCGTCAGGCACCTACCTACAACCTGACTCGACTGTTGGCTCCAATACAGATACAGAATATTAGGCTCGAACAGCGTAGGTATGTAGTAAGACAAGGTGGGACTCCGCCCTCTCAATTTAGCGCCTCCGTGAACTTTAGATATATTATACGACGACACGAATCTAAGATAAAACATTTATGAATCGAGAGAGATAAGGAAATGAATAAAATAACGACAAATATGTCGGTAATATATTGTAGTTGCGTTAAAAGAAGAATGTCTTGAGTTCTGAGTACAAAATTGGATGGAGTGTCATTTTCAAATTAGAAACCGCGTGCTCCAATCGCGATGCCGTTGATGTAGTCTACACGTCTACAATACATGGGAAAAACTATTTTGTTTACTGCGAAGAATGCAAGAATCTTCAAAGTATGTGGCCTTGAATGGACGACCTCCTCCAAGGGACATTGAAAGATCGATTTAAATCCGAGTGTTGGTAATGCTAAAAAACAATACCAAAATTTGCAGTTAAAAAAACAACAATAATATACAGTTTTACAGTTGCACGTTCTTATTTTGGTGAAGTAAAATTTCCAAAGGAAACAGAATAAACAAATGTTGAGGTCTGGGTTTGATTCTCGGCAGCGGCGAATAGATGGACTGGAATTGGTGAATGTTACATAATTGTAAAGAGAACACACTAACGAGTCATAAGCCCGATAAAAGTCCATCCTTCGCTCCGCATCTTTTGAGATGTTACGAATGTTGTTTATAAAGAAATGCAACTATGGACAGTCATCAAGAGAACTTGCAAAGGAGAGTGAATATTTCTTTATTCATTAGATTAAGTGTTAAGTGTATGACTTTATATATAAATAAAAAGTATAGTAGGTAGCGTTCTATAATGAACATCTTTATAGCGGAAAATGTATAAAATGTAGCAGTAATAAAAAAGTCTATTTAATTTGTAAATGATCGCCTTATAAACTGGTCTATAAGGTGTGTTCGATTATAAAATACAGATTTATATATCCGCTATTCTACATACATACGAGTAGTATACCTACCATACAATCAATATACATAATCTTGCATATACGAGTACATAATATTATGTAGCAAATGCTATGGAGTGGTATAATATCCGAGCATCACAGAACTACAAGAGCTTTTATTGGTGAACAAAACACAGAGATATGATAATATTAGATACAAATATAAATTATAACATTTGTTCACTAGGGCGAGTTTATCGCAATGCTGCGATATCTGTTAGCTAACCTCTTGTTCACCTCTAAAGCATAAAATAAACGGATGTTTGTATTTGTGTCTGAACATGTGTACGATGAGGCATTGTGAGGTTATAATTTTACAGATATTTTTAGAAATCGGCTTGTTTGTTCGTTTATTTTTTTTACCGGGGCAATACCAAGTTATAAAAGTTAGTTAAACAATAATTTTTTTTGATTTTTGTTTTGTTGATTGCCGATATTGTCTTATGTTTAAAACAAGTAAAAAAGCTCAAAACTGAAACTAAAATGGATATCTCAAAACTCAATCAGGAAGTGGTTAGGAATAGAGTTTCGCAAACTATCAATGATAACATTAGGCAACTCCCTTGTGACGCAACGGTAGAAATACAAACACAATGGGACAACTTCAAGTCAGTGATAGGTGAAACTTGTAGTACAAATCTGAAAGCTGATAAGAAGATTGGAAAGAGATCCTGGATGACTGATCACATACTGAACTTGATGGACGAGAGACGAAAACATAAACATAATGTGACACAATATAAAATCTTACAAAGAACAATTAGAAGTGAAATCAGAAAAGCCAAAGAAGAATGGATGAAGTCCCAGTGTGAAGAACTAGAGTTGTACAATCGTAATCATGATGCATTCAAACTACACAAAAAACTGAAGGAAATGACGGGCACTACCAGGAAAGTTACTCCATCATGTTTAGTTGACGACTTCAATAAATTAATATTGGACGAAAAAGATATTTTACAAACATGGGAGAAGTATATTTTTGATACATTCAAAGACAATAGACCTGGCATTAACATTCCTACTGAACATTTACACGGACCATCGATATTAAAATCAGAAATTCTACATGCAATAAAGACTTCAGATAATAGAAAAGCATGCGGGCCAGACGATATTCCAGTTGAAGTGTTGAAGCTCATTAGTGAGGATAATATTGACTACTTGTTGAGGTTATTTAACGCAATATATGACACAGGGAATATACCCCAAGACTGGCTGAAATCTACCTTTGTGACACTGCCTAAAAAACAACACCCTAAGAAATGCAGTGATTATAGATTGATAAGCCTAATGAGTCATGTCCTCAAATTATTCCTTAAAATAATACATGCCAGAATCCGCAACAAGTGCGAGCAGGATTTGGATGACACTCAGTTTGGCTTCAGAAACGCGTTTGGCACGCGTGAGGCATTGTTGGCTGTCAACGTATTACTGCAAAAATGCCGAGATCAAAGAAAGGAAGTCTTTGCCTGTTTTATTGACTATGAAAAGGCATTTGATAGAGTGAAGCATGCTGACCTAATGAAAATGCTGGCTGATTGTAACATTGACACCAAGGACCAAAATTTTATTAAAAACTTATATTGGTTCCAAACAGCCGAAATAAGACAGGGGAATGTAAAATCTAGTGCAATCACTATCCAACGTGGAGTACGGCAAGGGTGCATTTTGTCCCCACTATTGTTTAATCTTTATTCCAATTATGTCTTTAAAAGAGCCCTAAGTAACACCGAGAAGGGTCTAAAGATCAATGGAGTTGTGATCAATAATATACGATATGCAGACGATACTGTGTTACTCACTGACCGTATCGAGGACCTCCAAGATCTGTTAAACCTCGTTAATGATGCTGGTGAACAACTGGGCCTGACAATAAATGTCAGTAAAACAAAATGGATGACTTTTGGACGACTAGATCATAGTGGATCAGTGATACAATTAAAAGGCCGAAATGTCGAAAAGGTGGTAAAGTTTAGATACCTCGGCAGTATCCTCACAGAGACTCTTGACCCGGATGTGGAGATTAAGTGCAGAATTGAAGCAGCAAGAACTGCATTCAATAAAATGAAGCCCCTCTTCTGCAATGACAATCTCAATTTAAAACTGAGGCAGAGAATGTTAAAGTGTTATGTGTGGTCGGTCTTGCTGTATGGATGCGAGACATGGACATTGAAAGTTAATACAATGAACAGGTTAGAAGCTTTTGAAATGTGGCTTCACCGGAGAATGCTCAAGATTCCATGGACTGACATGATCACCAACACGGAGGTTCTCAGGCGAGCCAGAGCAGACAGAGAACTGCTCTCAATAATTAAAGTTAGGAAAATTTCATATCTGGGCCACGTGCTAAGAGGGGAGAAGTACCATTTGCTCCAGTTAATACTGAAGGGTAAGATAGAGGGGCGCCGAGGAGCTGGTAGGAGGCAGACGTCCTGGCTGCGAAATGTAAGGGAATGGACCGGAATTAGAAGTGTGGAGGAGCTATTCCGGGCAGCCCAGGATAGAGATGTATTCGCTAGAGTGATCGCCAACGTCGGGGAGACCTGATACGGCACGAGCAGAAGAAGAAACAATAAATAAATATATAATTTATATCAAGTAGATAGATGCTTCTCTTGTATAATTTTTATATACGTGTGTTTGTCTGTTTGTTGCGTATAACCGAGTATTATTTACTAAGAAGATGGAAGCTCTTTTGATAGTGATGCCAAGAGATTCAGTTAACATTATTAACATCAATATAACTGAGTGGGAACAAGACCGATAATGCTGAATTTATCACGTTGTTGAATTATAAATCTAATATACATCTCTTCTATATAGTCTGTTCTTTTTCAAAAGTCTCACGAGAGCAAACTTGCTTTAGTGTTGCTTGATGTGATAATAAGATATGGTTACATTTTTCCGATACTTTCAAATCATATTTCAGAACTGTTGTTTAAAAAAATTGGCAATTTTTGGATTGTTAGAATAAACTGGGAACATTTTTTTCAAACTTGTGATGGTGATTTAAAGGATTATCGGAGTATTTTTTTTCTTTTTCCAACTCGCAAAACTATCTTGCTTTTAAAATGATTTCTCTAGCACCGCTCTATAATATTTTCAGCATTGTAGGTTACTTGTAAAATATACAATGTGAGAATATTGCAGACCTTTGTGAGTTCTTACGACAAAATTGGACAATTAGGGCTACCAATAATATAATTTGCAACTTCACTTGCAGCTAACTTCCGCCGGCGGGATGTCGTAGGGATGGATACGTAGGGATGTCGTCTGTGTTTTAGGTGTACTTAATTTTATGGAAGTGGTTTGAGCATACCCTGATACGAAAATGAGAGAAATACCCCAAAAAAATCCATAGCACATGAAAGCGACGACGAGGTCGCCCAAATATTACTTGGCGACAGTCCATTCTCCGTGCGGGCAAAGGATGGGTGAAAGAGCCCAAAAAAGAGAAGAGTGGAAATATATGGACGAGGCCTACATCCAGCAGTGAATAAGTGGTCAATGAAGGGCAAGATGTATTTGTTACTCAAGGTGTCTCTTGAATGACCACATTTCTACCACATTCAAACAGTCTCTCATTCCGCTTTTTTTCAAATTCCAGTTTTCATTAATTTTCAAATATCACACAAGTTCTTGGTAAGTACACGATTGTTTAATATCTCCACACTCTACGCTGAGATATTAGGTAGATTTCCAAAAGGAATTCTACCTATTCGTTTCTCCCGTGATGTCGCAGAATTGAAAAATTTCTACTCAGGATCACTAATTAGGACCAGGAGAACCCGAATCCGACCTTGGTTTAAAAGTTTATATATATAAGCCATATATATGTCCCTTTTCTTGTGCGCACGTTTGCGGCCAAACTATGCGTCGCAGAAACGTGAAACTTGGGTGGTAGATTTTTGGTAAGTGGTAGATGAACTGATATGAGATTGGGTTAAATCCATTTAGAGGAAGGTTCACTTTTTAAGGCTTTAAATACAAAAACAATCATTCTGAGGGGATCCAATGATTGGGAGGGTCCGTGTCTGGTATCGTATGAAAGGGCATTTAATAAGGAATACAGATCAATTTACAGATTTTGTCTAGATCAATTCCTTGGACGACAATGATCGATCGAAAGATCTAGTTAAGTAGTTACCGCATAGGTACTAGCGTGTTTGTTGTCTTAGAAAAGTGCTTTACGATACGAGTAGAACTCACATCTTTTTTTCAAATTTCTAGTGCTTAGGTACCGGTACCAATCCATATTATGAGTGGAATCACGAAACAATATTTGATTAAGTACTTCAATAATCAAAGAGTGGAATGAAAATAATTTGATTATTGGATTAGGTACTTCGAAAATCAAAGAATAAACTACATCCATAATACTTCATCACTTCGCTGGTTTATTTGGTGATGATATTGTAATTGTTTTTATTATATGTACAGATGTACTCTTAAAATTAATAAGATAAATAAATCACTTGAAATCTACCTATGCCTGTGGTGTGCCAAAGGAATTTTTTTAATTATTTTCTTTGTCATTCTAATCTCAAGACATTACTGCCAGACAATGCACTTTCATTTTCGTCATAAAGCTCGTCTTATCATGATGTGCGTATATCCAAATTACTGTGTAGTGTGCACATAAGAATTTGATGTGTTTTCGATAGTCAAGTCCCGGATTCTGTTCTAAAAAAATCTACACACAAACATTCAAACTAAAACTAATGTTGTTGTCGTATAGTTGCAAAATGTACGAAAACATGAAAATGAAATAATAATTGTGCATCCGATTCGTGTTGGCCATGAAGCTTTGACAACAAGTCACATCATTAGACTTGGCTATCCTTATTGAAAACATTTCTGTGGCGAGTGGCGTGGCTATAGAGAAAACACCAATACGTAAATAATACGTATAATAAGCTAAAGATAATATAATCGTAATTATAATACACAAGCCCTCCCGATTCCATGAAATCGTGGATCCCTGGCTACAAACGTTAGTAAGGCTACAGTACAACATTATTTTATACAGGCATTTACTAATACATATACATACCATACCTACATCATTTTCTTCAGAAATTTGATACAATAAATAAACAAAATAACATACAAGTATACGTACAATTGTGAAATTGATATTCTACTATGAGTTCGAAGGCTTTCACGGCCGGAGTCACAATGTTCTTTGTTTTCCGGGCTGTATGGCCTTGGTCGAAGGGGTTTCATTTTTGCAGGGTGCAAAATGACCACGGCCATACAGCCCGGAAAACAAAGAACATTGATATTCTACTCTTTTTTGATATTTTTCCAATGTCCTGTAAGAGTAGAGTGTTCGTAAATCTCCCATGTCCCATGACGCATTTAACCACCCATTCAGAATATTGTGTGTTCTTCTACAGACAGGTTTAACGGATATATCGAGATTGTGTAATAGTAGTTTAGTATATAGTGTAGTAGTAAATACCCAGTTAGTGCGAATAGCACAGGGGTTTCTAGTATGCATAGAATATCGATGAAGATGAAGATGTTTGTATAAAGTATAATACTCGTATAATAGTAAAGAACGTCATCATCGCTCCTAATGTTGGACGGCCGACCATGAAAAAGGAAATTATTTTACACCCACGCGATCTTATTTACGCACATCTTCAACCAGAGAACGAACTCTACACATTACACATCGCCAATAGTTTGGAGGGGTACAGGATATACGAGAATCGTGTTTTCCTAACTCCAATTATCATTGAGAGCTTAATTGGAAAATGTTAAAATGGACACAATACGGTGCAATTTTTTTTTAGAAATTTGATGTAGATTTTTATGAAGAAGAAAAAATGCTAACTTAGTATACCAACCACGTACTTAACCAAGTAACTTAACCAGGTAACCAAGTACTTTTAACTATATTCTAAAGCAAAAGCTTCAAATCGAGATCTTTGTGCAAGGCCTATAATGTTAACTATGATTTTTCTTTCATCTTGTTATAATACAGTCAAGTACTAGTGTGTGAGATATTGTAAAAAATTAAAGGAGTAATTTTCATACTCTTTAATTAATTAAGGCCATATCTCCAGAACAATTGATTTTTTTGTCATGCACTCATTACACTTTTTTTCATCCTCTGTCATCCCTCAAGAAATGTTACATGAGAAAGAGAAGACCCTTTACAATGTATTGTACATTATGCACAGAAAAAAGGATGAAACCAATGTGGGTAAAACATTAAATACATTATTCTTCTTCTCCACACCATATCCCATTTATTTGGGGTCGGCGGCTCGGATAATCCCTCTCCATTTTCCCCGATCGAGGCAGTCTTCTGGAGTAAGCTCCAGGTGTTCCATGTCCCCTCTGATGGTCTCCTCAAGGGACTTCTTCGGCCGTCCTCTCTTTCTTTGTCCTTCCACATTAAAACATTAAATACATTATTATTAACGAAACACCCCGACGATGAACACAACGGTTTGACAAGCGTTATACATATTTTTGTATGAATTATACAAACTAAAATATAACATAAACCACAATATCCGCTGTTCATAACACAACATGTATAATATTGTATAGCTATTTGTTTATTAGGTGAAGGCTATGTAATAATCTGAAGTTCACGTGAAAATCTATTCACTTATTTTCATCTACAAAGATAACGATGGGAGGGGATTATAAAGACCAATGGAAAATTCCGAATAAAGAAATTTTTTTAGATGTTTTGAAATCACAATTTATTTTGTGAAACATTGGGTTTTCAAAGTATCCCGCTTCATCTTCGATGTAATACTTTTGTTAAAATTTCAACGAATGGCAATTGCCCGATATCCGGCCGCTTAAAATATGACACATCTGTTTTTTGATCGAAATGTGGTTTAAATGATAGCTTACCAATAGTGTAATACTTCGCACTACGGTTGACTATCAAAATCTTGTCGCAACTCCCCCCCCCTCCACTGAGAAAACCCCCTTCGTGGTTTTTAGGATTTTTAAGGAATATGGTAAGAGATAGTAGAAAGTGGTCAATGACGAAAATAATCCTTATTATTTTTTTTTTTATAAAAAATGTACTTGTAGAACATTTTCATTACGCTTATGATTAGGAATAGCTGCGCGGAAAAGCAGTTAATATTACTCAAAATAAAAATACATTTTAAGGCATCGTAATCGTAAACTATATCAACTAGACGAGATCTACTTTATAATACTGTGTCAACTAGGTATGAAATATAACATGTATTAAAATACAATACTTGACAAGGTGTTCCTACTCGTATATACCCAGTGCTGGGAACAGATTGGTAACAGGTGTTAGAGATACTTGTGAATTTATTCATAAAGAACGATCATAAAAACGGCAGTTTGTAAGTAAAGGTGAATGAGGGAATGAATGAACGAAGAGCAGACGCACACACGAGAAGATCTCAATGAAATTAGCGACAGATGTCGTACCAGTAAATAATAATATATTCATACCACTCTAGATGTTGTGGGTTAACATCATCATGATGGTTATCAAACTATAGCTCGGATACAGTACACGTGGAATCATACGATACATTATTTAGAGATACCTAAACTCTATATCCTATGAAATCAATAGGTAGGCACCAATTAAATAAATCTTATTACATAATTGGAGGGTTTCTGAAAAAACACAGCTCGAAGATTTGATATACCTATACTTTTATATTCGTATAGTATGTTAGACACTTATGAAGTCACATTTAGATCTTGATGCCATATACTGGCTTCGGTCATGCGAATCTGTGGAATGGACATTGGGCATTCACGCACAATGTGGTGTAAAGTCTAAAGCAAAGTCACTAATGTAACTAGGGCTGCCACCTTTGTAAGAGCGTAGACCCGGAGATTCGTCCACACCATTATTCCAAACCCGGAGATTTACTATGCTGACCCGGAGACCCAGTTTTTCTATGGGGGGGACCGGGAACCCGAGTATTTTCCTTTTTTTTTTTTTGGTCCACACCATTATTCCAAACCCGGAGATTTACTATGCTAACCCGGAGCCCGGAGAACACCACTCAAACCCGTAGACTCCGGGTCAAACCCGGAGAGGTGGCAGCCCTAAATGTAACCCAACCTGTGATGGTCGGCTGAGCTTCTGCGATTATGCCGTTGTCACAGAATCCAAGTTCTTTCTTCTCCAGTCTCAATCGCAGTAAATTCTGACATCTAAATTTCCACTCTTCTCTGTCTTCAGCAGCTCTCTTCAGCTTGAAATATGTGGCGCAGTTCATGTTTACGGGTACACCTGCTACGGGTACTGCCGTCGAGGTGCCCCCTGTGGTTTGTCTCCTCAAGCATTTCCTGTACTAAGTCATGTAGGAGATCTTCGTGGCACATAATGTGGCCAATCCAGCCGGCACGTCTCTCGGCGATGGTTCTGAGTAGGTGCCTCTTTTCTTCCACTCTACCGAGAACCTCGGCATTCGTGCTGTGGTCCCTCCAGGAAATTCCCAGTATTCTTCTATAACACCACATCTCAAAAGCTTCCAGTCTCTTCCTATCTAAGTTAGGAATAATGTATTTTCAAGTAGTTGTCGACATAGTCTACCGTGCTAATGATTAAGATTTTTGTACAACAATTGTCAAAAGAATGTTTGAGAATAATATTGACAACGTAGCATCAGGTACCTATTACCGAAGGCGCTCTATTACTATAGTAATATGAATATGTTATTAACATTATAATCTGTTAGCTGCCTACGTTGATTCCACGTCATATAACAAAGTGGAGCCACAAGCACAATGTATGTAGGTAGTAAGCAGTAAAGGTAAAATTATATCTCCGTCTCGTATTCCATCCACTACGCCAGCTGATCACTGACACTGCTCGCAATCATTTCCTTATAAGTTTCTCATTCATTCATTAAATAATACGTAGGTACTACTGGACGCCATCTGTCTTGGGGGGCCATACAATACAATTCAATCTATACATTGTAGTAATAATTAGTGATGTGCGTATCCGGATATCCGTATCCGTATTCGCGGATATCCGAGGCAGGAGAAAAAACCGTATCCGTTACTTTTCAGGAAGATCTCGGAAGATCTACTACTCATTACATATACGAACTTCTAAATATAGGTGATGAGGAAGCAATGAAATACTATCAATTTTTTTATTTATTTGGCTCATTTGTATTGCAAAGCAAAGCTGTCGTTTCAAGGTCTCGCGCACTGACACCGACTGAGTAAGAATTGTGAGAAAGTTGATGTCCGTATCCGTATTGGTATTCGCGGATCTAAACACCAATGATCCGTATCCGCGGATTAATGTTTTTAACGATCATCCAGCACATCTCTAGCAATAATACAAATCGTAACAAAATAAGGAAATTTAACTTATGGTCACCGGAAGTAAAAATATCTTTATTTAGGTAACGATTATTAACACATACATATATTATAATAATAGTGCCTACATATTATGTACTGTTTGTTACCTGGTAAAATTATATATTATGTATGGCTTTCGATTACCTACTAAATTAAGATACAAATACTAAGGAATCCAAAACACCCGTGGTTCAACTATGATTATTTATTTATTTATTTATTTATTTAATCACATGGGCACAAACAGTTATAACGGCACATATCAACAATTAAACAAAAACAGAAAGCAAACCAGTGAAGGCCCGTCAATTTTACCAGAAAAACATTTATAAGTTAAAACAAATTAAATTTAAGAAACTAGTTATAAGTAAAGAAATATTATATGTATGCATAGAATTATATATAATCTAAGTATGTATGTATAGACAAAAAGAACAAATCAGGTAAAATGATATTCAATTATGAACACTAAACATATAGGCACTGATAGGCACAAGGAGAATCAAGGGCGGCATGTGATGAATGTGACGGAAGCAGGAAGTGGGTGTAAGGATAGAAAGGTCGGGCGATCTTTTCTCTCTGCCTACCTCATAAAGGACGTGGTGTGGGGGATAGAATAGAATCAATTACAACACCGGATAATCTCTTCAAAACGAGTCATAATTTGTTTAATTTTCTAAGCAATAACATTGAAATGAAAGCATTCGATTATGTTGGTACATTACGTACTAAGAAGTGATAAAGTTAGAATAAAGTAGAGAGAATGTCGAAAGAAAAGTAGATAAAGTTGAATACAGGTGAGAATGTCAGTCAGTTGTTTGGAACACCAGATCCTGCAATCGCCATCAGACTGGCCCGGGATCAAAAATAATATTCTAAACGATGGTCTTCAACATCATAGGAGTGACATATTATGAAGAAGAAGGAGCATAATCGTTTTAAGATGTATTCCCATACCACTGCACGCAATGTCCTTTAAAAATAATCCAATCTCACAATAATGATAAAACGAGTAAGTAAAGAAGATAGGCACAATGTTTACACAGGTGATGAAGTGTAGGTAGGCAAATTATAGCATACAAAAATATCTTTAACAACAAATACACGTATGAATATTGTAGTCAGGTATTCACACAATCTAACGCGTATCGCCATAGATACTACACACGATAATCAAATTCATAGACAAGGATATGTTTAAGCAAAAATTACTTATATTGCAAACTAGATAGGACTTCTAGATGTTATATGGACGATCAGCCAATAGACACGCGTGAAATGCGATAAAACGATACGCAATAAATAAAAACCTATGCATTATGTTAAATAGCGACGGTGGATTAGTATGATAATGAGGAATATTATTATAAGGCTCAAAAAATTGGACAGTAAGACACTAAGATATAAAATTTCGGAAAGAAACGTGTGATCCAGGACACGTTCTCAACCAGCAGCACAAGAATCGTTTTAACATTATTTGGGATTATCAAATTTATTGCACAAATCTTATAGTCATATAGAGTTCACACAATAAAAATTGAGATAACCACCCGGGTTTTAAAAACAAAATCTGGCGCTCTTGGTTTGACGTCGATCTTGACAAGAGATTTATCTTAAGGCAATGCCAAACGAAAAATACGAAATAAAATGAAGGTATAACAATTGGTTTGGTTTTTCTGTTTTGAACCTCATATATGCGGGAGATGGACCCCCAGAGTACTGAGTTGGAGGCCCTAGGAAAGCAAACGAAGTGTAGGGAGACCACAAAGGAGATGGGCCGGTGATATCATCGAGTCGGTGGGGCATGGTTGGAGACAAAGCGCCTAAAATAGAGAATTGTGGAAGACACAGGAAGAGGCCTATATCCAGCAGTGGATGGAAAGAGCCTGATAAGAAGAGAAAAAGATATGCTGTAAGTATAAAGTTTCCAGAGTAAAAACAGAACGGAAAGTTTTTTTTTGGCCTGGTCAAACTGAATAATGAGAAGTAAACGACGTATCAAAGATCCGAACACCAAATATGATACACACCAAAATTAATTTCAACTTAAAACGAAACATGAAGTAAAATAATAGAACCAAATAGTGGGACTTGAAAACCAATAGCAGAGGCAGAAAAATCAACAAAATCAAACCTACAAACAAGGTATAAATACGAGTAAACGTTTAGCAGCAGTTTTGTACAATTTCGGATCTCGTGGGGAAAAACCGGTGGTAAACCCAAAAGTGTAGATCAATATTGACTGTAATCCAAAATAACGTGTTATCTCGTGACACAAAAAAATAATATACTACTAGTAGTAGGTTCCCAATTATTATTTATCAGTCAGCCAGTCAGTAGTAGAATACATTATCATCTATTAGTAAATCAACAACATCCCTATCAGGTTACACCTTAGGAACGTATGCCCGCATGACGAGATCTAAATAATGTCCAGGACTGTTTGATCGTGAGTGTATGTAAATAAATAGAGAAATAACAAACGTCCTTATGATAGCAGTGCTATTTCTAAATACTAACCTTAAAGTAAACGTCTTGTAATCAGTCAACACGAGGAATGACAATATTGACATGAACCAGGTATGGTGGAAATGATAACACAAATATATTCCATGAGGCAAGTAACCAAAATCTCATCAGTATCACGAGGAATAACGAATCTAAAATGTAAAGACCACCTAGCGCCATGAAAATCACTAATCCTGCGCGCTTCGATAGATAAGATGACTGAGGGAACAAACTCTGGGGTAAATTTGTGAAGATTGCTACGCCTCTTACTCGGAGCTGAAGCGTTGTGCTGAGGAACGGGTGGATTTGAGAGCGAAATTCAGATCTTTGCCGCAGACCTATTTTACTGAAACTAGACAATTTGAAGGTTTGATTATATTGGAGAGCAGTTAAATATATATACATACATAAAAAAGTAATTTAATCAATAGCGAACAGAAGCAATAACAGAATTATTAATACAGAAGCTGGAGCGGGGCAGAGTAATGAAATTCATTCATTGATTAATATATATATATACTCGTAAAATAATATAATAGTAATGACAATAATAATGTTTTATTCATTGTATATCGATTGCCATTGAGCGCTACTAATGACAAATCAAAAAACAAAAATGGAGAGACCTTAATTAGTTAACGCATCCTTAATGAATTATTCTGCTCAGTGTTTCGTCTGATGACATCCTTTCAGAGAAATCAGGATACACTCAAAGGATACGACAGACAGAGTCGAAACAACAAATTGTATAAATGAAACGACTGGACCGATTGCTGATTGTATATTATGAATATCAAATAAATAAAATGTATAAAGTAGAAGCACTAATAGGACAAGATAGAAGGAATTGGAATCGACAGAAAGCAGATGTTATCTCGGCTACATAATATAAAGAAGTTGACTGGAAAATAAAGGAAGCTGATGATCTATTCCAGAATGGGGCACTAACGTTGACGGTGGTATCTGATAGGGCACAAAAATAAGTGGTACTAGAGATGGAGAGAATATGTATAAACTTTTGACAATTTTCATAGCGCGTTGATGGGTCCAAGTCAACTCTGTCGACTGCGAATTACTTTAAGATCCGGCCCATCCAAAAAAGGGACGTACTGATGTCACCTTGACACGATGTTGAATATTGTGTAGTTACACACACATACATTAGGGGCACCATGATAGAATATTATGGATAGACAGTAGCTGATGTATATGTCGCGTCACATCCTCATTAGCCAACACGACGAGGAATAATGAATATAATAATAGTATAGCAAGTAATACTAGA
The DNA here is from genome assembly GCA_963576895.1 of Ceraclea dissimilis. Lineage (NCBI taxonomy): Eukaryota > Metazoa > Arthropoda > Insecta > Trichoptera > Leptoceridae > Ceraclea > Ceraclea dissimilis. Next base: position 20,296,032 of record OY756360.1, read on the forward strand.
TGAATACGACATGGACTACTTGCTGTTGACAATAATGCTGTCACGAGATAAAACAATATGATAGACAGTCAGTAATTAAAAACAATAAAATTGTATACAGCGATGCAATATACGAGTACTACAATGATTAGACACACTATACGTTAAAAAATAATACAAATGGCGATACTGAAATAATGAACGATAATTGCTTCCCACAGCTAAACATAAAATGTGTCAACACGAATCCATTTACTGGTTACAATAGCTCAAGAAAATGAAGATATTTTCTTTACACTATCAACTAAATCAATTTAAATATGAACATTGAGCAGGCATCAGATAGAGATGGCAGCATTTCATACCCTTGACCTCCTCACAGTGCTGGACTTTGTTAGGCGTCTCATACTGGAGGGACTGCTCAAACTGGGTAATGACTATATAGAGAAAGTGGGGGGAGAACAATCAATCTTATAGATCGCAGTACATATTAATAAACTAAAATGTATAGGAGAAATAATTATAAAATATTTAGAAGAAATGGGAGTAAAAGCTAATTAAAATACTTCGCCTACAAGAGTAATTAGAATCTTTGAATAACGCTAACTGTCATAACACGAAGGTGTAAAATTATACTAAGTAACGCCATAAAGAGTTGAACTGATATTACTTTTACTAACACCAATGATAATAACATTAAAATCTAATTTAATTCAACCAGTTATGTATGTAGGCAGTAAGTGTAGTCATTGAAATTTGAAATGTCAACCGACAGATGACAGTAACGTTTTATGAAATAGTGTGCACGTTGTATAGAAATAGGACACAATTACATCAGGATACAAGTGAATACTTTCACAGTAATTCATCTCTCTGAGTTCATAGAAAAGAGTTGCACATCTTAGATATCTTCCCTCGAATGAATTAAAAAGAGACCAGAAATCTCCGGGTTTTTTGAAGAAACACCCCTTTTAAAGATAATAATATTACACAGTGTTGCGGATTTGTCCAGAATTAATGATAGGTATTTTGATCCTTTAGCACAATTTAAAGTATGAATAAATTATATGGTGAACACAATACATTTTAAATTGTAACAGGCAGGTAAAATTTTGAAACACAGCTTCTTTTCATAACAATTTATCAACCGGATGTAAAAAATAAAAAAGAAAACAACGCCAAACTCGAAGCTTGATCCAAAAGGTTAAAGCGGTTGTTTTGTAAAAAAAAACATATTATAAGGAAAGGTATAAAGATTGGGATTGGATGTTGAATACAAATTAAAGGCAGGATGTTAATACACATCAAGAAAAAACTTATCTGCACCAGTTGTCCTAAAAGATGAGAATCATCATACGACACCTTCTTTTATTAGCCCTCCGCTCTCCACTATATAGGATATAGGCCTCTTCCACCCCTTCCATTGGTCTCTGTTTTTTCCCCTCGCATCCAGATTCTGCCGGTTTTTTGGACAATGTCGTCAGGCCACAGTTTGGGTCTTCCAACACTTCTGTTCCGTTTGGTCTATTAATCCCTGCACGCCGCGTCCCTTGAGGGATAGGCAGAGAAGACAGAACGAAAGACTGCCCTATCCTTACAAACACTCCATGCTTATACATTTTTTCGTGTATGAGCTCCGACTTTTTTTACTCAAAATAATTTTCTGGTGTTGGATCAAATAATAAAAAGCATGTTTCATATACAATTTTGTATGGTTTGCTACCTATTCTCAGAAAATAATAAAAAATAATTAAAACTAAACAAACGAAGAGCGTGTACAAACACAGGCTGTCGAGACATTTTTAGAATCATTGCTTTTGAGGAGCAGATGTTTTGTGATAGGAAGATCATCAATACCAACATCAATAGTAGCTGTGTGCTGCTCCCATATACATACATACAATACACAAAACTATACGTTGAGGTATAATTACAGTCGGTGTGTGGAAGACCGATGATTCGGTTATCAATAATTTGTATACATGATGCTCGGAGAATAAAATTGTTTCCTAACTTGCCCATTACAATAAAAAATTGGGGAAAGATATCACAGGGTTATGACCAAATTTCTAGTTAAAGCGTTTGAAGGAAGATGTTAACTAGTTTGTGTCTGTTTCAAATATTTTTGGGGTGACAATGTGGAGAGTTATCGTGTGATTTTTACAATAAAATAAATTAGACCCACCGCACCGCAGCGAAAATATAATAAATATTTGCAGCAATAACAAAATAATATTTGAGCGCATAGTTGGCGTGGTTCGTTGGAGGGCTGGTCTCCAAAGCGCGAGGTGCCGGACTCTAATGTATTCTGCACACACGACATAAGCTTTTAGTTTGCTGCGAAGTGTACAGGAAAGTATTTGAAATTATGTAGCCAGAAAATTTTTATAAAAAAAATATTGCCAGAATATGACAAAAATATGCATGCAATAAAATAACAAAAAAAAAACTTTTAACACACAAGTGTTGATACAACATTCCCAAGATGGAAATCTGGAAACCACCCAGTTGAGAAAAATAATGAAAGAACGGTCATTAAAGTCGTAAATCTAAGGTTGGATTGTAGTTTGAATAGTGTTACGCCTCCGACGTTCATGTTCTCTGAACCATGGAGGCGGTATGGGTGACTGATTATTTCATTACAAAATCATTTTTTTACCCGTTTTACCTCACCAAGATCGATCGATCATCCAAGATGATTTATATAAAACAAACAAGTACTGAATACTCAGATCAATACATCAGAGAGAGAACTCACATTAAATACAACTTCTGTTACGAATGATGGTACAAGAAGGAAAAACGAAATATTTGTGACATATTTATACTAAACACAAAACTCATGTTAAGACGAGGAAGAAAACACACTTTGGATGATGCAAAAATCATACAAGGCGACAAGACAAAATATTTTGCTGGTCAAAATATTGCGCCAAACAGTTTAAAAAATTAAATAGGTAGGTACATTTAAATATCAATATTTGCTTAATAAAAAAGGGGAGAAAATAAAGCTAAGGAAAAACCAATAATTTAAGATGATGACATTGAAATATCTGTCACTCCGTAGCGCGACGAGAAAAAATCTTGCCACGGAGATGATGATGAGTTCTGTGGTGTGATTGAAAGCAGAACCGTAACCACCGCATGCTGAGTCTCTTATGTAGTTATGTTGTGGTCCATTGGTTACGACAACGAGGTACATAACGAACTCATTTCAGTGGGTGACGCTGCGACACTAAAATGCCTCGTGTAATGGAAAACAATACAAGACAATCAGAGAGCAATGGAAACGGAAAAAGAAATGCTGTAATCAGTCAAATCAAACAACGATGTCAGCATTTGAATTTATTGGTGAAGAACCGTGTCGACGTATAAAAGAAATTAAAATTTTCTGAGACATGTCTACATAATAAATTATAATTTAATTTCTTCGTGAGATTGGACGAACAAAGGAAATAATAAAGTGGGTAAAATTAACAAGTCAACGATTGCGTAAATTTCACAGAAAAGGGACAGGAGATGAGTAATTCCGGTGGTTGAAATATGCAGTCATTCCGTGAAACTTTAAAACGTATGTACGATTGGACATAAAGATAATGACATAAAACTGACGAAAGAACAACAAACACTTTTGATTGATCAATTAAAGTAAATCAAGATTAAAAGGACAGCATGCGAGCAGTGACCGCATTCACCACAGTCTCAATTTGCAGAATTTGACAAGGTGACATATGAATACAGACGGACGTTTTAACGATTGCCCTGTCTCGAGTAGGTAGGTCGCGTACAGCTGTCAAACTTTTTATGGGATTGGATATGAAGTACGTCGTGAAAGTAAAGAATGATTCATGATTGACTATAAATTATCGACCAAAGGATGACATTCGAGATTGCAATTCCGAAATGTATTCATCTTATAAAACCACTTACACGCAATCGACCGTTGGCATGTTATCCCAAAGAAACATTTTAATTGCTTTACAAACAAAGAGGATCAGAATCAAATGCAGTTAATCATCGGAAGGCAATATAATTAGATGCGGGGGATTTGAAATGAGTTTTGAAATATTCTACCCACAGACAAACAAAGGGTTAATCTTAATTTATTTTCTTATTTGTCAGATGACCATAAATAAAGAAGCGGAATCATTCAAAAACAAATTCTCATAAAACAACGTGAGTACCTAACTAAAGAAATTTGTTTTGCGGTAATTATTTCACTATACACCAAAACAAAAGTTCCAGATATAAGAGACCGAGATGCTAAGCCAAAATGGCAGTGGGCTGGAAATATGGCAAGACAAGAAGAGACTAATTGGGCTTCTTGAATTTTCCAAAGGTCTGACGATGCTGTCTAACAAGCCGGCAGATCTTAGATGCGAAAAGGGAAAAACGATGTGGACGAAAAAGCCTACATTCCATAGTAGGGAACATAAGGCTAGCAAAAGATGTCAAAACAAGCAAAGCAAACGATTACAAAATAGACGACGGAGTTGAAGTGTATGTAAGTTGGGTATGTAATACAAAGTACGTACGTAATGTAATATCAGCCGATACTGATAATATGAAATATGAATCTATGAATGAATCGATTCCAGTTTTCTACTTGCGACTCGTTCCATAGGTAATACGTAATGTCATTATGGGTAGGTACCTACCTAATAATATCAAGTCTCGCAGACATTGTGGCTTGTGGCTTTAGTCATCTCGGTCATAGGTGAAATTTAATATTATTATTACATATCAATTTTGTGAGGTACGACTAGGTTGTTGCAAGAGGAGCAAAGGATTGTCTTAATCTTCATTTAGATCTGTTGAACTCTTGAGAATTCGAGATCCAGCTGTTTTTCCGTCTCTCGGGTTATAGGTTACAGTGGACTGTACTTGACAGGAATTTCGTAGGCTACACTTTGGGAGATTCTATAAAGTTGACAATTCTATTGGCGTGCGGTCTTTCCAGAGTATTCTGCAGGTTTCGCTGTATTAAATTACGAGTATGTCCTGATTATCGGAGAACCATTTTGAGACTTTCGTCTTTCTACATTACAATAATCCGGTTTGAATAAATTTTTCTTTGCCTACTATGTCAAATACTAATGAAAATCAAAAGAAGTAAATATAAAAAAAGGGGTGAAAATGGTTAAACGAAAAAATAAAGCTAAATGGGTAACGAAAACAACGTTCAATATAATGAAGGATTTTGTCCGCTAGATTTGTTTGAGCTGGAGTATCAGATTAAAATAGAATACAGTGTAATTTTTCTTATATGGAAAGGAGACATATGTTTAGGAGAAGAAACGTCGGCTCGTGGAAGTCCGAACAACCAAAACGCGGGGGACAAACACAAGTGATATTGATAACAAAGGTTATTCGTTATTAACGTAAATTTATTGGTGAAGTGACCCATTGAACTTGCCCACGTTCTAATAATTTCTCAATGACCAACGCCATTTGGTGTTTTGTGAATGAAAAACTAATAACGTAGAAAAAAAAAAACGTTTCTCAAGAACCAATATTGAATTTTTTGGTAATGACAACCTGAGCTTATGAAGACATATTAACCGGTGTTCCCAGTAAGAAGTGTCTGTATCGTTAGCAGAAAACATTTGTTGCATTTAAAAAAATAGTTTGGGAGAATCGTACCGGAATCATAGTACGTACATTGTACTTCTGTCATTAAAGAGCGAAGTAAGTAAGTAAGACAAAATATGGTACAAAATGACCAAATGAGGATATCACTGATAAAATCAGACGTTCGATAACATTCGTGCCGCTCCACTTCTACAAGAGGTTGAAGTCCATCAGTGGGATCTCTATGCGATCCTGGGTCAGTCTGATCAGAGTTGATGTATCTGTTATTCCAACTGTCAATTAATTGCGACAATCGACGGCGTCAAAAATGACTGGTTTCCTAACAGCGTAGCGTAGACGTAGGTATCACATACGAGTACATACGTTTGCCGCAAGAGGGCGAGTTGTATAATAAAGAAATAGTAAATAGAAGCGTATATGGAAGGTTGATTTGCCTAAGAATAGAATATTATAATACATAGAGTCCCACACGTCAACTAGACATAATTCAACCTCAGCAGTGGAGTGAGAGAGCGTAGGCTATGTAGAACGATAAACGAACAGGCGAATGAAGTCACAAGATACAGTTGAGATTTGGAACATAGAAATAATATTACTATAAGAAAATAATCGGAAAGAAAGAGATGATTTTTTGTAACAAGGAGTGAAATTCACTCGAATCATACTTGAGATGTCCAGGAATGTATTTGAGCTGGCACAATAAACACGAATTGATGATGATGTGGTTACAATCTTGCAGATTACTTTGTACCAAGTATTTTCGTTCTTTATTTCCACGCCGTCCTGTCACTCGCCAATCTCTTCACTTCTGTGTAGATTCTACGGCGCACGGTCTCAATAATCTGGTCCATACACCTGCTTCTTGGTCGACCTCTCACATAGCTGCCCTCTACCATTCCTTCTGCTATAGAAGGAATTAGGCACATGAAAATCGACGATCCTAATCATAAGAAGACGTTAAAAAGATTTTACGAATTCCACCGGATCCTAATAAAGACCGCTAATTCCGTTTAGGGGTGCATATGAAAGATTCTTGTTTGGAAAAACTTTAAGAGGTTCGTTTTAATCGCAATGGGATAATTGTAGTTCTAGTGTGTGTGAGATAAAGTGTAAAGAATGAATATTGTTGCCTGGTACTGAGTGGTTTGTGAGGGCGTATATTCTGAATATGGAGACTACGCTTGTAAAATTATTGTATTATATAAAACTAGTAAGACTCGACATAATATGTAGCGATATGTAACTGTACATAGACAAGAGACAAGATTATGTATGGGTGGGATATTTTATATCAACATTCTTAATAAATACTGCAATAATGTTACAGAGTTAATATTAAGGCGTCGTAAAAATCATATTTGACCGGACGACAATGAAAGTATCAAACATTTTATGGAAACAAATAAACATAATTATGTGCACGCTTGAGAGGAAAACGAAGGACACGAAGAAATAGAGACATTCTTGCATTCGTTCAACTTCAACAAATTCAATTATAACAATACCGATTAATTAAACAAGACCAAAGAAGGTAGAAGTAGTTTCAAAAGTCACATAATAATCAGAACTAAAAAATGAGGAAAAACGAAGTTAAGATGTTTCAAATGTTAATTGTACTGAGTTACTTTCAGTATCGAGGCTTCTTAAACCACATCCGCCCAATAAATTGCTACTTTCAAGCTGTTAGCATGTTCCAATGCCAGATAGCGCGTCGAGCACATTTCCTCATCACTGGGTTCTAAGCCAGTTTAGAGACTCACACAGGGTATATTCTTAGGACCTACTTTTCATAGTCTACTCCTTGAACGAAACTGCTCCCATGATTTGTTGCGGAGTAATTGATGGGACATTCCTAAATACGATGTATTACATTTATGGAAAAGGGAATGAAGAATAAATAATTACAAATCGAAATGGATATTTAGAGTGTATTAGAGACTAACGCTGTAAGACTAACCATTACAAGTTGAAGAAAATAAAATAATAAATATAACTGTGGGTATAATAATTTACGCAGAGTGAATACATTCATTGCTCCATTGGGTCAATGATTCCTCAGAAGCATGGCGGTGATTTCTTTGTGGTACATAAAGACGACGACAAGACAAGGCGAGGCGAACGGAAGTCGCGGGCGATTATACAGACAAGTCATCCGCAGAGTAATTAGTCAGATCAGGTATTTATAATGGCAGTGGGGGTGGTTGGAGCAGGTAGACGGGTTTCAAAGGATAAACATAATAAGATAAAAGGCAATCTTCGAGTGGATATAAAACATTAAATACCTATAACGAGGTATGATGTTCATACGCTCATTTAGAGTGCATGCAATTCTTAAAGGATTAAAAGTTAAAAAAAGACGATGTTGATAGGATTTTAACAGTCAGAAGCGATGTAGGTGTACGTACAAGCTGTTAACCTAGTAAGACCATAGAATTCAGAAACGAATTTACTTCTTTCTACTAACATATTTGAGTGTTTTGATATACCCACCGATTTATTATCTATGGGTTGATTAATCCATTGACAAAATGCAATAAAAATAATGGAGTAGGCAGGCCGACAAAAGCGAATTGTGAGTAATACAGAGAATTTGACAATAACGTTCAACAAAAAATACACAAAATACAACGTGACCCATGTTAGGTTGGTAGTTAGTTATACATACAGGAGGATACTTATTGTCCTAAAGCTGAATTGGATAATTTGTTACAAAACAATTCTATAATAATACAGAATAATGGAACAAATACTAGAATAAGTTACATGATGACAATTATATTGTACTAATAGAACTAAATAGAAAATACTACAATTGTTTGAAAATAATATAATAATTGTATAGCCAGTGGTTAGATCAGAACGAATTATTATAACAATTAAACTAGGACAATGTACCTACGTTGATAGTTGGTACAATGAAGATGATGACGAGAATGTTTCCGCTGTCAAAGACACAAGCGAAATTATCGTGCGAGGGAGTAACGTAGTTGTTACATCAACTGAAACAACAGAGGTTTTCAAAGCGAACCTTAAAACTGTATAACCTGTCGTTTTAAAAAAATAGAAACAAGGAAGTGCAAGCCCTCTGCGCAGCGGCATGGTGATTTTCCGTCTTCAAAGGAATGATGTTTCCTTTGTCAACTGGAAAAGTGATGGCATTAGTTTTTTGGGAATTTAGGGCTAGCATTACAATAGACTACTTGGACCTGGAAGGACCTGGAAAATTGGCCAAAGTCGTGATCTTTTACCGCGACTCTGAGCCAGTTCACAGAAAAACAATTTTCGTAGCCAAATTGCATGCCAATGGCTTCCAGTTGGTGAAACATCTGCCTTATTTACCTAAAATGGAATCGTCAGACCTTCCTCTCATCCCTAAGCGAAAAAAAATCTGCAAAAATGCAACTTCGAATAGATCATATAAAAAAATAGTAAGAAAATCCAACCATACTCCAGTACATTTTTTTCTCAAGGCCGCGAAGTTCTCAGCCTACCCTCGTATCAGCTGAACGGTAACGCTAATGTAATATGTGGGTATTATAAAAATCAACAATAAATGGATAAAAAATTAAGTACACTCTTATGCTGGATTCCACCAACTTCTTAGGTGAGTAACAGCGGATATAGGAGCCACTTATTATTATTTTTGATACAAAATTTGTGCTAGGTGTCTTCTATCTCCGCTATTCTTCGCCTAAAAAGTTGGTGAAATCCATCATTAAACCAGTGAAGCAATACAAAAATGAAATTTAAATTAATTGCAGCCCACGCGATTGAGATTCATAACAAAACAGCGTGGGTTGCGTCAGAGAAAACATCCCTCGCACCCTCATTTTCAAAATACAATAACAAGTTATAACGAAATGATTATATTATTATTCACCCCGATGAACAGAACTCGTGGATTGCCGTATAGATTTAACAATAACGAATATACTTCAACTAATTGTTTTTTTACGTAGGTAGCAGAAAAATATGGAGAAAGCATAATAAAGAAATGTACGTATATAAAATACAGAGCTACCTAGAACAGGAGCCTACGCGTATTATACAATATCGAAATCTAAAAAAGGTGTACTTGATACATAATTGTAGTAACTCGATATTACTTGCGGTGAAAGCAGAGAAACAACATGAAAGGCCATGTGGGTGAAGGCGTAGGGATTCAAAGAGAAATATCAATAGCACTATCTAACTAAAATATCTATTGCAGGAAGGTATGGGTAGGATGTTTGAGGTGAGTTGAGGAGTTATTCAACAACAAAAGAGAAAAATAGGAATATTTCAATTTGTTAAGAAAATTCATATGTATTGGCAGTGTCTGTATCATAATAATTTTTTGAGGTACAAAATAGCATTTATACTCAAACGACGCAGAATATTAAGTAATTTAATTTATGAAAACACACCATTTTCCTAGAAAGCATCATTTAGAAGTTATAAGTGAAAAAGTGAAAAAAGTACAATTTTTTTTTGTTTTTGGGTCACCCTGTACTAAGCACAAGCGAAAAATTGGTGCAAACTTCAAAAAACCTTCTTTGCATGTTAATGAAGGGATTAAAACAGTTTTCAGCTTTCCGACAATTCTCTACGCTATGTCCCCTTTTTTAATGTAAATTCACCGGTGCGATATAGAGGACTTGAAACTGGCAACCCACAAAGCAACACCAGTCGCTGTAGATTGAAGTGGCTAGGCCTGATTTCGGACCCGTAGAGTAAGCCACTAAAGTATATAGTAATAAAACGAGCCGACCAATTAGGACAGTTGTCAGTCTATGCTATAGTTGTGAATATTTTTAGAGAAGTTTTATGCGACGTTTCATAATATAAGTTTTAGTATGGATGAAGGACCGTCCGTGGGGTGAAGACATGCGCAGTGCGATTAGTACCTATACTATTTTCGAATAGACTTTAGGGAGCGGATATGACAGAAAAGATTTTATGATGAAGACAATGTTTAATTCATAAAGTCGTCGTTGAATGTGGATCTTGTCTTAATAAACAAATTATCCGAATTCGATACATACAACATCGGAGTTGATTCTTAGTTCGCGCCCAAAAACGATCACGAATCGCCCCGAAACAAAAGCAAAATAAGTGTACTTTAATTCGTCTCGCTCGATATAACTAAATTTGTGTGTGACGTGTGTGAATTATTCATGAGGCGACCTCAGGCGATAATAAAGCATTGAAAAATACAAGTTTAAAGTAAAGATAAATCACAAAGTCAATAATATTTACATACATTATCATGGAGTTTAATAGAGATCCCGTCGTATATAATATTAGCTATAACGGATTGAATGAACGCTTTACTTGGATGAATGATGACTTCCTTCGTACCAAGTTCGTTCGAGTCACTTTATTCTAATCTTGTGGTCTGTAAAAACGATCAAGCCACTATTGAAAAACGAATCAAGTTTTTTATTGTTACAATACAAGATGAACAAATATAGATGTATCCTCCTACTGGCATCAGAGATATAAAATTAAAGTATATTTCCGGTAAAATAAACACCGAGAAGCAATTACTTATTAAAGATATTTAAGAATTTTAATTTTCTGATTTTGTATCTAGAAACTTAGCGCTGGATTAGCACAAACTTTTTAGATGAAGAATAGCAAAGATCGGAGTCAACTATCAAAAATTTTGTGTGAAAAGTAATGCCAGAGAGCTCCCACCTTTGCTGTTCCTCACTTACAAAGTTTGTGAAATCCTGCGCAGATCTCATATCTGTCGGTCCCAGATAGGCAGAGGAATCAATATGCTAACTTCATCTATATCTGCAGAGCTTTTGCTTCTGCTACACACAGGGAATTCGTCATACATTAAGAATTATGTAGACACTCGAACAGACTGCAGCGCAAAGCGGTACCTATTTATGAACCCTGAGGAATGCCTTAGATCGTGGAATTCGAAATGAAGCAACGAAATGCAAGAACATGTGGGAAATATAATAGATAATATATATAATTTTTAAATAACATTACCACACGATAATATTCTCAACGTTACGAAGCGCACATCTCGCGATGCTAATGTACGATTAATCTAGGTTAATCAGAATGGTATAAAAAATAAGTTTAATAACTACTGCTGTTATAATATATACACATAATAATATGAGACATATGAAATGAATGTACGTAGAATATATCTACGTGTATTATTACATTACATCTACAGACATAGTCATGGAACAGCGAACATGAATGATGCCGATTACATAACAACTTGTAGAGTGGAGTAATAACATTTGTATGTAGTAGTAGTAGTGTTATATGTATGAAACTATCCGTACAGATTATATTATTATGAATGAAACTGTGCTCAATGAATGAATACTGTAGTTGGCCAACGTCGTAGTCGTCGGTCGCTGGGAGGTCTTTTATATGCAAAATACACGGGGCTCTCACGGTATTGAGGAATTTTCGACGAAAAATGTGAGTAGGTGGTTAAATCAACTAAATATGATATTAAAGTCGTGTTTGTTGGAGTTCTCGAATCCGTGTTTCCTTATGTTGTCCTAATTAGACATCCGATGTGAAATATTCAAACAAAAAACAATGTATTGCAAGGAACTTGTCCTTGGACTAACTGAGTTATAACGCAAGTTTCACTTACCTCTTTGCTTGGGACGCATATGGGAGTACCTTCCTTCACAATTCCAGCTTCCACCATCACGCCGACGACGATGGGATCTCTGGAGTTGAACACAAATTGTGGCATAACCTGGAATATCGAATACAAATTATTTACATCAATTTTCAAACGTAGAAATACAGCATACCATCCCCACCTTCACCAAGAGACTAGAGCTACAATGAAATACAAAGTAAGATTAAGACGTGGACAAGAATGCAATCTCTTACCTTAAGTTTACATGGGAAGACGGCAATATGCTTAAACTCCTCACGTTTCCTGGCCTTCAAAGCATTTCTATGTGCCATGAATTTGTCAAACAGGTGGTAGATGATGTCGGCTTGGAATATGGTGACTCCCAAGGAATCCGCCAACTCCTGAGCATCCCTTTCGATCTTTACATCGAATGCCAATATGACAGCGTACTGGGACTCATGTTCCAGCATCGCCGATGCTTTCATCACATCCCTTTTGACAACGGGCCCAATTTTAATAGCAGAATACTGTGGAAGAAGGAAAACACGAGCGTATTAGTAAACACATTATTAATGGAACGCCCAGAACTCCAGTTGCAGACAACTTGTACAAGACCCTATAGACAGCCTAGATTCGACTTGCCCCGCAAATAATAGTCCACCTTAAATAGAATTAGAACTGGTCATGGCAGATGCGGTACTTGCTCCATAAATGGGACAATATGGCCAGATTGAAATTGTCCAACATATATTAGAGAGGTGTCTTAACAAGAAGTTTGTAGGGTTTCTTGAGAAAATCCACACGGTGACTCCAAGGGCAAAAGAGTACTTGAAGAATATTGACGCGGAGCTATAACTCCTAGATAACTTGTACGATGGTCGTATGTACACGAGAGAAGAAGAGAACACATCGCTTTACGTGAATTTTACTCCGTATATTACTGACGATTCTAAATGGAATAATGAACTAAGTTTAGTTATGAGAAACATCCTGATGAAGTCACGCCTGGATGATTTACTTCTTCAAGATAAAAAAACTCATATCAACACGCATAAATCTGGAATATTTAACTAGTAAGCAGTAATTTAATGATACTCTTCAAAGTAATCATGAAGTTCATTGCAACGATGATATCGATATTAGATGATCTTATTGCGTTTGCATTTCTCTCTATATAATTAACATTACGAACCTGATGTTAATCACCGCAGAGAAACTTGATCCTTTTGCGATCCAATCTCTCCTCATCATTGGAGGTAATTAAATAATTCAAATCAGATGATTGCTGCGTTCGATTAAAACATCATATTACCTATGGGAATAGCAAAGATACTACATATCTAAAGCTGAACAGAAGCGAACGCGAAAATGAAATGAAAAAATATCTTCAATTGAATTGACCAGATTCCACTGTACTACGATAAGCTCACACCCATTAATTTCTTGGTTTACAAAATGTTCTTCTGACTCTTTAAAATTTCTTCCTCATTTTTACCACGTAAACAACATACTTACGTAGTTTCTTTAAATTATTAAAGTGTTATTATATTTAAATTATTTAAGTGTTAACTTTAACTAAGAAATCCTCGGCAAAAGCCAAAGCAAATGACTACTTACATTTCTAAGTATTTACTTATACACATTTTGGATTACTAGAATTGCGTTTTCACTCATCGATTCTTGGTAAAGTGGATGTAAAATAAAGGAAAACGTGCACGAAGCCAATAAAGAGAAAATATTTGCTGCATAAAACACAGATGGACTGTCATATGTCAGGATTCACGATGGATCAAAAAAATAAAAGAATGGTAATCAAGAACAAATCGAAGAGGCGTCGGCAAGGTGGTATGACGATACAACTAAATATGCTGGAGGGAGATGAATGCAGTGTGTCTAGGACACGAAGTTGTGGAGGACCAAAGGGGAGGTCAACCTCAGCCTCTCGGATCCAATAATGGATAGAAGAGGCTGAGGGAGAATAAAACAGATTAGAGAAACAACTATTCTATGTTTTAATGGGTACAAGAAAAGAAAATCAACGAGAATGTCAATAGTTAACAGAAGAAAAAATGTTTGAAATACTTAACAAAATAATATCCGTTTAATGCTACTTGCTTCGTCCATTTTTTCCTCCTAATTTAACACAGACATGAGATAAGAGAGTGGGAGCCAGTTCCGGTGGTTTGGTAACAACCATATATTATAATGTTCAGTACAACTATTCACATTCACATCAAGTGATTGCGCTTCGTTGCACCCAGTTCCCTGATGTGTTCACGCACTCGCATTATTAACACACGTAGCATTCGAATGCAAATCACCAGGCCCTGTGAGATTCTTGATAAAATTAATTATGCACATTAAAAGGATTGTGAATACTGAGAAGTCTCTGACAGCAAAAGAAAGAGACTTGCATCCATCCATACCAGACCTTCATGAAATAGGTAGTTACCTACCTATACCAAGAATGAAATATCAGGCGATGGAGGTGGGAAAAGTCGTCTCCCTGAAATGCTGCTAAACTTTGGCAATGTTTTGTTACACAAGGAATAAGACTATTATCCCTAATTATCCTCGGAATAAAATAAACTAATCCTTTTATGTTATTGAGCACCTCCTGGCATGCCCAATGGCTCCTGGGCGTGCACATGGGAGAGATTGTGGTTTTGTGGGAGCGGATGGGGATATAGTGAGTGCCGACCGACATGATAAGATGTTACTTAACCCTCTCACTACCACTGTCCCTGCTGGAGGACACGAAGATAAAATAACAAATTCTCATACTTAATCAATGGCGAACTTATTATAGAATGTTTATTGTCTATGACTAAATATGTTTTGCCAGTAAATAACTACCAGTGTCCTCCGTGGAGGGCATGGGGCGAAGTCCTAAATGGGGAAAAATGTAAAAGTTTTTTTTTTCCTAAATTCATATAAAAACACAGATTTTAAATCCATAGTCAAAAAAATTCTATAACTCTTCTATGATTCTGGTAGTGAGAGGGTTAAAGTAAATCACCGAACAGAAACATACAAAAAGCACAAGACGATTAATACATGTGAAATTACAGTAAATATGAAGAATAAATGCAGAAGACAATATTTATTTATTCTATAAGTGAACAAAGCATACAGTACACCTACACATAATAATGGACGTAATATTATCTTTAATACCTACTTTACTCATGGAAGAATGTATCCGAAGACGAAGAAGAAAATATATTAAATTAATTTATCGATATTAAAAACAACTTTAAAGACTTCCGTAATTGTAATATTGAATTAATGTACTCACTAAAACACAAAAGGGAAATAATACAAAGGAACTGGGATGACAATGCGAATAAAGAAATTGATAAATCAAATATATTAAGGCTTGAGGCCGTTTAAACAATAAATAAATAAATTCGTCAAAGACATGAAACCATAGTACTGGAGAATCCGCAACAATGTTGGGAAGTGTATTATTCTAAAACATCTATACAATATTTAATATAAAATAACTTTCTCAGAAAAACAAAGAACATGAAAACAAAATAAAGAATCCACGCAACTGTTGAAACAATAAATATAAGAAAGAACAAAACCGCGAAAAATAGACAACAGAATGTTTGAAATCGAAGAAATTCAAAATATAATCATAACGAATAAATATTTTCATGACAAAGAAACAAATTATAATAATACGGTGCTTTTAGATTTCTCGATGGAAAGTTGTGGGGTAGTCTGTTTTTCTTTCATTCTATACGTATTTTGGGGTGCTGAATCCGAATCCGAGGTTTGCCAACAAAATTTCGTGACGGAATATGGCGAAAAATTGGTAAAATGGCGAAAATATTCCTTTTCCGGCGATTTCTTTATAAGAACTCGAAAACTGACAACTTTCGTAAGTTATTTTTCTACGCAAAATTAAAGTACGTTAAATTTACTACAAAATTGCAATATAAAATTTTTCTCTCAAATAACTAGCAGCGGAGCTGTCTAGCTCCAAAAATTGGCCAAATTTTCTCGTTATTTTAAATTGTGAGAATGGAAAATGTATGGAGAATAGGTCACCTTGTTAGAATTATCACCAAATTTTGACAATTATTCTTCAGATTTATGATACATATTTTACCTCGTTGGAAACAGTAAACATGGAGAAAGGTTTCAGGACAAATTTTATTTAAAAATATAGTGAAATGTTTACGCTAAAAAGGTTTAAACATTTTTAGCCTAAACAAATTACTATATTTTTAAATAAAATTATTTAAACATGTCTAGCTCAAATATTTCACGGTGTTTTTAAATAAAAATTTCGTTAATAGTTTTCTTTGTGTTTTCTGATTCCATCGAGGTAAAATATGACTCATGAATTTAAAGAATTATTGTTAAAATTTGCTTATGAAGGCAACAAGGTGAACTTTTTCAATACGTTTTCGATTCTCGTAATGTAAAACAAAAAGAAAATTTGGCCATTTTTTGGACCTTGACAGCTCCGTTGCTATTTATTTTAGAGAAAAAATTTATATTGCAATTTTGTAGTAAATTTTACGTACTTTAATTTTGCGTAGAAAAATAACTTACGAAAGTTGTTAGTTTTCAAATTCTAGTAAAGAAATCGCCAGAAAATGAATATTTTCGCCATTTTTTGTATTTTTCGCCATGTTCCGTCACGAAATTTTGTTGGCAAACCTCGGATTCGGATTCAGCACCCCAAAATACGTATAGAATGAAAGAAAAACAGACTACCCCACAACTTTCCATCGAGGAACTGTTTTGTGTTTAATTTCACCGGATTATAACGAAAGAAAAAAGATTTGATACATCACTGAATAATCTTGAGGCCCTATTTTCGCTTCAACTTTTTCAAATTTTGTATGAGAATGTTAGCGCCAAATAAGAATAATGTAAGCGACAAAGTGAATTATATCTTTTGAAAAGAAACCTGGAAGAAATTTAAAAATCTAAAACAATCAATTTGTTAAGATTATAATTACCAGTACGAGATTTTGGATAAATCATACTTTTATATCCGAAAAACTGAACGGAAAATCATCAGATCCCGTAAATTTCAGGGGTACATTCGGAATATTTATTTATTAAGGAATTTCCAAACATTGTAATTTTATAACAGTTAATCTGCGGTCCATATTTTCATCTATCACTGTCTTCAGTTTCAAGACACTTCTCTCAATATTGGCAGAGAACAATTCAGGGCACAGAAGTCGAATGACAGCATATAGGACCTTAAGGTAATATAACATAAATTTGAATAAATTATTGAACAATATTTATGGAAATATCGCAAATCAAAACGAGCGTGCAATTGCAATTCTGAATGTGTTTATAAACATGCAGAATACAACACAAACGTCCGAAATCAGCACGAAAATCATTACTTAACGGAAATAACGAGGAACTAAGTGAAACGGACGTAAGCAGAAACGTGAACGAATCGCTTAAAATACTCGCTAATAAATTTAGAGATAATAATAATAATTGAAACAAAACAGAAGAGAATTATACAGTGGACTTGGAAAAATAAGAAAAAATCAAAATACGCACAACTGGATACCGTCAAGACACTTTAGAAGAGACGTGATATATTTGAAAGTTAAAACGAATGCAGGCATAATTTTGGTTCTAATATCTGGTGAAACTCAACGACATATTCTACAAAGTCATTCAGACGCCAATTAATGTAAACAGAAGCAGAAAATGATTTTATGTGATTCATATAAGCGTTAAAGGGGCATTCGCCATAGTAACTGAAAAAATGATTACTCGGCTAATACTAAAGATATCATCCTAAGACCTAAAACATGGATAAATGACTCTAGCGGTTAAAATTTTGATTTCTGTATATTTTCTCGATAAAAAATCATTCCAACATTACCTCTGAAATTTACTAGATGGTGAAACTATAGTTTGTTGGGTAATGTTGTAATTTAATTGATAAAATGTTTAAGGTAAGACGCAGTGATCTAGGGGATTTTTTTTTTATATTCCGTCAACTTTTATCCTGTCCGCTTACACAAAATTTGAAAAATTTGAATCGATAACATGTAACGATTTATTTTCAGCGCATATCGCCCCTTAAAGTCGCATTTGTAAAATCTGGATGAAATCAGAGAAATCAATTTGAAATACGAAAATAATGACGTAAATTGAATGATAAAGCACAAATTTCTTTATCGAAGACTTCATATTATGCTTCATAGTACAAAGAGACGATGCAGGATATAAAAATCATCAGTGGAATCTAAAATCGAACCGAATGATTCTATTTGAGAATACATCATATGGTTTCCGTCAAACTGTTGAATTTTCATTGAGCTGTTTTTACACAACGATAATATTATTCGTGAATCACCACACTTCAAAACATATTTTCGTTTCTTTAATTCGCGCTTATTTCTGTGGCATTTGGAGAGACAAACGCAGCTGAAAAAAGTGTTGTGATTATCAGGAAGTATGACTATCATGTTCTTATGCTAATGCTGTTTCACACGCTTGGTACTTGCAGCAAATTTCAAGTCTCAACAAATGCACAAACGTTTGTCAAAACCGCTTGCCGTAAATTTCCTTTGAGTTGTCGAAAAATCTGACATTCGATCGGATCGGCCAAAAGTGCTTTCTCCTATCTCTTACCATATTCCTATACAATGCGAAAAACCGCGAAGTGGGACCATTTCAGGGGGGGGGCAGGGGGGGTCGCGGCAAAATTTTGATAGGCAACCCTAGTGCGATGTAATACAAATCTATACAAGCCAAGCCAAACGCCCTATCCACACGTTCGAATTTGTTATGTTTTGGTAACCATATGGAACCGGCAACAATGAATTCTCCAAGTGCATACCTAAATCTTGCACGTGTATTGTTCAAAAAATACGATAAGGATTTATTACAGCTGAAATAATTAACAAGGGCACTAATTGTTACAGAAATAGATCACAATTATAAAAAGTAACAGTAGTATCTTTACTTTGGAATCATTTTCAGCAGAAATAACAAGTAAGTGTAAATAAATATGCTGTCTGGGGGCGGCTAATTAACATTTGTATCTTTTTTCAATTAATATTGTGTATTTATAAATTACTCAAATGTATAAATAAGTATTTTGAGAAATAAACCGAATTGAATTGAAGTCTCTTATTATTTTTAGCAAAATACTCGTAATAAAGGAAGAAGCGATTGTAAGATGAGTGTCGTGACTAGAATGAAAGTTGACAAGCTTTAGTGGTTGTAAGTTGAGAGAGTGAATGGTGATATAATGACTAAAAAGATATATATATTTGCGGATGAAAGAAGAGGCGCGTGAGTAAGTTCGCCGCCCGATACTGGTGTGGATCGACCTCACGGACGGAAGCACTTTTAAATGAAAGGACTCGCAGTGTCTATGAGAAAATAAATGAAGGGGAAGAAATAAAATAGTATAAGATAAGGCAGTCCGGCTTCTATGCTCTCTGCCTACATCGCAAGAAATTAAGTGTGAGGGAACAGAGAGACATAGAAATTTGAAAGTTGTATGATTGTAGTTAAATGCATCAAGATAGTCAAAAAGGTTGATTCAATGTCATGAATTCGTTTGATAAAAATATACATAAAGTAGGTAATAAATATTTTTAAAATATCGTAGGATGTGACAGTTTCAAATAGAAAAATATATTGCGAATCGTTTGCAGAATAGCGCGTTTCTCGGAAAAAACATTCAATTCCGAGAGAACATGATAGAATGATAAAAAATCCCTTTCGTTGATTTTTGATCAAAGTGTTTCCACATAAACAATATCGAAAGTGTAAACTAACAAGACTGGCAATAGAACAAGCACTTTGATGATTAGTTGCGGCGTTTATTGTCGAACATATTATCATATAATACAAACATCCACCATACAATGTTTGGATACGGAATGAAGATAGAGAAATATCAGATGAAGGAAAGAATTGAAATAAACTAGTACGAAATGATATCAGAGGTTTGAATACATAAAAAATATCATTTTTCACATAACAATGTTTGTGGTCGTGAACAAAATACATTTAAAAACCAGGGAGTAAAATGTTTCGACTAAGTTACATCTCTCTTCTCTGCACCATATCTGGGGTCGGCGGCTCGGATCCTCTCTCTCCATCTGCTCCGATCGAGGCAGTCTTCTGGAGTAAGCTCCAGGTGTTCCATGTCCCCTCTGATGGTCTCCTTCTTCGGCCGTCCTTCTTTCTTTTCGACTAAGTTACATTTTTACCGAAAAACCTGAAACCTAGGGCAGTTACTATATGAAGAACAAGTGTTACATGACAACAAACAAAATTTGCATCACTTCTTTTTCTCCCATTCTAGATAGATCTTCGATCAGTTTAGACAGGGCTCCAGTCTCTTTCCTGTGATGAAGTGGTCCAGCTTTCTCTCCATCTTTTCGGTGGACGTCCTGGTGGTTGGCGTTCTTTAGGGGTCTCTTGCGTAACTAGACTAGGATTTCTTGTGCGGTCCATCCTTTCGACATGATCCCTCCAGTACTGTTTTCTTTGCCCGCTCCATCTCACGGTGTCTTTAACATTACAGGTTCTGCGGATTTCCTCATTGAATATCCTGTCTTGGAGTGTTCTGCCTAAGACGGGTCGCAGGGTTTTCATTAAAAAATACAAAATAGATGCCTACGTCCTTGATTCCTCGGTGCGAAGCTCATTTTATATCGTAAAAGGAAGAGAAGGAAATGTTAAAAAAACGAACGATTTCGCAATTTATAGAATTATTTTTCAAATTCCATCTTACATAGTTATGAATCGTGGACTCAAGGAAAAGCTAAGCTTCCGTCCAGTTGGTAACGATGGTCTAAAATCTTATTGAGAGGTGAAGATGAGTTTAATCCACCTGTCCATGGCTTATTAGATCTGAATTGACGAAGAAAACATTCAGATGTTAAATAAAATTATAGCACAAAAACAATTTAAATATGAAATATTCCCACACACATGAGATAAGAAGACTGTCTACGCACGTACGTTCAAATAGCTTCCGATGTTTTCACATTAAATTTAAAACAGTAGGTGTAATGTGTTTAACAGTTCAACGTTCTTCAATAATTCAATAAATAATCAAAGGATGAAAATACCCAAGCTAAAATATTACTAAAATAAAACACAAGCACCAAGTAAATCAACATCAGTAACAAAAAAGTTAGTCGAATAAGATAAATCTGAATAATTGAAAGCAGATTCCAACCAGCAAGGAAAAAAATTAAAGGCTATAAAAACAAAGTGAATCATATATGTGTCCATGTTTCGAGCTTCAAACGCAATAAAGCAAGATTGTAAGGTTAGCTTATGTACGATTTTCCATCAATGTGTCCATTCTATAATCGTCATTTTTTATTAATATGTAAGTGGACGAGATGCGGATTGAGGCCCTTCGCTATTTAGCTCTGATTAGAATCGATTTCAATACTACTTTATTGATTATTTTTACTACTAATATTTCGTCATTTTTTCAAGATTTGTGTAAGGTTGTAAAATTCGATGAGCCTGATAGGGGCCTAGGGACGACACAGAAACAACAAACAGGACCAAACACCTATAAATAGTACTCTTGCAGTCAACCCACAAGAATAATCAAAAACATCAAACGCCTAGATTCACAGGGCAAACGCATATTTAAGTCTTACCTAACTAATGTGAAATAGTAATGCCCGATCCCACCAACTACCACCTAGGAAGCAGACCCCTAAGGAATTTCCATACAAAAACAGAGATAATTTGAGTGATTTTATAATTATGTCAACAGAGGGAGCAATAAATCCATACAAAATACAACATGCAGCTACTTAAATGAGGGAGATTCTGGGTTGGGCACCTAACTAAGTAGAGCTGCATGTTGTATTTTGTATGAATTTATTGCTCCCTCTGTTGACATCATTATAAAATCACTGAAATTACCTGTGTTTTTGTATGGAAATTCCTTAGGGGTCTGCTTTCTAGGTTGAAGTTGGTGGGATCGGGCATAAGTGTGATAGACTATAGAGTGGGCACATGTTACACAGTGAAGACTTGTTAGTTAGTAGACAATATGTCTGCTGCGCCTACTGAACGCATATTTCGTTGACATGTTTATGTTCTACAAGCCTCCAACCAAAGCCCTACGCACTAATGAATTACTATAAGAAGATATGCATCTGATGTAATGTTCATTTAAAATCTTACTACTTACTTATTTCCATTCAACTATAGGACAAAACCCCATAAGAATATTGCTCAACATCAATAAACCCTAAAAAAAGACAAAAACCCTTTAGAAATATATTCAAGGGACAAAAGCACAAATCTAATAATTGGATTTTGAAAATAAAATTAATTGTATCTATTAGCATACGATTTCTTTCAGTGTCTTAGAAACTACCATAGATTAGAAAATAAACAAATAAATAAGCGGATTTAAAATGGGACGGACAATAAAATAGTCAATATTTTAAATAATTCATCTACTGGAAACCAACTAGAAAGTTTTAAAGAAGGGGGGCAAGAAAAGGGGCTTTTATCCGTTGAGGATATTTCCGAAGGGCTTTTGACTTTTTTGGGGTTTATTCATGTCGAACAACATTTTTATGGGTTTTTCTCCGGGAACCAGATGTGGTAGTGACAAAAATAATGTAGAGATATAAATTCATTTATCACACATTTGATAGTAAAATTTGAATAAAATAAATTATGTAGGTGGCAGATACAATCACACTTTATTAAATTTAGTACAGGCATGAAGGTAGGTAGGTACTCATAATGAGTGAAATACAGTCTGTCAAGAAAGATATGGTTTTCAATGAGGGCTTGTAGCTTTTCGAAAACATAGTGGCAACACCTCTAGAATTTCAATCGTAATGTCATTGTAGCAACAAACTAAATTATACGTAAGTATTTGTATTTAAGATTTTCCGGCTTTGGAGAAACTGATAAAAAGTGCCTGAGTTTCTAGGTTTTTGGGATACTCTGTATAGAGCACATTACAAACGGAAAATTGGTATAAACTTCAAAAAACTCTTTCAACATACCAATGAAGAGACGAAAACCTATTTCAGCTTTCCGAAAATTAACTCAAGACTTCATTTGCAGAGATAATTTTGTTGTCACTACGTTGTCTGGTCGCTACATCACTCGCCAACGGGTGGACGCCACTATAAAAAGAAGAAAAAGAAGTACGTTGTCTGGTTCGTATTTGTATGGGAGTTGTTCGGATTTCATATTGAGATCAAACTAATGAATGAATGACACATGCGTAGGTACAACACTTGATAGAAATCCTATTCCATTCTATTGATATCATTACGTATTATTTTCACCTGGCCCACACTGTACACACGCAGCCAGTCAGTGGTTCAGTTCAATTATTGAGGTAACAACAGACGGACGAAAAATAACAACAATGAATAAAACAAGAGATGCGATTGCGTACGAAACATAACGTCGAAAAAAAGTGCTTAAAATTAGTCACACACATCGATGTGACAATCGATATTATATTTTATTAATCGAGGTCACAGTCTGCCGTACCCAACCTGGAGGTCACTTAATAGACTGAGAACAGGTGTCTCCCGTTGGTACAGTAACCTCAAAAAATGGGGTTACAAAGAGGAAGACACCTGTGAGTGTGGTGCTGTACAGGATCACAGTCACCTGTTTTCATGTCCCCAAACAGGAGTGACATGCGCGCCCGAGGACGCACTACTGGCGAATGCCGGGGGTGTCCGGGTGGCCGAACATTGGAGATACAAAATTTGATAGTGTTCCGGACACGGAAAGTTAATAAGTATTAATCGAGGTATCAAAAGGGTGATAAATAATACAGTACTGGATGAGTTGGTTGTCAATTGAGAGAGAGTTTGATTTTCAGTGTTGGCGGTGTACTTTTTCTATAATTCACGTTAAGAATAATAATATTAGAAGGAGTGGCTGTAAGACGGGTGAAGCGAGTAGGATGAAAGTGAGTAAGCATATGTAGATACACACAGGGCATGATGAGAGGATGAATGATAAGGTAAAGGGCATGATGAAAGGATGACCAAAAAGATATAAATGAATGGAGAGGGGGAGAGAGATTGGCCGTCCTAGGTTGGACGCGTCTTGAGAATGAGAAGCCGGAGAGCCTGTAAGACAAATTGAGCGAATGTGACAAAAACTAGGAGGTGTTTGTAAGGATAGGGCGGTCTGGCGTTCTGTCTTTTCTGCCTACCCCGCAGGGGACGTGAAGTGAAGGAATTTATAAAATTTCATAACTGCACAATTATTTAAGTAGTACACAATGCAGGATAATGCAATTTCTTTTATATGCATAAGAATGATGTTTTCTTCTGATTTTACTTGTCGGAAGTTGCGCATTCTACTTATAATTAATTTACCAACGTAAGCACTGAATTCGTCTTCCTATCGGAAGACAAGTTAGTGAGGACTTGATGTATTGTGTGTACGGAATCGGTTCGCTGCTGGTTGCGTTATCGCTACAAAAGGGAGCAATTAAAATCCCACATATGTTAAACGACAAGAAAAAATGCCAAGTGAAGAAATATCGGTGTGGGGGTTAATGTGAAATCGTGGGCGAGATATATTACCGCCTTCAATAGAAAATAATACAACTACTCAAATAACTCAACGATAATAGGTACATAACAATACTTATTTTTTAAATAAAGTCGGTATTATCGTCTGGCATTAACTACCCAAAGGTGGCATCGTCAGAAGATAAAGAGACTAAAATAATTTTTCCCTTATATCCAGGAGACACACTATAGAGCAAAGTATCAAGGCGTTTAATAATTTACAGGAACAGGACGTATGTGAAAAATAACTTTATTTTCTACAGAAAGAAGGCTTCCCAGCAATGGAAAAATTAAAAAAAAAAAACGATATCGAAAGTAATATCATGGTTTTGCAACGTTCGACTATGGCATCAACAGCATTGAAGACAGCTGACGACAGACGATGAAGAGATCTCTATTGCACGGAAATCCCTAACTTGGAAAATTAATATAGGTTATTCAAAGGCTGTAAAGAGGACTGTTGATACGAGTATGTATTGATCAAGCTCAGAATATTTCATTTATTTGAATCGTATTCATTTCAGTATTTATTTTTAAAGTTAGGACGTTTTCCAATGAATGTCACCAACGTGGCATTCCACAGAGAGGTAAGCATAGACTCTTATTCATCATCGGTATAGTAATGACGAGTTGGTGGAAACCATCCATATCCCTTTCCGTTCCATGTGGAATATGCGGATGTACTAAATTAATTAGACGTCAGCTTAATATACGAGACACTAGATGATTGCAGATGCAAGGTTAAGTAGAATGAATCAAATTAATGTCTTCAAATTGGAACACCGAGAACTAATGTGCACTCAATTCAAACATACCACGACATAAGGTCTACAAAAACAATGCAATCGGGAAATTTTACAAGTGTGTGATGATGAGGAATGACTAACGATATCACTTTCGATTCTAGGAACATTTGGAAGTTTAATGAATTTGGGAATATTTCTGCTCGATAGATGAATCAATAATTTAACAAGTCCTGTTTGTACGAAACTTCTTAGGGTTACTAGACCAATAATCTGAAAAAGATTGCAGGAAGACCTTTGCAAAGACCAGCCCATCAGCGGCCTCAGGATTAACCTAAAAACTAATTACGTGACAATACACTTTTTGCGATGGAAAACCACTAAGGGCGAGCAATACAAATCATTCAACATCATCTTCATATCAGAGGTCCTTGAAAATCGGCTAGTCGATTATTGAGCGGTTTTTTACATCAAAAAAATATAGGCGTACGTATAAACGATAAAGAAAGAATATGACAGTTTAGTTAAATTTTTGTTCATCGCGTAAATAAACACTTCCTTGTGGGACCCTAGCTTAAAGAACAGCCCCCACTCCAGTTCTATATTTTTCGAGTGTCCTGTAAAACTCTGATGTTATCAAAACTCCCGTAACATATTTTTCAGTAATGACTGTAATGAGGTTCACTATTCATTCTGAATGTCATATAAATGTTAGAGCATTCATTGGATGCCCCATTATTGGGATTACGGTGATGGCAGAAGTAGTGATCTTGTTAACTCCAACGTTGGGTAAACATTCTGTTATCGATTTACAAGTTAGAGAAAAATTCTATTAATCTCTCTTACAAAAACTCAAGTAAAACGTGTGTAGTTTGTGATAATTGGTGCGTAATTTATATCTACAAAACCAGATGTTTTTTCTTCACAAAGCGAGACGACGAACTCCTTACCGGAAGTGTCTAGTAACATCATATAACTTAGTATTCAACATAATACTCGTATGTATATTAATATTGTATGTAGGAGAGTGAAATGCGTTTGGTATCAACTAGTATTCATAAATAAGGCAATAATAATATCTAGGTAGGTATGACATGCGTGTATGAGAGATGCCAACACTTTTATATCTAAAAAAAACGTTAAAAGTGCAATACCAAAATATTTGGCATTTGTCAAATCTGCATGCAACATTTTGTTACAAAACGGATATTTGTATGGGAATGACATAGGACAGCCATTTTACTATGAAATAAAAATGAGAGATTTTTAAAAATTCTTTATAATTCTGATTTCATAAAGATAAATTATGAAGTTGTACTTTTTATGTGTAAGAAATAGAACATTTTTCAAAAATGTTTGACTATTTCCGTGAAAAGGGGTTTGTTTAATCATGAACAATTAATTCAAAGTCAGTGCACAGCCTTTTTTGTCAGAGGTACAGAAAATTTGGCAATGACTAATTTAAGGATAGCTGAAAGATAGCGCGATAAGTTTGTCTTGGTGAGCATTTCTCTATTTAATTATATTTAAAACACTATCTGATATACATACTGGATTATTGTTTGATTGTTGAAAGAATTAGAAATGAAAGAATAAATAAATAAATAAATAATCATAATTTTGAAACGAAACATACTTGAAAACAAAATAAAAGTAGATCTAGGTGACGAGAATTTGAATAATGAGCTCCCACTAAGAACCGTCGGGTGACAAGTTTAGTGACAACCCGAACATTAACAAAAAAGAGGCATAAACACATCCCTAAAAGAAAAGAAAATTGGAAAATAATAGGAACGCAAATTTCAAACTAAATCATTGCAATGGGTTTCGCAGTCTATTGTGTGTGTCACGTGGATTTTGTGTGGAGAAAATATGATGTAAACAAGACTAGATCGTTAATTGAAAAATAATAATTAAGATAATAATTGCGATAAGTTCGCCCTAGTAAACAAGGATTTATAATCTGTACTATGTCCATTTCTTATATTTATATGTATTTGTTGTTCACTTAAAGATTAAATAAATAATACTACATATCTCCAAATGTACAAATATTTCGGTATTCATATTAAAGTGTTTGAAATCACTTAACGCTATAGTAGCAATATAAAAAGCGTATAACAACATTAATCAAAGAACTCATACTAAACACATAAAAGTCCCCCTTTAATAAAACTGTAGGTATTCATGTAACTAAGTATAGGGCAGAGGGGGGGTAGTTATTAAAGGAGTTGTGGAGGAAGTGAAGAGTGCGTGTGAAGAAATAACCGAGGGGGGGAACTATACCATAATACTTGAATATCTTATACTATAAAGTGTGTAGTACTTTGTAGCTAATGAATGAATGACAGCGTGAGTGAATGGGCAATGTTGTAAAAATGAGGGGAAGAATTCAATGAATGAAAGAAGATGATGAATGAATGAATACTGTGAAACTTAAATGTAGGATTACCGAGTTGTGAATGCGACTGTATGGTTTGATTTACTATTAAGTAGAGGGGGCCTTGGTTCTATAAGGTAGGATTTGTGTCCTCATAGTGTCTAGTATCTATTTTAAAAACAGCTGATATGAATATTTATACATGTTACGTACACTAAAATGTACCAAAACATATCATCTACCACTATACCATCACGGTACATCCCAATAATGGGGAAACCAGCGAATGCCGTGTGTGCATATAAACATATCCGACATTCTGTCTGTGCCAACGTCTATATAACATTCAAAATGGGTGGCGAACCTAATTGCTGAGAAAGATGAGAAATGTCTTATGGGATTTTTTGAGAACACCTGACTAAAAAGAATGGGGGTCAATTCTACTACCCAGGGAAAACATATTTCTGAGATAAATTTTGTCGATATAGAAATAACACACGGTCCAATTACAGAGGGCGTCCTCGCCGAGAGAATTTCTGGAATAAATAACCCACAATATTAATTGCGATTCCTGCCCTTATACAGATCTGATGAATATCGCTAAAGACTGTGCGGATTGGAAGTGTGAGATATATAGCAATTTGCTCCAAACCGATTCCTAGGATTGCAACGAGCGAATGAATCTGTGCGACGCTGTACTAAGAAATGTCAGGGGAGATTGGGAGTCAGAAACAGATGGGTTTCAGAACACAGGAGGTTGAAACTCTACGAAAGATGTATGGCAATTAGAGAGTAAAGATTTAGACACAATAATTTAAAACGAGATCAACTACTTATAGCATAAAAAGGAAAACGTTGATCAACCCAAGACAGGTAGTTGTAAAGAAATAATAATGATGAGGAAACATGTCACCGGTAGATCAGCAGGTGATTTGAAGCGTGCAATATCCACCGCCAGGAAATATTCTGTGCTCGGTTCCCATGAAACTTTAAATTCAAATAATATTAACATCTAGATACATACACCGCACAGGCGTACATACAATATCGTGGTGGATCAACAAAAAAACTTTAAATTAGTTGCTTGGAAAGATTAATAATAGATTTTATTCAATAAAAACTATTAAAACTCATCATTAACAATAATATATTTTGTATAACAACAGCTTAAGCTTATTACCAACGTGCAATCCACACGTGAACGTAGACTGAACACAAAAAAGCAAAACTAATGGGGCAATACCCGGTCCAAATCATGGTTTGAGTACAGACCTAAGATCCCCAGATCAGCACCACAAACACGAGGTATTCATAATATCAGTCATGTAAGAGTCTTACAAAACAATTTTAACACGCGGAAAAAGAAGCAGTTGTGGTCTTAGCCATGCAGCGAATAAGTCATGGTCTTCTTTTTAAATATCCCTAATACAGACTTCGTGCTATTTGTTCAGCACTTGGTCTTTTTTCTAGCAGAATCTTTTAAATAAAAAAATAAACGCCACTGAATTTCATCCGCAGTAGGCTTGGTAAGGTTATCATTAGTCGCTGTGGTGAATTGAAACAAACTACAGAGCATCTTCTGCACGCCTGGCTAAACAGTCTCTCATCATTCTCCATCATTTCCCTATACATTACACACCAACTTAGTATAGTCACTTAGCCATTAAGCAGCGCAGCAGTTAATACTTCCGCCGGATATGAGCCATACGCGCATTTCAATAAAGACACAAATCGTTACTAACTTTTTTAAACTAACCAGAAAGAAGAAAATATAAATAAGATAGTTTTCTCAAGAATAATTACGTAAAAGGAGAAAAATAAAAGGTAATACTAATACTACGTCTGATATATGCCAGATGTTAAGAATATACAAATACCCAAATATAAAAATTTGTTGGCATAAACATGATATGAATACAAGCGAAGAAAATACATACAATATGGACAAGGAGCGAAGTAATTGGAAAATCAACAGACTCAATCCAAATTCCAAAGACATACAGAGAATAAATTTTAGAAACTAAGGCGCTGGCGGTTTATTCCACAACACAGGCTTTTAGCCTAGTGTAAAGTGTGCAGGATAGTATTTGGGTTTGTGTATGCAAGCCTAGATCCTTCTAAAAAAACATGATGTCCGTCCCCAGTGACAGGTACATGATTCATATTCATCCACGTAGAGGTCAACCTAGATTTAATTTAATTGTAACTATCCTTGAAGCATCAAATGTTTAAAAGGAGAATGATGAGGACAAAGACTAAGCAAGATTAGTCCATAGATGATGTCTGTGAATCTATTACGAACGATGATCTAAAATCTGTAACGAATGATGGCATTGGACGACAGGAATGGGCATAGGGTCATTACGCAAGGAGATTAGTAATAATAAACAATATTAGAACAATAACACATCATACTTACAATACAATCATCAGATATTCATAAAATGATTATTTAATCTATGCTAATCACAAATACATTAAGGTGAATCCAAGTTAGGCCGATGTCACAATACAACATGATACAATAAGGAGACGTTATACTTTGCAGTACTTATTCGTTATTTGGGTCAGAACTTTGCAGAATTCTTAATTACCCGTCAGACTACAGTGTGTTCTCAATTCCTCCATCCATTCACACATCTTCTTCTTTGATATGAGGACATTGGAGAATCATTATCCGTCAAAGCTCCGCGTCAATATTTCTCGAGTATTCTATTGCCCTTGGCGTCACCTCTTCGTTTTCCCCCAAAATTTCTCTCAATTTTCTTTTACGGGCAGTGCCCCAATAAATAAATAAAAAAGTAACTCTTTAAAGTAAACATAGCGAGGGGATTATGTGGGTTCAAACGGGGGCATTGTTTAAACCTGAACTAAAGAAAAGTCTGTATATTTGAGTCGTGCCTACTCTGTTAATTGAACAATACTCAAGGTTGTCTCGCGGAGTAATTAGAACCTACAGGTGAGTACTTTCTTATGGTTCAACACTCCAATAGTTTGACGAGTTCAAAAATTGTAGGTGAAAAAAAAAGAATGGGCGTGATTTTTGGGGTTCAAGTCTTACAACTATGTAATACATATGTGAAAAGGTGTGGCTAATAGAGAAAAGATATTGTGCAGATGAATTCTTAATCGGCGATCCGTGTTTATTTAGGTACTTATACTTAGTTAGAGAGTAATAGTTGGTAGTGTATTATGTGTGGGCATCATCAGCATCGAATGAAAGCGTGCGTATGGAAACATCGCGAACAAAAATAGAAATACGTATGTAATCACTCTTGTATAAATACATTTATTTATTTGGACGGCTTGTCCAAAACGGATGGGCGTGCTATTTGTGGCGTACCGTGGCGTAAATAGAGCATCCGGTCCGGTCCGTGCCATTGCTATTCGTTGCTTGCTTGCTTTACTTACGGTGAAACTACCTTATAATTTGTAACCTCGGGTATCGATTGCTCGGTTATGAAATGTGACTACAAAATGAATTAATGGTACTATTTAAAGGCTTGGACCCCCAACTATGACGTCAGGGTCGTTTCCCACACAATTAAGGTGCAAATTGCATGAAAGAATGTAAAAATAGCGTGTTTTTAACATTTTGGGATAAATTTCGCTGCATTCAAAAAACTTTTACGGTCATTTACTAGATTTCAATGCATTTTATCAACAGGTACCTACCAAAAATAAATTTTTTCGACTTTCGGGAAACGAGTTTCTGTCTTTCGGAAAAAAGATCAGAAACGTTTTTCACTTTTTTTTTGAGAAATCTATATACAAAAAATATTTTACAGTCATTCACCAGATAGGGGTTTAATGTATTTACCCTATTTCTTCCAAAGAATATTTAGTAAGGATGTCGAGATCTAAGGTCTCCCGTTTATTTTTAAAGGTCGATATTTCTAGCCTTAATCGTTTTTTTTATTATACAGGGTGTTTGATAGATGGATACAGATATCTTCAGGAGTGATAGTAAAGGTAATTTAGCATCTTTTGAGCCAAACTTAGCTTAGTCAAAAGTCGCACGGTTCTCGAGATATTCGAGATTTTATCTTTTTTTCGAAATACCCCGAATTACTCAAGTTTTAGCCCGATAGCATCGTAAGTAAAGGTACCTACTTAGTTCTATCATTCTTTTTTGTTACCTGAGTATGTGTTTAGTCTATTTAAATCATAAGTTTCAATCTGAAAAACAATCATGTTAATAAAATATCGCATTAAAGTTTCGAGAAAGAGATATTTCAAAAACGAGTTACGATTTTGGAGAGGATTTTAGATAAGAAAAAAAATGTTCAAAGATTCAGAAATCTGGAAAAAACTTCTCTGGTTTATGCTCTTTCAAATGATATACAAAACATTATAAAAAACATTAGTTTCGTAAATCTATGATACAATAACTTAAATAGATCACCTCTAATTTAAGCAAATTTCCATACAAATTTACTATAGGTACAGTTGCAAAGTGAAAAACACATTTCCTTTCAACTTACTGTTTCCGAATTTGTATGGAAATTTGCTTAAATTACAGGTGATCTATTTAAGTTTTTGTATCATAGATTTACGAAACTAATGTTTTTTATAATGTTTTGTATATCATTTGAAAGAGCATAAACCAGAGAAGTTTTTTCCAGATTTCTGAATCTTTGAACATTTTTTTTCTTATCTAAAATCCTCTCCAAAGTCGTGACTCGTTTTTGAAATATCTCTTTCTCGAAACTTTAATGCGATATTTTTTTAACATGATTGTTTTTCAGATTGAAACTTATGATTTAAATAGACTAAACACATATTCAGGTAACAAAAAAGAATGATAGAACTAAGTAGGTACCTTTACTTACGATGCTATCGGGCTAAAACTTGAGTAATTCGGGGTATTTCGAAAAAAAGTTAAAATCTCGAATATCTCGAGAACCGTGCGACTTTTGACTAAGCTAAGTTTGGCTCAAAAGATGCTAAATTACCTCTACTATCACTCCTGAAGATATCTGTATCCATCTATCAAACATCCTGTATACTTTATTAATTAGAGAAGTGACTTGAAACAGAAGAATTATAATGGGGGTAAGACAAT
Organism: Ceraclea dissimilis; assembly: GCA_963576895.1. Taxonomy (NCBI): domain Eukaryota; kingdom Metazoa; phylum Arthropoda; class Insecta; order Trichoptera; family Leptoceridae; genus Ceraclea; species Ceraclea dissimilis. Next base: position 20,328,973 of record OY756360.1, read on the forward strand.
TCAGACGAGATTACCGCAATATTTCCAATTCTGCCAAACGAATGATACACTTACGTAGATGCAACAAATAAAAAACGGAAATTATTGTTGCTGCAACGATTACGTACAACGTACTTGAGTAATAAAATGCTGCAATTGCAACGCTTCATTTCAGCAACAATGTTGTCACATGAACCACTGATAATTAGAATGAAACATTTCATTGAATGAGACAAATGGCTCGTTACACAAATACTAAAAATAACCTCAATATAAACAACAACGAGGATCCCGTAAACATTTCCCATGTCTTTAACGTTCAAAATCGCATGGTCAATTGCAGAAAAATGTTTTTTTACAGGAAAATTTCGATTTATCCAAAAAAGTTTAAAGGTAATGCAGTAACAGAAATGATTTTTTCCGCGCGACTTTCGAAAGTCAAAAATCTTTGAAATTTTTTAATTCGGGAATCTATAAAACATTATGAAAGATCTTATACGGCAATGCACTAGAAGAAGGTTCAATGTATCTACCTTATTTTTTACGAAGCATTTTTAGAAAGGTTGTCGAGATATTTTTCATGAAAAATTCTCTTTTGGCGGTACCAACTAAAAATCTGTGGAAAGCAATTCTTGTCTATGGAATGGTAATTCAGTAAGTCTTTAGAAATGGATTTGACCGATCAAATTAAAATTGAAGTGTTGTTTGAGATCAGACATAACATGAACAATGAACATAGCTGTCTTGTCCGATGAAGATAATTTTAAAAAGTTGCGAAAATGTGGTATAATACGATCGAGGGCAAAGAGACCTTCGAGAGTTTCTCGAACACTTCGCAACATTGTATATTGTCTCTGCCTCGCTTTCTTTATTACAAGAAAGACTTCCACCGCGACTCTGTTAGATTTATACGTAAGGTCACGTGGACACTTTGTCGTTTGCATGGAGCCAAGCCAACTTTTTTGAATTATTGTCAACCCATGTTTAATTCAAATGTATTATAAATAAACATTTTATTATTATTCTATTCTCGTGTTTGATTGAGAATATTATTAATTCGCTATTAGATAAAGTGAGATACGAAGAAAGACATCCTGTTATAACAATGACAAGAGTCTCTATAGAAGGTTTGAAAGATACAAAATACCTGGGAATCTTAATTCTGAAAGAAAGAGGAACCGAAGGGCAATCGGCGTAACAAACTGGAAGGTGCGGGCAATGGGCTGGCACTTGACAAAATGGCGAAGAATTCTGGAAGTCAAGGAAGAATTTCAATAATTGAATTAAAAAGAATGGAAGCCCTGAACGAAGAACCGAAGTATTAGAAAAACTCCAAAAAGTAAGTCGGACCACACTGTCCAACAAGCTGGCCAAATTTGGATGCGAAAAGGAATAAAACAGAGACAAATGGAAAGGGATGGAAGAGGCCTATATCCAGCAGTAGGGGGTAACAGAAGAACTAGAACAATCTCTAACAGAAGAAGAAGAATAAGAGACTGCTAAAGGATAATTTCAATAGTAATGGCAACGGAAATATAATTTCGATAATGGACGAAATTTGCCACCACGATTAAATTCATGTACCATATTTGAGAAGGATAACAGCTCAATGAAAATGCATCCGATTGATCACCGAACATTACCAAAAGTGGAAACACACAAGGTTGACTACATAAAAAAATGCTAATAGTTTATGACGCTTACTGTCCAATTATTGTAAATACATCCGCAGGTTGTAAATACATTCAGCATAATTTCTTGGTGTAATGACTTATCTTGATGGTGATGAAATAAAGTATTAAAATAGGTAAAAAGTGTTTGCCAGTTGGTAGCAAGACTTCGAAGCAAACAGATTATCTTTTGATTCCTTGAGAGGTACAATCCACGCTATTAAAATTAATATCGCAAAGGTGGGTTACATCATCCGACATGTTTGTATGAATGAGAATTATAGTGTTGTTTGTGCATGCACGTTGGTAGACACCTACCTACAGTTTATATAAATAGTTATGTATGTATTATTTATAATCTGGCGAGTGTCTGCCATACAACGGAAGCAGGAAGTGACGGAATAGATTCTACACAACATCAGCTAAATAATATCCACTACTACTTATACATTACTAGAAATAGTACAGGCGGCTACTAATACAAATAGGAAAAAAATTGACACTATTAATCTCAAGCCAAGCATATGAGACTGTTTTGTCGTGGATTATTGCGAATTTCGCTTTAAGTGATTGGGAGGGCAAATCTGACTCAAATCAAAAGCGTTGCTTTGAATTTGGACTGGTAAGTGTTTGGGGAATCTTGAGCATGAGCAATAAAAGTATGACGCTCACCAAGAAGCTTACTATCACCCTTGACAGTCGGGACAGACAAACGCGGAAGAAAACGCTTAACATTCAAAATGGTCTGTAAAGGCGGGACATCCTGGACTCCAGTGCTGGACAAATGGACAAGCTGGATTCAGGTTGTGGAACGTTTACTGGTATATTCGATGATGATGGGGAATAAGTCCAGGTCAGAGTTGGAAGTGTCAAAATTGTCAACGGAATGATATGAGGGTTGCTACGCATGAAAATGTAGCTTTATACTCACGAAAGGTTCGATGTTTAGTTAATTGATAATTCCATAGAAACGATTTGTGAAATTGGAGGCCTTGGACAAATAGAAGGAGTGTCGGAAGGCCACCAAAGAGATGGACTGACGACATTCTCAAAATCGCTGGGGAACCTGGAAGCGGAGAGGTCAAAGAAGAGACGAGTGGAAGAAGTTGAAAGAGGCCTATATAGAGGCCAGTACTGGAGAAATGAAGAAGATAAAAAGTTTAGATCATATTTGAGAACACCTTGTATAATCTGTTACTATACAGTTGATGTTCTGCTGTCGATGTTTGATGTTGATGATTCCCCGTCGCTTATATTATTATGCTGCCGGATGCTCCGTACGGAGCAATCATCGAGTGAATTTGCTGTTCGTCCGGGATATGGTAAGTGTACGGTGGACGGGTGAATGCATACAACAAACCGTATGCCCCATCTGATGATTCATTACACTTAACATCAAACTGATGACATATTATTTCGGCGGATCGAATCGGAAATGATAATGGGCGGAGCAAAAATAATCTCAATAAATATACATAAAACTGAGGCTTTTGAAATGAGGTTGTAGAGAATAATGCTGCCTATCTGGTGGACTGATAGGATCTCCAATGAAAAAGATCTTAAACATAAATAAACCTAAAGATAGAGAATATTGGGAACGAAAATGGGACAAAATGGACCGTCAGAGTTCAAGAATCTCCCACCAGTGACACCAAATGTCAGAAGCTGCAATTCCGATTGGATTAACTCAGAATCAAATAGAACAAAAGAGGGTATGTAAGAAGCAGAAAATACTGAAAATATACAACCAAAATGAAATTTCTGACTATGAATCTGGAATGTGCAGTCAACGACGTGCCCACTGATGGTAGAAAGCTGCACCCTGGAGACCTGATTGTGGCAAACGACGGGACTATATCTGTCGCCGCATATTGGGAGTGACAGGGTTTGGCTCAATCAACGGTGACAAGAAAAACTTTTGAAGGAAGTACATAATTTTTTTCCATAAATCGGTACTTTGGCGTCTTTTGGCAACAAGCGAAGTCTTCCAGAGTTAGGAGACTTACTTTTTGATCTTTTAGGATTATTAAGGACCACGGTAATGAAAAGAATTTAAACAAGGTAAGATGATTTGGAAAGCTGCGAATCGTTCTCCCATCCGGACCACCACGAAAGTTCTCACGTGAGGGCACTAAGGTGCATTAACTAATCCAATGATACATACAGCCATCATACAGCATATTGAACTGATGCTTTGTCGTAACTTTAACACAGACATTTGATACGTAAATCTCATCGCTGAATCTTACTTAGAGTATGTACGAGTATATGAGAAAATTCTTTTAAAAATCCTCTCATATAATTAATGTCGACGTCTGTGGAATGTCGATGTATGAAACGGATACGTCCAAGCCAGGATGCGAGGCTGATTTCAATTTCCAAGAAGTCCATCTAAAATCTACCGATTGATACGCAGAAAGGAAACCAACATCCTTCACGATCGCCATGAGTGTTCATAATATTCACCGAATAGATAAAACAGTACATACCAGATATTATATGAGATCATAATGGTGCCCACGAACTTTGGTGATTAAAAAAATGAGTCGAATTGTTCACAATAAAAACATACACAAAATTATTATGCACCTTAGATTTTATTGTTATGCACAAATAATTAAGTGCCAGATGTGTCAAGTTTTTCAACCACCAGGGTGGTTTTGGATGCCTGGATGATATCTTTGCTAATGCAACGATATCAAAGTGACATTACAGTTTTCCTGAACTCTTGTTGTCAGAGGTGTCTGCATTAACACAATGCAGCGTTGTATGAACTCCCTGGGCGAGAACGCAGAATGGGTGTACCGATGCTCACGAGTCACGGTTGGCTTAAGTGATCATTTTTTCCTCACATAAACTTTCAAAGAAGGAAAACGCGCTGCACGGTATTACTCCAAATGGTGAAGTTTCGTTCTTTAAAGTTTCCTTAAAGAACGCTAAAGAACGAAATATGAGTACCTAGTACGAGTGTCTATGAAAAAGCTCTCGTGCAAAACATCACAAAACTTTGAAAAAACAACCAAACAGAAACAAGGACGATTAAAAAAACTATTTTTAGACTGAAGATAAAGACGTTAGCGGTTAGACCCAAAAGCCATACAGAAAGGATTAAAGTTGCAAAAAAACGAAAATTCGATTGTGATATTAAATTTGACAGGTTTACTGGTTCACACAATGTTGTTATAAATTATTGAATGGGTATTGACGGGGACAGGTGAAATAGAATCGGTTCCATAAATGTTATGTTTTTGGTAAAGTTTTTTTAAGTGTGGTTCCGGCATTGGTATCCTTTGATCTACCTGAGCTTTTGTCTCCACTCCACACACACGACTAGGTTTACATGATTTTACACCTCGGACCGGGCGGATACTGACTTCCTCCGACGACCGCTTCCGTTCCTTAACAATGGAGAGATAGGTATCTAATCTTAACACCCACTCATTGTTTATTTTAAACAATCCTTACTGTTGTCCCTTCTTACAATACATCAGTACATCACATCACTAAACAGATATCCGCATCCTTCTTATTACTAATTATGTCATCAAAACAATGGCTTTGACACCAGGGACTACCTGCACCCCACCTACACCGGTATTACCTATTTTAATTGGTTCTATTCTATTCTACCCCTCACATCGCCCCCCGAAGGGGTAAAAAAAAATCTAAGAGTCCGTTGCCGAGCATGACCTTACTCAGAAGAATCGCTGCCACGTTGTTATTGGTCCTGCCGACGATGCCATTGAAGGTGACTATGGAGGCCGATTCTGTACACACTCTGTCACACTTTGGACAAGGCTGCTCCTCATTTGTAACGGGTGGGCAGGTGTAACTATTAATGACCCTCCGCCAGTTTGCCTCTTTGAGCATTTGGTCGACATCAATCCTCTCTACACGTCTTAAGCATATCAACAATCTCTTTAATTAGTGAGTCGAACAGCACGGTGTTAGTTTGCTGCGTTGATGTGTTGGAAATGTAACTTTTGTGTGAAAACAGAGGCGAGAGTCTGGCATTCTTTCTTTTCTGTTTGCCCCGTGGAGGAAGTGGCGTGAGGGGATAGAATAGATTTCCTGCATGTTTCAATAAGTTTTTTACAATTTACCTACATTACAAAACACTAAAGTAACACCTCTTTTACAATTTAAGTTTCTATAAGTTCAAATGGCGTATGAAAGTTGAATGAAGATTCTCGGATATTTAATCTTTATTAGGCATTACCTACAGCCTTCAGCTACAGCAGGGATCACCAAATAGTTTCATTGGGAGTCCGTTTCTGAAAATTATCAGACTGTCGCGCTCCGTTTAGAAGTTGTTGACAAGCAACCATGGTCGTAGCCAGGCGTTTACTACGGGCAGGGCGGAGATTGTAACTATGATATTGCCAAATGCAATGAAAACGAGTAAATAGCACCGCAGGCGAATTTTAATTGAAAAATGGGTGAATTGAAGAATCTGGATATATTTCTGGCTCATTTCCCAGTCACAAGACGGTCGAAAATTTTGACAAAAAACATACGAAGGTAGTCGAAAAATTTAGAAACAATGCAATGCTTAAAACAAAATCTTCCCTTTACTTAATTAGCGCCGCAGGCAAACTTTTTTAATGAAACAAATGTGATTTAATGGATTTTCATAACAATTATTTAAAATTCTAAGATGCGATGCTAATGAAAATGCGATGTTGCACCCAATGTTTTAAGGTCTACACAAAATATGGCTGAGGTTCGGCTCCAGACAGCGGTCCGGCATTTGGTGACCCAGCCTCAGCATGAAATACCTTTGCGCATGCATCATGGTAAGACTTTCATACAAATCGTTAAGTATTTAATACGTAACTACATAGTAACATAACACTAATTGTCCTATAGCTGTAATAAAACTAAATAGCAGAGGCGATAAATCATTTTATGGATCGATGGAATGGGTGAAGAATGCATTGGTATGCCAGTTATCTAGGTAGAATACAATATACATAATATAATTCATAGATAATAGATTACTGCGTGTGCGTATATAGGCAATTGTGTACTTTATATATAAATACCTATATATCCCGGAAACGGCAGAGTGTGTATCAAATATAGCCCTGCTACTTCCGGTGGAAGTGGACTCTAAATAAGACATCCTGCTCTTTATCTGTGTGTTGCACACACACACACACACACACACACGCACACACATGCACACAGCAATGTAATAGATATATCTCGACAGCATTAACAATTAGTACTGAAAAACTATGTGAATGATTTTACAGAACGCACGAATTCGGTAAAAAAATCCCACCCCTAACATATTAATCTGTTCTATACAGAACTTAAGCTATTTGTTGTAAATCATTTAGACACATTCAATTCACGTTTATGAAGCCATCTCAATTGAAGTACAGTTGAAGATGGGCATCTGCTAGACTTACGACCAGTCATCGGCTGGTTTACGTGATCCCTTTATCCATGTTTTTTCAGAGTAGGTATATTAAATTTATACACTCTACTCACCAAATGTGAGCAAAGCTCGTGTTTTGGAGCGGAGTAAAAAGTTCTTCCTAAAAAATGTTCTTGCTCTATAAATTATAAAGGTAAAACTTGTATGAAACTTTGTAATTATATGGGAAACAAGTATCATAGCAAACATTTTACCTTTTATTATACATTTTGATGATAGGGGTTGGGGTACTAGCCCGAGAAGCGGGCAAAGAAAATTGCAAGGACTCATTTATAAGTAAAATGAAAACATATACCTATGTTCAATCAAATTACTAATCGAAACTATCAAATTTTATAATAGTTTTTAGTGCTCAAAATTAAAACATTGCGGGCCTCGCATTGTCCATTTCTGAAATTTCGTGAAAATGATATTTTTCTTGCGAAAATTCATGTAATGTATTTTTTGCTAATAAAAAATGTACAAGACAGAGGCATCTATTGAAACTAAGCTCAAATAAATTCGAATTGAAAACTAATTTGTGACTGACAGAGACATCTAACGAAGTAATATCAAAATTTTTAATCATTCAAGCAACCAAAGATATTGCAAAGGAGTAAAAAAAATGGTGGTACTGATTGGAAAGAAGGAGTAAAAAATGGTGATACCAGTGATTGTCGTCCTGGTAAACTGGGACGTCTGGCAACCCTTATACAGGAAGATACACATCACCAAGCTTCACAATCCGACAAGTGTAAAAATAATTAAAATGCAGTCCTAAAATTCTCCATTGGTGACTTAATCGCAACAGTTCTGTTTGCTCGGTGATCTCTCTGTATTCCCTAAAGGAATGTTAGGGGACGAACTAGCAGTGCTAGTAATATGATCAGCATAATGGATTTGCAAGACTATAGAACTTACCGGTATAGAACTGGATTTGAGGAATTCGAGCAGCGCCTCTAATGAACCAAGGGTAGACGCTTGGACGTACACACCTCTCTCAGACAACCTGATGCTGGACAGGGCCGACTTCAGTTCTCTGGCTACCATTTCTCTAATAAAAGTAATTAAACAATAATTAATACACTGTACATGTTTTATTAAATTATTACACTATTCGGCATGACAACGTCTAGCCTTTGTGCCGTAGAATATACTGTACACAGAACAAGTTTCAAATGACACAGTCATTAAACAAATCAACAAACAAGTTATCGAACCTGATAAATATCAAGGAACAACATCAAAAGCCACTATACTCAAGGTCCTATATGCTGTCATTGGGCTTCAGTGCTCTGAACTGTACATAGCCAATACAGAAGGGATCGTCTTGAAACTGAAGACAGTGATGGATGAAAGTATGGACTACAGATCGGCTGTTTTAGAATTACAGGATTTGGAAATTCCTTGAATAAAAAAATATTCTGTTTTGGATTTTTAAATTTCTTCCCAGGTTTCTTTTAAAAAGGTATACTTAATTCACTTTGTCGCTTACGTTATTCTTATTTCGCACTAACTAACATTCTCATACAAAATTTGAAAAAGTTGAAGCAAAAGTAGAAGGATTTTTGCTCAGTGCATATGCTCTCTTAAACGGGTATGGCTGTCGCATTCATTAAAATCTGCCATTCGCGATCTGATACTTCAGTGTTCTGTGAAAGAAGAAAGTTAGTACGTGATAACTCGTATTAATTACTTACTTCAATATCTCAACTTCATCAGGCTTGTGAGCCACTTGGAGATTGAGTCCAGCCACGGCCTTCTCAAGATCCTTGGCTGCGATCTTTACACCCTGTGCTGCGACTATCTCCTTGTACTCAATGTATGCATTCTAAAATCATACAAGAATTTAAAATAATACTAGTGTATAAATTTATCTCACTCAGGGCCGGATTTACACTTTTCATCTCTACTGCCCATAGCCCCCGGCCTACTCAGCCTTTTGACAAATCTGAAATTTGGGCTCTGATCTTACTCGATTTTGAGAATGTATTTGATATAAGACCTTGTATCACCATACATGGCACCATATGCAAGATAGTATTTGGCTTTGTTTCGACAAATCCAGATTCATAAATATTTTGTGTTATGTATGAGGGGTGGCATAGTCAGAAGATAAAAGAGAGTATAATAATTTTGCTGTTACATCCATGAGACACTAGAGAGCAACATCCAAAGTATCCAGCAAGGCATTTGGAGTGGCATTATATAATGTCATTATATGTGCCAGAGAACGCTCTCATAGGTACGTCTCCACGAGATGCTGGATGGACAACTTACATATTTTTTGTACTTACCTTAACCCTAAGTTCCTTCATAGGTTGTGGCATGAGAAGAGATCTAATTTGTGTCACGATGGGTCCATCCGTTCCGGCTAGAACTATTGTGTCAGTCTCCCTCAGGGTTCCGTTAATTAGGATTGCATCTATCGTTGTTCCCAAGCCAGGGATTGCCTTAACCTGAGAGGATTGAACAAATACAAGTCATTAAAAGAACATAAAAATGATTACATAATATCAATATTTTTATTTACTAGTTTCACGGGTCTGATAATACAAAGTAAACAAATGGAGACCATAGGCAAAATATAAAAAGTATCATAAAACCATAAAACAGATGGGCTGAAGAAGTAACTTTATTAGGGGTTTAGCTGGTTAGAAAGGCAAGTGACAGAAGAGTGCAAATGCTTAGAGTAGGCCTATATCCCGTAGTGGAGCGACCAAGGCTGTTGAAAAAGTCATCATCAATCATCCACAGAATTACCTTGTAATTTAGTCAACTAGAAATACTATTAGACATGTAAGTTTAATTTCACATCAAATTTAGATATCAGGTCATACTTTAAATGGAATTCAAGGTAATGGTACAGTCTATCCAGAAAGATATGGTTTTCGATGAGGGCACTACTTGTAGAATTGCAATAGCTGTTGTCAGCAAATGAAATTGTAGTTCCCAAATATTCCGAGACCATATCTATCTTGACAGACTGTAATGTTCAGTAATACTAGTAATAAGAATATCAGTACCTCTAAAACTGTGGCCTGTAATGTCTCCGAGAAGAGCAATCTCTTGTGTAACATATTCTCACACAATTGAATAATCAGCGCCAATAAGTTTCCCATGCCTTCTCCTGTGATGGCCGAAGTTGGCACCAATGACACATAACTCCTGACGTCGGGGTTCTCGTAATACAGAGCCGCATTCAAACCCTACAGACAGACAATACATAAATTACTCGTTGTAGTTCATTGTGTTAAACGTTCATTATGGCGTGAAAAAAAAATCTCTTTCTTTGTATTAGCGTCATAGGTTACAGTGTACAATGAATAACTTTAGATAAAATATAATGTCTGATTTCTTTCAGAAGTCTCACGAGAGCAAAACTGGTATTACTGAGTTTAGCATTTCTTGATGTGATAATTAGATGCGGTTACATTTTTTCGCTACTTTCAAATTATATTTCAGCACTGTTGTTTAAAAAGAATTGCCATTTTTGAATTGTTAGAATAAACTGGCAAAATTGTTTTTCACACTTGTGTATTATTTTCTTTTTCCAACTCGCGAAACTCTCTTGTCTTTGAAATGATTTCTCTAGAGCTGCTCTGTAATATTTTCGGCATTGTAGGTTACTTGTTAAATACACAATGTGAGAATATTGCGGACCTTTGACAGCTCTTATGACAGGTTCGACAATCAGGGCTACCAACAATACAATTTTGCAATTCCACTTGCAGCTAACATCTGCCGGCAGACAAGATATAAAAAACACACGGTAGTAATAATTGATATCTGGAGTTAGGAGCTAGTCTATTTCTTGTAATTATAGCATATTTCTGTCAAATATCTTACCTCATTGGCGAATTGTAAAATAACTTCCTTAGTCCTAGTTTCAAATTCATTCTGTGTGTGTATGTGTTGTGACTTAATAATATCTTTAATGTCTTTCCTTTGTGCACTCTGCCAGTCGTACAGACGATCTATTTTATTCAACGCCACAACAAATGGAGTCTTCCTAGCCTTAAGTAAATTTATTGATTCTTTAGTTTGCGGTTCCAAGCCATGCATAATGTCAACTACCTGGAATTAAAATAAAAAATAACAAAATGCAATAATAATGAACAAAAAGAAACAATTATGTAAAGGAATTCATTGTATGTAATTCTTTTATCTATGTCGTGCCTCGTTCCTGTGGGCTACGCAGAGAGGACAAGACGCCAGACCGCCCTATCTCTACATACACTCCTCGCTTTCACATTAATTTACCATACATCCTCTCTAGATTCTTTAACTCCAATGCTTCCATTCGTGAAGATCTAGTCATCGTGATCAGTACAGGTGCTCGCATTTCTCACACCTCTTCCTTCTTTCATCATACATATCTTTTTGGTCATCCTGTTATCATACATTCTTTCAACACATCCGAATCATCTAAGCTTAAGATATTGTGGAGCTAAGATATTGTGGAGACTTACCAATATAGCAATATCACACAAGGAGGACCCTCTGCTCCTTAAATTACTGAAAGATTCGTGGCCGGGTGTGTCGATAATCAATAAACCTGGTATCTTGAAATCTATTGAATTCACCTGAAACAGAAACAGAGGAGGGTCAATAACAGTATATAATTTCCTCTTGAAAGATGAAAGCGTCCTTACAGGTGCAATCTTTAGTAAAATCATAAGGCTGCAGTCTCATGTGATCACTTTATGCCCAGGACAATGTTCAACTAGTGAGGGAAGAGGTTGGTGATAGGAGGTACTCATATGTAGAGGAAAAAACTGTTATGTGTTTCCAAGTGCAGAGTGCAGATCAAATGCAGTTGTACCACCTAAATAATTTGTGTATCTGCATGTATCCCGAAAAACCGCAGTGAATTGTCAGTATTTAGTTAGAGACCAAGCGGTAAAATACTGTAATATTCAAATTAGTCACTGTAGGTGTGACAAGGTATTTGAAAAGTTATAAATAAATTGAAAAAAAAGTCTTTGAAACTCACTCCTTTCACATGCCTAGTTTGATCTTTGATATTCTCTATGGGAACATTGGTGGCTCCGATCTGCTGCGTGATGCCACCGGCTTCTCCATCTTGCACATTGGTTCTTCGCAGTTTGTCCAATATTTTGGTCTTGCCCGTATCTACGTGACCCAAAACGCATACAATGGCCGCCCTCATGATTGATTCTGATTTTTTCGCTTCATTCTCTTCCTGACGTTTCTGCAAAAAACACCATCATAATATTTTAGTAAGGTTGCATAGGTACTAAATATCCTATCTCCAGGAATCAGTTTTATATGGGAGAACTCTCAGACTACATAATTTGAGAGATAATCGAGTGGAATCCTGGCTTGGATGTACGCCACTAAGAAATCAAACGCCTAACACGATTGAAGAGAAAAACAACTTTAATCACAAAACAATATACATATAGGCAATAGTGGTGGGGTTCTAATGGGTAGTAGGGCTACGACGGAGCACACTTTGCTGGAAAGTATGCCACTACAAAATGTCGTAACGCGCCATGTTGCAATATCACCAGCAACACTACTACCAAGTCCAACTCTCTAGCGTCCTCGAGTGGTCTATCAGGCCCCGCGAAGCCCGGGCAATGTGACCACTGACATTAACACCAGTGCCATAGCAGATAGAGAGAGGGCGAATGGCGAGTTTCCAGCGCCATAAAACTGGATCCCCCCAGCTAAGGGAAGGAAAACCCCTACAGAAAACCAGGGCAGGGTCCAAGGCCCTAAGGTAGCAAACCTACCAGAGATCAAAGGAACGAGAGGCTAATCACCTTTCTTCTTAAAAACACGATTACGAAACCTAAAGAAAGAAAAGCCGGACTGAGACTGGAAAATCGACCTAGCAAACGAAATAAGGACAATGATTTTAAATTGTGTACATGGAATGTAAGAACATTGTATCTCACAGGGGCGCTTAGGGTCCTTTGGGAACAGCTATCTAAATACAAGGCAGATATAACAGCCATTCAAGAGGTGAGATGGTTGGGAAGTGACAGCATAGAGGGGCGAGATTATAACATATATTATAGCTGCCATAAGAAGCACCACATTTTGGGAACGGGATTTATTGTAGCAAAAAGAATGAAACATCTAGTGATAGACTTTAAGTCGATAAACGAGAGATTATGTGTAATAAGAATAAAGGGAAGATTCTTCAATATGAGCATCATAAATGCACATGCTCCTACAGAGGAGACTGCAGAGGAGGAAAAAGATGAGTGGTATAACCTACTAGAGAGGACATATGATGCGTGCCCAGGCAATGATATAAAAATCATAGCCGGTGATATGAACGCCAAGGTTGGCAGAGACAGAGTGTACCACCCAACAATAGGAACCAATAGTCTCCATGAAATCCAAAACGATAATGGTGAGAGACTGACAGACTTTGCTACCTCGCGTGGAATGGCAATTGGTGGTACCCTGTTCAAACATAAGGACATCCACAAGATGACATGGAAATCACCAGATGGCCAAACATACAATCAAATAGATCACATTCTAATTGACGGAAGACATATATCCAACCTGACTGATGTACGAACCTATAAAGGAGCAAACTGCGACTCTGATCACTACCTGGTTATTAGTAAAATCAGAGCACGAATATCTAGGGCAAAAATGCACAAAACAGAAAAGCAGCCTAAAATCAACGTCAGGGCATTGAAAGACTTGGAGATAAGAACAAGATTTAGAGAAGAATTGGAAAGAGTCAATGAAAGTATCGATTTTGATAAAACAGCCGATGAGATATGGGAAGAATGTCAAACAAATATCAAGGAAGTTGCTACAAATGTGCTTGGAAACGAACAGCAGACTAGAAGATCAGAGTGGTTTGATCATGAATGTATGAGAGTGACAACGTTGAAGAACGAAGCCTATGCCAGAATGCAACAGAGAAACACAAGAGCTGCCCAGGAAGAATATAAGAGAAGAAGACGAGAGGAGAAACATACCCATAGAACAAGAAAGAGACAATACGAAAGGGCAAAACTGATGGAGTTAGAGCTACTGAAATCCCAATCTGAAACAAGGAAATTCTACAAAAGCATAAACCAACAAAGAAAGGAATTTAAACCTAGAACTACAGCCTGTAGAAGCAAGGAGGGTGAGATAATCAGTGACAAAGAAGAAATTCTTAGACGCTGGGTGCAACACTTTGACGAATTGCTGAACAATGATATTACCACAGGAGAGCAAGAGCAAGAAGAAGTAGATATCCCTTCAGATCAAAATACAGATAGCCAACCAGACCCGACATTGGAAGAAGTTATTAAAGCGCTGTCCCAACTTAAAAATAATAAGTCCCCAGGTTATGATGGCATACCAGGTGAGCTACTCAAATACGGTGGAGAGCCAATTAACAAAGTCATGCATAATATTATTGGTAAAGTATGGAACTCTGAGTCCATCCCAGAAGACTGGAAGACTGGTGTCATTTGTCCATTACACAAAAAAGGCGACAAGATGGAGTGCAGTAACTATAGAGGTATAACACTCCTTAATACCACCTACAAAGTGTTTGCAGGGGTTCTGTTCCTGCGACTAATGCCATACGTAGAACAAATCATAGGACAATACCAGAGCGGATTCAGACCTGGAAGATCAACGATCGACCAAATATTTACCCTTAGACAAATACTGGAGAAAACACTAGAATACAACATAGAGACACATCACATGTTTATAGATTTCAAGGCGGCTTACGATAGTGTGGACAGAGGGAAATTGTACCAGGCCATGACTGAGCTGGGAATACCGCCCAAACTAATAAGACTTGTAAAGATGACGCTACAGGGCTCAAACTGTCGAGTAAAAATACAAGCAAGTACTTCTGACCAGTTTAACACGTATAATGGTCTGCGACAGGGTGACGCACTGTCGTGCTTGTTATTTAATATAGTCCTGGAGAAGACAATCAGAGATTCCAAAATTGAGACGTCAGGTACAATATTCAGAAAGTCATGCCAGATCCTTGCATATGCTGATGATGTTGACATAATCGCGAGAACATCTAGGGATGTCAAACAGGGGTTTATAGACTTGGAAAATGCTGCACATAGAATGGGACTTCAAGTGAACGCCTCTAAAACAAAGTACATGATAGCATCTAAAACATCCAACCCCACAAATGCTCCAGGAACACTAATTAGCACAGGGGCCCATAATATAGAAACTGTAGAATCATTCCAATACTTGGGCTCAGTAGTGACTAAGAATAATGATATGAGTGCTGAGATTAAGAGGAGAATAACAGTGGCAAACAAATGCTATTTTGGACTCCACAAACACCTTAAATCTCGTTTGTTGACAAGGAGCACAAAGTTACTACTATATAAAACATTGCTGCGACCTGTGCTTGTGTATGGTGCCGAGTGCTGGACTTTGAGTAAGAGAGACGAAAACACACTTCTGATCTTTGAAAGGAAAGTGCTGAGAAAAATCTTTGGACCTCTCTACGAAAATGGAATTTGGAGGATAAGGTATAACCATGAGCTGGAAAGTCTGTACAACGAACCCAACATAGTAAAGTACATCAAATCATATCGCCTAAGATGGTTGGGACATGTCCAGCGAATGGAGGACAACCAAATACCAAAGAAGATTCTCAGCACGCGACCAGATGGGAGACGAAATGTGGGGAGACCTAAGCTGAGATGGATGGATGGCGTGGAGAGGGACCTCAGGGCAATTGGGGTGACAAACTGGAAGGTGCTGGCGATGGACCGAATAGAATGGCGAAGAATTCTGGAGGAGGCCAAGGCTCACAGTGGGCTGTAGCGCCAGTGATGATGAATATTTTAGTAAGGTTGCATAGGTACTAAATATCCTATCTCCAGGAATCAGTTTTATATGGGAGAACTCTCAGACTACATAATTTGA
Organism: Ceraclea dissimilis; assembly: GCA_963576895.1. Taxonomy (NCBI): domain Eukaryota; kingdom Metazoa; phylum Arthropoda; class Insecta; order Trichoptera; family Leptoceridae; genus Ceraclea; species Ceraclea dissimilis. The sequence continues at coordinate 20,344,951 of OY756360.1, forward strand.
GAGATAATCGAGTGGAATCCTGGCTTGGATGTACGCCACTAAGAAATCAAACGCCTAACACGATTGAAGAGAAAAACAACTTTAATCACAAAACAATATACATATAGGCAATAGTGGTTGTATTGAACTCAAAATTGGTACAGGCTGCCGACACAAAACCTAGTAAATTAAAAATCAATTAAAATAACTTCTGAGCTTCACGACACAAACAATTAGGTTCCTACGAAGTGAAAAAGTACTCGCTTAAAGCTGCGATCTTCAAAACATATTTAAAAATACATTTGTAAACAATTGTACCTTCATTCTAATAAGAGCCTTTTCTCTCTCCAGAGTTTTCTGCGCGTCATCATCTTCATCGTCGGACGAACCACTTTCATCATCACTCTCAGAGTCCTCGCTGCTGGACTCTTCCTTCTTCTGTTTGGTGGGAGATTCTTTCTTCTCGGCTGCAGGCTTTGCGGCAGTCGGTTTAGTCGGAGTAATCACATCAGGTTTGCTCTCATCTTCTTCCTCATTGTCCGAAGAAGATTCCGCATCCCAAGAGTCTTTCACAACAGCCTTCTTTTCGTCCTTTTTACTTTCCCCCTGAAACCAAGATTATTAATACACTACAACTCACCTACGAATGTCTGAGGATAGAATGATAATGCAAAAATATCATCGTTCGGCATACAATATTACGAAAGTGATACATACTCAATTTTCTGAATAAAACTACAATAAACTGAAAACAAAGCTCACCTTAGCATCAACAATTTCAACATCAACTTTGTCGTCATCTTGATCACCTGCTTGTTGTTCATCCGATGTTTGTTTCTTTAACTTATTAGGTTTAATTCTAGTTCCTAGTCGAGGTGCTTTCTTCTCTACTTCTATCCCGCCACCCTGGTTCTTCAGAGACTCTATCATAGCTAGTGCTCTCGCCTTATCGGCTTTTTGTTTCGGAGTTAAAAATTTACCTTCCGCTTTCAATTTCTCTTTGCGTTCTTTCTCCTTCTTTTTCTTCTTATCCTTTTTCTCTTTTTCAATTCGTAATTGTTCTAACCTTTGCTGTTCTCTTTCTTCCTCTAACCTAATCCTTTCCTCCTCCTCACGTTGCAGTCTTTCTTCTTCCTCCTTGATTTTCTTTAAGGCTTCTTGCATTGCAGCAATGGCTTTCTTGGCAGGTTTTTTAGATTTGTCATCAACCTTTTCCTTCTCCCCTTTTTTCTTTTTCTTCTTTTTATCTCCAGTTTCCTCTCCCTCTACTTCCCCACCTTCTTCCTGCTTGGGAGCATCCTTATCTTTCTCAGGCTCTGGTTCAGGTACAGGTGTACTTTCTTTTAAAGGTTCCTCTTTTTTAGCTCCACTAGCCTCTTGTTTCTTAGAGGCTTGTTGTTTGACTTTCTTTTCCTTCTTCTTTTGTGCTGCTGACTTGACAGTTGACTCCTCTTGCTCTTCCTGATCATCGTCTCTTTCACCCTCCCCCGAGGGTTTAACAACAGTTTCTTGTTTCCCCTTTTTAGATTTTTCTTCAGTTGGCACACTCGGCTCAACAGGTTGAGCTGAAGGAGGTGGTTTCTTACCACTATATTCTAGTTCTAATTCAGCGAGTACTTTATCAATATCATCATCTGAGTCGTCTTTTTTCTTCTTAGCTTTCTTTCCTTTTTTACCCAGTTGTTCTTTAGGAGGTTCTTTTTGAGGAGCTGGTTTCTTTTTAACTACTTTAGGTTTCTCCTCCTCTTCCGATTCCTCGCTTTGATCATCGGAAGACTGTTGAGATTCATCAGAGTCATCATCCATTAACAATAGAGAAAATCCAGCTTTCTGTTGAGGTTTCTTAGATTTGGATTTTGAAGCCGAATCATCAGAATCACTTGCCGAATCAGAATCATCTAAAAACATAAAGAAATGTTGTAGACAAAATTATTTTATTACAATCTTGTAATGCTTTTTGCCAGATGGATCGTACAGCAAGACTGAAATTGCAGTAAGCGGGGCACATAGCAAGACAAGACTCATAAAATGGAGACCATGAGCAAACAGAAGAAGGAAGGCCATAGAAGAGATGGGTGGACAACATAACACCAGCAGCATATGGGTGCGAAAGGAGAGCAAGAGAAAAGAGTGGAAACATTTGGAAGGGGCCTACATCCAGCAGTACAACATAAAAATAAAGACCTGAATATTTAGAATACTAATAGAATTATTAGATTGTACATACCATCGTCGCTCACCACAACTTTCTTCTTTGTGCCTTTCTTAGTTCCTATATCCATCTTTTTCATATCCTTTGTCACTGCAGACACCTTTTCGTCTTCTGCTCCCTTCTTTGTTTTCTTCTTACTCGCTTTTACATTATCTTCTTCTTCGCTTTCCTCTATTTTTGACCTGTTGGAAACAAAAAATAACAATAAACAGAATAAGATTACAAGAAATAGATACAATAACTTTGGATCACTAGGGGGAACTTATGTCAGTGCAGCGATCTCTGTCAGTAAATACCAAAACTATCCTGGCTATGGGGTGTATCTCAGTGTGAACCAGTGACAGGTGTGCGGATGAATCAGCTTTACTTGTCATAAAAAATTACACATTTATGTCTACACAATTACCTCGTTGTTACAAACTAGAAACATTAATCGTGCTAAATTTCGCACTCTGTTATAACCGAGTTAGAATTATATCATTGCCTATTGTGTTTGACATAGCCAATACAAATCAGCACGACGTCGATCTACACTTATCATTATTTTGGTTATAATTAGGGCTTGATAATGACAGAGGTACACTGCAGAAATCGGTCAAACATATTCACTAGTTTGTTTATCGCACAGACAAATTATGAAAAGATTACCTTACAAAGTTCTATAAACAATTTCTACTATCATAAATATATATATGATGAAAATAATCTAATTGAATTAAATACGCTTACATTGCTTTTAGTTCAGAAATAATGTAAGTAACATATTTGGTAATATTTAACAAAAACAAAATTTATTTTACTGCAATATTAATACAGCAGAATAATGCAATGTTTTTATTTATAACCTTGATGCGATCTGTCTGATCTTATTATAACTTGGCACTGTTGGAAACAAAAGATATAACTTGATATTGGCACGTATGCACACAGTAAGACTGTAGAAATCTACTGTCAAACTATGGGCATAATGTTAATATGCCGAATACAAAGATGACAAAAATTATATAGGAATGTAAATGAATTAATCAGTTTAAGAAATAATCTACTATTTTGTGACTAACTTCCTGAATCTGGACTGAGTATCTTTTTTCAATAATTTGGGACATGTTTATAACCTAAATTATTTTAAAGGTCAAAAATTGCACTCACTTTGCTTTTAACTTATTACTTTTGACTGCAGACTCCTTATTACTCGCGGGGACTTCAATTTCCACATCACTGTCACTGCAAAATATACACAAAAATGGGATAAAAAAGAAAATATTGCGTGTAAATCAAACGAAAAAAGTGTACATATTGTGTCAAAATCGCTCACCCTTCTTCCTCCTTCGAGCCCTTTTTTACTTTCTTTGACTTTCCCATGACTGGACTGTGATATATTTAGTTATTTTCGGTACGAAAAATGTAAATAAATAAGCAATTTGTTTCAAAATTCTTCAATCAACTTCGTGTCATAACCAAACACACTTCGCCGGATATCAACGATGACAGCAGAAAATCCATAGACTAAAGTCGTAATAGAGAAAATCTATAGACAATAATCATTATCGATTATCGATTTACAATTTGTGGTAAATGTAGGATTTGTTGTCATTGACGTAGGCAGTATTTTCGCCTTAAAAATCTGTAATAAAGTTTTATTGTAGATATTTGTAATGCCGATGAGCCTGAAAATTTATTGATTTTCCCATTTAGTGGTTTTCTTTGCATAATATGGTCGTTGGCTATAAACCACACGAACATACTGCCATATAAATTTTTGACATTTAAATTCGTAATGTGACATTTCGCATAACCTAGATTTTTTATCCAAAAATGTTATCATAACCTTAAATTTTGTATGGAAAATTTCTAAAACAATGAAAAAATGATCAAAACCTTGTGCAATTCTCCCATTAGACGGAGTATTAGTGAAGTTTGGTGTTTGAATATTCAAAATAGACAATTATGTAATATTTCATTGAAGAAAAGCATCTTGACATCGTCTAGTGTTGTGTATTGTGCAAGAAGGGGCAAGAAGTATGACAAAGGGAATATTTCTCAATTGTTTGTCCCCGTTACTGTAAAACACAATCCTGACGATATTAATGTTGGAGTAGAATTAAGTGGCAAATTGAAGAAGCAAGATCTTATTAGGACACTCACAAAGTTTTATCAGAGAGCAGAAGTGAGGTTATTGGCTGCAGAAAATGGATTGGATGACAACTTATTGCATCAGGCCTTTATATCCTTTAGAAAACATTGCCTGGATAATGATCTACCCCCTGATATTCATGTTATAGTTAGTGATATCCTTCAAGGTATGCAAGTGCAAACAAGTACATATTATTTAGAATATCTATACCCTCACGCTGCGTCCCTTGTAGGTTAGGCAGAGAGGACAGAACACCAGACTGCTCTATACTTACACACATTCCTAGCCTCTGTCACATTCATGCAGTTGGTTATACATGCTCTGATTCCTTTTACTCAAAACATGTCCATGCTTGAGGATCTGGTCGACATGATCAGTTACGGGTGTCCGCACTTCCTCAGATCTCTTCGCTCACCCAACTATATCTTTTTAGTCTTCCTGTCATCGTTGATTCTCTCAACATCCCCAAACCATCTTAGTTTATTCATTATCATTCTAGTTACAACATTGTCTTGCAATCACTCGTTTCTCTATTAACCTCAATCCTTATCTCCCAGTGTTTTCCCACACACTCTTCTTAACGACATCATAATCACTGAATTCAACCCTGATTGGTCCCTCTTCAGCCATGACCTCAGTACATTTCCTCTGGGAAGACGGTTGAGTTTAATAGTCAGGATTATTGGTTGTAGATTAAAATACTTCAGTTAATTTTTCACATTTTATTCTTTACTTAAGTTTCACAAGTTAAAACATCTTAATAGTACGGAGGCTGTGCAGAGAGAGACCTCACGATCGGTAAAAATTATCTTTGAAGCTAGATAATTTCGTTATATTGCGACAACTACGCCACCTGTCGTGGAACATTGCTTCTGCTTATTTCTGGTGGTTCTGGCGGTTGGTTTGGATTTCAAATAATGTTTTAAAATAACAGATAACAATGTTTTTATTTACCTCCAGGTGCTGGCCATGTAGACGATCTATTTCCATATTTCTTAAGACACGCGAGACAAGTATTTCCTCACTTGGATTGTTTAGATGATTTAAAGAAGATTTCAGATTTGAGAACGCCTGCAAGTTGGTACGAAAACTATATTCATTTTATTTATTCTTCAAGTAAACAATTCAAAGTATCACAAATAATAGTTTAATAATGGGTCTCCCAAAATTAACGCAAGATTTGAATTTGCCTCCATATGTGCAGTTAATTGTTGGCAACCCTGAAAACAAAACAATTGACAGCTGAGAGTTTACCATTATTTTTGAGATATTGTACAATAATGAAAACACATTGATGTATCATTTAACGCTCCATTTTCACTATACTCCATTCATTATAACTTGTCTCATTTTTCCAAACAATTAGTATGTAGACAGCTGCTAAGTTGGAATAAACAGATACTAACCATAAACTCTCAGGTGTCAAATTGTTTTGTTTTCCAGGTTGCCAACAATTTACCGCACAAATGGTGGCAAATTCAAATCTTGCGTTAATTTTGGGACATCCATTATAATCGGATGAATAATACAGAATTCTTCACTAGGGAAAACTTACTGCAATACCGTGATTTCTTCCAGTTAAGCTATCCGATTTTTTAGGTATATTTAGGGTTGCCAGATCACGAACTGTTTGTTTTTTTACATAGTCCTCATTTTGTATATCACCCATCAAAAATACCACAAAATGATAATATAGATAATAAAAATATACCAACTTCTCCAAAAACTGGGACATTTAGGCATCTTGAAAGGTTCATTCGGGACACTGGGATGTCTGGCAACCCTAGGTATATTATTTTTTTTACAAACAATCTGTGTGGCTATAAGTTAAATTTGATTCATGAAAACATAATTTTAGTTGGATTGTAATTTGTAATGAACTGTGATGGAGGCAAAGAGTGATATTACAAATCGTAACATTTCTTCCAGGTATCCAGAGGCCAGATCATTAAATAGGAAAGTGATATTCCACGCTGGGCCGACGAATTCAGGCAAAACATATCATGCGTTAGAAAGATATCTCTCGGCCAAATCTGGAGTTTATTGCGGACCCTTGAAACTGTTGGCATCGGAAATTTATCACAAGGCAAATAAAAAGGTAGGCACTTCTTAACAACCTGTGTGTGTTGCCACTTTTTCAGAGTGTATTATACTCTGAAAGCACTGTACCTTGGGTGGGAATCGAACTCACGACCTTGCGAGTGTGAAGCAACAATTCTCACCGCTATACCACAATCCTCTTAGGCCTCATGTGACGAATCTCAATCATCGAACCACTTACTTGAGAGATTACATAATTGTTAAGTGGTAACTACATTTTAGAAAAACCCAGTCATTAACCCAGATTTGTACTCCTCTCTTCTACGATATTTATTAATTTATTTTATAGCGAGTGTGAACCTTACTTGGCAAACCCCGAATGCAAATTAGATGACATTCCTTTAGCATCCAAGGCTCAGTGGAAAGGATTAACGTCTAATATACAGTAAATAAATTTGTTTTCGTTATTTGCTTCAAGGGCACTCCATGTGACTTGGTAACGGGAGAGGAAAGAAGACACGCTTCTCAATACAACGTTGAGAAGCCTGCGTTGATTACAGAATACGATGTAGAACCATCATCACATGTGGCTTGTACGGTGGAAATGACTTCTTTAAACAATAAGTGTAAGAATTATAATCTATATTTTGTTCTATCTATTTTATCCACTCTTGAGAGTAACTGCATCAGCCTGATGAATTACTGCAGATTTGCTTTGAAGAAAACTGTGTCTTATGACTGGTTCTACTTAACCTGGGGTCATGATTTAGAAAAATAAGGAGAAGTTCTGATAATTCAGGCTTGTACGAACGGGACCCAAGTGATTGGTGGTTGTTAAACAATGCCAAATGTAATGTTTTGACACAATCTTGATTGAGATAAAGATATTTTGTGTTACACAAACTTAGAGTTGTTTTAATTTTCAGATGAAATTGGTATTATAGATGAAGTACAGCTGATAGGAGATAAAGGACGAGGCTGGGCGTGGACCAGAGCTTTTTTAGGTATGTAATTTGTATAAAAAAAATTTAGGTATGTAATTTTTAAAAATTACATGGAATTACAGAAAATATTCAATAAACTTACTAGATCACAATGTTGTAACAGATGTATCTACAGCGAAGAATGGACTCTCCATCTGGCTTGTGACTGATCGTCGGCTGGTTTAATCTGTAATCTGTAACTTAAGTAACGTTAAATAATTCCAGTTAAACTATACCTGTTGAGATAACTACTTGTTATTCAATTACGACATATAGAAAGTCCGATATCTTCTGCTGCTTTCGTCTGGTAATTGTTATTTTATTGCAGGAATCCAGGCGGAGGAAGTACATTTGTGTGGTGAAGCAGGAGCCATTCCATTAATAGAGGAACTTTGTAATTCTACCGGAGAAGAATTGGAGGTTAGCCCAGTTTTATATCCGAGCATTTCCTTCCTTGCTACATTCTAACAAAATTCCTTTCTATTCCAGCCCCTCATGCCGCGTCCTTTGCAGATAGGCAGAGAGATCTGAATCCCAGTCTTCTCCATCCTTACACACACTTTCTGTTTCTATCACATTCATGCAATTCGTCATACTCACTTTACAATTAATTTTACTCAAAACACAACCGTGATCATCTCGTTGACAAAATCAGTCCAAGTCGGTCTAGGACGAGCACACTTTTTCACACCTCTCTCAGGTTATGCTGTCATTATTCATCTTTTCAACATGCCCAGACCATTAATTCTGCTTTTTTCATACTTCCATTCTAGCAGAATTTATTATTGTTTTATAAAACATTATTTTATTGCTGTCAGTAGCTGTTGTATGATGATGATGTGGGTAATCTTGCAGATTGGTTTTTACCAAGCATTTTCTCGCCAAACTCTTCACTTCCGTGTAGGTGCTACAGTTCACACTCTCAATAATCTGGTCCATATAACTGTTTCTTGGGTGACCTCTCACATTACTGCCCTCTACCATTTTTTCTGCTTCGGTGATGAGCAGGCCGGGGTGTCCATCTAATGGTTACATTTTTATAATTTAGTGTCTAATTTAATATTCTGTTTATACATTTCAGGTCCGACATTACAAACGTCTAACACAATTGAAAGTACAAGACAACGCTTTATGTTCATTAAACAATGTCCAGCCCGGGGATTGCATAGTTTGCTTTAGTAAAAATGATATTTATAGTGTCTCTAGGGAAATTGAAAAAAGGTATGTAAACGTCTTCTAAAGTTAACTAGTATGTGATATAATAATGCTCCGATCTCTTGGAATCAGTTGTATTTGCTTTGACCACTGAATCCGTCAAGAATAGAGTAGATGGTTTCATGTAAACACAATTTAAATGGGATTATGGTCAAATTAAGGTATATTGAGTTTAACGATCTGACGCTTCATCCTGCTTCCTCCCCAAGAGAGTTCACATAACGATGCATTATGTGAGTGAAGATGCCTCTCGTCTCTGTTGAGGAAAAAAAACTTAACGTTATTCCGTCTGTGCAATAGGTACAGATAAATCCGGTTCCACACCTAAATAATTTAGGTACATATATCTAAAATCATAACGATCGGAGTTTGTATATGCAAACCCAGGTATTTTCATGCACTTTTAACATCAAGCTACAGGCCTATCTTATGATGTGCAGAGCATTGAGATTTGAACTCAGTACCTCCTACTTGCAAAATCCAACTGCTCCAACAATGTATACTACTTCTTAAAAATAAAATTTGATTTTATTAATTTATTCTTACAATGAACATTCTCAAATCTCAATTTAATAAATTGACATTTTAATTATAATTTCATAAAAAAATCCTCACCAAGACGAACTTATCGTGATATCTTCCAGCTAACCTAGTGTTTATGTGTATTTTAGTGGTCGAGAGGTAGCCGTCATATACGGAAGTCTTCCTCCAGGAACTAAGTTAGCTCAAGCCAACAAATTCAATGATCCTGACAATTCCTGTAAAGTAATGGTGGCCACTGATGCTATTGGACTAGGAATTAATTTGTAAGATTTATACATTTGGATACTTTGAAAAGATTTCAGTTTGGTGAGATGAGAATATGCATGGAGGAATGTTGAGAGATGAGTGAAGACTGTAAGACGGATGTTTTAACTAGATAAAAGTGAACAAGTTGAAATGGTTGGGACATATGTAGAGGGGATGAATGATGAAAGGATAAGAAAGAAGATATACATGGGTGAATGAAGAGGTGTAAGGTAATGCAGCCGTCTAAGAACCACTTGGCATGACCATGTCGATCGACCAGAAACTAAAATGAATCGTAGAGTGTGTATGACGAATTGCATGAATGTGACAGAAGCAAGAAGAGTGTGTAAGGATAGGAATGTCTAGAATAATAGAAAAAATAAGATTTCCGTTCACCAAGGAAAAGTTTTAATAAAGTTTTGTTTTTGATTGTAGGAGTATACGGAGAATAATATTTTATTCACTAGTCAAACCAATGTTGAACGATAAGGGGGAGAAGGAGATGGATATAATTTCAATATCGCAGGCGTTACAGATTGCAGGTAAGTCTTACGGAAATGGTGAATGATACATGTGTGTAAAGTGATCAAATTAAGCCAGCCAACAACCAGGCGCAAGTCTGATGGAAAGTCCATGTGTATATCTGTTGAGATAACTGCTTGTTATTCAATTACAACGTGTAGAAAATCCAATGTTTTCACAGAAAATGGATTGTGACATTAAAAAAATGTTTTTTCCAGGTAGAGCAGGGAGGTATGGAAGTGCCTGGGAGACAGGATATGTGACTACGTACAGATCCGAAGATCTTCCAACTTTGAAGAATCTCCTCTCCCAGCTGCCCGAGAAAGTGGAGCAGGCTGGCTTACACCCAACTGCAGAACAGATGGAGCTTTATGCATATCATTTGCCACATGCCACACTCAGCAGTCTGATGGTATGTAGCCTTGTAACATCCATATCTTTCCATGAGGAATATAGAGGGTGTTGAGATTTGTATTAGCCGCCACAGAATTTGTGGTAACGATAGTACACACGAGATGGCGTAGTTATCGCCAAGCATTTTTGACAGCTGATAATTGGTAGGGCCGTTAGCCGCTCTCTTGGCTAGGCTAGCATAGCGATAGGATGTACTCTTAATTTGTGAAGATGTAAAGTGTTACAATAAAAAGAATGAAGATTAAATAAAAGGAATTTCAATCAAACCCAGAAGATCCAACAGAGGGTACTAATATGCCATCACAATACATCTTAGCAGTGGGGCAAATAGTGGATGCTGTAGACACCAGTGGCAAAGAGTGGAATTCTGTAGTAGGGAAGCCGAGAATAATATTTTTTATTGTATTGTGTTAGATTACATTATTTTGACATCCTAAACCAAAAAGCTAACTCGATAAGAATCATGTTCTTAGGATCCTTTGCCACTGGTAGGCACACAAAAACTTACATAACACTCCCCTGCGTAAACACTTACATGACATCCAGAATGGGTTGCGAACCTCATTGCTAAAAAAGATGTCCTGTAGAAGTTTTATGAATGCCTGATTTTTACAGTACACTAAATAAATATAAAAAAAATAGTGTAGGCAAATTCTACAACCTATAGGGACCTATACAGCATAACTTTTGGTTAATTAACTTCAAATTGAGTGTATGATATTGCTTTTGCAATAAGTCCACCTTTTAGCATATTACTATCTTCTTGATTTGTAACTTGCGAAGATTTTCTGGCTATCAAAGATTTATTTACATATTTTACTTATTAAGACAGCCAAGTTCTTTGCACATTAATGAATGTTTGTTTTCCAATTCCAGGATATTTTTGTTCACCTCTGCACGGTGGACGATTCCTTATACTTCATGTGTAATACGGAGGCTTTCAAATTCCTGGCAGAAATGATTCAACACGTCCCCCTGCCGCTCAGAGCGAGGTATGTCTTCTGCTGTGCGCCCATCAATCAGAAAGTACCCTTTGTGTGCGCCATGTTTTTGAAAGTGAGTATCACCTCAATAGTAAAGTCATCTTTTTGGCGAAATGCACAAATTTTGCGTATAAATTTGTTTTATTGCGATCTCGTAATTTTCCAGTCTCTAGTAATATAGGTATTATTCAAGTATGATATCCACTGTATGTTGAGATAAGATCACTGAGAAGAATGTGTGGAAAAATGTTGAGAGATAGGATAAGACATGAAGTGATCAGACAGTAGAGTGATTGTAAAACAGACATTGTGACTAAATTGTGAAAGTGAACAAGTTCAGATGGTTGGGACATGTGGAGAGAATTAATGATGGAAGGGTAACAAAGAAAATATACCTGGGAAAAAGAAAAGGTGTAAGAAAGTACGGCCATCCAAGAATCTATGGTCGAATCATGTAGACCAGATTCTCAAGGACGGACGTGTTTTGAGTAAAAGGAATCGTAAAGTGTGTATGATGGATATCATGAATGTGATGGAGGCAAGAAGTGTATGTAAGGATAGCAAAGTCTGGCGATCTTTTCTCTCTGCCTTCTCAACAAGGAATGCTGCGTGAGAAGATATAATAGAATAGAATGTTATCAACTCTTGCGCTTATTTCAGATGGTTAGGCAATATAGCAAGAATGAAGCCCTTACTTGGAATTGGTTAGCAAATGCTGTAGCATGGCCGCTTTCAACACCCAGGACTATTGTAGATTTGGTTCATCTGGAGGCAGTCTTTGATGTTTTGGATTTGTATCTATGGTTGAGGTAATCACTGTATACTTCTCCCTTTATTCCACCTCTCAGAAACATAGTTTGTCCACAGTCAATGATAAAATTAAACATGTTTTTTTTTAATATTTCCAGTTACCGTTTTGAAGATTTATTCCCCGATGCAACGACTGTTCGTGATATGCAGAAGGAATTGGACTTTATAATTCAACAAGGCATCTTCCAGATTACCAAGTAAAATATGTTTTGTTATTCTGCCTACCCCACAAGGAATACACATGTACCTCACATTGTAAAATATATTTATATATTTTTATTAAAATTGTATTTTATTTTCAGGTTGTTGCGGAATAGCGAAATGGCAATGAATGGGTTTTCTTCAGAAGATGGTGATTTTGATAGGAGTAATGTGCTTGCGAGACAAAAACGCGGTAAAAAGTTTTCACGAGCAACTAGTCAAAGTGACGATTATGAGGATGACGGATATGATGAAATTGTCGATGATGCCAAATACAATAAAAGGAGCGTGCAAGAGGAAAGCGAATACAATTATCATAGTGGCAATAGACGTTTATCGGATAGGTTACTAGCTCAAGGCTTATTGACACCTAAAATGTTAAAACAATTACAAAGCGAACTTTCAAGTCCTCCAGAAGATAACGGCAAATCGAAAACTAAAACTTTCAAAAGAAAACCGCGAAGGCATTGAGAAGAAACGCCGATTTATTGGCATTCTGGAATTGTAATTGAATTCAAAAGCACGAGCAGCTGTATCAGAATATTTGGTTAACTAATTTTTGTAATGAATCATGAACTTCAGTAATTGGACACTGCGTGTTTTTATTGTTTAATCTTGGACAAAATTCTGTGTGATCAAACGATAACCCTTTTTTTATCTTAGGAATACAACTATTATACCATAGCGTGCCCCACTTTATGTAAAGTTACCATAGCATACCCTGTTGGACTTTTAGAATTATTCGAGAACGGCCTCAATATTACAGAGTCCTCAACTAACTGACATAATAAACTGGTGATGGTAGATCTTGTGGGATGCAATGTTAGAAGAAATATTTTAAGTTATAGTCACAATTGCGATGTCGTGTTGTTTTGCCGGTTGCCAAAGGTTTATTTGAATAGGACGGTATACCGTCTTATAAGTCTCAAACTCCTTACTGTATGAAAGAAGACTGTATATTTAATAACCGGCTTATGATTACCATATACTATCATTCTCTATAATTGTGCTAACGTACTACTACTTGTAATATTGTTTCCTTATTGAATAATTATGTTTACAAAATTATTTATAGGTTGTTGTAAATATTATAATTAATAAAACAAAACTTTGTAAAAGAAAAAAACATTTTTGGGACCTAAGCAACCCTGTTTTAGAGAGTGAAATCCAAATTCTTGTTTTTACGTGGAGTATGAAATCACAATTTTTAAAAACACTACTGCGTAAGCTGTCAACGTTCATTAACGTTCTGGTTCTGATGTTCTTGGGTCTAATGGCACTCCCAACAAGACACTAGAAATCAAATATTTACATTATATGTATTCAGTGCCAGAAAGCGGTTACTTTTAAGCGATACAGGCTTTTAGCAGTGCAAGGTGTGCAGGAAAGTATTTGGGTTTGTATAAGCAATGCCAGATCCTTTTATTAAAAAAAAAGAAGGTCCAGAGTGTATTAAAAAAAACACAAAATTTGACAGTTAATACAGTGTATTATATCACATTTATTTTATTATTATCATCTTACAAATACATACTTAAGTTTGGTTTAAATAAATAATACAACATTATAAGTGTTTAATTAAATTAACATTGTAAAACTTAAATAAATAAATTAGAGAATGAAAATACCTAAAATGCTTGACTCAGTGTATATAAATTTGTCTAGAATTTCTGCATTAGCATGCATCCAGTCTGTAAAAGAAATGTTAGTAGCTCACCATACGAATGGAGAATGACAGACAGCATGCTAGTAGGTGTCAGTGTAAAGTAGATAGCATGGGAATATGTAGTTTGAAGCAGCAAGCTACTGGGGTATTTGCTTAAGAGTTACTGGAATATGTATTTCAATCTTAAAAGAAAAAAAGAATGTTACATATCTGACCTACACACAATTATTAACTCAAGTTGCAAAAACACGCTGTAATTGAAAAAATCTTAATCAAAAAATGATTTAAAAAAAACACTTTCGTTGTAATTTATGTTAACTGCATATGTACATCAGTGGCAAAGGGTAGATTTCTGCAGATTGGAAGCCGGTGCTAACATTTCTTATGGGATTACGTCAAATTAGGCACTATAATACCTATCATTTTATCCAAAAGGTAACTCGATGGGAATCGCGTTCTTAGGTAGCTTTGCGCCTGATGTACATACACATTATTACAGAACATTATTTTACGGAATGGTTGACTTTGTAAATTTGCGAATGCATTTTTTTATTTAAGCTCTTAAGTAGTATCCGACTATTAGACACAAGGCTCAATTCTGTAGCTGATCGAGTGCGTACTAAATAAAATAGGACATTCGTTTTCCAATTATCTTATAATAAAATAAAATTAAAACACACTCTTGTTTTAGTTTGAAAAATTACAGAATTGGACCTATCTTGTTTCACTGTTTTCGAGGCAAGAATAACAGACAACTTATTCCAAAATTACACACAATATTTGAAATAGTAAGTCTCCAAGTCATTCATTATTCTTTATAAAGATTCTGTAGTATTATCGTTTTAGTAATAAAATAATTATTTCGTTGTTATTGCATAAAACTTAGAGAGTAGAATATGTTATTAAGTTGGTTAAATAATAATGTGTTAGTAATAAAATAAAAAATAGATAATTTAAGTACAACACAAACTTAAAACAATAACTGAATAAGTACTAAATATTAATTTAAATTAAGTATTGGTTTATAATACAGCCTTGCTTATAAAGGATTTAACATTATAATTTTGCCCACACAACATTTATAGAGGAATTAACTATAGAGGGCATGATATGGACTAAAATAAATATATTGGTCGTAAAGTGATGATAAACATGATATAATAATGATAAACAAACATGATATGATAAACAATAAACAAATCACGATAAATAAATCACATTCCTACATTTGATTTGTTATTGCAAATGCTTCTTAAAGAATCATTGTTTTTCTTTTAATTTTACATGAGACATAGGTAAAAATATTAGGAACAATAATTTGGTAACTACAAAATAGCCAACTTAAATTAATAATTATAAAAACATGGAGAAATAAGTGTTTGGAATAATTTCTGATTAAAAACACATTTTAATAATATACATATGTAGGTAGTATCGAAAACAGCAAAGGAGCAATTGCAAAAATAATGTTTTCTAAGTTGCTGTTCCTGACTCTCATATATTATATTGCATATGGCTGTAGTTATAGGTCATGGCTGCTTTTGCTGGAATGTTAATATCTTCAAATATGTAATTTTTGGATAGGAACCTTTCTTAACTCAATTTACGCAAAATCAACAGATTGCTGTTTTTAACACTATACGACTCATATAAGGGTTGAATTAAAACTATACTACATATTTTACTTCAGCCTTCTTACAAGTCCAACATTAAAACAAATAATAATTTATTTCAAATCTATACAACGTGGCATGATGACTATATTATAGAAATTCTCAGAAACAAAAACAGGGATAAGTAAAAAATCGGTTTAAAACAAACCAAAATAATTGGGAACGTAATTTAAAAGCACAATAAATAACACTAGGTAACCACAGATAATTCAACAACCTTTAAAATACTGACAATTCAGATCTGTCACATTACGGTCGATAATTTTATGAATGAATATGATGATGAATGATTTTTAATGATGCTGTTTAGCGGATTGTCCAACTTGCACGGCTGACGACGACACATGCCTTCAGGGTTTCGTTCTATATGGATTGTTTTTCACCGAGCAGACGATTGTCTATAGTTCAATTGTTCTCCGCTCTATCATTGCTGTGAATCAACTGATTGTTTCTAGCAATGTGTTCTACATATGTATGCACACGATCTACCTATTTGTTAGATTTACAATCACAGCAAATAGTGCCGTTCACTCACTCTTTTTGTAATACACAGTATGTCAATCCCTTTTTACCAAAATATTGCAGGTAATATTGCTATCTCTGTGTGTATCTATAAACTTTCTCTTATTAGTATTCTAATACATTTATCTCTGTTTGACGATTCCAATTAGAACGATCCCTTATTACATTCTAGTCATGTAAGATCATCTGACGAAACTGTCCATGAAAATTAACCATATAGAACACACTCCTGAACTATGTGTCTCGCTACTCAGAATGGGTATTGTAACCGGTATGAAGCGATACGATGGATAAAAAAGTATGGAATGATATGATTAATATACAATACACACAATCAATAATTATTCCTGTGTTCCTTCAAGGAACATTACAGGAAAATTCAAAATATAATTAAACATTACTAGAATAATGGAGGGGTATAGGAATAGTATAGAAATAACTTCGTTAGATAAAAAAATAGAGAATTTCTACATGTTTCTTATTCAAATAGTAAACATCATAAATAGTATGGTACACAATTACATTATTTGCACAATGAACGATGAGAAATTACAGTCCGTCAAAAAAGAGTTGGTCTCAGATTAATTTGAAAGAACAATTTTGTTTGCTGTCAACATTGGCAATTTCATTGAAATTCTACAAGTGTTGCCACAATGGTTGTCAAAAAGCAGCGCCTTCTTTCTTGACAGACTGCAAGTTGAGCTACAAAAGATTGAACAGTGTTGAGATTTTTTAATGTGGACATTTTCTATAAAAGAATTTTATTTATTCTTATAATATTACATGCTTCACGTTTGCATGGATCACCGGTGTTATAAATCAGGGAATTCCCTCATCCGTAAATGCATGTATGACAATGATCGCATCAGTTCTGTGTGTAGGGGGTTCACGATTGGAAAATTTCACTTTTAAATGGGGAATTTCTCCGCAAAAGTTAACTGTGTATTATTGGCTTTACATTGAACATTAAAATCTCATACAATAAATGCAAACATCACAAATGAAGCAATACATTATGGAAAAATGTTCACCAAAGTGTTTCTCTTCTCGACAACTTTAATTTACAAAAAAAAAATGCATAAGTCACCTTATTTTAACATTTACTCTCATTCATGCATTGAAATTAACTTATTTAACACGTTAAAAAGCCGTGGAGTCACTGGTAACTTCATCTGTCCTCACTCAAAAAAAAAAATACAGTAAATGCGTTTTGGCACCAACGATCACGCTTCTTATTTATTTCGCGTATGTTAGTGACCGGTGTGGAGAGTTATCCTTTGCGATGTGACACAGCTGCTCAGCAAATTTTGGAAAATAGGTACGAAATTTCAGGAAGTTCTGAAAAATATTTTCAAAACAGTTTTTTGTTATAATTATGGAATCCTGCGCCCGATTCATGCATAACTTATTTTGGGTACGTTTCACATTAAAATACATTGAATACTGACCAAAAGTTTTTTATAAATTTTCAGACTTCTTCTGTGGCGTTCAACGTGTTAAATACATTTAGAAGATTAATGCTGGATTTCACCAACTTCTTAGGTGAGGAATAGCAGAGACAGGAGCCACCTAGCACAAATTTTGTATGAAAAATAATGATAGTGGCTCGAAACTCCGTTATTCCTCCCCTAAAAAGTCAGTGAAATCCAGCATTAGTATAAGAACCTTGGGTCAAAACTTAGTTACGTTATAATTTTGAAAGGAAGGCACATAGATACTATGTATACGAGAAGAAAGCATTAAGAAGGTACATATTACTTTTTATTTCGAGCATTCCCTCGTTCAAACACGGATTACTAACATAAAAAACATTTATTTATTTATATTAATACATCATATTATTTCTATGTGTTGTTGGTCGAATAAAATAATTAAACGGACTGTAATTTAGTGCAGTGAATTGAGAATTTCTGGCATTGAAGTGTATTATTATAAGTGATTTCCACTTATCTTACATTTTCAGTAATCTGGCACTTATATCCATCCATTCCTATTCTCTCATGCTGCGTCCCTTGCAGGGTAGACAGAGAGCACAGATCGCCAGACATTCATATCCCTACAAACACTTCGTGCTTCCGCCACATCACATTCATGCAACTCGTCATACACATTCTATGATTCATTTTACTCAAAACACATCCGTTCTCGAGAATCTAGTCCACACAGTTAAACCGCGTGGTTCTTGAACGGCAACATTTTCTTACACCTCTTCGTTCTCCCAGGTATATATTCTTTCCGTCCTTTAATCATCCATTCTCTCTACATGCCCTAATCATTTCTACTTGTTCACTTTCATTCTAGTTACAACATCCGTTATATGTTAACTCAACTCTCTGATTGCTTCATTTCTTATTCTATCTCTCAATGTTTTTCCACATTCTTTTCTGAGATCTCATCTCGACGGACCTGTCGGATTACTGAGAGATCACTGTACTTTTAACTATTGGTTATAATTCTATGTATGTAGCACTATGAATCAAACATGATCGGTACATTACAAAACAATATCGGACATTGGTTCGTTTAACAAAAGTTATTAAATATTAAATACTAAGCTGGACATAAACTATTACAACAATTATAAAATATCGAAGAAATCATCAGGATTCTTTTTCTTAAAGCTTTCACTATTCTGGCTATTTTGCATCACAGATTCGTTCCTCTGAATGTCGTCAAAATTCAAAAGATTGTCATCAACAGACGATCGCAACGGATCGCTGTCACTAGTCCCAGGCAGATTGAGATCCAATATTTCGACATCGTCTTTCGCCAACATTTCGTCTTTAGAGTGAAGACTGAATCTCGCATCTTTGTTTCGTTCATTGTCCATGAACTTTTTGTTTTCTAAATCGAATATTTCTATTTCTTCATCGTCCGAGTCTATGGTCTGTGGAATGTTTGACAATTCTAAATTATCATCGTTTTCGTGGGACAGTAAGACTCCATACTTAAATTCTTGATTGTCATTTGGATAAAATGATAAATCATTGTTTCGTTGTTGTTTTCTTCGTCTGAAAAATAAACATGTCAAACAAAATTTACATCAGCATAATTTTTCAACATACAGTGGTATGTGTCTTGTGACTTTACAATTTTGTTGATAGTGTTAGTAATTACCAATACTACAAATAAAACCGTATATAAATAGGATACGGAACTATAACGGTAAATGCCACCACAAAACTACAACATGATCTGTACCTCGCAATTAAGTTTAATATTTTGTTAGGACTCACACCAGATATTAAACAATATTAAATGTAAGAATTTAACTAAACTATGAATAAATAAAACTAATAATAATTTTAAAAAAAAACTTATATGAGTTAGCTTCGCACTCAGTAACTGAGATAACAAGAAACAGTTTATGGAATCCATAACGGTTGTTGTAGTTCTTTTGAGCTTGATCACGCTATCGTATTTTTGTGAACACGAGACCGTGAGCATGGTGATATAATGATTCGCCGAAATGTCAATAGCTCCAAGAATTCTACATGATCAATTCCGTTAAAACCACAACCAGAGATTTTTGTTTTATGTATTTCTGTTTGACGATCTTATTTGGTGATTGCTTGTTTTAATTGCCGTTTGAATAAATACATTAGTAATACCATAAAGACAGATGGTTACGATTAGTTGTGTGGTTAATAAAATTAGTATTCTGTACCATAAGACCGGACCATTGTGGTGAAATACCTTTGATACAATGTAAAATGTGATTCTGTATATAAAATGTGTGTGGCAAATGTCGGTGATGATGAGTGCTGAACTAATAATGGCTGAAAGGAGAGGAGCTTACGATGTACTACGATACTTTATACAAACATATAAATTTAAAGAAAAATAATGTTCCCTCCCACTGTAGATACAAAAAAAAAATCAACTTTTTTTGAAATTTAAAAAAGATCTGGACTTTCGTACACAAACACGAATACTTTCCTGCAAACTTCACAGTAATCTAACACTTATGTCCTGAAGCACCGAATACATCATCAGCACCAAGGTTCGAAACTGAAAGACCATGCTCTGCACCATCTACTCGAAATTCAAAATTAATTCACAACTTCGTCATTTCAATAGTCGTCGGTTACAAGGCATCGAAATGAAGGTATGTTAGTAATTTTGTGCGAGCCGTATTACTATTGAGTGAATAGAATTTGGTGGAATAGGTGCTGGTTTCCCAAGCACAAGGTACTGAGTTCGAATATCGGCACTGATGATACATTCTACACTTGACAATATGGGCATTTCTCCCAGTGTAAAGTGTAGTAAAGAATTTAGGTTTGTTCACACGAGCTTTGCCCCACTTTTTTAAAAGTAAAGCTCGAAAAATCCAGTGGTATACAAAAAATTTGGACTATTAAATAACTCGTTGCTTAAATTTCACAGTGGGACGGGTAGTTTTAGTAAAACAATAAAAAAATACTTACTTATAAATTTTGTATGCTAAATATGCAGCGGAAACTATTCCTAACGTTCCAAAGACAATAAGCCCTCTTTTCTTTGCACCGTCCTGCGTCTCCGGACTATCTGTGGTGCTGACCGTCACATTCTTAACACTCTCGGTCGTCACGTTACTTTTATTTTCCACAGATGGCGTACTGGACTTGGGAACTGGACTCGGTTCTGATTTACTGGTCTGTGGAGGTGACGGCGCTTCCGTGGTATTTGTTATTCGTGAGGGAATTGTCGAAGCATTGTTGTTGGTGTTAACAGTCAACAGTGTTGCGTTAGAAATGTTAGCGGTAAGATCCGTCGCTGGAAAAAAAAGTAAAACCGTTGCAATAAAAGATAAGATAGCTGACCTCTCCCGCACTACTAAGCACATTATTTTTTTCAAGGCAATGCTAAAAAGGTTATTTTCGCTCGGCTCCGAGTAAAAAAAAAACAACCTGGAAGTAGTGCTATCAGGCCAACTGTTATTTTTCTGTGACTATAGACAGGGGATAGTATAGCATTTGCTCGGCTGCAGGTGGGGTCAAGAGTATGATGAATGAAAAGGTCTACATAACCTCAAATCATCTGATCTATGCTTTTTAGCTCTGCTATTATGGTATGGAGTAAGTTTGACAAATTTAATAGTCATACCATGAAATAATTTAAAACATTTGAGGTTATCAATCACGCAACTGTTCTGCAATGATCAGGAATAAGACTCAAATGATTTATTTAATATTTAATAGTTTACTTACAATTAAGAGGTGTGTCCTTTAATTCTTTCTTAACACTTTTAGGTTTCTCTGTTGTGGTATCATTTATAGAAGGGACAATCGTTTTATTAATATTTTCCGGTAATTGAATATGCGAGTTAAAAACGTCCCGCTTAAATACGTTTCTGATATGAAAAGCATCTCCATTTTTTTCAAAAAGATCAAGTTTTAAAGGTGTCCTTACATCGTGGGAAGGATAGCCTTCAACGTTGTGCCTAATGGCCACTGCGTATATTATAACAAGGAAAAAACACACATTTATTTGGTATAAATACATTTGGAATGGCTAATATTATATAATTTATCACAAAAAATTGTTGATTAATATTTTATCACATATTTGTGAAGAAAAACCAATAAATTAGGAATTCGCTGACCGAAAAACACCGCACGACGTCAAAACTCAAATGTCAAAATTATCATAGATAATTGAAAATTATTCGCCATAGACACCAGATAGGCTAAATAACAACTGACTACATTCACGTCGGTCTTGGAAAATTGTTCATGAGGCCTCTACACTGTGGCGTAAAAAATCCTAAAAAATCATGACGTCACAACTTATGGTAAGGAACCTACTTGCGGAGCAGGAAGGTTTAATGATTTATTCATAAAAGATTATATGAGCTGAAAAACATATATGAGTCGTTTAGTATCACAAACAGCAATCTGTCGGATTTGCGAAAATTGAGTTAAAAACGTGGAAATGTTTCTATTTTAAAACTACAAATTGTAAGATATTAACTTGGCAACAAAAGCAGCCATAACCCATATAAATTTTCAATATAAATATAGTTACTTGGTTTCAAATGCCTACAGAAATCTGCAATGTATGGGAGTCGAGAACAGTAATTGAGATAAAACGTTTTTTTTTTAAATTTGCTTCCAATCAGTCTGAGATCAGATTGCTGTTTTTGATATTACACGACTCGTATAGACGTAGTATGTATAAACATCGAAAAATCTACGAACCAACCTACCTCCGAACCTTCATACCTACGCCGTTTTCACATAGATAGCAGATATTATATTTTTGCAGTTAAATTTTTGTCATCACCTTAACCACCTATAATTTTACATACAATTTTATTTTTATCTAAGGCTCTCCACACACGCCCCGAAGTTCAGTTAACGGAATCGACTGTTTGCAAAAAAGTTCCGAGCAAAACCTCTTTCTGAATTCAAAATCGGGGTGACGCTGAATTCAGAGAGAGGTTTTGGTCGGAACTTTTTTGCAAACGGTCGATTCCGTTAACTGAACTTCGGGACGTTTGTGATGAGCCTAAGAAGTATTTATCTCAACACATTATTTATACACAGCGAAGGATGAACTTTCTCATAAGTAACATTCACCAATACCAGTCCATCCGTCCCCCGTGGTCGAGAAACCAACCCAGAAAAAATCAGATGTTCTCAGGAAGAAAATTGTGGCATTCATAAAATATTGGATTTGATTTATATTTAATCCGGTCAAAATGTGAAATGAATTAAGATAATCATAATAATTGAAATTGGGGGGTTTAAAGTGGTTGAATCAGCTGTGTAGGTAGTAGGTACCTACTTTTATTTTACTTGCATGAAAAGTTGCGCTACTTGAAAGAGTTTCAGTTGATTTCAGTTTGGCACAGAACTTTCGTCGCGTCGGTTGTGTCGGGTTCGTCGCGTAGCCAAAGCGTCTCCTGAAAATGTTACGACAAAATTTGCAATTTTAAGATTACTTAATTTTACAGTTTCTATAATTTTTAAGAATTCGCGAAACGAAAATTTGGGTGCTGATGTAAAATTTTAATAAATTAGTTAGTAGAGAAAAACTAGTAAATCAATCTTAAAAAATGTTTACGAAAATGAATAATAAAGAAAACTTTACATGTTTTGGTAAAAGAATTAAATGGAAAGCAAAGTAATCATTTAGTTTTTTTTTGAGAGATTGTTCTATTCTTATTTTGAATTTAAATTGATTTGTGTAAAGAGTTCCAAATGAAACTGGACACCACAGTCAGGATGGGTAATGTGAAACATATCACAGAAGTGACGTTTGAAAATGAAAGTTTGTTGGGGAATGTGAAAAGAAATTTCAAAACTGTGCAGTTGAGGGAGGCCTTTGGGCATCTTGGTTTGCTGTTTGCCCTGACGCTCTACACCGCCGGTGGGGGACTGGTAAGTTGGAGATTGGAAGATACATATTTAAAAATATATATAGAAAAATCTTCTTAGGAAAATATGGTTAATATTATGCTTCATCAGAGTGGAATCTGACAGTAAGAAATTATTTCATTAAAACCAGAAACCTAGACTGGCAGCGGCGCTTGAGAAACTGTAGGTATAATAAAATTGTTATGGAAAAGTTAAGTTTTTTAATAGTTACCTACAACAAAAAAGCTTTTCTGGTACACTTAGCAGTAAACAGGAAAATGTCATGTTGATGATAGTGGTGTGTGTGTGGTAGTAGTATTTGAAAACAGCATTCGTCCATTTGACTAGTATAGGTACCTGGTACAGCTTTCCCAATCAGGCTATCATGCAATTATCAACCATCCCATGATTCATACATATTATTCTAAACAATCAGGATCATAACATATTTTTTGTCATTCGTGGCCTGTCCCAGGCCCGGACTGGCCTCAGGGCAATTCGGGCAAATGCCCGAAGGGCCGGTCGGGTCAGAGGGCCGATGGGCCGGTCTAAAAGACCGGCTAGCTAACAACGCCGACTGATTACATCGCGTAAAAAAATATGCGAAGAAACTGAATTGTACCGCCATCTAGAAAATGTTCTGTACAATTGGGGACAGTGTACTAAGGTACAGGTCCCGATGTTTCATGTCTCTATCTTCTTTCATTTTATGACAAAATTTCGCCTGCGGGGCTAGTCCTTTATCATGTTGTAACCCAGACATATTATATCCAGATGCCTTGGTATTGAAATCAACCAAGTTCATCAATTCATCAATTTTTGACAAAAAATCGCCTGCGGTGCTATTTATTAGTTTCATGGATAGTAGGGGGCCGACGTCTCTAAAAATGCTCGGGCCGGTGTGAGGTCCCAGTCTGGTACTGAACTGGCCTTTTCTATGCCATTGTAGGTTGTAGATAACTCCTTTTCATATTAACACGCCTACCTCGCATTACCTAATATTATTTTTATTCGAAATTCGAAAATACTGACTGATGGTGATTGTAAAACATTTCATAAACAACTGTCAAAATTCATTTTGCCGATCAGAAAAAGGTGTCAAATGTATAATTTGATCTATTTTTTTTAATTGCATTAAAATACACCAGGAGTTTTCCATGAATTTTCACTCAACATGGCTAAAGATAATAAGCTAAACGGCTTTTCCGAAGAACAACAACAAAAACTAATCGCGTATTTAGACGATTTAAAATCAAAGTTCGATGCTGTGTTTGACAATAAAGGTGGTGAGAAATGTCGTTTTGAAGAATTCGAAGTTATAAGAACCATCGGTGTTGGGGGATTTGGAACTGTCAAACTGACAAAGAAGAAAGATGGGAACATTCTCTACGCTACAAAGATATTAGAAAAGGTAAAAATAGTTAAGAAAAAACAAATTCAACACACATTCAATGAAAGGCAAATACTGAGAGGATTGAATTTCCCCTTTGTCGTGAACATGGCTTGTTCGTATAAAGATGAAGCCAACATATATTTTGTGATGCCATTTATTGGAGGAGGAGAGATGTTTACAATACTCAGGAAACTGAATACATTCGACGAAGATCTTGCAAGATTCTACGCAGCTCAAGTAATCCTAGCTTTGGAGTATTTGCACCACTTGAATCTGGTGTACAGGGATCTGAAACCAGAAAACATTCTTATTGACACGACGGGATATATAAAAATTACAGATTTTGGTTTTTGCAAGAGAATCACTGATCGCGCGTTCACCTTATGCGGAACCCCTGAATACTTAGCTCCTGAAATTATTTTGAGCAAACCTTATGGTAAATATGTGGACTGGTGGTCTTTTGGAGTACTCGTCTTTGAAATGTTGGCTGGATATCCGCCCTTTTACGCAAAAGATCCTATGAAAATATACGAGAAAATCGTTTCTGGAGTTTTTAAATTTAATCACAGAATCCAAAACGACGCCAGAGATCTTATTAAGAATACACTGCAAGTTGATGTTACAAGAAGGATGGGTAATTTAAAACGAGGGTCTTTAGATTTCAAGAATCACAAATGGTTCCGCGTCACCGATTGGGAAGAGGTCCTGAATCTGAAGGTCAGACCATCATTCATTCCAGACGTTGGAGATGTAAAGAATGCCGAAAATTTCGAAAAATACGAAGAGCACTCCATTGAAGCAAGTTCTCAAATGTTGTATGAAAGCGAATTTAAAGATTTCTAATATAATGTCTTATTTTTAATTACATATTTTATTCATAATTCAAATAAATTTAACAATAATATAATTTACATTATTACCTAATTATCGAGATAAGAGCAAAGCCTCCTTCATTCTCCACCTTTTGAAACAGTTTTCAAACAATTTTTCCTCAAGTTCACAATGGTGTAAGTTGGAGGTCTTTGACGCATGAAAAGCTGACGCAGTTAGGAACCAGCAGCAAATTTTCAGAACTTGGGGACCTATGATAAATTTCAGAAGACTTTGTAAACCATGCTTTTCGTTGATGGAGAGTTTTGTTCATTAATTTGTAAATAATAATCTACTTTTTACTCAGACATATTTTGTACCACTAAGCAACGATTAGTAAGATTTTACTTGCGCCTACACAGGGCTTTATGCTAATAAATTTCATGCTGAAAAAGTCACCAAGCTTTCGCCTACTCAGTTTAGTAAACCTCGTAATAAAAAGCAATAAATAACAAACCAAAATTAGGTATGCAAAATCTCTATAAGGTTTACTGTTATGATCGCAGCCACAAACTCCCATTTCAAAATCCATATTTTTTTATTAACCTCATATTGTAATCACATCAACCCATTCGGTGCGAATGTGCGAAGCTAATGGCTTATATTATTTTACACTATTTTGTGTCGAAACTAACGAAATTTTATAGCCAAACGTATTTATTAATACGTGAATTTGATACAAGTTAGTGATTCGATTATATTGTTTTTGCTAACGATGCAGTATTGTTATTTATATTAATAACTACTACCGCTGCGTTGTGGAAACTACAATACATTGCATAAATTATGATCACTATATGATATAGTTAACGTATATTCGCCGGAAAAACCAAACAAAGCGATAATGTAATACAAACAGTACAAACCTATACTTACCTAATAAACATTAGTCTACGTTTATAGGATGACTATAACAATACATTTTTTTTATAAATGAATGAATCTGGGAGTATTGTGTCAACCATAGAGATACGTGTCAACGAGGTGATTACCATAAAGTAGGATTGAGGTCTATATTAACAGATAGAATAGAGGACTGCGTAATGTAGGATGGCATACTTGGGACACATTCTCCGCAACCAGAAGTATGATCTGCTGCACATCATTATGGAGGGGAAAATTGAAGGTAGTCGCGGCGTGGGGAGAATGCAAATATAATATTGAAGGTCCCTCAATAAGAATAACACAGGTGCCGGTTAGGTTAGTTTCCTTTTTATTCGCTTTTTCAGCCCAAAGTTACTCAGACGGCCCCAGGGTTAGCCGGAAGGGCACCCCCCAGCAACACCGTCCGGAATAACACCTTCAATATCCCTGCTACAAGGAGGATAACAAATAATTAGCTACATTACATAATGAGAGAGAATGCAAATGTCCTGACTGAGAAATATCAGACAGTGGACCGGAATCCAGAGGGTGGGGGAGTTGTTCCGGCTGGCACAGGACAGGGAAGCCTACGCTAGACGTCGGGAGGACCTGACATGGCACCCGGAGAAGAAGAGGATAGAGGAGGTACATTTAAGCCATAAAAAGTACTCTTGTGTTATCATTTCTTAATTGCTACTAAAAAATACTTTACGAGAAAGATGCCAAACGAATGTGTCACTGGTTGTCTCATGATTATGGTGTGTCACACTAAAAGAGCGGAAGGGAGGATGGCGGACCATACAGAACAGATCAACAGAGAACGGACCATTTCAGAAGAATAAATACAGAACCCGCAGAACTTTAAAACCACGACTAATCATCTTAATAATCTTATTATCTTATCTTAATCTTATCAATCTTATTAAAAAAAATCTCTTTCAGTTGAAACTCTAACAAGATTTCAACTATAATAATTTCACAGAAAAAAGTACAACAATGCATTTACAATTAGAATTTTTCAATAAGACATTCAACTTGGTGACTTCGTAATGTATTTTCAGAGCGATATTTTATAAAATAAACGCTTGAAATACCTACTGTTGAGTTATTGCAAAATTAATGCTTACCTACTTGTATTTTTTCCGCCTGCTAAAATACAGACACCCAATTTTTCTTCGTAGTTGAATAATTACTCATTTTATTAAAAAGAATTACAATTTCATGAATTGTCTTTGATGTTCAACTGAAACCAATGAAAAAAGGATAGGAATATGTCATATTTTTTATTTTCTTGGCGTGAAATTTTTAATTCTGTTTTTTTATTTTACTTGGCGATGTTGTTGTTGTCTCCAAAACTTAAGAATCGAATTTTTACTCACTTTCAGAATAACTGGGGCTCTGAAATCTTCAGGGTCTTAATTCCTGAAGCAATTGTGTACACTAGACGACATTATGATTCTGTACCACATTGGATCAGCCTTCTTAGAAAATAGATGGGAAGCGTTAGAGTGGATCTCTTAATCTGCCACTGATAAAAAGCAAGGGGGGGCGTACTGATTTTAGGAGAAACTTGGGGGAGGCGTGAGTGGTAAAAGATTGGGAACCCATGCTTTAGACAATGCTTCGAGTTCACTCTAGTTTTTTTTGTCATGCTTCATCCACATGCTCGTGTAGGGCTGTGAAGGCTCGGTGTTCATGAGTAGAAAGGCGTCAACGGTCGGTTACGTAGACGTCAAGACAAACATTTTCAACCACACGCCTTTTTACTCATTCACGGCGAGGTCGTCGAGGGTCGGCGAGCGCCTGGCGCCAGCATCAAATTGTTCTGTATCTCATTCATCAGGCATTGTTGTTAACTTTAAAGATAATGTCATGCTTCTATTTTTTATTCCAGATATTCCGAGCTTTGGAGTATCCTGCCGAGATGGATAAGTTGGAGTATCACCGCCAGCTAGTCAGGGCGCAGAGAGAACAGTTCATCTTCTCCATTACCAACAACACTGACGTCTCCAATTTGCCGACACTCATGTCTGTGGAGTTGGCCACTTATGAAAAGGTTAGAGAATTATGACAGGATTATGACAGGATTAACAGGAATATAATAGAGGTGTACTAACTAGTCGGAGAAGCCGACTAATCGGCCAAAAATGCCGACTATTATAGTCGGCGACTTGTCGGCAAAATATGCCGATTATAATCGGTACCTAATAGCTATAGGAATACGGGAAATAAAAGAAATACATCACCAGTACTTACAATACGTTTTGTATTTTTGAGAACAAAATTCACTATAATATAAGGAAAATACATCAAGATCTAAAATTTATTATACTCGGGTAATTAAATTTCATTTATAGTAGAGATGTATACCGACTAGTGTCCGACTATCCGGCAAGGGATGGGGTGATTATATTATGTAATTCTTTCACTGGATTAACTAGATGGACGTTTCGCTAAACCAGCTATCCCCAATTAATCGTATGAAGATATCAGCTATATTTAGAATATTAATTTGGTTGAATCACCCATTCATTCACTAGATTTTCATTCAATAAACTCCACACTATAATCCTTCATCAATACGTCTTTGCTGGTAATCCATGATAAATTTGGACGTGGTGTATCGGGCATCCATTAAACCCGTCTGAGAATTCGAGCGCATTTGGAAATTGCGGGGAATTCTTTGCCAAAGTTAATAATTCCTATATCGTATTTAATTCTGTAGCAAGCTGAAATATTTTATTTCTAAAATGGAGGAAATTGCTATACATGGGTAACTCTGGATTTTAGAGTTGACCTTCCACTATTTTTTGTTAGTTTTTCAAGTATTCTGTAAGAGTTAGCTGTTTGAATTATTTTTTCTTTTTTTTCAATTTCACATCCTTTTCAGGAACGAGGTTCACCTCCCATTCTGAATATCATACAAAGAGAATTTTTGTGTTTGTTTTTAGTCACACACAGCATTCAGAAAAAAACACGTATTTATCAAAACTATTTTCTTTTACCCGATTTCATATTCCCACTGATTTCTTTCGCGCATCATCTGTCAACAAAATCAACTGTTTAGTGACAAGTGGAATGAGTACCACGAGTTGAGAGCCTCTGCTCTGGATGCTTCCAATATTTGAGAAACTTTGTTGTGGGTATTAAAAAATCCACAAAACACCGAAAACTATTAATCAAATTACTTTTAAGATTTACGATTCGAATCTTCTGGAATAATTTTACATTTGATTCAATATGACAGTACGTCGTATACGCTAATGCAGTCAGCCTCTTTTATCTCTTTCGTTTTCTTATAATATGTTATAAAAACCTTGTATATCTATCTCTCTCTGAACACTTATATAGGTCCAAAAAAGAAACAAACTTTCCTAACTTTTTTATTAAATAATTCAGTTGGGAGTTTTGAGATATCACAATAAAAACTATGAAACAAAATTTGATTATCTTATGAGATATTACTTTCAAAAAGTCATATCGCCAAAGCGGTTGACTTTTGTTACACTTTTTTCAAGTTTTACCATCCACAATTTATCATGCGGCCGCTTCACGCTCGGCATCCCTCCACGAGTTTTGTGTGAATGAGTAAAAGGACGTACGGATGAGGTGATTGTCTTGAACTGTATACGTGTAACGTGGGGTTAACTGGAAGAAATCGCAGTTCTGCGATAAGTTCGCCCTAGTGAACAACGTTTTATAATCTGTACTATGTCCATTTATATTTATATGTGTTTGTTGTTTACTTTAAGTTTAAATAAATAAAATAAATAAAATAAATAAAATAAATAAAATAAATAAAACAAATAAAATAAATAAAATAAATAAAATAAATAAATAAAATAAATAAAATAAATAAAATAAATAAAATAAATAAAATAAATAAAATAAATAAATAAAATAAATGAAATAAATAAAATAAATAAAATAAATAAAATAAATAAAATAAATAAAATAAATAAAATAAATAAAATAAATAAAATAAATAAAATAAATAAAATAAATAAAATAAATAAAATAAATAAAATAAATAAAATAAATAAAATAAATAAAATAAATAAAATAAATAAAATAAATAAAATAAATAAAATAAATAAAATAAATAAAATAAATAAAATAGATAAAATAGATAAAATAAATAAAATAAATAAAATAAATAAAATAAATAAAATAAATAAAATAAATAAAATAAATAAAATAAATAAAATAAATAAAATAAATAAAATAAATAACCGACGGTTAACGCCTTTTTACTCATTCGCGCGGGACTCGTCGAATGTCGGACAGCATGTGGATGAGGCATCACTCTTGAAACTATTTTATAACCCATAAATCACTCGAGAGTGGTTGCATTGCCATAAAGAAAGGAAGAACTATTTTGCATACTGAAAACAATAGCATTTACCAATTTAACTATATCTTCTTTTTGTCATTTTATTTTAATCTTCTACTGAAAATTCCTGGGAAGTACTTTCTTATACTCGTATCATATTCTATAGGTACATTTTAGAAGTCTACTGTCCACGTTAAGAAATTGTCAGGTACCACTACCACCACTGATTGTCCCAATAGTGGGGTAGTCAGAAAATGCTATAGGGATGTAAATTGTACATTGTTATTGTTTATTGTTTATTGTTGCTTATCATCCGTAGGCCCATCCGGACACCTGGAATCGTCATTTGAACATGTTATGTAAATAAGAATTACAATTAAACAATAGCACATTAGTATATAAATATATAGGATTGTAAATCAATAGACAGAAAATATGATGCAAGATCAATGCTGATCGGAGTGTAAAAGGTTCCGACCAGCATTTCGTCAATTATTCAATACAAGTCAACACATGGAACAATAATTAATTAAATATCACAGTACGATGTATATGATGAGACTCAATACCGGTCAGAGTGTAAAAGTTTCCGGCCAGCATTCAAGTCAATCATTTTACAAAAGAAATAAAACACAGTGTGACAACCAGAGGAGACACGGTGCCGACTGCCAGGCATGTAAAATCATAACGGACAAAATATAATGAATCATAAATATCTAAAGCTTAATAAATACTCATATACTTGTCAATTGTAACATATTATTAATATACCTAAATCGATGTTAAACGGGATCCGTTGTCCCAGTTAACATTTCGTCAATTGTGTAAAATTCTTTACCCACAAGATACCTCTTCACCCCCCTTCGAAACGCCGCAGTCTCCAGGTGTTTCAGATCGCCAGGCAACACGTTAAATAAACGTACGCTCATGCACACGAAGCCTCTTGACACCATTGCCAATCTATGCTTGATGGGCCTAATGCGGCCTCTTGCGCGAGTGTTATATTCGTGAAAATCTGAGTTCAGTGGAGTGTTTGTGAGATTTGATCTCGCATAACATAGGCATTCATACACAAACATGCTAGGCAAAGTCATAATACCCAGCGTCTTAAAAACGCTTCGGCAAGTGTCTCGAGGCCCCATGTCAAGCAAAGTTCTAACTGCTCGCTTTTGCAAAATAAATATTCTTTTCCAATCCGCGCTCGCGCCCCAGAACAATACTCCATAGCTCATGATGCTGTGAAAGTATGCAAAGTAGATTTTTTTTGCTGCATCGAATCCGCAAGATTCCTTTATTTTCCTTATTGCAAAAATGGCTGACTTAAGCCTGCCACATAGTTCTTCTATATGCGATGACCATTGTAGTCGCCTATCAATCGTCACACCCAAAAACCTGCATCGATCCACCACCTCTATCCCCGTTTGAGAGAGTGCAGTAACAACTGGATCGGGTTCCGTAGTTTGTCTCAAAGAGAAGTGAACAGCATTCGTTTTGGTCACATTTAATACTAAATTGTTGTCGCTGAACCACCCCTCTACGTCATTAAATATTTTCAGAGTATTTTTAACTGTATCATCTTTATTATTTTGTTCTTTAACTAACAATGACGTGTCATCAGCAAACATTACACTTACGAAAAAACACAAAATTTTCTTTGCGCAAAATATAGCATTAAAATGAGTAGCGAATCTCATAGCTGAAAAGTTCGTGAAATGTGTGATAACATTGTCGCCTGTATGAGAAAAAGATTTTCAGGAAGATTTTCCTAATTAAACTATAATGAAGAATTAGCATATTTTCGTAATTAATCACACCTAAATGATGTACCAATATTAATTTATTTTTGATAGAAATATAATTAATTCTTTGTTTTCTGTAGTGAAATTTATGCAAAACTATAATACAATTTCTTAATTAATTGCCATATCACAGTAATTAATCATTTTCTGTTCTCTTTATATAAAATTGTTTTATATTTTAGACAAAATTAATACTGGAAAAATCATAGAGATTATAGAGAGCTCAGAGGCAGAATTTATTTTTGGAATCTGAATAATCTTCGCCATTGAATTTTCAGGATATAATTAATGAAAGTCAATATATTTATTTATTGTCAACCTTTTTATCAGCATTATTAAAATACCACTAGCTTTGTGCCCGGTGGGTGTGCGCCTGAACTTTAGGTTCTATGCAACCATTATTGCATATGCGTACATATTGTTTTGTAATTAAAGTCATTTTTATCTTTAACCGAAGTAGATATTAGATTTTTAATAGCCTATATCTTTTATTAAAATTTTCAGTTGTGACTAATTTTGAGATTCAACTTTTTTTTATAGTGTTATGGTATCAGATAGGCCCATAATTGTTTTTGTATCTGCAAGGTACACTATTCACTTATTCTAGAAAAAAAAATCAAGTATGTATCTTAATATTTGGCGTCTTTGTGACCAATAACGTCTCGCAAGTCGGGGTTTGGCAAAAAAATACGAAAAACATTCATAACTCGAAAACTACAAAAAATCGCTGAACATACATGGGGGTTAAATCGATAGGTATTGAGGTCCTCTATCATCCTGCTTCGGTTGATCCACCGGTTGTGTTACACCGTGTATATAATCTGAGAGCTCTCCGTTGTAAAACTGAATCCTGGACATAGAATGGT
This sequence comes from Ceraclea dissimilis, assembly GCA_963576895.1. Taxonomy (NCBI): domain Eukaryota; kingdom Metazoa; phylum Arthropoda; class Insecta; order Trichoptera; family Leptoceridae; genus Ceraclea; species Ceraclea dissimilis. Next base: position 20,378,562 of record OY756360.1, read on the forward strand.
CGAGGATCGAGGACGAACGAGGTGGTCGGTAGCCTGGTTGGTAACGCGCTAGACTGTTAATCCGGCGGGCGCGGGTTCAAGCCCTATTGCCGACTCACTCTACTTCACAACCCTTCAAGCTTTTTGTGAAGTGTACAACGATGTATTTGGGTTTATTTCGATAAGCCCAGATTAATTTAAAAAAAGATAGAATATTCCAAACAAAAAGGAATCAAGTAAGTTTAACTTTCTTACCCATAAAAATATGAATTATTTACCTACGATCCTGACCTTCTGATAAAACTTTTAAAGACATTATAGTGTGTGTATTTCTAGAGTGACCCAAGTATATTATAATCTACGTTTAAGGGCTTGGTACCGAAAATGAAGTCACAGTCATTTCCCACGGCATTAAGGTTCAAAATTGCGTGAACAATCGCATGATAAAATGGTAAAAATAGCGTTTTTCCATTTTTCGGGGTTAGTTTTGCGTCTATCAAAAAACTTTTATGGTTGTTCCCTAGGTTTTAATGCATATTAACAGCTCAAAAAAAACTACTTCGCGACTTTCGGGAAACGAGTTTCCGTCTTTCGGAAAAAAGATCAGAGGTGTTTTTACATATTTTTTTTGAGAAATTTATGCAAGATATAAAAAATCTTTTACGGTTTTTCCCTAGACACTATTTTGTTCCAAAGCATATTTAGTAACGGTTGTCGAAATATGAGGTCTCCCGTTTTTAGAAATTTTTGAAATGTCGGTATGCATACTCTTAATTATATTTGAGTACATTTCGTGTTAGTGCAAAATAACTCTTAGCGTATTATTCCCAAACAGTTTGCAGTTCATTATAAATTTGCAACAGTTCTGTATTGTAGTAAGTTAATTATATTGTAGTGTATTGATTATTTTAAGTGTAGTGTAGTGTAGTGTAGTGTTATGAATCGTGTGGGATTGTTAAGTGTGTAAACATATCGTGTGAGAACAATAACAGTAAATTGTTTGATTGTATGTTTACGTAATAGAATAGACGGTTACTGTTTCTAACATTCACCTTGATTGTATATTGTATATAAGCCATGCCATACGAAACAATGTAGAGCATCAACAAGATCCTATTGTAAACTTACCTGAAATATATTTACTCCCAGCTCACCTGAACACGAGAACTAAAGCTAAGATTTAGATTACAAAGAACTACGACCGAAATGCATTAAAATTCAGTCAATATCCACCGTCATTATTCCAATCCTCTTACAGTGTGACCTGTGCCAGGATAATATGGGCTTCGACTTATATAAAGCGTTACAAAGAACCGCACAGGACAGGGATGAGTAGAGAAGGAGACATGGGGCTTTGTTGCAAACCAATCGTAACGATTGAAACTGGAGAAGATGGACAGCGTCACGTCAGAAGGACGCGCAGCTGGGCATCCGGTGTCTGTGCTTTCTGTACCATCTTTTCGGAAACTCCAATCATTACTAAAAAGTTCCGAGGAGTGAGAGCACCCATTTGAGAGATTCTCGCCCGACAAACTATTTAACTTTTTTCCTACAATAATAGAATTATAAAATGCGCGAATTCAGGTAGTGTAAATAACTTGTAATATTCGATAAGTTTAGGTACTTCAAATTCATTAGTGTTTAAAATTACACAATTTCATAAATATAAAATTAAAACCACCACTCGCTAATTAGGTATTTCTGCGCTGAATGAAAAGCTTTTAGAGGCCTCTCTCTAATTATACTCGTATTACCAATGGGTGCTTTTTATGTCGCAAACTTATTATTCTACATCGAGCTTATCATTCTACAACAGTAATGTTTATATAATGTAGGTATACGTGTTAGGAATTTTGTGAGAGTGTGAGGTGTAATCATGCTTGCGCTAATTTTATTTCTAATCACCCTGTGAATTATAAATTAAGTTTTGTAGTTTGGTATAGCTAAACTTACGCTCCCTTTGACACGAGGGTCGCTTAAATATTCAACTAAAATTTAATTCTTCAGAACAATATTCTGAATCTAAATCGGGCATTATTAAGTTTGTTAACAGGCATTTTACGGGGGAGTCTTTCTCCGTCTTTTCACAATATTTTGAAGTTTTTTCTTTTCACATCACCTTCAATGTGTTCTGTATTCTCTAAAGCTGTGGGTTCGACTCTCTATATCGACGAGAAGTAATTTGGATTAGTGTACGGCTTTTACTAGATGAAGAATATAAATAAGCGACAAATCAAATTGCATGAGTGTGACGGAGACTAGGAGTGTGTTAAAGATAGGGCTGTCTGGCGCTCTGTCCTCTCTGCCTACCCTGCAAGGGACGCGGTGTGAGGGTATAGATAGATTGATAAATAGATAGACATGAAAAAACAAAATATGGTACGAACCTCAAAGAAAGCTTAAAGCTTGATGTTGTGGTAGGTACGTAGTCAACACAACGATTGAAATGCATAATTAAAGCAATATACACTTGGACAACTGTTGCTAGCTACCTCACGTTGTGTGATTGACGTACACAAGGAATTTAAATTATTTATTCAAAATGCACGATTCTTACCTAATGGAATTTAATTTCTGTCATTTTTCTTATCGTTTCTCTTATATCAAAATATTCTTACATTATTTCAGTCACGAAGGCATGTGAAAAAAGTTGAGAAAATATAAAATGGGTATTTGGAGTAAGTATTGGAATAACAAGTTGACTGTACGTCGTTCTTTCAATTTTCAAGCCTTTTCCTTTAGTACTTAGTAAATACGAGTATGTATATGGCGTAGTATTAATCAAATAGATTTATATAATATGTAGATACATAGCTGAATCCATCACGTCGACGTAAGGCCTCTCTAGGGTTACCAGATGACAGGAATTCCCTGACATGATGTCCGGAATTTTAGCCCCCCTGCCAGGAAAAAACATGTCTTTTTTTTATCACAGAAAGAGGAAAATAAAAACGAATCAAAATTATATTTTGATATTATATTAAAAATAATATTGAAACCGAGGGTGCAGGCAGGAGATCGGTGGGCCGCTCCAGAAAAAGCTAGAAGAAGCAGGTGACCAAAAGTGTGCGAGGAGAGTCTGTGGTTGGAGTGGCCAGATGTCCCGGGAATTGCCAGTGACAGGGGCCTCTGGCGAAGATATGTAGATGATTTGAGTCTCCGACCCAACCGAGAATAGAAGGGGAAGAAGATGTATGTACGATATTTTCATTACCTCGTATGCGTGCGACAAATATAACATAGACACAAAATGTCAGGAAATTTATTGAAAAGTCATGGATTTTGCCAGGAAAACTCATTTTTTGATTTGGTAATCCTAGGTCTGGCGGGCTTTTAAAGATGTGAGATAAATGAGTAAAGAGAACCTGAGAATGTATGACGAATTGTATGAATTTGACCGAAGAAAAAAGTATATCAGTCTTGCTTTCTGTCACAGGTGTGACTTTACGTGAGCAGTGACTAAATATTATTCTTTAATATGCTTAATGATAAACTTTTTTTGGGATACCAAAGTGCTCACGGCTATTACTGTGGGATGTTTGACTTCGACAGAACTCACCGACCACCTGTGACCCAAATTATCAAGTGGTGTCAGTCGCTTGAATTGGTTAGGTAAAATTTTGCGTATGACAGAAGGAGATGGGATAGCCAGACAACCAGACAATCAAAAGACTCTATAATGAGGAGCAGATGGAGAATGGTGTCACTTGGGAGAATGTGAAGGGCTTTCCTAAGACCGCGTAGAGTATGAGGAGACTCTGTTGTGTCTACATACCTATATTATATGCTCCATTTAGGGAGAAAACTTTTTACACACTTTTTTTTTTAACTTCACATAGTGCTGTTGTCTTCAAATCATAAAACTGAACTCGTTTCCACACTAGCTGGAGCTCTGAAACTTTCACCAGTTGTACAAACTAGATGACATTATACGATTCTCTGAATCAGCCTTCTCCCGAAACAAAAAATATGTAATGCGTTTGAGGCGGGTTGTGTGGGGTCGCGTGCGGAAATGAAACTCAGATCGAAAATCAGATTTTGTCCAACTCAGGGTTTCAAAGATTATAAAAACGTGTCATCATTTTTTTTAACTTTCTTGCTGTGATTTGATAATAAGACTTTTTCTTTTGAACATACTCGTAATATTACATAATATAATTTACATAAACCTTCATACGTGACAATGTTCACTTTGGAGAGAAGTTATTTTAATATTTCCCTTATTTTAAATTATTTTCCCGTATGCGGTTGCGGTATTTTTTTACGAAACGACCATGCGGCATTTCTTGTAAGCTGTACATACACGAGGTGTAAATTCTCTCACGGAATAATATGTAAGTATTTTTAGGTTACATGATAAAATAACACAGCAAAAAATAACACAGAAAAATCTCACATATTCGTAGAATATCACAGGAAGAAATAACACATTTTTCTTTTATTATCGATTTGGTTGACATAGACATGACATATTGATGAAATTTACAATATTTATAACGGTTACGTAGATTAGATTTTCATTAAATTTAACTATAAAATATCAATTACAAACATTCTTTCATGTGAGATTTTTTGCTGTGTGATTCTTTTCTGACACCATATTCTAACATACGTTACAATTTAATAATACCGTAAGCAAAACATTTATTAAGCTTTAACTCTTTGAGTTTGTGCTAAACTAACACAGTAATAAACAAAGAAATATTGTATAATATGTTTCGCTACTAGTCATACTTTGTAAATAACGTTATTAAATTGATTTATACATTACGTAAGTAAAAGGTTGTTTGTAATACTCGTAAACAAATTCAGAAAGCAGTGGCGTGCCTAGCTCTGTGGAGTCAGCCTAGCTAATGCCTATTTATCTATCTGTTTATTTTAGTTATTTATTTACCTACACCTCAAGTGAACAAAATAGAGGAGTATGTTAATAGAACAAGTACCTAATAGATGCCAAAATTCTTTTTTACTAGGGCGAGCTTGTCTCAGTGCTGCAATCTCTGCCAGCTAACCCGCAATTACATAAAATACAAAAATATAGTTATGTAGAAAATGTTGTACAATTGGTAAATTTGAATTAATTTAATTTGTGCTTGGGGCAAAATTTTAAGAAGTTTTTATACGATGACTTATTTCAGCCTCAGTCATTTTTCAACCACTTTCTGACTGCATAGAGACCTAAAACTTTGCAAACATACGTGAGCTTTATGACAATACAATTCCGTACCAAATTGGATGACCCTACTTTAGAGACAAAAAATATGTAAAGAGTTTCAGGGCAATCCAAGGGTCGTGTGGGGTCATGTGCGGTATCGTATCGGTAGAAGGCGCCATCGGAATGAACCTAATAGCCTAAGCACTCCGGGAGGGCGTGTTTGGTATCCTTTGAAATACCGCGAAAAACGGATGTAGGTTGTGAAGTTATAAGGTCTTGGTTTAAAAAAAAATACGATTAGGTAGAGGTACCTATTATTTTTGTTACGGAAGGATTATTGACCAAGTATCCCTTGCGTCACTGTGACCAAGATATGTAGATCTAGAATCTAGATTGTCGACGCTAAGATCAGTTGTAAGCCTGATGGAAGTTCACCCTTCACTGTGCATCTATTGAGAATCATTAATCTTTATACAATCGATTGGATATTATGTAACGTGTCTAGTCCTTGTTATTTGATAAATGATTCAAATCTACAGAGAAAATGCTTTTATTTCACTCTTTAAAATGTAGTATTTTTTTTATCATGATTACGTAAGGGTCGAAATGAAATAAATCTTTAGAGCAGAACACGCTTCTTAGTCCCTGAGGAGAATTTTGTGATGTTTTTATAATGCTTACAATGCGGATATTGTGTTTTTTGTTTTTTATTTCACGGGAAGGGAAGTACCAAATATTGCTTGTTCTGAAAAGGCTCTAAAACTAATTTTACTGTTTTTATATCAGCATTTTTGCTGTATTTTCAAGTAAAACACAATATGAGAACGTACACGTATATTTTTTATCTGTTTGTGAGAGGTGCTTCTATTTAGATATAAATGAAATCCTTATTCTTGTACATTAGCACGTACCCACAAGTAGAAGCAGAACCCATCTAATTTATGCATTAATTTGTCGGATGTCAGTATAGATTATATCGAAACTTACCAGATTGCGCAAAGGCGTCACATACAACGATAAATTTCGTTCCATTCAAAAAACTTTTACGGTTATTTACTAGATTTTAATGCGTTTTATCAATTCCAAACAAATTCTTCCACCTATTTATTTATTTATTTTTATTTATTTAATTCTTAAGTGAACAATAAATACATACAAACATAAAAAAATGACATAGTACAGATTATAAATCGTTGTTCACTAGGGTGAACTTATTACAGAATTGCGATTTCTTCCAGTTAACTCTAAACCTTAAAAAAAAGTATTCCAATCTCTATTCCAATTTCACCTATTCAAAAATCCTATTCAAATCTCTAGGGGGCGGCTGCTCCCCCCCCCCTCGAGGAAGCCCATGATACCCACTCAGCTACCATCCAACTAGAGCAGCTCTTCCAGTTACAGACAACCGGTGTCCCCACAGAGTCCGGACAAAAATACAGGACTTTGTGGGGGTAAATTAAATAATGTTAATGAAAGTATTTTAATGACGTTTTATTTTTACATTACAGGTTGTGGAGGCCGCTGCTCACAGTGGTCTGATGCTCTCAGCGTCCAAGGACTTTCCAGCTTTGGAGGAAAAGTGGAGCATCACTCAGGCTGTCTTCTTCTCGTCGACAGTTATCACTACAATAGGTTAGTGGGTATTAACTTAGCCATTTTAACAGGAGATCTGACAAAAGCCGCACCGCTGACCAAGTTGAAAGGATTTTAAAAGCGCAACTATCCATTTTAATAAGTTGATTCGTAAGAAATAAAAGAGGACATTTAAGAATTGTTACTAGGGAAAACTTATCGCAAAGCGGCGATTACTTCCAGTTAACCACATTATGTTAATGATTGTCCTGCGAGATGCAATTTTATCATTATGTTGTAGATACAGTTAAATTATTAACTTCATTAACTCGAAAATCATGTGGCCAATATGCGCCTGCTTTAGAATATCACTAGAAAATATTTGTTCATTATACCCGTGAAGCGTCTTCTTTATAGCCGTGACGATTTACGTACAAAATGTAAAAATTGAAAGAATGTCGAGCATTTGTTCGCTATGGCCGAGAATTCATTATACCCGTGATCGTTATATCCATGTTCGTCTGTGAAATAAATAAGAGTCAGAAATTTTCTCTTTCAATTCTCAGTTATATTTACCCTTATACTTTTGTTTATTTCATAAAATAATACCAGAATAGAGTAAAGTATCAATCAATTGTTTAGCTTCAAATATAGCTGTTATATTTTATTGTGCTTTTTTCATTTGTCGATACATGTAATAGGAAGTTTTATTGCAAAAGTTTGGCAGCAATACCTGCGAGACATGGATGTTGGATTGTGTATAGGGTTGCCAACCTTTGGTGCCGGGAAAATAAGGTATCTTGATGGCGGATAACTCTAAAATAAAGTATTATAAGGGAAAAACATATTTTTATTCAACTATTCACTATAGAATTGTAATTTAAAGATTAATATGTAAGTTTAAAAAAAATGTAGAGAGAATTTAATTTAGATTAGGTAGTTTTGTGTATTTTCATTATGTATTTGTCCCCATAATATGATTTCTCTGTGAACAGTGTGATAGAGCCTTGAATTAACTATTTTTAATGTAATATTTTTCTTTCTTTTAATTAGGTATATTCAATGTCTGTAAGTGTGCTTTGTTAATAAATGAATAATAATAATAACAACAATTTCTATGTAGGAACATGTAGATTGGATGAGTTGAATGTCAACTTAATTACTTACTGCTTACCATTTTCGATACAATGCTAAACATAGCCCTCTTCTAAATTTTTCAAATGTCTTCTGTATTGGGGTATCTGCTGCCATCTACGGCCTGCTGGACACTGTCATCTGTCCACCTTTCCTGTGGTCTTCTGCCTCTTTTATTGTTCCATGGCCACCAATTCAGGATTCTAGGCGACCATCTGTATCACATACTTACAAAGGTGTTGCTTTTTTTCTCGAGTGCAAAGGAGTCAGTCCAAAATAAAGCACAAAACTTACGTTTGGCAACCCTACTTGGTCTAGTAAAATGAAACAAAATATAAGGAAGAAAAAATGTATTAAAAAATCATGTAAGTATATAAATATTTTATCCCAATGGGGGATGTAAATTCAGGGTCGGTCTAAGTCGTTAAAATTATTGGAATTGTAATATTAACATTTACGTATGTATTCCACGATCAGGGAGGGATATCAACTTTCGACATTACGCTTATTTCATCATTTATTACAGAAAAAAAATATTTTTTCCGAGCAATTTACTATTCAGTGTTTCTTCTTCTTCCGGTGTTGTGTAAGGTCTCACTAACGTTGACTATCACTCGAGAGAAAGTGCTCCTGTCCTGGGCAGCTCGAAACAGCTCTTTAGCACTCCTTATTCCAGTCCAGTCTCGTATATTGCGGAGCCAAGAAATCTGCCTTCTTCCAACCCCTCTACGACCCTCTATTTTGCCCATAATGATCAGGTGGAGTAATTCATATTTTTCTCCCCTGAGCACATGACCCACATACATACTTTCCGGACTTCGATATTTGACAATTTATTTATTTTATATGTATTCATTGTTTAGTATTCAATTTATTATTCATCTTACAATATGCTGGAAGGGACTTCACTGTTCTCGTAGTTAGACAAAAATTTATACTAAAACCAAATACTTAATTAGTTTTGAGTTTTTAATTAATTTGAGTAATATGATCTTGCAATCCAATAAGTAATAAAAAATATGATTATTAAAATGTTGATATCAACACATACATACTTAGTTGTTTTTAGTTATCTCTCTCAATATCTCAATTTTTTTACAATTCGTCCCGAAATTTAGTATACCGGACCCGGCAACACTATATGTAGTTAGGAGGTTTTGGTAGTTCACGGTCGATTTGTGATTCTACCATACCACATTATTATGATATAACCATCCAGCATAAAAATATTGCTGTAATTAAATTTTATTGAAATTTGTATTACGACTTTCATAGAATGAAAACCAGACTAAATAGATAGTACGTAGTTCGTACTTAAAGTAGTTACGACATGGTATATATTTTTTCTTTCAAGTCTTCTGCCAATACCCATCTTCTGGATTCTGTTCCACTGCCAATGTAATATTGTACAACCTTGTTTACTTTATAGTATTTTGAATGATGTCTTTATATTTTGCTTTTTATTGATTGGAGTTTGGAGTCTCATCCGCAGTAGAGTGGAATGGGTTATGGAGATTATGGGAGAGTTGTAAATCGCAATTTTATATTGAACTATCAGTGCGATGTTGACAAGAGCTTCAAAAACTTTCTATTATTCTTCTTCTCCTTAGCAATTATTAATGCCACATGTTAGTGGTGTCTGCTTTTCTGATCTTTGCTCTATTCTTGCGTATTCTCCTGTACAACGTCACTCTTTATTATTGCCAGATGATATCTGGCTAAGAAAAGTTCTGTTTTCTTTTTTAATTCACATCATTTCCGACAATGTTTGAAAAATCTACGAAAATTCACAATTTGTAATACAACATCACGGTATATCCGAGTGAAGAATAATCTGCAAAAGCTGTGTGCATAAAAATCAATGAACTACGAGTATGTCGTTTGGCCCTTTCTTGCAGTGGGGGTTCCAGGTTTTTTTCCGGGCTGAAAGGTCTCTCAGAAGTTTACCAACTAAAGGATCTCAGACAATGTTCAAGCTCATCCTATTTTCCTAAATAGTTTTTGGTGATTACGATCATTGCCGGAGTTATCGCCCAGGAAGTCCATTGGTTGTCAAAATTTCAAGTCCTCCTATTACGAACTATCAATGATTAGAGCTCCAGGGGAATTTCTCCCATAAGATAATAACAAAGTTTCATTTAAACATGGTAAAATTCCCATAATGTGGCATTCGCATTACATCCCCATCTATTTATTTGGATGCGAATGTCTGAAAAGGTGCAGAGGCGAATATTTAGCCATCACTATTCGCAGCTACTGACTTTGTGGAACATCTAACGTAAACCTATAACTATTATCTATTTGTTTTGCAATGTACTCGCAAAATGAAGTGATTGCGAAGGAGAGACGCCAAACAGAATATCTTAGAATGTTTTTATCAAATCACTTTGCATTTTATTTTCTATCCGCTTGTTTTCATTTGTAAATTGAGCGCTTTCGGAATACATACTTACTTACCTGCTCGAATATACTCGTACCTATTTACACAAAATATTTGTTTTGAATATTTTCATCCCTGGGGTTGTTTTTTCAGTTAAATTAAAAGGCTCTGGAAAATCACTTTGCATTTTGAAAATACACGCAATAGCGTGTATTTTTTTTTTTCATTTTTGTATGAAAAAAATATACATTACATATGTATTTAGCCCAGTAGAGATGTAGGTACTTAGATCTTGCAAAAAATCCCAGTCGTTTATGGGTGCCCGGTAGAGCTAAATATGTTGCAAAATTGAAGGTATATACTATTTTCAAAGCCCTGTATCATAAATTGAGTAGCGAAAGTTCTAGCATACCTTAAGAATTTTGGTATCGCAGGTTCGAATCCCAGCCACACCACAAACAATTTTATAAAGACATTTTTTGTCTACAATGCTAGATGGTAGTAGAAAACTTTATTGACTAATAAAAATTATCAGAAATACTGGAAAATAGTATACATCTATAAATACGATCATTGATAGGTGTTCCGATGCTTACGAATCGGCGTTTGGTTTAAGTGATCACTTTGGGCCCTAGGCGAGAAGATTCTTACTGAAAAAATCTACACACGACTGTATTTTTTTAGAAAATATTGGTAGAAAAATAAAAATGTTTTTAAAAGAAAAGTTGTGTCAAAAATATATCCAACCCTTCCATTATTTAAAAAAATAGCGTCTTCAACATCTGTGGACGTGGTATGGGATAACTGCTGAAAACTCTATGAAATTGTTAACATAATAATGTCTATATTCTCATACCAAATTTCCTATTATTGACTACAACAATTTTTACATAATAATATTTGCCATTCAAAAATACACTTACGTACATAATACACAAAATTGTGTGGCATCAATCATATTTTGATTTAAGCATTTATAGTCGTTTTCTTGGCAATGGTGTCGCTAACTCGATAATAGTGGGAAGGGATTTTGATCATTATCAACATGTGTAACAAAAATAATATTTTCATGTATTTTCAAGAATGTTTGTTTGTATCACCATTTGTTGTATCCGAGCCTGGTAGAGAACTGGAAGGGCTCGTCTACTGGGTAATGTTACAGTAGAATGCGGTCTCTTGAGCGGGAGGTGCCAGGTTCAAACCCTGGCGCAGGCGATGTATTCCACACTTTGCGGTACAGTCTTTTAGCCTAGTGCAAGGTGTGCAGGAAAGTATATAAGTTTGTGTATGCAAGCCCAGATCCTTTTTATTTATATAAAAATATGACTTTGATAAAATTGTACTCATTTGAATATTTGATGAATGGATATTTTTATTTAAAGGCAATATGCCAAATTGTATTAGAAACTTCTTCTCTCAATTTCACAAAAAAAAAACTTGAATAACACCTCTGATCTCTGAATTTCACCAAAAAAAAGTGAATAACACCTCTGATCTTTTTTCCGAAAGACGGAAACTCGTTTCCCGAAAGTCGCAGAGTATTTTTTTTTGTACTGATAATATGCATTATAATCTAGGTAATAATAACCGTAAAAGTTTTTTGATAGATGCAAAATTAACCCCAAAAATTGAAAAAAACGCTATTTTTACCATTTTATCATGCGATTATTAGCGCGATTTTGAACCTTAATGCCGTGGGAAATGACTGTGACTTCATTCTCGGTACCAAGCCCTTAAATAAACTCTTTTGAATTTCAATTTGAATAGTCTCTTACGCCGGACATTAGAAGCTAAATTACTGGAGGCAGGACTTGCCAACACACTTTTATAATATTGTTACATATCCTGTTTAGTCATGGAATATAATTGCTTTCGTTTTCAAAGAATTCTATTAAGTACAACGAACGCTATCTATTTCTTCCAATTCTCTTTCAATATTTCTTTACTTGTTAGTTATTTGATATCATATTATCACTGTCTACACTGAAGCAACTTATTAATAAAACCCCACTCCATACCGATACTGAAATATTCTCCATAGCTATATCCGTAAACACTTTGTATATTTCTCTTGATTAGGTAGGTACTTATATAATAAATAGGAAAAAATAGCACTGGAAAAAATAACACAGGGAAAATAGCTCATGAAAAATAACACATATGAAGACTTTCACGGGGAAGAAATAACACATGCCAAAAAATATCACAAAAATTAATAACACATTTTTACTTTTGTTCAAAATTAATTAAAACAATTTGGTTGTCATATTAATATTGATAAAAACATTCTTCGTCTTCATGGCACTATTCCAACTTATTGCCGCTGAAAGATATTGGGCACTCGTCCCCTTGTATACCTACCCTTCTATTCCTTATGTCATCTTTATCTAGGCCGTTTCTCCGCAGGATCCTGTCGCATTGTGTCATCCAAGTATTGTTTGGTCTTCCTCTTGATGGATGTCGAGGAAGATTAATTGACATGACTTATTTAGCAATAAAATTTAATATTTTATCAGATACCTTTATAGAAATGTACTAGATTATGTACCTATCTATTATATTCTTTTCTAAACGTGATATTTCTTTCATGTGTTATTTCCTGACATCATTTCTCTTGATGTTGTCTCCTATCGTATCAAGTTCTCCCACCAAACGACTATGGAATAGACTTCATTACCGTCTCCATAATAGTATATCCATTCACTCTCTATTAGTCTCTATACAGAAATCAGAATATCTATTTTTCATATCATATTTCAGGAATAATATTCATATACTTATTAAATTGGGTTTGACTCTAAGATATTGCTTTTGCAATTAGTCCGCCCTTTAGCACACTACTATTGTCTTATTTTAAAACTAGTGTAAATTTTTTTGCTACCTAATTAAGATTTATTTATTTATTTTGTCCACAGGTTACGGAAATATAGTCCCAATCACATTTTGGGGTCGAGTGTTCTGTGTTCTATTCGCCATGATCGGCATTCCACTAACCCTGACTGTGATAGCAGACTGGGGCAGACTATTTGCCACGGCTGTTTCTGTATTAGGAAGACATATGCCAGCTTTGCCAAGTAAATGAAAAATATTTCTAAAATATTTTGTGATTTTTTTGTGAAAATATCGGATTATCTACATGTCGTAGTTGAATCAACAGATTTACAGCGAAGGATGGACTTTCCATCATGCTTATAAATTATCGCCGGCCGGCTTAATATGATCACGTTCATCTATACGCCGTGGCCGGGATCTGAACCCAAAACCTCACACACCAGTGTCTTATATATCCACTGTGCTATGGAGGACAGTGAAGGAGGCGAGATGAACTCGTATAAGTATATATAATTGTACTACCAGTATCTAGTATGATTGGGTTGGTATATTAAGTGTACTAACCCAACATTTATTGAGTGATGACCAGTTATAAGCTCGATGGAAAGTACATCCTTTGCTGTGTAATGTGTATCTCTTCAGATACGTACTTAATATTTATAAGATTACCTTGAACACAATATTTTTTGTACCACAGCCGATGTAGATAAATTATTTCACGTTTTTCTTTCTCCAAGGTTTCTGTCACTCCTCCAACAAGAAAAAGGAATCCGATAAGAGATTATTGTATGCCCTCGCAGCCGTTGCTTTCCTGTTTCTCTACTTGGCTGCAGGAGCTGGACTCTTCGTTCTCTGGGAGAAGGACTGGACCTTCACAGATGGATTCTACTTCTGTTTCATAACGATGACTACTATAGGCTTTGGGGATCTTGTTCCAAGTAAGTACTATATTATTTATACGTCTTCGAGTGATCCAGGATTATTTATATGTCTTCTGCCCAATCTCACCAACTTTTACCTAGGAAGGAGAGCCCTAAGAAATTTCCATACAAAAACAGAGACAATATTGTATTTATTGAATAAAGAACATTACTTTCAGCTAAACCACAGCCTACTTCCATATGAAATGCAACACGCAACTCACCTGATCTGGGCAGAGATATTTGGGCACCTAACGTAGGTGAGTTGCGTGTTGCATCATATGGAAGTAGGCTGTGGTTTAGCTGGAAGTAATGTTCTTTATTCAATAAATAGAATATTATCTCTGTTTTTTGTATGGAAATTTCTTAGGGCTCTCCTTCCTAGGTAAAAGTTGGTGAGATTGGGCATTCGAGTGATCCAGGATTTATGTTTCAGCCTGTGTAATATATTTTCCTTTTCCTGTCTTTAATAGCAGCTGATTTTTCAAAGTATTCCCTTACTTTGAAAACGAAATCCATATTGTATCTATACTACATTAGAAGTTGTATTTCATCTTGGATTTTCTACATGTCGTAGTTGAATATTAAATAGTTTTCTCTACACACGTATGGGGGAAAATTCTGAGAGATGGATAAGGAATGAGGTTGTTAGACATATGGGCGATTGTAAGACTGGCGTTGTGACTGGAATGATACTGATTAATGGTTTGAACATATTAAGAGAATGGCTGAAGAGGTGTGAGACTGATCTGGAACGATCGTATCAACCAGGGATGGTACTTTGTAAGCTTTCTCACCCAAAACACGCAGATAAAATGTTTATGGAAAATGACCCTTACAGGGATATACATTAGGGCGTTTTTAGTTTGCATTTTATCCACGTGTTTCGGCTGAGAAAGCTTAGAAAGTACCAGAGACGGACGTGTTTTGAGTGATAGAAATTGGAGATCGTGTATGACAAACTGCACGAGTGTTGCGGAAGCAAGGAGTGTGTGTAAGGATAGGGTGGTCTGGCGTCCTCTCTTCTCTACCTACCCCGCAAGAAACGCGGCGTGATTTATCAAGCAAGATAAACTGGAAGTGGTTAATCAATGCACTTGTAACATTAACATTGCCGACTACTATCTTTCAGTCAAAAGTCTGATGGATGTGTTTTATTTCAGTGTACTGTTAACTCCCACAATGTGTTAAGGTATGTAAGATTCATACGGTTAATCTGACGGGGTAATTGTGAATGTTTCTCCACTAGCAATTGATAACTTAAACCCCACCAATCATGTAGATCAGGGATCGCCAAACTTGTTTTTGAAAAGGTCAGACCGTATTTTTGTTGGTTTGGCGGGCCAAGTAGCAATAATGAACATATTTTAAATAAATGATTTTCGCACAAAAAAAGGGACATAAACTTTTATTAAGAAGCATTATTTTTTCCTATTATTTATACACATTTCACTATAATTTTATATACATTAAAAAAAATCGATATTGTAGATTATGGATGACCCTACTCGTCATTTTATAGTTCGATACATTACCTCTGTTGAGAATTTTTCCACACCTTTGATTGTAGACGTAGGTACTTACATAATTAAAATTATTTTCATTTTTACTTTGCGTATATACATAATAAACACATTCTGAATGTCACATAAATGTGCAGACGGAGTGTTATGAGTTCTGCATTTACTGGTTACACCTTTATTGGAATTGGGATATATAAATAAATAAATAAATCTTTATTGGCCAGTAAATATATATAACAAGAAAAACAAGACAATGCAGTGTGCCAAAAGGCGGACTTATTGCAAAAGCAATATCTTACAGTCGACCCGAGAAAAGAAAGAAAAACTTAAATACTATAATAATAAAGTAAGTAAATATAAAGATACACATACATAATATATACATATAAATATACACACATAATACATACAAATAGATAATAAGATAAATAAATAATAATAATTAAAAATAAAAATAAAAACATTAAGTAAAAATAAATAAATACGTATGCATGAATATATAACTAGTAGTAGTTATAAATTTTTAGTCATTGTATTTATCTACATAGCTAACTATTTTATATTCCCAGGTTCAGAGACTGAAATACAAACAAAAACTAACCCAAAATGATCAAATAACAATAAAATATCGATTCCAACACGCAAGATAATATTTATACAGATCTAAAAATAACAATGAAAGGTTAAGTATCTAAAAGAAGTAATATTCAACAATGGAAATCTGATAACAGAGTAATTTCATTGTGCACATAAAGACATAAAAATAATTCTACGGTTTTTATTTTTCGTTCCAAGTTTATGTGTATTTTTCTTATCAGAAGGTAATTCACCTACGTTTTCTCGCAAAAAAACTGAAGCAAAAAATATTGTCGTTTGCTGAAAAAACGGATCGATACCTCGCCGTTTCTGTGGAAATATTTCTGTTCAGGTCAATTTAGTTTTGTACGGTTTAATTTCAACAACTATTTCTACTTTTTTTAAATTCTAAGTTCTTGTTGAGTTCTAGATAAAGGCTTGGATTATTAGACACTTATTTTTATTTATTTACACTTTTGATGAACGAGATACAGAGATATGATAAAAATGTGTAACATTCCTCAATGTGAGAATCTAAAATTTAACTATCTATATATACCATACCCTTACGCCATGTCCCTTGCAGGGTAGGCTCTCAGAGAGGACAGAGCGTCAGACAGCTCTGTCCTTACACACACTCCTACCCTCCGTCACATTCTTTCAATTTGTCACACACGGTCCCCGATTCCTTGATGAAAGTGCTTTACGAGTAGATCTCTAACTTTTTATAAATTTTGATTATGTCTATTCTTGTGAGGAATCCAAGTGCCTCGGAGGGGCGTGTTTGGTATCGTTTGGAAGACCGCGAAAAACAGTTTTAGGATTTGAAGTCATAAAATTTTGTTTTTGGAAAAAAAAAATACTTTCATTTATTTCTTATAGTTATACCACAGCAATTGGAATTTTATATGACTCGTATGTCCGAATCGACTGTCCGTCTAAATGTACTGATTTTATTTTTGACATTTATGCTTATTTCAAGACATCTACAATACGCCTAAATACATTTGTGATTGATTACTTGGCACGAAAGATACCTTTAAAAGAAAGCACAAAGATTTAAACTGAATCATGAATCATGTATATGTTCCCGGAAATGTATGAAACATAGGAATTATACACATTTTCTACACATCCTCAAAAGTTCTTCAATGCACACATTTCATTACCTTGAATAATCCATCTAACTGACAATCCCTTGTTTCATTCCATCCACCTATTTATTTAAGTATGTATATATTTATGCATGAATGTACACTGTGCAGTTCACATATTATTGTTATTTGTTTTGTATAGTTGCTTCTTTTTTTTTCATACACCCACTTGTACGCGTGCGTGTGTGAGTCCGTGCGTGTATGTGTGTGTGTAAAATTTGTATATCATTAATTCTAATTGTTTCTTTATAAATACTATGTACTTACATAATTATCCCTACGTCTGTGGCACTTTTGTCCTATTCTTGTATATTTTTTGTTACCTATTTTCATGTATACTTGTGTCTTGACATAGAGCACTTTGTTACTGATTTTAAAATTTTATAGTGTGTTGCTTTTGACCACCCAGAAATTGTATTTAGGGAATCTTTGAGTCTTCGCTGGTTTGTTTGTTGTTGATACTGTATGCACTCTAAAGGTAAATATAATAAAAAATAAAATATAGTTTACTAGTATAACTTATAATACAAAAAGGGAATAAGAGAACAAAATTTAATTCAATTATTTCCTGTCGATTTTGGGCATGGCACACATTTACTAGGAATTGTATGCAATGACGGATTACACACATTTACAGTAACGTACACATTACACATGCAGAAAGTAGATGCTTCATTGAAGATGGACGCTGTTAAGACTATTTTAGTATACGACCTTTTAGCTTATCGCATTGCGTTGATTTGAGTGGATTATATTAAAGCCAATCCCAATAATATTATATAGGGCTAGTACAATAGCGTAGTGTGGGGGGGGGGCTACATTTGTTAGGGGGCGTATTTTTTTGGGAACAATTACAAGTATCAATTAAATCACACTTGTTTTTCTAAAAACTCTAAAAATTTCACCTGAGGCGCTGTTTTGCTCTTTTTGTACCATATCAATATCTTAATTGATCCACTCAAAAAATCTCAAACAAATTTAGCCTGCGGCGCTATTTTTTCTGTTTTTATGCCACATTAAAATTTTAGCTGTCCCATTCCAGCCTGTACCAAGTTCTTTATAATTCCTACAAATTTTCTAGAATTTTAGATTTATATGCCTAAATAAGGGGCGGCGGGTTAGACTCCCACCCCGGGCTGCAGAAACCCATACTACATCACTGGTCCAGTATAAAGTTTTATGTTTTCTGTAGGATTAGCCATCAATATATTGAAA
The DNA here is from genome assembly GCA_963576895.1 of Ceraclea dissimilis. NCBI lineage: Eukaryota > Metazoa > Arthropoda > Insecta > Trichoptera > Leptoceridae > Ceraclea > Ceraclea dissimilis. The sequence continues at coordinate 20,397,002 of OY756360.1, forward strand.
ATCGTAAAAGACGTAAATGAAAATTCAACAATATAATCGAGATAATAAAACGAGTTAAGAGTATGCATATCGACATTTCAAAAATTTCTAAAAACGGGAGACTTTATACAATATCGACAACCGTTATTAAATATGCTTTGGAACAAAGTAGGGTAGATGCATTGAACATTTATCTAGGGAATAACCGTAAAAGATTCTTTATATCGTGTATAGATTTCTCAAAAAAAAAAATATTGAAAAACACCTCTGATCTTTTTTTCCGAAAGACGGAAGCTCGTTTCCCGAAGTCGCGGAGTAATTTTTTTTGTACTGATAATATGTATGTATTAAAATCTAGGGAATAACCGTAAAAGTTTTTTGATAGACGCAAAATTAACCCCAAAAAATAGAAAAAAACGCTATTCTTACCATTTTATCATGCGATTGCTCACGCGATTTTTTTTAACCTTAATGCCGTGGGAAATGACTGTGACGCCATTCTTGGTACCAAGGCCTTAAGTGTGGAGGGCAACAATAAGCTTTTTAATGAAATCTCGTTGTAATAAAACTAAAATAAAATGACACAGATTACTAGTTTACGGAAAATCTACGAAACATGGGGAAATTATTTTAGTAAGAGCCTTCTCCTCTATACGATATACATTGACAGATAATTTTGCTAGAATTAAAGGATTCGGTGAACATATACAGTTTTGTAGATTTTCACGGTCCTTGTTAATCTCTTCTCCACTCTTCTCTGGTGTACCGTGTGTGGATTGTCGATGTTGTCGAGCTTTCGGCCTACTTGCTTGGGCCATCTTCAGGACTAATGTAAACTAGATTCTGTAAACATGTTTGCGTTGGTGTATATGAGGCGGTGAGAGCAAAACTGAGGTAAGCCACATAAATTGAAACTGAGATGAGTGTAGATATGTAAAATAACAAGTATAAATATTGTGAGTTAAACGTAAGGAAACTATCTCTTGATAGGTAGGATATAGGTGGGATATGCCATTTCATTTTCATACACCACAATTGGGAGCATTTCAGGTGTTTTTGTGGGTTACATCAGTATCACTGTCTTTTATTATTTGTTATCTACGGTAATGTTAAGGTTAACTGGAAGAAATCGCAGTTCTGCGATAAGTTCGCCCTAGTGAAACACGATTTATAATCTGTACTATGTAAATTTTTTTATGATTATGTGTATTTCTTGTTCACTTAAAGATTAAATAAATAAATAATGTTATCCCGCGGAACCTAATAGATATTTATCACGTTTTTTTTCTCTTTGATAAAAAGGAACTTGAGAGAATTAACAAAAGTATGACCAGTAATTGTTTTATGCTAAAAAGAGCAGAACATACCACCACAGGACATTTTTTTTTTTTTTTTTTTTAAATTGGCCTCCACCCGTTCGCGAGTGATTTAGCCATTGTCAAGTGTATTATTAAATTAAATCGGTGATTTATCTATACATACATATAAGTACATAACTATATTGTATAAGTATTCGTCATTCTATACTACAACACCGAGTGATCCCAGGTGACGGGCAGTAGAGCAATATTAATATCATTCATACCCACCATCACACCGAATCCCAATACTGCAGTACAAAATGTCACAAAAATAAGGACATTTTTTTGAGATACAAAAAGTATTTCGTGACAGATCATGTTCGTATGATATCGGTTTTTGCACATCACTAAAACTAAGTTTTTTTTTTTATTTCCACGATTTTGTGCTATTTATCTTTTTAATTCATGTTAAATTATCCACGAATAATTAATGACTTCACCGTATGTGACCTCGACATACATCATGAGACAGTTATTATATCAGAAGATAATAAGAACCAGTGGCGTATATAGGTTTTCATTTCGGGGGGGGGGAAGGCTATTTGACTTTTGGGAGAGGGGGATGAAAACTAAACCTGACCATTCACTTTACCATTACCTTTGTACGGGCTCTGCCTAGTTAGGTAGATCTAATTATAATGCAAATTAATTTGTAACTATTATTTCAATAAAGTACTTTTATTATTATTCAATCTGAATAATAGCGCCGCTGAGCGCTGGTGAAATTTTTCGTGAAGATGACTGAAAAAGGTCGTGTTTTGATGTTAAAACTGTGAGGTTAGTATTATAATTGTCGTGACCAAAAACTACAAAAAATAAAGAATGGCGACGCAGGCAATATTTTTTTAAAAAATGGGCTCAGTGATGAACTAGGTGTCTTTCTAAATGTTTTAAAATGACGTTTTTTTATGTAGTTTAACATTTCGGGGTAGGGGGGGGGGGGGGGGCTCGCCCCCCTATGTACTCCCTTGATAAGAATCACGTATTTATCATTATAAATAATTGTCGGATTAAATTGGGTTTACAATAAGAAATATATATTTATTGTATTGGTCTAAGGGCTGGACATAAAGAAAATTATTTAATGATGCGTACCTACGCACAATCATAACATTAAGTACTTTTAGTTATTCTCTATGTTAAATGTTTATATTGGCGCCAAGCCAAAAATTCTAAGACAAAGTACGATTAATTTTGAAATTAGAATTGTGATTTTGTTTCATTTTCTAATCTATGGTTTGTCTATGCACCATTGACATTTAACAAAACATTAACCGTTCTTTGATTGTTTCATTCTCAGCTATTATTATGACTACTACATGCCTATTATATGACTACTACATGCCTATTATATGACTACTACATGCCTATTATATGACTACTACATGCCTATTATATGACTACTACATGCCTATTATATGACTACACTGTGAGACAAATTTAATCTGACCAATAATATAATAATCTGTACTATGTCCATTTATATTTATATGTGTTTGTTGTTTACTTTAAGTTTAAATAAATAAAAAAATAAAATACTAAATACCTAGAAGCGTTATTGTAACAATTAATTGAAAATAACCGGGGTTTTCCCCTGTGTGGAAATAGACGGGTTAGTTGGGATAGATAGCTCGCCCTAGTGAACATTGCAAATTTGCATTAATAAGTAAAGTGTTGGTTATGTAATGTTCACTTAAATAATAAATAGCACCTAACCGAAAAAAAAGGTTAACGAATTTTACCCTGTGGGTATCAAAGAGTTGTAGAATTACCCCTCACTCTTATTAGATATTTTTACGAATGTAAAATTTTTGAGTTTCGAATGAGGTTCGCTACCCATTTTGAATGTCGTGTTATCTAAAGAGAATGTATTGTTTTTATACACAGTATCCACTGATTACCACACTATTGTGTATATTGTATATACAATATACACTATATATGGATATATATATATACGAATCTAGGCCAAAATGGTTCACAGTGAAATTGAGTGAAATTGAAACCTTCATAATATTCCTGTGCAAAGATTAATGGTCATTCGTCCATCGGGATGTATGTTGGTTCCACCGCATGCATTCTGCGACGAAATTGATCACATAATCAACCAAGCGACACTCCTTGCTAACGGATTTTTCTCCTTGTGTAGTCAGTAAGTGAGAGACTGGTCTGATGAGACACATGCGCACAATGTTGAAACACAAAAACTTTTTCAGAAAATCCACCCGCATATTTGATTACAGGCCGAGTGCAGTTGCATATGCAAAGTCACGAGTCGAATCTCGGCCAAAATGGTTCACAGTGAAATTGATACCTTCTCAATATAGATATACAATATACATATAGCCAGGGTAAATTACCTACTTTTGTTAGTATGTTTTGTTGTTTTTTTTTCGTGTCTATTGTTGCTTGAATCGAAACTTGTTCTGTGTACACTCTTCGGCGTAAAGGCTGAACGCTGTAATGCCGAAGAGTGTAATATTTTACTTAAATAAATAAAAAAAACTGTGAATGTATAATAGCAGTAGTAAAAACCTAGAATGTTTCCCTTCATACCTACACAAGTAAAAGCTCTAGATTACACAGAATGGATTTTGTATGTTGTAATATACCTACTTGATTTTATGTAAGATGTCATGGTATGTTTCATAATATGGTTACCTACAAATAACATATTATAACCTGACGTATATTATATTAAAATCCCATGTCAGATATTAAGCTATGCAAATCTCTAACAAGAGACAATGTCGTCAGTTTACTACCTCCAAGAATCTTAGTCTAGAAAGTTCTAAAGATATCTACGGTTCTTAATATGTTGACTTCTTAATAACTTGACTAACGCAATGTAGGTATGGTACAACTTTTGGATGCATTTAATGCCTCTACCACATGCTCGCCGACGCTCGTGTGAATGAGTAAAAAGACGTGCGGACGGGGTGATTGTCTTGGATTGTATACGTAATCGACGGTTAACGTCTTTTTACTCATTCACACAAAAAACGTGGAGGGTCGGCGAGCATGTGGATGAAGTATTACAAGACAAGTGACCGTGTGGGTAATTCGGGAAAATCAACCTATGTACATAATTCTTCTGGAAACCGGGAATGAATTTAACAAGGACCGTGGCAATTTTTGCAAGTTGTTATATTAGAATACATACATACGGAATTTAAAACAATTCACGATCGCAGAGCCTTCAGGTATCATCGAAAATGATTCGGCTAGTACCCTATTTTTTCATTGAGATCACGAGCCCACAAAATTGTTTTTAAATTTTTAATAAGCAACCCTACTTCATTATTAATTTTGGATTGACTGACTGCAAGGTATTGCTTTTGCAATAAGTCCGCCTTTTGGCACACAACCATTGTCTTGTTTTAACTAACTATGCATATTTTTCTTTGGGTAAAAAAAGATTTATTTATTATTTAATTATTAACTTTACCAGGTATATATTCCGTATACACTTTCCTACGTTACATTCATGCTCGGTTTCCACCAGAATTATGTGAGTTGATATGCGAGCTACAGTTCAACAACCGTCGCATCATATAATATTGCAACATATTGATATAATGTATTAAAGTTTTAGATACTTTGAGATTTAATATTATGATTACTAAATAATATTCTCTTTGACAATGTTGACAGTGGTGTCACCAACAAAATAATCCCAGAAACTACTTTAGACTGCGAAATAAACGTGTCTACAGAAATTAATTAAGTATTAAATTGGGTTTTATAATTTGTGGAAGATATAGATAAGAAATTATATTGGACTTTTGATCAAATCTGGTCCTGCAAATTAAACAAACAAACGAACCTGCAATGTAAAATGTGTTTAGATAATGTAAAATACTTAAACAAAATACTCTTTACTGAACATAAGATATGCCAAAAGACTAGTTTATTACTTAGTTGAAATTTCCACCAGCCAACCCAACGGATTTAAGGACCAATCTCCTTGGTAATATTTTTCGCATTGTTCTTTTATTTTGAATAACGCAACGTATTATTTACCACTCACTAGATGGCGCTTCAGTAAATGGAGGTCTTCACAACAACTGTCAATACTGTCATAACATTACAATAATTGTTTATTATCCATAGAATAATAATATATAGTACCTGCCTTATCTGTACGGACCTCCATTTACTACAGTGAACTCTGGTGGCGAAAAAAATCGAAGACAATACACAATAGATCCTAACAACAGTAAATACAATAATCCAATATATGGGTTCAGCTGAAACAAGTAAGATATAATCAACAAATAAAACATTAAATATAAATGTGTGATGAAATAAATACTAGATGTCGATAAAATAAAAATATTATCTCCTTCGCTATCTTGTCGATCTTGTCATTTACTGGGAAGGTACTATACTAATGCCATTATGACAGGAAAATTACATTCCTTTGTTTGTTCTAGATATTCCTTTGTTATTTTCACGTAGAAATAATTATGTATTTACTAACCTACGTATTGTTATTTTCTCCCTCAAGGTTCGCATTATTCAAAGGCTTTTACTCATACTATAAAGGCATGGAAAATAACTTACTTAATGTCAAAGGAATGATCTATTAGGTAAATGTCGACTATCAATGATAATAATTTGTCAAAATATATTAGTCTAAGTGGATAGCATAAAGTTTTATGAAGTAAGAACTGTGTATTATGCCTAAATGTGTCTAAGAGTAGGTCTAAGAGACCTACCAAACATACCTATGTATATCTGCTATTGTTCTCATCATTACATCTATTCTTCTTAAGGCGCAGCATCCGAATTCGAGTGATACACATTTGAGATACATTTATTCGAGTGATAGGTACACATTTGAAATACATTTATTCGAGCGAGACGCTTTTGAGATACGTTTATTTGAGTAAGACACATTTGAGATATATTTATTTGAGTGAGACACTTTTGAGATACGTTTATTTGAGTAAGACAAATTTGAGATAGGTACATTTATTCGATTGATACGCATTTGAGATACATTTATTTGACTAAGACACATTTAATATACATTTATTCGACTGATGGGTACACATTTGAGATACATTTATTCAAATGATAGGTACACATTTGAGATGTAAGACTGTCGAATGTAGAATCCGATTTTTGACCCTACTTTGTTTTCCAAATCCCATCCCTATCGGTTCCCACTCCATGCCTGCTTAGCTACATTCTATTCTAGCGTCCAATTTAGATAGAAACTTTAAAAAGTTTTATCTAATTTATAACTGCTTTTAAGCGTGCGTTCGCGAATTCGCTAATAAAACCAATGTAGGTATAATATCGGTGAATATAGGAAAGGTGTACCCAGGTGTGATATTCTAAAATTTCTTTACATTTATTGTATACCGGCTGGCCCGACCATAAAGGTATAAGGTTTAACGAACGTTCGTGACCTCTGACAACAAAAATGTATGTTTGTGGAACTAACAAATACAGTCATACTAGTTCCAATAGGAAATTGGGTAAATTATATAGAAAATACAGCGGGTCGCTTTAGACTTTAAATTTCCGAGCCAATATTGTTTTCCAGTGCGGTCGTGTGTTTTTCAGATTAGGTACATATTTTTATTATATTGTTATGAAATCAATACCAATCAATTCCCACTTATATCGAAGTAGGTATGTTGGTTATTGTATTGATGTTTTATATTTTAAAATGTTTGTAAACAATGCGGTAATAATAGATTTCATTTATAAATTAATTTCGCTTTCTATTGAGTGGTTATTTGGGAACAAGAATTTAATAACAATATCTCATCAATAGCTACTGACGTCATGCATGTTAAATATCTATTTTCATTTTATTTCATTATTTTCTTATATTTTTTGACAGAGGCCTGTATCTACTCGTATGTCGAAAGCTAGTCATTGTACCTCATAGACATATTACAAAGCCAGCGATAGTATACAAGCCTACACCCACGAATTCCATCACCACCATGATTGGTGACGTCACCGTGTATCGGTGACAAACACTTGAACAACAGAATATTCGTATACCATACATTTTCTTTCACTCTTGGTCGTCAAATGTCAGTTGAGCCGGGCCTCTATGACAATATTGCGTCCGGCCTCGTATACCTAATGCCCATAAATATATAGACAGTTTACATAGACAATTATTTACACGTTAAAAATACAGAAAAAATCGCAGCTTTTTTAGTACCGGAAAACCTAGTTGAAAATGTGTTATACCCGACATAAGCCCGAGATTATGACCTCTGGACCTATCATGTCGACCAAGTTCTCAAGGTCGGACGCGATTTGAGTAAAAGAAATCGAACAGCGTGTACGACAAAGTGCATGAACGTAACTGAAGCAAGTAGTAGGAGGTGTGTATAAGGATAGAGCGGTATGGCATTCTGACACGGCTGTCTACCCCGCAAGGGACGTGGCGAGATTGATAGGCTAATTTCCGTGTTTTTTCTCATTTCCAGAAAGACCCAACTACATGCTCTTGTGCACGATGTACATATTAGTTGGCTTAGCGTTGACATCCACCATAATCGAGTTGGTCCGGAGACAGTACGCTCAGTCCTGGAGAAGACTTCAGGCCCTGCGAGGTCCTCTGGCTGACACCCTTCGGAGACTTGGAGAGAACGCTGGAGGTTCTCTGGATATAGCGGCACTGCAACAGGACCTGAGAAAGGTGCTTACAGTGGTAAGTATCTTACTCTACTTACATAAATTACCTACATGTGTATCTAGTATACAAATATATTATTATGAAATTATAGGGATTGCAGATAGAATTATTTTGCCCTCCACGCATACATTAAACCTTAATGAATCTGGATGGTACTTACATAAAATTAGTATGGATGGAACTTCGATCTAGTTCATTTATAACTATTCCACATAATACGGGAAATATAATAATACTAGCTGTATTACCCGTGCTTCGCTACGGAAAAATTGTGTGGATCCCCCCCCCTTCGTGCCCCCTTAGTGTCCCCCTCCTCGTACCCCCTACCACAATAAGAACATTCCCTGGGGCAAGCACAATAATTTTCCAAAGTTTCATCTCAATCGGATGAACGGTTTAGGTGTCTATAAAGGAGAAGGTGAAAAATGTTAGGTATATACCATAGGTACGAACTAAAATATTTATTATTGGGAATCATCACAATCTGTCATCTAAATTGTCTGAATTAATTAATACGTATCATCAAAATTTATATACCTACATTTTTTTCTGAAATTAACAAATTAACAAAATTACGAATATTATTTTTAGTGTCCGACCGAAACTGGTTTTTATGACCGAAACCGAAACCGAAACCGAATTTCGGCAACGGTCTCAGTTTCGGCCGAAACCGAAACCGAAACCGAAACTTTCTTACAAGAACATGTTTTGAGGGAAAAATAAAGAAAACGTTATTATAATCAGTCAGACTTTACTTTTTTACTTTTAAATCACATAACTATGCAGTCTTCGATATTTTCACTTATTGATAATCAACATAACAACCCCTTTTTTAAGAAAATATTATTGATTGCGCCTTAAAAATACTTAAAATAGGTGAGGTGTTTATTTGAGTAGGTAGATTCATCCTTTGAATATTATTATTATTTTTTTTTAATATTAAACATAAAATTACTTATTTAAGTTGTTACCTAACATCACAATACGTATATGTACTTTAATATTTGAATTATTAACAAAACAAAATAAATCACTTGTATCTTAAGAACAAATTAACAAGAATTAATAAACTTAATTCGTCATTTTGTATGACACTTCTTCAGTAAGAAAAAACAAAAACCAAACGACTTAATTGAATTGAATTGAATTATTTATTATGTTTGGTACCTATTCTTATGAATGTATATGGTATAGCCTATATCACGTAATAAAACTTACCAAATTCAAAATAAATCACACGACACAAACAAAACGTCACAAACACAAACAAAACAAAACGACCTGCAAACGCTTGCCAGTCGCGACATGAATACACTTCATCGCGTCACAACGCGCCGAACATGACCGATCACAGCGCGAAAACTCCCGAATGCAGTTTCGGTTTCGGTCGTAGTTTCGGCAGGTTTGCCACCGAAACCGAAACTAAACCGAAACTCGTTTTTTTGCCGAAACTCGACCGAAACCGAAACCGAAACCGAACATTCGGTCGGACACTAATTATTTTACTTAAAAGTTTATATTTTGCAATTTAAATTTCGCGCCGTTGGTGTTCCAACGGGCGGGGTTAATAATATGTATTTCACAATCGATAAAACACACTATGCAATATATTATGTATGTAAAAACAGACTGATGACTGTGTGCCCACCTGTGTACATAAGTATAGACGTGTGTAGTACGGTAAAATATAGTATAGTCAGTCCAGCAAAATAACAACTACTACTTAATATTTGCGTTAAATATTCGCAAATGCCTTGCTATATGGAAACCAATACTGTGTGGTAGAAACTTCTGGAAATTGAGAACCTTCTGTGAAATTTTTTTGATGAGGGGATTCAAGGGTTGTGTGGAGCATGTGTGGTATGGTATGAAAGGGCGTTAGAAAAGAAATTCAAATCTTCAGAAAGTCATTTTTATGCGTCCTCAGACCATCGGGAGACACAGAGTGATCGAGAGAATCCAGTCACCACATACCACATTGTTTGGTGTCTCATAAAAGAGCTTCAGAAGTAGAACTTGGCTAGACGGGCAATGCTGGGCAATACAGTTAGTACGGCTTATGAAAAAAATACAATTAACGAAATTGCAAATATTTTTTTACTCAGAGTCCATGCTTCACTGAGCGCATAACAATACACTTATTTCACCACCTATAAAAACGTGTATATATTCACGTATACAGGAGAGTACTTATATCAACTAACAACTATAAAAGTACCCTTTTCATGCCCTTATCCTCAATTTTTGATTAAACAATGTAAGACGAATTTTTTTCATTTTAAAAGAAGTATGCAACTGTTTAACTACAGCTTTGTAGCTTCAGTGTTTACCGAGATACGTTACTATCAAAGCAAATTTAATCCCACGCCCTAACCCTTAAGGATTGACTCTTTTTCTGGACAGAATATCATATTTTGACCCTTTCTTAGGAATCCATTTTTTGGAAATTCCTATAAAATTATTTTTTACCGTATTAAGAGGCATTTAAAAATCACCCCTTTTCTTTATGTCCTTTTTCATCCCTTTAAATAAAAATTAAAAAAAAAACGGCGAAACAGCCTATTACTAATTTTAATAGTAGAATCTATGTGCCAAATTTCAACTTCGTACAATGTCTGGTTTCCGAGATATTCGCATACTCTGAAAAACTTTCAACCCTATTTTTCACCCCGTTAGGGGCGGAATTTCCAAAAATCGCTTCTTAGTGGAAGCTTTTGTATTAAAACCTATCTGCCTTCAAAATTTCACTTCTCTAGGATTAGCCAATTCGGCTCTGCGTTGATGAGTGAGTATGTCAGTCAGTCATTCAGTCAGTCATTCAGTCATTCATTCAGTCAGGCACTTTCGTTTATTATTAGAGATTTTTTTTATTTATTTAAACTTAAAGTAAACAACAAACACATATAAATATATAAAATGGACATAGTACAATATCATCATCATTATCAGCCCGCGGTTGCCCACTGCAGGACATAGGCCTCCCCTCTCCTCCTCCACTTCTCCCGCTTCTGTGCGATTCCCATCCACTGGGGTCCGGCAAACCTCTTGATATCGTCCATCCATCTGGTAGGTGGTCGCCCTTGTGCCTTTTGTCGCCCCTTGTTCTCCACTCCAGCTGTCTCCTCGTCCATCTGCATTAAAATACCTACGAAATTATATGGACGATTGATACTAGATGCTTTCGCGATTTTCTCAGTTTCAATTTTTGTCAAATGCCCGGTTCTATAATAAGGATGACAGTAGGTCCAATTCTGTAAATAAAATAAGTGTGTGTTTAATTTATTTTACTGTGAAATCATAAAATTGAAAAAGAGCGTCCAATTTTAGTTCGAGCGGACGAAATTACTTAGAGAAATTAGACCTAGTATTAGTTTCACCTAATTACGTTAAATTTTAGTAAGAAGTAGGTATATATGTATAGGTATCAGTGAAGAAGGGTGGATTTCTGCAGAAGGGAAGCCGGGGCTAACATTTCTTATAGGATTACGTCAGAATAGACACTAAGATACCTATCATTTTATCCAAAAGGTAACTCGATGGGAGTCGTGTTCTAAGGTAGCATCGCGCCTGATAGGTATTGTTATTTAAATATAAATGCGCACATCTTTTTTTTCTAATCTGAGGTGTCGAGACAGTCATTCGTCATACTCAAAATAACTTTGTTCTTTTCAGCTATGATAAATAATTATTATTTCAGTGTAATTACGCCTATTGATGTTCATGAGTCTAAACACTTAAGGGTACGAGTATCCCTAAAACATTTACCGCGGCTTTAAAGTTCAAAATCACATGCATACAATCGCATGATTAAATATTCAAAATGTAGTCAATATTTTGGGGGTGATCTCCCTTTATTCAAAAGAATATTACGGTCGTTCTCTAGATTTGAATGCATACTATCCCTACGAAAAAATAAATACCTTTGCAACTTTTGGGAAACGAGTTGCTGTAAAAAAAAGAGGTATTTTTTTCTTTTTTTTTGAGGAAGCTAGACAAGATATGAATGATCTGTTACGGTCATTCAATAGTGGAAGGTTAAATGCATTTACCCTTTTTTTATTACAAATCATATTTAGTAAGGTTTTCAAGATACGTGGTCTGAAAGATCTTTTTTTTTATATGACGATATGCCTCTACTTAAACGTTTTCAGGTGTCTGAAGAGAAAGTTATAATTAATACGTATTGTAATTAGCACAAACATTTTTCTAAGAAACACTTCGTAAATCTTAAACAACAGTAAATATTATCATTGGGTTGGCACAATAAAATGCCAAGCGTGTGTGTATGTTCTGTTTATTTTTTTTACAATAGATGTCAGTCAACTAACAGGTGGCTATTGTTTAGCATATTGTATGTGTGGGCGAATTGCCAATTGAAAAAGTGCAACTTTCTTACATCCTTTCCTTCTTCCTTTTTCCTTTTCCTTTTTCCTTTTCCTTCCTGAGCATATGTACTAATTACATAATTGGTACTATATTTTTGTATTACTTATTGTTCTTCTTTTGTGTTCAAATTCGCATTGTAATTAACGTAGAGGATAATTGCCATGTGTACACTTTAATAGCAAGATTGCTAAAAAACATTTATTGGTATACCTAACGAGTAACGATTTTTAAGATTGAGATTTTTTGTAATACTGTTAGTTTGTTTATACAAATAAAAGAAAAAACAAATATTTTTGAGTATAGGTATCTCTAAACTGAAACGATTTACGAGCACACGATTTGTTTTTATGAAAAAAAAAAACGTATTTTGACCGAACGTCGCAGATAAACCGTTAGTTCTATGGAAAAATGTAGGTATGCAATATTTTTTGTAGAGAATTTAGCAAGGATCATTTCTATCATTGACAATTTTCCTTACCATATTTCTGAAAATCCGAAAAACCGCGTTGGGTATACCTATTCGGGAGGCCAGGAGGCTGACACACAAGATTTTGTTAGGCAAGACTGTGGTGTAAACGAAGAAGGTCAATTTTTAGAGGTGGGTTCTTAGGGTATAAGGTGAACATGTAATTTTTGTACAGTTTAAAGCTGCAAATATTGGGATAATGTATGTATTATATATTCTTACTTATTATTATGTCTAGAAGATCGTATATATCCACTTGTAACGTGGACGTTACAAACAAAATGCATTAAGATTTATGAATGTATTTCGAGTTCGCGTAGGTGCTCTGAAGAGAGATGGGCACTTGGAGTGAGACCATCAATCGACAAGTGCATTTATTAATATCGTTATCATTCCATTAGTCATTAGGAAATCTTTTACGACGGAATACAAACTTGAGAGGTGCGCATCACTACGCAATAATTCGTTGTTGTTATTAGAGTCTGACCTAAGCCCATTTTTCGGTCGAAATGTCTGAAGCCGAAATAAAGTACTGTGTTACCTAAGTGTATAGTAAACACATTATTTATTTATTTATTAAACATAAACAGGGTAAGCCTTTAACAACTGTCTTACATATGAAATAATAGATCACATAGGTACATTGCATCAATAAAAAATACCAAAACAATAAGTCAAAATCAACCAAGACAATCGTCAATCAACAACTACACAATATCAATGGAAAATGGATGGAAAATCTATTTTTTGCTGTATACCTAATTACCTATTATGTGTTTCACAACTACGAAATGTACGTAGTAATGTTTCACAAAAAAATGTGACATTAGAAAAAAACTGTTCCTTGGTTTTGGCAATCGCGGTATCTTTGTCTTTGGAGATTTTGTGTAATTTTAGTACCTAAATGCCTACTTTTTTGTTCTGTTCTTGCCAACTTTAATTATGGTTTAGCTGGAATGGCTTTGCTCTAGTTACGTGTTGGACACGTAAAACGTATTAGACATTTAAATAGCTTTCTAAAAGCTCTTTTCTTCAAAGATTACCTACTTTAGTTTCTAGACATTATTCTCTACACGTTAATAAATTAACGTAAACCTACTCGTTATTTTTCGTGCCAATGAATGGTGTAGTAAACAAAAAATTAGGTCACTTTGTTAAAAGGGTTTTGCCATTTGACAATCATTTATAAGTGACGATCGAAAATAATTAATACTCTTTGCAAAATTGTACGAATTACTGACGCATTGTTTGTTTCTACATTCTGAGTTTTAATTACGTAGGATATAGTACCTGTATGTGCGAAAAATCGCGTTGGTAAAAGTACCTACTTATAAGATTACCCTTAAAAGTAAAGATGTCATGCTGAAATTTGATAAAAGTAAAAATGAGAATATATTTTAGTAATTCTAGTGGTTAAAAATTTTATAAATATGAATTTTCTCCATAAAAAAATAAAACCAAAGTTATCCCTGAAATTTACTTAAAACGTAAGATTATTCCCGTAGTTTGTTAGATATAATGCCGTAATTTAGTTGTCAAAACGTTTAATGTAAGACCAACTGAATGCTAATTTTGAGCATGATCCTGTATATAAATGTAGACCGAAACAGTTTTAAATACACGACTTACATACATCGCGACGATGGTTATTTACCCTACTTTTATCCGTTCGAATTTATTATCTCAGGGACGCCGTAAAAATAATAGTCAGAAACTTTGCAGGTTGAAAAATCTATAGAGGAATGACAAAACACGATCTATCCACGGGACTATCATTTGATAAAGGAGTTGTGTTTATTACGTCACCCCCTAAGGTCAGAACCTTTGTAGATTTTCACGGTCCTTGTTAATCTCTTCTCCATTCTTCTCAGGTGTACCGTGTGTAGATTGTCGATGTTGTCGAACTTTTTTCTTCATTTTTATTTTTCATTTTTTGATAGTTCGGAACCCAAAATACATCTGGCTGCTACAACTAGTGCGCGGAGATAGAGGGCAGCCACATACATTCGCCTATACACGCTCTGGCTGCGCGCAGCCAGCTGGCTGCTGTGCAAACAGGCGCGTCGTATTGGCTGCCGCAGCCAGGAATTCGTGGCTGCCTAGTGCGCGGGCCCCCATACAGTGTCATATGTTTTACTGGCTGCCGCAGCCTGGCTGCATAGTGCGCGGGGGGTCTAACACTACACATTTAATAGTTCCTTCTGTCTGTTTGCTACTCGTATGTGCGCGAAATTGTAATATTGTTTTTCATTTGAATCAAAAATGAAAAATAAAAACAATGTGATACCAAAATGATATATCTCCATAGTGATTTATGTTCGTAAATAAAATATCCACCTCCCTGTACTATTATTTATATTAATAATATTTATAAATCTTAAAACTTTGACGCGATGTTAATAAATATTTTCAGTATGTTTCAACTAAAAGTAAATAAACTTGAATTATGTTCATGCGTCCGTGGGTTTTTTCAAAGAAGTCGGAATCAATATTTTTTTTTGGTGGCGCGAGGTTGTGAGGCAAGACATGAGAGACTGTGGAGCATCCCCGGAGGACGCACAGGATAGAGCCGAGTGGCGGCGAAAGACAAAAATGGCAGACCCCACCATCACGTGGGATTAATAATTGCCCAGGGAGAGAGAGAGAGAGATTACAGAATACATGATTTGTTCTCCTCTAAATTGAGCGAAAAGCTTGTGCTTTGTAGTGAGAAAAAAAGGAGGGATCATTTGTCTAAATCAGCTTAATTGACAGAGTGCTCTATTAAATATCTATAAACAGCATTCTCCGCTTTTTTCAGTCTGTAGGTTTTCAGAATGAGAATGGCGAGTAATAGAGAATGATGGAAACATTTGGCAGTAGAGAAACCAATGCTGAAGAAATAGAAAAAGAATCCGATTGATTTGAATTTTTCATTCATCGAATCGTTTTTCCATAAATTTACCAGATACGGATAACTCAAGTTATAAGGCAGCTGATATACATAATACGTCGTAAGCGACAATTTATGGTTGATATAGACAGTAGACGGAAGACATACGAACATAACAACCTACTCGTACATACATTGATACATACTTACGTTCTCTACGTGTACGGTAAGTGAACTAACTAACGATATGAGATGACGTTACACTTGATTTATGTTGCACTCAACTTTACGCTACGAGCTTTTCCTCGCGAAGTAAACACTTGAATAATTATTATGTAACGGAAAATCATTTTTCAGGCACTATGTAACTTACATAATAAATATGTATAATGTATAGAAAAATAATAAATATGCATGATCTTTTTATTCCAATCTTAATCATTATCAGCGCCTTGGGTGATATTTTTCATAATATGAGTTATTCAGAGTTTTCAAAACAATTGGGAGAGCGACGAGATTATCTATGTTCTATTGTTTGATGATTTTTTACAAAGATCTATCTGATTAATGATAAAATGTTGTTGCGGTAAAAGATATGTTTTGTATGTATGTAAAGTAAATTAAAAGCTCGAGTAAATAAAGCTTAATGATTTATTTTTGTTGATCCAAGCTCCCTACCGCGAAGTTAAACCAAAGATTATATTGGTTTGATTTTATTATTATCACTATCAAAGATCTTGTTAGATCTATGTATTGTATACCAACAAGTAATAATATTTATCGATACTATTATTAGACACATCCGATGATCTACAAAATGTTCATTTGATCTATCGACTTCAGTCATTTTATATTGTTCGTTGTGATCTCTGTGTGTCGTCATTAGATATTGTTTGTGTCAATTAGGAACATCAATGTAATCTGGCCTGATATGACGTCTCAATGAAAATGTTAACACGACAAAATGTCCACGATAACACGACAAAAAGTCTCTAGCGAATATGTTAACACGAAGAAAGTCTCCAGAGAGAATTTTCTTTTTCTTCTTTTGCTCCTAGAGTGCGTCCTGTCATTTCTCGAAGCCAGCTCCTGGGACACAAATGTCCAACTATAGGGTGTTTTTTTAGAATAGATACACTTTTAAAATGAAATTAAACGTATTAAAAACATAGTAATGTCTATAAAAATGGCTTCATTGGAAAGATGAGAGTTTACCATTTATGTTTCAATATGATTTAGGGCATATATGCGCGGGTGTTCCTTTCTAGGAGCCATTACTGAGACGCCGTCAAATCTACAAAAACTCACTGTTTAGTGTGGAATCATTGTCCCATATTTCTTCAAAGATGCTGGCGGTCGGAAATTTAGTCAGGTCCATTATTCAAGATTTTTTTGTTCCGTAATTAAATGGCATTAATGTGCAACAACTTTAGTTTCAACAAGACGGCCAACATGCCACACATAGAGCGACACAATCGGCTTATTGCGGAAAACATTCGATCGGCGCATAATTCCATGTAATGGTTCCGTTAATTGGCCTCCACGATCGTGTGATCTCACCCCTATGGATTATTTTCTGTGGGGATATGTGAAGTCTACTAGGAGGTTTACACAGATAAACCTGAGTCATTGGATCACTTGGAGGCCTACATTCGCGGAGTTATTAGCGATATACGGCCTCAGCTGCTCGAGAATGTCGTCGAAAATTGTACTTCCAGATTATGCTTCCTTAGAGCCAACCGCGGCGCACATATGCCCAAAATCATATTTAAGCATTAATGGTATAAAATAATATTTTAAATAAAGCTATTTTTATGGACAATACTATGATTTTAATACGTTTAATTTCATTTTAAAAGTGTATCTATTCTAAAAAAACACCCTATATCTCGCCATCTTTTATGTGATCTTCCTAGGAGTCTACAAGCTCTCTCTACGTGATCTCTCCATAGCATCTTCTAGATCTTCCTCATCGGACAATATCCTCGACGTCGCAAGTCCTTCGCTTTTCAGAATAAATGTCTCCAGGCAAAATGATAACATGACAAATTGAAATTGTTAAGACGACAAAATGGTAACATTTTAACATTTCGTGGTAAAATGGAAACATATGGTAGCATTTTGTCATTTTCTTTCGAGTCATTTTGTCTTGTTGAAATTTTGCCTGGTCGGGAGACTTTTTGTCGTGGTTAACCATTCCATGGTTAAAAATTCCATCGCGCGTATGCTAATTAACTTTTCCGATAACCTTCTTTATAGAAACACGGGGATATCAGCAAACTTCACCACTCAGAGAAGTTTTGTGCAATTCATATTACCTTCTCTTACATACGCCCTACATGGTTCCTAACGCTCTGATTTCATTGTCGTGGGAACGATGTACACTAAAAGAAACATTTTCAGGCAGCCGGAAAATATAAATTTAGCAGTTATTTCAACTGATATACAGCGAAAGATGGACTTTCCTTCAGGCCTATGACTTAATAGTCGCAGTACTTACCTAGTTATCTGTAGAGATTTAGACTGGGTACTTATTTTTCAACTATGACATAGAAATTCCGATGATAATAAAATATTAAGTAATTTATCTAAATTAACAGAAAAAAATCTTCTTTCTGGGTGTTTCTTGGTAAAATATGTAAAAATAAAATGATAATAAAACTCATTTAGTTTTCAACGTTTTGTTGACATAATTTTACCATTTTTTTTTTCGTATAGAGAGCGTATATAATCGGAACATATTTTTTATAACTTCAAAAATACGCCACCATTTACACAAGCAAATTATTTTGTGACCGTTGTTTCTATATAAAAACTTAATTTAATTGGAGATGAAGTGAGAAAAACAAAGATAAGAAAATCTAATATTCCTGGGTTCTGTAAAGAACAGATTCTAATGGTTCTCTTTATTTTACCGACTTGTAAATGCGTTTAATTTGGGACAAAAGTTATATTAAAAATTCTGTACTGTTTATTGAAAAAAATACCCTCTTAATAATTGTAAGTACTTACCTATTTATTTTTTTCTCTGTGGAGACTATGGAGTTTCATGCAGGTAGAATAAAAAATGATTTTTTTAACGTCTACGAGGGAAGTTCAAAGTATTCTCGGTATGGATATGAAAGAGAAGGCAGAAAAATCTGAAATAATTATATTTTTTAATATAGTCCCTTGCAATCTCGATACACTTCTTACATCACTAAATTATCTTCTCAATACCCTTCAAAAAATAACTTTCTTCCTTCTCTGAAAAATGAACGTTAATGGCCGTCTTGAGTTCTTCATCGTCGGAAAATCGGTTTCCACGAATCTTTTTTTTCAGCTTCCGAAACAAAAAATGGTCACTAGGTATCAGGTCTGGGCTATAAGGTGGATTATTGATCTCATACACTCCTGAATTTTTACAACATTCAATTCGCACTTGTTTCTGCGGTGGTTCGAGCATTCGTGGCACCCATCTTGCACTGAGTTTTGAGAGGTTTAAAAAGTCATGAAGTATTGAGTGTATGGTACCAACATATAGCTTGGTCATCTCTGCTAATGAATTGATTTTTATTTGAGCATCTTCGAGTACAAGTTTCTCGACTTTTTCACATTTTCTTCCGTAGTGGCAGAAACAAGAACAGGGTCATCTTCAATGCTTTCTTTGCCTCTTTCAAATTCACTTAACCACTATTGAATGGTAGAAAACGAAGGAGCAGAATCCTTATAAACGGCTACCATCTCTTCGTGGAAGTTTTTTTTGAGTTTTTCCTTGTTTCGACAAGAATTTAATAACGGCGCGGTGTTCGATTTTGGTAAACATTTTCGCATCAAGACATTTTGTTGCACTCAAAACACGATTGTGACAAAACTAATGATGGTAAACCGATGAAATTTTCAAATTTTCACCTTAGAAAGTGCCATAACAGAACCATAGAAAAAAATACCCCCATTGCTAACAAAAAAGTTGCCATACCGAGAATACTTTGAACTCCCCTCGTATCTATCTATACCCTCACGCCACTTCTTTTGCAGGGTAGGCAGAGAGGATAGAGCGCCAGACTTCCCTTTACTTACACACTCCTAGCCTCCGTCAAATTCATGCAATTTGTCATACACGCTCTCCGATTCCTTTTACTCAGAATGCGTCCATCCTTGAGGATCTTCATTATTATTATTTTAATTACTACCTAGTATTAAAATGGTATTGTTAAATAACCTATAACTTTGTGGTGGTCGGTAGCCTGGTTGGTAAGGCGCTAGACTGTTAATTTGGTGGGAGCGGGTTCAGTCCCCGATGCCGACTTACTCCACTTCACGACACAATCTCTTCAATATGTATTTGGGTTTGTTTCGGTAAACCCAGATTCATTAAAAAAAAACTTTATGACTGATAAACTTTAGAAGTGCATATGTATAATGCGTCTACCACACATGCTCGCCGACCCTCCACATTTTTTGTGTGAATGAGTAAAAAGACGTTAACCGTCGATTACGTATAAAATCCAAGACAATCACCCCGTCCGCACGTCTTTTTACTCATTCACACGAGCATCGGCGAGCATGTGGTAGAGGCATAAGAATTAAACAATGTCGTGGTGTTATGAAAAAGCTAAGGGGTGGATCACAGAGAAATGTATGCCAGCCAAACACAATGACATTTTGTATTCAGTTTTTTCAAAGTATCTACATATAGTAAAATTATGAATAGTGTCTCTTACATTTTACTCATTTCTCTCGTACTAAACATTCAACAAACGTATCTACTGAGTACACAGTGCAAGTATGGCGCCATGTTGAATAGATTTGCCTTGAAAAGTCAATAAACAAGTCTAGCAGACACCCCAATTATCAAATGAAATTAATTTATAACTAATCATTAATTTAAATCATCCCCTGAAACATTTTTTGAACAATAAGTTGTATTTGAGAGAAATTGGACTAAAATTTAAGTGACAAACATTTTTGGCCACTTAGTTAAGTTAGGTAAGACTAAAAAGTTCTTATTTTCTTTAACATTCGGTCAAACCCGCAGCCGAACCGTGTGAAAAACAACCTAACAAATCGGTTAGGTTTCATACTTTTACGTCAATTGTCATCACTATAAGTTACCGTGGTTAGTTCTACTTGCGTCATTTACTTTCCGTTTCACCTTATTTATACCATAAGTCGTCATGGATACGATTTTTTTTCAATAGAAGTACTATCAATGTAATCAAGTACCATGCGAACAAGTTATACGAAATGCGAAGTAGGTTTTTTCGTATGTAATGTTACATGATTACTATCGACATCTATCGAAATTTCATTGAAACGCAACGCACGTACAGATTTCATTATAATGATGATAGATAGATAGATAGATAGATAGTATGTTTATGTTGCAGAATAATAAAGTCAGATAATCCTTCTTAAGCTTATTGTTTCTATTCCCCGTATACAAATGACGTTTACTTGTTGTTACTGTTTGCCAAAATAATGTCTGGCATTATGTGGAACAATAAACTGTAAATGTACTTGCAAGATAAGTCTCTAGCAGTGGTTCCCAAAGTGGTGGCAAAAAAATCGCCTAATCTGATTATACTGAGGGTTTCTTCACGTAAAATAAATAAAACATTTATTCTAACAAAACATTCTTTTTTATCTACAAATCTTCTTATGTATGTGTAATGACAAAATTTCGCCTGCGGCGTTAGTCCTTTATCATGTTATGGACCAGAAATATATCCAGATGGCTTGCTATTGATATCAAGCATTTTAGATAAATATTTCGCCTGCGGCGCTATTTGATGTGAGAGGAAGGATAAATAAGTATAGTTTATTTTTTTGAATGTTCTAAATTTTGTATTTTCAAGTGTTTATTATTTTATAATATCAATTTTCTTGCACCACTTGGGGGCCTCGCTAAATACACCTCGCCTACATAAAATTTTGGTCTTGCCCCACCACTGACAATATCAGTGGCTCCGTGAAAAATATTATATACTTTTATATGTACTAAATGATGAAAACTCACAGGAAAATTACATAAGTACCATATCATTTTCTCATTATATCCAGAATTTTCTAAAATAATTATGACATTGGGATTAGCTGGCAAACAAGCCATCAAATTTAAATTTATAATTTTCACTTGGGGGTACGTTTTGATTATGTGAATGGGTCCGTGGCACAGGAAGTTTGGGAACCACTGGTCTGTAGAAACAATATGTACCTACCTTAAACAGAGACAAAGAAGAAGATATAAAACAGTTCTCTGCACTAATTTGTTAAAATATCTATGTATTAAAAATTCCTGATTCTTGAGTAAGATTCATTGAGGATAGCGTTCGTTTCAAACGTGCCTGTATCAAATTAGCCTATGTCGTGATTTAGTTGCAGATATTTTAGTGCAAATTGAAAAAAGGTTGTAGGTAAGAATTATGTTTTATTACATCCTCGTGGGGAACTACAGATTGCAGAATTGACCCCCACCCTTTTTTGTCATTTTTTCGTGTGTCCTGTAAAAGTCTGGTGTTGGTAAAACTTCCATATGATATTTCAGATATTTCACAGCAATGATGTTCGCCTTCCGTTCTTATAAATAATATGTATTAATTGGATTATTTTGGGCCCCGTTTAGCAATAAAATCGCCCCAAGGGCACGTTACATATTTCTGAGTATAAGTCACCATATATGATCGTTATAAGCAGTAAAAATGATAGATTAAATCACCACATAGGATCGTCACAAATGAAACAAGTAGTTATCGCAACAGATATATTTATTATCAAATTATCTCAATAAAGGTTGATTTATTTATTTATTGGAGGAAACTCTGAAAGGCCTCTAATAAAATAAATTTTCAGAAGTGAAAATTGCATAGTTTTAATTTTGTGTGTGTTTTATATAAAGTATTATTCTATTATTCTTTACGGCTATCCACTCGTCTGCGAGTGATCTCAGTTTATATAAAGTATTTCTGATGAATTATTGTAAT
Source organism: Ceraclea dissimilis (assembly GCA_963576895.1). NCBI lineage: Eukaryota > Metazoa > Arthropoda > Insecta > Trichoptera > Leptoceridae > Ceraclea > Ceraclea dissimilis. The sequence goes on from OY756360.1 coordinate 20,419,701, forward strand.
GTTCGACGCTTCTTTTCAAGTCTTACGTACAAGTATCCTTCGTAAAACATTTCTCGCGTCTTCGTAACTGCTGCACCGAGGGTAATCATAAATTTGTTGGACTTCTCAAAAAAACTAGAAGACAATAGAGAAACGGGAAGATCTTTCATATCGTAAGTAAAATTTCTCACAACGATGTCATTTACCTGAAATGAAACAATAAAATTAGAATCTGTAGAACCTGGCACCACCCGCTTGAGAGACTGCCGCCAAGCACGTATCCAAGGCGGGGAGATCCCAACTATCCCCCACGAAATCGACGATGGGACGATTTTTCTCCGCTATCTCGGCGCGCATCAGTTTTCTTTATGTAACGACTTTTTATGTAGGTATGATACATACAAACTAAAATGTAAAAAAAATCGCTATTTACACTGTATCTTTCTGTAATACTGTAATAATATTTTCTAGAAGTGCGGGTAAAGAGCTCGCTATTAATGCGCCTGAGCTACCCGGGGATGTGGAGGGCCTTAAGCCCGCGGGATTTTCCTTCAATATATCTTTCCTACCACGTACAAACACCCGGTTGATCACTTCACCCACTCTTCTAAAAAATTTCCTAGCTAATTATTTGATACAATTACTATAGGATGACACAATGGCAAAAACTCAGTGCCTATTACATAGGAAATTTCTATCACATAGTTGTTTGATTGAATAAATGTCCTCCCCCGAACCAAAAGTCTGGATACGTGCTTGACTGCCGCCTCAAGGAACTGCGCCAACCATGCACTCGTTTAAGTGTTATACTTTTTTTAAAAAACAACGCTTCATTTATACACATTTATACAGATTCATTGGTGGAACTGATTTCATACCAATGGGCACTTTTTGGGTAAAATATTTAATCTTTGAAAATAATTCAGAAAGAAAAAAATGCGGGGGCGATCCAACACATCGCAAAATGGATATTCCAAGTCAACTACCCCTCTCTGGTAAGTGTTGCCACGCTGTTCCAAAATTCTGAAAAATATCTGAAAAAATAAGAACGCATAAGAACAAATAATTGTAATTACATATATTGTTAAAAATTAAATAAAATAAAAAAATGTTGGTCGCTGCGACTGATGGCTATTGCGCCGCCATGGCGCCCTAGTGAAAAACAGGCCTTTTTACGGAGTTAATAAAACAGGTATAAAAAGTAATGTAGATTTTTTTATTTATTTTTATAACTAGGCAGTCTACCCTAACTGGGTGATTTGTGTCAGTACAGTACACATCTAAGAAAACATTAGATAAAATGAGATTCAGAAATTCAAATCTGTTAAAGTTTCAAGTCGAACTTTATCAGAAATTCCGCGATCACGCGATATGATACCTTAGGCTTCATTGATAGAAGTGAAACAGAGCTAAAGGGTTTGGAGGTATGTAGTAACATTTATCACTATAATATTTTAGTACGGTTGCATAGGTATACTATTGACGAAAGCCTTTTCTGTAGTGTGAGACAGCGTAACTACACACAAGTCCGTACACGCAGTTATAGTAGTATTGACGAAAGCCTTTTCTGTAGTGTGAGACAGCGTAACTACACACAAGTCCGTACACGCAGTTATAGTAGTATTAGTGAGCGCACAATGAACAAGAATGCACACAGATGCGTTAGGCAGGTGTATCCGTTCTTTACGAACACTACAAAAAAGGGTCTTAAACTCGGGATTTTAGTATACTTAATTACTTATGTCCAGAAATTAGATTTACAGTGGAAAACTCTCAGGCTACATATTTTGCGTAACAAGAAGTTAAATAAAAAAGTGTTAAAAATTTATACTGACAGTCACATTATTGTGCATCGGTTGTAAAACTGATATATTCGCATTTAACATATACAGAGACTTTCTATCAACTCTTGCAGCCAATGTCCAGCAGTTTGCCACATAGGGACGTTTGCAAGTTACAATCTCGGCGCGTTCCAAGTTGACTTCATAGTATTCCTACAACAAGAAAATGTCGTTAACAGAGTACATGTTACACGAGTAATTAAATTGCTCCACTCCGGACAATTTTGGTCGAGAATGCGAATTGCTACTACATATTGCGAAATAATTTATCAATACGATTTTGTACGAGTTGCCGCAATTATTGCTCGTGTAACAGCACCTTAAAAGCTTGGCACCAAGAATGACGTCACAGTCATTTCCCACGGCATTAAGGTTCAAAATCGCATGATAAAATGGAAAATATAGCGTTTTTACCTTTTTTTTGGGGTTAATTTTGCGTCTATAAAAAAACTTTTACGGTTATTCCCTAGATTTTAATGCATATTATCAGTACAAAAAAAAAATACTCCGCTACTTTCGGGAAACGAGTTTCCGTCTTTCGGACAAGAGATCAGAGGTGTTTTTATATTTTTTTTTGAGAATCTATACAAGATATTAAAAATCTTTTACGGTTATTCCCTAGATAAAGGTTTAATGAATCTACCCTATTTTGTGCCAAAGCATATTTAGTAACAGTTGTCGAGATATAAGGTCTCCCGTTTTTAGAAATTTTTGAAATGTCGGTATGCATACTCTTAGGACAATTTTAAAATAAATTACAAACACATTCTTTTTTATATTTTTTGAGCAAATACCTTGTAAAAGTCAGGTATTTGTAAAAGTTTCCATAAGGTGGTTTTCATGTTTTCAGCAATGAAATTCGCAACCCATTCTGAATGTCACATTAATTTCGTGCCTCCACCTTTTCTTGGAAGATGTTTTTCGTGATGGATGAAAAATTTTGCACCCCGTTCTCAAAAGTTATCGAAAAGAAACGTTAAAATTGTCGGGAAATCCCGAGATTATTAGAGAAATGAGTGACTGCAACACTGGTATTGTGAGAAAATTAAAGAGAACAAACTAAGATTGATTGGGTTTGTTGAGACAATACGGGTTGAGAAAAAAAAAATATTTGAGTGAGCGAAGAGGTGTGAGAAAACGGCGGCCGTCCTAGACTGACCTGTTCCGATCATGTCGACCAGATCCTCAAGAAAGGACGCGTTTTGAGTAAAATGAATCGGAGAGCCTGTATGACAAATTGCATGAATGTGACGGCGGCTAGGAGTGCGTGTGAGGATAAAGCTCTCTGGCGCTCTGATCTCCATGCGTACCCTGCAAGGGACGCGGCGTGGGGGTATAGATATATTGATAGAAATCCTATGGTCTTTTCTTTGGTAATAAGTTACGTATACATAATTTCACCGGAAAACTCGTAGCCGTTTCTCGTGATGTGATAGGTTCTCCCTAGTAAAAAGTTTTCCTAATTCTGTGACGCAGTCTTGTTAGCGTAATTAAAGAAATAAATTATTACCTCTCCTTGTTTGTTGTTTCGTTTCACAGATGATATGCCACATATTAATATTATTAATATTATAAAATAAACAATAATAATTTTACGCAGTAGTGTTTCACTTATACGTGACGACATGGTTGATGCCTATGTAATAATATAATCATTAAAAAATATTTAAATCTCCATTATATAATACTCGTATTAATGTGTTTTTAAACAGCACAATTTGATTTGTTATTGTAGATCAACAAATGAATCATTATAACTATCTAGATCCGTGGTCGTCAAAATGCAGTCAGCGCACAATAGACTCTCCCATACAAATTAGCACGCGGAAAATACAAAATTCACACTTTATTTTTGGAAAAATAAATGTATTTCCAAAAAGGTAGATAAATGTGTAATTATATAATATCTATTAAATAATGTCTATTCGATCATTGTACATCAAAAAATATATAAATTTATTGATAGTTCGGCTGTTATGATTATTATTAATGATAATTGTAGTGATGGGATATTTCAGTAAGATCTGGCCACCCGCTATAAATCCAAAAAAAGTGAAGAAATTTTTCACAGAAAGACAACTAATCGTACTAGACTGGTCAGGGAATTCGTTAGACATTAATTTAATACAAAATCCGTGGGAAATCTGTATGAATCGGCTCTCAAAACTTGATTACACGACAGTGGAAATGCTTATTTCATACAAAATTTTGGTTTGGTTTCGAGACGGAAAAATTGCTTTCACATGCCAAAACCACATTGAATCAATGTCGAAATTGGTGAAATATTTGCTCGAGGCCAAAGGAATCCATATTCAATATTATATTGTAATATTTATTTATAATTTTTAAAAATAATGCAAATAAAGGGATTTTTCTAAACTTTTTGGCTTGTTTCAATTAATCTGTTCGATACTGTAACTATCTAGATCCGTGGTCGCGTTAAAATGCAGTCAGCGGGCCGTATTTACCAAAAGGCTGAGTAGGCCGGGGACTATGGGCGGCAGCCCTCAGAGGGCGGCGTTCGCTCGCTAGAAACAACAAACAAGTCGCTTGTATGTAGATAAAATAGAGTTTCCTACTGGTTTCCTACCTATGAAATGTTAAATCTCATTTGATAAAAGTTCCAAATTCACAGTAGATACCTACTCAATCCAAATGATGAATTCTTTATTGGATAAAAAAAAATGAGAGTGAGAGAGACGGGGGGGTGTTACGTATTCTACTATTTTACTACTTAATTGAAGGAAAATCCCGTGGGCTTAAGGCCCTCCACATCCCCGGGTAGCACAGGCGCATTAATAGCGACCTCTTTACCCGCACTTCTAGCAAAATATTATGAAGAGGTGGGCCCAGGGTTAGCCTTAAGGGAGCCCCCCGGCAAACCTTACTACTTAAGTCGATAGGTACCTAAGTTGTTATGATTAGTACCTTAGTAATGTAGTTATAATACAAATAATAGTCATTCATAAGTGTGCGGCCCGCCGTGATACCTCACATTGGCCCTTGACCAAAAAAGTGGCAGAGGGGGGAGTTTTGGGGGTTCGAACACCCCCCCCCCAGAAATTCCTCAGTCAAACCATCGTTTTACATACAGGATTTACATCACATTATTATCACATCGTTTTTTCATCATGTCTTGGATTTCCAATAATTATCATTGTAAAATCCATACAAATCACAGTTGTTTCATTAAAAGAAATTGCAGTGAAGGTTTGTTAATAAAAAATAAACTGGACTTTTAAACCATTTGGTTTTATCTACCCTCTTATGTTTTATGCCAAAATTGGCCCGCTTAAGTGTCGTATTATTTCTGGCCCTTCTCAAATTCTATTTCCCCATCGCTGGTACAGTAGCAGCTTATTATTTTGGACATTAGTCCCTTGGCTGAGTCCAGGGGCCCAAAGCATCGTTGCATCTTGGCCAAAAGCCTCCATCCTTGCAGTTTCAAAAACTTCAGGCCTCTACACCCGGAGTCTCTCATTATAAGCAAAACATACTGAAGATAAAAGAAACTCCAAAAGGCATCTGAGGAAATAAAACTTCAAACGTGATAATTACGGTGTTTTAATTTTTTTATGCATGAAAAGTAGAAAGTTTAATTTTTTAATATAATTTTATTTTTTAATAAAGTTACAAATACAAAATTTATAACTTAAAATTAACAATTACAGAATACAATATATATATATATATATATATATATATTTCCCGAGCGGGAAATAATCATACTGAAATAGTAGATATTTTCGGCGTAAGCCTCAATGTATACAGGATGAGAATGTCTCAACATTTTGGTTCGCTACAGCCCCTCATGTAGATGTGTTAAATCTGAATGAGATCTTGATTAAAATAAAAAAAAAATAGACAATAGTGCAAATTGATGTCAGTCCGTTACTGCTCTGTGTGAGCCTGTATTTTGTTAGTTTGTTATTGTTAAGTAAATAAAATGTTACAATTTGTTGTGGGTATGTTGCTTAGTACATAATTTTTGTTTTTGTAGGTTATTGTATTTAAATATAATATTGTAATATGTAAATGATCTACATGATCGTATATTAATGAATAAATAAATAAATAAATAAATATTTCAATCACTAGGGAGGGGCATCTGCCCCCCTGTCCCCTTCCTGGCGACGCCGATGTAAAGATCATATCATAATTATGGTATTAAAAAATAACTAAGTTTTGAAATAAAATTATTCATAAAAAAATACACAAATATTCATTGGCCTTCGTAATAGTTTGTTTTTATCTTGTAATGGAAATAATATTTAAATCTGGGCAATGAAAATATACAGTTTATGTATCGTAAAACAATTCCTACACTAAACGATAATGGGGTTAATGATATTTTTGTTTTTCTTTGTTGAATCGCTCGCATTTCTTCTTGCCATTATTTTCAGTTATTTTAATTAAATAATTTTGAAATACCTCAATGATTCAACTCCAATTTCACTCTACATTTCTGTTTATCCCTTACATTTTTTTTAAGGAAATGGGCTTGCATACACAAACCCAAATACTTTCCTGCACACATTGCACTGGGCTAAAAGACTATATCGTAAAGTGTCGAATACATCGCCAACGCCGGGGTTTGAACCTGGAGACATGAGAGACTGCCGCCTCGACTAACTGCGCCAACCATGTATTTATTATGATAGTAATAAAATTGTGTGGCATTACAGTGTAAAACAGTACGTTGTAGCGACCAAGTGAGAGCAGCCACAAATACCACTCTACACGAGGCCGCACATCTGGCCATGGACAGAGGCTCATGGAGGAGGATTATTAAGCCCAGATTGCAATAAAAAAAAAAAAACACCTACATATACCATAACTGACAAATGCTGTGTGTATAAGTTAAAAATACACCTGCGCCAACTTTTAAAATTGGTGACGAACTACATTACTGAAAACGAGTCGTGTAAGCTACCACACTGAAAAGCTAATACATAAATTTACGGGCGCTGGAGATGAACTCCACGCTTTGCGATACAGGCCTAGTGTAAAGTGTGCAGGAAAGTATTTGGATTTGTGTATGCAAACCCAGATTGCAATTAAAAAAAAAACTACTACGTATACCATAACTGACAAATGCTGTATAAATTAAATGTGTATAAATTAAAATGTGTATAAATTAAAAACACACCTGGGCAAACTTTTCGAATAGGTGACGAACATCATTGCATAAAAATAGTCCTGTAAGCTGCCATACTGAAAAGCTAATACATAAATTTATTGTGTATGTGTAAGTGGAATGTGGATACATAAAAATGTGGACTTAAAAGTAGGTAGGCTTTGATATTTTCGTGCAGATAACTAAATAGGAAATGTCAAAAATTTATGTTCTTATTTTACTTTAGTTTTTGTATGTAAGAAAGTAATATTTATGTATTTACAGCGTGAGAGTACACCCACTATATAACGACAGAGGAAATAGGCAGTAACTACTTGGATAATTGTTTTTATTTCCTTGATAATGTTTTTAATTGTTCCATAAAAATTCTACCATAAGTTAGAAGTGTAGTTATTTATGTATTTTATATGCAATGTTTTATCAAAACTTACCATGGTGCTTTAATGGACTACTTAAATTAAGCGAGTGTTTTCTAATAATATTTTTATCCTGAATTAAATAAATTACCTTCATGAAAACTGAACGTGATTTTTTTAATGTGAAGTAATAAAAATAAAGTGAAATATTTCCATTTTTTTCTAGGAGTTATGCTCCCGCTTCATGCTCGTCACGGGTCGCGTCCGAGTGGTGTTCGTGAGTAAAGAGGCGTGTGGATTGAATGTTTGTCTTGACGTGTACGTAGCCGACGGTTGACGCCTTTTTACTCATGAACACCGTTTGCTCGGAACTCGGACGGAGCATAAAATTTATTTTTGTGAAAAATGCAAGGTTTTATTATATTTGTAGTTTTGACCGATTATTTACGTACTTCAACCTGTATTAAGTATTTTGAAAAATAAATTAATTGAAATTGAATTTATTCTATTCACTACACTCGTTTTACAGTCACTCATCATTCTATTAACATCGTTACTTACTTTCTCTCCGTGTTTTCCCACACATTCTTCTCAACCTCATTTCTACTCCATTTAAACCTGCTTCGTCCTTCTTCATTTATGTCCAAGTTTATCTGTCATACCTAGTACCTACCAGGCGCGAAGCTACCTAAGAACACGATTTCCATCGAGTTACCTTTTGGAAAAAATATAGGTACAATAGTGTCTAATCTGACGTAATCCCATAAGAAATGATAGCCCCGGCTTTCCTTGTGCAGAAATCCACTCTTCGCCACTGGTACCTACATAAGATTCGGAACCAAGACTCTAAACACTTTTTTAAATTATCCTTTGGGTAAGATCCAATCCTATCCAAATCACCTCCAGGTATTAGGAGTGTGTGCATTTCCACACAATAAATAATCAAGCGTCGTTCTTGACCTTAAACTGTTCATTATAGTCCGAGAGCCCGCTGCTTAATTTATGACGTATCTGTTTTTTGATCGAAATGTGGTATAAACGATAGCTTACCAATAGGGTATTACATCGCACTAGGGTTGCCTATCAAAATCTTGCCGCAACCCCCCCTGCCCCCCCCGAAAAGGTCCCCCTTCGCGGTTTTTCATATTTTATAGGAATATGGTAAGAGATAGGAGAAAGTAGTCAATGACAAAAATCCTCCTACCATATTCCTATAAAATGCGAAAAACCGCGAAGAGGGACCTTTTCGGGGGGGGCAGGGGGGGTTGCGGCAGGATTTTGATAGGCAACCCTAGTGCGATGTAATACCCTATTGGTAAGCTATCATTTATACCACATTTCGATCAAAAAACAGATACGTCATAAATTAAGCAGCGGGCTCTTGGACTATTAGTACAATAACAATATGTGGTCTTTGTGTAAATAAAGCTTGACTTGTAAATAATAATAAATATTACAGAAGATAAATCAATCAGAATCTCTGGTGTGATGATAGAACGCAGTGAAGGGGTTAACACTTTATGAACAATGATAATGGGAGCTTCTGGAGGGACCACGTCGACCGAATGGATGACACCAGACTGGCAAAGATAGTAAAAACGGAAAACCCCACTGGTAGAAGATTACCCGGAAGGCCATCCAAGAGATGAAAGGACAGCTGGACCTCCTTATCCCAGGACAGCCCGCCGTCACAAACAGGTCACCCGACCTAATACAAGAGGAAGAAGAAGAAGATAATATAACTCCCACAAATATATAGGATATCCCAGCTATAAGAATCTATCAAACAAAGCGTGAGAGAGTAGACGACTTTAAAGCTGAAACCTGAAAAATAAGTCGAAACTTTTGAAAAATATTCTCTTGAGATTTTGAAACTCCACCGCACGAGAGAAGTTTTTGTTAGTATGATGTTGCTTGAAAATTCATATTAAATTTCTAAATCTACTATTTAGCTTTTTTTTGTATATGGACGTGTATAAGAAAACCTCAATGCTATAAACTTTCCTACGCACTTCTTCGCATTCAATATGCTAAAAGGTTTTAGCGTATACCTACAAGATGTCAGTGCTTGATGGAATTCGAACCCGGCACCATGCGCTTTTCTATCTGTTTATTTGTTTCTATTTGTTTGCACATCTGTTTGTGAAGTCTGTTTTTAGGTGATATAACTAAAAAATTGTTATTATTTAAACATGAACCACTTGGTCCCAGGGAATCAACGAGTAACTGTTTTATAATAATTCATTATGGGCCCCACGTTCATTTGCTCCGCCTCTGATTTCTACTAGTTTCTAGGTATATTCCTTCGACTAACATGTTATATTACTTATACCAGTGGTTCCCAAAGTGTGCGCCGTCATAAGAGAGCCGCGAAATATTAGACTATACAATTGGAATTTCCAATTCCCCCACTTTAAAAATTTCAAAATTTCCTCACTTTACACTTAAGTATCATTCACCAAAAATAAAAAAAAAAACCTTTGATAAAAAAGTGAATAAAAACTTTTTAACACGTATGTAAATAAACATGTAAAGGGCGGATTTATCGCCTGTTGGCGATTTCTGCCAATCAAATCAACTCATTTTTCTGAACATCTTTTTCTTATAGAAATATATATAATCTATTGATCCACAGAGGAAGACATCAGTAGAAATGTCGAAACGTCGATCAAAATCTACACACGGATTATCCGAAAAATCAAGAAACAATGTCAATCGCACACCGTGAAAACCATCAACATTTACTAATATATAATCTATGTATGTATGTGTACGTATTATAAGTTATTAGGGACAGACATAATGTCGGGTTATGGTCTATGGAAATGGGTTTCCTGTGTCTCATTAGGGTTACCACTTTGTTAATCATATCTTATTGTTTTTGTTAATTGTGTAAAAGTTATTAATTCTGAAACATGTTACTTAGGAAGAATATTGTGTTCGGCTCGGTTCCTGTGAAAACCTAGGGGAGGTGTCTACTAAACGCATTCATAATATGTTGTAAAAATAATTATTTATTTTTTGAATATTTATTTTGTGAATTGTTGAGCTCATCCATTGCAAAAGTTTTGAGGTTTTATTTACAAGAATATGTTCAATCGGTGAAAAAATAAACATGAGAAACGCGCCCGTCCGAGTCTGACCTGGGTCGACCGAAATCTTTGAGAACGGAGGCGTTTTGAGTGAAAGGAATGGGAGAGCATGTCTGGCATGTTTGATGTATTAAATGCAAGATGCGTACCTACATGTGTGAAGAGAAGGCAATCTGGCGTGCTATTCTCTCTGTCTGCTCCGCGAGAGACGTAGCGTGAAGATTAGCATATAACATTTTCATAAAAAATTTCGTTGTGTCGAAGAAATTATGATTAGGAAATATATCTTTTTCACAGTTTTTTTCTTCAACAGAGACGAGACGCATCTCTGTTGGGGAAAAAACTGTAATGCGGCCGCTTCACGCTCGGCGACCCTCCACGAGTTTTGTGTGAATGAGTAAAAGGACGTACGGACGAGGTGATTGTCTTGAACTGTATACGTAACCGACGGTTAACGCCTTTTTACTCATTCGCGCGGGACTCGTGGAAGGTCGGACAGCATGTGGATGAGGCATAATGTATTTCCGTCTGTGTAATGCAGATAAAATCCGGCTCCATACCTAAAAATAATTAAGGTATATCTCAAATCATATCTTTTTCAGTTTTATTACATAACTTTAGTTGCATATACATATTATATTATTATGTATATTGGCCTTGGCCTAGCCCTGTTTGCCTCCCCCTGAATAGGTCCTGTATTATGTTACATGGAAATATCTGGTCAATATTTCATCATGTTATGTAATGCTCCCGCCACATGATCGTGTAGGGTCGCGAAGACTCGGTGTTCATGAGTAGAAAGAGGTCAACGGTCGGTTACGTACACGACACGACAAACATTTTCATCCACACGCCTTTTTACTCATTCACGGCGAGGGTCGGAGAGCGTCTGGCGCCAGCATGAGGAACAAAACACAAAATTAGACTTTGAAAAAAAACTTTTTTTCTTATCATACTCGTACATAATGGATAATATAATTTTATTGAGATAGTTTCCATCTATTGCTTATTAAATTCTGTCTAGTATGTCATTTTGCTTAATCTTGTTTAGATACCTAGTTATATTTTCTTCTCAAAAATATAAAAAAAAAAACTTTCTATATAGGTAAACAGCAAAATATCTCTAATACGTTAGTTTGGGTCCTATCTTTCTTATTTATTTTTGTAATTAGGGTATAATTTATTTGGTAGTAGTTTGAAATTTCGTTGCTCTGGTATTATGACTGTTTGGTTCTGGCAAAAATAAAATTATAATTTTGTAAGCAGTCAGCACATTGTTATTTCAAAATAAAATTTTGATGTCGTTGTAATAAAAAAATGTCCTGTTTATTTATTTATTTATCGTATGGTCAAAAGAAGTATATCACATCCCTCAAAGGAAAAAGTTTGAAGGTTGGGCATTGGGCAATGATAAATTTCGCAAGCAAGCTTGGTCGTCAGAAACTAAACTGAACGCCCTGTTAACAGGTCATCAAACAAATCGTCTAAAGTGATCGCACAAAAAAATAGCCCAAACCAGTCACTCCTCAAATCGTCTACACAAATCGCACAAAGAAATCTAATTAAAGAAGTTAGACGAATTTCTCAAATCGAGTCTAACTGCTTGTAGTTTATACTACTCAATCATTATTACCCTTCTCTTCATAGATATTTCAATGAACAATCTAAAAGCCAGAGCAGTGGCGTAACTAGCATTAGTGCCGCCCGGGGCGGACTCTGAAAATGCCGCCCCGCCCGACCCCTAAAGTACCTATACAAGTACATGTGTACTCACCGAGGGGTGTCTGTAGCTTTGAACCTGAGCGAGAACAACTAAAATTTTAATATAGACGTTGCACAATAAATTATGTAAACAGCGCCGCAGGCGAAATTTTTTTACAAAACTTAATGAAAATGAAGGTCGTGTAATAGTTTTGTTTACTTTCTTTAAATAAAAATATAAAAATAAGTATGTTTGACAAGGTAACGTGTAAAAAGGACATAAAAAAGCGCTTCAGGCGAAATTTTTTAGACAAATGGGTGAAATGATGAACCTGGTATCTTTCTATAGTTCGTAGGTAACACATATGGTTACATGAACCTATTGTATAGGGAATGCGACCATGCAAGAAGTAACGAAATTTTAGTCATAATAAAAAATTCAACATATTTACCGTGAAATAAAAAAATACTTAGGCACGTATAAATAAGACCTACCTAACACGCAAACAGGTTTAATTAGCGCCGCAGGTAATTTTTTTTTAAGAAAATTATTGTAATGAACAGTTTTTCATAATAATTTAAGAAAATTCAGAGATGTTTTTTAATATGTATGCTGTATCAAGATGTTTTTTTTATACGTTGTTCCATTTTGCCGCCCTCTGAAATGCGCCGCCCGGGGCGGACCGCCCCCCCCCCCCCCCGCCCCCGCCTAGTTACGCCACTGGTCTAGTGCCCATTAAAATTGGGTAATGATGATTAGTTATATATTTATACATACGATGATATCTCACGATATTTTTTATGCAGTTGCGCAGTCTAATATCACCAATAATAATTCACCAACATCGTCAACAATGAACTTTAACACGAATACTCCATCACCATCATCACCATCGCCCGAGGCTGAGAAAATCTCCTCTGTCAGTGAAGCTAACACGGAGCTGCTGTTCAGTTTGTTTAATGCAATTAACAACAATAACAAGTTTATAAAAAGAAGAGGAAGGTAATCATCGATTAAAAATGTATTACTAAATTAGATTATAATTACAAATTTTTAAACTATAATGCAGGTATTTAATTATCTGATGATTTGATTTTTCCAAATAGAAAAAAGACTTATAACATTTTATTTCCATTGCAAATCAGTAAAACCTATAAAACATATTTTCTGCAGATAGTATATAGATAGGTAGGTAGGTAGGTATACAAATATTACCTATGTATAAGAAATATTTTGGGTACCATAAATATTTAGGAGAGCTTATATAAATAGATATAGGAATATACTTCGTCTTAAAGCCGACAGCAATAGGTCCATTATGTAATTCTTTCTATGTTTGCAGACCAAAGAAAACGAATTCTCCAATGTCGACTTCACAGGCGAGGGATGATGACCCATATCTGGTTCAATCTGGACTCCTTTCTTCATTATCGTCACCAGCAAAACCTCGTGCAGATACTCCAAAGACATTAAGCTATTCGCAGTTGTTAAACGATTTGGTTTTCCAATTGTAATTCATTACTCTGGTTTTATGTACATAGGTGCTTGGCTGGGGTAGTTGAGTACCCCCCCCCCCCCCCCCTCTCCTAGTGTAATGAATAAGCATGAAGTATACTACTACTACTACTACTACGCCCTTTATGTCTCCATTCGGGAGCACAGGGAGGCTACCAGGCGTCTCCATTCAGAGCGATTTTGTGCGAGTGATATTACCTCTCTCCACGTCATTCCTAACGCTCTGATCTCGTTGTCATAGGAACGGTGCACTGTGAAAGAGGGTCTTCCGGGGCGTCGGGACCCCTGTGGGTGGAAAAACAGCGCTCTCTTTGGCCAGCTGTCGTTGGGCATTCGCAAAACATGGCCCAGCCACGACCAACGTCTTTCCTGTATTACTGACAGGATTGATCGTTGCTGGGAACGCCGTCGAACGTATTCGTTGGTTTTACGTTCTTGCCATGTGATACCCAGTATCCTCCTAAGACACTTATTCTCAAAGCTGAGTATCTTACGCTCTTGAGCCTTGGTTAAGTGCCATGACTCGCAGCCGTAGAGGAGGACAGGGATCACACAGGCGTTGAATAGGCGGCGTTTTGTCTGGATACTAAACCCGGATGCCTTCCAGATCTTGTCCATGTTGTTGAATGCCCCACTGGCAGCTCCGATGCGAATGGGCAGTTCTGTCCGGAGGTCACCTGCCGGGGTGATGGTGGCGCCCAGGTATTTGAATTTGTTTACCTGGGAGATTTGATTGCCGTTGACAATCATAGCTGTGACCCTATCCGGACATGCATCGTTACAGATGTACTCAGTTTTGCCAGTGTTGACCTTGAGGCCAAGGCGTGTCGCGTTGTTGTAGAGCATTGTAGTGCTGTGCTGTAGTCCACCCACAGACGTGTCGAATAGGGCGAGATCATCCGCATATTCTAGATCGTGTAGAGTTCCCACGTTTGTTTCGTTGGCAGGTCTTTGCAATAACGGCACTCCCCCTGAGTTCCCCGTGGATTTTCTGAGAAGGTAGTCCATGACGGTAACAAAGATGAAAGGCGCCAGTACACATCCTTGTCGAACCCCAGTTGTGATCCTGAAGGTGTCAGTTGGACCACAGGAGGTTCTCACACTGCACTCCGAGTCCGTGTGCAGGGCTTCGATCATGGCTACCAGCCTCGTGGGAATACCGTAAAGGGCCAATATCTTAAGCATGAAGTATACAAGCATACTTTTACCTAACTTTTTGGCTTATCTACAAATCATATCGTTTTTTTCATTATGTACCTACCTACCCACCTAGGTACCTATCACGAATTTTCTAAAATTATTGTGAAAATCTTTTTTACTTTAGTATGTAAGTATCTTTAAGTATATGCCTATTGTAATGCCGAATTTTTCACATGCGACGCTAGTTACAGGTTCGCCACTTCACAATATTTTTGTAAAAAAAATGGCATGCGATGCAAACAATTCTTAACAGGTACCTATCTACCTAGTACCTACTTACTATAAATACCTGCCCCGCGTTACCGCTACTGCATTCTTGTTTTATAACTTGTGAACTTATTTTTGGCTAATAAAGGTTTATTTATTGTTTATTTATTTCTTCCTAATTGTCAATCCACTGTTAGGGATATCAGGATCAGGATCGGAAGATCATTTGATATGAGAAGAGTAGGTACCTACAAAGTACAAAGTCATTCTATTCTGAGTGACTGCCTCCACAATTTTCAGTGTAGGTAGTAGGTACCTATGTTTTTGTAACAGTTCCTACTCATACTTAAAATGTATAAATATCAATAAAGGCTTCTTTCAAAAGACGTTCTTTCTAAAAAAAAGTTCTTAAAAAGTATTCCTTGAAAGAATATATCGGGCACATCAGGGCACATATTAATACCTAATATGAAAAATAATTCCACGAATGTGATAGAGATGGAGATATTTTAGCTAAATGCATTCGGCGCATCGATCTTCGAGAAGTTCTCGGTAGGTATCTATTTCAGGATAATTATGTAACTCACATAGAATGTAAGTAGCATGAATTAAACTAAATAATATAGTTTTTCACAGGCTATTTGAGCTGTGCATCAGTTTATGTTGTAATAATAATTGCATTGTACCCATGCTATTATTAATTCATTAATATTGTTGTGATCCTTCCCGGAGTATTGATTAATCATTGGGGGGAACACTATATAGTGAGTTAGTGACTAGAATATGTATATAGTCTGCTCCACATCCACATAATATTGTGTGTTAATTGTAGGTAAGTAGTATTTTTTTATAATTAGATTAGGTGAATAAAAAAATCTTACTGATTGGTAAAATTCGTATTTAAGTACCTAAAAGTTTTTCAAGGGATAGTTTTCAATTTTGATGTACTTATCCAATTTGTGATCATTTTACTTTATACACTGGTATGGATATATCAGCGACATGATATATAATATATTTAGGCAGTGGCGTAACTAGCATTAGTGCCGCCCGGGGCGGGCTCTCAAAATGCCGCCCCCCCTCTCCGATCACTAAAGTACCTATACAAGTATACATGTGTAACTATCCAGGGATGTGTGCAGCTTTGAAGCTACGCGAGAGCAACTAAAATTTTAATGTAGACGTGGTACAATAAATCATGTAAATAGCGCCGCAGGCGATTTTTTTTTAAACAAATGGGTGAAATGATGGTGGTTGCATAGGGGAAGCGACCATGCAAGAAGTAACGAAATTTTAGTCATAAGATATCGAAAATCAAGCTTAGTTGTCGTGAAGTAAAAAAATACTTAAGCACCTATAAAAAATACGTAACTTACACCCAAACAGGTTTTATTAGCACCGCAGGCAAATTTTTTAATGAAAATCATCATAATTTAACAGTTTTTCATAATAATTTTAGAAAATTCTAAGAATTTTTTTTAATTTGTGTGTTTTATCGAGATGTTTTTTATGTTTCGTTCCATTTTGCCGCCCCCTGAAATGCGCCGCCCGGGGCGGACCGCCCCCTCCGCCCCACCCTAGTTACGCCACTGAGCCAGAGTATACAATTCCTGTGTTTTGCCCGTGACAACGTACGGTATTGAAACCATGTCGCTCACTGCCAGAAGTGTCCACAAATTGAAATGTACTCAACGAGCAATGGAGAGACGAATGATAGGTGTATCCCTAAGAGACCGTATAAGAAATGAAGACATAAGACGACGGTCGAGGGTCTCAGACGTTGCGGAGAGAGTAGGGACACTAAAATGGCAGTGGGCGGGTCATGTGGCGAGGCAGAAGGACGGCAGATGAACTCCCAGAATACTGAGCTGGAGACCCTACGAAAGTAAGCGAAGTGTAGGGAGACCACAAAGGAGATGGGCCGATGATATCATCGAGTCGGTGGGACATGGGTGGAGACAAAGAGCCCAAAACAGAGAATGGTGGAAGACAAAGGAAGAGGCCTATATCCAGCAGTGGAGGGAAAGAGGCTGATAAGAAGAAGAAGAATACTGCCTCACACTAGGTAAAAGATTGTCGATGTATGTGTGGGCATAATTTGCGAAAAATAAGTTTTATTTTCTCTAACAAATTATCCAAATAAGTATTACGTGTTTTCATACATTAGCTAAACAATAAAATATTTATTATTGAAGGTAAAAAAACTTTATCTTATTCGTTACTACTATTTCGTGTCACTTATTTGATATGTTTTATTGTTATAGCTAGTTTTACGATTCTATTTCAATTTATCATTCATATCAAATTGAATTTGACAATAAATCTAGCACGCCTAGCCTATTGTGGGGTAGACAGAGATAATTTGTCATGAAATTCGTCATTGCTATGATCGGGTGATTAAGCATTTGGAAGAGATGAATACATTGGTATCTTTTAGTTATCATAAGCAGGAGCCCTTAGATCTTGGCAACCGTTACTAAATATACTTTGGATAAATAGAGCAGATACATTGAACCTTTATTTAGGAAATAACCGTAAAAGATTTTTTATATCTTGAATAGATTTCTCAAAAAAAAATGTGAAAAACACCTCTGATCTTTTTTCCGAAAGAAAGTAAATCGTTTCCCGAAAGTCGCAGAGTTTTTTTTTTTACTGATAATATGCATTAAAATCTAGGGGATAACCGTGAAAGTTTTATGATGGAAGCGAAATTAACCCCAGAAAATGAAAAAAAAACACTATTTTTACAATTTTGTCATGTGTGACTTCATGTGATTTTGAACCTTAATGCCGTGGGAAATACTGTGACGTCATAGTTGGGTCGGGAACTTTAATCCAGACACATAATATTCGTTATCCCCCACGACTGACTAACTGAGAAAAGCTCTTTTTATGATAGGATAGTGGAGTAGGTCAGCAATTTAAAAGCATCTTATATAACATCTACGAAATCCAACAGTAATTGTATGAAATACGATAGAGACATTACTTCATTATGTAATAACGTACTCAGAAACTCAGATATTGTGTGCTTTGTAAAATTTCAAAGCCTTTTGTAGTATAACAATTGGACAAATAAAAAGTTTTCTTTTAAGTAGTAAGTATAGTAATATAAATATTTAGTCTTGCTGTAGAAATTGTAGCGTGCCAAGAAGTCATATTCTATGGCTATCACAATAATGTTGCAAGTAGAAATACTTGCCTACAATTTATATCGCCACCGGCCACATACAATAGTCACCGTTGGTCGCTTTTTCTCAGATTGTATTTTAGTGTTATTTGTGATATTTTTTGTTACTTTTTTTGCCATTTGGTATAAATTGTGAACGGTATATTGGCATAAATCAGTTAAAACTCATATTATTTTTATTTTATTATGCGGAAGGTTAGCTAGTTTTTTGTTCTGAAATTATCGATGAAGGTTCAGATGAGCACATTCAATGATGGCGCTCATTTCAGCCTGGAACACCCGTGGGACGACGTCACCCAGGCAGACCGCCAAAGAGGTGGAAAGATAGTTGGTGTTCCACATCCCAAGAGGAAGGCATCCGTTCTTAACAGATCAATGATCTAGAACAAGATGAAGAAGAATAAGAAGACAGTGGCGTACTCTCCAAGACTGGTTGATTTCTTCAACCTAGGGCGCACGCCAAAAACTCTATACCCTGACCCGCCCGACCATCCTTTTTGGAGCCATTAGTGTACCATACGATGTCTCCATCTCGAAAGGAGTAGGAACCTTTCTCTCGCCATTTCTGTTTCGAGTACTTCTATTGTGTAGTGTTTGACAAAGCTGTATGCCACGCGGGTCATGACGGGTTACACATTTTTATAATATTTCCATTATTTATAAAAAAATGCGAAGTTATTCGAAGCCCAACAATGGTATATACAAAACGCATTACAACTTATATCTTTTAAATTTAAATAACTACACACATTCAAAGCAGAGTACCTTCCACTCTTGAACCCTGACGCTTAAGAGTACGCATACGGGAGACCTTATATCTCGACAACCGTTTCTAAATATGCTTTGGAAAAAATACAGTAGATACATTGAACCTTTATCTAGGGAATAACCATAAAAGGTTTTTACATATCTTATATAGATTTCTCAAAAAAAGGGGTAAACAGCTCTGATCTTTTTTTAGAAAGACAGAAACTCTTTTTCCGAAAGTCGCAGTGTTTTTTTTTGGTATTGACAATGCATTTTAAAATCTAGATAATAATCGTAAAAGTTTTTTGATTGAAATGAAATTAACCCCAAAAATGGACAAAACGCTGTTTTTACCATTTTATCACGCCATTTTGAACACTAATGCCGTGGGAAATGACGGTGACGTCATAGTTGGGTCGCGAGTCTTAGGTAGCATTAATAACTTATCTGCGTGTGTTAATAAAATGTCTAACTTTATCGATAACGCCTTATTTTATAAACACTATGAAATTCATACCATATTATAAATTATTAAGCAGAAAATGTGATGGCGTGATTAACTTGGAGAGGTAGGTTATCGTCATAATGCAGATGTTTGCTGACTAATTTTATGTAAAATTTGTTGTTTATGTTAATGGGCACGCCTTACACGACGTTACACGTTAAGTCCCAAGGGGGATACGCCTGAAAATCTTATCCCGAATTTAAATTATTTAAAACCGCATTTGCGAAATACCAATGTTAAGGGAAATGAAATTTAATTTTATTTTATGTACCTAGGTGTTTAAAAAAAACAACAACTTTACTAGTACGGTGTCGTTGAATTTCTCGATGGAAAGTTTTGGGGTAGTCTGGATTTCTGTACGTTCTATTTGTTCTATACGTTTTTTGGGGTGCTGAATCCGAATCCGAGGTTTGCTAACAAAATTTCGCGACGTAACAGTTTAATTTCACTGGATTACACAGCAAAGAACACAACTTGAAGTAAAACATAGAGATTTTGATCACATACTTGTACTTGCCTGTGTAATTGTTTGTATGTATGTATGTGTCAATGTTGAAGTAAAAAAGTACAGTAAAAAGCCATCGTCGCGCTGCATATAAACAGGGAGTATATAAATCTAAAGAAATTAAGTATATGCAGTGGTCTTTGCAAAGGCAGATATATGGTCAGCGTGAGAAGATAAGAAGCGAAGGGACGAGACACAGAACTAAATATGCTGATATAATGGATTATATTGTTAAATTTAAATGGTAGTGGGCACCCAGAATATTTCAGTGGACCTTGGACAGGAAACAGGAGTGTAGGAAGATCTCCGAGTCCCAAAACATGGTCCCACGATATCGTCCAACCAGTTAGAATCTGGATGCGAAAGGGAAAGACTCTGGAGAAAAAGACACTACCAGGAGAAAAGTCAATCTACAAGCTGTTCGCCTGAAAACCCAGCAGCCATGGGGAAGACATAAGAAGAAAAGGATGAAAGTGGCCTATATCCAGCAGTTGAAGGAGAGGGGTCGAAGAAGAAGAAGAAGAAGATTTTTCATTTTCTCACCCAATGGGACACTCGAAAATAGTCTATTTTTGATAACAAATTGTATCTACGCCCGAAGTAGTCAACTGAATGAGATTTGAATTGACATTAAAGAGGAATTAAGGGTTTCTGCCTGTCACTATTCGATAATATCATGAATAAATTTCAGACATCCACAATATTTTCACATCATTCATATGAGTTAATGTTCTAGAATATGATTATTACGATGCCTACGTCATTGCTTTTCGTAGATCTTTGAAATCAATTTAATGATCGATTTTTTTTAGGTATTGATGTATAATTTTTTACTATCGATAAATGTAAAGTATGATGCACGAGATATTACCAGGTAGCGGCTGAAAAATTAATATAAAGATAATAAAAATGTGTTTATTTGACCGAATTCCCGGAACGCAATAATTACTCATGAAACTGCGAAACATTAATTTCTCTTACAATTTCTATAAAATACACTATTTACGAATATTACGTATGATGAAAAGACAGAAAAGAAAATTGATTTAATCATGCCGCACTCCAATGAGGGTAGGCAGACAGTATTGAAGATGGGGATTCTATACGATGTCATAATACTTTACAACCATTCGTTGAATTACTGTATGCTTTCAATAAGAAATTAAATTGAAAACAAATAAAACATTATACATGTAATACTCTTGGAAATAATATTATTTTAAGATGAGAAACATCATCGTAAAGTGAAACATTATTACATGATGCGTTGGTCTTGTTACGATCCAACTGGTTATAACCTGTCAAATATTACAGAATCCTATGATAGTTGCATCACTATAAGAATAAATTTCGTGATGAAGAAAAGTATGCACTTTTATAACCTGGGAGGACCGTTGAGAAAGTGGCTACTAGATATAGGAAGGGAGAGTCTTGATATAAATTATAAACATTAACATGAGAAAATACACACACACACACACACACACACACACACACACACACACACACACACACACGCGCGCATTCCGTATTTCACATAGTGTTATCTTATTGTTTGCTCCAACCTCTTTTTTCCACATTTTTTTTCTATACATATTTTTGACTACTTATGTATTTTTCTAGATTGCCGTTGAATTCTAATCCTAATAATATTTTTTTGTGTCTTATCGACTTTGAAATATACCTAATTAGTATTGCCCCAGAAGAGGCTGTCTCCCAGTGAGGCAATGTAATCAATCATCTTCTTATATGTATTGTATTATATTTATGGACTTTTATTGGATAATAAATAAATGAAATGAAAAATTAAACTATTTCTTAAATAATTAAAAAATCCTCTTGACTTGGCCAACTATAAACGGATTTATTTATGGACTTTTATTGGATAATAAATAAATGAAATTATTTCTTAAATAAGTAAAAAATCCTCTTGACTTGGTCAACTATAAACGGAGATTTTCTAAAAAGGTGCGATTTTACACATTTATTAAACTTATATTCGAGCAAAGTTCCTGATGTGCGATGTAAATTGTCTAGATACACTAGTTTTAAATATTTATCGTAGATTTTAAAAGGGCAGCTTGTGCAAATTTTATAATTTTTGCAACAAAATGAAGGGTGTGGCAGATGACATACATGACATTTATAGGATTAGGATCTAGGATAGTGATAGAAGACCAATCCAACATAGATTCATTTGAAATCCTACAGGATTATGTATATTGATGTTATTTTATCAATTTATGAACATTCCAATTCTAAAGTAATAAAGTTTTAATGATCCATATTATTACTATTACTATCTATCGATCATCGTCATATCTCGCCGTTTAGATAATGCTCTTAGATCGGACTACCGATATTATGTATCATATTGTACATACCAACAACTATTACAATGTTTATGTTGTGGCTTGTGGCAAAGATGATCAAAGAAATGGATGGCATTGAATTTGTAAACTTAAGTGCTCTATGTTTTGATCAAATTGATATTATACAATATCTTTATTGAGTTTTTGAAAACGAGTTAATTGTCAACTAGGTATTCGATTCGATTTACATTCACGTTTTTTTAATTAGGCAGATTTGTGCCAGATTCAAAAAGTTAAACTCCTCGAAATAGTGCTTTCAGTTTTGTACTTAAAATCAAAATAACTTCGCAATGTCCCTGTGCATTGAAATTTTGCGCACATGTTTGCTTTGGTGGCAGTTTAAAATTGTGGTATTGTATCATATATTATATTATTTATCATAAACTCGTTTCAGTTGTTAAATTTAAGAAAGGTTTAACAAACCGAAATACTTGCCTGCACACCTTGCACTAGGCTAAAGCCTGTATCGTAAAGTGTGGAATACATCGCCATTCGCCAGCGCCGGGGTTTGAACCTGGCACCTCACGCTTGAGAGACTGCCGCCTCAACCAACTGCGCCAACCATGTACTCGAGTGTCTTCTTCGGGATGAGAAACATAAGCTTGGTTCATAAAAAAAGTTTTTTGCGATTACTAATTTTTCTCTCTTATTTGTTATGTGTAGAATATTAGTGTTTGACAACTGTTATCAAAATAAAACCATATATTTGTGAGTCAGTTAATTCACCACCGGTACTAAATCACCTATGTCCAGGAATTAGTTTTACCCGGGGAGTGCTCTCACATTACTATGTGAAGTAACGATAGAGCAGAATTTTGGCTAGAACATAGTCTATTAAAAAAAAACTCTTACGGTTAAAGAGAATAACGACTTTAATTACAAAACAACATGTAGGTTTAATACTATGGTGGTTGCATTGACCGGAAATCTTGGCGCAGGCTCGCCGGACACAAAAGCCATTACAAATTAAACAAATCCAGTAGATACTAATTAGTAGAGACCGGATTATATTGTGCAACTTAAAATGGTTGAAATATGCATGCAAATATGCTCGAAATATGCAACAAAATCACCAAAAAGTACTAAAAAATGCAATATAAATTTAAATAAATACAACAAATTAAAGTTATTACAAGGTTTCATTTATATTTATTTTTATTTAATTTATGTTTGGTATCGTTTGGAAGACCATGAAAAACAGTTCTAGGATGTGAAGTCTTAAAATATTGTTTTTTTTTTTATTAAATTACTTTCTTTACCTACTTACTACATTTTCAACTAGACACCAACATTTTTCGTTTTTGAAAACGTTAAAATTTTACAAATACAGATAATATATACCCAAATATGCAAGATCAGTAGATTTTTGTCGAAATATGCAAATTCCTGAATAAACTGCCAAAATATGCAAATGCATATAATCCGGTCCCTACTAATTAGGTACAATGCAGTGTAATAAAATTATCTAATTAACAATTCCCAACGTGTATTTTTGTAATTATCTGGTAATTCCTATGTACTTTATGTTCTTAATTGTCTTCTGTATACCTAATTAGATTTGGCCATTAGTGGGAAAACTTTTCTTAGCGTTCTTAATGTACCTTTTACCTACTTGAATAATAATTAGAAAAAATATTCATATTACTGCTCGGACCCCAACTATGACGTCACGGTCATTTCCCGCAACATTATGGTTCAAAATCGTATCAACAATCCCATGAAAAATTTAAAAAATACTGTTTGGGGTTTATTATTTCGTATGGCTTCTGCCACCGTCGGGTGGCAACGTCAGAAGATAAGAAAATTATGCTATCTGTTACATACAGGAGACATGTACCCTACAGAGCAACATCCAGGCTTCCAAGCCATTCAAGGGCATTGGGTGTGGCATTGTGGATATCTGCGTATGGTCCAGGGAACGCTCTTAGAGGACAATTGGGGTTAATTTCGGTCTATTCAAAAAACTTTTATTCTACTCGTATTATATTTAAGCATTTTATTAATAAAAAAAACCCGAACGCCTAACAACGTTCCATACTAATTCTATGTATGTACCATCCAGATACATTAAAATAGTAACTTATGAGTATCATATTCGCGAGTCGCGTATCCCTTGACGCAAAAGCAAAATGGACAGAATTATTAAAAATTTTTTTTCATTTTTTCCAGGTCAGCATGCCAAGACTGAATACAAGTAAATCCAACGAGATATCAGCCCAGAGTAGACTGGAGTGGGAGGCAGCCATGGAAGCAGTACTCAGGGACTTGGCTACACCAACTCCTGAGCATCCAAAGCCCCCACTAGTTCAAATTGTCATTTATGAGACGTCGGTATAATATGATATGTTTGACAAGATAACACCCGGACTTAGAAACGTCATGAATCGTACAGTCAGACTGAAATGGCAATGGGGAGGGCCACCGTCTTCTAGAGTACCTACTCTAGCCGTGATGTAACAGTTGGCAACATAACATAATGATCAAACAGGACCACCACTCCTGTCAAATTTCGTAACAGAATATAATGCGTGGTTTGTCATACACGTTGTTAAGAAACTGTTATTCCATACATTTCCTTATCGACGATGACGGCAACCTTGCCTAAAACGTTTTATGTATTAATCCCGATTAATCCTACATCATGGCTAGAGAAAGAGAGAAATGCCAAGGTGGCGCTGGGAGGGCACATAGCAAGAAAAAATGATAGTGCATAACCAGATGTATAAAATGGAGACCGTGGTTAGACAAAAAAGGTGTTGGAAGGACACAGAAGCGATTGGTAGACGATGTAAGCTCAGTAGCAGCTGGTTACTAAGAGACAAAGAGGAGCAACAGAAAGGAATGGTAACGTTTGGACGAGGCTTATATCCAGTAGTGCAGACTAGAGAGACCAGCGTTGAAGGAGAAGAAAAAATTGAACTGAAATTCTTTCCTAGTTAAATTTAAGTTTCCAAAAGTTCATTATGTATAATTAGTGGATATCTAGTGTATACTTAGAAATATTTTATAGGATAAGACAGGGGGTTCTACGTAACGTGAGTGATTGTAAGACAGTGTTGCGTTTAAACGAACAAATTAGCAAACGCTAAGCCTTCCACGTATGCTCTTGCCTGATGATGGCGGCCCAAGTGTCGTCGAAAGCTTGCAACAATAATCTAATCAACGACGTAACCGCAAATATTTCCAACTGGCATAGACAGATATATCTGTTTAAGGTGTGCTGGAAGAAATTGCCACATGGCATTCTGTAATATTATTTTATGCAATAAACAGTTTTATAGTAAAATTATAATCAATTTTAATTTTTATGAATCTCCATTTTACTATTTATATTTGTATAGAGTAGGAACGTAGTTAGGATAAAACAGTTACTTGTAAAACATGTGTAGATATTCCTCGACACCATTCGAATAAATTGATAAGTAAATAATTGAATTTTCCTCTCCTTCCTTCTATACGTTGTTTGTCAATAGTGTTTATCTGCAAAAGTGTTAGATTTTCTCTTAATAACAGTGTTTTCAATATCTACCCAAATCTTTACAATATTTCAGTAGTTAGAATTTAGAGCCAAGCCACAGATTGATAAAACTTTAAATGTCATAGTATGATCAAAGTACAGCTTTTCTCGTAGGCTATAAGAACATTCAATTATTGCAAAGAACAAAAATTTTTTTTTATTTCTGCCAGCATTGTGACTAGTGTAAGAATGGTTGCATAAATTCAGGAGTGATTATTAAGTATGTGCACAAAATCTATCAACTGAGTTTGAAATAGCGAATATCCAAAAATTCTGTTATCTAATAAGTGAAAAAGAAAGACTCTTGCATCGTGTTTGAAAAATTTTGACACTTTCGTTGCGTTTGTTAAAAAAAATAAGACAATATTAATTAAGTTGTTTCATTTAACAAAGATGATGCTTTGTATATTTATTTATTTGCCTTTTGCTTTTCTTGTAAGAATGTCTTTTTAGTTACGTTGTTTTTGTATAACCAACGAAATTTCAATAGCATTTTTTTCCTGTTTGTTTTGGCATTTTTTCAAAGAAAAATTAATTCATTCACATCATGGCATTTTGCGAGAGGAGTATAGTGGCATTAAATACATAAAAATATAAATTTTGTTCGAGCAGTTTTGTAAAAAAAATCTTCAATAGCTAAAATTTCAACCGCAATGGGGTCTGTCGTTCTGACTTTTTGTACGAAATATATTTTAATTTCCTCGAGAAGATTGATTGATTTTATTATAACTAAATTTATTACTTCCGGAACATGGGAAGTTCTTTGTATTCAGAAAACTATAATACGCATAGTCATGATTTTTTAACAATAATCAGCTAACCAGAAACTATACATTTCTGCTTTTTTTATAATAATGTTAGAGTTTTATCACGAACTAGCTGGTACCCCTTATAATTCCGTTTAAGTTCCGTTGAAAGTTAAAAAGAAAACGTAGAAAAAGAATGACATCTTACGAAAACTTCTGAAATTATTTTATTTAAGTATTTATTTATTGAATATGAATTTTGTGAATAGACCCCACCATCAGTGGTATGTAGTCTAGACCAGTGGTCCCCAACCTTTTTGTCGCCGCGGACCGGTCAGCGTTTGATAATTTCACCGCGGCCCACTGAGGGTAGGGGGGTTACATTGGGGTGGGGGGGGGCATACACAGAGAAATATAAAAATTAAAAACAAACAGTAAAGAAAAATGTATTAAAAGTATTTGGAGATCAGTGGCGTATATAGGTTTTCATTTCGGGGGGGGGGGGGGGGGGGCGAAAAAACTCCTCGGGGAGGCAATGCGCCGCAGGCGAAATTTTTTTGAAAAACGGGTGAAGTGATGAACCAGGGATCATTCTATAGCAGATGGCATATCATTGTTTGAAATTTCGGGGGGGGGGCTCGGCCCCCCCAAATACGCCACTAATAGAGATATTACAGTTTAATTGGAGCAATGTGCATCGGCTACACATCACAGGGAAGGAAAGGTTTTAAACGCGAGAAAGTAGGTACCGGTAAACAGATAGAATAACAACATACACCTTCTCTCCACCGAAGATACATAGCTACTGATCAGGTACAGTGTAGATCGTAACTTAGCGTGAGGGCATTTTTTACGGAATAATTATTTTAAGCTATATAATTGACGATTTTTTCAAAAAAATATTTTGATTTTTAAGCAGGCGGCGCGGCCCAGTACCATTTGGTCCACGGCCCAGTACTGGGCCGCGGACCATAGGTTGGGGACCACTGGTCTAGACACACTATTTTGAATGTTTTTCTAGATAAATTACTACATTTTTAATGTTCTTGTTCTATATTCTAAAACTTGTATGATACTTTGTAATTGTATAGGAAACAAGTACCAAAGCGATATATGTATTTTATTATTATGGATATCTACATATCGTCATCCGAGAGTAACAAGGTTGTAACTAGAAAATATGACTTTTGGCGTGAAAATGTTTCTAGACATAATCTACGAGTTGATACAATGTACCCAAACATCTTGAAGTGAGGCCAAGACTAACAAGGTTCCATTTGTAAAAAATATGAGTGTTTGAACCATTGATATTATTTTCATAACATTTTGGTCCTGTTATATAGAATCTTGTTATTTTCGGGTTACAATATTAAATTGTATACATAAGTATGTATAAAATCATTGCCAATAAATAATTATGCATTTCTATAAATAATTTGCATTTAATTTGATGGTAGAAACATCCCTAGTGACAATTTAGCTCCTAGATTGGTTCTAGAGCAGTCTTAGAACCTTTCTAGAACCAATTTAGGAGATAAATAGTGGTTTTTTATGTCCTGCCTGAGACAGAATGCCAGATTATTCTTGGTATTTGGATGGTCACAAAATTTAGTGCACTATTCGCAGAATGTTCCACAATTCAATGCTTTCTAGCTCCTAAACCGTTCGTCTGAAAAAATAAAACAAAATTGAAGTAATTACTAGGAAGCTATATTGCAGCATAAAATAGTTCTTTCCTTTGCAAAATTAAAACAATGTTACAGGAAACGGAAATACTAGTATGAACTATGTGTTTATTTATATCTTCCGTAGCTAATAAAGTAAAAATAAGAATTTCAAGAAAAAATACTTAATTATTTTTAACATCCTTCGGAATTTATTTCGAAAGGAAATGTTTTATGAGAAATATATTAGAACGAGAAATGATAAAATATATGTTCTGAGAATGATTTAGATAATTTACTGTTTAAAAAAATTGTGTCTCAATAATAAAAGGGTAGATTTGAGGATACAAAAAGAAAGGCTGAACTTCCCTTACGGTGATCGTCGACTAGATTAATATGGTCACTTTACATGCATCTGATGGAATTTCCTCCCCCATTTGATATCTATGTAAGTATCGTAGGTAGAATTGGTAATTGAAAAATATGGTATTAGGTAAGTACATATGTAAGTATTCGAAACACCGATGCCGACGGTCAACTATCATCTTTTACTATATACCTTTCCCGAATCCAGTGGTGGATCCAGGAGGAGCTTCAGCCTCTAAGCCCCCCCCCCATTCTCAAACATTTTTGATTGAAAAATGATTGACGAAAAATTTGGAATTATTCTTCTTTACTGAAATAGCTCCTGGATCCGCCACCGCCTAAAACAATGATACGATAAGATCGTTGGAAATCTACAGCAAAAACCATTAGAAGAATCTGAATCGAGGGCTAGATTTTTAAATTATTATAAAAGTGCTCTTTCATTGTGAATATCATTTTTATTTGATGTTTGAAGAAGAAAACTCTTTTGACAAAGTCACGACACTTTTTGTTTACCTACATGTGTTGACATGGGGAACGTTGAAAGCGCAATTTGTTTCATAGTTTTCCCAAATAAACGTAATAATTCAAGTGTCAAGACGGACATTGCCAAATTTTCTGTACCTCTGATAAAAAAGGCTGTGAAGTGTGCTTTGAATTAATTGTTCATGGTTAAATAAACCTTTTCTCGTGGAAATAAGTCACATATTTTTTAAATATATGTTCTTTTGCTTACACGGAACTAATTACACCGGTCAGCGAAGGTTCGCCGCTTTTCATTCTGATGTGTGATTATGAAAGCAGTAGGTGTATCTTTAATATCTGCATATTTAGTTTTTTCTAGTCACGTCGAGATTTTTAGTAATTCTCGATAATGTGTTACTATGGAAGGCCAGAAAATGAATATAATGAATTATTAATTAAGGATTTTAAACTGCTTTTACTTACAATGTGTACAATATTTTTGTGCAAGAAATCAAGAATATCTATCTCAGTGACCAACCAGGATGATTTCACGGGATGGAAGAGGGGGGGGGGGGGGGGGGGGGTCCAGGGCACATATGAATGAAGGGGTGGAAATTAAGAAAATGTAGACTCTAACATGTATGTGTTTATTATTTTTATAATTCAGAATGCGCATTTTTTAGAAATAAAATAGGAAAACAATTAATATAAACAATAATATGAATATAAAAAACTAATTATAAACAAGAAAACATAATATGTTAATTAATTAATAGGTGAGCTCTAATCAGTCAGTATGAAAGAACGCTTAGTGGCCTTTCTTTTATGCTATGTATGAATATTATCCCGTTTCAGTAACCAGCAGTAATCTGCCATCATCATAACATCCCATCGACCTTGATATCGAGATTAGAGCACAATCATGGAAAGTTTTTTCCGGAAAATCTAGGCGATGTATGCGAAGAACAAGGTGAGAGATTTCATCAAGACATTAAGGACGTGGAATCTCGATATCAAGGTCGATGGGATGTTTCAATGATGGCAGATTACTGCTGGTTACTGAAACCGGATAATATTCATACATAACATAAAAGAAAGGCCACTAAGCGTTCTTTCATACCGACTGATTAAAGCTCACTTATTAATTAATTAACATATTATGTTTTCTTGTTTATAATTAGTTTTCTGTACTCATTATTGTTTATATTAATTGTGTTTCTATTTTATTTCTATAAAATGCGCATTCTGAATAAAAAAAATAATAAACACATACATGTTTTACGAGTCTACATTTTTTTATTTCAATACATACTAAAACACATTTACTTAATTTCCACCCCTTCATTCATATGTGCCCTGGACCCCCCCCCCCCCCCCTCTTCCGCCCCGTGAAATCATCCTGGTTGGTCACTGAGATAGATATTCTTGATTTATTGCAAAAAAATATTGTATACATTGTAAGTAAAAGCAGTTTACAATCCTTAATTAATAATTCATTATATTCATTTTTTGGCTTCCATAGTAACAGATTATCGAGAATTACTAAAAATCTCGACGTGACCAGAAAAAACTAAATATGCAGATATAAAAGATACACCTATTGCTTTCATAATCACCCATCAGAATGAAAAACGGCAAACTTTTTTTTTATTTCGCATCTCAGTACACGAAATTTTGTACGAAAATCTTACACGAAATTTTGTATAAAAATTTCGTTAAAAAACGAACAAATAAAAATGACAGCTTTTAGTAGAAACCCTTATAATTGTGATTTTTGAAAGATAAATGAGGATATTTTTGGGTGTATAACATATTTCAAAAATGTGTGACTATTTCCATGTAAAAAGCTTTATTTAATCATAAACAATTACTTCAAAGTCAGTAAACACTGTGAACAGCGTTTTTGTCAGAGGTACAAAAACTTTGGCAATGTCCGATGAAATAAAAACATACACAAGGTTCTTTATTGCTTCTAATAAATGAGGAAAGATGAGAACATTAGTTTAGTAGGCGTAGGAAAAGGTAAGTTAATAAAGACATGTGTGTCGTCCTTACGTAATTGTCCTTTGTATTCAGCTTCGGAATATTAATAGTATTACGTAACTACGGTACCATCACCGGGGGTTATTTCGCCTAAATTTTCTTAAAAATAAAGTTTAAATTTGATTTGCCATTAATATTTCTATGAAAAGATATGTAAAATATGATTTTAATCGATGAGCTAGTGCAATAGTTAGATACTTTGAAGTATATTTTTTAAGAAATATGTATATTATATACCTTTTTCGTGAAACAAAGTAGTTAGGCAAAATAACCCCGTGTTTGGGGTTATTCTGCCTACGCGTATAAAACCACTAAAAGTTTATTTAAAATGAAAAGTCAAAAAGGGAAAAATATGGAAAAACATCGATCCAAATTGAATCCAAAATAAAATTTCAGAAAAAGATAATCTAAAATTAGTTATTGACGATTAGGCCAATTTACCCCTGGGTTCGCGGTCATTTCCATACAAATTTACTTTTATATTTAGGGTTGAACAAGACTACTAAAATGAAAATATTAATTTTATTAAAAAATTGTTTTTATTGTATAACGTTGTGAAAAACAAAGAGTTAAATAACAGAACCTAATGTCGCCGCCACACGCTTGCGAGCGTCCACAAGTTTTTTGTGTCTACGAGTAAAAAGACGTCAACGGTGGGTTACGTACACGAGCCAAGACAAACGTTCCATCCACACGCCTTTTTACTTATATACCTACACAAAAAAGCCCGGGACGCTCGCAAGCGTGTGGTGGCGACAAAAGACTAAATTATACCGTAAAATAAAAAGTACATAAGAACCGAAATGGTTTAGACTAAAAAAAAAACGTAGAAGAATTACGTACAATTCCTGTATGCTTATTGCGCCTATTAAAAACACAAACTTTTGACAAGAATAACAGTTTCAAGACTAAAACATCTTTGTTATTTAAAAAAAATCATTAACTGAAATCTTTTTGAGAAACACATTCTGACGTATTGTGCGCGCGTTCGGTCTATCCGCAGCCGAGCCGAGTGAAAAAATACCCTTTTTGGTACTTTGAAAAAAAAAAAGTTCTGACAAAATGTGTAATATGTACCTATGTGCGGATACCTAAGTGGCTAAAAATATTAAATAATATTAAATATCACCGAAGTAGGCAACCCTATTGTAGGTAAAATAACCCCGAGATTCTAATAATGTTGGGGGTGCCTACTTATTAGTGGTGTATATACTAGTAAAATTAAGCAAAATACATTTTTTTTTTCGCTAATATTGTTCTCAAAACATCAAAGTATAATATAGGAGAGTATTAGAGAACATGTTCCAAGTATTTTCGGATATATATCAAAAGTTTTCAGCACTTAGTTTTCTAGACGTTTTGACAGCTTCCTGGAAAAATGCTTCTATTGAAAGGTTTGTGAAGTTACCAACAAATCATCATGCTTAGTGCACCCAGAAAAGATGTGTTTACATTACCAGAAACAAAAAAATAACAAATTAATTACCTATGTCTTCTGGTAAGCGGTTAAACAAAAAAAAAGCGTTAGGCCAAAGATACCCATGGATAGGCGAAATAACCCCAAACGGCGGTACATAGTGAGAAATTTGAGACAGAAAGTAAAGAAACATATTTAGATATATGTATAAAATCTCATGGAATAAATCTAACATAGGCATGGAAGAAATCTCATAAGAATAAATAACAAATTTTTATTAAATAAAATTATACAATTTTGATGTCATACTAATATTAATTAGATAGATCAATAAATTTTACTATAAAATTTTGATCATAGTGTCTTTTAATAGATGTATAATAGATTTTGAATAAAAGTGTGTTGACATTTTTTCATGCGAGATTTCTTCCATTTGAGATTTTTTTAGCTGTGCGATTCTTTCCATTTAATTGTCGCGGAATCTATAACTACCTTCACGAATATAGATACGGGTAGATGGAATGGGCTATGTACGGTAGAAGGAAAGGATTGTGTGAGAAGCTTTTTAGATATTTAGACGGTAGTGACAATTATCATATAATTCATACGTGCTGCAGACACGGGTCGCAGACGAAAGTTGAAAGTGTTTTTATATCTGTTTAATATGAGAATATTATTAGTACCAAAGACAGCAAAGATAATACCCAGTATATTAAAATTATTTTTTTATTAGGCATAAAAGTACAACAAAAATAAAGACCAATGCTATTTAAACTTCATAATATTTAAAAACTACTTCCAAAAATTGAGCAAACCTCGTACTTTGGGGAGGAATTAGTCATGATGACAACATAAAAAAAGTTATTTTTTGCTCAAATTTCGAATGAACGTCATTTGTTGACCAAATTGTGGAATAAACATCATATTTTGTGACGATTTTGCCCACTTGTATGGGAATGAATTGTTTGCGGTACCTAATGAAATTTTGTCTAGCCATCTGGACGGTGGACGTCAAGTATCTTTTTCAAAGATCTAGTAAGTTAAGAAACAGAATACCGATCTTCACAGCTAGCAGACATCCACACACCTATCGCTGGTAACCCGGCATCATAAATATGGTTTCTTTATTGCTAAACCTTTAAAAGAGAAGATGTTTTAATAAAATATAATTTTAAAAAGAGTTTTTATTTTTCCCTACACAAGCATAATCGATTACATAAAATATTCCTTACGCCACAGATGTGGTAACATTTGTTGGTTGAAACAGTAAAAAATGTACTTAAAATTACGTCCAACATACTTGCTACATGGAAAGGGTTGGATATGAATTGCATTATCCGTGTAGTACATGTTACGCCAATGCATTTACATAAGAAAACGATAAATTTTTCAGTGGTTGCATTACGTGTTCCTATAAACGGTACGCGACTTATTTGCATTGGCGTATCAATATATCTTTGACATCATAAATAATAAATGAATAAGCACGTATCATAAAAATTGTTATAATTTATAACGTAGCTTATTTTTATAAATCCATATATTATAACGTCCTGTTTGCAACGTTATATTTTTTATTGAGAGGAAACTCCTCATTAAAAATGCTTACTTGGAGTTACAAGTGCAACCGTAGAAGTAGAAAGTTTAAGCTTCGAGACAGAACTATTTGAGTACAAATGATTTTTTCACCTACTTTTAAAGTGACAGTTAGAAGGTTGCTATTTTCGAGTGGCAAACTGGTTACTGTAGGTGTGGGGCTGGTCTGGCTGATATGGAACCCGGAAACCCATAGGAAGAAAAACACATTTCTTTTGAAAGGTTGGTACAAGTGTGACGCAAATCATCTTATACTTACTTACTTTCTGTGTCCGGGTGCCTCAAATCAGGAACCCCCAATAGTTGGCCACATGTACGGCCCTGTCACTCGCATTTATCAGATCTTCTCGCGCGCATGTCTCCCCGATTTTAGGAAATACTAATAGAAGGTGTCGGTTGTCCTGGACGTCTCCGCACTCACAGGTGTCGTCCTCCGTGTATCCCCGTTTTTTGAGGTTACTGTTGCAGCACGACACCCCAGTCCTCAATCTATTGAGTGCTCTCCAAGTGGGGTATGGCAGATTGTATCCAGCTTATAAGTAGATCACATTTTTCGTCAACAAATCTAGATTATGTTTATCGAGACCATATTATCAGCAGTTTTTTTTTGAGAAAAGGAATTTAATTGACAGAATATTAAAACGCCAATTATACGTTGCTCTTGTTGTGTGTAATTTAAGCAAGAGTCGAAGAGGTATAGTTACAACACTTAGAGGAGGTACAGTAGAGTGCTTCAATATTCATTATGTCACCTATATATTAGAATAATTATATTTTAGTACCGTGTCATGCAAACTCATTGATTTGTTTGACAATTGCGTGACGGGGCAGTTCTCAGAGTACCTGATGGCTACTTGCCTCGCATGTCGATGGTAAGAGGTAGGCTATAAAATTAATAAAAAAAAGCAATCATCCCCTACGGCGAATTGTCTTGATTTTAGAGAGTGTTTTTCATTTTAATGAGTTTAGCATCAAAAATCCATTAGTCTTCAAGCTGACTGACACCAACTGACACAATCCGTGTATTATAAAATAAGCTATATGGTCAAACTAAAAAAAAAAACAACAAATAAAAGCAAAAAAATCTACTTCAAATATCTAATAAAGTAGTAGGTATATTTGGGTTGATTGGCAGAAATCGCCAAAAGGCGATAAATCCGCCCTTTGTGTGTAGATTTATGTGCAATAAAGTTTTTATTTATTTATTTATTTATGTTGTATGTTATAGGGTTGACTGTAAGATACTGGTTTTGCAATAAGTCCGCCTTTTGGCACACTGCATTGTCTTGTTTTTGTTGTAACATATATTTACTGGCCAATAAAGTCTTATTTATTTATGTGGGAGTAGTGGTTAGGATTAAATAGCTCTAAATAAAACACACCAAGTTTCAAAGACCTTTTCACAAATCTGTCAAACAAATAATATGTATGTATGATATTGAAATACAGATGACAGAAGACTAGTGGGTTGCCCAAGAAGTAGGTGGCAGAAACAGGTGCTAAAGGTGTATAAGGTGAGACTGTGGTTGGAGTAGGTAAAGGTCTTGGAGACTGCTAGAGGCAGAGACATCTGGCGAAGGTATACACTTACATATACAGATACTTTGAGTACTCGACCCAGAAAAGGATGAAGGGGAGAAAATGTACGAATATGTATTATGTATCTAATCTATATTGAAATGTTTCACTATTGGGACAAAACAGGCTACTCATGGCAACAAAAATGCTCCATGAATTAGCCAGGAGTCAGACTTGGGACTAAAGGACTCGAAGGACGACTGATTGACTAAGCAATATTGGTCGAATTCGGATTTTGATTTTAAAAAGTCATCTCAACTTTTAAGGTTTAATACCCCGAAAATAAAGAGCTTTTTCGTTTGCAAATTTGGCCAGAATGAGACAATTGATCGCATTGTGGGGAAGAGTTCTATCGAGAAATTCGAGGGCGATTGGGGAAATAAAATATGACGGCAAGAGTAGTAAAATAATTCAGAAATATTATTGAGGAACTTTTAGGCAATGGTCATTCGCACGAAATAAAAGTCTAATTAGTTTAGACAAATGGTCCGTTCATGTTCACCTAGTTTAATTAAGGGCTTGGTACTAATAATGACGTCCCGGTCATTTCCCACGGCATTAAGGCTCAAAATTGCGTGAACAATCGCATGATAAAATGGTAAAAATAGCGTTTTTCCATTTTTTGGCGTCAATTTTGCGCCAGTCATAAAATTTTACGGTTATTCCATAGATTTTAATGCATATTATCAGTACAAAAAAAAAATTACCCCGCGACTTTTGGGAACCGAGTTTCCGTCTTTCGGAAAGAAGATCAGAGGTGTTTTGAATATTTTTTTGAGAAATCTATACAAGATATAAAAAATCCTTTACGGTTTATCCCTAGATAAATGTTCAATGCATCTACCCTATTTTGTTCCAAAGCATATTTAGTAACGGTTGTCGATATATAAGGTCTCCCGTTTTTAGAAATATTTGAAATGTCGGTATGCATAGTCTTAACATTGACCCTCATATTTTCAGGATTAATATTTTGTTTGTCACGAACTAAACGTGGTACAAATTTGATTAAATTTTTAATTACCTATACTAATTCTGGTCTATCGTTTCGACCCCTTTGTTTTGACCAGTCAGATCTTGGTAGTTAATTAAAAGTCTTTTGTAAGTTTGAATGATTTAAGCGTCTATTCAGGTGTTTATTTTTGAACGTGAATTTTGTTATTTATATTGTAAGGTAATCAAGTTTTATATGGTCGTCTAGGTCTCGACCCTCGTGCCGAAGTCACCTTAAGGATTTCAAGGAAGGTCATGTTAATAACGTCTCCCACGTTTATAGTTAAATAAGTAAACTTAACACTAGGATTGACATATGTAGTATCTTCTCTTTTAAAGGGAACGTTTTCTCTTTTTTTATGTTTTTCTTGGTGTCTCTCTCTTTTTTAACTTACTCGTAACATGCGAAATATACCTACTCTTTTTTCAAGTCTTATGACACTTTTTTAGTTGTTTGTTTTTCTGTGCCAAGACAGAATTATTATGTATCTATCCCCTTACACTATGTCTCTTGCGGGGTAGGCAGAGATCAAAGGAAGCCAGACTGCCTTATCCTTACGCACACTTCTAAATTCCGTTGAATTATACCAGATAAAATTACAGAGAAAATATCTCATGCGGAAGAAATTACGCATATAAAGAATATCATGGGGAGAAATTATACCTGCATAACATATAAGAGTCATCAGTTGGTGTAGGTGATCACTTTACCCTCGAGAAACGTTCACCATTCAGCCCTTAGCAATAGTGTATTACTTTTTCAGAACACATTATGTATACAAACATGGTTCCTTTGGTGGGAATCAAACCCACAACTTACGGCTGTGAAGCAATGTTTCTCACCACTTGGCCACTTGCCCTATAAGCCTCTTCTTTATTTTTGATTTCTGACATCCCTACTACATATGTACTAAGGTTTTCATGGTTCCGGTACTATGTGTAAATTGAGCATAAAATATTAAATTACCATGAGTGTTCTATTTTTCCCAAGTGTTGACTGAATAATAATTTACCCCATTGTTACGCACGATGACACTTGAGTTTTGTGACATCCATGGTGACACGGAGCGTGACGGGACAAAAACCCATAAAATTATTGCTCAACATGAATACATCTCAAAAGAGACGAAAGCCCTTAAGAAATTTGCTCAAGAGACAAAAGCTCAAAACTAATTCTTCTTCTTCTTCCTCTTGTATTAGGTCGGGTGACCTGTTTGTGACGGCGGGCTGTCCTGGGATGAGGAGGTCCAGCTGTCTTTCCATCTCTTGGGTGGCCTTTCGGATAATTTTCTTCCAATGGGGTTTTCCGTTTTGACTATCTTTGCAAGTCTGGTGTCATCCATTCGGTTGACATGGTCCCTCCAGAAGCAAACAAAACAACAAAACTGTCTAAACAAGTTGAATTTTAAAATAAAATTGATTGTACTTATTAGCATACAATTTCTTCCAGTGTGTTAGAAACTAGCAGAGATAAGAAAATAAATAAATAAATGAGCGGATTTGAAATGGCGTAGACAATAAAATTGTTAACATTTTATTGATAATTAATCTACTCTAATCCAACTAGAATGTTTGGACTTTTATCCCTTGAGCAAATTTCTTAAGAGCTTTTGTCTTTTTTGGGACCATTTTTTTTAAATAGAAAAATTAATCTGGGATTATCGAAATAAACCCAAATACATCTTTGAACACTTCACAGAAAGCTTAAAAGCTTGTGTTGTGAAGTGGCGTAGGTCGGGGATTAAACCCGTTTTTTTTATGTTGAGCAATATTCTTATGGTTTTTCTCCGGGAACGACACGGAGGTGACGTGTATTGAATATGTTTTGTTCTCTCGTAAAGCAATATTGATAAATTCGTTTGTCAATAAAAAGAACATACTATTATTGACATTGTGTGTATATTATGATGAAATAGATCGGCACTCTTCTAGGTACTTACTCGTATATTATGCAATAGTAAAAAGTGGAGTCCTTCTATTATATGGGGCTGGGGTGGAGTGCAGCATGGAATTTCCAAAATACCAATTTTCCAAAATTCAAGAACCCGCCTAATATTTTAGTAAGGTTGCACAGCTACAGGGATTTGTTTTACACGGGAGAACTCTCAGACTACATATTTTGGTGACGACAGAGTAGGCTCTAATTTGTCATAAAAATAAAAAAATAACAAGAAATGACATACAAAAATACATAGCTACTGTAAGCAGATGTCGATGCGTCTGGTGAACTCGGCATATGACATATTGAATATGTCTACACCGAAATCACCAGACAGTTCATTTAATAAACAAATTGCCCTACTGATGGAAGAGTCTGCAATGATATTGGTATGGCATCTAGAAAGATAAAACAATATACGAGTATCTTGGCGGGATCTGCAATATGACTGAGGTACATAGAACTTAAACTCGGATAGTATTTATGGATTATGTATTACGCCGTTTATCAATTTGAAGATGTGTCTACATAAATAGTCCTTCCTACGTTTGTCTAATTGCCTAATTACAGAAAACGTATGTGCAATAGTGGTTGCATTAAACCTTAAATCCAGGCACAGTCCCATCGGGCACAATAGTGTATATAATTTTTGTAATACTATACTTATAATTTTTGTAATACTAATCTCATGTAAAAATGTTGAAAAAAAAATCATAAAATTTATGCGTGCACGTGTAAATATGTTTGTTTTTAGTCCATTAATTAGTCGTTACTTAGTAAAGGGTCGGGTAGGTACTTCTGAATGTATTGAAAAAAAATCGTGTCTCCTCTATTTTCCCTCTCTTAAAAAAATTGGCACTATTGTATTTTTGCATATGTATGCTGTTGGAGAGTCGACCTGAATTTGGTGTTTTATGTATGTTTTAGTGCATACTTGTTGATCCTCTGAGAGTTTCTCAATAAACAAATAAATAAACAGGTATCTGCTTTATCTTTACACAGAATATATGCGATGTGAGAGTTCATCCACATAGGTGATTTCAAAAATATACAACCATACCAAAATATTAAGGGCTTGGTACCAAGAATGACGTCACAGTCCTTTTCCACAGCATTAAGGTTCAAAATCGCATGATAAACTGGTAAAAATAGCATTTTATTCCAATTTTTTGGGGTAAATTTTGCGTCTATCAAAAAACTTTTACGCTTATTCTCTAGATTTTAATGCATATTATCAGTACAAAAAAAATACTTCGCGACTTTCGGGAAACGAGAGGAAAAGATCAGAGGTGTTATTAAATATTTTTTTTGAAAAATCTATACAAGATAAAAAAATATTTTACTATTATTCCCTAGATAAATGTTCAATGCATCTACCCTATTTTGTTCCAAAGCATTTTTAGTAACGGTTGTCGAGATATAAGGTTTTAGAATTTTTTGAAATGTCGGTATGCATACTCTTAATGTGTTTACACAACTACCCGACCCTTTGTAGGATGATCCGTGTTTTGCAGGCCACCTTTATTGGAATATCTGGAATGTCGCGTGATGAAATCATTTTGTTGTTTTGTTATCTACAAGTGTCATTCGTGCTGGGCATCATTAAACTGGAGTAAAGAATGTGCGTGCCTTGTTCCTTCCTTTATCAACAAAAAACAATGCATAATATGTAGTTAATTATGTGCGATGTCCACAAATTATAATAAAATAAGTAATATTATCTAGACTACATCAGCCCACGTTTGTCCATTGCAGGACATATGCCTCCTCTACTCCTCCCGCTCCTGTGCGATCCCCATTCACCGACGTCCGGCGAACCTCTTAATGTCGTCTATCCATCTGGTAGGTCTTGTGGTCTTTTATCGCCCCTTAGTCCCCACTCTAGCAGTCCACTCGTCCATTCTTGCAATGTGCCCCGCTATCTCCACTTCTGCAACGCTATCCTCATTCTTATCTTGCAGTTTAATGCTCAACATTATTCTCTTCATTTTCCTTTGAGCTATTCGCAGTTTGTTGGCAGACAGTTTGGTAAGGGTCATAATTTCCGTGCCATATGTGAAGACTAGCAAAACACACTGCTCAAACACTGTAGAAAGTATTGATTAAAAAAAAACATGATGTTGAACAGCTGGTCGAGACTCGACCCTAAGGACTGAAGCATTATAAAAATAGGAGAATACGCAAATGTATTAGAAATTTTGACAATCTGAAATAGGTAAGTACCTGTTTGACTAGGTGTATTTATTTTCATCAAACTTACAGAAACTTCTTGAATAAGACCGACAACTTACGAATAGTTTCATTTGACTTTTAAGGTGGATTTTCGCAAGTCGAAGGTAATGCCAAAGTCTGCACTTTATTCTTTACACATGTTTTCATATTAACTCTATAATGCCACAAACATTATTCATACCTAGATGTATGTTTCTTTAACATTTGGCAGTAAAATTGTTAATGTTCTTAATAACATTTACCTAAATGTCAAACCAACGCCAGCGATGCCAAGTTTTGTCAATTCCGCACCATCACGGTATACTTATCTCATTAATGGGATTACCGGAAAATGGTGCATGTGTACATGAAAAGAGAAAACAAACAACATTTTTTCTAAATGTTCCTGCCGACTAAGATATTCACGCTATCTTCTTCTCTAGCTTTCTTCCCTCTACTGCTGGATATAGGCCTCTTCCAACTTTTTCCATTCGTCTCTGCTCTGACTCTTTTGCATGCAGGTTCTACCAGCGACTTGGACAATGTCGTCGGTTCATCTCTTTGGTGGCCTTCCGACACTCCTTTTACTTGTCCAAGGCCTCCCACTTCAATATTCGTGGTGATTTAAATCTGGTGTCACAATGCCTGGCTATAAGTCCTGCTCATTGCCACTTACATGAGTTTCGACACATGATTCATAATATCGGCAACTTTTGTTCTTCGTCTATTTTTTTAACCTATCCTACACCAAGCATCTGCCGTTCCATGAACTGTCCGTCCTTTAGCACTTATACTATGTCTTATGCTATAAATATTTACTTATTTATTCTCTTTGCATAACCATTCTAAATGGGAGGCGAACTGATATAACCCAATTATCGTTGCCTTGATCGTGCAAAGAAAGACAATATGAATGAATGAATGAATGCGAATATTTATTTCCCATATATACATATACATACATACTCATAATATATAAATACAAAAAAAATACAAAATAACATACTTAAGACAACAAGATACATGGGAAATTGTACTGCCCCACTAGACCAGAGTCTGTTCTGGGGCAGTAGACACATAGGTGAATATTATTATATCCAGCAAATACGATTACACTTCGTTGCTATTGGTTATGACCTGTTTTATGGCAATGGCAACATTTGTTCGCGCAAATATGTATTTTTATCTCTTCCACCCAATAATTAGTCCAATAATTAGTCATAATTCAAATTCCTCTGTAAAAAATCCTGAATTTTCTGGTTTTGACCATTATTAAAATAATACATGACAACAATAATTATTAGGACTTCATTTATAAATTTCAACATGAGCAGTTTGTGTTATAGAATATCTTTTTATTTGGTAGTAATTTCCCTTCCCCTAATCAAGTTATTTCAGTCTATAGTACTGTAAACAGAAATATCATGTTACTTCGAATGAGTTTTTCCGCATAGGTACGATTTATTTCCATATATAAATGACCTAATTAACAAATAGTACTTATTATACCTACATAGGTGAATAAAGTAAGTTTTAAATGTGACATTTTTTTTGTTAATCGTTGGATTTTTTGCACGCTGCAGCTGGCTAGTAAGTATAGTAATCTCAGCAGATATACAGCGAAGGATGTACTGGAAAAAGTAACATGTTCGTATCTACGTTATTTTGTTATTATACATTTTTTGTTAACCATAAGTAATTAGAAATGGCGATCATGTTTGTTCTTGTCACTCCCTTCTTACTACTTGATATTTACCTATACCATTACGCAGCCAGCCAGCCATATTCTTATACACACTCCTTGCTTCCGTCACATTCATCCAGTTTGCAATACACTCCCCTCGATTTATTTTACTTAAATTGTGTACGTCCTTCAGGATTTGGTCAACATGGTCCGTCCAAATAGTATCATTTTTT
This sequence comes from Ceraclea dissimilis, assembly GCA_963576895.1. Lineage (NCBI taxonomy): Eukaryota > Metazoa > Arthropoda > Insecta > Trichoptera > Leptoceridae > Ceraclea > Ceraclea dissimilis. The sequence continues at coordinate 20,462,498 of OY756360.1, forward strand.
TTTGTAACTGGACTGAGTACAGTAGACTACTAAAAAAGCATTTAAAAGCAAAAGGCCTGTATTTTAATACGCTTTTTTATTGAATGTATTAAAAAAGTGTTTTCTGAAAATTGTCGTTTACATATATCTCTTTTTCGTTATCCTGTCGAAAACTGATTTTATGCTAATCCCGTCTGAGGATCTTTGAGCCTCCGACCCAGCCAAGGATGATGGGAGGAGAAAATGAATGTATCCGGTCCTCATTCATGAGTACTTATGTTTGTTTTTCATGATAATTAATTTTCCTGAGTAAAGCTGGACACAAAACATAGCAATTAATAAAATTACTTGTCTTTCAGATTTAACGATATTTCTGTAACGTTTGATGATAATGAATGACCAAGGAAATGAAACAATTACTTAAGATTTGAATCAAAATAGCGTGCAATGCTTTAAATCAAAAGTTCCTTAATCTAAGAAGGAAATCATTTACATTACTAGTACTCGTATAATAACTTTCTGTGTTTTGGCTACTGAAAAAAAAATATTTGAAAATCTTGTGTCGTGAATTAAAGTAAGTTGGATCGGGGATCGAACCCGCACGGGGATGTGATAAGACAATTAGTCCATTCGAAATTCAGCTGTCACCCACAAGCATGCGCCACAGATAAATTAAAACATATAAGTTCATTCCGGTCGTCTCACACACCCATACTCAATCTCGCTCATACACTCACACAGTCACCCATCGCACGCGTACACCTCAGATTTTATTTCCGGCCCATTTCACAGTAAACTAAAAGCTTGTATCGTAAAGTACAGAACACATTGTCAGTACCGGAATTCGAACCAGGCACCTCCCGCTTGGGTGCCAACAATATAACTTACATGGTACGTTATCATACTATACAATTCTTTTAATTTTATGGCTTGTTTTACACTTATGAAGGTAAATTACGTATTGTGCGGTTGTTGAATTATCCATTCTCAATCATTCATTGTGTCGCCCTACCTTATAAACGACCGACGCCGACGTCCAATTACGGCAAAAGGCGTCTCAAGGAACAGAAAGAAACGATCATAATATTCTCCTATAGTATCGCATATGAAGGGGGCGGGATAACTATCTTAAAACGTTTTCACCAACTCATACCAACTTTGAGCGTAGAATGATTTAGGAGCTTATAACGATCGAGGAGCTTCGTATCGTTATAATAATTGAAAGTGCCTATGTTTAGGTATAATTAGATTAGAATGGAGAACCTGGCCTTGACATAGGCATTAAAAGTCCATTTCATGTAATAATAACTTACACAGAATGATATTCTCAAGGTTTTTGACAGTCAGTACACGGTGGAAGTCCATTTTTAAAGTAAAAATGAAAAGACTATATATTTAGTTTTAAAGTCCACGTTAGTGACTTTAAATTACGCGACTAGTGTTCGAGGATTTTCACCCTCATCATTATTGTCAATCGCCTGATGATGAGGGTGAAAATCCTCTAACACTATTCGCGTAATTTTAAGTCAATAATGTGGATTTTTTTAAACTAAATATATAGTCTTTTTATTTTTACCTTATACATAATGGACCATGTAGGAATTGTAAATTATATTACATATCGGTTGCATAAAATCAGGAAGTAATAATGAACACTGGCTACGTCGCATTGTTGGAACTATGTAGTATTTATTAAAAAAGTGGTAGGTAAGTATACAAAACTGACCCATTTTCATTGCTGAAATGATAGTAGGTAATCATAACTCGTACCTTGAGTAGTCGTCTTAGTCGTGATAGACATCATGGAGTTTGCACCACTGATTATACGAGTATATCTCAAATTCAGATCGAAAATAAAATCAGAAATTAAATAATCCTTTCGAAAATAATATGTTATTGTAAATATTTATACTTGTATTGTTGTTTTGCATTGTTATGTGTTTACATAATTGTGTATTTTACATTATAAATTTTAACTTAAATTATACATTGCTGTTGTGATCCTCCTCAGAACACGAGTAACTTACTCACATCCGGGGAGTAACACGGACATTGCTGTAGTCATATGCTTACTATGTATATAGTTATTGTAAAGTGTATATTAAATAAATAAATAAATAAATAAAAAACACCGTGGATTTTAATAAAACTGTGCTTGCTTTCATTATCACCTTTTATAAAAGTTTTTCTTTTATAAAAATATTAGACTCTAGGAAGCCCTTATGTGATATGATGTTCGCCAACTAAAGTTGGTGATATTAGTGAGAAAGGAGATAGGGTGAAAGAGGGTGGTAATGTAAACCATTGTGAGGAAAGAGTAATGCGGCAAATAAATTACATATTGGTGTATCGCTACAAATAAGTGGTGATACGATATGCGCGTAGAATGGAAGAAGACACAACTCATTTTTCTACACAGTTTTAATACAAAATGCTCTAAAAATATTCTAGTATCCCGCGTTACAGTTTACCAAAAAGAATTGCGTAAGACAATAAACAAAAAAGGGTAAATATATTTAAAAGATGCATTTTTGTGTGATCTATAACAGCTGAAAAAACTGTAATGTGATTCCAACTGCACAACTAACAAAAAACAGTTGTAGTAGCATCTATACTCGTAGTATTAGAAATATGTGTTAAAGGTGTGTGTAGGTTGACCAGAGATATATAGGAATATATGTATGGGTTTTGAATAAAAAGTTATTCATATTCATTGAAAAATCGCCGATCTGTCATCCGTACTTAGTATCCAATTGAATGTACTCTGTTAATTCTTTGTGTTTTTTTATAGATAGGAAAAGCAATATGAACGACATTTTCCTTATTACTATGAATTTTAGATTATTTTACACACGAAAATTTCTCGTATGTAATGAGCACCATATAAAAATATTATCAACATATTGTAATATCGTGATAAGAAATAATTTGTCTCTTGGTTAAAATTTCGTGGAACGAAATAAATCATTTTAAGCTATGGCACTCTTGCGGTGGAAGTGCGCCAACGTGTCTGACAACATCATTACTTCTCGGACAATAACTTATTTGTCTATGTCGTATCATCATAATGAACAAGAGAATTGTCTCAATATACAGTCCGTCAAGAAAGAGAAAGTATCGGATTAATTTGGAACTATAATTTTATCTGCTGGCAACGATGACATTTTCATTGGAATTCTACAAGTATTGCCACTATGGTTGCAAAAAGCTACATTTCGTTTCACCTTACTTGTCACACTTTTTCTATAGAATTACTATGCAGCCAGTGGCCAAGTTATTTAAAACCAGGAGTACATCCAGCGCCCTCATTACAAAATAAATGTTCTATTTCGTATTCTCTCGTACCTAGTCCTTAACTATGTAGGCAGAGAAGACAGAACGACACATTGCAATCTCTAGAAATGCTGCTATAGCTTCCGTCACCTTCATTATCTTATTTTTGAAACACGTTCTCTGATTCATAATTTTTCGCGATCTCCTTTGAGGATCTTGGTTGAGTATGGGGGAGGTACTCCGTAAGCGTTCTCACGCGAAGTACGTTTCACTTATGAGAAGCGTAGCAAACACCTACTAGCCTGAGATCCGGCCGCTAAAAATATGGCGCATCTGTTTTTTGGTTGAAATGTGGTTTATATGATACCAATAGGATACCAATACATCGCACTAGTGTTGCCTATCAAAATTCTGTCCCCACCCCCGAAAAGATCCCCCTTCGCGGCTTTTTCCCATTTTTTATGAATACGGTAAGAGACAGGAGAAAGTAGTATCATTTAAATCACATTTCGATCAAAAAACAGATGCGTCATATTTTTAACGACCGGATCTTATTATGCTAATATGTTTAAATACTTCATAACATTTTTGCAGTGTGTTTCTTGTGTGTGTTTTGTGTAAAAGTAATCGTAGAATGTGTATGAGGAATTGCATGAATGTGACGGAACTCGGAAGCCCGAAGTGTGTGTCAGGATAGGAAAGTCTGGCGATCCGTTCTCTATGCCTACCCCGCAAGGGAGGTGGCGTGAGGGTATAGTATAGTGTATATGCTTGTGACGGTACCACCCCTGGTCTTAATTTAAATTTAATTTTGTAGCAACACATCATAATCTTCTCATCCCCTGTCTTGTCTTCTCTATGTTGGATTAACTACGGGCAATAGCCTCTGTGTCCCATAGTGGAAATTTATTATGATGTATTCATGGCATGGGCGTCGTCAGGGGGAGCAGTTCCTCCCCATAGAGACTGGAATAGGTATATATTTTTTCATACTAAATAATAAAACCTCACAAAACATCACATTATTACCACGCGTTTTCTCATCATATCATAAATTTTCTAAAAATTAGTTTGTACCTATATCCATCAAAATACAATTGTTTCAAAAAAATTGCCTGCGGTGCTATTTTTTTTATTAATTTTATAGAAAACCTTTTTCATACATAATATTGTGCAAATTACTATATACATTTTCAAATAACCAAACCACATCAAGAACTTCTTCACTATGTCTCACAAAAAATTTTTGCCTGCGGCGCTATTTCCGCGTTTTTCTTACTATATAAATTTCAAAATTTTGATCCCTCCTAGCTCCGAGGCTGGCGACGCCCATGGATGTATTTATGATGATTTAGTACTAACTACTAATACACTCCCGTAGGACGATAAATTATTGACAACATAATATCGCACTATCGTCTTACACTGCGGTATTGGATGCGATGTGTTGGGATAGTAAATTGTATGCCATTATAAAATAGATAAATGGGGATATAATTATACTCCTCCTGTTTGTAGATAAGCAAATTTAACAATAACTTACAATACTTAGATTATATTAAGTTACTTTTATTATCTTCCTATGTACGTCTAAAGTAATCGCCCTAATTTTATTGGTGTTATAAAGTCTACTAAACAGGTGAAAAAACCGCGGTTTGATTCACATTTCGTTTCACAAATTCGGACTTCATCTCTAGAGACAAACCTAATTAATTAAACAGGGTACATTAGATATAATCCAATTAATTGAAAGGTCAAGAAAAAAACGCTATTTACCAATTTTTTTTCTTCTCAAGTTTAAATTTTTACGATTGGTTTGCAGTAAAGCCCCATGTCTCATTCTCCACTCATCCCTGTCCTGTGCAGTTCCTTTTAACTCTTTATATGAGTCGAAGTCTATATCCTGGCACATTCTTTCTTTAGTCGTAGGTGTAAATCTTGAATAAGGGCTACTAATATATAGTAATATATTGTTTTATTGTCATCACTTTGAGGGTAAAATATTTAGTCCAGGGTAAAATTTAGAAATGTTCGTCTAAAATAAAATTATTTATATAAGGTTTTTTCTAGTCTCACATGACTTATTTATTATAGGTATCCATGGAGGTTGTTGATTTATGGTTGCAAGACACAAACTATATTTCCCAAATCCCAAGCCAATTTTTTCATATTAACGTCTAAATACTGCGAGACATGGATGTTACGTTACGTTATTACAAGATGATGTATCTACTCATCACATGAACGCGTAAATTAGGGTTGAAACAGGGGTGAATTATGCAGAAGCTGAAGGGTAGAGGTATGTTGATTTTCAATTCTGCAGAAGCGGAAGAAAAACAAGCGAAAGCGGAAACGGAAGTGGAAAAACAGAAGTATGAGAATATTTTTTTGAACATCTGGTTTATAAAACATGTCCAAATAACCAAGTTACTGCATGGCATTTGGAGTGGCATTATGCCAGGAAATTCTTTTAGAGGACATATCTTTAAGAAATGCTGGATAGACTGCATTGGCTCCAAGCTCTCCACAGTCGCAGATAATAGATCCATGTATCTGCCAACCGTGGAGCATCTGACCACACTGTACTTGACGTAGTATGTATTTATAAATTAAAATTGAATATTAGAAAATATAATTGCGAACAGTTGCATCATATACTAACATGAAAAATTCACAATAATCACGTAATTGTGGAATAAAATCTATGATAATGTCAACCTTTGATCTATGCAAACTATACTGTCATACGACACCCATTTTTAATTACTTAGTAAATATTACAATAAAAATAATACTCGTAATTACCACAATTGATTATTCGATGCTATAATCGCGTATCGTAATCAAATAATCCGAGCGTTGGAGGAAAAAGAGAAATAGGTATAAATGTTCTGTACAAGCCAGTCTAAGTTATGTTCCCTTATTTTCCCATGGCAAAAAATTAATTGTCTATTAATTAATTAGCTTAAAATATGAATGACCTGAAGAGAGATAGAAGGATATTAAACAAGTCGCCTTAAGAATTAATTAAGTAAAAGGAATCGCGGAAGAGCGTGTATGACTGCATGCATGAATGTGACGGAGGCTAGGAATGTGTGTAAGGATAGGGCTGTCTGGAGTTCTGTCTTCTTTGCCTACCCTGCAAGGGACGTGGCGTGAGGGTATAGATAGATTAATATTTCAAACTCTGTCGGAGACGTACAAAAATTGTGTTTCATATCTGCAAGTTTAGTGTCAAAACATCCATAGAACATTTACTTTCTTTTCCAGTTGTACAGTTCACCACCCATTCTGTCTTCATATAAATTCTTGTGCAAATAGAAAGTTGTATAATCTGAAGACTTTTGACCGTCGGTACATGGTGGAAGTCCATTTTTATGGTCAAAATAAAAAGACTATATATTCAGTTTAATGACATTACGACTAGTGTTAGAGGATTTCGACAAAAGAAAATAAAACGCCTGATGATGAGGGTGAAAATCCTCGAACACTAGTCACGCAGGTATGTTAAAGTCATTAATATGGATTATAAAACTAAATATATATTATTATATTTGTTGTTAGTAAAGCGTTGGATTTTTTCTACATTCCGTAGTATATATGTACAATTTAGTATTCCCACAACAGTGTAGAAGAATTAAGGATGAACATTTTCGGGCTTACGACCGACCTCGGCTGGCTTAAGTGATCACTTTACACTCGAGAAACATTCGCCATTTCAGTTCACCCCGACTGGGATTCGATCCTTAATTCTTCTACACTGTTGTGGGAATACTATATTAAATATATATTTTTTTCATTTTTACTTTAGAAAGTTGTGTTATATACAAGCACAGGATTTACTGGCTGTCCCATTGCTGGGAAATACCTTTGTGGTATAATTTTAGTAGATTAGTAGACTATTACATATAATATATATTACTTTGTAGTTTGTATCTATGATAGATATTGCTCAGTTACATTAATACTAATCATTGCACTGATTACAAAGTAATTATGTAATCAGTGCAATTCCATACATAGGTCAAATGCAACTAAATTCATTAATACAAATTAGTCTAGAGTTTAGAATCTACATTACGACCTAGGTGTTGAAAAACAACCTAACTTGTAGGAATTAAGATACATATACTACAACTTTTTTTTCAAATATAGAGACAAATACGTGGTAAATTACATAGGTCGCAAATTGAATCAATGATCAATGTATTTACTACGGCTGTAGAAAAAATCCAACGCTTTACAAAAATAAAAAAATTGTACAATCAAAAATAATTCAAGTTAAAATCACGTCGGTAATTGTTAGGTATAAAAACATAAATATGGTACTTAGTTGCCTCTCCTGCCATTAGCGAAGTTGATTGTGAACTACGTTCTTCGACTAAGCAATAAAAAGATGGCGGGTGTGTTAAAAAATACCACCCTCTCCCTTCAACAGTAAGAAATGCAACAATACATAGGTACTTAATGTACATGAAATTCGACAACACAGCCGTCGCTCTTCGTGGTGTAGTGGATATGATCCCTACTAAGCGAGACGAAGGTATGGGTTCGAATCCCAGCCGGGGTGAACTGAAATGGCGAATGTTTCTCGAGTGTAAAGTGATCACTTAAGCCAGCCGAGGTCGGTCGTAAGCCCGACAATGTTCATCCTTAATTCTTCTATACTGTTGTGGGAATACTTCAATCACAAATATTTTCACAAAAAAAAAATATTAACCTTATAGGCTTTTCGAAGCCTCCATCGTAATTATTTATGGATAAGATATAACTTAAAACTTAGTTATAGTTTTTAGAGTTTTAAGTTAGTCCTAATTAACGATGGACTATAGGTATTACTTACATTAACATTCACAGTTAAAACCACAAAAACAGAACAATAAAAACGATATACTTTTTTCTTAGATTTTTGTGACTGAAAGATGATTTCAGAGATTAGTAAATAAAAAAAACCAGCCAAGAAAACGTTTAACGATATTTCAAGGTTACCCCATTACACCATCACTTTTATCGTTTCGGGTATCTTATACTAGTACAAGTACTTTACTAAATTGTACGACAAAAGTTATGCCGCGTGATGGAAAAAACGTGAACTAATAAATAACAATAAATACATTTCTTTAATATTTCTGCAATTCACGCTAACTGTAAGATATAATAATATGCAGAAATAATATGGTGGAAATCGTTAGTGAGTACACAAGAACTACAAGAAGTTAAATAATCTTTTGACAATGCTGAATAATTATAAAAAACCTTTTTGCACTCTTCACCTTTTCTAGGATCACGAAATCAGTGCGATTGCATAGTCTGAAATGACGCTTTGTTTTGTAAACACAAATTTATGGAAAAAAATCGAAACAAGAACAGTTGCGTTCTAAATTTAAAAATAAATTGATTAAATTTACATTTACAGACACAAAAAAAATAAAATTGAATTTAAGATGTCATGCTCTGGAAGGGAAATTATTGTGTGTTATTTTATAAATGAGTTTTCTTAATGTTTGCGGTGTATTGTTTCACTTACATATTTGATCTGAGAAACTATTTTTGTTGATATTATTGTTTACAACAATTTGTGTAGAATATACTGTTAATGATGTAAATTGAGATTTGTATTTTTTGTTAAAGACTTCGGCCCTATATGAGTAAATAAATAAATAAGTAAATGAAATCCAATAATTCTTCGATGGATTGACAGTTGGGAGTCGACAACGCAGGAGGCTAATCTATATTCATAACAGGCCATAGGGCCTATACTAAAAACAAGAAGAAGAGAAAAAGAAGAAAAATCCGCCGGAAACGTTTAGTCTGGCGATCATAGCGCCACGTCTGCCAGACTTGATATATTTTCGTGATATTATGTCTAATACAACTATAGATATTCATAATATGTTACGTATCTCACCCTAGAACAAGACTCATCAATCATAATTTATTCGGACATATTACATTTTCAACCCCATCTACAAGTTTCATATACATTGTCGAATGCTTTATTAAAAGCTTCGAATAAAAGAGATAAACGTTATCCTAAAATGAATATTTTATTTTGTCCAAATTGCACGAATCTTAATCTTATTTTAGGTCTAACGGCCTGTTGTTAGAAGGGTTATGTTGGATATCACAAACTTTTTAGGTGAGGAATAGCAGAGATAGGAGCGACTTATCTTTCATTCAAAATTTGTGCTAGGTGGCTCCTATCTCCGCTAATACCGCCAGCACTACTCTCCTGCGAGGTCGGCTTCCAACTGTTAACAAGCCATCTTTTTGGTGGTGCCCGTGGGGGTATCTCCTTCATTCACTTAATTTGTTTTTCCAAGAATAATTAGTCAAGTTACTGAGTTGAAGATCCCGTTTTAGAATTTTTTTATGTCAATACGAGTATATGGCTTTTATGTATTTATTCAATAATAACTCACAAAGATAGTTGTTAGTAAAAGTCATTGTTATCTTCACAGCACACCTGAAATATAAAAATATAATAAAATTGGGATAGTGTTAGGTGGATTATATTCTTGGCACCGTTACAGAAATGTCAATATAATAATATATAATGAGGATGTTTCACACACCCAGTGGTTCACAACGGAAGCGGATGTCAACATTAGTGGGTGCTGCGCAAATCTGGAAGAATTAGAATTCACCAGGTGCGGTGACGTCATTTACTATGCTTATGTATAAATCTATGCTACATCAAATATCAAAATTAATCCTGGAATACGTACCCATTATTAATTTTCAAGGAAACTTTAAAATTGCCTGAAATTTTATAGGTATATTTGAACTTAACTACATAATTGTTAATAGGGGGCAACAATATTTAAAAAAAAAAAGATATAGCATAAAAAACACAAACATAGCGCCTTATATTATTAAATAGCGATCTTTTTTTTTGTGAGACATGGTGAAGAAGGTCATGAAGTAGTTTGTTTATTTAGTAAATCCAGCCATTGCAAAATAGATTTGTACCTTCTCTGATATACTTGAGGTTAACCGGAAGAAATCGCAGTTCGCCCTAGTGAACACTCCTGATGTATGATATATTTTATACCGAAATTTGATAGTATTTACTTTGTTCACTTAAGAAAAAATAAAATAAAACAATGATTTCTTCCAAATTTTCTGAAAATTTTTGTATTTTTTAAACATTCCTGATCTACACACATTTCTGAAATATGAGTAAACACACTGAAAAAAATGTGTACATATTTAAATTTAAATTTAAATCATACTATTTATCAAAGAATTTGAAGGTGTGTTTTTTTTTTGTTTGAAAGGTGTTTTATCACCATATCCCCATACATGTTGGGAAACTCTGTCTATATTAGGCGGTCACTTCTTGAAAATGTCTCCATCTAAATTGTCTTCCTAATTTTGTTGGTCGGATAACCGAAGACATAAATTACTAATAAGGGCTCATAAGGGACAGTCGTTGTGGCGATGGTTCGCTCCATAAAAAATAACGAAGTTTACAGCAGAATGGTGACATTCAGTAAGTACTAACATAAAGAATGTACCTACTTTTTTGGTATTGTATAACCTGGGTCCCCAATCTAATTATTCTATCTATAATTCTGCATTAGAGTACGTGGTCTGCGCAGTTAATTGGATCGCAGACTTACAATCTTGAGGTGCCGGGTTCGTTTCTTTGAACTGACGGTGAATTCTGCACTTCACGATACAAACTTTTATAGCTTATTTATAGTATGTAGAAAGGTGTTTGAGTTTTTTCCTCAACAGAGACGAGAGGCATCTTCATTCACATAATGTAGCGTTATGTGAACTCCCTTGGGGAGGAAGCAGGATGGGTGTTCCGACGATTTGTGTTGTATACAAGCACAATTTATTTAGTGTCATTTGTTATTTTTTAGTGTCAGAAATCACTCACCATCTGAGTTAAGTACATAGTGCGTAATATACGTATGTTTTTTAAATATTGTTTATAGTAAAAGTAACTGTTACTTTTACGAGGAGGTACACTAAATAAATATATTACCCACTACGTAACTCAAATGGATAGTAATATTTGACACTAAAAAATAACAAATGACAAAAGTTACACTAAAAAAACTTTGTTCATGAAGACAGAGGCCTCGCAAAAATCAATGCTGGGGTTGGGGACAGCTTGAATTTTCTTAGGTAAGTACATTTAATAAGACGGGTAGAAAAGAGGTAAATAGCGCTACAGGCGAATTCTACTAGGCGAAGCTATTCAGTGTCTTTACTTACTAAAGCTTTCTCACCCAAAACACGCAGATAAAATGTTTATGGAAAATGACCCTTACAGCGATTTACATAAGGGTGTTTTTAGTTTGCATTTTATCTGTGTGTTTCGGGTGAGAAATCTTTAGAAAGTTCCACCCCTGGTTTTACCATATGTAGTAGTTTTAAGATTAAGTATTTTTGAAATGCATGTTTAGTAGGTACTATTATGATGACGTCACAGCATATAATTTATTTGAAGTCTAGGTCCCTAGACAACGTCATAGTGCAAAAGTCTTCAAAGAGCTCACCCAGCTGAATAAACGGGGGAATTTATTTACAAGAAAGTGGCAACATACTTCTTTACAAAAAAAGCAAAAAACCTGACTATATCCTTCAAATATACGCATATAATTTACGCGGCAGGAGAAATTTTCGAATAATAATATACTAAGTTCAAAATAGTGTTTAATTTAATGAAAAAATGCTACGTATTTGCTATCTATTTGATAATGCTACCCACGATTTCACAAGAAATGTGACATACGTAAAAATTAGAGCATAGTGGAAGTAATAAAGATTCTATTTCTTTTTCCTTGAAGGACTTCATGAAAAATAGGTACCAACTTGATAAGCTGGGGTTAACTGGAAGAAATCGCAGTTCTGCGATAAGTTCGCCCTAGTGAACAACGTTTTATAATCTGTACTATGTCCATTTTGTATATTTATATGTGTTTGTTGTTTACTTTAAGTTTAAATAAATAAAAATAAAAAAAATATGCCTATAAAGTTGATCGTGTTGAACTTCTTGAGGTCCGATCTAAAGAACCTGACAGCCTTTTGTCCGATTTTCTAATAAAAACCGGACATCTGGCAACCCTATACGTACTGTTATACCACCATACCATAGCGACAGTAAAAGTTCTGGTTACCGCGACGAAAAAGGTAATGTGATATTCTTAATGGGATCGAGCCTCGTCACTGAATAAGACGATAGGATTCACATAGAAGATGCATGAACATCTGTCTTATATGGGACACTCGAAAAAATATCAACGCCTCGTGAGAATCAATATGATGGAATCTTAATATTTGACATTTTTAAGCTTACAGTAGGTAAACTAAAAAAGTAACGAAAGTAGTGGATAGTGTGGTTGACATTATAGAAGGACACTAAATAATTTTATAAGTCCACTTTATCAAACTATCATGCTACATAGTGTTGTGCACGTTCTACATAGAGAGTCAAACCTATGCGGGCTAAACAAACGGTTCGAGGAGTAAGACGTGCCGAACCTTTAAAAAAGGCAGTAGGGTAAAACAACTCAACTAAAACAAAAAGAAATTAAAATAATACAAATTATTTGTTGCCCTACTTTCATAATACATTTTTACATAACTCTTGGAGTCTAAGTAAAAATAATATTTTTTTACTTAAAAAAAATCTTGTAGAATGTAAGTGTACCAATAGGCCTAACATAAACAGATAGTTTGCAAATTCCATAATTATAAATTTACAAGGATATAACGATTTTGAAAGAGTTTCGAAATAATACCTATCGACAGATGTACTTTTTCTATTTTACGTTGGCTTAATGGTATAAATAATAATATATACTATGTATTTTTGCCTGTAGGACCCCGTTGAATAATTTTGTTGTTACGAGACCGCAGTTGAAGCGCAAGCTATTTCCTCAAAAATGTCGACTGTTTAGCAGGATTTTAAACGATAGGTTTGCTCTTATTTGTTTTTTTTAATAGTAAAACGTATTTCTGGAGAATATATCTTATCATTTCAATAATTCGCTTCTTAAAAATCTGACAGAGAAGAGTGGAGATAAGATGTAGGAATTTGTTGCAAACCAATCCGCAGGATTAAAATTAGAGAAGAAGAAAAACCTACTTCAAATGAAGTACTTATTAAAAAAACCTTAAATAAAATTCCTTAGCACATTGTACTGCGATTGAATTTCTCCATCGGTCGGAGTTCTTGCGACAAAATCGCGGTGTCGTAGGGTGGGGTAAAATTAAAGTACTCAATATATAAGTCTTGATTAGTGAAGTGATATTAGCAGTTGTGATTCTACACATTGTCATAGATATCCAATAGATAGGTAAATATTTCAATTATAATTCAATACAACTATAAAAAAAACGCAAAAAATATAACACCGTGTCGAGAAGGGTTAAAAAATCATATTTCTTTTGTTTCCGGAAGTTGAGTGTTTTTTTTTTTAATTTCGAATTTGGAGCGCATTCTTTTGTTAATTACACTGAAAAGAGAATGTTTTCAGAAATATTAAATTTCTTTTTAGATTACCGCGAAGTGTTTTTGTTTTCTATATTCTTTTTTTCTGTAAACGTTTGTGAAATAATTTTTCCATCGGATTTTTTGTTCATATATGAAAATATCGTCGAGAAAGTAGCATAACTTTTTTTTATTGTAAGAATTAACCCTTTTTACCACAGTGTCTTTTATAATCCATTTTTACTCGAAAGTAAAAAAGCAAAATTTATTACGGTAGTGACATAGGTAAATTACAACTAAATGACCACTGTTCCATTTCTAATTTGAATTTTTGTTTGCTCGAACATTTTGCCAGGGTGATAGGTATTTCAGCTGATTCCAAGACTAGACAAAAACATTAATGTTTAGTAAAAAAATGCAAATCTTTTAAAATAGCAAGTCAAAATGTGGCCTAGCGGCAATTTCTCCCATCTCAGACGTCTAACCCTACGAGTACGCTCTTTTTAAGCTATTTAATTATTTTTTATCGCAATACAGGCCGATACCTATATCATAAACGTTGTCCTTACATTTTTTTTTATTTAAAAGCATCCAATATAGCGTAGAAGGGGGTCAGCTAATCTACCCTACAATAGGGTAGTTTAAATTTTTTACGTGTCATAACGTACACAGATCGATGGACAATGAAAAATCTAAATTTCAGCTACTATAGAATACGTAATTTAAATAAAAATACCTAGCAACAATCGTTTTTTTTAATGGATCTGGGCTTACATACACAAACCCAAATACTTTCCTGCACACCTTGCACTAGTGACTAGGCTAAAAGTCTGTATCGCAAAGTGTGGAATACATCGCCAGAGGTTTGAACCTGGCACCTCCTGCAAGAGAGAATTCCGCCTCAACCAACTGCGCCAACCATGTACTCGTACCTAACTATTTTAAAGTTTTGTTTTAAAATAAACTTCCGTCCATTTTTAACCGTCTGAGCAATGATTTCCTAATCCGTATATTGTTTTTTTTTTTGTTTTTTGATTCTAAGTTATTCGTGATATAAAAAGGGTCAAAAAAATGAAGTGTAACAAAGGGATTTTTTAAGGATTCATCCCAATTAGTTCTGGGGTAATGAACTGGCGATGGTACAAAATTTATTATTTTAGCATAGCTACCCAAATATTTTTTAAAATACGCGGAGGCATGACTTTGCCAACACACTTCTCAGTATTATCAGCCAGAAGAGTCTACATATTATCATTCATGATTCACATATAAACTCATCAGCCTAATACTGGGAAAAATTCACCTATCCAGATATCACGGATATCACAGGATTAGGCTCAGATGCGCGGGGCCTAAAATACAAGCATTGTGCCTGAAATATCAGTATTTAGGAATCGTCTTACAATATTGCAAGTATTAATAATGACCGATTTTTGCATTTTTATGTATAAATTTTCCGGTAAATCTAATTTTTTTAAATTGTTTATTGGCGATTTTGGTATTATACCTGTATTAATTAATATTTAATTATTATTAATTATTATTAATCTCATTATATTAAAATTTCCATCCGTTATTGTCTTTGTCCAGAGTGACGTGTTAATTATTACTCGCGGCTTCATTTGTTGTATACAAAATATTCTAACAAAATTAACATACAATAATGTGGCGATTATAAATTTACACAAATATAATCAGCCGACCTTTACAGGGTTAAGTATAGTCTAAACTAGCTGTCTTTACCTGTAGGTATGAAGATTTGTGCATTATGTACTGACTCGACTAATCGTATGTGAAGCGGTTGGTTGGAGAGCGTACTTCTAATCGGGAGATGTCGGGTTCGATTCTCCGTGGTAACGATGTACTCGGGACTTTTTAACATCCAAGCTTTTCGCTCGCTGTGAAATATATAGCAAAGTATTTGGGTTTTGTGTAGGTACATAAGCCCAGATTCTTTTTTTTTTATTTAACAAAGAGTACCTATTTATATTTATTGAGAAACTTAGAATTAATCCTAACTGTCTAAGACACTCGCTTACAGGTACTTAGTAACATAACCCGCAGCCGAGAAGATTATGACAGCTGTCGAAATCAAATTTATATCGCATTTTCATCTACTTTTTGAAGGTCCTTTGTAATCTATCTATCTACCTAACTAGCCATCCCTACACGCGGTATCCCTTGCGGGGATGATAGGTAATCACCGTTAAATTAGAATTGTTCTCCTTGGATTCCCTGTGTTGTAGAATCGACCTCCACACTTTTTTGATATTATTCGAATGTCATATAAAGTCGGTTGTATATGAAACCTGTGCATGAAATTATTAGAAGGGATTGTGTAATGTGTATACAAGCCCAGATCCTTTAAAAATGCGTCAATTTTATTATTATTCAAGGAACAAAGTTATCATAAGAAATTATTTATAATTTCACTTTAGTTCTTTGAAAGTAAAAGTCATCATGACGATTGCATATACGCAAGTAGCTGTACGCATGTACCCACCTGTAGTACACTTTAAACATACTCATACCTACCTGTGAGTTCATACGTACTTAGTTCCTTGTACAAGTGACGAACTATTTATATACAGAATCAAATAGAGTGTGCTATAAATCATATTTTACACTTACATATCTAAATGGTCTTATATTTTTTATTTTCAAGAAAAAAAATCGTTATATTGTCCGGTTGAGCGGGTAAACTGCTGATCCTTTGAAAAAAATGCATTTTTTACAGACAAATTAGGAACGATTATTTTTGTTATCGATCACTTGCATATAGGTATCTCCTAGCGTTTTCCTAAAAAAATGAGAGAACCGCGTGGGGGGGTCTATACGGCATGTCAGGAGGGGCGATGCGGATTTTGTTAGGCAACTCTGTGGTGATATATGCCTTATGTGTTTTAATTATTAAAAAAAAAAACAGATGGGTCATTTTTAGCGCTTGGATCCTAGCCTATCTATGGACTGGAATATGTTAATGTTACTCAAATTTATAGGGATCAGTGATCACATTCAGCCAGGGCACGCGACGTTTAGTCATGGAAGTCCATTCTTCTCTGTATATCTGCTGAGATAACTACTTATACTCATATTCTCTTCTTTTCAGTATACAACAGTAAACGACCACCATGGGCGTTTCGGCGGCAACTGCTGGTCTGGACGCAGCTTCTTCAGGCTACCTAAATGCCTCCAGCGTGTTTTACATGCTCCTGGTCCCAGCCTTGCTCCTCTGGTACGCGTACTGGAGGATCTCCAGAAGGCATATGCTGGAACTGGCAGCCAAAATCCCAGGGCCAGAGGGTCTCCCATTTATTGGCAATGCTCTGGACTTAACTGGATCATCACACAGTGAGTATTATGACTTTTTTTAGATGAAACCCAAACACACATTTATACACTTCACAGTAAGCTTGAAAAGCTTGTGTCGTGAAGTGGAGTAGGCCGCTATCAGGGATCGAACCCGCGCCCACTGTATTAACAGTCGATCGCGTAACCAACCACCTCAACTTTGACATATCCATTGTTTAGTTTAATTATTACCATAATGTATGTGTATAAATTATTCATTAATTGGCCGGTAAACCCAATAGAAATAAATTGAAATACGAATACACACGATGAATTACCCAAATAAAATGTTTCAAAGTAAACATTAATCAAACTGTTGGGAGAGTAAAATATGTACGATACAAAGCCAGTTGGAATAGTCTGGGTCTTCAAATATTAGAGACTTCAAATAGAGTGCGATGCTGTGTCCAACTACGTCTACAGCTGATAATAATCAACATATAACTCTGGTGAAAATCGGTTAACAATGAAACGCAGACCCTGTGGCAGCTTTAGTTAAAGAATATACGGATATCGAAACACTTATGCCTTCAGCTACTGTCGAAATGTGTTTGGTGAATACTCCTTTTCACTGAATAATATGGCGCAATATGAAACATATCGTTGTTCACAATCCTTGGTATTCATTGACATTATACGAGCTTACTGAATATTTAGAGCAGTCATCCATAGTTTCTTTAATTAATTTTGCAGACTTTGATTTGTAAATTAAATTTGTAAATATTGTATCACAAATATGATTAATTAGATAGAATAGAAAATACTGTGCTAAACAAAAATCCGGAAGATTTCATATCTGGGTCACGTGCTGCGTGGAGAGAAATACCACCTTCTCCAACTGATATTGAAGGAGAAAATTGAGGGACGCCACGGGCCCGGTAGAAGACAGATGTCCTGGCTGCGGAATGTAAGGAAATGGACCGGCATCCGTAGTGTAGGGGAGCTATTCCGAGCGACGCAGGATAGAGACAAGTTCGCCCAAGTGATTGCCAACGTTGGGGGGACCCGATAGGGCACATAAAGTAGACGAAATAAAAATTCAACTGACCATAAACATGTACGTACGATAAAATTGGTAGGTAGAATAAAAAGTCCTTTTGATGTCAATGAATCGTGTTTAAAATCCACGAAAATACGAGTGTATGATTGAAATTAATTCAGGTAATTCCATAAAATTACCTGAATACAAAAATAGTATTTAAAAACTAGTTTGATTCCGCATGAGATACTGAAGATTGAACCACCTCCAACAGTCATGATATTGTTGTTGACATAATCAAATAGTTTGTTGTGATAAACGTCAATTAACGTCATCATGCCAATTGAAATCTTAAGTATTATGTATTTTTCATGTGAGTCACAAATAAGTACATTAATTTAATAATTGACGAACGAACCGATTAGAGGGGTTTGAAAAGTTTGTACAGCAGAGACAAAATACCCAACGAAGTAGTCCACAGAACATGCAATCTTGAAGACATCGTTAGTTATTAGGATGGACCAGGCAAGGATTTGTAAGAGACCATTGAAAGACTCCGAAAAGATGGAGTGAAAGATGGACCACTTCATCACAAGAACAGAAAAAAGACTGATGGAGCTCTGACTAAACAGATAGAAGATCTACTCAAAGATGAAGATCGAATTTGAAACGAGCAAGAGTGAGTATACGAGAAACCGTAGAGCAAGTTTAAGAGTAACTGCGCTTCAATGAACTATAGAGTCGTAAGGGCAGGAATATTTGGATTGAAGTGTTTCCAGGGTTTGACCCTCTCTGCTTACTCAGAAAAGGAAGCTACGTAATGATATAGATTGGTAGAAGATATTATAAGGACTAAGTGTGTATCTAGTACTTCGCCGTCTTGAATTATTAATTAACCAATCGTCTAAATAATTATGATCTTTTCAAGGTCGCCACATTCAAATTAAACTTGATGATATAATAATTTTATCTAATCTGTGAAGGTTTGTGGTTTTATGTTGATGATCTATGGTGATACGAGTGTCCTTTCTTCACGTGATATTGGATCAATGATGTGGGTCACAATATGGATCCATTGTCCAATCAAGATAGTGGCTGATGGACATCGGTATAATTGATAAACAATTGGTTGACATGTACATGTTCAAGGATATGGTCAGTTTGTTTTGTTATGATTTTTTAACGGTCTAAGAATGAAGCAAGGCTTTTTCAAAGCACGTTTAATCTGAATCTTAATAAGAGTCAGGAGGGTAAGACTCTAAAATAATTCTGTACAGGACACTAGGTAAAGGTTGCCCGACAAAATTACAAATACACTTTGCATCGATATACTCACAGTTCTCTAATCAAGAAGATACGATAGTTGATGCTTTGAGAATGCGTGATGGTAGTAAACTAGAGAAGTGTCCTGACAAGAAATTTATTGGGGTTCTTAAGGAAATCCACAACGTGACGCCAAGGACTGTAGACTGCTTGAAGAATATTATGCGGAGTTATATGACACCTAGATAACTTGGACAATCATCGTAGAAGAAGTGAGCTAAGAAGAGCACTGTGATGGGTTGTTTCTTAGGACCCAGAAGACTCAATTTCTAGTATATTAAAACTTGTGGTTCGAGCATTAGGAATGACGTGGAAAGAGTGATAGAACCGCTATTAGTAGAGGACATAGTGACCTCCCCATGTTTCCTCGAAAAACGTTAAAGGACGAAGTAGTAGGAGCGGCACGTTAACCAATATTATGATTAATGCAGGTGTCACGTTGTTTCAATCCAGTACATTGTAAACAACACGTATTTGTATTGAACTGTTACCATTTTAGTTGTCAATAGCGAGCAAAGTTCCTTAATTATTAACTACCTAATTAATTATGATAATTTTATGACTACTGCGTCCATAATAACGAATATCATTGTATGGTTTAACCCTTCCTATTGTATGGACATACCTAGGTCATATTATTAAAACTTAACACTCTAAGGTCATATGAACCTGGAAAAGGGACCAACTGATGATACAAAGAAACGTTTTAGTGATGATTCACTTAAATCAGAATACAGAGTATGTAATACGATTAAAAACATCATTTTTCTTAAACATGAATTCCGCGCTTTCTATCAAACTCTTACTGGACACCCTCAAGGTTCCCCATAAGGGCCTCCGCCCAAACTCGAAATTTACGCTTAGATGTGTTTGTGAGGACGCTACGGGATTATTTCATTAAAGATCTTTCTTTTAGTATTGTTTATGTAAATCAAGCCTATCATTTTCATTTACCTACTGAAGGATCTCCGATTAATATGTGTTGTACAATACGAGATTTCAACTAATTTGTTCTTATTTTTACAGAAATGTTCCAAAAGATGTACACCAGGAGTTTCGAGTATGACAGCATCGTGAAGATGTGGGTTGGACCCAGACTTATTCTCTTCTTATTCAACCCTGATGATGTCGAGCAGATATTGAGCAGTCAGGTGTATATTGACAAAGCAACAGAGTACAGATTCTTCGAACCATGGCTAGGAAATGGTCTTCTCATCAGTACTGGTATGTCATTCCACCCACTCCATGGTCTTTTTCTGCGCTCTCAAAACGACTACATATACCATAAATTTCCTTCTCGCAAATTTTGTACAAGCTTCTGTACGAGCAACCAAGTCATTACAAATTCATGTGGAACAGAAAATTCCAGGATTTAGTTCGTAATTCGTCTAATTCCATTTCTCCATAATATGCCTTATCGTCAGCAATCCTTATATTGCATCTAAGTTTAATATGATTACATATATGATTAGGTTAAGGTACCCTTTTGGTACTAAATTTATAATTAGTTATGTCTCACTTTGGTTTCTGTCATGGGTTTGCTGTCAGAAATTGCCATTTGGCAATAAGCCCGCCCTTTGTATGTTTCTGTACAATAAAGATTATTTTATTTTATTTTTTTATTTTATGATTTCTTAGGTCAGAAGTGGCGTTCACATCGTAAGCTGATTGCCCCAACTTTCCATCTGAACGTTTTGAAGAGTTTCATTGATCTCTTCAACGCCAACTCTCGTGACTTGATTGCCAAGCTGAAGAAGGAAGGAGAGAAGACCTTCGACTGTCACGACTACATGAGCGAATGCACTGTGGAGATTCTGCTAGGTAAGCTTTACATGTTATTTAAAACAGAAAATTACAGGTTGGAAAAAGGAACCACATTTTACGTAGCCAGTTGAGATCCTTTAATATTTCTAGGTAGACCATAATTTGCGAAGCGTAATTTGCATAATTTGCGTAATAAGCATAATTTGTTAAAGCGATTTGTTTTAATAATTTATGTAAAATTTTCACGTGGAAATATTCAATCGATAAATACATACCTAACTAATATTGTTGTAAATTTCCACACGTCAAGCAATAAAGAAAAAATAGGTATGTCTGCATCATACTGCATTATAGCTACTTGGATATGATGACATAATTGCACTAATGCCTTGTATGAAATTAGTCGCATATGGAAACTAGAATTGCAAACTGTGTCTCGAACTAGATTTTATTTCCCGAATAGCTTGTAGACGTCATACGAGTAAGTCACAGATCGAGGGGTAAGTATAATATATGACAATAGTAGTTCTAGGCATGAAGACGGCTGAATTACTATAGTTCTTATCGTGGTTTATCGTCCATATGTCTTTCTGTACACGTGTGGACGTAAGCTAATTGATATTGCATAGAATAATGAGAGAGAAGAGAACTATCAGCAACACAAATTAAAAGAATCTAGTACCAATCAGAGTTTTAATGACTCCAATGAGACATAGAAAATTAAGTCATCAATTAATTTAAAACGAAAAAAGACATGCAAATTTTGTGATAATTGTACGTCTGACGAATGTTTATTGTTCATATTATACAGTGTGCATTATTGAAGAATATCAAGTATTTTCGGTAACAGGGTAACACAGATTTGTATACTTTGCATTCAGTTTTTCCGCAAGTCGAGAGGTATCTGCATTTACCTTGTGAACTCCTTTGGGGAGGGCGCAAGGTGCATTTCAAATTTTAACAATTTGATGAACGTGGTATCAAAAACCTTAGAATGTTTGTTCAATCTTCTCATATTCATTTTATTCTGGCGTGGTTCCGATTATCGAGTGATGCCGCACTGAATTGGAGGCGGTTTCTCGAGTTTTTGTTGTTCTTTTCAATGATGATGATGTGGTTACGATCTTACAGATTGGTTTGTACGAAGCATTTTCTTTCTTTCTTTCCACGCCGTCCTGTCACTCGCTAATTTCTTCACATCCGTGTAGGTACTCGCACGTTCTCGGTAATTTAGTCCATATAACTGCTTCTTGAGCGACCTCTCGCATTTCTGCTCTCTACCATTCCTTCTACTAAGGCGATGAGTAGGCCGAGTGCCTGATGTTATGGCCACATCGCGCTCTCTTCTCCAAATGTCGTTTCTATAAATCATTGTCATTTTTAAAAAATCTTATCTAATACTGTTGCTAGCATCAGGCCCTCATCTCTCTTCTCTGTAGGCACATGTCAATAGCACCGGAGCCGAGTTTAATGTTATTCAAAAACTCCTACATAGACATTGAATTTAGATTTAGAGTGCACAGAATATCAAACAGTCGACGTATCCTTTGTAGAGGTTAATCCATACAGATTTAGATCTAATTAATTCAATGATTCTTCAATAAGGAACAAATCGTATCCTAATTTGGGATCAATAAAATTGAATTAGGAATATCTTCCATTGTCGGATGACAGTTGCTTGTTAATGAATCGGCTAGCTGTATTAGAATCGGTTTATTTAAGATGTCTTTTAAATACAAACGTATTCATAACTTGATTAGCTAACGAGACATGTGCTCAATAATACAATTTGAATATTAGGTTCGGCATGGACGGCAATGTAATCTCATGCTTTTTGGATTCATGGGTTTAGATTAAACATGAGCTTGAGTTTTGTCATAAATGTATTTTTGTATTCCAAAAAGCTTGGATACACAAACCCAAATACTTTCCTGCACACGTTGCACTAGGCTGTATCGCCTCTATCGCGCAAAGTGTGAAATATTACGTCGCCAGCGCCGGAGTTTGAACCTGGCACCTCCCGCTTGAGAGACTGCTGCCTCAACCAACTGCGCCAAACATGTACTCAACCATTTATTAAATGTTTTGACGAGATCATACATATTTATAATAAGAGTGACTAAATGACAACAAGGGCGAACTTATTGCCATACACAGCTAACCCAAAAGCATACACAATACTCCAACGTAGATTTTTCAAATCTAGTTTTTTGCCATTTGCTAGTCAAATTTGTTGTTTTCTAGACTGATTAGGAGGATTTTTATCACATCGATCGAGGAATAAAGCTGCCAATGCTGTTCGCGATATTTCCACGGTGTTAGTGAAGATGCTACGAATAAAAGCTATTTCAATAAAATCAAGTGTAGAGTAGTAAATAGTGTTATGCAATGCAACTATAAAATTGTTTATATCGAATATGTAATTAAAAAGTGATTAATCCACTAGATCTGCACAGGTAATGATTAAGTGCAGTATCATAACACAGTAATACACCTCGCTAGAAATTGCGATTAATTTATAATGATCTATAATAATGCTATGATCAAGATAATCGATTCTTGGATTTATGTATCTAGTAATGATTGATATACGAGTAATTACTGATAGATATAGGATATTTTTATTGTTATGCTATGCAATATAAATAAGGTAAGATAATCGGAGGAATCAGTGTTATTTTAATTGGATACTTATGATCTCGTAATTTTCCTAAAGGGCAATTGTTTGATAAAGGTCAACCGTTTAAAAGTGTCTGGACGCGTGAGTTTAAATAGAATCGAAGAAAATAATTATTACGTATATTTATTCTTTCCTTGTCCGATCGTGTCAACCAGATCCTCAAGGATGGACGCGTTTTGAGTAAAAGGAATCGGAGAGTGTGTATGACGGAGCATGAATGTAACGGAAGCTAGGAGCGAGTGCAAGGATAGGGCTGTCTGGCGCTCTGTCTTCTTTGACTTTAAAATGCAATTTTGACTTTACTTGCAGTTGCTACGTTTTTTTAGAAAAACCTTCCTTTGCCAGAAATTCTGTTAGGGATTACTTTTAGTCATTTGAATTAAATTAGGTAGAAATTTCGACTCTTTGCAATGTCATGAAGGACGCACGAAGTAATGAGTATAGATGATTATACTTTGATTGTTATTTTCACCTGCGTTTTATATGCAAAATTATACAACAAAATAGTCTACTAAGGTTTGATAGTTTTCACTTTTATGCAGATAGCAAAGTTCACTGTCCTTATCCTCGTATATACTATATCCATGTAACTTACTTTAGTTACCAATTCAATAGTTTGTTGTTATCGATGTAACGCATTATTGCTGAAGTGATGTATGATTCAATTATAGATTTTATACTACAAGCTAATCAGTAACCATTGTGCGTAGATGTTCTTGAATTTATACTGATGGTCATGAGCAAATTCATTGTATTATATTGTACCTCACTTATTCGCGATTTGAAGAATTTTTTGGGTGGCTGGCACAAATTGCCATTTGTGTGTTTTTATATATTTACAAACTAAGCAATTCTGGTAGAAGAAGATGATTGGTTTGGGACATTTGTAGGTAGATGACGATTGATAAAAATAGTAAGGAAAATTATTTAGTAATACGGACGATTATAAATACTAAAGGTAAGAAATATTGGACGAATTTCTATCCTACAGTTACTGTTGTACTCGTAAAACGTGGAAATAGAATCCGTAAACTGATCATACGGTCGTACAGCGATAGAATACTTAATTTGTTATTAAGAAATGAAGACCAAGCAAATAATAGCAAGGTAACTATTTAGCAAAACTTTCTTCCGATACATTCGTTATGGCGGTTACAATGTATAAACATATAGGCACTCAATATTTCATTATTTTTTCTTCTTTTCAGCCTATTCCCGTCCACTCCTGGACGAAGGTATTCTCCATTTCATTCCCTATCCTCGGCTTTCTTTCCCACATGTTTTACTAGGTCATTTCTCCGTCATACTGGTCTTCCCACACTCCTGGTTGTTGTTCTTGCCCCCCAGTTTATGACTCTCTTTGACTACTTGACCTCTAGATCTCTGGGGATATGACCTGCCCACCGCCATTTTGGAATGCGATGGTTTCGCCAATATCTATTATTTTGGTTTATTGCCTCCCTGTTTCGTTCATATATGATAGCCAGCATGGCTCTTTCCATGGATATTTAGGTAACCCTTATTTTTAGGTAAAGTTACATAATTAGGTAATTATTCAAGCAAATTTATTAAAATGAATCTTCAGTCTTGAAAGATTAGATCAGTTAAAAGCACCACATATGCTAGAAAAAACGTCAAATTTTATGTGAATAAATACAAGTGACAATCATTTACACAAAGCACATTGTTAATTGATATTTGTAGATTGTAGAAACCTAGGAAAACTACGTTCATCGACTCGACAGTCAAGCACGTCCTAAGTCTTTGACTTTGTAATTTATGATGAAATGACTACAATGACATTATATCGTGAAGTCAGATGAATTGAATTTTGCATAAATGTGTGTGGTTTTCACGGCCACAATACCCGGAATCAAAGCAAAAACCCCAGTTTTAGCCTTTTTCTTCACAAAAACATCCTTGTTGTAATAGGTATCATTACTAATCAGTAATCATTAACGATGTAAACTTTTCCTACTGTGAATTGTGTAAGGACGTATTTGGGTATATGAGTATTTCGATCATAAGTTCTGATTCGCATAGTGTCATAGTATCTACATATATCGCTCGTTATTGTACATAATAATTATAAAAAAGTATTTTATTTATAATTTATACCTATATTCTTCCTAGGCCTTAGATAACTCGCACACGATTGGAGGGCCTTAAAAAGAATAAATAATAAAAATAATACAAATAAATAAAAATACAATTCAAGATACTACAGTAAACAAGGCAAAAAATTAATAAATCATGAAATCATGTAAAAAATATTCACTATGGCAGAACTTATCACAATGCTGCTATTTCTCGAAATAGCATAACTCCTAAAGATCTTGAGAATAAGGACACCAACAACTGGCTCAGATCACGCGTACTGGAATTAGAACTGTATTACAGTGTAATTATTCATAATAGTTGTTCAGTTCTTTCTCCATAATTTGCAATCACTGGACTTCGCATTAAATCCAGTTGGTTAACTTTTTTTCACAAGATAAACGAGGAAAATCTACGTTAGATGTTGCACAATGTCGTTACGTTAAACCTGATTGATAAAGTACTAATACTTAATATTAATCACTTTCATTTGATATCAACAGCACTCTGATGAAATCATAACTTATACTGGAATATATTGCGTACAAGTTCTCTGTATTGCAATTAATAATTATATCTGGGTCAAATTCTTAAAACCCTCCGTGGGATACTATACATGTTTTTTATCATAAAGCTTTTGGTATACATAAGTTTTCAGACAGCTGTAACTCAAAGATATTTCGTCTGCTTTGATTAATTTACACTCATGTGAGATTTTTTTACGTACGTTTTTTTTATGTACGTTTTTTTTTTGTTGTTGAATATTGCTAAGATGCTGAGGAGCCGCTATCAGCATTTTCCAATGCCTTTTTTTTATAAACCATGGACAATAATATCGCGTACGCAATTCTTCCGCAAGCAATTTAAA
Source organism: Ceraclea dissimilis (assembly GCA_963576895.1). Taxonomy (NCBI): domain Eukaryota; kingdom Metazoa; phylum Arthropoda; class Insecta; order Trichoptera; family Leptoceridae; genus Ceraclea; species Ceraclea dissimilis. Next base: position 20,489,265 of record OY756360.1, read on the forward strand.
ATACACTGAAAAATCATGTTTTTGGTGAAGTCGTGACAGATATCTATAAAATAAGTTCGTAAAAAAGTGATATTACCTATCCTGGGATCCTACAACAGCTGCAGTAGGTATGTACCTAATCTAGTGATGTGCTATGCGTGCAAGCTAGTGCAAGTTTAGTCAAATTGGAACACCTGTTGGTGTACTGATTTTGATGCCATTGCTGTGGCAGATATTCCACGAATCATCCATATTTACGATTGCCTGGAATAGATTTATTAGGTCATCTAAGTTTTTGTATATAATTCTTACTTGCTATATTTTTTCCAGAAACCGCTATGGGTGTAAGCAAGAAAACACAGGACAAGAGTGGTTTGGAGTATGCCATGGCTGTCATGAAGATGTGTGATATTCTCCACATCAGACATACGAAGCTTTGGCTCCGTCCAGACATCACCTTCAATCTTACAAGACACTCTTCGAACCAGACCAAATTGTTGGACATCATCCACGGTTTGACAAAGAAGGTATTTAAACAATCACTATCATGGACTGAATTTCTAATGAAACAAACATCGATCGTTTTAATTTAACCCAGATATGCCTACTGGTTATGTTATGTTAGTGACATAAAATTTGCATAAAACTTGCAGAATTCAATGCCAAAACTAACAAATGGCCGAAAAGGAACCAACAAGCAGATCTGGGATAAGTTAACACCTATTTGCTTTCTGTATTTTTTTTATCAACGTAAATGGTACTTAAGTATTTTTATTAAATGTTAACTAACTAGAACAGGCTTTCATTCAGGCTGGGATCCAGCAAATAAATTCTTCTTTTGAGCAAGTGCGGGGGAAACTTGTTCGATGCTCCCCCCTTAGATCCGCAATGTCTCGAAATTGCTAAATATATTTTTTTTAATTCAGGTAATCAAAAAGAAGAAGGAAGAATTCGCCAAGGGACAGCGTCCATCATCAGCAACCATTCTTGCCGAAAACCAAAAGAAAGAAGAAGAATCAGCTCAAGTCAAGGACAAGACAGTCATCGAAGGTCTTTCTTACGGACAATCTGCCGGACTTAAAGACGATCTCGATGTTGACGATAATGATGTTGGAGAGAAGAAGAGGTTGGCTTTCCTTGACTTGCTCTTGGAGAGCTCACAGAATGGTGTAGTCATCACTGACAATGAGATCAAGGAACAAGTTGACACCATCATGTTTGAGGTATTTATTATGACAAGTATATTTAATCATCAACAACTTTGTTATTTTAATGACCCAATAATTTTCCACTATTGATATGCTTGTGTTTGTCCATAAAAATAAATAATAATTACCATATTATTAATTAATCAAAGTCCACATAAAATTAATATACGATAGCATGACCTTTCAGAAACTTATGTAAATAGGAAATTTTCCAAGCATTTTCAGAGGAAATTTTCGAACTTCACTGTACTGCAAGTCATACTTTGAATTAATCAAATCCAGTATTATTCCAAAGACGTGGATTTTATTTAAAAAAACGTGCCTTTTTCTACAGGGTCACGACACCACAGCAGCCGGAAGCAGTTTCTTCCTTTCAGTTATGGGAATCCATCAAGACATTCAGGATAAGGTTGTTGAGGAGTTGGATGGCATTTTCGGTAACTCCGATAGACCCGCCACATTCCAAGACACTTTGGAGATGAAGTACTTGGAACGCTGCTTGATGGAGACCCTCAGATTGTACCCACCAGTGCCAATCATTGCTAGGGATCTGAAGGAAGACGTTAAACTTAGTAAGTTATTCAACTAATTTTAAGACTTGCAACCAAAACTAAAACTTAGAGAACTTTTGGTTGATACGAACACAATGAATTGACTTTTCCATGTTTTTTTGTAGAATCTGGATACACTCTCCCAGCTGGAGCTACTATTGTCATTGGAACGTACAAGATCCATCGTCTTCCAGAAGTGTACCCTAATCCAGAAGTTTTCAACCCTGATAACTTCCTTCCGGAGAAATGCGCCAACAGGCATTACTATTCCTTCATTCCGTTCTCTGCTGGACCTAGAAGTTGTGTTGGTAAGTTACACTAACCCTGATTTCCTTTTTCATACCAAGCTAATTATTCAAATTGAACTTAAATCATTTCTAGAATGGCTAGAACTTTTAAACTTTCACGAATTGTACAAAATATATGGCATTTCGATTCTGTATCACAAAGGATCATCCTTCTCCACAGACAAAAAAGATGTAGGTACAACATTTGAGGGCATCCAAATGTTAAATGGGGTAATATGTGGTATCGTGTGAAAGAGTGTTGGAAAAGAAATCCAGATCGTAAGTCAGATTTTCTCCAGCTCAAGCCACGGGAAGACACCGAGCGACCGAGAGGATCCAGTCACTGCATACCGACATGTTTGGTGTCTCGTGAAAGGGCTTCAAGAGTGGAACTCAGATCTTCTTATTTGTTTAGCATTATTTTTTTTTAATTTACTTGTTTTTCATTCAAGGTCGTAAATACGCCATGTTGAAGTTGAAGATCATTCTTTCAACCATTTTGAGAAACTTCCGCATCTACTCTGACATAACTGAGGAAGAGTTCAAACTCCAGGCTGATATCATCCTTAAGAGAGAAGAAGGCTTCAAGGTCAGACTGGCACCACGCAAGAAGGTTGCAGCCTAAATAATTTTACACATAATATATAACTATCTCATATTGTCGATACAAAAATTATATTTATTAACTATCTATTTACCTAATTATTTTTTCTGTGATTTATAGAAAATTTATATAATATGTACTTAATTATTGTTTTTTATTTTTTGTCCTTGAAATGAACAAAACACAGACACATGTTTTTTTTAAATCAAGCAATGACATTCGGTTTTTTAGATTTTGTTTAATTTTAGACGTTTGTTTATTTTAGAGTTTTTTTTTCTTTATATTATGTATTCGTTAAAAGAGAATTTATTTGTACTATTTTATTTATATACGCTTGAGAGGAAATTCAGTGATAAATTGTATTTTCCATTGATATTTATAATTAAAAATATTTCCTATATATTTATGTGAAATTGCCATTCCATATCTAACTGCGTCGAATATTAAAAATTAAATATTGTTTTCGGAAATTTTATTTATTTATTTATTGATAAATTAACAACCACACATCAATAAAAAAACAATATAAATATATTACTATATTTTATTTCATTTGTGTCATTTACCGCGTCAGCCAATTGGAGTAAAAAATATATACCATTTATATATTATATATTTCTATACATGCTATACTCAACATTTGATTTCGGTTGTGCTGTTTTCGATATTTATTTATAATTTTAAAATAATTCTATGTTAATCTATGACAATATGAGATCTTCAAAATGTTAAATATATAATTATCGATCTATGTATCTATCCGTATTTATCACCACAAATTCAAGGGTGGGTGACCAGCGACGGATATGCGGGTTAATATTATTTTTTTTCAAAAAAGTCCACAGAATGCTCTCTCATTGTACCTACTCCAAACATACAAATTCATAATGGGTAGTGCATTTTGTATTTACGATATCTCGGCATTTACAGGACACACTAAAATAATACCGAAAAAAAGAGTGGAGAACTAAACAATGTTGGTTGCCTCACGGGTAAAAAAATAATATAAACGTTTTAAATTTATTTTTTAAATATAGGTATAATAAATGAGAAATATTTATATATCTTAATAAAATTCTTTACAGTTTATGGATTTATAAATAAATAATATATAAAAATGGAAAATATATCCACAGGATATTTAAATCTATTTTATTTGGTCGAATGGATATTTTAATTCAAGATAAATTAAATACTATTTAATGGTGAAGTGATTTTTTTTTAAATTTAAATAAATAATATGTATAAAAAATAAAGTGAATCATATATCTTTTAGTTTATGTTTTCAAATTAGGTAGCTACATATATAATTATAGTGGTTTTAAGAATTAGTATTTTTCTATATATTATATTGCATTTATGTTACTATATAGGTACTATGTACAAAAGTATACGAATGATTTAAGTAAATATATATTTATATATTTATTCATCCAAATAAAACAAAGATAAACATTCTTTTTCTATAAAAATTATGCAATAAATGAAGTAAAATATATTTTATATATTATTAGTATTCATTCAAGTAGATATTTTATAGTATGTTTAGATGAAAACATATTTTTTGAAAGAATGATTTAAAGTTATATATTTTGAACATTTAACATTTATGTATTTATTTTAATTACATACTTACCTACATATTTTTATTACTGTTGTTTTTTTTGTATTTTTTAATATTCTCCGATATATATTTTTTCTTTTTTTTATGTTACCTATATTTTTAAATGTAATTAATAATATGTATAGTATGTGTTTTTTTATTGTATATAGGTATATATGAGTAATATAAATTTTCGCTACGTCGTTCCGTTTATTATTATCGCAAGCTTTCGGATTCGTGATAGAAACCATCTTCAGGCTTTAGCATTCCTATTCACCTATGGAAAGTTCGACGTTTGCTGAAGATTTTACAAATATATATTTAATTAGGATTAAGTTTTATATAAAATATGTGATTTATTTATAATATTATGTTTTAATTTAATTTAAAATAAAATAAATTATTATAATAAGTATGTATAAATAAATGCCAACCTGTCTCATATACTCTGTATGTACATAATATGGCTGATGGTTTGATTGTATTTTCTTATTTTTTGTTTTAGTACAAATAAACGGAAGGATTAAAAATGTGCTTTTTATTGGTAAATTTAAAAAATATCTTAACTCCTCTCTTTGATTGCACCTAATATAATAAAATGTTGAGTACTTACATGTAGGGCCGTCCCTACCTATTTTAAAGTTTGAGGCAAGTTAGGCAAAGCCTAAGGTCATCAATCTGATTGAATACTAATGTTTCGTATAAAAAAAGTTGGTGTGTCATTGTCTTGCATAATATAATTTGATGCAAACATGTTCATCAGTACCCCCATTTTTTCTAATAAAAATGGCCTGCGGCGCTATTTGCTTGTTTCAATGCCTTAGTTGCTCTCCCTACTATGTAGGTATTTAAAAACTAAACTGTTACCTAGGTATCCTATTTTTTGATTTTGATAACAAGATGCAGACATATGTAAACATTAAAACAAAATTATAACATTTGATCACTAGAGCGAGCTTATCGCAGTACTGCGATCTCTGCCAGCTAACCCTATCTACATATTATTGGGCGGCATTATATCTAGGGACGGCCTTGAGTACATGGCTGGCCCAGTTGGTTGAAGCGCGGGTCTGCCAAGGACAAACTGCTAGGCTCGGCGTTAACAATATGTTCTGTACTTTACGACACAATACTTAAGCTCACTGTAAAGGGTGTTGGAAATTACTTGGTTTGTGTACTTATTTATACCTAAGTTACAATATCAAAACTTTCTGAATTCGTCAAATAATAATTTGATTAGGTACTTCAATAATCTAAGGAATTCGTAAAATAAGACGTAAATATTCGAGAGGTACCAGACTGTGCTAATAGAACATAACATATCTGAATTTATTTTCAAAAATTTGACGTTCCATGATTTGTTTTTTTTTTTAAGAATAACAAATGTCAATCGTATTGCTGTCATTAATGGCATAGAATAATAATATATAGTACCAATTAATGGTGCATTAATGTCACGAATGTCACTCGTATAAAATATAATACAAAAGATTAAAAAAAAAAACGTAAAACGAAAAATGCTGAAACAAACACAAACAAGATTAGATTTTGAGAGGGTGAAATGCAAGAGAGGCAAAGAATTGGCTGCCTCCAGGAAAAGAATCTTAGACACTTTCCAATATTTGACCAGGACAGAATTGAGAAGGTAAAATATTCTGAAGACTATATTAGGTATTCCTCTTGAACAATGGCACTTAATTAAGGCCTAGAGTGTTGAGACCTGAAATACAACATAATTAGTCTCCAAACACTGGATTGTCTAAATATGTACAATCTTTATTGTTGGGTTTATTTCACGCCACGTCCCTTGTGGGGTAGGCAAGAAGGACAGTCAAAAGTTTATTGTGTTTGAAAACGTCGCCCAAAACGGTATTTTTACCTCCTTTGGCGCTTTTCTTTAATAGTGTAATAGTGTAATTCCCCATTCATACATTTTGTCAAATCAATTTTGTTAAGAGTTTTTCTTACTCAGAACGCGTCCGTCTTTGAGAATCTGGTCGTCATGATCGATCTCTGTAACATATTCTGTAGACATAAGATGTTTAGTTCACATCTTCAAAAACCTAGGCAAAAACAAAACTCATCCACCCTTGCTCATCTGGTCGACATGGTCGAGGCAAATCGTTCTTGGACGGCCTCGTTCCCTTGCAGCTTTTTTTAATTCCTCATTTAATCTAATTGAAATTTTTTGCTTACTTTATTTTTTGCAGACATCATTTGCCTCATTACATTTGCACGCTGAAGGATTTGGAAGACACCAAGTTTATGAAATCATTTGAAATGCTCCTGGAGTTGTTGATCGACAATGAAGAGGCAGAGTCTAATGATTCGACTGGATTCGTCCAAAGACTCATGGATAGCAATTATGTTCTGGACGTGCTCAAGGATACCCTCGTAAAGGCCGAGACTGCTGAATGTGATAGTAAAGATAATGATCAGTTATTTATTGTTCTCCTATAAAAAAAAACTCACACCTTGCGTGGTAGGCAGAGATGACAGAGCCACACACACGTTTCTATCCTTACCTACATTTCACACTCCTATCACGTTCATAACATTCGTCATACACACTCTTCGATCACTCCTACGCAACACGCCTTGGGTCAGTCAATGTGCTCACTCCGAGTGACTCTTGAATGACCTTTTTTTTCAGGCATTTTCTCCAAATGCCCAACCCATCTCAACTTTCATGTTCATGAAATAATGAAAACAAGAAATGTACGCATTTTTATACTAACTGAGTCGTTCTTCACAAAACCTGAATCAAAGGTAAATAAATTAACGATTTCGTGTTCAACGAGTATAGCCTGTTTCCAAAAGATTTCAAATTGACATCCTTTCTATACAGAATATAAAATACAACCAAATCGTTGAAAGTAATCTCCCTGCTGAGTTGGCTGAAAATAAACTTTGGGTGTTGTTGTCTTTTTTAGAGGATCAGGTCAAACAATGTAAGATTTTATCTGCCGGAGCCCATAGGATCTTGGATATAGGCTTGGGTAATGAGCCGGAAAGTGGTGTTTCCCATCTAAACGGAAAAGGCTGGTTTTGGCTGGTGCTCAGGTTGCTGGAGATTGCATTGGATGTCGCAGAAACAATCAAGATAGATGAAGGGGAAAGGGAGGCTGTTCAAAGATACATGCTGGCCAAATTATTGTTGAACGTCTGTAAGTGCATATTTCTTTAAGCAATCCTATTCACATCTTTCATAGTTTTATTAAAACTGACGTGATTCTTGATCTAAAACTTTAGCACCCAGATACTCTACTCGATTTGAACCATTCAGATTTAAGAATGGTATATTAATTTGACTAATTGATGGAATGCTGATTGGAGCCATTTACACTCTAATGCCGTTGCTTTTGAATCATTGTAAAATGTTGTCGAAGTCATTAAATAACCTAATTGTTCTCTTATACTAACGGTTTTAGTCATAGCATAGGAATGATTCAATTTTATTTCCTTTTAAATACTAAAGTTGGCTTGTACGATAATGGAGAAAATTATGTTTTTCTCAATTTTGATTTCAGTTCCTGAAGACAGACCAGTTAGAGCCGAAACCAATTTAAAGATCGCAAGGCACATGTCTCTGGGAATGGTACGAGAATTTGATTCCATGCCAAAATGATTGTTCTGTAGTTTTATAATTAATCATTTTAATTAATACTTTGATTAATTCGATCCAGGATCACTGGAAAATGGATGAAGATGAAGGAGATAAAGATAGTACCCTGAGTTCCTGTATCGGTTGGCTGATGGCAGACATGTATATGGCTATGGGAAGATTCCTCATTGATGTAGACACTCAGGAGGCTTTGGAAGTTTGTGAAAAGGCCGTCAAGAGGGCACGAGAAGGTAAGATTTAAAGATGACCCCACACAACACTTGGATGCCCTCAAACGCTTTTAATTTTTCTGCCTCTGCAGAAAGCTGTTGCAATGTGTTAAAGAATCGTATCGTCATTTTTTTCTTCGATAGCTCTACGGCCCATATCCAGCCTTGGCCTCCACGAGACTTCTGTTTCTTGCTGCGACCTTCCAATCTGTTGCCTGATGGAGCAGTGCGGCTGCGTCCTTCTAACTTCGCCTTCCCACTGTAGCCTTGGCCTCCTGACCTTCCTTCTTCCAGCTGGGTGCCCTTTCAGGATCCTTTTTGGTATCCTTGATGATATATCGGCTTATCTTAGCCTATTAAATCTGCGTGCACAGTTAGGATGGGTGCCTTGTAGATGTTGTACAACTCGTATTGTCATCTAGTTGGAATTGGCGAAAGTTTCAGAGCTCTAGCTACGTAGTTTAGAAATGAGTTGTGATTCGATTGCAAGATTAAGTTGTCACGTTGTTAAGTTTTTTTATTATTGTGCACCTTTCGTTTTAGCAAACAACTCGGTGAAACTTGGAGAGGCACTCTTAAGAAGAGGATTCTGTTACATGAAGATGAACAAGCTTCATTTGGCACTGGATGATTTCCTGTATGTCCTCTGTCTTCATGAGAAAAGTGATAATGTGGACGGAATTTGTGAGGGCCATGTTACCCTGTCTTTGGTATATCAAAAGTAAGGCATTCTCTTATCTATATTTTGGCAAGATTCTAGGCTCAAGTGTTATGGAGAGGACACCCTTTTCATCTCAAAATTTTCAGCATACATCATTGTAATCTTTATGATATCCTCATTTACGACTTAAGCCTTGACATTAAGGACGTTCCGAGTAGTTTTGGAAGGGGTTCGTTGAGAGGAGCCTTTGCGGCAAACCTTGACCACTCCTTTGGAAAAAAACATTGCGTGAAAGACTGGATGACATAGGAGCTGAAACTCCTGAAACATTCAGGCGTAGAGGTGGGTATATCAATAAGTTGAGTCTTGTCATGAATTCAGAGCGCAAGAGTTTTTAAACCTATTAAGGCAATTTACCTTAGATCCGATTCAATAGTTCAAAATGTAGGAAACTTTTGTTTCTAAGTGGGTAGAATAATTTATAATTAAATGATTGTAATTTTTTTAATACATGACGTTGATTTTATTAAAGATTAAAGAAAATCCGTGAAGCCAGGCAGCACCTGGAAGATATTATAAAGATTGCTCAAGAGAAAGGTTTAAGGCTTTGGCAAGCGATGGCTTATTGGAGACTCGGAGAGTTATTACTGAAGGAGAGTCTTTTTGAAGAATCCGGCGAAACTTTTTGGACGGCTTATGAACTGTTTGGAGGAGTGGAGTCAATAGTAAGTATAAATTGTAATATTATTTTCTCTTATAATAGACAGAGATCCAGACCATATCCAGACTTCCCTATCCTTACATGCACACACTTCTTGGTCCCCTCACATTAATGAAATTCGTCTTACACGCTATACAAATTTATTTTTCATTGAAATGGTCCTTGAGAGTCTGGTCGACCTAATCGAAGAAAGCGGCTCTCATTTCCTTACACTTCTTTTTCACCTACGTAAATTTTCATTGTTCTGCTTTCAACCCTCATCCTTTCCACATGATCTAATTATTGCAATTTGTTTATTATTCATACTAGTCACAGCCTTATTAACATATTATATTTTACATACAAATATATTTGAATTTGATCTTTGCAGTAAACATTGGACTTCCTTGCACGTAGCAAGTTGATAACCAATATTAAACTTTGCTGATTTATTTCATACATTCTAGAAGAGTTTTCACAATGCGTCCTTGTGTAAATGATTGTAGTCTATTGTTTGTTGAATTTATGATCATTTTTAGGAGCCCAAGAAAACTCAAGCCTTATCAATCGACGATTTTTTTCGGCGGCCTCGAAAGACAACATTTTACCGAGCGCCGGGAATGGCCGCTCGTAGGTCTAGTATTAAGATCAATATTCGTGATATGAAGGAAAGAATCATGAATAAGAGGGAGACGGTTGGTTTTCTTTACATTTCTGGACCGTCGAAACCGCCTACGAAATTCCAAGGCTCCGAATACAGAGCTAGAGCGAGGGAGTCCATCGTGGATGCGAGCAAGACCAGTTCTACGGCGGACGTTGTGGAGACGTCTCCGGGAAGAAAGTCCAGAAAATTCACACGGAGGAGGCGCTCTCCTGAATACTACTTCTTGGATGACAACAATGAGGATGATCCAACTATGAATACATATCTCAATACCACGAATAAAGAGGAACTCAATATTATTCGATGTCAATATGGAATAGCAAAAGGTAGATAACATAAAAATACTTTAAAAAGATGAGAACACTTTCCGGCACACTTTACAGAAAGGTTAAAACTTGTGAGTGAATATAGCACCGAAACTCGAGCCTGAGAATGCCATGCTGCCCAATCCTAACGCACACTCATTGATTCTGTCACGTTCAAGATCGGGTTAAACCCAGTAAATGTGTCTCTATCTAAGTATCTACTATACCCTCACGCCGCGTTCCGGTAGGCAGAGAGGACAGCGTGCCAGACAGCCTTATCCTCGCACACACTAGCCTCCGTCACATTCATATACAATTTGTCGCACACGCTCTCCGATTCCTTTTACTCAAAACGCGTCCATCCTTGAGTGTCTCGTTGACATTATTGATCCAGGTCAGCCTCGGACGGCCGCGTTTCCTCACACCTCTACGCTCACCCAAATACATATTTTTGTCGTCCTGTCGTTATTCATTCTCTCAACATGCCCAAACCGTATTGGTTTATTTTATTCTAGTGACAAGGGTCTTGCAAATATTCATTTCTCTATAATTGCTTTATTTCTTATCTCTGAGTGTTTTTCCACCACACATTCGGCAAAATGTGAATCGAAAATATAATATAACATTATTGTATTTTTCATTACAGCTCACCAGTATTTGAACATTTTCTTCGAAGAGGTGGAAAAGTGTCAAACTAGCATGCGAGCTAGACACAGGATCATGAACTGGAAACTGAATACTCTACCATTTTGGGAGAACAGAGACCAAAGCGAAGAGAAGATTCTTCCTGATCGTGTGGAACTGAAGATCGGTTCAGAGGAAAATATGTCCTATGAAGACAATATCAGTATTGACTGGTCCGCTATGAAAATCTCCACTACCAAATCTAAGGAGAGCTAAGAATTTGACTAGTTCAATAATTACAATAAAGTTATATTTGAGCAAGCGTTCTTGCGATTTTTTTCTTCTTTCAATAATAATAGGTCATTTTCCTCATCAACCGCCAGGTCCACGAAGCATAATATTTCCTTAGAATCATAGAAAACGCCATCTATTTAAATTCTTTAAAAGCATTTAAACACTCTTAGCAGCAATCAGAACCACACATTACCGGTACCGAGGCCGTCGCCATATTGTTTACGGAGGCCGGGGCCAACTGACATTTGACGATGATGACGTCACCAATAGTGGGAGAAAATGTATGGGAAAAAATATTCCGTAGTTCAAGTGTTTGTCACCGAGACAAGGTGTTTGTCACCGATACAAGGTGACGTCACCGATAATGGCGAAGATGGAATCCGAGGATGTAGGCTTGTACTCTACTATCGCAGGCTTCGCCGGTACAATAATTTAAATAATGTTTCTGTATAATATCGATAGATGCTGCTAATCAATAAGCTTTGTAATTACTACGAAAGATGGCGATGCCGTGCCCTTTTTAAAAAAGATAAAATAATACGTGTTTTTTTAGACGAAAATTCTACCTATCAAGCAATTTTATTTATGAAATATTTTCCGTTAGCTGAATTTACGGCATGATTTCACAATATTTCACAACAAAAAAATAACACATGCGGACTTTCTTGTGGAACCAAACATAAATTAAAACTTGTTTATATGAATCTTCCTTGAACCCAGACTAGGCAAAATCGTACTTATCTAAAAAGTTCTCAATAAGAGGACTGTACCTACGGCATAATATAGCAGTAAAATAGATTATTTTCGTTATTTCGGGACTACAAAAAAACGGAAGAGCTTAGGTAATTCAATATGTATGATTAATGCGGAAATTCGGAAAAGTCATCAATTCTGGAGGAAATGATTCAGTCAGATAAGAGAGACAATAAATAATATTAAAATGACTAGAGACCGACCGAAGGTTCGGTTTCGGTTTCGGTTACGGCCAGTTTCGGCCAAAATTACCGGTTTCGGCCCTAGTTTCGGTTTCGGCCAAAAAACGGCCGAACCTTCGGCCAAACCGAAACTAGCATCCGTATTATGTCGGGCATCGTCGGGAATCTTCGGAACAGATTCACACTGTGTGTTATGTATTCTGTACACTAGAGTCCTTTTTTTATTTCACAGAAGTGAACTAGATTTATATGACTACCTATATACTTGCATTTTCAAAAAAAAAATTGCCTGCGGTTCTTCTTCTTGGTGACTTTTTTGTGAAAATACTCATAATTATTATTGTATTCTATATATTCCGTTACTTAACCTCCCGAAAAAAATGCATTTTTATGCCCCTTCCTAGTTTTACCGGTGCCCATGAATACATAACTGAGAAGGTTGATGCATGGGCGTCATCAGAAGGGGGCAGGGGGGGCAGCTCCCCCTCCTAAAGATTGGAATAGGTATATATTTTTTCATAGTAAATGATAAAACCTCACAAAAAATCACATTATTATACCACACGTTTTCTCATCATATCATAAATTTTCGTGAATATCCATCAAAATACAATTATTTAAAAAAAAATTGCCTGCGGCGCTATTCTTTGATACTTTTTTATAAAAGATATTTCTCATAATTTTCATACACATTGTTGTGCAAATTATTATACATACTTCCAAATAAACCAAACCACATCACGACCTTCTTCATTATGTATCACAAAAAATTCCGCCTGCGGCGCTGTTTCGGTACGCTTTTTTCATACTATGTCGAATTTTTCAATTTTTGTTGCCCCCCCCCCCCCTTAGCTCCGAGGCTGGCGACACCCATAGGCTGATGTACTCGTACATAAGTTGTAATTGAATGGGTCGGGTCTTTCTTTTGTGCTTAGATTGAGTTCGAAAAATGAAGTAATTTCCTAATAAATCTCTTAGGGAAACACTAGATATCAGAGTACCTACCTATAATTTTTTTTAAAATTATAACTGAAATTCCTAAGTTTCGGTTTCGGTTTCGGCCGAAACTAGAAGGGGAGCCGAATATTCGGTTACGGTTTCGGTTTCGGCTGAAAATCCAGTTTCGGTCGGACACTAAAAATGACTAATTAATTTATTTGTTTATTACTATACAGTGTTGCCAACAATATGAATGGATGGCCAGTGATTATAATGAAGATTAATTCTATTAAATACAGATTGTCACTAAAATTTACATAGTATTACCCAATATCTTTCAATCAGTAATGTTTAATTAGATTATCAATCTACTGATTTCATTGTGTTTAATTATATGGTCAAATACTTATGTATATTGACTACATTGTTTTTGTTGAACAACAGCGCTTTATATGATAGGTATTGTATATATTTTAAGTTTATTTAACTAAAATAGTATTTTGCATGTTTTTTTTTAGAACTAGTTGATTTTCCTATAACGTTGGTGATATAATATGACAATCCTGCTATATGTGACGAAAAATCAAGTTTATGGGAGAACGAAAAATATGTTTTTTTAACATACCTACCTAGAAATATGCAAAATAATTGTATACCTAAAAAAAAAATTGTTTCAGTTTGCATATTAAAATAACAATATTATAATTTTACCACCAAACTAGGTAAAGCCCGTACTAAGATAATAGCTCACTTTCACCCTCAAGCCGCGTCCCATACAGGGTAGGCACAGAGAACAGATCGTCAGGCTTTCCTATCCATGTATACACTTCTGGCCTCCGTCACATTCATGCAATTTGTCATATAGTCAATACATGCTCTCCGATCTCTTATATTCAAAATAAAAAGTACTTTGAAGATCTGGTTAACATGGTCGATCCAGGCCAGTCTCTGGCGGCCGCGTTTCCTCATACCTCTTCTTTCACCCATATACTTACCTCTTATATCCTTTATAGTCATCCTGTCGTCATTCATTCTCTCCATGACGACATGACGACAAATTAACTTAATTAATTTTCCTTATGAAAATAATTCCTAATAATTTACTAAGAAAAATAAATGTGATACCTTACATTGTCCACGCAAAAATCCGTTACAAAATTTACACCTATACTGTAAATTTAATACATAGTATTTTTTTACAAAATGATTTGCGTAAAAATGATATCATCATTATATGACCATGGTCATCAGTCATCATGATTCATGATATTCTAGCTTCATGTTTCATTTTACAATCGTCATCAGTTAAACTTGTCATCTTCAAGGGTCCCAGAATTAGATAACCTTACGTGCCCAAGGCTCGTAAAGCACAGGGGTCTCGTAACATTTGCGTATTGCTGTGACGTCATATTGTCGTCACCATAACATAGTATGATATTTCACCATAATATTAAAGTTTAACTAATTACATAACTGTCAGAATAAAAAGTTTGCGGCGTTACCTACAGAGAAAGAATCCAAATGGAACTCTTTTCATGACCATTGACCATCCCATCCTGATTGTGTTTATACGTATTATGGGTAGTAGGACCAGAGGACCTTCTTCATACCTTCTTAAATCTTTACGTATGTATAGCAAAGGGGTGAAGATACCTATTAAGAACACGATTCCTATCGAGTTCACTTATTGGATAAAATAATAGGTAAGTACTTATGACAGTGTCTAATCTGATAAGTATATCTAAATGAGGAGCAGCCTTGTCCAAAGTGTGACAGAGTGTGCATGTCCAGAATCGGCCTTCATAGTCACCTCCAATGGCATCATCGACAGGATCAGTAATAACGTGACAGCGATTTTTCGGAGCTAAAAACATGCTCGGCAACGGGCACACGGCTATTATTGTTATATCTAAATGGAATTAATAATGTTCCTCTCTACAGAAATCCAATCTTCGCCACTGTATGGTAACAGGACTTTTCCTTAGTGCGAAATGTTATTAAAGTTTTATCAATTGCAATGACACATCAGCATTCCTAATTCTATGCGATTATAATGCAAATCTTTTGATCTTGAACTTGATTTAAACTCAATATTTATGATGCAATTCACATTGCAAGGCAATCTACACCATTATCATAATCTAATAGATCATAATCTAAGTATACTCAAATGTTTATATCTTGTTTTTTCATCATTTTTAATTGTATGCTATAATGTAGGTACTATATTTGCATAGTTATTGATGCAATATAATGCAGTTATTGCTAGGTCATTGCACTGTTATTTCAAATGACGTCATTCATTCAATGTCAAATGTATCATTATTCATTAATAAAGACATTTTAAAGCTAGTTGTTTTTTTAGATAAAGGAATTCAACAGATTCTGCTAGTATTAATGTAAGTTTCTTTATTGCGGAGTTATCGGGAGCTACTTTAGCCTATTTGGTAAACTCTAAAGGTGGGAACCACGGTTACGGACTTTGGGAAGCTACCTTCTTCTTCTAAAATCTGGGTATACATACAGCGATGGCCAGTGGCGGATACAGGATTCAATTTGGGGGGGGGGGGGCTGAATGTCATCACATGGTAAAAAGTACTGTCACTCAACGTTTTGGGGGGGGGGGGGCTAAGGAGCTGAAACCCTTCGATTTGTTGTATATAAAGTACTGTCACTCATGGTTTTGGGGGGGGCTTCATCCCCCTAGCCCCTCCCCTGGATCCGCTAGTGGCGATGGCTGTGGTGACTAGAATAAAAGTAAATAAGGTTAAATGGTTTAGGCATATTGAGAGGATGAATGATAACAGGATAATCAAAAATATATGTAAGAAAGTGTAAAGAAACGCGGCCATCCGAGACGGAGTCGGACCGTTCATGTCAACTAGATCCTCAAGGTCAGACGCGTTTTAAGGAGAAGAAATCGGGGGAGCCTGCAAATTGCATGAATGTGGCGGAAGCAAGAAAGGTGTACGCAGCAAGTGAATTACGTATGCACAAAAATTCTTATCAACACTGAGATTTGAACCCATAACGCCCGTTTAAGTTCCAAATATTATTCAATTCAATTTAATTCAATTCAATTTATTTTCAAAGAATATGGCTTACAAAGTATGTGTATCATTAGAACATTATTTATATTATATTACTTCAAATTAAATTTAAAGCCCCCAGACAGTATAAGTTTACTGGTATAAGAGGGTCAATCATAAAACACATTAAATATCAATTGTAAAATAAGTCCATCAATAACATAAACACATATACAACAACTTGATCACTATTTATTGTCTTTTATTCAGGATTAGCTTCCTTAGACTCCTGGCGAAAGGCTTTGGTTGTGTTATCCTCTTCAGCTCCTCCGGCAAGGAATTATACACCAAAGAGGCAGTGTAAAGAAATCCACACCTGATCCTATTTGTCCTAGGACTTCCTTTCCTGATGTGATTATACCCATTTGAATCGGACAGATTTTGAGGGCTGGAATCTACCTGCGTTTTCTCACATTCTTTAAGTAAGAGAAAATGAAACATGGTATCTTCCAGTGTCTTCTTCTATTACGTCAGGTGTTGTGATGTTGTCAACATTCTAAAGATCAGGTAAGTACCAAACCCTTCCAACAAAAAATGATAATGCGTTTTTATAATGGCAACCCAAATACGTATGTAATCCAGTGGCGTTGGAGGTCATCTGTAGTCGGGTAAGCTGATGAGTGATCAATAGGAAATACTAGTGGGTACCTGTGTAATTTTGCGAAATATGGTTTCCCACTATGTACTCTACATTACAGTACACTAATGTACTCTTCATACCTAGATACTATTATTCAATAACAACTGAATTATTTTTAAATTAAGACCTTGGTATCAAGAATGACGTCACAGTCATTTCCCACTGCATTAAGGTTCAAAATCGCGTGAACAATCGTATGATTAAATGGTAAAAATAGCGTTTTTACCATTTTTTGGGCTTAATTTTGCCTCTATCAAAAAACTTTTACGGTTATTTCCTAGATTTTAATGCATATTATCAACACAAAAAAAAATACTCCGCGACTTTCGGGAAACGAGTTTCCGTCTGTCGGAAAAAAGATCAGAGGTGTTTTTCAAATTATTTTTTGAGAAATCTATACAAGATATAAGAAATCTTTTACGGTTATTCCCTAGATAAATTTTCAATGCATCTACCCTATTTTGTTCCAACGCATATTTAGTAACAGTTGTCGAGATTTTTTGAGAGAAATTTTTGAAATGTCGGTATGCATACACTTAATAAATTAGTCAATGCATTGTATTGCAATAAATTGTTGTTTTCTACAAACCCACTGCGTTGAGTGGGAGCGAAAGACAAGGACGGGGTAATACACTATCTTTTTCACTCTTCAACATCACGAGCACGAGCGGCTGTGTGTGTTGGTAATCACTAACAAATTCGCACTTCACACCAATACCATTAAAGACTCTCAACGAATGTACGCACATTTTTATCCCATAGAGAACATGACATATACGCACCTACCTAGATCTAAGCTAAGATATGAATAGCTAATTTTCCTATTTGAACCTGTGCGTTAGAGCGAGAGGCGTAGAACATTTGGAGAAATGGCAATAGTTATTTTATTATTCTTCTAATACTACGACGCTTCGATCTCGCGAACGCGACGTGATGGGTAGAGAGAATATTATTATTATAATAACATTGTCCACGTCGCGCGCGCGAAGTTTAAATTTCTTTCCTCTATTGAATAATATGTAATTATCTCCGCTATGAAAAGCAATATTGTTAGAACATATTTTTTGTTGTTTGTTGTATTTCTCATGGGCAAGCCGGGCTTATGTACATGTACTACATAATCGCCACTGATGTAATCATATAGTACAGGTCCGTCGACAGGAAAAGTTCTGTCACCAATAAAATCGTTATTTTCATTGCCAGAAAAGAGTGCTGCGATACCGCAGGGAGTGAAAGAAATCACGACAATTTAAAGTTAAACCACGCGAGCAAATACTTTTGACCGTATTATTTAGACGCTTTCGAATTATCAAAACCAAAACAGCAAAATATCTAAAGATTCGCATACACGAGGCAATGAATTGCTCCACTTACGTCACTATGACGTAATACGCAATATACTTGATGTTGTCGTGACGTCATTGTGACGTAAAAATGCCAGTAGTGGATCAATTAATTATTGCCTTGTGTAAGCGAACCTGTATGTGATATGAAAAATTAGGTATTATTCACAACTTTAAACAACAAACAAAAAAGCGGTAGAATATGTAGGTACTTATGATTTTAGTAGTCCGAAGCCCTTTCAACAATAGGCTGGACAGTGAACACGGCCCTGTCGACAATCGAACGTTTTACTGGTTTGATTAAAAAAAAAACTGACGAACCGGAAACTACTTAAACGTTCTTAATTCAAGATTTTTTACGTTTGTTTGTGTTACCCTTTAATAATAGTATACCATTATTAAATATCATTTAATTATAAGTACCTACCTACCCACGTAACAGAGGATCTATTTAGAAATCATTTGATACTGGTTTTATCCCTTTTTTATAAATATCTGTTTTTTAGACAAAAATCAACTTTGAACCTAAGTCACATAGTGGGAAGGTTAAAAACGGGTAGGTTACCTCCTGTTATTTTTTTTTTAATTTTGAGAAACGCTGTTCGCTATGGGAAACGGGAACCGGAAATGCTTTTTAGTATGTGTATTTGCGAATTGATCTACTAGATATAGAAAAATCAGTGCTATGTATTAATAGAATTGATATAACATGCAGAACATTCAAAACTAAGGAAAAACCAGGACGCCGTCTTTTCATCAAGAAGACAGCGGCATGTGAGAGGGGGCCCCTAAATTTTGAAATTTTGGAAAATTTTGTGGACCCAGCTGCGTTCCATACTAATTCTACGTACGTACGATCTGCATGGTGGGTAAAATAATTTTATTTTTAAACTCTATATGCAATAAAAAATGTTTACCCTGGCTTCCCTGTTACAGAAATTCACTCTTCGTCTCTGATACATATACCCATACAAATACGTTTTGGAACCTTGCGCCTTGGTGTGACCTCCTTATGTTCATTTGAGGAACAATAAAGGGACAAAATGTATACTAGAAGAATAATAGTGTTAAAAAAAGGCATCACTTTTGCTTTCATTCCTCTTAGGATAGGCAAGTAATACATTTCAACAAACATATAACTATACTCTATAGAATCAATAAAGATCCCAGTTTTATAAACAAAAGACGAAAACAAAAGGTGATATACACGCAGGTAAAAGTAGGTGCACACCCACTTGAATAAAGAGTAAAAAAAAAACGTATATCCTAAAGGCCAGGTCACATCCTGGATGCGATTTAGTACACCTTGCTATGTTCCCACAAGGTGTACTGTAAGGTATAGTAGTATCGCGAGGATAAAGGCCTTTTTTGTAGTGTTCGTGAAAGGACGGGCATACCTGCCTAACACATCTGTGTGCATTCTTGTTCATTGTGCGCTCACTAATACTACTATAACTCCGTATACGGACTTGCGTGTAGTTACACTGTCTCACACTACAAAAAAGGCCTTTATCCTCGCGATACTACTATACTATTCATTATTATTTTTATTCTTCAGTAGTAGTAATATGTTCTACCTATCTACGTACAGTATGTATTATTTTCATTCATAATTTTATACTAGCGATCCCCCCGCAATAACGAACATCTTTTGTTAATCAGTACATAGGTGCATTGAAATATTTGTCCTCGAATTGAAATGAATTGAATTCGAGATTTTTTTTGTGTGCAAACAGGTAGAAAACGTACTTACTGACTGTACCGAATAGTTATTATTTATCGTTAAGAGTGTGCATACCGACATTTCAAAAATTTCTAAAAACGGGAGACCTTATATCTCGACAACCGTTACTCAATATGCTTTGGAACAAAATAGAGTAGATGCATTGAACCTTTATCTAGGGAATAACCGTAAAAGATTTTTTATATCTTGTATAGATTTCTCAAAAAAATAATTAAAAACACCTCTGATTTTTTTTCCAAAAGATGGAATGATAATATGCATCAAAATCTAGGTAATAACCGTAAAAGTTTTTTGATAGACCCAAAATAACCCCAAAAAATGGAAAAAACGCTATTTTTACCATTTTATCATGCGATTGTCAGGCGTATTTTGAACCTTAATGTCGTGGGAAATGACTGTGACGTCATTCCTGGTGCCATGCCCTTAAAATATCTTTTTTCTGTTTCAATTTGCACCAAAACTATATTGATGCATTCGGTCTTCAGGCTCGGGACCCAACTATGACGTCACGGTCATCTCAAATCGAAAGATCAATCACATGATAAAATGTTTAAAACAGCGTTTTTTCCATTTTAATTATAATTGACGACTTTTGAGTTGAATATCGCATATAATTTTATTCTCTCATCCCAATTTGTTATTTCATTTAGAAATGATACTAACAAATTAGGTAGATTCTAAAACAGATACTAAAACGAAATTAAATTTACATCTATAAAAAAATTGATGATAAAAAAACAGGTCCTAGATCAATAGAACCTACTGTCTATAAAAAGTGAAAATAATAACAAAAAAAGGCTCCCACGGACAAATAAATTAACATAAAAAATAAAACATCTCTCCCCACTAGACATCTGTTTATAAATCTCGACCCTCGATGGCCGGGGGGTAAGGCTTTTGAGGTTTCGCTGCGTGACGAACAATAGGAAGCTTTTTGGTTTTCGTCAAAAACCTGTATGAGGATACTTCAGTCATGGTGCATTAGACCACTTCCTAACAAATTCAGGTAGATTTTGAGTTCAATGTTTGAACTAAGGTAATGATGACCTATTGCTTTGTTTATGTACCTATTTTATATAATATTTTTTATTTATAAAATGTACGAATTATATGACAAAAAAGATATATTTGGGTGAGCAAAGAGTGGTGAGGAAACGCGGCAAAAAGCTTTTTTTGTTTATTTGTGCATTGTCGCGCACGAAAACTTAAATAAAAAATAGATGATACGAGTATAATGTGCTTCATAAATAGGTTGATAGTTGGACCTCATAATGTCAGGTAAATAAATATTGTAAAAATCTTAACGCCATCTGCGGTATTTTTTTTTTAAATAAAAATCACATTACAATAGAAAGGAAGCGAAAGCGTTGCAGACGGATTCCCATATATTCAGGTAAAAATATAAAATCATATTTTTTTGTATCAAATAATATAAAATGATGATTCTTTCTTATACTTGTATCGGAATTGCTTCCTGCGGAAATACTCCTACTTTCATTTGCGAAACACTTAAAATTATATTATTTTTATTTGCAAAAAATATGATACTTATGTGAATGGGTGACATATTTGTATCATAGATACGTTGTAAGTGTTTGTTAATACTATTTACGATGTGGGAGAGTTACGGAAAGGTAATATGTTGAGATTGATCGGGAAACAGTGGGTAGTGGATCGGACTGCGTTCCCACACCAGTTTTTTCACAATTAATATTTTTTAACCAATTATCATATTGTTGGGTATTGATTTTGAGCAGACTTGTAGTTTAGCGAGTTCCGAAACCCGAGATTCTGGACTACTGTAGTAAATCATATAACTATGTATAACTAAACTGAATTGTACGCTACCATATACCATTGCCACCACTAGCGGATCCAGGGGGGGAGCTAGGGGGCTGAAGCCCCCCCAAAATCATGAGTGACAGTACTTTATATACTTACAACAAATCTAGGGGTTTCAGCCCCTTAGCCCCCCCCCCAAAACGTTGGGTGACAGTACTTTTTACCATGTGAAGACATTCAGCCCCCCCTAAAATTGAATCCTGGATCCGCCACTGTTTGCCACCTGTTTCTGCCAGCTATTTCTGAGGCGGTCTAACGGTCTAATGCCTGATCCCCCGGTTTCGAAAGCTTTTATTAAAAGCCGTTCTTCTGGCATCCGGATGACATGACCTAGCCATCTCAGCTGGAACCTCTTTATGAAGAATTAGATCTCTCCGATCATACAATATCACAATAATATACCCACAAAATACCATCTCCATCATGAACTCAGCAAGTAAAGAATCTAAATATTCTACTGGCAGCAGAATGGAGTATTTTCATGATCAAGTTGAATGTTACGAGGCCTGTGTCATGCGTTGAGAAGTAGATACATACATATTATAAATGTCTACTATTTTTATTATACTATGTAGGTATGGCGTAACATTTCATCTGCATTTTCAACTTACCTATAATAAATTATATAGATAGGTAATATATTAGGTATATGAATGTAATAAGTCTTACTAGCAGTTGTGCCCGGTAAAGCCTAGTTAAAAAGTTGCATTAAATTAATATAAACCTATATCGATATTGACAGACATTATAGGAATAAATATTTTACTAGAATTATTACTTTGGGCATATTTTCTTTTTAACACTTTTACTTGTTAAGTTGTTACTCAAATTAATATGTCCTAAAAAAATGTTGAGAGGGTTGAACTTAAGGAAACCCACCAACAACACAAAGGGTTTTGAGTTTTAACAGTCAAAAATTCGTGTCTAATTATCACCTCTTACTTGAGGTTACAAACCACTGTTGGTTTAAAACTTTAAACCATTTTTCTTGAACTGCTTGCTTATAGATATTAATCTTACGTTGGTAGTATTGGTACTAAAACATGGATATTTTAAACATTTTATTTTATTTTTTTATTTTGTTTTATTTATTTTCTTAGAGCACAGACAGTCTTACAAAAATTATAAACAGTAGAGCATCATAACAAAGTGGACCAGTAAAGGCTCAAGAATTACCAACTTATATTTAAGTATATATATTTGAAATGCATGTAAAAACATTAGTGAAATAATATAATATAGGTATGGATAGTACAGCATACAATTAGAAAAAATAAAATACCAAACAAAAAAACATATACATGGTGATATTATGTAAAATTATATTCAAATTAGGCAGTTACACCTGCCAAAATGTTGTCTATTTAGTTATAAAGTTGAGTTTCTTCAAAACCATGTAATATGCACTTACCCCATCTTCCTCTGTTCTACAGCATTGGGAACCTTCAAAGAAACATTTATATATAAACATTCTATTATATTATTATTTATTACGTTAGTTGACTATGGTAGCTACGCCTAGGCCAGGCTAGGTGAATGTTATGAAGTCAAGGTATTATGAAATATCAACAACATAACATAACATAACGCATTTGTGCCACTTTCTTTCCGTTCATAATACATATAATACCTATCTCTATATATTCATTCGTTATTCGTTACTACTTAAAACATGACTCGCTCAGCTCAGCTGTGGTGAAATGCAGGGATAGGCAAACTACACGAGATGGATTCCTTTTTTTTTTAAATTTAATAATGAATTTGGGTCTATCGAAATAAACCCAAATACATCTTTGTACACTTCACAGAAAGCTTTTAAGCTTGTGTTGTTAGTGGAGTAAGTCGGGAATTGAACCCGCACCCGCTGGATTAACAGTCGACCGCGTTACCAACCAGACTACCGACCACCTATTTATTTATTTAGAAATATAACATAGGTACAATTATAATTTTTCAACAGTTTATAAAGGTATAAGTACATTTTTTACGATGTACGTACTCCTCTCTCAATAAGTAAATAAATACTTGAGTAGAGAGAGGAGTGTTTAAAAATCAATACATATTGTAATGACATGATTATTAACATAAGTAGGGACTGGAAAAACAGGTGTTATTTTTCGGGAAATGTGGTGTGATTTTTTGCAAAAAGGGGTGCTATTTTTCATACGTTTATATCATTAATGTGGACAACTTTGCAGCGTTTAATACAAGAATATAAAAAAAAAATGATCGTGAACAAAAATATCTAAAACGACAAAATTAAACAAAAATATTAGAGAAAAACAAAAAAAAAGCCTTTTTCAAGATTTTTGAGTATAGTTCTTCTTACTTCCAAAGCCACATGCCTTTGATAAAGTTTTTCAAAATAAGGTTCGAAATTCGCGCCAAATATGGGAGAAGTCGCGTTACTCTTGTAAAAAATGCAAAAAAATCGCGTTACACGTATAAAAAAGACAAAATCCGCGTAGAAAGCGCAAAATTCGTGAATATAATTCCGGGATATAATAGCGGGACGAAATACTAGACTCGCCCGAATTGCTGCGAATGAAATCCCCGTAGGTCATATAGTCTACCAGGAAGACCAACAAAAAGATGTTCTTCCACATTTCAAGGAGCTGGATCATTGGAAGTTATTAAAATGTAGACCCAAAGAATAAGAGGTGATTTTCTAAACGCATTACCATTGATTCGCGACCCCTGACTGTAAAGGTTGCAAGATAGTCGGATGAAAGTAGCACACTGCATTACAAATTATAGGTAGGTGCATTTTATTATTATATTATATCGCGTTATCAAACGTTATTACATCTCACTCGCACTTATACCATTCACCTTCTCTCTCTTGTGTACTTATGGGTATTTTTGTTTCAATTCTTAAAATTAGAGAATTTGTAATGTAAAATCTGGAAAGGAAGAAAAGGATGACGATATAGAAGTAGGATGGGAGTTAATTAGAAAAAATCGCAGCACTCTGGTGAATTCAAAACAGTGAACAATTTTCTATACTTATATCATTTTACCGTTTGCTCACTTGAAGAATAAATTAATCTTTACTAATAAAAAAAATTGGTACCTACCTAGTCCAGTGGCGAAGGGTGGATTTCTGCAGAAGGGAAACCGGGGCTAACACTTCTTATGAGATTACGTCAGATTAGACACTATTTTACCTATCATTTTTTTCCAAAAGGTAACTCGATGGGAATCGTGTTCTTAGGTAGCTTCGCGCCTACTACCTACCCAGAAGTCAAATTCCATTTAAGAGTAGGCATATTGACACTTCAAAAATTTTAAAAATCGGGAGACCTTAGATCTCGAAAACCGTTAAGTACTACTCGTAAATATGATTTGGAAAAAAATAAAGTAGATACATTGAACTTTTATCTAAGGAATAAACGCAGATTTTTTTATCTTGTACTTACAGATTTCTCAAAAAAAAAATGTGAAAAACACCTCTGATCTTTTTTCCGAAAGACAGAAACTCGTTTCACGAAAGTATCGGAGAAATTTTTGGTTTTGTATTGATAATACCTTTGATTATTGAAGTACTTAATCAAATATTTTTTAGTGGATAATACGAATGACAGTAGGTAATAAAAATGATAAATATATAGAGTAATAAATACAAACATACAAATACAAAATAGGTGGCGGGGTATGGGATGAAGGACAAGGAAGAAACGAACTATTATAAAACAACACGAAATCCTGTTTTAACTGTATCTGATGCGATTTCCTTTAATGGACCCCGATGAAGTGCCTGGATTGAACGGAAAAAAACATCGCATAAAATGGTTATTTTTATTTCTACAACGTTTACTGCGACTTTTTATTTCATCTTAAATCATTGTTCGTTTTTTACGATTGAAATTAATTAGCCAAAGCTATATAGAAATGTAATTGATTTCGAAGTTTTTTTCATTATAAGTGTCCGTCATATATTTTTCATTTAATTGGCTATTGCTTCTGTAAGGATACTAGGTCCAATTTGTACTTTTTTTCA
This sequence comes from Ceraclea dissimilis, assembly GCA_963576895.1. NCBI lineage: Eukaryota > Metazoa > Arthropoda > Insecta > Trichoptera > Leptoceridae > Ceraclea > Ceraclea dissimilis. The sequence continues at coordinate 20,515,111 of OY756360.1, forward strand.
AATGAACGTGTGTCTTCTAATCTGTATTTATTTAAGTATGAAATAATTGAAAAAATTACGTCTTATTTAGTAAATTTGGACTAATTTTATTACAGAATTGGACCTACTGCTATCCTTAATATATGTGCCGTGTATGAACCAAAAAATTGAAACCGAAATGATAGCGAAAAACATCTAGTATTGGATTATTATTTTGTTGGGAGTAGCTTATGAAAATTTAAACTTTTTATTATTCAAATAGACGCATCTAAGGTTGAAATACCCATTTTGATAAAAAAAAATACTCTAAATATCTAAAATTAGCTTTACACTGATCTTACTTAGAACAACACTAACGGCACAATACTTAATGTTTCTCCTCTTAACACACCTCATAGGAACATAGGGAATTCACAAAGCTATCAGAATCAAGAATGGTGTTGTGTAGTTCACATGACTTTATTGTGAAGCGTCGGATTTTCTACTTGTGGTAGTTGGATAATAATGTCGTATACCTAATGATAAAAGTGGAAAATGATCACATTAAACCAGCCGACGATCAGTTGTAAGCCTGATTGAAAGTCCATCGTTTGCTGTATACCTGTTGAGATTTAGACACTTATTTTAGTTTCGTAAAATTACAAAATGGACCTATTGTATTACATAGGGTGGACTATTAATTCTTGCACTTTTGAAAAAAATAAATATACAGTTTATTAATAAGAACAACAACAAATGGGAAAATCATTTTCTAAACGCAATATCATCAAGGTGTCCTTCATCTTACCGCTGCCCCTCCTCAAATCTAGCACTTCAATTTTTGAAAAATTTTCGACACAAAACGTAGGTATGTTTCGAAAATTTCAAAACCAGATTGCCTCTCGAATATTTGATTTCAGTTGGAGTTTTATCGCTAGTTTATTTACGTAGATGCTATTTTTTAGACAAGCTAATAAAAAAATATAATGTATACATAATACCTATTTTATTGTATGTAATGAGATGAAATTAGGTTAGAGTTAGAGGAGGTCACCGTAGTGAACTCTCTCCGAGAGAAATGTATTCTATTCAGAATAATCTTATGTAGGCATATGTATTACTATTGAATGTATGTAGATACAGCGGTACACTTTCTCACGATTGCTTGGTATACGTCGTAGATAACATAATAGTTTAAGATTACCTCTATAATCTTTTTCATAATACAAAATGGTATTATGGCATAGGTGCAACTATAGGTACGTCACCAGCTTCGAAGCTAACATGGGCTATTGAAATTTTATGGCAAAAAAAAGAGTTAATTCGTAGTGAAGATTTTCTTGTTGAGACTGTGATATCGGTATCTGGATCTTTCATATGAAAACGAATTTTAAAAATAAAGCTGCAGTTGCAAGTATTCAAAAAATGGATGAATTGATAAGCCTGGTTGTTTTTAGTGACTCGTGTGGTCATATTGGAAAGTAGGTAAATAAAAAAAGTAACTCGATGGGAATCGAATTATTAGGACCCTTCCTCACTTGTACCTACATCAAAAAGTGATTTAAATATATGTAGTCGTATTTTGTAAAATAAAAATATTTAGAAATCCCTTCAAAAAAATAGTGTTTGTGGGTAATCCACGTCTTGACTATCGAGCCTTGAGTTCCTGAAGACAAGCTCACCCTTCCCCAGTTCAATCGTTACGATTGGTTTGCAGCAAAGCTCCATATCTCCTTCTCCACTCATCTCTGTCCTGTGCGGTTCTTTTTAACTTTAATGAGTCGAAGCCCATATCGTGGCGCAGGTCGTCCAGGTATTCTTTCCTTGGTCATCCTCTGTAGTTTGTCCCTTCGTTCATTGCTTAAATTAATTCAAACAGGAGACCCTCTTGACGCATTATGTGGTCGATCTATCTATCTGGCACGTTTTTCTGCTATTGCATTGAGTGCAACGAGAAAACTTACTTAGATCCAAGAAACAGAAAATGTTCATAAGTTACAAAACAAGAAGATAGTAGTACGAGTATGCCAAAAAGTGGACTTATTGCAAAAGCAATATCTTACAGTCAACTTAAGTTTATGTGACTGAAAAGTTATGTAAGTATTGTAATCAAAGAACTCGTTACATAAAATGTTTTATATAATATTTTGGTATATAAATTATGTAAAAGATGATAATGACATTGACTTAATAAGATTATATAAAAAATATATAAATAAATAATGGCCTGAGACCCGCTGGCTGTAAGATTTATATAAATTACACATTACCTAATCGAATTATTTTATAAGTCTATAATTCAGTTGGAATATGTAATCTTTTTGTTGCGATATATGATTCAGAAAAACACAGAGTGACTTTTTCTTATATAATAACAATAATTTGAATTTGATTTTATAACGATCTATAAATTAATAATTATTTTAATATTATGTGTAACGGTAATTTGTGGCTATATTTTAGCATTATTGAACAAATGCAAGAAGATCTTACATGACAATAGGTTTATATGGGAATGTATTGAAGGAAAATCCCGCGGGCTTAAGGCCCTCCACATCCCCGGGTAGTTCAGGCGCATTAATAGCGAACTCTTTACCCGCACTTCTAGGCCAATATTGTTAAGAGGTGCGGCCCATGGTTAGCCTTAAAGAAGACCCCGGCAAACCCCACCCCTATATTACATTCCTTCAGTGTTCTTATCCAAGGAGGTTTATATGGCAAGTGAACAATTTCGATTTTTTTCTGCTGAATATGATTCAAATGTAGTGGTTCGCCTAAACTGATAAATCAAGACATGCTTGAACTTGGCCAAAATGTGGATTTTATTCAATCTCGCATTTTTCATTCAAGGTAACCTAAATATTATCAAATACACTACTTGCTTCCGTCAGATTCATGCATTTTTTTAGTTCCCTTGATAAACTCCTCCCGGATCTACCAATGTCTCTTGGAGAAAAATGTCACTGCAAGGACTTCAAAATTTATATATTAAGCTAGGTCCATATCTTCTATATACATAAAATAAAGTAAAGTCTGATTTTTGTAAGTGTTCGCATAACTCCCGCATTTTACGACGGATTGCTGCGAAAATTTAGAATAACATTTGTGATAATTATAGGCTGTGTTCTAACGTCGCCGATTTTTGGAGAAAAAGCTTTTTCTAGGAGGAACCATGATGATGAGGAGACCCAAGGGTCGTGTGGAATCGTGTGTGGTATTGTATGAAAGGGCGTTGGAAAAGAAATTCAGATCTTAAGTCACGTTTTGTCCGGCCTATAAAGTATGCCGGGTTGGTTTTTCAAAATTGCCATTGCGGAGGACGGGTAACTCAGCTAGTTACGTATATTATGGCTATATCCCACGGAAGGTGAATCCTGCTTCGTCCGTAGATTCGCATGCCGTGGGAAGGAGTGAGTCCGTGAATCTACAGACTTTTTCATAGCGATTTGTATGGCGGTACGTGATATCGCAGACGTGCACGGATCGTGGGAAATAGGTTGCCTGTGAATCCGCGGACACGCCTTGATGAATCCAGATGAATCCGTCTAATCCATAGCGTTTGGATAACTTGCAATACAAGTGTTGAATCCAATATACATATACGTAGATATTTCTTTAGGAAACATCCCAAACAGACAGTTTTTTTAATTTTATTTCTTCTTTTCTATTTTAAAATGTATTTTAATTAAAATTAAACTTTTTTTTCAATTATTTTAATGTTAATTTATAGTTTGATAATTACAAAATGTGTAATATAATTATGTGTGTGTGTGTGTGTGTGTGTGTGTGTGTGTGTGTGTGTGTGTGTGTGTGTGTGTGTGTGTGTGTGTGTGTGTGTGTGTGTGTGTGTGTGTGTGTGTGTGTGTGTGTGTGTGTGTGTGTGTGTGTGTGTGTGTGTGTGTGTGAGGGTGTGTGTGTGTGTGTGTGTGTGTGTGTGTGTGTGTGTGTGTGTGTGTGTGTGTTGATTCTCACAAAATAAAAAACGTTTTATTAAAAAATATAATTATGTATATATTTATGTAGGTACCTATTAGCTTATTACGTTACTTCATTTTCTATAGTATAACTATTAAACGTAATACATATATATTCCATTTGTCGCCGCCCACAAGTTTTTTGTGTATATGAGTAAAAAGGCGTGTGGATGGAACGTTTGTCTTGGCTCGTTTACGTAACAGACCGTTGACGCCTTTTTACTCATGAACGCAAAAAACTCGTAGACGCTCGCAAGCGTGTGGCGGCGATATTAACTTTTACTTAAAGTATTATACCGAATCGGTAGGTATTACCTATATAATTGGCACCAGGAATGACGTCACAGTCTTTTCCCACGGCATTAAGGTTCAAAATCGCGTGACAATCGCATGATAAAATGGTAAAAATAGCGTTTTTTTAATTTTTTGAGGTTAATTTTGCGTCTATCAAAAAACTTTTACGGTTATTCCCTAGGTTTTAATGCATATTATCAGTACAAAAAAAAAATTTACTCAACGACTTTCAGGAAACGAGTTTCCGTCTTTCGGAAAAAAGATCAGAGGTGTTTTCCATTTTTTTTTGAGAAATCTATACAAGATATAAAAAATCTTTTACGGTTATATACGGTTATATAAAGGTTCAATGCATCTACCCTATTTTGTTCCAAAGCATAATTAATAACGGTTGTTGAGATAGAAGGTCTCCCGTTCTTAGAAATTTTTGATATGTCGGTATGCATACTCTTAACATTACTTACTGTAAATTAATACTGATTCAAAAGTTATTCATAGGTACAAAAATACATAATACAAGAATATGATACTAAATTGATAACATGTAGCTACCTACATTAACTGAAAATAACGTGTTGTAAGTTTTGCTAGTCGGGTAATTTGTATATTTTTGTAACAATTTTACAATAAAAATAATTATTATTCGATATATTTTCGGATATATATTTACTAACAACGAGGGTTGTCAACCGTACTAGAGTATAATAATAATATTGAAAATGAGTTGCAAGAAATATATGGATCGCAAAATACTATATTTTTTTTTTGGCAACATTAAAACTAAGAAAATATCAACCAAATCCGCTTCACTTGTAAAATTTAAACGCAGTTTAAGAATTATATCATTGCCTGCAGTTTTCGACTGACGAATGAGTGTGTAATTTACATTAATTTGAAAATTGAGAAAACCACACTTTTCTAGCAAATAAAAATATTATAAAATTCAAGCAGTTCATAAAATGACAGTTTTTATTTAAATAGACAAGTAGATATTTATTTATTTATTGCACATGGAACAGATACAGTCACAAAAACAAACATTGGCAGGTACATTAATACAAAAATATCAATACACAAGACCAATTACATCCGTTCACAATTAGCACACACGCAAAACAAATAGATTACAAAACATAGTTAAAAATATATATCTTATATCTATAAAACATTTATGGTAGGGAAGGAGGAAGCATGGGAAGAGGAAGAAGAAGAGGAAGAAAGGAGGGGATAATGAAGGAAGCAACAAAAAAAGAGTTAAGAACTGATATCAAGAACAATAAGATAATGTGTATATGTTTTCTTTTATTTTCATAAAATTATCGAATTACACCCTGATACATATTTGTACACTTCATAACAAGCTTAAAAGCTTGTGTCGTGAAGTGGGGTATGTCGGCATCGAGGATCGAGCGCGTTAGCAACCAGGCTTCCGATAACTTTTTAAAATTACTTATTGTTACATATATATTAAGATTATTGTCTAAGAGCACACGCCGACAAACTTGTTAGGTTTGGCGTGACTTGATTGTTGTAATTTGTATATATTTTGTGACTAATAAAAGAGATTTTAAAAAAAAAAAAAAAAAAGATGCAGATGGAATAATCAGCTGAAAAAATGTTGACAACCCTACTTACATGTTTCAGCGCGTGTATACACAACGGTTTCCGAAGAAAAACCCATAGGAGTATTTACGATGATGTAGTATGAACCCCAAAAAACACAAAAACCCTTCAGAAATATGACGTACTTAATGTAGTTCTGGACAATTTACATCCAGACCTGCATTAAATTGTACCACAAATGTGTTATAGTTTTGTATTGTCTATGTGTTTATTGCTTTCATTCTTTTTTGTTGTGTTTATTGATTTATTGCATTTGATTTTGTGTTTGTAAACCTGACGATTCCAAGTGCCCTAAATATGGTCTACAGATGATTAAAAACCAATAAAAAATCCTCAAATAATAAAAGCTTAAACTTTTTAGTTGGATTTCAGTAGATGAATTATTTATAAAATGTTGAAATCATTGTCTATCCCATTTTAGATCCGCTTTCTTATTCGTATTTTTTAATCTATTCTAGTTCCAAATATAATTTACTCGAATACTAATCGATACAATTAATTTTATTTACAAAATTCAATTAGATTTGTGCTTTTATCCCTAAAAAAAATCCTGTGTGGCTTTTGTACGGCTTTTGTGGGGTTTATTTATTTTGAGCAATATGCTTATGGGTTTCGTACTGTTACAATATACAACGAGAGTGAAAGAGATGCAGATACCCGCATGATTCGAAAAATAAAAATCAAAATAAATAATGTATAAATTTATATTCCCCAGTTGCCATAGAGTGGGGAACATTATATTTTCTTATTATTTATTGAATTAATTTTTCTGGAATTTTGTTACATCGAATTATAAGTCCATGTGGTGCATTTTATCAGTATGATGCCAATCTTTCAAATGTCTCCCTTCAAAAATTATGTACCTAATCTATTAGTCTAAATAACACACGAATGATAAAGAAATTATAATTTTATTTAAAATGAAAAAAAGTTTAAGGTACCAATCATTATATTTTTCTAATACCATGGACCTGAAACAGCACAATTTTTGCACTGTTACTGGGCCGGTATTCTTTTATTCTGATGATATCGACATTAATAATATTAAAAATAAATAAATAAATTATTTAATGGGTTCTCTAATTTCCAGTTATGGCAGACATTTTTTCCCGTACAAAATAAATATAATGTACACCCCGACACATAATGCGCCCGCTACACGCTCGCGAGTCACCGCGACCTTTTGGTGTTCATGAGTAAAAAGGGGTGCGGATGGATCGTTTGTCTTGACATGTACGTAACCGACCGTTGACGCCTTTTTACTCATGAACACCAAAAGGTCGTGGTGACTCGCGAGCGTGTAGCGGGCCCATAACGGGACTGAGAGAGATTAGCAGCTAATTTGAGAAAAACCGGTGTTGAAAAATAACGCGTGATACAAGATACAAAAACTCCGTGTGACAAACTTTAAAAAATATCACCCACAAACAAGTTTAATTAATGCCGCAGGCAATGCTTTCTTTTTTTTTTTTACTAAATTACAATTAATATTGGTGTAAAGACAATAATTTATTCTCGTACCTGATCGATCTAATTTTTAAACACAAAAACAGAATTAGTATATATTCAACAGTATGACAGAGATAATTATTATTATCTATTTATTATATTATATATTTATTTATTTATTGCTTCAACGGACTCAAGATATTTTCAAAATTTACAACGTTAAAGTTAAAAAGTTAAAAATATTAATACAATGAATTATTATATTATTATAAAAATAGGGAACTATTTCCCCATACCCCGTGCACGAAATCATCCATCCGGAAGGGATTAATCCAGATTCGCGTACGAATCCGGATTCACTTGTCGTGGGAAGGCACCCTACGCTGAAAATAACGGAGTGGGGTGGGGATACATTCAAGAAAAAACAAAATAGTGATTTTGTCATTTCGTCACACATTTTCAGAGAACGTTTGAAAATGCATAGAATTAGTTAATGAAATTAGAAAATGTATGAAACCTCTTCCATCATATTGCTTGCATCTTTATCATTCCCGTCTTGTTATATAATATGGCCACTGATGGCCAGCTTACCTTGACATTTCTCTTCTGGGTACATTATACGTACAATACTAATTTCTATTAAGGCCCTTATCACGGAGGCTAGTCTCTCTCTATACGTGTGCTCCTCCCCTTTTTTAGACATCAGAAGATGTGTAAGTAAACTTTTTTTCAAAAAGGGTTTATTACATTATTAAAGCAAATTTATGTTTCATCTGCGACTAATTCGTAGTGTTTATAACAAGTATAGGTACATAAGTATGGGTTTTTAAGAAAATTAATTTATTTGAATAAGTGAAAATCCAATGTTTTATTTCTTAAAGTATACAATGAATCTGCAAGCATTAGTACATTCACAATATTTATTTATTTATTCACTTACAATATACGGTCGAAACCATTACAAGTAAAGATATTACATCACAAAACACATTAAAAACAATGCAATACGTGTAAATAAATAAATAAAAACTTTATTGCACACAAATTTACACACAAAGGGAGGATTTATCACCTGTTGGCGATTTCTGCCAATCAACCCAACTTTGACATATTAAATGAAACATAAATTAAAAAAAAAAACATGAATAATACATACATAAATAAAAAATAATAAGATGCCACAAATCACCCAGTCAGGGTGGACTGTCTAAAGACTCTAAAGTGTCTAATTTAAAAAAAAAAACAGTATGAAGAATTATATAACATGTAAGTACGCAAACTTTATGGCCGAAACAATAATAAAGGAATATTGAAATGGATGCAGTGCTTGACCGTGAATATTAATTAATCAATTAGAACACTACATTATTAAAAAGTTTAGTGTGACATAATTGGGAGTTTTTTTTTTCAATGTTTCGATTGGCGAGCACTCGTCAATTTAGCGTACAATCAGCCTTAAGTAATAAGAAAGGTCTTCCTACTGCGTATAGTCTTCATAGAATGATTTCACTTTATTAGTACTAGATACTTACTACTTATTAAATTCTTTATTCTTTTTGATAAATTACATGATTATTTCAGTCATGCGTTTCATTCCTGTATCATGCGCTCTAGTGATGCAATGACTTATTTATCATATTATTATGGCATTTAGATATTAACATAATTTGGTAAGAGATAAGTAAAATTAATTATCGTCATTTTTGTTACGAGTTACATAAATCTCATAATCTGATTATATGTAATTTTGTTTTGTGATGCAATAAATTTGAATTGAAAGCGAAACCTTGCAACCTCTCCGTGTTTCCATGAGGAATGGTGAAGTGCATGTGCAGTAGTAAACCTAACTCTCTCTTTTTGCCTATCAATTTTCCTTTTGAAGACATTTCTGACTGATTGATGAAGGTAAAATAAGTAAATAACCTAGATAAAGGTTCAATGTATCTACTCTATTTTTTCCAAAGTAAAGGTTGTAGACATCTAAGGTCTCCCGTTTTTTAGAAATTTTTGAAATGTCAAAACATATCGATAGCGCCGCGAATCTAACTCGGTACCTCTAGATTGGAAGCCCACACTCAAACCAACTGCGCCACCCATGTCCACTGATTACATTGTCTCTTAAGGCCCAGAGTATTGAGTTGAAAAAAAAAAACACCAAACGGGAGACCTATTTTCTCGACAACCTTACTAGATTTGCTTCGGAAAAAAATAGGATAGATACATTGAACCTTTATCTAGGGAATAACCGTAAAGGATTTTCTATATCTTCTATAGATTTCTCAAAAAATAATGTTTAAAACACCTCTGCCCTTTTTTCCGAAGGATAGAATCTCGCTTCCCGAAAGTCGCATAGATTTTTTTTTTTGTATTGATAAAATGCATTACAATCTAGGGAATAACCGTAAGGGTTTTTTGATTGAAGCAAAACTAACCCCAAAAAATGGAAAAAACCCTATTTCTAAGATTTCATTCACGGGCTATAAACAGTTCGATATATCGCGCCAAGCAATTTTGAACTCTACGTGTAAGGCAAATGGTTTTAAAGAGAGTCGACATCGTTTCGATAATTTTTATTTCACTTCAGACCCCTCCCAACATTGGAGAGTTACGGACGTCACTTCCGCGCCACTCCATGTCTTATTTTTGGTTTACCATTATTCATAAATTAAAAAATTTGCTACGATGCTGGCATATAATCACATTTAATGAGACTCAGCACGTTTCCACCGATAGACTGGGGAGAAAATTTTTATTTCTCGAATAGACGGTTCATGGTTCAAATCCATCGTGGGTCGTTACTTTTCTTATTTTTTTTTTCACTTCATGACGTTTCGATAAGAATGCAGGAGTATAAAGAGTTGGTCCGCTGATGAATAAATGTAAGGACTAAACTGACTAGGTTTTGAAGTACCGTATAATCATTGTGCCTGAAATATCAATATTTAGAAATCATCTTACAATGTTGCATGTATTAATTACCTACTCTGCACTCACAGCAATATTCAGAAAGATAAAAATACCTAGGTATATCGGAAATAGTTTCCCAAATATAAAAAAAAAACATTGCTCGAATTTCTTATTTTTTGTAAAATTGGAGGTAAGATTCGTCTACCCGAAAAACTTCAAGAGCTATGATTTTACAAATTTTGTAGACAATTTAATACACATTATGTAGGTAGTTTTGTTCTAAGATGTTGTAAATATCAGAGAAAGGATACATATGTATTCCGCAAATTTGCAAAGGTGTGTTGTTTTCAAGTTACGAGTATGAGCAAATAACTGAAAAAATTACAATTTATTACGAGAATATCACGTAGAGAAAAGCAGATAGCTAAAAAATAGTAAAATTTACCGTGGAATTATGACTGTTGGGTTGGCCCTATGGACGGCAATAAACCTCAATTTAACTCAATATTTTTTTTTTTTTTTTTATTTATGTCCTCAAAACCTTAGTAACTTCCTATTATTGCATCTTTTACCCTTACACATTACACAACAATCACATTATACATATAATATATATACATATAATAAAATGATTATAATTAGATACCTATAACCTAAATTATTATAACGCTTACAAAGTAGGTAAGTTATGTACCTACCTATGACATATTTATTATGCATAGTGCGTACGCTCCTACATAATATATATTTAAAATTATTTTCATTCCATTGAATCGTCAGTATAACAAAAAAATATTTGATTAAGTACTTCAATAATCAAAGATTGAATCATACAGTTAAAAAAGCAGAGGCAATGGGTAAATTTCTGTAGCATGGAAGCCATACTTAATATTTTTTATAAAATTATGTCAAATAAAGTGCATTAAAATATTGAGGCAATAAACGGCGATAAATAAATAGTCAAATTATTATTAACTTTTCATTATGTCCAAATCAATTTTTATTTTCACAAAAGTACTCAAAAACAATGATCAACTCTATACAACACATTCGCATATAATAATAAAAAAACATTAAAATTAGGTGTGAAATTGAAATAACATAAAAATTTTTAACTAAAATAATGGTGGCGCTTGTTTTTGGAAAAAAAAATAATCCTAAAGGTGACTCGATGGAAATGGAATTCTCAGGACCCTTCGCCACTGGTGGTTACAATATTCACATTTTGAATTGAACTGAAATTATAAAGTTTTTGACGAATGATTTTAACAAATTTAGAATGTTTTTTACCCACGTATTATGGAGTGTATAGTTAGGTAAGTCCTTTATTTTTTCAAACTTGAATGTTATTCGTTATCTAATACTGTACATCTAATCACCTAGTAGAGCCCTGTCACCTACCTAAACTGAGAAAGATGATGATCCTGTCTGGGACATGTTTTAAGAATGCCTGTTGGTGAAAATTAATAGCACTATATATTTTTCATCCCTCATGGTCTACGAATCCCGGGAACAACCCCTTTTCAAGGTACATCATTCCTTTAACAATGATGTCAGAGAGCTCTGCGTTTGGAATGACATGGGAAAACTGTGTTCCCTTGAGGAACATTGAAGAATGGAGTAGAAGCGGAAGTAATATACGTTTTCTTTACCTGCTGAACGTTAGCTTTTCTCCGCTGAAAAATTAAAAATGTTCTATTCTGTCTTCTCACGACGCATCCCCTGGCGTGGTGGGCAGAGAGAACAAATCGCCAGACTTTCTTATCCTTACACACACTTCGTGCTTCCGTCACATTCATGCAATTCTCCATCAGAGCTGGGCGGTACTCGAGTACAAGTACTCATACATTGTACTTTGAGTACTTTTTGTGTACTCAGTACTCAGTCACGAGTACATTTATTTATATGTACTTGTACTTGTATTCGGCGCATTTTAGACCAAAAAAAATACTCGAATACTTTTCCAAGTACTCGAGTACATTTCAAGTACTCGAGTACATTTCAAGTACTCGAGTACATTTCAAGTACTCGAGTACATTACATACTCATATCAGCTTTAATGTTTTTAATCATTTGACTTACTCTTTTGTACTTTGTTATTTTATGTTTTATCCTACATGTGACCTTGAAATATTGTACTGTGGTTAGTATTGCTCCAGAACAGACTGTCGCCTAGTATGGCAATAAAATCCATTGCTTACTTTTGTTTTTGTTGTAGTTATTACTGTTTTTTTTTATAATAAATAAATGGGGTGTAAAGGTAGAATGCCTCCATGCTGGTACACCCCGGGCAACGCATTCCTTAATGCGGCTAAAGTTCTACCACGATAGCAAGCGACCAAAGTACAAGTGAAAATTGCAATGAATACGTCTAATCTGAAGCGAACCGTTACAAGATCTTGCTCAAACAGCCCTTGTCAGGGCTACTCGACGAAGGACATTGGCAACAATGTCCGGATCCTACAACTAAACATCGAGGGTATTAGCAAGGCTAAGACTGAATATCTACAAAGACTGACAACTGAGAACAACACTGACGTAATATTGCTGCAGGAAATGCATACTGCAAATGAGGAACAACTCCTGTCCAGGGGAAGGCTGCAGGGATACACCCTGGCCGCTGCACTGCACCATCGTCAATATGGCTGCGCTACTTACATCCGCGAAAACATCCGAAACTGGGCAGTGGTGCACACCTCAGACGTAGATGACATATCAATCATAGCTGTTAGGATCAATGAACTCACTGTGGTAAACGTCTACAAACCTCCAAGCCGCTCTTGGCCAGAGAATATGTTCCCGAACATTGTGTCCCATCCTACTGTGCTCATGGGAGATTTTAACTGTCACCACACGGACTGGGGGTACCAGAGCGAAAACCTGGAGGGGGAGAAGCTTGTGGAGTGGATGGATGTGACCAATCTGCAGCTCATATTTGATGCTAAGGAGAGGGGCACCTTCCGCTCTGCCAGGTGGAACCGCGACTATAATCCAGATCTGTGCCTTGTCACCAGGGACGGCTCGGGTAGATCCCAACCTATTTCTCGTACCGTGGCCGGGGACTTTCCCCATAGTCAACACAGGCCTGTGATGGCTACGATTGGACACACACTCACAGTCATACACTCCATACCAAAACCCCGATGGAACTTCCAGAAGGCAGACTGGGCAACTTATAAGACCATCTTAGACAACGAAATTGAGACCCTAGATCCACTCCCTACCAACTATAAAAAAATTGTGGACCTTATACTCGCCACAGCGAAGAAAACAATCCCCAGAGGCTTTCGAAAAGCGTATGTGCCGGGCTGGAATGAAGAGTGCGAGAGACTCTATAATGAATTTCTGAACACTTAAAATCAAAACGTAGCGGACCAACTGCTAGAGTCTCTCGACACAGCCCGAAAAGATCGCTGGTCTACACTGATGGAGAGCTTAGACTTCAAGCACTCAAGTCGAAAGGCTTGGGCTCTCCTTCGGAAGCTGGGTCAGAGCCCCTCCCAAAATCGCCCAGCCCGTGCATCTGCGAACCTTATAGCAAAATTTGTACAATGGTCGTGTGCATACGAAAGAAGAAGAAGAATGAAAAAATGTAATGAAATTTGGTGTTTCATTGGTCAGTGATGTACTCGGTACTCTGTACTTGTATAAGTACTCGAGTACTTATTACTGAGTACTTGTACTTGTACTCGAGTACATTTTGTGTACAGTACTTGTACTCAGTACTCGAGTACTTTTTGCCTGTACTCGGAACAGCTCTGTTCTCCATACATGCTCTACGACACCTTTTACTCAGAACACGTCCATCCTTAAGGATCTGGTCAACATGGTCCAGCCATGTGGTTCTTGGACGACCGCGTTTTCTTACACCACTTCTTTCACCCAAGTAAATTTTCCTTGTTATCCTTTCATCGTTCATTCTCTCCATATGTCCCAACCATCTCAACTTATTCACTTTCATTTTAGTCAGAATCCGTTTTACATTCACTCAACTCTCTAATTAGGTATATCATTTCTTATCCTATCTCTCAACGTTTTTCCTCAAATTCTTTTCAGCAATCTCACCTCGAGATCATTTATACCTGAATCTTCCTTCTTCAGCCATGTGCATTGTCCATGCCTAACTCGCGTAGTTAAAAATGTAAATCCGGTTTTTAGGCATTTGGTAAACGGTAGTGAAGCAAGATTATCAATGCAATGTCAATTTTATTAATCGTATTAAATAATTATTATAATAAAAGATAGTGAACATGACTAATAAATTGTATATCTTCTAGAAAAAAAAAATAGAACGGTATACGGAAGATTTGAACCTGAGACCTTTAAAGACACGGTACCGCGCCGAACCACTGATCTGTATACCATGTAATCAAGCTCCCCAAAATATACATATAAGTACTTAAGTAATTAAATATAAATTCTTTCACTCTGTTGATGTAAATTGTAAATTCGAAAAAGTATAAAAGTTTGCTCCTAGACTAAATTCAAATTTTGAGAGAACTGTAGGTCAACTCAATCTATTGAACAAATTAGTAAGCAAATGTGTCGCCGCGATGTTTTTTAGAGGGGGTGAGGGGAAATTTTGTTGAAAACGTGTGACGTCATTCCTGGTGCCATGCCCTTAAGACGAGACGGGCTTGTGTATTAGGAGAGGAGAACATAAACAAAAAGAGGTTTAAAATATTCGACTCTGCATAGTTCTGCCCATTGACCGGGACGACACAATTATTCTAGTAGTACGACGTGAGGTGAAACTATCATTACGTAGCGACAGTACCTAAAGAAAAGAATGAAAGAGATAATAAAAATAATATCATCATAAAAAATACAGTTGTAGAGAGTGAGATGGGTATAGACACGTGGGGTTGACGTCACACGATAAATTATGTACATGACCGGAGTTTGTTATTATCATCATACCTTCAAATGTATGCCTGCCTGATACATTTTTTTACACTATGAAGAAAAAAATGCACATACAAATTAATTAAAACAGTTGGTTTCTATTAGCAGGAAGCGTGCTCAAATCTCAGTGCTGACGATGTATTTTCATTTTTGGTGGACAAACAATTTTTTTTATAACAACTTCCCTAAGGTCTGAACTGCAACTAGGTACACTTGCGATAAGTTCGCCCTTTAAGTCGGGTTGACTGTAAGATATTGCTTTTGCAATAAGTCCGCCTTTTGGCACACTGTATTGTCTGTTTTTGTTGTTTCATATATTTACTGGCCAATAAAGTTTTATTTATTTATTTATTTTATTTAAGTAACGAATTCAACTATTTGTTGTTGAGTTATCCAAAATTTAATCAAGAATGGCTTTTTCCACACTGCATATGAATCAATCTATGTGAATTATATCTTCATTTTAAGAACATCGTTGATAATTTTCGAAGATAATGTTTTAGTGGGTGTATGTATTGTGGGAAGAGATTTCGAGAGAATAATGATGGTGTTGTGTTGTGGAATAATGATAATAAGTACCTAAGTACATAATTATAATTTAATATACCAACTAGGTTACTTCTCCGCTTAGCTAATTAGGTATTATTTGATAATGGACTAAATAACATTATTTATACCCACAAAAATACTACATGTATTTAAGTACCATATCTACAAAATAATCATGTTATTATAAACACAAATTGAATTCTGCTTCTGATTTTCAGGATTTCAGATGAATCGTGTTGTTTTATTTCATCGACGTTTCGAAACTCCACGTAGCGCTCCTATTTAAAAAATAAAATTCGTAAATAATTTAATTAAAATGAAAACACAGCAATGAGCAATTACTAATTAGTATCTTCCAGAGACTTTGAATTTACCAAACATTCAAAGTCCATGGAAGATACTAAAAAGTGTGTTTTCAATGTTTTCATTTTTATACATTACAATGAGCTTCCAAGTCCAACAAGAACCTTCGGTCAAAACATTCTGCAAATAAAAATTCGTATATCCCAAAAAAGTAACACCTGCACCCAAAGATGACCCAAAGGCTGGCCAGTGGCCACACACGTCCCGAAGTTCAGTTCCGGAAACGACCGTTTTGCAAAAAAGTTCCGATCAAAACCTCTCTCTGAATTCAGCGTCACCCCGATTTTAAATTCAGAAAGAGGTTTTGGTCGGAACCATTTTGCAAAACGGTCGATTCCGGAACTGAGCTTCGGGACGTTTGTGGCCAGCCAAAGGCGTCGAAATGTTGAAGAATTAACAACTAAAACAAAACATTACAAATTTCATCAGAGAAAAACAGAATCAGTCAAGTCAAATTCTATTTTCAATTTCTAATTCTCAAAAGGGGTCAAAATGTAAGCGTCAGATTTTCGCAACCGGCCTCCGTTGGACGCGGTGGCCAGAGCGAGCGGGCTATAATCAAAAATCATATCCCAATATCATCATACGCTTTGTCAATGTGGTCAGAAATGACCCTATTGATGACAAATGAAACGCTGCAAAATAAATGTCTATGTACTATACGACAGACTGTTTCATATGATACATATTTATTACTACAGCGCCATCTGTGTGGATTAATTTAAAGCTCTAGTACATAATGCATTTATGTACTTCGTATAGGTGTATGATTATCTTACAAACAAAGATGGTCTGTTCCTGAAATGTTTTCTATGAAAGACATTGAAAACTGATTTTATAAATACATAGGTAGGTAGTAGGTATCTAATTTTCCTAGATTTCGAAACTTTAAAGCATGTAAAAAGTGCGAGATTAATTGGAAGAAAATCTGTAAAACATACTTACACAGTACACACACAGCTTTGATATTACATACGTGCATATTGTGATGTTTTTTTATAAGGTACTATAAACTGCACAATGCACACATGTCGCTGGTTACCCCATGTTGTGGGAAATGCAGTACTTACTTAATGTTATGGATGGGTAAGTATTAGGTAAAAATGTTTCGATTCCACCCATATAAAATTATTTATTTTATTTATTTACACTTTCTTCTTCGTCAGCCTTGTTCCCTCTACTGCTGGATGTAGGCCTCTTCCAAGAGTTTCAAGTCTTCTTGTCGCTCGCCTTTCGCAACCACTGTCTACCCGCTAACAAATAACATGTTAATACTATAACATTTGTTCACTAGGGAGAGCGTATCGCAGTGCTTAGATCTCTGCCAGCAAACCCTTATTAATGACATCGTATACACACTATAAAAAGAAATATATTTCAGTACTTACAGGAATAGAGTGAAGGAAAAAAAGATGAAAAGTGATAATATTAGGGCGTTGATTAATTAAAAACAAGGCAAACGTCGGTATAATGGGCTAGTCTATTACGATTTCTATCAACTTATCCGGGGTCTTTCACATAAAGAAAAGTTGAATTATTTTTAATTTTTAAATCATTCTTGTGAAGCGTTAAGTTTTTTTTTTACATTTCGTAGTGGATATAATCTCTGCTATGCGAGGCGAAGGTCTGGGATCGAATCCCAGCCGGGATGAACTTAAATGGCGAATGTTTCTCGAGTATAAAGTGATCACTCAAACCAGCCGAGGTCGGTCGTAATTTAACATTGTTATAGCAATCGCCAATCTGCATTACAAAAAGATAAGTACCCAATGCCCTGTGCAAATCACAATCTTGCGTATCTCCATAAGATCAGATCCCATCAAGTTGTCCCATCTTCTTTACAATCTCGTGTAGGTATAATCTATGTACCTACCAACATTATAGAGTAGTCCTCTTCCGCGGTATTTTTTTTTATGTTGAATAACCTGTCTCTTCATGTTGCAGACGTCGCAGACGACAGGTTGGAGGAAATGAGAAGTATGTAGGTAGGTAGGTAGGATAAATTAGTACTGTCTACAGTAGATGGGAGATTATTTGTCAGAGTCATAAATACATAGAAACATTGTACATAAGAGACTTAGAAGTACATACTGATTTGACGAAAAATAAATACAAATATTGTTGTGAGTCAAGATATGAGAGACTGTGGAGCATCCCCGGAAAGATGCAAAGGATAGCGCCGAGTGACGGCGGAAAATAAGAATTGGAGACCCCACCATCATGTGGGAATAGTAAATGCCCAGGGAGAGAAAGAATTCAAATTCCTTACTTCCGTCATGTAGCTTCCATCTCTGGATATAGGCCTCCCTCATTAATCTTTATTTTTTCTGGATTTTGCCTCGGGTGTCTATTTGAGGCCAGCTGTCAACTTCAGGTCGTCTGTCCAACGCATCTGTAGTTAGCCTCTAGGGCGTTTACCGAGCCATAGACGCCAGAACAGGAGCTTGTTGCTCCATTTGCCATCCGTTGCTCTCACCACATGATTTACATACTTTGACATAATTGTGTAAATGTTTTAACTGGGGTAAATGGTCATGCGATAAATTAATAAGTATGTAGGTACTACATGATGGTTGGACAATTAGGGGAAGTGTCTATCATCAGGAGGTATCGAATTCGAATCTTGTTGGTGACGATGTATTCTACACTTTACTACACAAGCATTTAGCTTGCTGTGGAGTGTGCGGGAAAGCATTTTGGAATGGTGTACACAAAAGTGACTGATGTGGTTTAGAGGATAGCGGTGCAGAAGTGGAGATGGGCGGAGCACATTGTAAGTATGCAGGACAACAGATGGACGAGGAGACTGCTGGAGTGAAGACCAAGGGGCAGCAAAAGACCACAAGGGCGACCACTTAACAGATGGATGGATGACGCCAAGAGGTTTGCCGGACCCCAGTGGATGGGAATCGCACAGGAGCGGGAGAAGTGGAGGAGTAGAGGGGAGGCCTATGTCCCGCAGTGGGCCAACGCGGGCTGATGATGACACTTTTTGTTATAGTTGAAAAAGCAAAGATAACGTTGAATCCACTGTGGTAATATTACAACACACCGCTGGTTGGTTTAGTACTCAAGACCAGCCTACGACGAAGAAATTCTTTGCTATTACCATTGGGTATTTAAGTAGGTACCAGATACATTGGATAACGGGACTGTTGATTCGCGGCAGTATTAAATAATATTATCATTTTGTAATAGCAATTACACAGGTATGTATGCGTATGCGCATGTAGGATGAAAGCATATAGACGAGTAATACCGGACACTGCAACAAAACACAGCCTGAGAGCAAACACGTAAGGTCTATTGTGATAAATCACTTCTAGTCTGGTTCTGGTTTGCCATTGAACTAAGGTACTTACAAATTATTGCACATGATTTTCTTCTTATCCCACCCATCCTCGTCCACTCCTGGATGAAGGTCTCCCCCAACTCCTTCTACGACGCTCTACCTTAGGCTCTCTGGATCCAGTTGATACCAAAATGTTTACACATGATCATCATAGGCTAAAACGAATGATTTGGTTCAAAAAACGCGAGTTTGGACCAGCATAAGGAGCGTTCAGTATCTGTTGTAGAAGCTGCTGCTCAGGATTGAGACATTATTTGCTCTCTGATTTTGAGTGACCATCAACGCTAGTGGGGACTCGATACTACAAGAATAACTCTGGTTAATGGATAAGTAGGTATAAGGTTACTGCAAGGGGCAAGATAGAGGGACGATAAATAAATAAAATCTTTATTGATAAAAATATTTTCTCCAGATGGCGGGTTTATTGCCATAGGCAATGTCTGCCAACCAACCACCTGTGACATATATTTGATATACACAATACATACATACAAGTGTATGAAAAAGAATAAAAATAAATATAAATAATAATGACGATAGAGGGAATCCAGATGTTATATGACCTACCATCAAGTGCACTGTAAAAAATCTAATTCAGAGTGGCAAATGATTAAAAGATTACCATCATAATGCCTCACCTTGTCTTTTAAATTTGTAACAATTGATGATATTAATGATATTGTAGAGTTATGCATTTGGCTAATCCAAATGCTTTACCGAGGGATGATAAAGAACAAAAGAACATCAACAATAGGGGATGAGGAAGTGGATACTGAAACAGCTAGTTAAAACTTCGAAATTGAGTCTGCTGCGTTAATAAATATTAAGCATGTAGATTTCAATCGCGCATTCTTTGTCAGCCATCGAGTTTCATTATTTTTATGCTGGACAGATTCACGACTATCTACCAAATGAGATGACTTGGTGCTTGGCATTCAATTACCATGAGAGAAGTCACACCAGAATGTCTTCATACTTTTTTAATTCGTTAGAAATACCACTAAGTACGATAGTATCTGTGGATCAAAGAACTTGGTTCATTCGAGTACACGTGTAAGAATAAATTATATATGCACATTATTAGGTATACGTACACATAGATCTGTACGTAAAAACAATACGTACTTACCTATACAACGTATACATTACTTACTTCTAATATCGACTGTTAATCCAGTGGGTGCAGGTTCGATCTCCGATGCCAACCTACTCCACTTCACGATACAAGCTTTTCAAGCATACTGTGAAGTGTACAAAGGTGTACTTGGGTTTATTTCGATAAATCCAGATTCATTTATCTTAAAAAATAAATAAATATTTGATTTCGATTCGGGTTCGATTCCCGGCTGCGGAAAACGGATGGACTGGAATTGGTGAAAGTTACTTAATTAAATGTATAGTGATCACATTAAGCCAGCTGATGATCAGTTATAAGCCCAATGGAAGGTCCATCCTTTGCTGTATAATTGTTGAGATAACTATACTTGCTACTTCTACTAATATTATGTAGGTATTTCTTCGTTTTTTTGGTCGTTCTTCAGTTCTGAATCTGTAGGTTTGATAAATTTGTGAGTAAATTTGATTAACTTGTTATTGCAAGATAGGGAGAAGAATCGAGGATTTATTGGCAAGACCTACATATAAACCTATTTGGGATATAGAATTAGAGAGTACCTAATAGAGAAACGAAGATTGGAGAAGAGATCGTTGCGCTCAGTCATTTCTACCCTTTAGCCACGGCTGTCATAACTCATTGGGAATACCAATTGGACACTGAACATAAAATTAATTGTCCTTTCTGGCTTGCAAAATTCAGATACCTTTGGTAGGTTTCTACCTTTTGACACGCAGCAATGCCCAAACTCAATACCTACAGAATTCAGTGGCCTCATTATCCAATCCACTCCCTTACTGACCATCAAATAAAATTCCTAGGAAATTTAAAGAGAATAAGGATAAATCCTTGTGCGTTTCATCAAAAGTAACAAACTCAATTCACTAAATTTTTTATTTGGTGAATCGTTCGTGGAACTTTTCTACACATTGCCTTGGTGTAAGATGGCGGGAGTGTTGTTGCAAATAACCATTAACCAGGCCATTGTAAGTGAAGTTTATCAATATTATGAATTATTATTACTTTTGCTGGGAGTCACTTTCGTTGGGGTAACGGGATCCTCCACGGGACCGCGGCACACAGAGTGGGACCGGAATATTTTACTGCGATAGAGGTACCAAGTCCTCTATAACTCGTACTGGACGTAATAAATTGTAATAACTAATAACAACATCTCAGGTATCTGTCTATTTCTTACTTTATGAAATAAATGGTGGTTAGAATCATTAAAAACACCTTAAACTGTCGATTGTGCGTAGAGTTAAGGGCTTATATGCACTGAGCAAAAATCGTTCTATTTTTGCTTAAGATTATACCAATATTTTGGCTAAATTATACTTTTAAAACTGAAAAAATGAACGGAAAATCTTCAGATCCCTTAAATTTTAGGGGTACTTTAGGAATATTTTTTTATTCAAAGAATTTCCAAATCCTGTGATTCTAGAAAAGCCGATCTGTAGTCCATACTTTCATCTATCACTGTTTTCAGTTTCAAGATGATTCCCTCAGTATTGGCTGAGTAAGATTCAGGGCGCCGAAGCCCCCTGACAGCTTATAGGGCCTTAATAACGCGGTAATATTCCTATACTTCTTTTCTCCAGTTTCAATCGTTACGATTGGTTTGCAGCAAAGCCCATGTCTCCTTCTCCACTCATCCCTGTCCTGATGTCCGGATCTTTTTAACTCTTCATAAGAGTCGAAGCCCATATCTTGGCGCAGGTCGTCCAAGTATTCTTTTCTTGGTCGTCCTCTGTAGTTTGTCCCCTCGAGATCTGGTTGCTCACCTACTCAGTGTATAAGTAATTAATTCAAATCAAAGGTTGACGGTGTCGACACCTTTTCGTAGAAAACTGCAAAAAAAAACGTGTGGGTACATCAACCTACTTAAATTATTCAACCGCTTGAATAAAATGTGACCTAAATTCTTAAGGAAAACATCACCTAACATGAAACATAAAAAGTCCACGATAGCTGATGTTAATCTATTAAAGACTAAATACAGAAAAGACTACAGATTAGAAACAAAAGAAAGAACACCAAATTATCTACTTCCTTTGTTTTGATGACATTCTTTTGTTATTTAACAATATGAACTTGTGTTGTTATAATATTAAATCACGTTTTATAATGCGGTAGATAATCTTCGAGTCTATTGCAGATAATATTGTTGTAAATGTAATAGAGTCGATTTACTTGCATAACGACCGCCATTTTAGATGTCAAGGCCAATGGCAATGGCGGCCAACATTCTCGCGGCTTTTGTTATGTCACTTATTATCAAGAAAAAAATAAAACAACGACTCAACGTAACCATTGTAATTCCATTACACAATACTGGTAGAATCCAAGTCATTTATGTTTGTAACGACCGGCCGTTGGCAAATTCAATGTTCTATGAATATCCTTATATTAGTCTAATTTATGTTCAATGTCTGTACGTGTGTCTTGTTGATAAATAAATAAATGTACTTAAGTATGTAAATTTAAAGCAGCGACGCGTTCGTGGGTGCCTAAAAATTTTCGTCGAAGTCTCACTTTTTGTGTCGCATGTTTGCAGAGCTTGGTAAAATCGAATCGGCACGTTGTAAATAATGGAATTAATATAAGTTTTTTGTTTGAAGGTATGGATTTTTTTGTGGATTTTTTTTTATGGAATGTTTGCAGATGATTTAGTGTTGATGGCTGATGATGAATGTGAGTTACAACGGATAGTATCCTGTGTGTACGAAAGCTGCGATATGAATGGTATGAAAATGAATGTAAATAAAACGAAAGTATTAGTGTTCGAAAGAGAGGAAATAAGGACAAATTGTGTGATAAAGGTTGGTAATGACTGTCTGGAGCAAGTGGATGAGTATGTATATCTGGGAAGTTTGTTTACTAGAGATGGACGCTGTGATGGAGACATTGAAAGAAGGAAGCTGGCCGGTACTAGGACGAATGGTGCGCTCGGTCCGATTGTTAGTAGTAGCAATGTGTCTATGAAAGCAAAAGTGCTAGTGCACAATGCTGTCTTGGTGCCGACCCTGATGTATGCTAGTGAGACGTGGACGTGGATGAAGAAGGATGAATCAGGGTTGAATGCAGTAGAAATGAGGTCATTAAGAAGAATGTGCGGGAAAACGCTGAGAGATAAGATAAGGAATGAGGTTATTAGGGAAATGAGTGACTGCAAGACTGGTGTAGTGACAAGAATGAAAGTAAACAAACTAAGATGGTTTGGGCATGTTGAGAGAATGAATGATGACAGGATGACAAAAAAGATATATCTGAATGAGCGAAGAGGGGTGAGAAAGCGCGGCCGTCCGAGACTGACCTGGTCCGATCATGTCGGCCAGATCCTCAAGGATGGACGCGTTTTGAGTAAAAGGAATCGGAGAGCGTGTATGACTAATTGCATGAATGTGACGGAAGCTAGGAGTGTGTGTAAGGATAGGGCTGTCTGGCGCTCTGTCCTCTCTGCCTACCCTGCAAGGGATGTGGCGTGAGGGTATAGATAGATAGATAGATAGATAGATTTTTTTAATTCACTATACCATCAGCGCTTTAAATCGGTCAAAAAATATTGGTTGACCAATGCGTCTAGACGTGAAGTTTAATGAATGAAAATTTGAAATTTAGAAGTACACCTACTAATGAAATTATGAATGAAAATAATTTTGCGCGTAAAAGTACTACTTATTATATACATACCTACCTAAGTACCTACCTATTATTTATATTATTGATAGAGATTGCAATTCTAATTCTTTTAGCAAGCATACTTACTGGTACCTATCCTATAGTAGGTACGTATGTAGAATTTGTATGGAAAGTAGGTAAGACCAAGAGTATCTCTGATGCCAAATTTCCTGAATATAGTAAATGTTGAAGGTTTTCATGGTGTGCGATTGACATTGTTTCTTTATTTTCGGGTGAACCGTGTGTAGATAAACTTGATCGACGTTTCGACAATCCTACTGGTGTCCACAGAGGAAGACACCAGTAGGAGTGTCGAAACGTCGATTAAGTTTATCTACACACGGTTCACCCGAAAATCAAGATACAATGTTTGTGAATATAGTTTTCACGGGACCCACTAGCACGTATAATATAAGTACATATTAGTATTTCAAGAGCATATTATATAGAAAAAATGTAGGTAATAAAGAATAAGTGCGTGGAAGTTAAGTTGGCGCGAGTGGGTACTCACTTACCTACATAGATTATTGTTGTGATTATTTTCTAACGGTAAAAGATTGCGTAACCATAGACAGAGAACTGGCTAAAAGTAAAATGGCGTCTAGCGAAGGCTTCTATAAATAATAATGTTGTAATTGGTTAACTTTATACTCGTACGTTACTGGAACAATTCATCAGCTAAATATCTGTGTACATAGTGCAGATTTATCACACCTTTTTTATCCCATTCTCACTCATGTGGATCATAGGGAAAAATCACGTCGTTTCAGATTTTTTAATATCAATATAATTTTTATTGTTTTTATATTACTACTTTGAACAAGAAAGTTTGGGATCCTTTATGTCTCTGCCTACCTCACAAGGGTACCTATATTTTAGAAATTTGTTAATTTTCAGACCATATTTGGATTCTTATGATGATGACGACATGGAGTATTGAAAATTAAAAGTAAATGGAATAAATTGTACAACCTACTATAGATGTTATAGACATACGCTGCGCCAATGCATCCATTATTTTTTTGATAATAAAACTGATAAATCTCAAAACATATAACTTTTTACCTATGATTTACGTGAGTGGTAATGAGACAAACAAGGTTCCAATGCATCTGCCCTCCTCATTCCTATAGACACAAATATCTTTCTATAAATGTACTGGAAGATACATTCCATGTTCAATAGTTGTACCTATCTACTATCTAGTAAGAATGTGGGTATTACATATTATAGAATAATTATCTGTGAGATGCATTATTGATTTAGTATTGTAAGGTAGACATGTTCTTGTTCCACTTTAGTGTTGTCATGTGTAAATATTTATTAGTTAGGAAATTATACGTAGGCACCTACTTATAAGAAAATTTTACGTTCTTACTACTATGGTTTTTTGTTTACTTTTTGTCGTACACATCTCTTATTTTACCCCTGTTTATTTCCTTTGCTATCCTTTTCATCGTTCGTCTATCCTCTCTACATGTCCTAATCATCTAAAGTTGTTCACTTTCATTTTACTTATTACATCTGTCTTACAGTCACTCGTCATCTCTCTAATGCTAATCACTTCATTCTGAGATCATATTAGGTCATCAATTGTGTTTTTATTATGCAATTATTCTGTAATATAGAGAATTCTGAAACTTATTAAGTGCACAAATTTTGTAACTGCTAATAACTAAAATATTATTTTTTTGTTTACCCACCTTTTTGGTGAACAAGATACAGAGCTATGTTAACATTGCAAATAAAAAAGATGGCCACATTTTTTCACTAGGGCGAGCTTATCACAGTGCTGAGATCGACCCTAATATGAATGTTCTTTTTTCAACCAATTCATTTATGGTAAAATAAATTTAAAAAAAAATATTTGAGTTAAAAAAAGTTATATAATCGGACTTTTTATGTCATAGATTGTCAATAAGGATTCTTTTGAATATTTTATTTAGGTATAATATCTGATTTCTCAAAAGTTTGTTTTAATTTTGGGTACAAAATATTCCGAAAATAAAGATCATAGCCAAATAAAGAGAATAAAAAAATATATAATTAAAAAATACACTATGTTTTGTGAGACGAATCAAAAATTTTAGTCCAAAGGAATCAAACATTTTTGTACGACATTCTATAGTGTTTAAATTTCCCGCTTGTTTCCTCCGCTGGTGAAAAGTCGTGTCGTGATTGGTTCAGGCGTTTGTCGAATGGCGTCGCCGGTAAAGGTATACTCGCGGGCAATACTCCCGACCTCGGGGCCTCGCGAGGAGCTCACTGACCCATTTCCCCGCAAACAAGACAACATTCTAAATTCACTCGTAAAATGATTGCCAACTCAACGAGGTATGAAATAAATGCCTACCTAGAACTATAGACAACTATTCTACAGTGAAATCTCCTTATCCATAGATTAGAAGGTGTGTGAGTGCATGATTTTTTACCTTCAATATGTTTTTGAATATTGAAATTTTAAGCGATAACTATAAGATTGCTTCTCAACGTTCGTCCAAAGGAACACAGAGAGGTCACAATAGTTCGCTTTCTAGATGGGTTTTGTGTCGACAGCTTCGCAGCTAGGGAGGAAAAGTAAAAATTTTATATATATACCTCAAAAGCGAGTAAATTTTTATTTATTTATTTATTTGTAAGCACTTGAACAGATAACATATGCGAATATAAATATTAAGTCAATTAAAATATCTAATTTCATTTGATCTAACAAGTAACAACCACAAGCGCACATCGAGTCCATTCATATATAAAAACATTCAAATGGAGCCGCAGGCGAATTTTTTGATAAACTGAATTTAAACAATTTCGTGATTTTAAGACCTAGTTTATTGTCTTTAATTAAAAATATAAAGAATATAGAATAATACGAATACGACTAATCGTAGAATAAGCGTCGCAGGCAATTTTTCTTAATGAAACAATTTCGGTTTAATGGATTTTTTTGTGCAAAATAATTTTGAAAATTTGCGATATATTTTCAAATTATTTAAGTAAATGAAATCAGTACACCTATTCATTTCCCCACCTATATAATGGACTGTATCCAGAATTGGTTCCAAATTGTCGGATCGGGTTTATGTTCAAAAAATTTCCACATAATATAAGTGTATATGTACATTTATTCTTCATTGTATGAAGTTAACGAGCATCGTTAAAGAAATCATTTGTGTTGTGCTCTCATCCTTATTTCTCGTGAATTCCGCAGAAAGCTTTAAAAGGACAAACCTCCTGTCCTTATTGGGTCTTCCCAAGTCCAAGTTCTTTTCTCATTCTTCTTCTGATGATTCCCTTATTCACTCACATAACCACATCAATCAGACGGCGAAGAAATGTATCGTCAGTAGATGTAGATGTAGAGGTATGTTGCGTAGCTGTAAAAAGAACAATGTCAAAAAACTTAATTTTGTTGCAAATTTTCTTCTCTTGAGATTTTAAGTCACCATTTATGAAATTCTAAGATCGTTATTTTTTATCATAAAGTAAGGATTTATCCGCTACACATACTCGTAGGTACCTACGTCTTTCGGAAACTTCGTATGCACCTCTGGATTGGTAGTATTTTAAAATTAAATAGGTATATAAATTTTTCGATAGAAATTACATTCTTTCTTCTTCTTCTTGGTAGCCACTTGCGTTCCACTGCGGCCTCTTCTAAACTCTTCCACCGTCTTCTATCTTGGGCTATCTGCTGCCATCTACGACCCGTAAGCTAGACAGATGACATTGTCCAGACTATTGTCCAGACCATTGTCTGTGGTCTTCCTACGCCTCTTTTGTTCTTAGAAATATTTTTAGGTATTATTGATAAAATTGTTTTCGCCGTTTTTTTCTTTACTTTAAAAAAGTTGACCTACCTACGTGGAATAATAATACCTTTACATAATTACGTTTTTGATGAGACTATCATCATAAACTCTCGTTGACATTTTTACTTTTTCGATTTCGAACCCAAATATTTTTCTGCCCATTTCGCAGTAAGCTAGAAGCTTGTGTCGTGAAGTGAGGAATAAGTACAATTAAAATATGTTCTCCAACCAATTGAGCTGACCATGTCCTTACTTTTAATTTTAAAATATCTGACATTGATTATTATATGACTGGATTTTGTTCGATATTATAAATCTTGCGCTGTAAATAAATAAATAAACAAACAAATAAAAAATAAGAGTAGGTACCTACGCACTAAGAATACCTGTAGCATCACTTATATATATACTATGGAACGAGCAGTTGTTGCAATAAGTAAGTGTAAGTACCATAGTATAATAGTTAGGGATGTTCCTAATGGACAATCCGATTCCCGAACGAAACAGAATAGGAATACTATTTTATGTTCAGAGAAGTAATACTATTAGGTCCATGGTTGTCCATAAGTACATGGTTGGCGCAGTTGGTTGAGGCGGCAGTCTCTCAAGCAGGAGGTGCCAGGTTCAAACCCCGGCGCTGGCGTTGCATTCCACACTTTGCGATACAGGTTTTTAGCCTAGTGCAAGGTGTGCAGAAAAGTATTTGGGTTTGTGTAAGCAAGCCCAGATCCTTATTAAATAAAAATGTTCTGTAACTTTTCGAACTAAAATTAGTGTGATTTACATATTTCACGAACTGTTGGGCTCCAAACCCGAACAGAACGCAAATTATTCATTTGTTGCAACTGCGGATTTGATCTGGAACACCCATCCTGAATCCTACCCAGGGGAGGTCACGTAATGTGAATGTATTTAAGGTTACTTATTCGGGTTAGCTGGAAGAAATCGCTGTATAAGGAAAAGCTTGCCCTAGTGAACAAATGTCATGATTTGTATTCGCAATGTTAATACACATATCTCTTATCTTGATCACTAAAAGTGTAAATAAATAAATAAATGTAGGAAAAAAAATGTAAAACCTATATATATTATCTTGTTTTTTGTATTGTATGTAATGTTCACTTAAAGAATAAATAAATAAAATAAATGCTGAACATATGACTCGACAGTCAGATGCTAGATGGCTACCCAGAATCCTGCAATGCGGGCCCTCTGGAACTCACCTGGAAGAAAATTAGAGTGTCGTCAGACCTCTCAAAAGTTGCCCTGACGTGTCATCACTGACGTCAGACTGAAATAAAATAAATAGATAGCCCTCGGTGTTGTTGAGGAAAACTGAAAATTAATAAAATTTAGGGCTGCGTGCAAAACATTTTTAAGCAGACGGTACTTTTCCCTAAGGATCACTTTACAGGATACGAGATTAAAAAACGTATTTATGTAGCTCTCTGTGAATTTCCAGACCTACCAACAAGAGTAATCTATAATAGTTGTTGCATCCCTATTTCTTAGCACTTAATATTATTGTGGACATAAGAAATATTGCTAGGTTGCTGTAACTACTGTAGGTTGGTATTATACTAACTGCCTCGATGTAGTAGTTGTTGTTGGTCTTTTCCGGAAATAACGGGAACTTGCGCATTTACTTCATGTACCTACCATAATAGTACCCGTAGGAATATTGGAAAATAAACCCCAAGAAGACAAAAATCCTTTAGGAACTATTTTCAACGACTGCTATTTGAATTCCAGTACCTGATAAATTAATTGAAGGTAAAAAAATACGAATTAAGCGCCATCTATAGCTTCTAAAATGATATAAAAAAATACTTGTGTAGGTTTGAAACTTATAAATTTAATAATGGATGAAATCTATTCAAAATTTCCACAACATACTGACAGCAAACAAGAGTGCACGAAGTCTTTTTGAATTTTTCGATATTTCGAATTTTATGACATGTTATAACTATGTAAATTTGACGAGTCCAAGTGCCCGAAAGGACAATAATGAACAATAAACAACAATAGACTATATTTATTAAAACTTGGCAGTTGGGTACTTGATTATATCCCAACCCTAGCAAATCTATCGTCAAATCTCGTATCCATATGGTGACACATGCGACAAATAGCTCTAAACGGGGATTAGATGAACGTACGTCTGCCTATATAATTATTATGAAATGGATGCATTAATTATATGAGTAATGAGTAGGTATATACCTAACAGGCTCGAAACTACCTAAGAACATGATTCCCATCGAGTTATCTTTTGGAAAAAAAAAAACAGGTGTAATAGTGTCTACTCTGACTTAATCCCATAAGAAATGTTTGCCCCGGCTTCCCTTCTTCAGAAACCCACCCTTCGCCACTGATACCTACCTACATTTATCGTAATAATTATAACCCCATAATGCGGATGGCTTCGCTGGATGGATGGATAATAATTATGGCATAATATTTCTTTACTCGTATTACAGAAAGAAAAATTGAAGGAAAATCCCGCGGGCCCTCTACATCCCCGGGTAGCTCAGACGCATTAATAGCGACTTCTTTACCCGCACTTCTAGTAAAATATTATTAAGAGGTGGGCTCAGGGTTAGCCAGAAGGGAGCCCCCCGACAAACCCCACCCCTAACTTATATTACTTCAGTGCCCTTGTCCAAGGATGGAAACATATTAACAATTATTTACAGATACATACATGCAGATACCACAGAAAGCAAAGCACAAAATCTGCAACTTTATCAGTCGATATCATGATTTATCGTAGGTTAGTACCTATATTTAAAAGTTCATTTTCCAACCACTGATGCGCACTGAGCCAGTACCTAATGCATATAATATTGTATAGCCTATGTCAGAATCTATTATTCGCTTCAGTAATGCATTACATAACAATAATATTAATATATATCTCACTCGACTGCAAAGCAAATCCAGAAATCATTAATGAGTTATTATATTTACTTTGTAATGTAATGAGTAATGACTAATGAAATAGACGTTCTAGTAGCTCGCAAAGCAGTGGTGTAGCGTGGGTTTACGCCGCCAGGGGCGGAAGTCAAATCCGCCGCCCCCCTTATTTTTTATCTTAACAGAATCAAACAGCTATGGTAGTAAATTTTACAACAGAACAAACACATCACCAACAAACAAACCAGTAAAGATTCTACGTTTCATTCAATTATAATACCATGAACAAAAAAAAACCACACAGACTGTGATCAGTGAACAAAAAGCATATAGACAAGTAAGTGAACAATAAATAATTAATTAAATGAATACAATTCAAATATGGATGAGATTATTACAAAAATAGCCAAATAACTTTTTAGGTAAAATATTTAGGTATATAAATCCAAAATACTAGAAAATTTACAGGAATTATAAAGAACTTATAGCCTGAATTGTGACACCTAGAATTTTGATATAGAACGGCACAAAAAGAGAAAAAATAATGCCGCAGGTGAAATTTTTGTAAAATACCTGATAATAAGAATGAGAATCCTCGAACACTAGTCGCGTGTAATAAAACTCATTACGTGGATTTTAAACTAAACTGTGTACATAGTCTTTCATTTGTGCCTTTAAAAATATAAACGTTTTTATGTATGCATTCTGTTTCTTATTTATTTATTCTCTTTTCATTTTTCTCACATATGTGTGTATGTATATATTTTCTTACTTATATATTTTTTTATTCAATTTCTTTTTTCTGGGGTTAAAAGGAAGAAAACGCAGTTCTCGCGTTAAGTTCACCCTAATGAACAACGATTTACAGTCTGTACTATGTCCATTTTTTTAATGTTTATAATTATGTATTTTTTGTTCTCTTAAAGACTACAATAAAATAAAAATGGACTTTCATCAGCATAAACCGCCGCCGGTCGAAAATCTTAATGTGTATTACTTACATACAATACTGCATCCTAGTTATCGGCTGTCGAATTGTTTAAATAATAATATAACCACGCATGCGCAAAATACTTGTTATTTTCTGCCAATTACACTCCACAGTGGTTTGATAATGTAATTGCGAGTAAAAACCTTGACCGTGATTGTATGTAATTACTTGTTTGTGTTTGAGTACTAAACTTACCTGTAAAGCAGCCATAATAAATTTGTACAGGGCCCTTTAGAAATAATTACAGTTAGGTACTACGTTGTTTAAGAGTATAGACATATTGACATTTCAAAAAAATCTAAAAACGGGAGATCTTAGGGTTTAGATCTCGACAACCGTCACTAAATATGCTTTGAAAAAAAAATCTGAGTATCTAGATACATTGAATCTTTATCCAGGGGATAACCATAAAAGATTTTTTATATCTTTTATAGATATCTCAAAAAAAAAAGTGAAAAACACCACTGATTTTTTTTCCGAAAGACAGAAACTCGTTTCCCGAAAGTCGTAGAGAATTGTGCTAATAATAGCAAAAAACCATAATAATCTATTTAAGAGTCAATTTTAGACATTTTTTTACGATATTATTCCTTCAGCTCCTTATTATATTAGTCCTTTTCAGCTACAGGTATAGGGACCAGACCATGTCCTCATAAATCAGCTCCAGACACTCTCTTGTCGAGGACGCTTCTGGAAATTGTCCTCTCAGTCATGTCCTCCATTATAGTATGCAGGAGGTTTTCATGGCGTATTATGAGGCCTATCCGTTTATTTTCATTATTTCGATAGAAAACATTTGATAAACCATTCATAAATTCAATATGTTTACACCTATCGATAAATTTCCTGTTCTTTAATGAGAAATATGATTACAGCACGCGTCTCTAGTTTAATTAATTGATTACATGTTTGCCAACATAATAATGTATACGAGCATATAGGTAGGAATATTATAAATATTAGTTATATTTAGATGTGATTTTCCTAGTAACACTCTAATGCTATTTATCACAGCTTATGTGAAATGTTGCACTTTGGTGGCAAAGCCACCGTGAACGTAGGTGCTAATCACAATGTTATTTTAATTTTCATTTCTAGCAAAGTTCATAACAATGTTCGTATTTAAATGACACCATAGCTGACCATACATATAATTGTGTATAATTTGACCCGAGAATTTTTCAACTCAGAAAGACAAAAGGTCCGGGGACTCGAAACTGTGACCACAAAATCTTTCAGGCTATAACTAAATTGGCTACAAGCTTCATGATTTTATACAGGAGAGTTTGCACAATGTGTGCTTTGCTTAAATTGATTGTCGTCTGTTGTATACTCATTTAATATTAAAGCTAAACATGTCGACATTAGAAAAAAAATCAAAAACGGAAGACCATAGATCTCGAGCTAACTAAATATGCTTTGGAAAAAATAGGATAGATACATTGAACCTTTATCTAGTAAAAGATTATTTACTTATATCTTTTTTTTAATGTCTAAAACACCTCTGATTTTTTTTCCGAAAGACAAAAACTAGTTTCCCGGAAGTCGCGGAGAATGAAGTCCGAGCCTTAATTTTTTTCTTTACAAAATTACTATTGTTAAAAATATCTAACAGTCTCAAGCAGACCTAATACATACCGACAATCTTTGCATACGCATCATTGGCCTACCAGGCATTGCCTGTCAAGAAACACAGTTGCGACAAGTACTAATAAGTAACTACAACATTTCATACATTACGTATGGACCTCTGGGGCAGCATCTATTAGAATCTGTGTTTCATGTTGTATATAGAATTATGCTGTACATCTATTACTAAACTTGGCATGCGCCACGTTAAGTCATTCATCTTCTGCGTTACTTCCTCTTAACTAAATGCATGTTATGCAACATGTAACAGTTCTACAAGACCATAACTAATAATAAGTCCATGCTACCAGCGCAGCGGTTCTAACTTCTAAGACCATTCATCTTACTGTCTATTTTCCCCTCAGACTATGATCTCACTGCTGGATGTAAACCTCTTCTTATCTTCACTTCTTTGGTCCTTTTTAAATCCACTACCCGCAAACTGAGGGTATTTTAAGCACTGCATTCTTCATCTGATTATTTTTGCATTACAAAAACAAACTGAACCTTTAAACGACTCTTTTTTATCTACTGTCTTATGTTTTATGGCAAAATTTCGCTTGCGGCGCTAGTCGTTTGTTTTCTGGCAAATAACCCTGAAATATATATCCAAATGAGATACTATTGATAGACAGCCAGATTCATCAATTCACCTATTTACTAGTTTTTATAGCATTTGGCATTATCATACTTTTAGTGGCAATCCTCCACCTAGCATCCAAACAGGCGACGGCCATTGTTGTCACTTATTGGACCAAGGTTATAAACCACCGTTTCCCAACTTTCCTACTCCTGTTCGTCAAATTTCCAGGCTGGATTCGGACCCAGGACTTTTAACCTGAAACAACACCACAAATTTATTAATGTTAGATAATTATATAGTCATAATAATTGTCTACATTTAATAGTTAGAATATGTATAAATATGGGACATTCACTCAATGGTTTCAGTTTTATGATTACGACATATCGTATGTGGCACAGAAATTGTTACAAAATATTACGATATATCAATGAATATCTACGTAATTTCAATATTGATTTTACATTCACGTTTTGAATTCACGTGATGTATTAAACTTTACTATAATTACCTACATACTCGTATACCTTGAATATTTCATTCAATAGACAATGTACCTACCTATGAAAGTTACCACACAAAATCATGTGAAAAGTGCGGAAAAATCAATGGCAGAATGATTACAGGATGACCAAAAGATATAGGAAGGTACCGTTACATAGATGAAAGAAGGGGTGTGAGGAAGTGAGGTTATCTGAGACTCACCTGGATCGATTATGTCGACAGAATCGAAAATCCTGTTACATATTATGTGAATGCGAGGTACAACTTTTAGATACAAATTTTAGAAAATTTATGACATGATGAGAAAATGTGTGGTAATAATGTAATAATGTAATTTTTTGTGAGGTTTTATCATTTAGTATGAAAAAATATATACCTATTCTAATCCACGGGGCACGGGGGTAGCTGCCCCCCTGACGACGCCCATGGGAAGAGGTAATACGCACCTCGCTCTGAGTTTGTGACACCTCACGCCGTATTACCTCTAGAAGCTTTAAAAGGGCGAAGTATTCGTAGGTATATAGCATGAAGTACAAATCCCACAGTAAAGTATGTAATTGTTTAGTCTATGTATAGAAATAATTTATGCATACAATAACCGTTTTGTGATAATTAATAAAATCAATTTAAACTGTAGCACAATACATAGAGAAATTAATAGACGAGTGTTACAATTATTTATTGTGAAATATCAATATTGAATTTTAATTTGTACCAGTGTTAAATTAGTTCGTGGGCAATGTGATAATTAAACATTGGTACAAATCATTTAATACGAACGTTTACAATTTACATTTTGTACTACAAAAGTACCGTATTTCAGAATTTAATATCTAAGTAGGTACTACTAGTCTATTTCAACTATTCCAACCACGCACAATTATGTGGATCGAATCTTTATAGTCATATTTCCGCGCTATCACACGAGATTGAAATCATTTGAACAAGACACATTTATACATTGAGTGACGGTATGTTGGGCTGGACCCACAGTGAGACAATAAGATACCAGATGGGCACACAGAATTCTCCAATGAAGGCTCTAGAACTGTAGTATTGTAAGATCTCCAAAAAGTGGTCTGACCAAAATATCCAACAAGCCCGCAGAACCTGGATTCGAAGGGTATATCGACAGCAACGAGATTCGAACTTGTCGTCTACCAATTGGAAGATTCGCACTCCAACCGTGATGTGGTGGTCGATTTAATCTAACTTTTTATATTATCAAAAAAGGGATCTGTTTTTTTGTATAGTGTACACCAACCAACCCAAAATACATGGAGTCAGACGTCTAGCTGCTTAATGCTACCAGCACACTTGTCGCTGTTTACTAGGTCTATAGACAATAAAAAAGTCTCGAAAAAACATGACAAAACCAAAACATAGAAATAACAGAATAAAGAATTTAAAATATATAATATGAGATTTTTAATTCTAATCCACAATTCCTTTTTCAGTCATTTTTGTGAATAAATAATAATCAGTAATAATATAGTTCTTATACCTACTTGAAAATAAGACAGACAAATGTCTAAGTGAATTCTTAAATGAATGTAAAAAAATGGCTTTAAGAGTATGCATACCGACATTTCGAAAATTTCTAAAAACGGGAGACCTTCTATCTCGACAACCGTTACTAAATTTGATTTGGAACAAAATAGGGTAGATGCATTGAACCTTTATCATCTAGGGGAACCATCTAGGGAATAACCGCAAAAGATTTTTTATATCTTGTATAGATTTCTCAAAATAAAATTTTAAAAACACCTCTGATCTTTTTTCCGAAAGACGGAAACTCGTTTCCCGAAAGTCGCGGAGTAAATTTTTTTTCTTGTACTGATAATATGCATTAAAATCTAGGGAATAACCGTAAAAGTTTTTTGACACACGCAAAATGAACCCCAAAAAATGGAAAAAACGCTATTTTTACCAATTTTTCATGCGATTGTCACGCGATTTTGAACCTTAATGCCGTGGGAAAAGACTGTGACGTCATTCCTGGTGCCAAGCCCTTAAAATATTCACGAATTAATTGAAGGTGACCGATGTGATAAAATTCGACACCTTCTAAACACCTCGTAGACAGATACAGTAGAATATTAAGTTAATTTGAAAAAGAGTGATAAAAAATTTATTGCTAACCAAACCAATTACTTAATTTAGTAACAAAAAAACCATGAATTTTGATAAGGCCAATTGCTGAACCGTTAAATGTACTAAAATAAAAAAAAAACACTCCGTTTTATTTGTCACCTGGTTGCTAAATTCAACAGCATACCATTTAATTTAATAGCTTCGGAATAGGCACCATCCCAAATTAATAGAAAATAGTTAGTCATTGCTAATTTTCATAGGTAATAAAAAAACGGCGCACGCTGTCATACACATTTTTGTTGATCACAGATGTTAACGAAAACCCAGTCACAGTTATTCACTGTGACAACATGTGAAAAGTATTTTTTATAAGGTTACCTGTTCTTTTCTTTCTCGAAATGTTATACTCTAATTCTGAAATTCAAACTTTGGCAACTTGTTCACGAAGAAATGGGACATTCAAAATTTATTTATTTCACCTGAGAATAATGAAATGCTATTAGTGTTTCTGCTACAATTTCTGCTCAAATCATTCAAAAATAA
Organism: Ceraclea dissimilis; assembly: GCA_963576895.1. Lineage (NCBI taxonomy): Eukaryota > Metazoa > Arthropoda > Insecta > Trichoptera > Leptoceridae > Ceraclea > Ceraclea dissimilis. The sequence continues at coordinate 20,552,349 of OY756360.1, forward strand.
TAAAATGCCGGAATTTTTGCTCAAATTATACATGAATAATAAAATGTTACTAGTATTTCTACTATAATTTCTGCTCAAATCATACATAAATAATAAAATGCTACTAATATTTCGGCTGAAATCACACATGAATAATAAAATGTTACTAGTATTTCTAACTATAAAATCTGCTAGAATCATAAAAGAATCTTAATAACAAAATGCTACTAAAATTTCTGCTAGAATTTTAAATGGTTAAAAAAACTATATCGTTTAATTTGGATTACTTACCAGCAGGCAACAAATATTCCAATTTGTTTTATTACAAATGTAATCAAATAACCAAGCAATTTGCACAGATTATCGCTCAATTTTAATTAATTTATGCAATATGATATAATACGTAATAGGTTCATTTAGAATAACAGTTTTAAGTATTTTTCATATTAATTGAATGTTGGGAATTTATAGTATGAAGCATGAAGGTGTTAAAATTCATATTAACTAAGTCAATTTTTGCGATATAAAAACACATGCTTAAATAAATCATTTTTTAATATTAATATTCAGTACCGTTGTGTCAATTTGAATAGGAATTTTTATCAAAGAATATACGTCTCGCATCTCTATGGGCAAATATCTCAAATATGGAGCGGTCTGCGAGAATGGTGTCTGGAGACGGAGACACAATGCTGAGCTATATCAGGTGTACAGTGACATAAGCGCAGTTCGAGCTGCTAAAATCCAAAGACTTAGATGGCTCGGTCTCGTGCAGCGGATGGAGGATAGGGGACCAGCAAAGAGATCGATGATAGTCCAATCCAGTGGGAAGAAGACGAGTAGGAAGGCCAAAGCTTCGCTGGCTCTACGCGGTAACGGTTGATTTCAGAGTGCTGGGTGTGAACTGGAGGACCGCTGCTCTAAATAGGAGGGGACGGCGATGGATTTTGGAGGCAGACAAAACCCACCAAGGGTTTAGACGAAGAATACCTTTACCTTTAACTTTCCAAAGGCCTTGTGGCCGTCAAAACTATAAATAAATAAATAAATGGGCAAATATCTTCAGGATTTCTTTGCTTCTTGGAATATCCTCTCAATTGACTGTATGATTGGGTCATTTAAGTCATTGGGCCCAAGTAAGGTGTCCAGTTGTTCAGTAGGCATTTGACACTGTATATATATCTGACTTATATTGATAACAGACGTCCCATGTAACAATTTAGCTCCTAGATTGGTTCTAGTTAGAGCTAATTTGATACTTGAGGTGATATACCAGAAGGAGACTCGATATTCGATGCCAGAAGAAGGTTCGTTATATCTGGAGTAGATCACAACCATGATCGCAAATCGACCTATCAGAATTTGAGAAATTCAACCGAAACTAGCGCCATCCATTTTCCGACAAAACGCACCGGACGGCACGTACAAAAAAACTTAGTGACTTTTAAAAAAGTGCCATAATTGTTGCATTCCGCACGTAGTTCGTGATTATACCAACCAGAGTGGGACAGAAAGATCAATATACCTAAATTAAATAAAAATGTATGCGCCAAAGTGAGACGGCTGTATAATCTGCACAGGACAAGTGCAGTCGTTGACCCTATATTCTACAAACTTGAAGACAAGTGCACTTCGATTGTCGTCAGTTTGAATTGTCTCGATTTTTTTTAACAAAATCGAAAATTATGACAGTGAAATTAACTGGTGATGAGTGCAACATGCCCCTAATGGTAATCATGACCATACAAATACTATCAGTTTCAAAAATTTTTGCAGATAAAGACGAAATCACGAATGCAGGTACGGTGAATTATACGAACTCTTTAGTTTTAGGTGCTAAATAAAGCAGATATGGACAACTTTTCATAAAATTATTTAAAAACCACGTGTCTCGACCATATAGACCAGAGTCTCAAGGATAGACGTGTTCTGATTGAAAGGAATTGTAGAGTGTGTATAAAGAATTGCATGAGTGTGACGGAAGGCCGAAGTGTGTGTCAGGATAGGAAAGTCTGGCGACTGTTCTCTCTGCTTTTCTCGCAAGGGATGTGGCGTGAGGGCATAGAATAGAATGGTAGGACGAATTTGTATCATGCGGTTAGACATACCAAGGTACATCAGCAATACTCACTCACTCACTTTTTTACTTTATTCACAATCGCCTGATGATGAGGGTGCAAATCCTCGAATACTAGTCGCGAAAACTTAAGTCATTTTTTGTGGATTATAATCTGAATATTTAGTTTTTCATTTTTTCCTTAAAAATGGTCTTCCACCAAGTACCAACGATAAAAAACATCGAGTTTACATAAGTGTGGAAGTCTGTTGTTGTCCAGATTATATATACTTACACAAATATTAACTCAACTTCAAAGATACGTTGAACGAACTAACGTAAGTCTGAGTGTGATTACATCCCTAGATACATACATAAAGTAATAGCACTCTACGTAACTTATCGTTTTAACTCTTAAATTGTTTTATTATTTTATTTTTATGATATTATATTCTTTAAGCGGAAAATTATACTCTGGTAAATGCTGCGGAAATAATAAAAATCATAATATATCTAGTTAATTATTTTTGAGAGATGTAATAACTATAACATCTGAGAAGTGAGACAAATAACTCAAACAACAGAATTTTGACTGTTTGTGTGAAAATGTTTTTCGCCGACAGCCGACATTATCTATCTTCTTCTTCTTCTTTCGTATGCATGCGACCATTGTACAAGTTATCTAGGAGTCATAGCTCCCATCTACGAGGACATACAATTACTTAACAAAAAATATCTCACATTTCAGGGTTACTTAGAGGCAGTAGAAACACAAATCATTACGTTTTTGGCTTTTTTTAATCCCTTGTTTTAATAAAATTTTAGAAATTCGGACCTACACCCTATTACTATAATTTTGGTAAGAGACCCCATAAATGCGAAAACGTTTAGTTTCTGAGATATTCGCACATTCTTAAAAACTTTCAACCCTTAAGTTTTGGAATTTTCAAAAATCCTTCCTTAAATAAATAAATAAATAAATAAATAAAAACTTTACTGTACATAAATTTATACACAAAGGGCGGATTTATCACCTGTTGGCGATTTCTGCCAATCAACCCAACTTTGACATATGAAATGAGACGCAAATTAAAAAAAAAGACATACCAATGTACTTAATGTACCCGTTAATATAATACATATAGATAAAAAATATAAAAAGCAATATATACGAATAATAGTTACGAAAATTAGTGGAATTATTTGAATTAAATCCTATCTGCCTTTCGAATTTCGGGTAGCTGTTTGGGCTGTGTGCTAATGAGTGAGTACGCACTTTCGTAGTTCGTATATAGATAAAGATTAAGGCACCTTAATCATAAATCTAATAAAATCATTTTCTCCAGTATACTATAATGGAATAATTTGTTGAACTGACCATTTAAAATAACTCTAAAATTTAGTTCTAACTACCATAATCGTAATTTTATACAGAAGCTGTTTAATATAGGCTTGGAATTTATAGAGCTGTAGAGTAGGTACCATAGGTAAATATTTCATGCACCTGTTGAAAAAATGAAACATTTTAATAAACTTAATAAAAATATTTTTAACTAATTTAAGATAATTTATTTATACGGAAACACTAAATTTATCATAGACTAACTTTTATTATACCCGGTGTTGTCCGGGCAAAATGGGATTACAAACATACAAAAGCAGGTTGTTTTACAACTGTGTTGTAACATTGAATCCATTAATTTGCCTGAATGTGGATTATGGAACAGAAACAGCAAATTACATTTTTATAGTCTATGTAAAAATCTGGACAATGTACTCTAACCTCTGATCTGCGCAATTTACTTAAATGTTCTTCGGTGTAAAAGTGATTACAAAGGTGTTCTTATATTTGCTTTGGGCAATCGAATGAGTACGTTTTTTTTAATCTATACATTTTGATAACGCCCACAATGTAGGGTAAACAACGATGGGTGTGCAAGTGTACATTATTTTATGAAAGTTACAAATATTATTTTTTACTTTTTCATGAGTATACGTCGAACGGTCGAATGTCGACATAACGAAAATTCGATAGACTAAAGAACATAATCTATTATAATAAAATTCTTCATCAAGGTTTACCAACCATTTTGAATGTTTCTATATTTTAAACTATGTACTATGTTCTTCCTAATTTCCGAAATCACATTCCTACTCAAATTTTATATACATACAACACAACCCTATAAAATATTATGTTCTATAATATGTACATATATCGAAATTTAAATAAAATTAAATGGTTACATTTTTATCGACAGGTGGCGTGTCCTGATTGATCAGAAGAAAGATAAAGCAATCATTATTGATCTTGTAACCTATTTTTTGTGTGCAAATGATGTTTTGTTTATTCAAACCCCTTACCCCAAACCGAATCAAAAGTGTGGGAACAGTTTTTTTTTTGTGTTGGAAATTCGAAATCAGATGCGATCGGATGGGGTTAAAAGGGGATAACAAAACACATGTCCATCAAAAAAACGCCTAACCCTTTCTCCATGACTGTCAAAATGGACACAGGGGGTGGTTTTTATAAGTTAAGAAGATAATATTTTCCTATAAAAAATATTCTAATATTCTTATAAATTGGAAAGTGTTTTGTTTATAGATGATGAGCATTTCTGACCTGGTCTGTTTTGGAAGAAATGATCGAAGGATAAATTCGTGTAGGATCTTGTTGCTGAGAATATTTAGATCAAATACAAATATATATATTAAAATATCGTTTTTGTGATGGTGAACAGACCTAATCCACAATTTTTTTTTCGAGTTATAGACGCAAGTATGCAGCTTTGTTAAAAAAATCAAATGGCGAAGAGATCTAAATTCAAGTGATAACTATATCCAAACACAATTTTTTGATGATTGTGAAAAGGCGTCCCACACTTTTGTTTGAATTTTTATTGCAGTTTTCTCTATATTCGTTGTGGGATCTCCACTTTGAATTGATCGCTACTCTTTTTTCGAGCGTCCTATAAGAGTCATGATGTAAAAAACTTTCGTATGACGTCTTCATCATATCATGTAATATCATTCTTCCCAAAGCCCACTGATGCAGATAACATGAGACATGGAAGACTTGAAAATGGCAAATGACAAGGCGTCATCTGTTGCTGAACAAATTCTGAGGTCCGGACCCGGAAAATAAGTTCCCAAAGAAGCAACCACTCTTCGTTTTGTTATCCTCCGATTGTCCAATAAGAATTTCTCCACCCTCTAATTACCCCTCAAATCGCAATTAAGCTCAAACTCGTAAAACTCTCCATTACAATTACTTATAAATGAAATTTTGCGATAAAATGTATTGCCTAAATGACCTGGCCATTCTATGGAATACATTATTTCCTTTACAACTTGTTACACATATATTTGAATTGAATTGACCCGCATTACATTTATTGTAATTTCTGATATTTTACCATTTCTATTCAATGTTCTTTTTTTCACTAGGTATTTGTATCCATTCTATACAAATGGTATGTATTATTATTCCTTCTTCGATACTGCAAACATCCTTCGCCACAATAAAGAGCCACATAAGATACAGGGGTAGAAATGGTACAACATAAAAATGGCAAAAATGTTTATTTGTGTATCACTAATTCATTAATTCATGAAATTTATTGTTCATCTCTTTTTATATAATATATTACTGTTAACATGTCACTTTGACGAGTCCAGGTGCCTGCAAATGGCCTAGGAACGATTCAGAACAATAAAACAATGAACAAATTATCATCTCCGTGTAGATGCGATAGATGCGCGAATGGAAATTTTTTGGTGCATTGCCATAAAAAACAGAACGCTTAACATATTTATATTTTCATTCAAGTAAATACTCAGAAATCATAAAATTTCTCGCTAAAACTTTCATTCTCTCCTCTATCACTTAGCGCAAACTTCTGTCCACCATAAATAATAGTCACGTTAGCCATATTATTTTATCTACATATTATGAGTAAGAATAGGTACCAGTACCTATTGAATATATTGAATATTAATCCAGGAGACCGTTGCATCCCATTTGATGCCCTGAAACCAGCTGATTGCCGGCGTGGGAAGATATACAGGTGCAAGTGATAATATTTACACTATACCTACATCCTTATAGTTTATAGTATACGAGTATATATGTCGGTATGTTTAGAGCATGTTTAGAGCATTGAGTACCTACTACCTACTCAAACATGCACAATGCCTATATTCTATCTTCTGAATATTTGATCGAGATTTGAGAACTTAATAATCGAGATCAGATCAGTTAGACACTAAGTAGGAATAATAATATAAATAAGTTTTTGTTTTTGGTACACATTTTCGGGTACATACGTAGTTTTTTTTTATTGATATATTAGCGTCAGAAAACCTGCTAAATTGGTGTCATAGCCTCTGTTTTTCGAAAGAGTCGTGAAACCAAAATAACTACTTACTTAAATAATGAAAAATAAGGCACAATCTATAACTTGGGTAGGTACTTGATTATATCCTTATTAGCTCTATCGTCAAATCTTGTATGTATGGTGATTCATGCGACAAATAACTCTGAACGGGGATTTAACGTAGCTTATATTTTTAGTTGCTGGGGTATGGACAATTTAAGGATCCCAGATCTCGGACTGAAGAAAACGCTATTTTTCATGTAACAGGCTATCCGACATCCGAGAATATTCATTTTACCGTATATTGTACCTATGACAAAATATCAGAAGCAGAATTTTAGCAACTAGGTATATAAGAAAAGGCGACACACGTATTGACCATAACCACTTTGAATTTCGGAGCTTTGTGACCTCTCTCTGTTCCCTCGAGGAACTTTAAAGGATGTGGTAATATAATATTTTTAGTACTGCAGTAACGTCAAGTGTAGAGATCTCAAATGTAATGTGTAATGTATCTGGTTAACAGCAAAAGTCATTAACATACAAAAGAAAATAAAACTGTCCTTGAATAATTATACTGACTGGTATGGTGGTATTATTTATTCCACATCACGACCAAAGTATGTAATTCCTTTCAAACTTTTAACAAAGGGTTTAGTATTGTAATGGAACGAAAACGAACCTTTTTTCTATGCATATTTTAGTAAGTTCGTATCTCAGGTATACAATTGCAAATGTCAGCTTACTTTATAGCGTATTAATCCCCAAATGAAATTCCGTACTTATACAAAATAATATTTTCTCCAACATACTTACAAAAAGTTTAACTTTTAAGGCATAGTTCCAATTTAGTCCATTCCAGACAGGCTGAAACTCCAGACTGGACTATCATAAGATATGTATTTCCAGCGTTACTTGTTTCCTTCCTGATTATACATAATACAATTCGTCATAAATTCTATTATCTGACTATGTATTTTGTTGGGAGCCGGCAACTTAACCGCGGACACTTCGTCGCGGAAACTTAACCGCAGACACTTCATCGTACGAATGTACGTCGCACGTAAACGACACCGCATGGAAACAACATCTCAAGAATATTGATCGCATGTAAATTTGAGCGCACGGAACAATCATCGCAAGAATTTTGATCGCAGGTAAACATGAGCGCATGGAAACATTATCGCATGAGTTTTGGCCGTGGTTATCTACACCGCACGTATATTTCATCGCACGTAAGCTTCACCGCGGGGATAATATTATTTTTCTATTTCCTATATATTTTGTGACGGGTTCCTCATACATACACTTTTTTTATTTATTTATTTCAGACGACCAATTCAACATATGTTTAAGTTAAAGGGCAAGTACCTACCTAAATGATTAGAATTATTCAAGTTTTGAAATATTTTTTATATGTTTTTTTTTATGAAACTTTATTAAACCAAATTAGTAAAATAAATTAAATAAAAAAAATAATTACCTACTAAAGACACTTTCTGATTATTATAAAACTCCTTGTTATTATACGCATTACATATTAACCTTCACTAGGTGTTGTTTTGCCTGCAAATCTTGCAGTTCTGAAAATCTTACCAGTTACGTGAAATAAATGACATTACGATTCTGTCCCACATTGGATTACCCAGGGACAAAAAAAGATGTAAAGCCTTTGAGGGCATCTAAGGGTTGTGTAGGGTGATGTGTAGAAGGGTTTTGTAGGCTGGTGGAGTATCGTATGAAAAGACTCTAGAAAAGAAATCCATATCGAAACTCAGATTTTGTCCAACTCAAGCCAGTCACTGCATTCCGCCGTGTTGGATGTCTCATGAAAGTGCTTCACGTGTTTAGAAATCGGGTGTATTTTTTGTGAGAGTACACTATTTTAATATACCTGCTTGTGTTATTGTTATTATGTTCCTGTTGCAAATTGTGAAAGACTCGTATTTTTAGTAAAGATGTGTGAAATAGGAGTATCATAGTATTTTTGGGTTCACAGTTTACCCAAATATAGATGCCGTTAAAATTAAAAATAAATATTTTTTTAGTTGTTCGATATTTGGTTAGACTGTTACATGGTTTCTTTTTTGTTTTTTTTTTAAACATAATAGTTGTAATACCCGGGCAACGCCGGGCAATTCAGCTTGTAACCTAATAAATAACAACAATATTGGTTCGTACAATATGCAGTTGCGTAGGATTCCATTACATAATACTGGTATTATCCAAGTCATGTAGGTATGTAACGCTGGCCCATTGGAAAATTTTGCAAGTTCTTTTTTTTTTTTTTTTTTTTTATCGTATGGCGTTGGAGAGACCAGAGTCAGAGATTAAGTTCGTAAGAGCTCAGGTATTGAAGTGCTTCAGGAGACAAGTTATGGATGTCTTCCATTGTGCCGCTGAACCTAGTGAACTGACATTCTTCGACGATGTGGTTAACGGACTCCACCCCACCACAAGGGCAGTTGGGGTTGTCCCGCTTGCCCCATCTGTGGAGGAGAAGGCCGCACCTTCCATGTCCGGTTCTGATTCGGTTCAGGTTGCACCAGAGGTGGCGTGGTAAATGGCTACCAGGTGGCATTGTTGTAGGGTCGTTTATAAGTCCGCGAGTGTCGATGTTGGCATCCCTCCAAGAGCGTCTCCATTCCTCTTTGGTGTTAGAGTTGTTGGCCACCAGTTGCCTTCCCAGTTTCCAGGAAGGCTTTCGGGACTCGAGGCGGAGTGAGTCCCCTATGGGGACGTCTTGGTGTATTGGGAGGGCAGTATTTTGAGTACACTTCTGCCATTCTCTCTTCGTAGCTTCGTTCCTTCGAAGCTCTGGAGGTGCTATGCCGCTCAACACTGGAAGCCATTGTATGGGGGTAGGCATAATTGTGCCACTCACCATGCGCATTGTTTTGTGTAGTTGGGCGTCAAGGGATTTTGTATGAGCGCTGCCAGTCCATACCGGAGCACAGTATTCCGCAGTCGAGTAGACCAGAGCAAGTGAGGATGTTCTCAGGGTATTGACCCCAGCTCCCCAACTTGTCCCCGTTAGTTTCTGGATAATATTGTTCCTGGTTTGTACTTTGCTAGCAGTTTTCTGTAGGTGCTGTTTGTATGTGAGAGATCTATCTAAGGTGATGCCGAGGTATTTTGGGTTTGGATTGTGACGGAGGCTTTGGCCATTTAGTACAACATTAAGTTCTTGTTGGGATAAGCGATTGCTTAGGTGGAAAGTGGATACCTCGGTTTTTGAAAGATTTAGCTTCAGTCTCCATCTAATGAAATATTGTGTCATCGCCGACAGATCATCTCGTAGGGTGTTCTCAGAGGAAGTGAATGAGCTGCTCTGAGTTGTGAGGACAATGTCATCTGCGTAGATAAATTTTCTACAGGTGGTGGGGGGGAGGTCACTGGTGTAAAGGTTAAAGAGGAGTGGGGCCAACACCGATCCCTGTGGTAGGCCATTGTTAAGGGTTTTGCTCTTGCTCACATTCTCGCCCAAGTGTACCTGGAAGTGGCGGTTGCTAAGCATGTTGTTTAACAGTGATCCGAGTGTCTTGCATGGTATAATATTTAAGAATTTGAACAGCAGGCCGTGGCGCCACACCGTATCGTAAGCAGCCGTGAGGTCTAGGAAGGCTGCTCCAGTTTTTAGTTTCTTTTGAAATCCGTTCTCGATATGGGTGGTGAGTGCCAAGACCTGGTCGCAACAGCTTCTCCCAGCTCTGAAGCCAGCTTGTTCAATAGGGATGTGCAGGTTGATAACTGGTTCTATTCTATTTAAGATCAACCGTTCTAGGAGTTTATAGCTAACACTAAGGAGTGCTATTGGGCGGTAGCTGCTGGGTTCTTCGGGGCAAGTTCTATGAATATGTATGTAAATTTAAAGCAGCGACGCCTTCGTGGGTATCTAAAATTTTTCATCGAAGTCTCGCTTTGTTTGAATGAAAATTTGAAATATCGAATGTACCTACTAATGAAATCATGAATGAAAATAATTTTTCGCGAAAATTGGAATTAAGAAGTGATGAAGTACTAATGAAGTTATGAATGAAATAATTTTCCGCGTAAAAGTATTACAGACCTACATATTATATTATTGATAGAGAATGCATTTCGAATTCTTTAGTATAGATAATCATACTTACTGTATGTACATAGGTACCTATTATAGTAGGTACGCATGTAGAATTAGTATGGGAAGTAGGTAAGACATCAAGACAGTCTCTCATACGTTCCTTCAAAGAACTTTGGAAGGGCGTGGTAGAGTGGCAATATGAGTAGTTAGTTAATAAAAAATGCCAAATTTCGTGAATATAGTGTTCACAGGACCCACTAGTAGTATATAATAAATAAAATACAAGCGTATTCAGGACTCAGGCGTTACCAGGTTGCCTTGTGGCAGAGATTAGTCACCCATCTTACTGGTTACTGGTCAACGTGGACTATTGTTTCCAAAGCAATCTATTCTTTTATTATAATATTTTTTTCCTCGGCGAGCATCAAAAGCCCGCAATAAAACTTCTAACTTTCTAAAACACAATTTACAATCAATATTCTTTGTCGACCTTTCAAATATTTGCAAATTATTTTTGCGTATGAGTTTTACATAAATTTAATAATCATTTGGAATTATGTATTTGTAAAACTTAGCAAAACTAATATACATACACCTACTGATAAGGATGTAAGGTTTTTGGTTCCATAGTATTGTAGGCAAATTATTTATAATAAATTAATAAAACTTTATTGGGCAGTAAATATATGTACTTAACAACAAAAACAAGACAATGCAGTGTGCCAAAAGGCGGACTTATTGCAAAAGCAATATCTTAGAATCAACCCAATCAATATAATCAATATAATCATTAAATAAATTAAATTAAATTATTATTGGTTTCACATCAAACATTGTTTTATTTTTGTAAGAAAGAACACATAAATCGCTATTCTTGGTAATTAGGAAAATATACTCTATAAGAAAACAATTTTCATGCCTATTATAATTGTGGAACTTATTTTATATACACACTATTTTTGTATGAAGAACGATCTACGATCTTCTTCACTCAAAATAATGTAAGAAAAAAAAACACTTTCCAATGATTTTACTTCCTCTTTTCAGACATTATTTCATGAATGTGGTGAATTACGCATAGATACTGTGTGAAATTCAATGGTAAAGTTGTCCCATGCGATAAAGTTTACATACGGTGTAAATTCATGCGATAATGTTTCCATGCGCTCATGTTTACCTGCGATCAAAATTCTTGCGATTATGTTTCCATGCGCTCAAATATGCATGCGATCAATATTCTTACGATGTAGTTTACATGCGGTGATGTTTACCTGCGACGTACATTCTTACGCTAATGTGTCGTGCGATACTATTTCCGTACGGTTAAGTGTCTGCGGTTAAGTGTACACGGTGAAGTGTCCGCGACAAAAATTCCTGGACCCTATTTTGTTCAGCATGCGTCAAATTTTTAGCACATTGGGTAGAATACCGGTTAGGTGGAATGGAATTGGCCTATCTATTCCATCATGCCGCATCCCTTGTGAGGTAGATCGAAAGGACAGAACGTCAGACTATCCTACACTTACGCACACTCTTTGCTTCTAAAAGTTGAATTGGTGACTGCTACTTAAATGAAAAGTGATCACAAAAACCAGTCATAAGCCCAATGAAAAGTGAATCCTTTGTTGTATATCTAGATTCTAGAAAGCTACTGGTCAAATTGATCGTTTATGTTCTCCACCTCAAATCAATAAATGATACATAGAGCGTGTCACAACTAAAAGTTAATCGACATTTGTCCTTCTAACACTAACTTACAAGGCTTTATAATATAATACGAAATACAACTAACACAACGAACAGATTCGTTTTTATATGTCCTTGAAATTACGGGTATTCTCATTATTCTAGTGGATGGTATGGTAACGTCTCTCCTGGTTTCCCTTTCATATCATAAGAATAATGATGTTCTACCTACTCGCCCCATTATACGATACGTTATATTATGTCGGTATTACTATTATCTTTAAGTACGATGCTGCTATACTAATAGTTAGAGGTGCCTACTTATTTATAGAGGGTTTTAGTATTTTGTACGTTACCATGTTTTTGAACTACAGCGACAATCTATTTCCGCATGGATTGTGTGAAAGGATTTGAATTTTGAATATTTTTTTGTTCTATTATTATTTTTTATTCGGTTTTTGAAAACAGGAAATGAGTTCAATTGAAAGTTGTACACTTCCGTATTTTGAACTAGATAACATTGGTGTTCAAGTGGTTAAGAATGGTACAACATCTATCTACTCACATCGCATTCTTTGCGGGGTAGGCAGACAGGATAAAATTCACATTATTTTTTAAAGATCATTTTAATAATTTCGTTAGTAGCGCTTTAATATTATGGATGTAGACTTTATGAATCACATTAATAAGAGAGAAAAAAAATTAAAAGAAAAAAAACTTAAATTTTGTGTGCACGCTTGAAATCATCAAAACCTTTTTTGGATGCCTAATGTTCGAAAATCAAAGTGAAGGGCATCTGACTGAAATATTGGAATAATTCTAAAGATGAAATAGAAATTTATGATACTCGTATATTATTTACAAAAAATCTACTTTTAAACATTGCACATCCTTCTTTTCAGTAGCCAAAAACTATATTTTAAAGTGAAACAATGGAAATAAATTCTTTGAACGAGCTGTAAAATCATGTGACCTTCAAAAATAAATAAATTATCCATTCTTTATATATAAAAAAAACTACTTTAATTTACCATAACTAATTACTCACAAATAGACCACAAATTTACTTTTACTATTCTACCAAACATTCCTCCCTTACTGTAAATTTGTTAAAGAGAGGATAGTACTTGAGCCCTTACAAAAAGAAACGTAGAAAAGCTCAAATCCACACAACGATCCATGGAACGATCCATGCTTGGTTTATAAGCCTAAGAGGTAGAATAAGAAATGAGGAAATTAGGAATAGATCCAGAGTAGTAGACATCATGGATCGCGTAACAGACCGCGTGAAGACAAGACCCCATAAGATAGACCCCTAAAATCTTAATATGGAGACCTTGGTAAAATAAGAGAGGCGTAGGAAGACCCCAAGACGACATAGCCGCTGTGGGGGTAAAAATTGGCTCCAAGCAGCAACCGACAGAAAGAAATGCAAGGGTATGGAAGAGGCCTATATCCAGCAGTAGAGGACAGAGAGTTGAAGAAGAAGAAGTACCTGAACAGGGAAAATCTGGGAAAAGTAAGATTACTCAGCTAATACTAAATTGAAATACGATCCTAGGACTTAAAACGTGGATAAATGAGAATGTCTTAGTGACTCTAGGTAGATGTTAGCAGTTAATTTTTGTTTGTAATTATTTTTTGATAAAAAATTTCATAACATGAGATAATTCCCGTGGATTGTAAGATATAATACCGTAATTTGGTTGATAAATTGTTTTTAAGGTAAGATAAATTGTTTTTAAGGTAAGGTGGTTGATAAATTGTTTTTAAGGCAGTGACAAAAGTGGATATTTTTTTTCTATTAGGTCACCTTTTCAAAAAACAATTAAAATCGATTGTCACTTACACATTATTACTATTTTGCGCTTACACTTTCATAGAAAATTACACGAAGTTGAAGAAATAATACGATTTTTGTTCAGAGCACATCGCCCCTTAAACTGTACACAACTGTTGAATATAACGTATTTAGAAAAAAATACTGCTTCTGTTAAAAGCTGTTAAAATAATAATTTAAACTGTAACAAACGAGGGCAAAAAATTGTTCCAAAATTCAATTCAATTGTTTCGAAAAAGACAAATGAGTTTCGCTTTCAATTCATATTGAACAATAACAAAATAGGATTGAAATTTTTGGGCATATTTTGTTATGAATCGTCGTAAATTTGGTTTATGAGAGAAAGTGAAAGAATTCCTTTGAAATGTGAATTGATTTATGATATTCTGAAATTCTGAATTTGTCTTATCTTATTGTAATTATAGAAGCATGAATAATTCTTTATCCTAAAATTGTTACAGTTAGAAGCAGACTTTTATGAAAGGCCATAAGCTCAGAAGGCAGGCAATAAAGCGAATACCTTCTTGTTATTTTTAAGTTATTTAAATTTATCTTTTGATTACATAGTGAAAGTCATTCCGTTCTCTTCAAGGGCGCATTCTGAAATATTAAAATTGAATAAATTTTAAGGTTTAATAAAATATCTATTAACTATCTATTTCAATGGTAGGAATTTAAAACAAACAAGATTTGTTCTTTTCCAATACTTCTGGGGTTAGCTCGCAGAGATCGCCCCACTGATAAGCTCGCCCTAGTGAACAAATGTTGTGATTTATATTTGAAATGTTTACATGTCTCTGTATTGTAAAAAAATAAATAAATACGTAGGGGTAGCTCGTCTAAGAGTCATCTGGAGTGCACATATTGACATGATTGTCCAGGATGGACGCGTATCTATCGATTGAAGTGTGTGGTGCTTTATCCTCTCTACCTATCCCGCAAGGGATAATTATGCGTTCAAAATTAATTGGTTAGTGTATTGTTAATAGTCAGTCATAGAATTATAAGGGTCTGGGTTTTGGAATTGCTCTGCGTTGATGTTTCCCGCTTAGTATTTGGAGGGGTATTTGCAGTAGGTACATATGTGTATTACCTGACTGCTCTCATATACGAGTAGGTATGTGACTGAGAAAGAATGAACATAGGAAATCCTGCATTCTCAAAATGCTAAATCTAGAATTCTCAAATCACATACTTACCAGCTTCAGTAAAATATCTTACAAATAAGTAATTCTGTTACTTACGTAGGACATAAGCGTTTAGGAATCCGACATACTCTGTAAATAAAATCACATCAGAACATTTTTCATATACAGGGTGTTTGATTGATGGATCTTCATACTTAGCATCAGAGAACTTTTTTTTAATTTTTTTTTTCTTAAGGCAAATTCCCTCTAAAGTTGTGACCCGTTTTTGAGATTATTTATCGAGACTTTAATTGGATATTTTTTATCATTATTAATTCTTCAGATTGAAACTAATAAGTTAAATAGACTAAATAAATACTCAAGTAATAGTAATTACAGAACTATAAGTAGTTACTTACGAAGCTATTGGTGTAAAACTTGAGTAATTCGGGTTTTTTTGATAAAAAGTGAAAATCTCGAATAACTCGAGAACCGTGCGACTTTGGACTAAACTAAGTTTGGCTCAAAAGATTCCAAATGACCTATACTATCACCTGTAAAGATATATACCTCCATCCTGTATAATTTGAAACGTGTCTACTTGTACATTGGTATATCTATTAAGTAAAGTCATTCGCTGAACTTGGCAATGTCATTACCAGTAATCTATATGAAGTAAATATATACATACTTCTTATAAAAACTACCTTTACCACAGCATGATCAATCTGCCATACCGTCGCGAATCGTGGTAAATTATACCTACAGTACCAGAGGAAACATCGAGTGTATTCTTCTCACACTCAAGCTGTTATTATAACATAACCTTAAGAAGTAGTGGAGTATTCTATCCAAGCTACTATGTTGATGCTATGCTGTCTAACGGTCTTATGTAATTTATAATAGCGAAGACTGATGTGAGATAAAAAAATTCAAGGTTAACTCGAAATGATGTGATGAACGAAACGTCACTGTTATTTTTAATTATTAAATAAATAAAATAAAATAATTGTACATAGAAACATACAAAGGGCGGGCTTATAGAAGGTAATGCCGCTTCAGTCTACCTAGAAAGGTAATGCTGCTTCAGTCTACTCTTGAATATTTTTCCTTTTCTTGTTATTGTTTTGCGCCGAAGTTGCTCATCATTGCAGCGAACCCTTCCTGCACTATATGCTCTCCGGAACATATCGTATAGGTTTTTTCACAAATCAAAGGAAGTTTGCAGAAAACACTTGCGAAGTGTTTACACGTTTGTCGTTTGTTGGAAAAATAATATTTATTCTGCGACCTAAATACCTATGATTCAAATAGTGGTCTGCATATACACTGACAAATTATGACATCAAAAATTAACTAAAATGCTAGATTTCATACAATCGAAATACACATTTTTCATACAATGTCCTATAAAAAATATGCACTTTTTTGGCTCTTCTGTAAATTTGGCATATGTATAAAAAGTGTGAACGCCCTAACGCTGTTGAATGGCTTGGAAGCCTGGATATTGCTCTGTAGGATACATGTCTCCTGTATGTAGCAGATAGCATAATTCTCTAACCTTCTGACGTTGCCACTCGACGGTGGCAGAATCCATACGAAATATTAATAAGTATTGCATTTCAAACAAGCCCAATTCTAAAACTTTTTGATTACATTCTGGAATAATTGAAAAAGGTCATTTTATTTTAGTTAGTACGCTCTTAATCAGTCATAGAATTGACCCTACGGTATAACAATTCACAATCTGTTATTAGCTACTGTTATTCTCGTCACATCTCTAAAAGTGATTACTTCAATGTTCACAAAGATGTGTGCGAATTTAAGTTACTTGTGTGGGTATCATTATTACTTAATATTACCTACTGTTTGAATGTATCTACTGTTTGTAACTATATATCTACTACCTACTGTTTCTAAGTACAAAGATAATTGTATATTGTTGTTCGACAGATTGTGTATAGGTTGGCAGATAATTATGATTGTAATATAATATTGCGTAAAAAATTACTTGTTTCAATTTGTATTTTTTACAATACCTACCAATATCATCAACATCATGTTCAACTTGACCGCAAAATTTAATCTACGTTCGGTTGAGATTAAATTTTGTTGTCACATTTTGGAATCTTGCGGTTACCTTGTTTTGTCACAAACAAAACGGGAGCTGGACTTCGTTATCCGATAATTTCAGGGCTGTGGAAAATACTGTATTATTTTTTTGTTCATGCGGTAAAGTTTTATCGTGCCCTTCTGTTTTCTGCGTCAGGAACTTGTGAGTCCCTAATATTAAAATGGGTTCCTGGAGGGCAATACACGATATTTTTCATATCTGATTGAAGGTGCCCTTTGCCCTTCGACACGTGGATGGTTATAACAAGTTTCACCTAAAAAAAAACTGTATTTTTAGATCACCTCGGCTGCGAGTGTGACAGGATACCATTGCAAAAAAAAGTATTAAAGTAATAAATAATCATTTTTGCTCACGTTTATGAGCAAAATTATTTCAATTTATTACAAATTTTACTCGTAAAAACAATATAAGTACTTAAGGTATCGCCTGGGTAAATACCCGGCGTTAATTTAAGGACAGTATTAAGGACAATAGGCGTTGCTAAGGAATTCATATTTTATCGTGAATTGCAAAATCTTAACTTAGGGATTGTGTCCGTAAATAGTCGCTTTAAGTTAAGGAAGTAAGAAAGTGGACAAAGACAGTAAAGTACAAACCAGTACAGAATGTGCCACAACAGAACTGACGGACCCCAACTGGGATTAACTGTAAAAAATTTCAGCTTTGCGATAAGTTCGCCCTAGTGGACATTTTTTTCTTTTAAAAGAATTAATCTGGGCTTATCGAAATAAACCCAAATACACCTTAAGTAAGCTTGAAAAGCTTGTGTCGTGAAGTGGAGTAGGTCGGCATCGGGGATTGAACCCGCGCCCACTGGATTAACAGTCGAGTGCGTTACCAACCAGGCTACCGACCACCTCTTCTTGACCAATTCTTTATGATTTGTTATTTTCTCAAATCTTGATCACTTAAAAAATAAATAAAATAAAAATAAAATAAAATATTACTATTAGACAAGAAACAAACCAAGAGATTGAAAGAGAGGAAGAGATTGATATATTTTTTGCAGTAAGTTTTTTAGACGGCCAAAAATAATTATTGAAAAGATATGTTCTGTGAACTGCGAGGTAGTACTATGTATTGTAGGTACACTTGAACTTCCTGCCAATTGATAAGAAAACAAAAATAGTCAAAGATTACGTCGTAAAAATATACCAAATTGTCTTTCATACTAAATTTTATATACCTACTACTTAAATTCAACTTGTCCTCGAAATCATACATTCGTACAAATATATTCAAGTAAAATTTACGGTTATGAAAAGTGTGTTAAGTGTTCGTACGTAAGCATTTAAAGCGGAAATGAAAATGGGAAAACCTTTTTGAACCGAGTCTCAAAACTTATCCTTGAAAATTTCATCTCAAATATCACGATTTGAAGCGGCGTCTTGAGTAACCGGATTCTGTGAACGTATTTACGGAATTGATTGATTGAAAAATTTGAGTCAGTAATGTGGTTCGAAGAGAAAAGGGGACTGTATTCGTATCTTTAGAGAAATTGGTTGTGTGTTTTTGTGGCGAGGTGGATTGTGTTGTTGGTTTTGGTGGTTGACGATGGATACGACTGGCTCATGTTCCTCTAAGGTCAAGGAACTCTGTACAGTCCACGGTCGATTGTGGCAACTTCTTTTTATTTATTATCTGCATGAATTTGATTGACTGTACATGTACATTGTGGGTAATTATTTTTATTCTAGTAATTGTATATATACAACGTACCTACCCAGCAAGAAGATGTACATAATTTATTGTAGTACGTAAACTTGAAAAATACTTTACGTTTTAAATGCTTATTTCCCGATCATGTTTAATCCTATACCTATTTCATATACTCGTATGGTACCTACTAATCGTTTTCTTTAAATATTAAAATGCCAACAGAGTACGTTAACATTAAAAGTAGCCACAATTCATAATAAATATGATGTAATACTCTTTTAGATAATAAGTTTCTATAAGTATTTAAATAAATAAAATTATTATTAAATTCTAAATTGTGGTCTCGATCGATCGGTTGGATCTTGGACCTTATACTTATTCCTGTAACAGTGCTTTAAAGAAAATCTTTGTAAAGAAATGGACCTGGGTTCACTACAAATTGTAGAAGGGAGTTTTTTTCTCTGCGGAACATGTGGCTAAAGAATGCGGCCTTTTGTACTTTGGCAGTAGTTATCAATAGGTAGTTCTCTCTCTTTATTCACTGAACTATGAGTAGGCACTCTTTCTGAAAAAACTGTGAGAAACTCTAGAGACAAATAAAATGTGAGTTTGAGGGTCGTGGGTTGTCCAAAGGTCGTGTGGGCTCATGTCTGGTATCGTATGAAAGGGAAGAGAAATCCAAATCGTAAGTCAGATTTTGTCCAGCTCAAGCCTCAGTATACACCGAGCGATCGAGAGGTTCCAGTCACCGCATACAGCCCTGTTTGACATCTAACGAAAGTGCTTTACGAGTAGAACTCATATCTTTTTACACATTTTGATTCTGTCAATTCTTGACGGGAGGCGCTATCGAAATGAAGGAGCCCAAGCACGAAAGAAGACCGCGAAAAACGGATCGGGACATAAGATCTTTGTTTTAAGAAAAGTTACTTATTAGCTCATCACCTTATGTTAACACTGTGGGAAATTTCATGATTGTCATGATGGGAGGGATGGATCGACAGTACACCCATAATGAATACAAAAACGTATGCCTCGTTTGTGTATTTCGCTTTAATATATTCACATCCTATATGTAGTATGAATGTGATGACTCTATATTATTATTTTGGGTCACGCAGGCTTGTCGTCTGGAAGAATATTTTGGCGAGTATATTCGGTGGCGTCCGTGATTTTCATTTTAATTCAATAACTGTTTCCATCAATCTTCGGTCGAACACGTCGCGTCCAAATACACCGCAGCTTATACGAAGAACTTATTCACACGAATTTATACAGCGAAATTTGTATTTATATAACTACGTGGGATACATACATATAACTATGGGACACAATGCTGGTGAATCGACATCGCATCAGTATGACCATCTATCTATCTATCTATACCCTCACGCCACGTCCCTTGCAGAGTAGGCAGAGAGGACAGAGCGCCAGACTGCCCTATCCTTAAATACACTCCTATCTTCCATCATATTCATACAATTTGTCATTCACGCTCTCCGATTCCTTTTACTCAAAACTCGACCATCCTTGAGGATCTGGTCGACATGATCGGACCAGGCCAGTCTTGGGCGGCCGCGCTTCCTCACACCTCTTCGTTCACTCAGATATATCTTTTTTGTCATCCTTCATTCTCTCAACATGCCCAAGCCATCTTAGTTTATTCACTATCAGTATGACCAAATATGACTAAAAAAATGGTCTGACTGCTGACGATGCATTGATGGGCGCATATTTAGTGGACGATTTTGTTGGATGAGTCTTTGAGTAACGGTATGTTCGTAAAAGGATTTTTAGAGTATGCAGGTATACGAAGAATTCGTGATGGAAGAAAGAAGTGCGTAAGTATAGTCAATTTGTTTATTCTGCCTACCACTTAAGGGACAGAGGTTTATATAAAAACCGCAAGTGATAAACCACCATCAATGATACCAACATGACGCATATTATTATACGCAGTAAACAAACAACATTTATACGTGAATTATTCTCGTATGCAGAGGACAATGGGACATAAATCATTTTTAATCATCACTATAATATACAAGCCCTACTTCGTAGCGCAATATTTTGAGGACTATCGTGTCTCGTCGTATAATCCACATATTCGTCATTACCACCTTAGAACAAATATTGCTGTATTATGCAGTTATGATTCCTTTTTCCGCATAGTTTAAGAACGTACCTATGTTATTCGTTTTACTTCCGCATTTTATGTGGCAAGAAAATCATGATTGAAAAAAAAATACTAATATTTTATCAGTTTTTGGAGCTCGACAACTCCGCTGTTTCTCATTATACAGGGTGTTTGATAGATAGATACAGATATCTTCAGGAGTGATAGTAGAGGTCATTTAGCATCTTTTGAGCCAAACTTAGCTTAGTCAAAAGTCGCACGGTTCTCGAGATATTCGAGATTTTAACTTTTTTTCGAAATACCCCGAATTACTCAAGTTTTAGCCCGATAGCATCGTAAGTAAAGGTACCTACTTAGTTCTATCATTCTTTTTTGTTACCTGACTATGTGTTTAGTCTATTTTAATCATAAGTTTCAATCTTAAAAACAATCATGTTAAAAAAATATCGGATTAAAGTTTCGAGAAAGAGATATTTCAAAAACGAGTTACGACTTTGGAGAGGATTTTAGATAAGAAAAAAAATGTTCAAAGATTCAGAAATCTGGAAAAAACTTTTCTGGTTTATGCTCTTTCAAATGATATACAAAACATTATAAAAAACATTAGTTTAATAAATCTATGAAACAATAACTTAAATAGATCACCTCTAATTTAAGCAAATTTCCATACAAATTTACTATAGGTACAGTTGCATAGTGAAAAACACATTTCCTTTCAATTTACTGTTTCCGAATTTGTATGGAAATTTGCTTAAATTAGAAGTGATCTATTTAAGTTATTGTTTCATAGATTTATGAAACTAATGTTTTTTATAATGTTTTGTATATCATTTGAAAGAGCATAAACCAGAAAAGTTTTTTCCAGATTTCTGAATCTTTGAACATTTTTTTTCTTATCTAAAATCCTCTCCAAAGTCGTAACTCGTTTTTGAAATATCTCTTTCTCGAAACTTTAATCCGATATTTTTTTAACATGATTGTTTTTAAGATTGAAACTTATGATTTAAATAGACTAAACACATAGTCAGGTAACAAAAAAGAATGATAGAACTAAGTAGGTACCTTTACTTACGATGCTATCGGGCTAAAACTTGAATAATTCGGGGTATTTCGAAAAAAAGTTAAAATCTCGAATATCTCGAGAACCGTGCGACTTTTGACTAAGCTAAGTTTGGCTCAAAAGATGCTAAATGACCTCTACTATCACTCCTGATGATATCTGTATCCATCTATCAAACACCCTGTATACTTACAGCAAATTTTAAAACGGAAAATTTTATGATGTTTTAATGAGAAAATAACTTTTTTTGTTCAGAAATATGAAGTTTAACGAGGTTGTATTGCATAATATTTAAAAGTTGCGAGTTTTTAAGGTTTTTCAAGATAGAGGAAGGGGGTGGGGGGTTGGACAGAAAAACTATGCTAAATTGTATTTTTCACTACCCTATTGAGTAATAAAACATAGCAAAAGTTCACATGAACCAAATTCAATGTCGTAAAAAAACTTTTGTCTACCGGAGTATGAGCAGATATGTACTCAGTTAGTATGCGAATCGTACTTGGGGCATCTAGTTTTTGTATACCTCTCGAATTAATGTGTGTGCTTTTATTAACTTTAACATTTATTAATAAAAGGTTCTGCTAAAGGCAAAGACAGCAACGAGACTGGAGATAATGGCCTACAGATAAAGAATAATCTTTAGAGGTCCGGCTATATGTATAGTGGTTATTATGACCGTAGGTACAGAATTATAAGAATTATCTTACCCACAGGTATTCAGGTGTATTATTAAATGATAATTCCGGTATACTGAAAAATTAATATACAGGTACAGTAAGGACATTGTACAACACTTGGAGAGAGATCATTGAAACCCCCATGTTCTAAAGGTCATGGTTTTCATTGTTTGAGTTTTGTTTTCTTCTTATTGTCACTTGTGTCTTGTAAAATGATTTTTTAAGATAATTTTGAATGCTTCATGCCATCACACTCCTCTATTCTCCCTTCCCCTCCTCTCCATTCTCCTGCTTCCTTCATCCTCTGGTAGATTGTATATCGAATTACCCTGGTATTGTCAATATTTGTGACAGTGTCTCTCAAGTGGAAGGTGCTAGGTTTGAACCCCGGCGCTGGTGATGTATTCCACACTTTGCGATACCAGACTTTTAGCCTAGTACAAGGTGTGCAGGAAAGTATTTGGGTTTGAGCATGCAAGCCCAGATCCTATTAAAAAAAAGATGAATGGACATGGTTCGCTGGTAGAGATTACATCATAGTCCGATGACTTTTCTAAGAACTTTATTAGATGTGTTTTAATTAGGTATTTAACTACGTTAATATGTTATTGTCTAACTTCAAATTACATACAATACTATGTAACATAGGAATTCCCACCGAATTTAAATTTGACTCAAATGTTTTGTGAAAAATATTATGTGTGAGAAGATTCACGCCGAATCATATTAATAAATAATTTATTGTAATTATCATTTTAAGGCTCTTTGCTCGAAGGCTGATGTCTGTATGTGCACTCCCGCACCTTTCTGTGTTGCCTCGAAAAATATTAGCGGAATCGTCTGATAATCATAATCATATTCCCATTTACCTGTATGTGATAATTGATTGAATTGATCGCCATGATTGTTTTTTTTTTAATTTCTTGATGAACAAAATATTCCGAATATAGCGTTGATTGCATTATTAACAGTAATGTTTTCTCTGGTAATTCGATAAATGTAAACATGGAATAATAATAAATTCCAAATATTTCCATCATTTAAGTCCTAAGATGTTACTTCTCTCTCTCTCTCTCTCTTCTTCGTGCAAAGCACCCGGGTTCGAATGCTGAAGTTACAACTAAAAATAATGTTAAACATAGGTTCGAGATGGGAAATGAAGTGTGTCAATGTCGCAGGCGTTAAAAGTTGATATCTACCCGCAATAAGCGAACAAATATTTTTCGCCCAGCAATATGTATAACGTATTAAATAAATAAATAACATATTTCACAATAGACTTATTCTGGTCGCAGTAATGCAGGGGATGAACGGACCCCTGACCTTACAGAAAAATAAATAAATTACTAACATTGGACAATTGGACATGTGGGATGGGGTAAAGATTAATTGAGCGTTAGTTAAACTAATTTGCTAAAGTTTTTCGATTGACCAGCTCTCGTCAATTACGTGTATAGAGAGCCTTAACGAAATAATTGGCCAAAAAGGGTATTCATCCACAATTTTGCTTGGAGTAATTTTATATCATAATCATGTAAGTATAATTAATAAATTTTGTAAGGAAAATGTCGACGACGATGGGTGTTACCACAGAGGAAATATAAAGTTTTTTTCACCTTGTTTTCAAACACCTCTCCTTTCAAATACATACACTCCTTTTGTCATTCTATCATCATTCATTATTTCTATGTCTCCTAATCGTCTTTATTTTGTTCACTTTGATTCTCTCCACAACACCAGCTTTACAATAAGTACCTAATTTATTTTATTTCTATGTTGTTCGTTCTTCGGGTTTCCTCACTGCGTGTAGAATGGTTGAAAAACCGATCTTTTAAGTTCACCCTGAAGATGACAGTAGTATCGCTGCCGAAAGCTCGGTTTTTCTACCACTCTACACGCAGTAACGAAACCCGAAGAACGAACAACATAGAAATGGATTCATCACGTGCGAAAGCCTACAAGATTTTTAGTACCTAATTTCTCTAATTACCTCATTGCTTGTACGATCTACAAAAGTTTTCCTACACATTTTCTTTTACAACCTCATTTCTACAGATTTTTTACCAGATTATTCTTTCTTCAACCGTTTCCATTTTTCACTAGCATACAAAAATATTGTACTACTGAATAAATTAAAATAAACTTAACTTAATTATGAAGCATGCCAATATTTTTTCATATTATTATTCTTGTTTACGCATCGAAAAGCTTTCCGTTATACTCCGTGTTTAAAGCTGGTAGAAAAATACATTATTGATGTAAAGCATGTTTATATTTCATAATGAAGTCATACCTAAGTTTATAATAAAATTTAAGTTTCATTCAAAAATGCATGTTATTTATAGAATATGTATTCATGTAAGATGGTTTGGGCATGTTGAGAGAATGAAGGATGACAGGATGACAAAAAAGATATATCTGAGTGAACGAAGAGGTGTGAGGAAGCGCGGCCGCCCGAGATCCTCAAGCATGGGCGCGTTTTGAGTAAAAGGAATCGGAGAGCGTGTATGACAGACTGTATGAGTGTGACGGAAGCTAAGAGTGTGTGTAAGGATAGGGATGTCTGGAGTTCTGTCCTCTCTGCCTACCCTGCAAGGGACGTGGCGTGAGGGTATAGATAGATAGTATTCATAGAACGGCATCATTAAAATGAAATTGGGCTGGTCACATCATAAGAACTATGGATGATAGATGGACCAAGCGAACCCTAGGATGGCGACCGAGAACCGACTACAGAAATCCACAGGCGAGATGGTCTGATGACATCAAGAAGGTGGCATGACAGCAGTGGTATAGAATGGCGATGGACAGGGAAGTGTGGAAGTCGGAAAGGGAGGGTTTTTTTCTTCAGCAGCCTTCTTCCCTCCACCATTGGCCTTTTCCAAGAGTTTCTACTCCTTCCTGTCGCTCGCCTTTCGCACCCACTGTCATCCCGCTACAGAAGTCACGGCGTTCGCCCATCTCTTCCTAGGCCTTCCGACACCTCTTCTGTTTTCCCACAGTCTCCACTTTATTAGTCTGGGTGTCCTTATATTATTATCTTCTTGTCTTACTATGTGCCCTGCCCGTTGCCATTTCAGTCTAGCTGTACGATCAATGACGTCAACAACTTGGGTTCTGCATCTTATATCCTCATTTCTTATTCTATCGCTGAGGCTCACACCAGCATCTTTCTTTCCATGGATCGTTGTGTCTGTTTCTAACTTTTGGAAACTTCTCATCTTTATTTCTATACTACTTACTTATACTAGTACATTAACACTATCAAATTTACAATCTCCAAAATTCAGACACCCGGATAGACTTGCCCACTGCTCAGGCTATGAAAAATAAGTTCTATGCTTCTATACCAAGTATGTTTTAGCACCAATCATTTCATAGTTAATGATTCAATACACATCAATAGAAGAATATATCTACCTATATAATTCATAAGTACTACTTAAAGACGTGCAAGTCATTAGCAGTATATTTTATACCTTTGAGTAACGCGAGACGGAAGTTAATTCACGGTGTGAAGGAAGAGCATAAAAACCCGCAATGACTGCATAAAACATTCATGATGTCATACAATTGGTGCCGATATAATCATAAAACGTGGCTGAAGACTCTTAATCGACCACGCGTTCAACTCCATAAACCAACTCTACAAAATAAACAATTAATTTTAAAACATGAGACAATTAACGATTAAAACAGAACCTGGCGTTTCATTGCTTGTAGAAGGTTCACGGTGGAAGTTCTGCGTAATAGTATGAAAACGCAGTTAATAGTATGTATACTCCACAGACTTGGAATTTATTAAGTAGGCGAATTTATTTTTTGGGTGCTTCCTTCTAAAGAGGTTTCCTACTCCGATTCCACAAAAAACCGCATTATTCGCAATAAACCTTCAGAAAATTCTTCCAGTTCTCCCTGTTGCACCACATATTAAATGCCACCAAATTATGCCAACATTTTCGTTTCTTTAATTAGCTCATAATATTATTCAACAGACACGAAATGCAAACTAAATACCTGCCTACCCAATTGTATTAAGTTCACTTGCCAAATGCCCGGGTTAGGATTTAATCACAGGATCCCCAGCATATTTTTTAATACTTTTCATGGCAGAAATTTGAGAGCATTGATTAGCATGGAAACGTTAGTTTATCTATAAGATTTCACAAACATTTTAACACATAAAGTAAATATTCAGACATAGATACCTACAGGTATAGGTACAGAGTATCTTGAATCTTCACTTCTTCTTGAACCAATTCATTTCGTTTGATTTTCATTACCGTTGTATTTGATTGCTTTTCCGCTACCATTATTAAATTTATCTGTTTATAATGTCCTGCTTTACTGTAAAAATAATTAAATACAAATATAGGTAGATACAGGTACACCTAATTAATATCCCGTATTTTATAAATCGATTCGGGAGTCAACTTTTTTCTTATTGCTGAGAAAGCTTCAGCCGATATTACTAAAACTTTGCGATTTTCCACTTTGAATAAGCCTACTTAGTAAATAGTTTTAGTTAACTAAAACAATTTTTACTTTTACTATTTTTGTAAAAAAGTTGCGCCCCTACATTATACCTTAGTAAATTATAATGCAAAGCTCTCGCTCAAATGCACCTGAAACTTTCATTTGGGAAAGACTAGAAAAACCTCGTTTTTTAAAAAAAAGTCTACAGACATTACCTAGGAGAATTTCATTTCTTCCCACAGAGAATACGTCCACCCGGGTATACCCGGCAAAATAGGCAAAAATAACACTGGGAGTCAACTAGTAGAAATCGCAGCTTTGCTAAAAGTTCGCCCTAGTGTATTATCCTGTAAGATAATGTATGTATGTCTTCAATGTATGCTCTTCTTTTACAGAAAGAATAAATAAACTTAGCACTCCCAACAAATAAAACTATACGGCAGTACCTGGACCAGGTGTACGAGAACATGAAGAAGTAAGAAGAACTGCGTCACGTATATCGAGTTGAAGAGAGCTGCAGAAGACAGAAACGAACGGAGATAAAGATGCAAAAATTTGCTACAAACGAAATCCGCAGGATTGAGAATGAAGAAGAAGAAATTTCATGAAATATTTTTGTAATATTGTATTGCCTAACAAAAGTGGTGGGAAATGGCAAAGTAAGGATGGATAGATTATGTCTAAATAATATAACTAGAACTGGTAACTGGTAGGGTCTGTGAACAGAAAGGATGTTATGATGAAGATCAATTGATACAAGATGATGAATAGACACTTCATACAATATTACTGATGGTCGATGCCTGATATACTTCATAAAACAAGATGCTGCAATGCAAGTATGATGTCCATTATTAGAACAAGAAAATCCACATCATTTCCTACACCTATACATTCAGTATGTCTACTAATATTAATGATAGTAAACAATGTATACCTAGAACTTTACAACGTAATAATAATCTAGCATCGGATGTATTTTGAACCAGTTGCATAATCGCCTTTGGCTAATAAATATGTATCATAAAAGTATATCTTGTAATACATATAATATGTAAAATCTTATCTACTAATCTATTAAAAGTTTAAGGTAAAAATGAAAGGCTATAATAGGTGGCCTGGTCCGATCATGTCGACCAAATCCTCAAGGATAGACGTGTTTTGAGTAGATGGAATCGGAGAGCGTGTAAGACAAATTGTATGAATGTGACAGAAGCTAGGAGTGTCTGTAAGGATATGGGTGTCTGGCGCTCTGTCCTCTCTGCCTACCCTGCAAGGGACGTGGCGTGAGGGTATAGATAGATAGATATAATAGGTAGGTATAGGTACATAGTTTAAAATCCACAAATTCGAGGATTCTCATCCTCATCATCAGGCGATTGACAATAAAGTCGAATTCGTGGATTTTAAACTACATACTAGTCTTTCACTTTTACCTTTAAAAATGGACTTTCACCATGTGGCGTAGGTTGGTGGTGGCTTGATAGAATTAAAAGTTGTTTAATAGATGAACAAGGCGTATAGTGATTTGATGACCACGTTAAAGGTTCTTCAACAAAAGCAAATCTAGGGGATGGATTAGTAAAGGAGGGTCTAAAAGTCATCAAGGAAGACCTACTGCGACTACATAAAGAAATGATCTATAAGAATATTCACTAGACTAGAGTATAGTGTGGAATCCTTTTGTTCTTTCGAGGAATGTAAGACAAAGTATACTTATAATATAAGCAACAATACTTTTTTCGTACATGCGCAATATTACTATATTGTACTTGTACGCATGTTGTACATAAGAAATACTAGAGTACAGATCTTTATACGTACGTCGTACAACATAATCTTGTTCATACGTTATTCACCTACTATACAGATGGCTCTGACTACTACGAGTATATGTAATGTACTTATACTGTACTAACGGCTCGCCACACTGCCATTGTAAGAGCATATCGCTACTTTACAAAACGGTACTCTTGCTGTCATTTTCGTTTGGGCCCAAGGTAAGGTATTTGTAACTGTTTTCATTTCGTTTTTCAATTTTGAATAATTAATAGGTTTAAATGTCATACCGTTGTTATTACTGCTGATGTATTTGAGTCGCGGATATAATAATATGAATTACATATTTGTTATGTATTCACTTTTCCTTCAATGATTTTGTTTTCTTTTGACCGCAATACAACTTTATTTGCAGATACGAGTATATACATATAAATTTATTTTGTTTTATTTATTTTTACCTTTATACATTTATTTTACTTTATGTTTGTATAATTGTACCTATATGATTTTTAAATGTTGTGTGTTGCTTTTGACTGCCCAGGATTTGTAATTAGGTAATATTTGAGTATTCACTGGTTTATTTGCAGGTGATATTGTGATTGTTTATATTATATGTAATAACTGTATGCACTCTTAAAATTAATAAAATAAAATAAAAAAATAATACCTATGTACTTATCAAGAAAATAAATATTCATTCATTCATTCATATGTGGAACATATTTATTGTATGATTTGTAATTCTATTATATTATATTCTATCCCCTTACGCCACATCCCTTGAAGGGTAGGCTGAGAGATCACCAGATTTTCCTATCCTTGCACACACTCGGGCTTCCGTCACATTCATGCAGTTCGTCACACACACTCTACGATTCGTTTTACTCAGAACGCGTCCGTCTTTAAGAATCTGCTCTACATAATCAAGCCATGTTTTTCTTGGACGACCGCATTTCCTTACATCTCTTATTTCTCCCAGATATATTTTCTTTGTAATCCTTTCATCACTCATTCTCTCTACATGACCCAACCATCTCAATGATCGACGACAGCGCAGGAAGCTAAGTTAGTTGCAGTGAATGTTAAACTTTTTAAAGAAATGCATACAAAAAACTTCAGGATATCTATGATATCTATCTACAATAATCTACATATTACTCGTATAATTTCAGCATAGGTTTTCCCGTATTTTTAACAGGACATGACCCTAGCATTTTTGAGCGAGTGTATATATTAACTTTAATGTCAAAAGGCCATTAGGTCGTTCACAGCATAAATAAATAAATAAATAAAAACTATTTTTACGGTTTTTCGATACAACATCAACAATGTTTAAATAACATTTCATTTATATTTTATAATGCAAAAATAAACTGAATACTTATTGAAGGAAAATTCTTAGAATTTCTCTGTATAGTTTATCCCTATAAAGTTCACCTACAAATTTTCCTCAATCTTTATAACTGAGTGCAGTAGAGTCCCACTAATCCGACACTATTAAAAACCAGAGGTTGCCGGATTAGTGGAATGTTCGAATAACTCGATTCTATAGGGAAATTCAAGGTAAATAAAATAAATCATTACATATGTACTGTACATATGTAGAAATTTACTACATAATTTTGTTTGTTCCCATTTGACCAACCGTTTGTTCAACCAGTTGAACAAATGGGACCCATTTTTTCCCATCTGACCAACCGCTCGGTTGAACAACTGGGATCAATATTTTTGTAATATTTTCTTCCCGTCTGACCAACCAACCTTCAGTATGGAGAAATTACAATATATTTATGATATATTTATATTGATTCATAATTCAATCTCTTCTCTTCTCTTCAGCATATCCCATTTATTTGGGGTCGGCGGCTCACTACATAATTCAATGAATCGTATTTATTGTACAATTAAGTGTGAGTTTTGCTTCGGCGGGGCAGGGTAAAGATTGGAATACTTAGCGGTATATGCATATAGGGAAGATTATAGCAGATATTGATGTCGTAAGAATAAGGTTAGGTATTCCTCTTAACTTCGCCTTTTTAAGGATCTGGAGTTGAAAAGTGTTTGATCGAAGAATAATAAACTTATTTACTGCCATAATAAGTCTTTATTGTTCTTTACTTCGAATTGGGAGAAGAAATAAACCTAATGAATAATGATATGTATGCTGAATAAACATCAATTCAATATATGTCTTTATTATCCTGCAATAAACTTTTTTACCCATTTATTTAGCACTGTCTCCAAGCAGATTCTTTTTATTCGGCTTCTTGACCCCAATTCATTTTAGTGTTTTTTTTTGCATTTCCATTAATTTAGAGATAAACATCACATATGTAAATATTTAATGTCGTATGTCTTGTGTGTATTCATGACGTCTAACACTTATAATATATTGAACATTGCACTTGGAAAAAAGGAACACAAATTAATTGGGTTTTGCACGTAGGACATTCTCTGTAATATGATATTACTGACATAATTTATGGTCCTGCTGTATCCATTGTGAGTTCTGACTTCTTCCAACAAACGTCTTTTCGTTCCTTTATTCCAGTGATGGGGAATAGATCTGTGGTTTTGGTCATGATCTGACTGCAGGAGAATCTTTGTATGGATCCTCTTCAGCGATTCATGTAATACTCTAAGTGGCATATGCATGATGGTAGTATTAGGTATTATTTAACATTGTCGGTAGATCCAACGTAGAATCCAACCATTACAAATGGGATGGAATCTTATGAAATAGCTGTACTCTGTACTGCCGTCCTGAGAAAGAACCGCTTATAAACCAAAATGTTGAGACTGAGATAATCGCGAAAAACGTCTTGCATCGTCCATATAACTCCATACATTTGCATGACATAGATGGCTTGAGAAATAGGGGCTGTGTTTGAAAACTCAGACTTTTTATGATTGAAATAGATGGATCTATGTTTGAAACACTAATATCGATGAAAAACTCAAAATACCTAAAGGTGGCGTATACGCGGTTCTTGTTTAGGACGGCAGATAGAGAAATAACTATGATACCTCATAACTCTTGTTCACATTCTGTTCAGGAACTTCCACGGGGTATAATATGACCGTAGAATAATAAAAGCAGAAGTAAGTTAGTTGTGATAATCACAAATGAGGCATCATTGTTCGCTATTGGATAAAAATCTAGTAATCTGCGAATTCCATCATTAGAGCAAGCAGCTATTCATAGTGGAGTTAATTACATACTAATGATCTTCTAAATCTTTTAGATTTAACAAAATCTGCTATATAATTATACACTATTAGTATGTCTACGAGTATATGAGTCATATAGCATGGTAGGTAAGAAGCAGTTACAAATGTCCATGCTTCCTACTACAAGAGAGCAACAGATTGGTCAGTGAAAGGATTAAGGAAAAGTAGGCGTTCGAAGAAGTCCCTTGAGGAGACCATCAGAGGGGACATGAAGCTTTTACCCCAGAAGACTACCTCGATCGGGACAAATGAAGAGAGAATATTCTAGCCGCACAGCGCAAATAAATGGGATGTGGTGTGGAGAAGAGAGAGACGGAATATGTGGCGATTGTATACAGCTTTACATTTTTTGGCAGTAGTCATCAGTTTTTCAATTATACCACAAAATTTTAACACATTATTAGCAACACTATTAATAAAATATTATACCGTATAGCAACACTATAATATCTAACACTAATGAATTCATAGTATGGACCAACAGAACAATAACACAACACAGTAAAGCTGTATTAGAATCAATTCAAGGCTAAACATCGTACCGACTACCAAATTATACAGTTTCCTTGAATTTGGTTCTTGACTCCGGTCCAACCAACAAAGAGAATGCGTTATGTTAGAAGTAATTGCTATTATGTAAGCTGTCTAGAATAATAATTACATTTTATCACTTTAAAAGTATGCATACCGACATTTCAAAAATTTCTTAAAACGGGAGACCTTATATCTCGACAACCGTTACTAAATATGCTTTGGAACAATATAGGGTAGATGCATTGAACATTTATCTAGGGAATAACCGTAAAATATTTTTTATATCTTGTGTAGGTATCTCAAAAAAAAAGTAAAACACCTTTGATCTTTTTTCCGAAAGACGGAAACTCGTTTCCCGAAAGTCGCGGAGTAATTTTTTTTTGTACTGATAAAATGCATTAAAATCTAGGGAATAACCGTAAAAAAATTTTGATAGACGCAAAATTAACCATAAAAAATGGAAAAAAACGCTATTTTTACCATTTTTTCATGCGATTGTCCACGCAATTTTGAACCTTAATGCCGTGGGAAATGGCTGTGACGTCATTCTTGGTGCCAAGCCCTTAAATGCAAGTTTAGAATCACATAAGTACTTACAATCACTTAATACAGACAATATGAGCTAGCTAGGTACGTCAATGTGCGTCACAATTATGAATGGATATAGTAACTTATAATTTTTTGCAATTTTTTGCTTTGTGTGTAACTGGATTGTTGCGAGTTGTGTCTGATATAAAAGTAGTAAAGTAGGTATTTTTTCATTATTTTAGAATGTCTAGTGTCTACCTCTTTTTTATACGCGGAGGCAGAACTAGAACACACTTCAAATTATAAACGACCAGAAGTCTACAAATTATTA
This sequence comes from Ceraclea dissimilis, assembly GCA_963576895.1. NCBI lineage: Eukaryota > Metazoa > Arthropoda > Insecta > Trichoptera > Leptoceridae > Ceraclea > Ceraclea dissimilis. The sequence goes on from OY756360.1 coordinate 20,586,025, forward strand.
TCATTCATGATTGATATTTGAATCTTTTTCCTGTTAACTACATGATACTCCCTCTCTTAACACAAGTTTTACTTTATAAAGGAAGGAGGCGTAAAACGGTATAATTGAAGATCTCAATAATCCATTGCAATTTCTGTAGTATACCAAAGTATACCGAATCTCTCAACCTATTGTAAATATGTCTGCTAAATAAATAAATACCTAAATATGTATCTATTGGGTGTTAATGTCTATATTTTTCTTCTTCCTTTTTCTATAAATCTGTGATCTATTTGTACACTGGTCGCCGGACGAGGATGTCTACTACATCAACTCTCTTTCTATCGCTTTGGCGGTCTTCTCAGTGGTCCCTAAGATATAAATATATCTTTTTGTCATCCTGTCGTCATTCATTCTTTCAACATGTCCAAAACATTTTAGTTAATTCACTATCATTCTAGTTAGAAACCCCGTCTTGCAATTTCTCATTTTTCTTATATTCTCATTCCTTATCTTATCTCTCAGTGATTTACCACACATTCTTCTTAACTTATTAATCTAGGCTTTGAATGTAAAGAATGAAGAATAATTGTGGTACGATAGACAAACACATGTAGCACATAGAACGGCATCATTAAAATGGAATTGGGCTGGTCACATCATGAGAAATACGGATGATAGATGAACCTAGCGAACTCTAGAATGGCGACCGAGAACCGGCGACAGAAATCCAGGCAGACCACAGGCGAGATGGTCTGATGATATCAAGAAGGTGGCAGGACAGCAGTGACACAGAAGGGAGATGGACAGGGAAGTGTGAAAGTCGGAAAGCGAGGCCTATGTTCAACACTGGACGAGGGAGGGCTGATGATGATGGTGATGATTATGATGAGACAAACACATCATTTGGTATAAATATACATTACTATTACATATATACATACTATTCTTTCTTTCAAAAGTTAACTGAGGCATCATTACCTTTCCATAAATAATCCTTCTATAACTGACAATCCAGTGCTTCCTTCCTTCCTTGTCCTTCATCCCATCCACCTATTTATTTGTATGTATCTATTATTTTATGTATGTGTTTATGCGGGTACATGTATTGTATTATTAATTTGATTAATTTGTTTTTTTTTTATCTTTCGTTTTCATACACTTAGATATATATGTATTTTTTATCTCAAATGAATGTCACAAGTGGTCGGTTGGCAGAAATTGCCGATGGCAATAAACCCGCCATTTGGAAATAATTATTTTTCAATAAAGTTTTATTTCTTTATAATTACAGGTAGTATGGTAAGTAGGTATACATAGGTACGTTTTATCGATATCAGGTAGACATATGATTGTTGAGATTCTATATACTAATAGGTACCTATGCTACATTAGATTATACAGGAAAAACAATTATTTATGTAACGTTCTTTCTCAAGGCTAACCACATTCTAAACAGATCCATAGAAACACAAGAGTCTTTGACCGAATTAATTTTGGCAATAGGAATTCATGATGCCGATTTTATAAATCGTCCTAATGATGCTCAATTTTTTTACCTTTTGTTGATCAATAGTTTGTCACGACTCTTTCATCGAATGCATCATCGTTCCTGAACTTATCTATTTTCGAGTATTTATTTGTTTTTTCATGGTTTTTTCATACTTCAATTATTAAAATTTCATGTATGTAAGTAAGTACTACCTCAAAAGATTCCATGTCAGTTGTTCACTAGGGCGAGCTAATCACAATACTGGAATATCTTCCAGCTAACCACAGTAAAACTAAAAACATATAGATAACTCAACAGGTGGACTCGAAAAATAGACTTTTCATCGGCCATAAGCTTGATGGAAAGTCCATCCTTTGCTGTATATCAGTGGAGATAACTATTTGATAATCGATATCTAGAAAATCAAGTAGTTATTCAAAAAAACATAGTGCAAAATAAACTCGCCCTAGTGAACAAATGTAATGATTCTATATTTGTAATGTTAACATATTTCACCAAAAGTGTAAATAAATAAATAAGTCCTTAAATAAGTAAATGCGGTATATTCATTGGCAAAAAAAAAACATAAACAGACAAAGGACAGAATTGTCGCGGAAGCAGTGTCTTTCAAGCAACCTGAAAATCAAATCGATTTTATTAGACAATATATTTTTCTTCATACTTATTAATTAAGTGACTTAACCAGAGCTGGGCAGAAAAGCGTTAATCCGTTGATCGTTAATTAACGAAGTTAACATTTTGGTTAACGCTTTTCTTACCTCCAAAAATGCTAACGGATCATTTAACTTCCGATACATTTTACTTCAGTTAATTAGGTCCGTTAATATTTGATTGTTTGCTCAGATATCATCCACTGGTGGCGCTGGCATTAGATAATAATCCAAGGGTTGTATGGGTTACGTGTGTAGGTGGAAAAGAAATTTCACTTTGTTGGGATACATCGCGATAGCGTAAATTTGATAGGATAGTAGTTGTACTAATGTAGTTCTATTTCATGCCATTTAACCGCGATTTTTTACATTAACGCTTTAACGGATTAACGTGAACTTCCGTTACATTTTTCAAAATGTAACGCTTTAACGATTAATGAAGTTAACTTTTTAGTTAACAGATTATCGATTAACGAAGTTAACTTTTTGATTAACGGTGCCCACCTCTGCTTTGAACTTACCTAATTAGAGTTGGTGAAATATGCCTTCCAAATACTAGAATTTTCGGCACAACCTTATTAAAGATACATGAGCACATTAACAGGAACCATAATAGTGGTAATTCTATATTCTATACAATGAATATTGTTTAATGACTATTTGTTCTCCAAATTTATTATTCAATACACGTTTTGCTTACCCGTTCGTTAAAGTCTATACGTATCACCAGCAAAATATAAGTGGCTATAAGTACATGAACCATTGTTCTCATAATTTGGAAGTTGCAAAGTACAGCCATTATTCGATCAAGGATAAAATAAATTGAAATAATTGTACGGGTGTTTGATATCATTTCGAAGCTATACCTGGTTAGTATAGGGTTAGGCAGGGTTATACAAAAGCTTTGCGTCCGTTTCCGCATTTTCTATATCATGAGGATGGAAGAAGTTTGAACATCATCTAGAACAGATGCTGCAAGAGGAAAATTTCTCGTTCTATATATTGGAAATCAAGATTGAGGGATCAATTCGCAAGTTTGAACATCATCTAGAACAGATGCTGCAAAAGGAAAAAATATCGAACAATAAATTGGAAAGGAAGATTGAGGGATCTATTCGCATAGGACATCCTCCCTAGTAGTATACCTATACTTATTTAGAGAAAACATTTATTATTTTTTTATTTAACTTACTAATTACTTAAATATATCAATAAATGTTTGTTATCAGATCTATTATCTGATAATCTTACATACCTATTAATGCTACTGTACAATTAAATAGACTGGATTAATGGTTCACACATCTGGTTAGCTATTATAATATGCTAAGGAAGAAGAGGAATAGGGAAGAGGGTTTATGGGAATTGGGAAAGGATGTAAACGACAAAGATCCTAACGACCACAGCTCTACTAGAGCCCGGATAACACAGAAACCAGTATGGACACCGGCCGTGAAAGCCTGCGAGCTTATATAATATTGTAAATTATGTTTTTTTTATGAATTATTGAGCCCATGATCGACGAAATCTCCAAACATACCTATTCAAATTATGGTCGTAAACGAAACACACGATTATAAAAAAAAACAGTCGTACTCATTTCGTCACATCATTATCCGATATTGATGCGGATGTTTAAATCCGCTTCCGCAAATATCTAAATCCAATACAACCCTACACAGTCAATCAATTGATGGTTCATAAAAAAAAACATTGAAGGATGTTCCAGGGTTCATAATTGATATAAAAAATGCGGAATGTTGCTAATGGGTTCATTGTTTCTTTTTTAATTATAGATTTCATTCACGGATACTCTATAAATAGGTAACTGTGTATTAGATAAAAATGTTCCAGTAAATTAAACTTTTCATTCAGACCTTTAAAACGAAACCGAATTTAAATTTTAAATCTATCGAGTTACCGAATTTTTTTCGCATTTTTCAGGGTTTTCCACTTAATGTTTTTTTTTAGGTTTTTTCAACGAAATGTTCGAAATGTATCCAAGTTTAGAGGTCCGTGCTGGCATTATCTTTAGGACGAAATAGGTAAGTAATTTTTGTAATAAGTCCGTCCAGTCACCAGTGGTATCAAAGGTATCTTTGAATACATATTATGTATATCAAGAGAATTTCCTGGAAAATTCTTGTCCCATTTGATCATACCAGGGAGTTGAAATCACTGGATGATACGGCCTTCCGCGGAGGGGTGAAGAAGTATCTCGTTGACAAAGAATTTTATTCCGTTGACGATATGTTGAAAAATTGATTTGATGTAAGTATGACGAAATGTCAATCAGAGCCCTTTACACTCTGATTGGCATTGATCTGATAATGATATTGTTCACGATACTTTGTTTAATGATATGCTATGAAATGATATTGTAAAAATTGACGAGTCTAGGTGCCCGAATGGGCCTACGGACGATAGAGAACAATAAAACAATAAAACCATTCACATTGGTTGGGGAAATTCTTGATGAGAAAACGAGCATATGGCGTAGCATACGATATTGAGTGACTTAGAAGCCATTACAAAATATATAGTCTCAACTAATGCACAGTGCAAGATGGGCATGCTAAACTTACAACCAGCCATCGGTTGGTTTAGGTGATCACTTTACTCTCGAGAAACGTTCACCATTCAATTCGCCGATAGCTGGTCATAACAATTCCAGCATGCCCATCTTACACTGTGCATTAGTTGAGAGACTACATAATTTTTAAATGATAACTACGTTGTAGAAAAACCAAGTCATTACTGAGTAAACTTGTACCCTTCTTCTTTGATTTTGAAGGTTTTACTTTATGGCGACATTATATTATAATTAAAACAATATGAACTTGTTCTTGAATATAAGTCCTGAAGAAGGGAACATTGTTCCCGAAGCACGTTGACTCTGGTCAAAATAAAAGTGGTGTAAACAAATTCATATTGTTTTAATTGTACCCTTCTCTTTACAAAATATCTTATTTTGATTCCAACAAAATGATGAATTTAATATGGTCAATCTCATATTGCTTATAAAGGGGAGAGATACATACATACAAGATCACATTCGATCAATTTGTTGAATAATTGACAAGGATCTTAATATTCTCACTTACATAATCTTGTGCTGAAGCTGGAGAAATTTCTAGAATGAATTAAATAAATCTATGCTTAATTATTATGTATTTAATTTATTATCAGTCTCGTGTTACCATGTACACTCAGATAAAATCGAAAAACGTGAGCAATTGTGTCAACTTTAATAATTCAAGTAGGTATATCTGTCGATTTAGTTTTAATATTAAAACGATTGCTTAGTAAATGAAATGGGTTAACTTAGGATAAATTATACAACATTAGTCAATAAATAAACTTTCTTATCCATTTGTTATAAAATAAGAAAGAGAAAATGTATAAGGAAATTGAAAGACATCTCGAGAAAGTGTATTAGAAATATTATCTACCTACTTCCCGATATTTACTCGTAAATTGTAGAATAAAAATCTAAAACAATTTGGGTTGGATTTGGGAAATATCTTTGTATCATTGATTGTTTTCTTCTGAATCAAAATCTCCGGGGTGGGATTTTATTGTCTTTTCTCAAAGAAAATTCCACAGTTATCCCAGGCGAGCTAGATGTTCTTAGATCGTGCAAAAATTCCCAAATAATGACAAATTGAAACTTGTACAAAAAACTCTGTATCCTGTGTCATTATGGGGTCAAAATATAGGTTAAACCATTGAAATTTTAAGGAAATTTAATGGTCTACATTTTTTTATTACGAGTACTCATGGTATACAAAAATGTTTGGTTTAGAAGACACAAGCGAAAAGCTTTGAAAATTTTTAAAATGCCCCTCCTTAGGTTAGCACAGGAAATTTTTGTTCAATTAAGTTCAAGTAAGTGTAGCTCCACTGGACACCCATTAAGATTATCCCTAAGTTTCAATAACTTGGGAATTTTCGCGAGGTTTCCATACATTTTAAACTAGGGCTAGGGTTGAATTTCCATGCTTTGTTTTATTTGGTTGGCTTTTTAGTTTTAATACGTTTATGGATCTATAATCCTTTGACAAATTTATTCGAGTTCGGGGCGCCCTTTGGAGTTTTATTTCTGTTTTTTTTTTTTGTATATAATATAGGTTCTTAGACAAATTATATTATAGGGACTTACATACTTGTGTATCATAATTTCGTATATCTTACGTAAAACTATGTAATAAAACTATAATATAGCTTTAGGGCGAATTATGAATTTACGTGCCAACAAATTACGTTTCCTGATTTTATATCGTTAATCATTTTAAACAATTATACGTGTTTTACCAAATATGAACAGTTCAACATACATTACCTACTTAACAATCCATAAATGCTAAATTACTGACAGCAAATTCACGATTTAGTTTTTTTTCTCTAGGATCCGGCACTTAAAAGTTTGAATATTTTTTCTCATTCGTAATATTTTTCGTTGCTGCATGGTCTTTCAGGCTCTGTGCTGTAAAAAATAGATGACTCAACGGTTTTACCATGAACTCCAGAATGCATAATAAAAAACTGAAGGAAAATAAATAAATAAATAAATAAACTCTTTTGGCATAATAAAATGGAGCAAAACCGATTGAAATAATTTAGAAAGACTAATAAGAACCCAATTAACCAAAAATAGATACCATCATCCAAATTCCGCGAAAGAAAGGTTGTCTCTGCCTAGAAGTATAGGTGGTAGGGGATTTGTAAACATAACCGATTTACATAATAATCAAATAGATTCTTTAAAAACATTTTTCATTACTAAACAAAATCATTCAATTATGCACAAAATTATAGTACAGGCCGACAAAAATCATACGCCTTTAAATTTAAATAACGAAATAGTAGGTCCGCGTAATAATTATTTAAATGAGCTTTTAGTAGCTTGGGGTAGGAAAGAGATTCACTTTAGACACCTCAATGATCTTAACCAGTCTCATGTTGACAAATTTGCGTCAAACATATGGTTGATTATTGGGGATTTGTTTGGGGAGACTGAGGGGTTTATGCTAGCGATTCAGGATCAGGTAATTAAAACAAAAAAATATCAAAAACATATAATAAAAGATACAAATATAATAGATGATTCATGTAGGAAATGTCTCGCTAAACCGGAAACTATACAACATATAATTTCGGGTTGTTCAACAATCGCGCAAACTGAATATACATATAGACATAATCATGTGGCAAAAATAATCCACCAAAATTTAGCTATAAAATATAAATTAATAAATTCGAGAAATATAATTCCATATTATAAATACAACCCGGAATCGGTTTTAGAAGATTAAAATTATAGGCTCTATTATGATAAAACAATTATAACAGATAGAACAATACATCATAATAGACCCGATGTAGTTTTACATAACAAACAAACTAAAATTACTTATTTAATTGTCATCGCTGTACCAAATACATTTAATATTCAAACAACCGTCGCAGAAAAAATTCGTAAATATACAGAATTAGCAGGTGAAATAAAAAATATTTGGCATTCTAGGTCGGTATATATAATCCCATTAGTATTATCAGCTACAGGTATAATACCAAAATCGCTAATAAACAATTTAAAAAAATTAGATTTACCGGAAAATTTATACATAAAAATGCAAAAATCGGTCATTATTAATACTTGCAATATTGTAAGACGATTCCTAAATACTGGTATTTCAGGCACAATGCTTGTATTTTAGGCCCCGCGCATCTGAGCCTAATCCTGTGATATCCGTGATATCTGGATAGGTGAATTTTTCCCAGTATTAGGCTGATGAGTTTATATGTGAATCATGAATGATAATATGTAGACTCTTCTGGCTGATAATACTGAGAAGTGTGTTGGCAAAGTCATGCCTCCGCGTAAAAATTTATTGACCAAAATGATAACAATGATTACAAAAAAATAAGACAATCGTGTGTGCCAAAAGGCGGACTTATTGCTAACGCAATATCTTACAGTCAACCCGAGATAAGAAAAAGATAACTTATATAATATAAATAATAATAAAGCATATATATATATAGATAGACATATATATACAAACAGACATAAATACATACTAATCGATAATAAGATATTATATATATATATAAAGATAATGAGCTTTAAAAATAAATGTATACGTATACACACAGGGGAGGTGAGGGGAAAGAGCGGGATGGGGGATAAGAGAAAGGAGATGAAAAATGAAATAAGAGATGGAAAATCATCAGAAACAAAAAAAGTATCATAATCAGATTGGATAAATTACAGATGAACGGAATTTTTTGATCTTAGAAAATGGAAGCTTAAGCACAACTTTCGTATGTCACAAATTCTGATGATATGAAACGTTTACGAGAACATAGCACTTTCTGAACAATTGAAAAATTTTACCATCTGTAATTGCACCGACAAGCAACATATCTACGCAGATACGAAGGCGCCTGACTGACTGACTGACTCACTCAAAGATAGGTTTTATAACAAAACTTCCGAAACTAAGAAAGAATTTTTAGAAATTCCGCCCCTAAGATGATGAAAAATAGGTTTGAAAGTTTTTTAGATAACTCGGAAACCAGAAGCTGTACGAACTTGAGGCACATAGATTATCCTATCAAAATTAGTAGTAGGGTACGTTTGGCTGTTCAATTTTTTTACTAAAAGGGTTGAAAATGGGCTTAAATAAAAATGATATTTTTTAAAATTATCTCTTAGTCGTTACTAAAATAACGTTTATAAAAAGTTAATTTTATAGCGATTTCCAGAAATCTGTCCCTTTAAAAACGAGTTTATTATTACATTCTCAAAAAAGTTATTAAGTTTTTTTAGAAAACGGTTTTTTAGTAACCAATAATGCTGCTCCGGAAACGCTGGGTAACACAGCCCATCACTAATAAATGCGATATTATCAAATAAATTGTAGTGATTCATTGAATTATTTGATATGTTTTTAATACAGGTACACTCGTATATTTTAATTAGAGCAAACAAAAACGTGAGGGATATTTGTACACAATTTTAATTATATTCGATATCAGGTAATCTTGTACTAAATATTAATTACATCACACGTAATAATAATTATGTATCCATAAGACAATAAATTGAAAACAGGATGAGACTGGATATTATACTGGAGTTAAAGAGTACGATTTTAACAATGAGCTGGAGACCCAACGAAAATAAACGGAGTGTAGGGAGACCAAAATTGAGGTGGGCCGATGACATTATCGAGTCGGTGGTGGGACATGGGTGGTGGCAGAGTGCTCAAAACAGAAAATTGTGGAAGAGACTGCAAGAGGCCTATATCCAGCAGCGGAGGGAAAGGGGCCGAAAATAGTAAAAAGAAGAAGATGATGAACATGTCAACATATTTACTGACAATAAATGCATGTAATCATCAATCGTGGTTGAACCAGGATAGATAAAAAGTAAACGCCGTCTGCTTCAGTCTGTGGACCGCACTCAAAATGGACTCAAGACCAAAAATATAAGATGACACATGACTAATATTCAAGAAAAATACCTACTTAGGTATATGTTATGATTAGTGGTCTGACTAAGAGTGGGTGTTACGTGCTGTAAAAAGAATCTGCCTGATGACAAAATCCTCTCTGACAGCGGAGCGACCCAGGACGACAGCCCACCTACTAATATGTCTCCCGATGGGGGAGAGAGCTGCACCCTTGGGGACCTGATTCTAGGGAATGACAAGGCGATGTGTGTCGCCACATATTGGAGTGACACGTAAAGCAAGTAAGTAAGTAGTGGTAGGAAACACAAGCATAAAATTTAACTCATGCAAATTTCATCAATGGAATGAAGTGAACCTAGAAGAATTATTTCAGTGGCTGAGAAAGTCGACAGTGCAATAGTCGCGTGAATTTCAGGTGGCATTGCCAAAATAGCTAAAGGGATTTCAGCACCTTGTATTCATATTTTAAAATCTGTGTTATTTTAAATTAAATGAATGCTTCATTTAGTACAAAGATCCCTATTAAAATAGTATAACGTTTCAGTATTGCGCTATACATATTTACAATCCTCTTCATAACGTCATACAATTATTATGTAATAATTTCCTACATTGTATAAGGAAAAAGACGATATTATAATAAAATATTTGTATAATAATCAGTATATAAAAGTTTTATAGATGTTGCAATTATTAAACTAAACGACATACGTAAAAAATCACTGCATATAATAATTATTGTACTCTGAAGGAAACCACGCAGAAATATATAGTATCGTATTCGAGTGAAATTAATGTCCTTTATTTTTGCATTAGTAAACATTTTCCCTAAAAGTTTGTAGGTTTTGAGTTATAGACGAAAAATTACATAATATTATAATTTTTGATCGAGTGTGGATTTTTTTAAATCCTTGGCGCGCTCTACCATCTGAAGAGTTTATCTGAAAAAAAAATATATTTATACATGATCATAAGACTTTCTGTATTTTATGTATTTTCTGTATTGTCTTGAGATTCTTTTCTCAAAAATGTATAAGTTTCAAGTTATGAGCGATAATCTGTAGAGATTTTTTTTCTGAGTTCTCTAACACTTGTAAAAATGTAGGTATACTGTCTACTTAAATTTGAATTTATTTTATTGGAATATGATACAAATTATTGGTATAAACTTACAGTACATTATGATTTGTAGCTTCCCAGTCAGCAGTGTAAACCGCTGGTATGAGGGAATTGAAACATAAAATCAAGTAAGAGTCTGCTGGAGGAAGCCAACATCCATAACGATCACTATTAGTTCCAGTGCCAATGATGATTATTTGAGCAACGACAATTTCATATTCAGTAGGTAATTACTGACTGGGAACCCTCAGGAAGGCGCCGACGGGTTCGCCCAAATACTACTTGGCGACGCTCCATGCTTGCAGAGTTGAAGGGAGCCGATCTACAATAGCCGGATGTCAAGAAGACCATGGCCCAGGACAGAGACGAATGGAAAAAAGTTGTAGCCGCACTATGCTCCCCCAGGAGTTAAAGGAACAAAAGAAGAATTACTGAAGGACTCACAGAGATTTGAAATTAGTACAAAATTGAATTAAACGATTCCCAGTAGTTTGTATAATTGTGAAATGATTGTTGAATATTTTAAAGACGCTCGTACGTTGTCCCAGTGAACTGTGCATCTATAATCACAATACAGTGCATCTATTATCACAATACAGTGCATCTATTATCATATCACAAAGTATTATCACATACTGGGAGTTTGATTGATAATAAAGGATAATAACATACAAATTAATTATTCATGATTAACAAAATCACGTTTTCTCTCGATAAACACAGTATCAATCTATCAATAAATACAGAATCAATACATTTGCAAGGACTGTTGACAGATTTATGGAAAAGGACAAACTTTCCATCAGACTCATAGAAGCCACAATATTTTTTTTAACAGAACGAATTTAGACGACTGATATCATCGTGGTGAGAATCATTGATTCACAGCCCTTAGTGCTGGGTGCGATTCCTACCCAAGGAACGATGTTTTCAGAGCATGACATACCTACTTTAAAAAAACCTCAACCTACACCATCAATGGCTGAATGGTGAACGTTTCTCAATAGTATATAAGGGAGCTTCGATGACTTCCCATACCTGAATAAGCCAGCGACTGAATATATAATGAACGTTCAATTTAATTTCCGACGACCAAGCTTGCTTGCGAAATTTATCATTGCCCAACGTCCAACCTTCAAACTTTTTCATTTGAGGGATGTGATATATATACTTCATTTAACCATACGGTAAATAAATATAAAGTGATCGCCTAAACCATTCGATAACTGGTCGTAGGTTCAGCAGATACCTATTACATCAGTTGAAACTTGGATAAATAAACTTGCACCACGTAGAAAAAACCTACTTATACGTGTACAATTCCTAACTTTATGGTACATGCATTACTTTAGTTAAAAAAACTACAAATGTACTTATAAATATGTACATGTGTATGTGGGAGGGTTTATAAATAGTACACACATAAACACATCTAGAATAGCTAATATAAAATGTAAGTAATTCTCCTATAATGTAAATCAATTATGGATTATAGACAAATAATCAAAAAAAAAACAACAGCGTATCTACATAATAATATGAAAAAAAATGGTAAAGCCTTTTTTGTGTAAAATATTTTTCATACAAATTATTTAATTAGTGATATATTGTGTTGTTCCTAAATCATCTTGCGTAGGTGCACACTGGCTTGTTAGCAAAGTAGGAACCATATTATTAAATAAATAAATAAATAATACACATTATTATGCATGAGATCATAAACAAGATAATTCTCTATACTGGCAATACTTTGTACTATATTAAATTTGTTATTTCAAAAAGTATAAAAGTCAATATTTTGCAATAACCCTACCTGTACTATTACCAAATTCGTTGCCCTGTGTATACACTATACAGTCCTAATCCAGAACGACGCAAACGCCACCTTTAGGTATTTCGAGTTTTTTTTCATCGAAATGAGTATTTCTACCCTATTTTAATCATAAAAAGGCTATGTATTTTTCAAGCAATCTATGTCACGCAGATGTATGGAGTTATGTATATGAGGGATTCAAGACGTTTTTCGCGATTATCTCAGTTTTAACATTTTGGTTTATAAGCGGTTCTTCCTTAGGACGGTAGTCTGTCACTGCGTCTTACCTTAAACATTTCATCAACCAAATTACAGCATCACTCGTATATCCTATAAACTACAGGAACAATCTCAAGTTTCAATAAATTTCTGAGGTAATCATTTTTCATTGAGAATATTCTCAGTTATCCATGTTTAAAGTCTCAGGATGATATCTCTAATATAAGCTTACTAATCTTATTTTTTCCAGACACATTTTTCGCGTATTCTTTCATACTACATTCGCAAACACAACTTTTTTCAAAGGCCCATATCTATAGCTTTCTTTTCAATAACAAACACAGAAAATTTACAGCCAAAACCACGATAGTTATAAACTTTTATTTAAGTAGCTTAATATTTGAAACTATAATAAAAAACTTAATTTTCCTCTCATTACAGCGAAAACAGTTTTCATTGAATTCAGAAAAAAAATCCTTACTAATACTGTTTTTTACATGAACGATTCTTTCATAGTCTGGCAACATTAATATTCGCGCCAGCGACCGAAGCGGTAAATAACCTCTGCTGTGAATTTTTCCATGGCATCGAAATGAGGTTACAATAATAATATTCAGTAGTCTATGGTCCCTCCTTTTATCGCCAGAAACCACTTTGTTTCGTTGCATTGTTCGATTTTTAAAATTCAAATCATGACTGTCGAATGTCCTCTTATTTATGGCTATCAAAATGTATAAAACACCGGCCTGTAGTCAGTAGCATTTTACTAGGAAGCAATGTACAACAATAGAGTAGTTCATAATTAATGGACTGTTTCTTAAGAATGCAAATTAAATTATTTTAGGCACTCATAAAATAATGCATCATCGATCAAATTTATGTCGGTTGGCAATCGTTTTCTCAAAGTTCTCATGTCTTTTGGCCAGTCTGATCTGGTGGTTGCGTTTAGTAGGTATTCTGAATCGATCAGTGTCTGGGAATTTTGACCCAAAAATGATAATAAATAAACACGTGAAGTGGAGTAGGTCGGGGATTGAACCCGCGCCCACTGGATTAACAGTCGAGTGCGTTACCAACCAGGCTACCGACCACCTGTTACAGAAGTTTATAATTCCTTCTGAAATGATATCAATTATTATTTTTTATTAAATATAGAGTGTTTCAAATTTAATGCAAGGTTCAGTTCTGTCGCAATATCTTCTGGAGAATGTACTATTTATCTCAGGCAGCTGGGATGAGATATCTTGGAGAAATAGTGGCGAGTCGTGGACTACGTATTCTGCACTTTACGACACAAGTTTTTAGCTTACTGTAAAGTTTGTACGATTGCGTTTGTATTTCCATCCCAGATTCTTTTATAAAAAAAGTTTTGAATGATCCTGTAAAGAATGACTATATTCGACCCAAATTCATAATTACAGATATCTACTACTACTATACCCTCACGCCACGTCTCTTGCAGGTTAGGCAGAGAGGACAGAGCGCCAGACATCACTATCCTTACACACACTCTTAGCTTCCGTCACACTCATACAGTTTGACATACACGCTCTCCGATTCCTTTTACTCAAAACGCGCCCATCCTTGAGGATCTGATCGTGGTTGTTACAGATATCTCAGCTGTAATATCTCAGGAATGTCATCCGAATGTCAGAAGAAAAGCTCTGGAAAGGAGTAAGTAGAAGAGAGTGGGATGTCTCAGAAATAGCTGGTAGAGGCAGGTTTATAGTAAGAGACTATGGCTTGAGAGAGCATCAAAAGCCATGAAAAGTGCAAGAAATAAGAATCTTCGACAAAGATATGTTAATGCTTTAAACCCAAAGCGTGATGCTTCAAGCCAAAGCTAAAAGGGGGGAATGAGTAAAATGCAAATGATTAGTTACCAGTGGTTGTTGGTTGTGCGTAAAGCAGAATAGAATGTAGGTACATAGAAGCATCAGGTGACGTCACAGTGAATAGTTTTCCTCGGTGTTGCAAGAGTAATGAAATAATATGTGGTTAGGTAGGTACTTGGTATTATGGCATTATATTATTATTATTTGTAGGTATTAGAATTACTATGGCAACCGGCATGTGCCAGTTATCTACCATAGAAAAGACCACTGCGTCGATTTGCATTTGAAATTAGTTTCATGTAGAATTGTAAATGGTATTAACTTTATTCCAAATTTAGAATTCATTTTGTGAAATGATGAACGATTCCATTTAATTCCAGGTTATGACTGGCTGTCCTCCTTCTGACTAAAGCGAACCCTTCAGTTTTTCGGACACATTGCCAGAAGCGATGACAATAGCCTTGAAAAACTAATGCTCGTGGGAGAAGTAGAAGGCAGAAGAGGTAGAGGAAGATCCTCCACTAGATGGACTGACCAGATCCAGGCTGCCATAGGTACATCAGTGGTTGGGCAATGCGTACGGCGGTGTTTTGGGAGAGGTGGAGGACAATAATCTAGAACGTAATACGGACAAGGAGAGAGGATGGTCACGTCCCTCAGCAGTGAGGGCATTGACGTAGAAGAAGAATGACTGGCTGATAACATAAATATGGTTAGTTCTGTCATAAATATGACCCCGTTTCGGTAGTAAAAGAAATTTAAATGTAGTGACCATGTTGACCTACCCGGCGATTAGTCTAAACTAATGGGAGTTTTTTCGACACAGTTTCTACTAAGTATAAAAATAATTCATTCTAAAATAGATACACTAGGGCAAAGATAAAAAATGGGCTGGTAACATGACACATGATATAGGATATACAGAACCCTGCAACGATAGACGTCAAGATACGTCACGCAAGCACATCTTTACTTTCTTATGACGGCGACGTCCCTGAATCATTGACGTAAATTTTGTGTGTCAATGCCCGTGACATTTTCCTTAAAGCGTTCCCTAGCATATCTGTGGCAAAATAATCTAAAATTTAGATATCAACACAGAAACAGCCAAGTACATTACAGTTATAGTTGTATTTGATATCTCAACAAAACATCTAATACATAAAATGATTCTTGTTTGTAAGCCCCGTTGTGAAAATGTTCATTGTGATAAGCTCGCCCTATTGAACAAATGTTGTGATTTATATTTGAAATTTTAACATGTCTCTGTATCTTGTTCAACAAGAGTGAACAAAATAAAATAATAAATAAACGGATTGTATTTTTTTATTTATTTATTATTTCTACTGATTTATATAAATGATAAGTAATGCTCACTAGGGCGAACTTTTGACCCAAAATGATTTATTTATTTAAACTTTAAGTGAACAACAAATACATATAAATATAAAAAATGGACATAGTAGATATTATAAATCGTTGTACACTAGGGCGAACTTATCGCATAACTGCGATTTCTTCCAGTTAACCCCAAAATGATCGTATCGATCGAACAGTTTAGATTTTTCAAATAATATGTATTATTTGAATTAGATTAATGACTTACTCAAAATTACGTTGAAAGGTTTCAGAAGAATATATCCAACTTTTTAATTTGCAATTCATTTTGCCTTCAAGGCCCTGTTGAATAATTAAGTCACTAGTTTAAAATTACGAAAAGAATTTTGCATTTCTGACAATATTTTTAGGCCTTTTTAAACACTATATAAATTTTATCAAAATATCGTATGACACCGATACTGAATATAAAATAAAAATATGCGGTTGAATACAATAGGTAGACATAATTATTACCATAATAAGGTTATGTAGGTAAGTGTATACTGAGAGGTTTTATGATATTTTGCATACTGTTTTTTAGCTAGATGTAATATACAACCATAAAACAAACAAGTCAACAACATATCAGCTGTCAGTGATATCTGGAAATAATAGTGAAAAGTTGTCTCGTTGTGTATTATTATAGATTGCGTATTATTGTGTAGGCGGCGCATAGGTCCGTCAGGCCGTCGGAGGTTGTAGACCCCAGTCTGTGGACCACGTGACTGCGGAAGTCCCGTTAGTCCGCGAACCCACAATATAATAACAACGTCGTGGCAATGTTAACTATGCTGCGAGT
This sequence comes from Ceraclea dissimilis, assembly GCA_963576895.1. NCBI lineage: Eukaryota > Metazoa > Arthropoda > Insecta > Trichoptera > Leptoceridae > Ceraclea > Ceraclea dissimilis. Next base: position 20,602,813 of record OY756360.1, read on the forward strand.
TCGCATGCATTAGACCAGGGGTCCTCACAACCTAGGAATAATATCGCTGTTAACTTACTAAATTAATTACGCGTAGAAATAACATTTGAAATGGAGCTGAGCGAGTCGCATAGACAGACTTTTTATTTTTCTTCTTCAGCCTCTCAGATCCATAGTTGGATAAAGGTCTCGCCTAGAAAGAAAGTTGCCGATGCCGGTGTGGCGCAAACCAGACTTCGATCCTAGATTTCTAGTGACGTTTTTCATCAGCTGCGGCCCTGTATCTTCCTTTGCCCTGGAATAAATACAAAACTAATTAAAACGAATCTTCATCGACAGGCGATAAACTATAATATCCATCAAATTTCATGACAAAAGGCCGCCCCAGAAATATCTAGCAGAAGCAGATGACAAAGGTGTGCGAGGAGATACATGATTGCAGTGGCTAGAGGTCCTGGAGACTGCAAGTAACAGAGACCTCTGGCGAAGATATCCAGATATGAAGATATGCAGACCAAGGATAGAAGGGGAAGAAGTTCCAGAACAACTTCAGGACGCGCAGCTAATAATCATAATTGTTTAAACGAAATGTTTTTAACTCCTGCTAGTAACTTTCCTTGTACCTATTCCTTAACCTAGCATTGGCCTATTATTCTATCCATTCATTCCTTCACGATTTCGTTAGACGTACATAAGCATAAGTACAATTACACTAAATAAATTTACATAACACTATTTAATAGCTGTGTATAAGAATAGCTATTTTATGTAAGAGCTATAATAATGTGGGTGGGTATATAAGAAACCTCAAAATACGGCTGCTCTTTCATGTGAAAATATGAGCAGAATATTAAGAATGTAAATAATTTGTTTGTAGGTATGCTCGAAGAACTAGTATGATGAGTGTATTTTCTGACATCTTAGATGGCTGAAGAAGCCAATCCGAGATAGACATATTTTATTACAGTCAGGGCATGGATGCTCTCCTCCAGGTGGGTCATGAACGTCAGATATTCTCTTTGTTGTCTATCATTGTATATGGAGTGTGGCATACGTAGGTACAATAATGAAAATATGTTATAAATATTATAAAGGCGGTTCTGGAGGGAAGATGTTGAAAGGGTGGACCCCACAAGAATTCCTAAGCTCGTCATGCAAGAGATCACTGAAGGACGCCGACCAGCGGGACGTCCACCGAAAAGATGGAGAGAGAGTTGGACCTCTTCATCGCAGGAACGGGACTTAAGCCCTGACTAATCAGATCAAGATTGGAAAGAACGAAGAAGATTATATTTGTGTGACCCTGATGCTTAAAACTTCATTGTAATTTTTCTCCGTGAAATTAACCTCGAAGTTAACTATGAAATCTACTGAAACCAGAATTAGTAGTTTTAGTTTAGTAATTAGCAGTCTTTTAGACATAATGGTGCAATTTAGTTAATAAAATGTTTGACACAATGAATCTACATTTTTTTTATATTCGCTCCCCTTTAGATATACATAATAAGCCAAAATCTGTTTTGTAGGTAGCTTATGTTATTCTTATTTTGCGCTTGCGCTATCGTACAAAATCTGAAAACATTGGACCGATGCGATTGTAGAACGATTTTTAGTCTAAGCATGATGCCTAAATAGTAAATACATAGAGTTCGTTCTGCATGACTTTCGTATGTAACATATAGTAGGTACAGACATAGTAGAATTATTTTTTCCGACCCGTTATTCCTAGAAAATTGTTTATTTCCACAATAAAAAAGATAATCACATTACAAATAATATAAGTTAGTAATGTAACTTGTAGAATTGCAACATGAACTGACTATTGTAGACATTGTGTATGTATATTGTATAGTCTGTAGTACAACTTCGGCAATGTCACGCAAAGTAATTGGATCTACAATGTATCTACAAGAAGATTCTGTAGGTACAATTGTAAGACTACATGTTTTTAATCAAAGATTCTATCTTCTAAAGGAGAGTAAAATATCTACAGGTTGTATCTGAAGCAACGTTACAAAATGGATGAATTTTTTCCATCCAATACCTTCTTGGAAATAGGTATTATCATTATAAATATTGAGCAGGCAGGAAACTACTGATGTCTTGTATTGTGTGCTTCTCACTCAGTTTGTCCAAATTGTTCTTGACTTGGTTGAGTGTACCAGCAGATACAACTTCCTCTGGCAAAGAAACTTCTTTGAGAATCCAGTCAACACGTAAGGTGAGTCTTGGACGACCATGTTTCAATATCTCCTCCTTCAGCCACGCACTCATGCCCAATCCCACCAACTACCACCTAGGAAGGAGAACCCTAAGAAATTTCCATACAAAAACAGAGATAATATTCTATTTATTTAGTTATAGAGCATAAGTGCTGCAATAATTCCATATGAAATGCAACATGCAACTCACCTACGTTAGGTGCCCAAATATCTCCGCCCAGAGTAGGTGAGTTGCATGTTGCATTTCATATGGATTTATTGCAGTGCAGCACTTATGCTCTATACCTAAATAAATATAACATTATCTCTGTTTTTGTATGGAAATTTCTTAGGGCTCTTCTTCCTAGATTGGAATTGGGTTGGTGGGATTGGGTATTAATATTTTAGTCATCCTATTGATTCTCTCCAGTTCTCGATACACACAAGTTTTGCATTAAGTCTGTAGGTGGGGACCCGTGATACTTTTATTTAATGCCGTGGAAGAGCTTCTTAAGATTTACGGTAAAATTCGATACAAAATCCAATTTACTCCAATAAATAATATTTACCAGAATGAAAATGCATTAAACGATCGTGAATGTAGGTACCCTCAATAAATACTTGTAATAAAATTAACGAGGCTTTTGCGTGTACTAGATTTATTAATTTATTCAATACCTACGATAATAAATTGAAAAACTGGAATTCAATTGCCTATTGATACTATTGTGGTCTACTTTAAAAAAAATAGTACACACGATCATGGTTTGGACTTTCAGGAAACTTTCAGAATACTCCATCCACTCATCCATATCATCAGGACCTTCTGCGCAACGTGGGGCAACTATAATTATTAGTACATAATTGTTAATATATAATTACTCCACCTGATCATTATGGGCAAAATAGAGGGTCGTAGAGAGGTTGAAAAAGGCAGATTTCTTGGCTCCGCAATATACGAGACTGAGCTGGAATAAGGAGTGCTGAAGAGCTATTTCGAGCTGCCCAGGACAGGAGCACTTTCTTTCGAGTGATAGTCAACGTTGGGGGGACCTGACACGACACCAGAAGAAGAAGAAGCATACTGGACAATGCTCGTGTTAAATTTGTTTAATCTTGGGTTCTGTATTCTCTGCCTATCCTTCCTAATAGAATATAATGGAATGAAATTGAATAGATTTACGGTTTAAATAAAAATTGTCATTGAAAAGATTTAGATAATTGTGAAAAACACAAGTAGTTATATCTAAACAGATACACAGCAGAGGATGGATCTTCCATCAGGCTTATGACTGATTGTCGGCTGGCTTAATGTGATCATTTTATACATAAGTAACATTCACTAATTCCAGTCCATCCATCTGCCGCGGCCGGGGATCGAATCCAGAACTCCAACCTAACGAGCCGATACTCCACCGTTGTCTGTTATGCTACGAAGGCTGGTATTTGAGACGCCGTGAAACTTGTATTGTGAAAAACGCACTCTGATGGGTCGTAAAGTTAGTAAAACTTGGTTCAAAACTTTCAATTATTAGATATCGTGGTAAAATAAAGCAGAATTATCTTTCAAAGAGACATACGATGAACTTGAAATAATTTTACGTTTATCTCGAGTTCAAGTTATTAATTATATTATTTATTATTATTTAAACACTTCCTCGGTTAATAACTTCGAGCAATAATGATAAATAAATAATTAAAAGTAATCACGCGAACTCGCGGCAGACATTCGCAAATTATAATTATGTAACATCCATTACATACGATCACAGATACAGTAGGATCTAGTTTAACTGGAATATAACGACAATTAAATAAATAAATAAAATTAATTTGTGGAAAAATAAAAAAGCTACCTTTTAAACGTTTGACAAAGTGGATATAGTTAACTCAAGTTACAAAAACACAGTACTTTTCCGCAAAATTTAATTTATCATGCCGAGCGTTTTTGCTAGAAAGAAAAAGCCAAAAATTGCATTTTGTGGGAAATTGCTGTGTGTTCTTGTAACTTAATTTAATTGAATAAGGATTTCCACTTAGTTATCACAAAACTTCAAATTTATTAGAAATAAGTTTAAAAATCTATACGAGTATTTTCAATTGTAAACTGTGTATAATCTGTCAACTTAACGATTTTTTTTATTTTCCTGTTAGGTCAGGGGACCTTTTATCCCCTGAGAGTAGGTCTATTGTGACACCCTTCAATGTTACATCTCGTCTTCTAGGCCGACGTGTCTCTGGTCTCATGTAGCTCACGATCTGTCTTGGTGCGAGTAGTCTTGCCTTCTCGGAGTCCAGTAGGGGCCTTCTAAGAATGAGACTTCTTTTGTGAGCGAGTGCATCACAGTTACAAAGGATGTGAATAGGTGTTGCGTTGTCCTCTGAACAGAATCTACAGAATCTAATCAACTTATCGTACTTAAACTTGTCTACTTCTAAATAATAATAAAAAATATCTTATAAACCGAAACGCGTCACTGCAAAATAAAAAGTAGAAAGAAACACACAATAGTCTTTTTTTAATGCGAGTAATCGTAATTAAATGTTATACTGAAATTCCGGTTAAATGAGTCTTAGTTGTAAGTCATCCATCTTATGTATAAAGTGCATGTGCAGTGTGCAGTGTGCATTGTGGAGTACAAACATTATACAACTAGCGCCCTCAGTGGGCCAAGTTCAATGTTGTGTCGTTGATTAGGCCCCCTGATGGCGCAAGGTCACCTTGTTGGAGCGTGCCTAACAAATAATAATACGATAATTTTATGTAATCATTATTAGGCTCCCATATGAAGGCGCGTGACAATAAAAAGGATTGAAAATCTAAAGCTGATACTACACAACCGATTTTCAAAGTATGCATTTTTCAACGGAGTTGGTGACTGGATATGGTGAATGCTATTTAAGCGTAAAATGATCAGATTATACCAGAAACACAATCCTTCGCTGTATATCTGTTGAGTTGAGTGTTTATTTTAAACATTTTTAAGGCTGTTCGAGGGAGATACTCGTATTTGGAAAATCCATGAGGTGACGCCAAGGGCAAATGAATACTTAAAGAAATATTGACGCGGGGCTCTGACTCCCAGATCGTTTGTACAGTGGTTTTTTAGCCTTAACAATCCCTGCCATGATTTGAGAATGCCCTACGATATAGTTGAGCAGAAATAGCGTTGTTTTTTTTTAACCCGTATGGGTGAACACTAGCGGATCCAGGGGAGGGGCTAGGGGGCTAAATCCCCCCCCCCCCCAAAACCATGAGTGACAGTACTTTATATACAACAAATCTAGGGGTTTCAGCCCCTTAGCCCCCCCCCCCCAAAACGTTGAGTGACAGTACTTTTTACCATGTGACGACATTCAGCCCCCCCCCCAAAATTGAATCCTGGATCCGCCACTGTGGGTGAAGATTGGCGAGAAGGACTTCTTTCACATCCTCCAATGAAAATTATATAAAAAGATGTAAAAAGGACATGTGAAGAAGTTCTAGTTGACTATAAGGCATTCCTTTTACAACAAGTCCGCTCTTTGAAAAACTGCAATTAAGTAAGTGCGTTTTATTTCGCAACTCTCTAATTATTTTTCCTTAATTTCTTCGTAAGGTTCTGAGTGGAAAAAAAGTGATATCTCTGTGGTGTTTCATTAATAAACTTCGAAGAATAAAGTTGTAGTTTGAATTTATTTGTCTGTTGTGGAGAACATGCTTTAGATTACATTGATTATTATTATATTTGAACGTAACGTCATAAGTTATCAATATCGCAATTTGGAAGGCAGGCAGATGTTTCAAATAACTTTTCAAAATTATTATATTAGCGAAATTACACCGCATTGAAAATAAGCAATAGTTATTATTATAATTATAGAATTATCGATGAATTGGAGGGAAGACATAGTGAGAGTTGCCGGAACCAGATGGAAAATGGATAGCCAGAGATATAGAGGTATATGGTAATCCTAGTCTGGTTCTAGAAAAGTTAGAACTAGGGAAAAATTGTTACTCAGGGAGATTTTTATATATGTCCAGCAGTTGATGCCGTACGTAACAATACAGTATATATACAGCTATCTCCAATATCGTCCTGTAAGCAACAGACGTCTGGGCAGGCCTGCAATGATCATCCAGAGACTGTACACATCAAAGCTGTGCCAGGCTGAAATGACATGGGAACAGGCAATGGAGTTGGCCCAAGACAGACAAGTCTGGAAAAACTGGGTGACGACCACATGTTCCACTTAGGGAGCGGACGAGGATATATGTATGTTTGGAAAACTACGAGTACCTATGCTTTAAGAGGTATTCTAAAAATTAACAACATTCTGCAAGAGCTTTCTTACCAATCATCCTGTTATCCTTAGAACAGGAATTACAAAATAATTTAATTGTTGCAGGTTGCAGGCCTTCTAAATATATTTTACTACAAGAACATATATATTTTATTATAATGTACTTTAATTGTAACGAAATTGGACATGGTATCCAAATATTAACTTATTTCCATGTCCTGAAGACCATTAAATTTGCAACCCCTAATATTCAGACAGCTCGGTTGTGCATGTCACTCCTGTTTGGAAGTAAATAAATAAATAAATAAACATGAATTACTTTGCAAACCTGCTGTTTGAAAAAAAAACGTTCTTAAAAATATGATACAAATAGTACTAGGTATAAAATATATGACAAAGGTGAACCAGCAAACGAAAATAAAAAACAAAAACTTGCATATAATAATATTATAATCACAAAACAATATTTTGGCGGCCACCTGCCAGATTTAGACCAATGTCATGATAATGCGGATTATTATTTATTTTAAATACACATTAGCGCTTAAAATTATCTAGAGACACGCAAGTTTTTAAAGAAATTATAACATTAACAAAAAAGGCGAAAAAAAACACACGAAGAAACACCTTGCAACTTAAGCAGTCTTCTCTAAGTCACTGCTGCATTTTTAGATGCAATCAAATTAACTTAGAACCCTTTCAAAGTCGTTAAAAAGATATGATTTTAACTGGTTGAATTATGAACCACCGGTCACCTATCATTACGACTTCTATAACAACTCTTTTTGCACTGAATATTAAAAAAAATACCTATTATTACCTACTGTACAATTTTGCATTAAGATTGCTGCAAATTGCGGGGATATTTTTCGGTTGGTTGTAGTAGGTAATTCTTACGACAGATGGCCGATGAATATTGAAGATAATTCCTCATTCATTTACTAATTATTAGTGATAATCACAAAGAAGAAAGGATGCTAAACATCAGCTTGCAAGACAGAAAACGCAATGAGTGGATTAGAGAGAGGACAAAGGTGATAGAATGCAGCCCAAAAAACGGCCACGGGAGGAGGTCATGGTGGGAAATTATTCCACTTTTATCTGGTCCTTGCCCAAATTTCTTAATGTTTAGAATAGTCTATACACCAGAGATCATAATCTGAAAAACAATAATTATAAAATCTATGTCATTGTCGAAGAAGCAGGAAGAACCTGGATGGGAAAGGGCAGAAACAGAGACGACTGAAAAGGGATGAAAGAGGCATTAGTGGAGGTTGAAGAGCTGAAGAAGAAGAACTCCAATGATGGAATATCCATTTACAATATTTACAAGACGTTGAAGAAGTTTTATAAAATATTTTGGATTCAAAAGACAAAGTTTAGCAGTAAACTAATAAGCTTTTAAGTTTTTTAATTAAAGTTTTTTTCATCTCCCACATTATAAATGATTAATAGAAACTGGTCAGAAATTATGAATGCACGTCTGTCAGAATATTTCAAATGCGCAATCAATAATATTGTAAGTGCTATTAGGTTTTATATAAAGATATTTCTTTAATTGACATGATAATCAGACGAATCATATTGTATTGATCATTTCTATGACTCTAATCTTGCAATTTATTCTATTGGAACTATTGAATACAATGCCATTCAACTTTAATTAAATATCTAGTATAAAAAAGCACACATTTTTTTTTTATTCTTCTTCATAAAATTAACCTTTCTAAAAATATTTAAGTATATTAGATCAGTTTCTATAGTTGTGGAATAAGTATAGTATTAGTTCTCCTGAACTGCAATATTCGTTGCGATACGCACTGAGCAAAAAGAGTCATATTATCGTTTAAACTTTTTCTTGTATGAAAATGTAATCGCGAAATAGGCGAACTAAGCGACTAAATCGATTTTGACTTATTGAAGACTGGATATTAAAAAAATATCCATTAATTACACTGCGTCTTACCCTAATCATATTATTTTATCATCTGGTGAACGACGGAATAACTTCAACTTTCAGTAACTTTCAGAGGAAACTTTGGAATTACATTTTAACGACAAAATTTTCAAATATCTATCAAATATCTATTAATGGAATTAATTATAACTGTCGAACGCAGTAATAAAAATGTGACCGAGAAGGGACGACTACCTGCTTTATTCGCACTTACGACAGAGCCATAAGGTACGAATAAAGCAGGTAGTCGTCCCGTCTCGGTCTAATTTTATGACTGCGTTCGACAGTTATAAATAATTTTACTGTAAAACATATTCTCATCATTAATCGGTGTTTTAAATCTTGAGATGAATCTCCTTTTTCCGCAATTTTTCGCATGTGTATTTGCTATTCTAGAAAGAAAACCAGGAACAGAACAAAACGTAAATAATGAACCAATAATAACCATTAAAACAGAAAACCTGAATAATGATAATCATACACTTACTCAAAGACAAGAGTGCGGCGCAAGCATAAACGCCATCATTGCCACGGATGGCCTTTGCTTCGATTCCTCGTACTGTCATTATTACTAAAGGTACAGAACCAGTTTTTGCAAAGGATATACCGCAAGTATGTACAAATAATAATATAATGTTTGTGTAAGGTAAGTTTACCTACATATTATTATATTACTGCTCGTATGAGATCTATACTCTTATGGCCAAGACCGAGGGCAAATACTCGTAAATGCATTGTGACATGACATGGAATCGCAGTCTCGTTCAAGGAAATGATGCATTTATTTTCTTTTGTATATTTTCTATAAATAATTATGAAAATCTTCAGTGAAAACAACATAAAATTCTTGCCGTATAGGCCTATTGCAAATTGGCCACATCTTTTGCTATTCCTCATGAGTTGTGATTCCAAACCACTCTATATTTTTTTGATCGGCAAGTTTTTCACTCCCGTTTACTGTTTTTTGTACATTTTCTTCAGCTGCTACGTATATGTATCAACAAAACCCTATAATTATTATTTTTCAAATACCATTTTTCAAAAAAAAAACATAAAAAGTCAGTACTCTTACTTTCTGGATAACTAGATAGATATATATTTGACTAGGTGAATTTTTCACTAGATCACAAAATAATGTTGCGAAATCCATACAAAATAAAATTCATTTCGAGTTAATGGACTAGGTGGATTACTAATTGATCAAAGCATCTAGAGAATCTACGATGGAAGTTGAAATCTAAACTATTTATGTTCAAGGTTTTCACGGTGTGAGATTGACATTGTTTCTTGTGTTTTCGGGTGAACCGTGTGTAGAAAAACTGTGTGTGTGGTTAAGACACCAGTAGGAGTGTCGAAACGTCGATCAAGTTTATCTACACGCGGTTCACCCGAAAACTCAAGAAACAATGTAAACTATTTATATTCTACCCTATTTTTATTTATCATACTACTTACAGAAATATTCCCAAATAGATACATCTTTAATTTTATGTCACCCTAGTATCTTAAGACAGCTTGTGTGTCCTTGTACGATAGAACGGTTACGACTTTGTAGAGTCCAACGCGCTTCCAAATATATAAAATTCCTTCCTCGTTACAATTTCTTAGCTTTTTTTCTCTCATCTAGAAAAACGAAGATTGAAAAATAAGCCGTTGAAAAGTCTGAAATCAACTGATAAAGAAAAAGATAAATTCTATTTTTCGATTTGCCTTGATTCACAATTCGCACGAAACGGGATAAAAGCTTTGGACTTTATTACTACCAGGGCAAGCTTTATTACCTCTGATCAAATCTCAAACCAGTACACGGCACGATCATTTCCAAGGTTATACCAAGAATAATACCCACTAACTTGGTAATAATATTCCCCAGTAAGTACCAAAGTAAAGTAATGTAGTTTAGTAAGTACAGAATGCAATATGGTCAAGAGATTTATCAGTCGAAACGTAATGATGTCTGCTGTTACCGAATGACGCTGCTGGCGATCTACCACTCATTTTAGATCATTGGTTTATTAATGTTATGATCCATAGATCATTATGGTAAACCTTTATTTTCATTGGATGACCACCAACGAACAATATTCTTGCCGTCTGTCATTTTGACCTTTCGAATATTGCGGACAGTATGAATAATGGATCAAGTGAGCATATATCATTTTACTGGAACGTTTTAAGTCAACATATCTATCAATATTTTAGTATCTACGCACAATTTAAAAGCATACCATGTTTTTACGTTGACCGATATTATAATATTATCTTGCATTGGCATGTGCTGAGATCGAACGACAAAACATTGTGAATTAAACAGCAGTCGAATGCGTGGCATCTAAATAATTAGATGAATCAAACATGACAACCCTCTGAGTATGGATGGCCATGTTTGGCATGAACCCAAGGAACATTGAACCAGAAACGTCTTAACTGCTTATACTATTTTTTCGGGGATATACTCGTATTTACCTAAATTATTACTGGTAATACTGAATTTGATTTGCATTGCGCAGTTGGTATCACATAACAGTTTTTTCCTGGAAAGAACCATAGATACGAGTATTTAGATTCGCACAATGCAACATTATGTGAACTCCTTTGGAAAGGACGCAGGAAGGCGTTTCGACGCTCTTGAAGTTTTTGGTTACTGGGATGGTAACGCGCTCGACTATTAATCAGGTGAGCGCGGTTTCGATTCCCAATGCCGGCTTTCTGCGCTTCACGACACAAGTTTTTAAGCTTGCTGCGGCGTGTACAAAGATGCAATTCATGTATAAAAATGAGTCGATATTAGGTAGCTTAAGTGGTAACTTTATGCCAGGGCAACGTTATCTATAAGATAGGAATTCACACAATTCTGCAATGTATAATTATCTCTCGATTCTGAAAAAAAAAACGTACAAACTACTTTTAACATTTTTAGATATTCTTATGGGTGTCGAGACGTGCCTTTTTATAGTTTTAAATTATTTCCATTTCGGGACGAAAAAATGGAGTCACAACTCGCAATTACTCGCGCAATAAATATAATAATGATCCAACTAAGAATACAATAATTCCATCAGAATTGTGGCGAATCACTAATGGTGACGATTTACTATGGTCTATTGTTGTTAATCTGTAGATCTTTTGATATTCCGCGACTTCTCCGACTATACCGTAATGTAAAATTCGCCATGCTGAAAATGACTCAATTCTTCCTTTGCAATTTGAAAAGAATCGATCATTCTGTCGATCGTCTCATTCAAATCATCACGGCATTTTCCATACATAACTTGATTACAGAATAATATGCGTACAAGTTTAATGATCTTATTGTGTCCCTCTTTCAATGATTTTTATCAAAACTTAATGAAGGAGACCTTGACAACAGATGTGAATAAAGTAAAATAAAGGGAAAATTAAGGGATCACGATTTTATTACCGTCGTGGATCCCTATGTGGGAGTCTCTTCCAAGGGACGTTAAGTAAGGAGGGGGACCAAGTGTTGGCGACCAAATGTCGTACGACCAAAAGTCCGCGACCAATTTTCGTATATCCAATAACTTCGAGAGATGTTCATTGAAGACGCCCTTTCGGTAAACTTTGAACCCTCTCATGGAGAAAATGCTTAAAAAATTGGATAACATAGGTGGTAAAACTCCTGAAACATCCTGGGATGATGGTAGATTTACTCATAAAGACCTACATATGTGTAATTTCGGGATTATTTTTCTTTCAAAAAGTATTGAAATAGTTTTTCTTTTCATAGATATTGCATGGGATACTTAACAATCTTCGGTTAAGGAAGTATTTATGTGTATTGTACCTTAATTTTCTCAATGTAATGCGATATTTTAAACGTCTTTTTATCTTACTATACGGTACTCAATTTACTCAAGTAAAGATCATATACTGAGAAAATAGGTTTTGTACGCGTACGTTGATGTCTCTTGTACGTGGTTCATAAGATATTGCAAGTATATTCTCTTATATTGTTGGTATAATGTGAACTCATTATTATCATTGGTAAATGAGTTTTAATGTCTTTATAATAGTAGGTCTGTGAAGTGGTTATTCTTATTTCTTGCAATAATTATGTAGGTACTAACCTACCTTATAAAAGTCAGATAGCTATTTCTATGTATAGTTGCTTGCTAAACTGATTTGGAGTACATTTTATATTTTCCTAACTACGAATTTTGATATGTTTATCAATCCATTTTCTTATAAACTATCAGTCTTACAGATAAATATTATACATACAATCTTAATCCAGAGGACAACACTGTTTAGGGTTCACAGTCGTCCTTAGGCCCTAATTTCGGGGGCTTGAACTCGTCAAACTTAGATAGTTAATTAATAATCTAGAGGAGCAATAAAAAAAGATAAGCACGTCGAGAACACATAATCCAATTCGAGCAGTAAGCAATTTTTCAGTAACAAAATCGATGTTGAGTACAATTTAGACCACACGATGAAGATTACTCATACGTATTGTTTGTCCTATATTACTTTAAGTTTTGCAGTTAACAAGTAAAATTTGACAAGAGCAAAAAATGAAAACGTCAAGAAAAGAAAATCTACTTACAAAAGGATATTGAAACCGCTTCGTTTTAATTGTTTATTGTTTCAAAACTTATGATTTCCTTGTATTTACCTCAGGAACATAAAAGTGCAAAAATGGTATAAAATGTGGCTAGGTCTTCAAGGTCCTTATATCTGCAAATGTTATTGCTTTTATGAAAATCTTGACCAACCTGTATTGTAGCGGAATGTTCTAATGATTACAGCATTCATTCAAACATTACTTTAGAATCTCTTATGATGATTAGAACATCAGGGAGACGAAGAAATAGTCTCCATCATTACATGTAATAATCATTTAGTACTTGTCACGGAGCACACGCTGGGAAACAGTCATTTGTCAACGTAAACACAGTGAATCCTCGAGAGATGATATTATTCAAGAATAAGATTTTCTGAATCCATCGCACAAGATTCTAAATGTATAACTACAAAAATTTCGGTGACATTTTGAAGGTCAAACAACAGGATTTTTACGATGCTTTGCCAAAGTAGGTACCAAAATCTCATTAATTTTTCGTAGGTGTACATTGAAGATTCCTTTTATCACTTATACTTTGTCAATGAGGGCATCAGTGGTTGGGATCGAGTGAATAAGAATATCTACGATAAAGACAAGTTAATTGGATGCTGTATCAACTAATCAATGATTATTGCAAGTAGAACAAATATATATTATAGGAATGATCTTGACTCAACCCTCGGTTATTTCAGAATCGTCAGCTCTTATGTTATCCAAGCTCACGGATCACCAAAAGGGTTTGCCTAGAAACCCCTTCCCAACTACTGTTAAGTATTCTTAACACCCTTAATGCGCCTTGGAATCACAGGGTTCATGAACTGGTTCTCCGATTAAAGGTCTCCAAACAAAATTTCTACCGACAAAATGTCAACCCGACAAAATAACTCCGAACAAAATGTTAATGTAAAAGATTTGCTTGGAGATATCTTATTAGAAAGTCGTCGAAATGAAATTTGTCGTTGAAATTAGCGATAGTGTACTTTACTATAATGATGTTCTATTCCTAATGATTTGGAACGGACTGTGTATAAAATTATATTCAGGAAATTTCCATACGTATTGATGTAGTAATCAAAAGCTTCATATAATATTATAAGCTTTACAATATAACTTCTACAATGTTAATATTCATAGTTATATAATTATATTATCTCGCTGAGCGAAACCGGCCGAGTCCGCTAGTCCACTGTTACGAATGTACATAGGAGTTGTAGAAGGTATCTGAAATGTAATAAATGTTCTATACGTGACAGAAAAGTGTGGCTTACCGCAAAAATAATTCGACAAACTGTATATTTAATTTAAACTTTATTACATATGATGACATCAGATTGATTGAAATCACATAAACTGCTGAGTTAGCTGGAAGAGATCTATATCTATTCATATCCATCATACATCTTTTTTCACTAATTATTTCACTGTACAGGCTGCGCGATTGTGGAATGATCTTCCATTATCCATCAGACTCACACCAACTATTTCCACTTTCAAGAGTAGACTGAAGCAGCATCACCTTTCTATTTCAAATCCCACAACCCGACCCTCCTGAACCCAGCATCCCTCCCTTACTCTATCCAATCCCATATACCATTTATGTATATATTTATATATGTATAATATGTTTATCTATGTATGTATTTATGTTTTCAATTATTGTTAGGTTATGGTACCCTTTTGGTACTAAATGTATAATTAGTTATGTCTCATTTTGGTTTCTGTCATGGGTTCGCTGGCAGAAATTGCCATTTGGCAATAAGCCCGCCCTTTGTATGTTTCTGTACAATAAAGATTATTTTATTTATTTATTTATATCGATTAAATTCTTTGAGAAGCCACTTAATCAAAAATCATAGATAATTAATAAGACAGATAACTTGTACACAATGAAGTTATATAGTTACTTAGACTTATATCATATTTCGTAGTATCTACAATCATTTTAAAACTACGAGCTGATTGGTACCATTGATTCTACAAGTGCTATCTTAATACTCCTATGAGGTCAAGTACTGTGGGACTACACTCGTATTTTACTTCGAGGTATGCCGATTGCCCACTAGTATTTATCTTGCAATTTAAATGTTTATTGACAATGAACAACGATTGGCAGCTACCAGCTATGCTCGATTTTAATAGTACGACAATAAATGCAAAACTCTAGGGTATTTTGACAAGAAATTGTAGGCGTATTAATTTTTCTTGTTGCATCCACACACAATATAATACAGTACTGGAAAAATTATTATGGATATTTCATACTTTCTATCAAAATGTGTGGCATACTCTCCATCAAAATTTGGCATAGAGTTTTAATTTTTTCAGAGTGAAACCACACGTGTATTAGTCTCTCGATCAGCTGTGTCTTTGTTGTGATTGGAGTGTCATGAATTTCATTTTTCAATTTCGATTTTGTTTTTTCATTTGTGAAAAATGTGATACCCAATGAATCTCCAATAAAAATAATAACAATAAATGTATATTCTTGTTAAAATTCTTAAATATATTGAAAATCTCGTAAAAATTCCACTGTTTTAAAAAATCCTTAATAATTTTTCCAGTACTGTATGTAGGGTTGCCAGATGTCCGGCTTTGGACCGGATAGTCCGGTTTTAATTACATATATCCGGTCAAAAAAATCTTGGAAAACCGGACAAAGGGGTGTCCGGCGGTGTGAGGCATACAAAATTTTAAGATTTTATAAGATATTTCAAATCTTATCCAATAACGAGCGACCAATTGTGAATGTCATATAAATGTTTACGCAAAGTTGTGTGTGTTTGTTAGGAATGACTGTTAGATATTGCTTTTGCTATAAGTCCGCCTTTTGGCACACTACCATCGTCTTGTTTTTAGAACTATGCATATTTTTCTTTGGCCAATAAAAAAATATCTATTTATTTATTTGTATACACAATTCACATACACATGCAGAATTTACTGGCTACCCCACTATTAGGATATTTTACCCTTAGTAAACATAAATTATGAAAATCCCCTTGTATTTATTGGTAGTTGGTACAATACTCGCATTGATAAGCTCATGATTTTCCCGATGCAGAACCGTTTAAGAGCTGTCAGCCTCTTGAAATAGCTTCGGCACGTAAACCATTGCAATTATTGATGCAATAAAAAGTTGTATAAATGCTATAATATGCAATAATAACGAAAATTATATTGTCGACTCGTAAATACACCGTTTCGACGAAGTAACGCGATGACAAGAAATAGTACAAGAGAAGGTAAAATTAAAATACCTACGTTCATGCACGTCGCCAGCTTTAAAACTAGAGGGTGTGGGGAACTAAAATGTTGATACTGATAGATTGATTATTGACGAAATGCAGTTTTGGGTCATTTACATCCAGACCTACATTGAATAATTTATCTGTGTTCATACTGATTCCTTTATCAAATTCTGTTGTCATTGACGTGATGCAGCTCTGGACAATTTACATCCAGACCTGCACTGAACTAATCCACACTTGTTTCGTCACCATGTGTTTATTGATTTCATTGCTTTATACTGTAACTGTTTAATGACTTGCTGCATTTTACTATGTAATGTTTGTTCAATATGTAAACCTGACGATTCCAAGTGCTTCAAATAAGGACTACGAATGATTGAAAAACCAATAAACCAATGCCATAAGAAACGAGTAAATTGTGTTTTTTTTATGAGTCTGAATGTAAGAGAATTAATGACGCCAGAATTGTTAAAAGTATATACATAGGCTGTTCAAAAAGTAATAATAAAGGAGATCCTGAAGGAAAACCTGTTGCGAAGGGTGGCAGCACTGAATACCATCTTGTAGCTCATTCTCTTAGCCATCATAAGGATTGGTTTCAGGTCGATCAATGCAGCGAGTGGTCTTCTGTGATGATTTGCGAAACGTGTGCTAGAAAACAGCCCACGCTGAAAGAATGAATTCTACGTATGAATAGACAGACGCGACGTTACGTTAGGTTGAGTGTTGCCGTTGCGTCTAAAAAGTAATTTCTTTAAAACATTGTACATAAAGGTAGTATACTAAACTTAATACACTACGCTGCTTTTTAAGAATGTATTTGAAATTGAAAATCATCTTCGACTGATGAATGTCTAATTCCGAGATTTCTTTCAACGCTGCAATGATTGATAATGAGGAAATGAAAAATAGGAATTACTGCCGTATTTACAATATGCTTCATTTAATTCTACAATGCACCTACATATGGTAAACGCAATGTGAATTACAGATTGGAATGCCGATCCAACGGCATAGATCGTTAGATCATTACGATCTTGCATCACAACTGCTGCTGTTGCCGTTGGTGACGTAATAATTATGATCTACGATACAAGATTAATAATGTTGCATTATAATATTTCATTGACAATGTCAACGTTATCGCAACTGTAGACAGCATTGTCAATAAAATATGATTATTTAATACTAAAAACATACATTGTATTGTAAAGTTTCTGTATTTGAGTATTTGCAGAAATGCAGAAATCCATTGGTGTAATAATAACAGCAAAATATATAGCAGCTGGT
This sequence comes from Ceraclea dissimilis, assembly GCA_963576895.1. Classification (NCBI taxonomy): domain Eukaryota; kingdom Metazoa; phylum Arthropoda; class Insecta; order Trichoptera; family Leptoceridae; genus Ceraclea; species Ceraclea dissimilis. Next base: position 20,620,357 of record OY756360.1, read on the forward strand.
TTTTACGCCTAGTAGTCAATATGTTTTCCGCAATCAAATTTAAATGAAAAACATGATTGTTGTGCTTAAAAATGGCTCAGAGCTTCAGTGACACTGATGCAATACTGATCTACTTGATGCAGTGAGTTTAAAATCGTCGTATACAAACATACCAACCAACTACATGCTGTGAATAACTCATTTTTCGTTGTTTATAGTTTAAATCATATCATTCCCATAAATAAACAAAAAAATATTATCTTTGGACAAAATCTTTTAATGTTTCCACTATTTTAAAATCACAATAATGTTTCTTACCATAATTCTGGTTAGCTGGCAGAGATCGCAGCATTGCGATAAGCTCGCCCTAGTAACTAAATGTTATAATTGATATTCACATATTTTTGTATTATGTTTACCAAAAGAGTAAATAAATATAACACAAATTTATTTCAAAATCCCCATACATCGCGTAGATTTTTTTACTAAAATATCTTTCAAAAGTTGACATCAAAACCTGCTTTATTGAAAAATTATTACAAACTGCGCAGAAAGTCTGACAAAAATCACTATTAGTTGGCACTATTATTGCTCCCTTGAGGTGGACCAGCTGCCTAAAACGGCACAATAAAAATTGTACATGGTCTATAATACAATTAGATAAAAAAAAAAAAAAAATAAACCTTAGTAAGATATTTTTACACTATACGAAAGAAATATTCACACATAATAATGAATTTTGATTTGAAGATCAAACCTGTTTATTTTTATAATTAAAAACAATTAATTAATTCAAAACCTGGACATTCTGAATTCTCCCGAATAATTTATCTGAATTCTAGATATTAAAACTAATAAATAGTAGGCGAATTCTATAATAAATTTCAGTAGCATTCCAATAGCATTTGCCAGCGGATAGGGCAATAAACTTTTTACTTTATGTCTCTCATAGTATACCGGTTTATATTCGCAGGACCCATTAATTTATTTATTTATTTGTCAATTTTTTAATAATATTTATAGGTTTCCTATCGAAACTTGATTTTCCTGTCCCGATCTCTTTTAATACAGCAATTAATGATTCACTTGATAAATATTTTTTCCATTAGTTCTGGGAAAATTTTGTATTTTAATTATTTCTTAGACTGAAACGAAAAACTGGCAACAGGGAATATTTTCGTCTAATAAATATTATCATTTCGTCCTTAAAACGTTCCTAAAGGAAAACAGGGTCCTTGTACACGACAATCAAGGGCATTCTAAACTCTCTTGTAGACTACATTTAGTGTATCGTAAATATGTAAGATATATAGAGTATATAGAAGGTTTTCACGGTCCGATCAACACAGAGGAAGATCCACAGAGGAAGACACGAGTAGGAGTGTCGAAACGTCGATAAAGTTTACCTATACACGGTTCACCCGAAAACCAAGAAACAATAAACAGAATATTATGGGCTATATACATAGTGGTTAGATAAGTACCAACTCTTAGGCTCCGACTTAGTCTACAATCCATGGTACTGGAGCTGATGTCATAGGATTGGCTCCTCTTACTATTGCACTTGACCTTTGACTATTGACTGTTGACCATATAGTAGAGAGGTGTCCTGACAAGAAGTTTGAAGGGGTTCTTGAGGAAATCCACAACGTGACGCCAAGGGCAATAGATTACTTACGGAACATTGGCGCGGAGCTATGACTCCAAGATAACTTGTACAATGGTCGCAGGCATACGAAAGAGGCAGAAGACTATTGCACCATACAATGCAGTATTGAGGCCAGGAGGTTTCCTGTCCTACAATAGCAGAGCCACTTGGCTGTAGAGTAGACCACAAGACTGTAGTTAGATCTGTTCCTTCATATCAGGACAAGGCGGTACCACTCCCCTACGGTTTACGTCGGAAAGCCCAGCCAGTGTCCTGTCCAAGAAAGTTCACACAATTCTGTAAATTGTTTTATTGTTCTTCTTCATCCCTAGACCCTGATTCGGGCACTTGGACACGTCAGTTGGTTACAATACATATTATACAGTGAAATAGTGAAAATGAAATAGTGAAACAATGAAACAAAATCCATGCCATTAGAATGTAAAGTGTTCTATTGGCATTTCGTCATGAATTTATAAAATAGACACTACCTAGGTCCACAAAATATCCAAATAGAAAGTTACCTCATGGATTTGTTGAGAAAAATTGTAATACGAATCCAGCAGTTCAAAGTTCGACGTCAAAATCTTTATATAGATATTTTACAATCTGTTACATCACTTTGTTCTACCGTTTCTTTACCTCTGATGAAGTCTTGTAATCTACGCTGTATTTAAATAATAATGTTCAGACTATAATTATAATTTATTACACAACAAGTTAGATATCTTATATTATTATTGTTGTATCATGATTTGCCCATGGACGGCCATGACATTGTCCTCTTAATATCATGATCTAATAATAACGTAGATACAGTATAATAGAATCTAGATTTATGTATATTATAGTCTTTGTTAGGTTGTGTTTTATATAGTACCTATAATTATTTTCGTACCCGTATTCGTGCAATCTAGCGCGCAATTAAGACTCGACTTTTAGACAATGACAAATACTGTTTTGTTTAATATAGTTGTATGTATTTACTCCTACATATTTCTATTTAATCAAAAATAAAATTAATAATAAGTCGTCATGTCAACCTCCCTGCGTCTATTGTTGAACATAGGCCTACTTCATTGATCTCCACAGCTCCCTATCCTGGGCATCCAACCGCCTCCATCGCCGGCCACCGTGCTTGAAGCCTACCAACACTTCTTCTGCCTGTTCTAGGTCGCCACTCCAGATCTTTCTTTGTCCACCTAGAGTCTGTGGTTCTGGTCACATGACCAGCCCAACTCCATTAATAGGTACTTATCTCAAATCTCTCGTGGTTTTTTTTCTGTAGGTGTATATTTATGAATACAGTGTTAAATTGATGCCAGTTTTCAGGGAAGAATGATGCGTCTAAAAAAGAATAAAATTTTATTTCAAACCAGCCTAAAATAACTTCATAACTTTTATTTGCAGTTGAATTTAGTCTCAAACACTCCTCAGAGAGTAGAATGACAATGCTCTAATTAGCATATTTTGAGTTTTTGATTTTTTACTTGAAAATGTTTCTAGACGGCGTAATCTGAAGTACAATTCAAAAAATAATTCAAATGTGGGATGGTTAATAACGATGACACTAAATAAGGTTCGGTCTGAACGTGGGGGCTAATCCTTCCACATCTTCCCTGCATTATGTAATGATGTTATACTTTTTTTTCAACGAATCCGTTAACAGTAGGCCAACCGACTCCAATACACTGCAGCAGCAATTGCTTTGTCATTGGCCCTATATAGGTCCGCTTTATCACACCCCTCCGCCATATCTATGCAGCTATGCAGATTCTTTTTGCACCGTGTTACACCAAGACGGAGCCTATTTACACTTACTATCCACCTACTAGGCTTCTATATATGTTCCTTCGTCTATTTTTGTGAGACTATTATATCGGCTTGTGTTCGAATTGCCAATGCAGAATTAGTATTAGTTGACACTCGACAAACAAGTATATTATAAAATAGAATACACAAATAAAAAATATGACCTTTAAAAGGTTCATGGCACCAAATAAATAATCAATATGTTCTCCTGAATATTAAATCACGTGTGTTTACACATTATAAAAAATAATGTGTCAATCAGAGGGCGACAGTGGCGCCAATATCGTATGGAAATTTAGTATAGTCTGAAGCATTTTTCTCTAGGTGTGGAAAAGACGAACTATTGTTTTATTCAAATGGAGCATTATTTATTCGAGATATAAAGAAATAAGATGATTTTTTAATGTATTTCAGATTCTTTTAAATTAGTACCGCGAGTATTCTTGATGCGATTAAAATATTTAACAGATTTTTAAAGTAGATCTTGAAAAATATGGTTTGTATGCGAATGAGATAGATACATTAAACTCTGGTACAATACCGTTGCAATCTGTCATATCTGGACCTGGATGCGAAAGGGGACAACAAGAAACGAATGGAAATGGACGGAAAAGGCAAGGAAAAGATGAATAATAATACTAACCCCGTAAAATTAATTACATATTATTTACTGTGAACTTAAATTTTGAAGGCAGGGGACGATTCTGAATTTAAGAGCTTATTAAACACATCAGATATAATCAAATGATTTTAATAGTAGCGGTAAGTAATAATAAATTTTAATAAGAAATTAACTGATTAAGCTCTACCTAAAACAACCGTTTGATTCAATTATTGAATATTGATTGTGGCATCACCGAAACCGCAATGATTTACGAGTGTCTTGGGTTTTTGTCAGTGAAATATAAAGCTTGAATTATTTTTGATTGTACAAATTTTTATTCTTGTAAAGCGTTGGATTTTTTCTACAGCCGTAGTAAATACATTGAAGTATTCCCACAACAGTATAGAAGAATCAAGGATGAACATTGTCGGGCTTACGACCGACCTCGGCTGCGTTCGAATCCCAGCCGGGGTGAACTGAAATGGCGAATGTTTCTCGAGTGTAAAGTGATCACTTAAGCCAGCCGAGGTCGGTCGTAAGCCCGACAATGTTCATCCTTAATTCTTCTATACTGTTGTGGGAATACTTCAATCTAAATACAAAGCTCTTTGAAAGTATTTTATCTGAGCTTTTGAATTACAAAAAAAAAACACGTAGAATACTATTGATGGATAGACGCACATTGAAGTGTAGGGAATCGAAAAGTGCAATTATTTATATGTATTATTATTTTTATTTCTGGTCTTGTCTGCTCTGTTTTATGGTCCGATTTCCCTGACGATGCTCGTGGTGGGTGAACCATGTTTTGAAAATTTCGGATGATAGGTACCTGGTTGTCTAAAATGTGTGCTGATTGAACATGTTTGCCAATGCTCGCGATTAGCTTACTTACACCTATTATACGACAATAGATTCAGGAGTGATTAATCACACGTACCGAATACAAAACAGCTCTGAGTGGCGTAACATTGTATCTTTGTGTTTTCACGAGGAAAATTCAGGGCGTATTTAGCTATGATTTGAACGTGAAGGACATATTATAAAAATCTAATTTGTCGAGCTCAATTATCAAGATCAAGAGCTATTCAAAAGATCATTATTCAAAATATTCTTGACTGCAAAATGGTTTACTGGGAAATTAATATAAAAAGTTACAACCTTTTTAGTGATAATACCTGAATTTGGATGAGTTAAACGCAAACCAAATTATGTTATTATCGTAATCAATTAATGTAATATAGTGGTTATTTATTTAAAATAATTAATAATGTTATTGATAGGCCTATACTCGTGTTCACTAAATTATATTTTGGTTATGAAATTACCATTAAAGACATCTTGTGGTTAAATTAACCGTAAGAGTTCATTTCTCAGTTTTCTATTAATTCATTGAATATGCCTATATTTAATCATCGTTGTACTTATATATTTTCAAAACTTATTTATACCTACTTATAACCCACTCTAGATGTATTTAGACCTTGCAAAAAATAATCTTAAGTTATTGAAACTTGGACCAGTGGAGCTACACTCGATTTATTCAACAAAATTTCTTCTGATAACTCGAGGAAGAGTGAAAAACTGCTATATTCTAGCAATTTTGTAAGTTTTTCGCTTAAATCTTTTAAACTAAGCATTTTTTGGCAACTAAATGTAGTTAGTTGTAGAGCATTAAATTTCCTTTAATTTCGGCTGGTCAAACTTATTTTTTATACCGAGATACAAAGCGGGGCTTTAAAAATAGTGCTTAATTATTAAAATTTGCAAAGAACTGGAGAAAAAGTTGGATTTTAATGGAATTGCGAAAAAAGACCACTGGAGACACAACGACGACCACCTCGATTGTAGGGTTCCTTTACTTAATTTAAAATATACAATATATACTCGTATTACCTATAAAGATACATGTTCCATCTACTTAAGATATATGTTTCGAAGAACTCTGTCTGAATTGAATATTTTTTGTTTGTAATTAACATGTTCACAATCGATGAACTTATTATAAGTATGTATAATAAAAACACGAATATAATAAGTACATAACATAATAATTACCGATCTATTATGGTAGCTAACCATATGCTTATTTTATTAATTATTTGTTACATAGTAGCAGAAAAATATTAAGTTACCGATCATGTATAAAATGCTGGCTTTACATGAAATGGCTAAGTAATCATATATACAGAATATGAAAAAAAAATCTGCTTCGTTTAAATGGCCATGAAACTTGTATGAAGCGTTGGCAATTCTATAGAAAACTAATAGACATTTATTTATTTGAACTTGAAATTACACCGAGAAACATTACAGCTTTAGCCTTTGCGTCGCTCGGTGGACATGTTGTCAAGTGAAAGATCCAAACGATGTAGGAACTTTTTTTAAAGGAAAGTCAAGGGACCAAGAATCCTTCATCTCAGTGCGTCCAAGTTGATGTTGTGACACTGTAGGAACCTTGTCAGAAAGGTGCTTTCATTTCAGAGTCTTTTGTGAAATTATGATCGCAATTAAATTACAGTTTTTAAAAAAATCACGAAATTGTGACATTGTCTAATATATTATATCGAACAGACATTCGCCTTTGTAATGGGTAAGCAGACGGTTTATAAAATAACCAATTGAACGCTTCATCTGCAACTTTTGCTAATAATTATTATACATTGAACTTATTATGCTTTCTTACATACAATCATTAATAAAATAACTTATTCAACTATGAAGTCTATGATTTTCTTAATACTAATGAACTATACATAATACGATCAGTAAGTAACTGTTATATTCCTCACACTACATTATAATCTTGTAAAATTACATGTTATTGTATTCAAATCGATCATCGTACCCATCAAAATATCTTAGATTGTAAATAAGTATTTGTTGATTGATGTTTCCATATGATGCTGCCTATATCTATCTATCCCCTAACTAGGCAGGCATAGAGGACAGAAGGCCAGACTTCCATATCCTCATACTCACTTCATTCTTCCGTCACATTCATACAATTTTTCATACTCGCTTTACATTTTTTTATTATTCAAAATCCGACGTACATCACTTAAAATTTATGCATAAAAATGCAAAAATCGGTATTATCATTAGTACTTGCATATTGTAAGACGATTTCTAAATTATGATATTTCAGGAAAAATGCTTGTATAATAAATAGGTCCCGCGTTGAGCCTAATCTAATCCTATGATATCTGGATAGGTGAATATTTCCCAGTATTGGGCTGATGAGTTTATGTGTCAATCATGAATGATAATGTAGATTCTTCTGATGGCTTAAAACTAGGAAATGTATTGACAAGTCTTGCCTCCGCGTATAAATGTTCCACACTATAATTCCGCACATGAATTATCTACATATGGACAGTCTATCAAGTAAGGGATGGTCTTAGAATTATTGAGAACTACAATTCAGTTTTCTGGAAACAATGACATTCTTATTGCAATTCTTGTGTTACCACTATGGTTGCCCAAAAGCTACAAATGTAGTGCCTTCATCAAGAAACATATCTTTTTTGAAAGACTGTTCTTAAAATATTATCGTATATACCTATATGTATGTCGTGTGGTATTGGAGAGACCAAAGTCAGATATTAAGATGGTGAGAGCTCAGGTATTGAAGTGCCTCAGGAGACAAGTTGTGAATGTCTTCCATTGTGCCCCTGAACCTAGTGAGCCGACATTCTTCGACAATGTGGTTAATGGACTCCACCCCTAATACAATGATAAATACTAACGTATGGATGGTGGATAAAATGATTCAATTTGTTATATTAACTTTCTATTCGTTACCAAGTTTATAATTAGTTTTGTCTCATTGTGGTTTCTGTTATGGGTTGGCTGGTAGAAATTGCCATTTGGCAATAAGCCCGCCCTTTGTATATTTCTATGTACAATAAAGACTATTTTATTTATTTATTTATTTATTTATTTATTTATTATAACTTATGGATGTGATGTGAAGGAAAAGCGTTCGAAAACTATACATAAATCATCCATACCTATACTAACTTGTGTATAATATAGTACTATGTTTATCAGTTAACATTAGTAGGTATTATGATTGGCAATGTCAGGGTACCGGCATTGTTTCCCTGTAAATAAATAGTTTGCATTGTAATTTTACATAATTTACGATAATAACCAGCGGGAATTCCTACTTCACCCAGTAAACTAAATAAAAACATATAAACTTAAATTACTTTTCGACCATTTACACAGGACTTGGTCTCTTGTTGGTTGACAAATAAAAGTGGAGCTACAATGATCCCGGCGCCTCTAGAGTCGATCGATGTGTAGCAGATACGAGTATACCTATACACCTATACCTACAACTTCCAAAAAATACACAATTGTCAGCAGGATGCGGTGGAATATGTGACGGTTGCAAGAATGTTTAAAGTAAATTTATTTTATTATGAAATATCTAATTGAAAAAAGAACATCCCATTTTAGTTAGTATGCACTAATTAGGTAAGGTGTGGGTGTTTCAAAGTCGCTCCCATTGCGTTTCAAAGTCGCTCCCATTGGAGAAAAAGGTGGCCGAAAATCGATTACGATGGTACGGACACGTTATGAGACTGCCACAAGACAACATGATCAAAAGGACAATGGACATTGAAGTAGGGCCCAGAAGACCGGGCAGACCCCTGACCACATGGATGTCCACAATCGCGAGAGACTATAAAGAGGCGAACCTTCGTGTGGAGGATGCGGTGGACAGAAAGACTTAAAGGATGAGGACTAGGAGGGCCAACCCCAAGTAAATGGGACAAAGGCGAGGGCAAAGAAGAAGAAGAAGCACTAATTAGGTAAGTGCAAAACCCACTTGTTCCAGGTCAAAAAATTATAGAACTGGACCTATTTTATGATTTCAAGTTTTAATATTACTTACTGGATTTTGGGTAGGTACGAATATATCGTGTTTTTTTTTATACGGACTGAAAGGTCCCAGCAGGGGACAGGAGGAGTTGGAGGTGAAGTTTGATGGATTTCAAAGCTAATGAGAAAAAATTAAGGTATACCACGAACTTACACACGTAACTCTCCTGAAATTATTTGTGTAGATTATTTTGTATATCAATTTGTACCAGGCACTGATAAAACTTTTCATATCAATTTTCATTTCATTTTATTTCATAGTTTCTGCAGACTTTCGATTTTTATTTCATTGTAAAAGAAAAAACAGAAAAAAATATACTTAAGACGAATTTGAAAAACGGTTTCGAGTATACTAAATGTATGAGTCTTTACTAAGTACTCTTAAATATACAAAAAAAAACATTTTATTTTAATTTTTTTGATCCTAAAATTATGTTCAAATTACCTATATTTTTTCTCGCAATTAGTAAAACACTGAGAAAATAACAGAAAGGCGATCAAGTATATTTTTTCTCGCAATTAGTAAAACACTGAGAAAATAACAGAAAGGCGATCAAGTTGCCAGTTTTCTTATTTAATTCTCTCTCTTTTTTTAAAAATAACGCGTAAATATTCACGACGTATATTTTGCAAGCAGCATTTACAAATATCTATACCTTTTAAGACAACATACCTTTTAAGTACAACTGTTTATTTCTACTAATATACTATCAACAGTAGGATAATCCGTGAATCCTGGATGAGCTTGAGATTCAGAATGGGCAAGATAGGATGGGCAAAATAGCAAACCTCATTGCTGCAAAATGCCGAAATGTTTCATCGAGTTCCTCTTATAATTCACTCGAAAAAATGTCAAAAAGGAGTGGGAGTCAATTCTAAAACCCAAAATTTCCGATGGGGACTTTTATACACCTGATTTGCAAATGTTTTGAATGACAAATCTATGTAGATTGTAGAACCATAACTGACCTCTGAGAACGTTTTGACTCATTAGGCATATGCAATGCATTAATACAAGCTTTGTTATTGTCATATTTTTCACTGTTATCTTTTAATACGTAGTTACTATTATTTACTAACATATTTCAACAGGTGTTTTTGTACAATTATCACCCGCTTCTGTTCCATGCTACTATATAACATTATGCAATAAATATAAAGATAAATAGCGCTGTTTGTTGCCATATCATTATGACAATATTTGATGTTTACGCGTGTTTTGTACGCTGTACGACTTCCGGCCCGTATCTTCTAACTTATACAATTCAACGTTTAGCATATATCTATCGAATCGATATACACGGTGTCCCTTAAATCAACGTCATTCCGTGGAGGGCCGAGGGGTGAAAGACTAGCTCTTAACCTACCAGAAAATCGAAATATGACCTTATTAAAAAATCGCTCATTCTCGAGATATCGCCACTTTTTTGTTTTTCGTGAAATTCGACACCTTTGATCAGTTTTTCGATCTCCACGGTCACAAAATTCAATATTATGGGATTAAATTTTTTGATTCGTAATTCTGAATAATACAGCTATTTGATTATAGTCCAAAATAAAACCTATTAATTCACAATTTTGAAAAAATCAAAGAACATCGTTTCCGCCTCTCGAGTTTTTTGTTTTCTATTAGCAAATTTCGACTCCTTTACACTGTAAAAATTTTGTATCACATTAAGCTGGAAAGTTATATTTAAAACTTTCTCATTTAGTGTAGTTTTTAAAAAGGTACAAAGATGGATATAGTTCCCTTTACAAAAAAAGATATTCCTGTTTTACTTCAAAAGAACGTCATTATAAAAGAAAATCAAATGCAGGGTAAAAGCTTCCTTATTACCAATATTTGGCCAAGTGGTAGAGAATGAAAAAATATGAAAAGAAGTTTTTTGAATGTATGTCGAAAAATCAACCGTTTTGGAGTTATGGTCTTTTGAAAATTGATGAGTATGAAAATTTCTCATTCGGATTTTTTGACAATAACTCACAAACCACTAACTCGATTTTGACAAAGTAAATTAAAAATCATTGTAAATAATGTAGACTTCTAGTTACAACATCCGTCTTACAGTCACACATCTCTCTAACCACTTTATTTCTTATCCTAGATCTCGCGGCGTTTTTCCACACATTCTTTGAAACGATCATACGATACCAAAATATATTGTAAGAAGATCTATGTCATGAGGTATGTAAGTTCATCACAAATTTATTTATTTATTTAATTCAACTTCACTCAGATCAACTTGTCAGTCTATATCCTTTTTGCTGATCTGTGAACAAACGAACAACAATATTATTTATTTATTTATTTATTTATTTTTAGAATGACGCATTACTAGCACTGATGGCTGACAGCACATTTCCTTTGGGCGACTAAAAATAGTCTCAGGTCAAAACAACAAAATAAAAAAAATAATAATCTACACAGTAGTATCAATAATCAACTGTTTTACCATAAAACTTTTTTCTATGAACAGAAATTGTCCAAAAAGTACTATTTTTTTAAATTCAATCATGCAATTTTGAACCTTAAATACGAGTACAAGGTAAACGTCATCAGGATGCTGATTTCCATAAGTTTCAATGTACTTAGGTACTCGTACGTTAAATATAATAAACTAGCTGAGTTACTCGTGCTTAGCAACGGAAAATTTAACAAACAATCCGGCATTCTTTATAGGCTGGAGCTGACAAAATGTGGCTCAAGATCTGAATTTCTTTTCCATTGTCCTTTCTACGATACCACACTCGACCTCACACAACCCTTGGATCCCCTCATCATCACGGCATCTCATAGGAAAAGGTTTTTTTTGCCAAAAACCGGCGACGTTAGGACACAGCCTATATTATTGCAAATGTTATTCTAAATTTTTGCAGCAATCCATCGTAAACTGCGGGAGTTATGCGAACACTTACAAAAATCAGACTTTATATATATATAGAATCACAAAATATCGTACGCAGTATTCTTATGCTGACGACAGACGCTCGCCGACCCTCGTCGTGAATGAGTAAAAAGGCGTGTGGATGAAAATGTTTGTCTTGACGTGTACGTAACCGACCATTGGCGCCTTTTTACTCATGAACACCAAAAGGTCGTCATGACTCGCGAGCGTGTAGCGGGCCCATTAGAATTAAATACTATTAACTATATTGTTTAGCTCATTCACCTTTAATATGTTAATCATTACACCTAATTGTTTTATTTAGATTTATTAATTCAATCAGACATTCATTCATTCATTAACTCGCTCCAATCACGAAGTCTTTGTCAAGTCTGTCAAACTGTTTAAGGACATCCTCATAACCAAACGGGGACAAATAGGACGACTTGACCAATTTTTTATTACGAGAATACAATGTTGCCAACCATTTAGAATATAAATTAATAATATTAATTAATTCGTTTCTTAATTTTTAATTGCGACAATAAATATTTTGGAGCAAAGGGTTCAATAACCTGAGAAATATAGATATACATTTATTACATAATTTTAGGTTAGTTAGTTCAAATTGCAATAGAATCGTTCATTCTACGTAATCTTTTTTGTAATTTTACTATACAATCACACTTTACCTTTATTACTATTAAATTATTAATTGAACTAACCCAGCATTCTCTTTTTTTTGTGTCTTAAATGTTGATTTCTTATTTTCTCACAGTTTTCTCAGATAGCATTTTTTTACTTATTTATTTATTTTATTTTATTTTCTTATCGGAATCATAGTCACAACAACAAATAACATAAATTAACATATTACTTATAAACAGACCAACAAAGATTCCACATTTTACCATCAATATAATAAACAAAAAAAAAAACAATAAAGAAAAACAAAGAATGTGAAACGAAGTGCAAGAACTAAAAAATAGTAATGAATTTGGACACTAGTAGACAGAACAGAACAATATACAAGTGTAAATTAATAGAAAAAAGTGAATCCGAGGTAGGTTTCCGATTAGGCATCTCAGAAAAGATATTGAAACGATGGAAATGTGTTATCTTTTTTAAAAATTCGCAGAGATCTCAGCATCGATAAGTTCGCCCTTGTGAACAAATTTTATGATTTAGATCGTAGCACTACATATTTCTGTCTACCAATCAAGAATTTTGGCAACAGCATCAACATATTACGCTATTAAAATATTATGTTATTATGACTAATATAGGTAACCGAGGTACCTGTTCTGTTGTGTCTCTGGTAATAGTTACCAATAATGAAGGTATTGCGTCATTTAGGTTAAATCGGTTTTGTCTGTTGGTCGGATGCAATATTTACATCGAGACAATATAACAGTTATTTCATGTGCTATATAATATATGTGCTATATGAATGCTACATATGTGCTATATGTGTGCTATGTAATTATATTGCCTTGTTAGTCTAATTATCATAATTTATCATACCAATTTGTATTATATATTTGTAGGCTTTTTGTATAAACTGCGTGAAAATTGGTATATTTATATTATGTTTTGTCCATCTTGTCAATTGATATTAGGTGGGGTAACCAGAGGTGGTCAAGGTTGCAAGACAAGACATTTTCATAAAACATAAAAAGTTAGATGAAACAGAATCGTTTAAAAGTCCATTTTATTTTTTTACGAACAAAGCCTCACTCTAATTAGATTAGCGCCGCAGGAAAATTTTTTAGTGAAACAACTGATTTAATGGGTTTTCACAATAAAAATTATTGAAAATTTATAACATGATGAAAAAACGATGTGGTAATAGCGTGATTCATTTCTTCTATGTGTATAACGATGGGTTTGTTGAGGAGTTTCGAGGGGGGGGTTGAAGCTGCAAACCCCCCCGCCCCTGCCTACGGCCATGACTACAATGCATGTACAATATTGTACATATCCCATATTGTTATAAGGAAAAATAAACATTAAAAATCTAGGTATACCTTTGTAACTATTTTTGTGAGTCTGGTGAGGCCGATTGTTGAGTACAACTCCGTGCTGTGGTCTCCATACTATGCAGTACATATGAATAGCATTGAGAGAGTCCAGAACAAATTGCTCCGATTTATTAATTATAAGCTGGGCATACCTGCGGAGGACATAGATTACAAACGGCTCAGGGAAACATACAAACTTGCGTCGCTTTCGGCCCGAAGGCGTGTTTCTGATATGACCTTTTTGTGCAGGCTTATTGGAGGTATGATCGATGCGCCCCGGTTGCTGGAAAAAATAGAACTGCGAGTTCCGCAGAGAAGCACGCGCAGCAGGATCACATTTAATACGGCAAATTGTACGACCAACTACTCCTATAATGCGCCTGTGCAGCGTCTGCTCAGGGAAGCAAACGATCTAGATGATATTGATATATTTTCTACAAGTACAGAATGCTTAAAAAATTTACTAAATAAAAAATACGGTTAATCCGAACTCCCTGTATGATGTTTCATGTTGTTCGATTGACGTTACTATTTTGGATTGGTTGGTTTACTGTATGTGAGTGCTGACTGTCTTTGGAGAGTATATCGTATGAATGTATATGGTGTGTATTTGTGTGGTGTGGATGGCGGTGTGTGTGTGTGAGAATTGATGTATGTACTTTCTCTGTGTTTTGTTGCAGTAATATGGCAGTAATGCCTAATCTGTGGCCTAATCATCCGATGCACTGGTGAAATATATAATGAATTTTTTATACTTTCTTACGTTTTTAATGTCTTGTTTGATTCGCGGTCTTTGTGATTGCTCCTTGGACAAATATTATTTGCTATTTGCTCTGTCGTGAATGAATTATTTTGTTTTTTTTTTCTCTCTCTCTTATTATATTTTCTATGTATAATATAAGTACTTGTGTTTATAATGGAAATGTAAATGCAACTTTGTTGCGTAGAACAACATAAATAAAATAAATAAATTACTTACATACGTGCTAAGAAAAACGTTAGGTACCTCTCATAAAAACGTGTAAAAATACTCGTACCTCATATTGTATTCTAAAACATGCTTCAAAAATGAATAGCTTATACACTTTGGATTAAATTTATGAGACCACTTTTGCTAACATGTTAATATTATAATTACAATTACAGGTAATACCTACCTAATAAAAATAAAATCCTAACTTAAGGGCTTGGTACCAAAAATGACGTCATGGTTATTTCCCGTCACGGCATTTTAAGGTTCAAAGTCGCGTGAACAATCACACGATAAAATGGTAAAAATAACGTTTTATCAATTTTTTGGGGTTAATTTTGCGTCTATCGAAAAACTTTTACGGTTATTCCCTAGATTTTAATGCATGTTATCAGTACAAAAAAAAATTACTCCGCGACTTTCGGAAAACGAGTTTCCGTCTTTCGGAAAAAAGATCAGAGGTGTTTTTTACATTTTTTTTTGAGAAATCTATACAATATATAAAAAATCTTTTACGGTTATTCCCTAGATAAATATTCAATGCATCTACCCTATTTTGTTCCAAAGCATATTTAGTAACGGTTGTCGAGATATAAGGTCTACCGTTTTTAGAAATTTTGGAAATGTCGGTATGCATACTATTAACTTAAGATAGTCAGATACTTAAGCACGTACTGCGATGGTTAAAATCTCATAAACAATTATGTTCTGTTCAATTAATGATTTCACAAGATCCATGAATACAATTATTTTTTTACGATGTGCTGTTATTTTTTTTATTTATTGACGATCGATTATCGATATAAATATTTTTTTCGGTAGTTATATAACTTGATCTACAAGAATAAATTAATCGTTATACAGTAATACGTATGTTGTAATATCGTCACCCGTGAATAATAAAGATCTATCTTGTTCTTCTTCTCTAGCCTTCTTCTCTCCACTGCTGGATATAGGCCTCTTCCAACTTCTTTCACTCATCGTCTCTGCTCTGACTTTTCCGCATCCAGGTTCCACCAGCGATTTGGACATTGACGTCGATCAATCTCTTCCATCGGTCCAAGGCGAGAAGATCTATAAATGCGAGTGACAGGGCCGTAAATGTGGCCAACTATTGGAGGTTCTTGATTTGAGGCATCCGGATACGGAAAGTAAGTAAGTATCTCTTTGGTGGCCTTCCAACACTCCTTCTAAATATTTGTCCAAGGCCTCCACTTCAATATTTGAGGCGCCCATCTGGTGTCACTCTGCCTAGCCATATGTCCTGCCATTTGCCACTTAAGTTTCGACACTCGGTTCATGAAGTTAAACCGATAAGACCAAATTGTCGAGAAAAATGAGATCAAAATTTCAAATACCCACTCTTCTTTACATCAATATGGAACCCTTTTTGTTTTGTTATTTACAAAACTACCCAAATTTGGGGTGTTTTTGATAATTTTACTAACAAATTTTGTTCCCTAAAAACATTTTCACGCAGAAAGTCAAAATTTCAAAATTTATTTTGGATGTGTTATTTCTCCCCGTGAAATTATTTCCATGCGTTATTAAATTTCTTTCATGTGACATTTTTCCGAATTATTTTTCCCTGCGTTATTTTTCCCGTGACATTCTATCCTGACACCGTATGTAGCAGGCGCGAAGCAACCTAAGAACACGATTCCCATTGCATTACTTTTTGGAAAAAATGATAGGTATAATAGTGTCTAATCTGACGTAATTCCATAAGAAATGCTAGCCCCGGGTTTCCTTCTGCAGAAATCCACCTTTCGCCACTGGACTATGTAGGCATAGTCTAAGATGGATGAAGTATAGATTTTTTTCTTAAGAAAACATTTCTTCCCATATTTTTTTGTCTTTCACAAAGAAACGAAAGCATTTTAGTACATACATATATGGTATGTTTTCCATTCAAATTCAAATAAGCGACACAGTTCGAAATTCAAACGCCTTTTCCTCGAAAAAGAACATAATTCAAAATTCAAATACCTGTGAGTAATATTAACCTTTATAACGCGTGACCTAAAAAGAAATGACGCAACAATCACCTACCTTCTGATATAATCAGTTTCTCTCTTCTCGGAAAAGAGAGTCGGTACATGTTTATGGTCATATAATAATCGAAGACCTCGGTGTATTCAAAGCCCTGACACTGAAATAATATGGCGGACATCCACCATAAATCGTAATTAGAAATAACACTATATTATCTGTTCTTTTTTTGTTTTCTTAGGACTTCTCTCTAATAGTATGGAGGATTAAAAAATGCGCCAAATCAAATGTGTATAATAAAAATTCTAGATATTTATTAGGTTTAATTTTTTTTAAATCATGTTAGTAGTGATTATTAGAAAATAATGTTACATTAATTTATGTATTTTTTTGTGATCACTTACGGTTAGCGACAAAATAAACGTGCTTCATGTAACAAACTAGTAAAAATATTTATCAATATCAAACAAAAAACTTTTTTTCTAGGGAAAAGAGTAAAGTTATATAATATTAAATAGATAAAAGTAAATTAGTATGTAATCTTTTATGTATAAATCGCTAATCCTGCATACTATTTATATATTTATTGTATGGCTAACATCATATACATGTATCTATTACGTCAAAGTATAAAAAAGTTATAAGCGGAGGGTGAATTTTCCTGCTTGTCAGAAGCTTAAATATATTTCATCAGTCTCTTCAAATGTCACTTGGTCCAGGCCTCTATATAAATTCTCGATGGTCTCGTAATAATATTATCGGATTATCTATGGAATTTCCTCCCCCGCTCGTTAGAGTGTTCCATATTTTAAAATCACGGTATTGTGGTTAAGTTGGTACTATATATTTATTACTCATAATAAGAACCTACCCACGTATTTTCTTTTCAAGCACTCGGCCAACGGGTTAGTAAGAAGTTTCCTTAACGGTCATCTCCGTATATTATACTTGTAATTGTAGGAACGGTAACAGATCCTGTATTTCTCCCTCTCGCTCTGTTTCGCTTGCGATTTTATGTTGTTGTCCCTCCCTCTCACTCCCAGGACTAGCAACATAACACCCAACTATATTACTGTTTTTACCGATAGAGGGAGTTAGCAGTAGGTGAGTACCATAGACATGTGAGTACTGGTAAGAGTGGTAAGTATGAAGAATATAATACATCACCTACTGCTAAGTCCCTCTGTCGGTAAAATAGTTAAACAGGAACCTCGTATAAAATTCTATTGTTAGATTAGAGCGCCAAGTTTTTCAAGTTTTTGTCCTATTTTTTTACAGATTCGGTATATATTTGTATAGATTTTCGTGGGTAGTGTATTGTCGAAGATGAAATTACATTTTGAACGAAGATGTAGGCCGTGATTCATTGAATTTAACAATAGCTTATTGGCTTATGTTTGGCTTAAAAAATGTAGGTATATGAATACTACTAAGAAAACGAATGCTTAACAAAGTTCGATATTAACTCGGCTATTAATGATCTCGAATCACGTTTTGTACGTTAACAAATCCCCGAAATGGCGAATAGGAAAACAATGGGAGATAAAAATAAACTCTTAATCTATATATTAAATAGAATAAAATATATAATTCAAGCGAGACCTTCGAGAATTAAAATAGAGGCCTGGTCCTGGAAATTTATACTGAATTCGTGTCAGGTCAGGAATTTAAAGTGACATTTGAACCTATGTAATTTATGAAAAGTAAATAGGACAACATGGAGGCAGATGGAGGAGGCCTTCGTTCGGGAGTGGACGGGATAGGCTGATGAAGAAGAAGAAGACGAAATAGAATGCAGGATTAGTGATTTATGTACAAAAAATTACATAATTTACATTTTACACTATAAATAACGTTTTTTTGGATGATTTTGACTAGTTTTTTGCGTAAATGTGAAACACGTTTATTATGTCGCTAGCTTTTCAAGCTTACTGAGAAGTGCACAAAGGTGTATTTGGATTTATTTCGATAAACCCAGATTCATTATTAAAAAAAAATGTAAGTTTATAAAGAATAATGCATAGATATACCAACGTTAAAAAAACACTTAAATTGATCATTTTTGAATAATCACTATATTACTAGGTATAATTAATAAAAACAAATTTCATAGCTACAATTCCCATTTATGGTGGAGATCCGCCATATTGTTTCAATGTCAGGGCCTGAGTTTACCCCGTCTTCGAATAAAATAAGTAAATAGTTGAAGCGCAGAAACGAATAATATTTATTCCAAATTTAAACCTGATGTCGTTGAGTTCGTTTCTTGTTTTGAGTTCAAGGTTCTTATCGTCTTTGTTTTATTTTTCGCTCTTCTATTGTCTAACCTGTACCTATTATTAATCACTGTTCCTTATTTTTGTTTTAACACAATTTATCACTAAGCAATGTATACTTCGAACAAATTTATTCAATTTCGTAAATAGGGTTACAAATTGTAATGATCACATAGTTTGGATGTTGCATTTAAATTAGTTGATATTCGAATCGATTAAAAGGGGCATATGCACTGAGCAAAAATCGTTCTATTTTTGCTTCAACCTTTTTAAATTTTGTATAAGAATGTTAGCGCTCAACAACAATAACGTAAACGACAAAGTGAATTATATTTTCTTAAAAGAAACCTGGGAAGAGATTTAAAAATATAAAATAGCTGATTTGTTAAGATTATAATTACCAGTATTTTGGCTAAATTATACTTTTATGTCTGAAAAACTGAACGAAAAATCTTCAGATCCCGTAAATTTTAGGGGTACTTTAATTTTGGGAATATTTTTTTATTCAAGGAATTTCTAAATCTTGTAATTCTAAAACAGCCGATCTGTAGTTCATACTTTCATCTATCACTGTCTTCAGTTTCAAGACTATTCCTCTCAATATTATGGCTGAGTAAAATTCAGGGCGCCGAAGCCCAATGGAATGTTATAGCCCCTTAAGTCAACAGCTGTATGTATATACTGTATATCTATCTATCAGTAGCTAATATGTATATCTATCTGTGAGTTGAGCAAAAAAGATAGAACGCCAATTTCCCTATCCGTTCACATTTGTTTCCACGCCACATTCATACACTTTGTCATACACAATACAGTCTCTAATTCCTTTTACTCAAAACACGTCCGTCCTTGAAGATTTGATGGACATGGTCTATTCAGATTTTTCTATGACGACCACGCTCATTCTTTCACTTTATAATATATTTTTAGTCATTCTATCATGATTCATTCTCTCAATATGCCGAAACCATCTCAAGTATTAAAGTCGTTCAAATAAATACGTTTTAACTACACAAGATTAACCTAGATTTGTTCTTTTCATTTTTCAGAAAAAAGTAGGTAAATACCACAGAACAACATTATTTAAAATCGAAATCAAAACTGTTTTCATAAAAAAGAAGTTTGTTTAACGGAAACAGCTAAAATATTGTCTTGTTTTGTAATACGTATTATGAGTCTTCACACATACACAGATACTCAACATCTTGAAGTATTTTTGCCGTGTGATGTGAATGTATGTTTTGTATGTATTTAAACACGGTTGTTTGAGGTGTGTTCACAAACATGACAAAATCTTATTTAGTAGAGACATGTGTAAAAAACCTTTGAATCCTGTAATGTGGACTTCAGCTTTTCCATCTTTGGGCGAGTCTTCCAGGCATCCTTCTTCGCTCTGGTTTCACATGTAGGGAAAGGTGCAGTAGCCTTTTGGAGCCCATGCTTTCCATACTGTCTTTCCAATACCTTTTTCTTTGTCTCCTCCATCTGACAACATCCTGGATATCATCACACTTATCTGATGGTGATGTTTCATATTCTGTCGCGAAACAAAATATATTCTTTTGCTTTGTCTAGGACTGAGTCCTGTCATTGCTTCTGGAATATTCAGCTGCCTCACCATATTTTAGTGTGGTCTTCCTGGGAGTCTCGTGGTACCTGACGGCAGCTCGTTCGCTGCTACGCTCAGCATTCTCTCGGAACATGCTCTTCAGAGTCCAGTAACGTCTTCTAGATCTTCCCCATCGAACAACTTTCTCGGATTGTCAGTCCGCAATGAGTAGTAGAGTCTTCATCGCTGTGGTTCTCAAGAGGTTTTACGTTCTGGTGGTATCAGCCTTTGTTTATTTATACTTATAGGTGTACAAAACACAGCACATTACAAGTAATAGGTGCTTAAATATTCTTTCACTAGGGCGAGCTTATCGCGGTGCTGCGATCTCTGCCAGCTAACTCCTACATTAAGGGTAAACCCACCTCCACCCCTGGATGTTTCAGGAGCTTTAGCTCCTATATCATCCAGTCTTTTAAGCAAAACATTTTTTCAAAGGAGGGCTCAAGGTTCGCCGGAAGCTCCCCTCCAGCTAACTCCTTGTCTCCGTCCGAACTCAGGTCTTGTAGAGCCTCACTTTGCTCTCCTAAAAAAATAAGCGATAAAATTGTAACAAACATAAATCACCGCAATTGTCCCCTCAGTCACGAATATTGAATCAATCAAATTGTATAAATGCATTTAACACTACCACTTTTTTACAATATTATAATCTCGTAATATAAAATGTTATACAACTAGTGTATAATTTGTCTAGAGAACTAACATCATCGACCAATTGTACGCCGCCCGTGTTGATCAAATATACTAACTTGACCTTCAACCAAGTCATTCCACTCTTGTGCCAAAAAACTTGCCAAATAAACAACATCACTAAACCTCACCAACCAGAGATCATAATAAAAATATAAATAGTACCTATATATATTCTACGTACATGTCCGAGCAATGTTTCAAATCAGAGATTTTGTGTAATGGCTTCAGATTTGTCGAGAAGGAATGAACGAAGAAGAATGTGCGGAGAACGTTGAGGAATAGTAATGAACCAAGTTGATATGGTTAAGACATGATGAGAGGACGAGAGATGAGATAAGGATTACAACAGGCAGAAAAAAAGGAAACGTGGTTATCCAAGAACTACTTTACTCGAGCATGTCTAAAATCAATCGCTGTACAGCGATAAGCTCGCCCTAGTAAGCATTACTTTTTTATATAAATGTTCACTTAAAATATGAATTACCATAAAAAAGAATTGAATGAGGCGAAATCGGTCCCGAAATTCGTAAAATTCTGTTACTCAATTGTGAATTATGCAATTTTGAACGTTAACGATACTGGATATTGGATATATATATTTATTTATTTGGTAATATTACATTGGTACAATTATAATTTTTCAACAGATAGGTATAAAGGTATATATTTTACGATGTACTACTCTCTCAATAATTAAATGAATACTTGAGTAGAGAGAGGAGTGTTTACAAATTAGTACATTGTATATTATGACAAGATTATTATTAACAGAATATGATATGTTTGAATAATATTTCTGTGGGGGACGGGGGTGTTTCATAAAACTCCCCAATTTTACCCTTCATCGGTAACTTAAGAACGTACATACTCGTGTACATTAAACAACGTAATACGTACAAACATAATAAGCCATATTAGTATGGGTAGATTTTATTCTTATGTACAAATTTACATTAGATTTAATGTACCTAGGATTATTACCTACTAGATTTTTTCTAAGTGCCAATGTCTAAATATACTTACTAGGTATAATTATTGAAGAATACGTACATTCTAAATTATTTATACTTAAAGGCGCAAGAAAAGGATCATTATCATGTTTAAAATTGCGATATATTCCATACAGATATAATATGATACTTTTTTTGTTTCTAAGAACAGTAAACAAAATAGGTTTCGCGTCTACTTAAGATTCTAAAACGGTGCTGTGAGGTATCCCCCTTATCTTGAGTCCCGTTCGCTTCAAAAGCTGGGCGTACTTATACCTGACTGAATACTTAACACGTTTGTAATATTTTGACAGTGATGAAAAAATAATAAGCAACGACGATATATTATGTATGTAGGTTACCTATTGCGGTTTTCGGTGGAAATTTGGCTATTTTGTACCTTTCTCTTATCCTATTCTCTTATCCTATCGGTGTTCTCCGTCAAATGGCCTTCTTGCGGCGTTGTCTTCCAGCTATTCTCTGTGGCGGTCTTGTAGATAAGATTTCGCAAACAAAAGAGATGCCGGAAGACCTCAGACGAGATGGGTGGACGACATAACTTCTGTAGCGGGTATAAAGTGGGTAAGAAAGGTGAGTGATACAAAAGAATTGAAACTTCTAGCTTCGGCGACATAATTTTTTCTCAGCTAATACTGAGAGAATCGTCTTGAAACTGAAGTCAGTATTTGATGAAAGTATGGACTACTGATTTGCTGTCCTATAATTACAATTTTTGGAAATTCCTTGAACAAACAAAATACTCCGAAAGTGCCCCTTAAATTTACAGGAATTAAAGATAATCCGTTCAGTTTTTCAGATGTAAAAGAAAATTAATATTTTCTTGTATAATTTCGCCACATGATGAATTTAGCATCAGCACACACTGAGTCATCATCAACAAACATTCTACATTACAACTCATGTATACCTACAAGCAAAGATATGCTGCTTACTAATCTAGGTCATGAGGAAACATGAGGCTCTCTCGCTTAGTCTCTCATTAGGACATTCACCCTGGACTGGAAATAGGACACTGGTAGGTAATATTAGATGCAAATATACCGTTAGTTAATGTTAATCATACCTATACATTTGCCATATAAAATTGTATATATTTTATTTAATCACATGATTATTAGATATGCCATTAGAATAATTCGGGGATAATACTATAGTATGCTTTGGTGTATTATAATATAATTTGTCAGTGGATGTATATGAGTGTACCACCCATACAATTACACCAATTGACAAAAAAGCAAATGATGTCATCCAAAATAATGTTATACAAATGCCTAATTTCAAGAAGATTGGATAATATTTAGAGATTACACATTTTTATCACTTTTATCTCAAACTAGTGAAATTCATAGTCTTGAAGTGCTTAGTTCTTAGAACTGATAGCCCTCTTATATATTTATTTCGACTTTTTCAAATATTTGGGTTACAATATCATCGATCTGGCTTTTGAAATAACAGCATCTAATATAGAACTTAATCAAAGAGTATGAATTAAAAGAGAACTTTGTTGAACATTGTTCTGGTTGACTCATGAACTAATATTTAAAGGAGTGGTGTATGCTGCCGGTTGCTACTTATGGCCTAGAAACAACCATGGGTCCATAAATAAGCGCTTAAAAATTAGCGTAATACAGAGAACCATGTAAGGGATAAGCTTAAGAGACAGAGTTAGAAATGAAGAAACAAGACGTAGAAACAAAGTGACTGGCATAATACAACGCATAGCATCCCTAAAGTGGAAATGGGGAGGACACGTGGCTAGAAGCGCAGAGGGCAAGTAACAAGTAAAAAGAACCTCCTGAATCGGAGATCTCGAGATGGGAACAGAAGGGTGGGACGGCCACAGCTGAGATGGAGAGGCGACCTGGTCTGACATATCGGCGCAACCTGGATGCAGTCTGCACAGGACAGGACAACATGAAGGCAAATGGAGGAGGCCTTTGTTCAGAAGAGGACAGGATAGGCTGTGAAGAAGAAGATGTGTAACACCATCATGGGGACAACATACACCGTCTCTATTGGAGAGGTATCTCGAAACATGTATAGTTTTAAGTATTTAATTTGTATATGTAAAATATTGAAGAAAAATAAAAAGAATTTTGAAATTTAATTTAATTGAATGTGGTCCCGACATTCAGGTTGCTGTAATGCCGAAGAGTGTAAAATTTTAATAGCATAAAAAAGTATATTATCGCTTTAGCAGGTGGGAGGATAAAAATTAACGATAAGTTATCTTCATGAGAAATGTCTTGTTAGAGCTTCCTCTATCAACAAAACATCCGTTTCAAATAATATAACACAACTTATCTGTAAAACTTCACAAATAACTCATATAGATATTGTATTATGTATACTGGAGCATTCCTCCATAATGATTCTTATAATAAAATTCAGTTCAAAGCAAAAAAACAACATTCTTGAGGGAAATGTGAACGGAAAATTTACAAGAACTTTTATGTCCATCCGCAATATAAATATGATTTCCGTTGGACATATGATTGCATGTATTAGTATTTTTAATATCGGCAGTTTTTACTGACTAAATTTGTGATCTTCGTCAGCATGAAATCTAACCAAACAGTTGACCTTCAAGAACTCTGTAAATAGGGTTGCAAGATTTCTCGCACTTAAAACTGGGACACTCCACGATTAGTATTAGACCCCTTAGTTTCTACCTCTCACTGTTGGGCTCTCACGTACCCTGTACTAAATTTGTTTTAAAAAAGAATATAATCATATTATATCACCAAATTATAACATTATTATTCATTAATAGGACTAAAAAATAAACGAAGAAAAATATTGGTGATACATATCAAAATTAAAAACTGCGATAATTGGGAATATATTTTAGCGTCCAGAATTCCCAAAAGCATGATTTTCATAAGCCTTCAAAAGATCCATGAATTTCCTTTATGTTCATCCTTCATGTTTTTGCGGAATGACTTGAGTTTAGTCAATGACCTTCTTCAATTTTCTTTCATATAATTAGATATTTAAATATTTATACATTACAGACTAAATTAAATGAATTTTGAGTGTTATATACCTAAATAGCCTAATAAATTGATTATTCTATATGATAGTTATTTAAAGCGTTCTTTTTTTTTTCAATAAAATAAAGCAATCATTAAATAAAAATACGATGACCATTGGTCTTTATTGCGAATTAATGGGGATAATTATAAAATCTTTATTACAATACATTCAATTACTAATAAAATATTTAAATAAAATTAATATTCATTAGGTAGAAACCTAAAAAAACACATTTGTAATAAAAATAAATTTGGCACAAATATATACACTTATATGGCTTTGTATACATGTAAATTTAAGTATCTATCCTTGAATATAGGACCCCATATGTTTCTATAAGAATATAGAGTTTGCAAATCTACTTATTTTAGCCACCCTGCCAACTGCCTCTGCCACATAAAAGCACAAGACAGACAACAGCTCCAGAGGTAAGCAAAAACATGTGTTCAAAATGATTAGTCCATTCATAGTTTGGCTGTCAGTTAAAACCTATCTTTCTATTTATCCCCTCACGTCGCGTCCCTTGCGGGATAAACAGAGAGGATATAATGCCAGACCGCCCTCTCCTTACACACACTCCTTGCTTTCGATACATTAACGAAAGTCACGACCCAACGCCCGACAATTTTTTTTATAGCAGTAACACGGCAGAAGAATACAGCATTTTCTGGTTGGAGTTGGAGGTCTTGGTTCGATTCCCGGCCGCGGCAAATGGATGGTCTGAAATTGGCAAATGTTGCTTAGGTATAAGGAGATCACATTAAACTAGTCAATGATCAGTAATAAGATTGATGGAACTGGAATGGACTGATGTCCATATTGTCCATTCTTTGCTGTATATCTGTTGAGATAACTACGTACTTGTTAAAATTTATGTTTCATCTCATCACCTTACCTACCTATCTATCTTTCATCTCATATATGCCTACCTATAACCAGTGTCTCTCACACACTCATTCGGCACACAATATGTAAACTTTAAAAAGTACAATTGCCCATATTCAAGTTAACCTAGAACCTGCACTAATCGAGGAAAATTTACTCGGTTTTCTCAGGACATTATAGGTACACACGTCATTATTTGTAAAAAAAACTTAAATTTGTGTAAAACATTCAAACATTAATATTTAGTTATCATGACCTGAATTCACTAAACAAGCCTGACTCATAACTTTGAATTATAATTGCTTATGTAAAATAATTTTTTATGTATTTTTATAGCCTGGGCCGTTATGTCAATGCATTATTTCAATTTGATTTTTATTGTCCATTATGACGACAATATTTTGTAATCATTATTTATGTTCGCACCATTATGGTATTCTCGATGATATGATATGACATAAATTTGTTTAATGTCATCGTCATCATCATAATCGGCCTTCCGCAGTCCAGTATTGGACATAGGCCTCCCTTCCCGACTTCCACCGATCCCTGTCAGCAGTTACCCTGTGTCACTGGTGTTCGGCCACTTTCTTTATGTCACGGACCATCTTGATTGTAGTCTCCCTGGGTTTCTGCTGCCGGTTCTTGGTCGCCACTTCAAGGTTCTTTTGGCCCACCGGTCATCCGTTGTTCTAACTACATGTCCAGATTGTCCAGCCCAATTCCATTTTAGTGAGGCTGTTTTTGGGCCACATCTGTCACCTTTGTCCTCTCTCTAACCCACTCATTTCGTTTTCTGTCTCGTGTGTTTAATGTGATTTTGATAAAAAAAAAAGTTCATGCATTTAAAATTTTTCTAACTACATCGTTTGTAAAAAATAGGGTATATATATTGAACTTCCTTCTAGCAAACAATCTAAGGGTGGACTCTCACATTATGAAATTCATGGTTTGAAATAGATTGTTTGTAAAAAAAATTGGAACTTTTCTCTGAATTCAGAATCTTCCATCAGAACTTTTTTACAAACAATCCAAACTCAGAGTATGAATTTTATATGTGTAAATTCACCCAAACAGATCTTTCATATTGGTTTATAGATTTCGGAAAAAAATACCTATAACAATAAAGAGAACAATTTTTTTTTTAACAGAAAATAAAATACTTCGCGAAAGTAACAAAGAAAAAAATCTCATGGTGATAATATGCATATATGTATATATTTTGCTCCACGTCCCTTGCAGGGTAGGATAAGAGATCGAAACGCCACATTGCCCTATTCTTAGACACACTTCTTGCTTCCGTCACGTTCGTGCAATTCGTCATACCATATAAACGCAAGTCTACAGACATTCGCATTTTGTTGTGTAATGGATTAAATTATGAATGGAATGCAGAAAATAAATTGGGCGTATAATTTTAAAAGTTCATTCTCGAAAAAAAAATTGACACCTGTAGCGTATCAGGAATACGTTTTTTTTTAATCACAATGACATCATCAGAATGTCGTACATGCGAACAAAAAACATCATTTGACAAACGGAACCATAGAAACAAGATGTTTATCTGTGGTTTAATCTCACGATTCTAATTAACAACGAGATTAAAAATGGCGAATTATTGTCATATGATATTTATCTGTTAATTTCAAAAATGTTCATAGTTGTTGATTTTTTTTTGTAAAAACAATTACCATTGCCTATTGTGTCTTTGTTAGCATCACCATGGGACACCGCTCTATATTAAAATTGGTAATGCACATTGCATTGTTCTGTGCTATTAAAAAAAATATTATTTATTCACTTATTGAAATTGCAAATGAACTATTCAAAATGTTACAATAATATGAGCGAGCATACAATAAAAAAATCATATAAAAAATGGTCACGATGGGGAACTTATTGCAATGCCGCGATTTCTTACAGTCAACACCATATTTAATTACTCTCTGTCTATTGCCACTCTGTGCCACTGGGTGGGCTCTTTTTGGACGTCAGACCATCCTGTCTGGGGTTCTTTGCCTGGCATGGATCTCGGCTGTACTCGGCTGACTATAGTCGGCACTCAAATGTCCGATTAGTAGTTGTCTAATCAGCTAGTTGGCCATATCCATAATGGGCCCATCACTAGTTTTTTTTATTCTACAAATTAATGTTCAACATCCTACTCTCATAACTCATTGTGTTACATGCAATTTTTGCATTGTTTCTTTCGTATAATAAAAAAAAAGTAATTTGTAAATATGATAGTCTTATTTCGCTCCTGGTAGTTGTTGTCGGTTTTTCGGTGTTGGAAGACCAGCACTATGATAGAGAAACGACCTTGCATGCATGTTGGTATCAAATGGATCCAGAGAGTTCAAAATTGAGTGTTGTGGAAGGAGATGAAGGAGATCTTCGTCCAGCATTAAGGGTAAACCCACCTCCACCCCTGGATGTTTCAGGAGCTTTAGCTCCTATATCATTTAGTCTTTTAAGCAAAACATTTTTTTAAAGGAGGGCTCAAGGTTCGCCGGAAGGCTCCGCTCAACAAACCCCTCCCGAAACTACTCTGAACACCCTTAATGTTCCTTGGAGGAGACTCTTACTGCAAGGATCTACACACTTCGTCCAGCAGTGGGCTGATAAGAAGAAGAGAATTTGTAAATAAGACTGTGTCATGAAGCTCTCAGTACCGTCAGCATCAAGAATTAAATACGACGCTCAAATCAACAGACAAAAAATACATGAAGTACTGACTTTAGAAAATCATTGTTTCATTACGTGTACTTATAATAGTATACCTACGCAAATCATATTCCACACAACGTTCAAATCATTGCAAAGTATAATACATATATACAACATTAATAATTCTGCATGTATCATTTATAAAGTCATTAAGACTTTTATGTATTATGGTAATCTGTCGGTTCGTACTATGAAATCGTGTACTCGTATATGAAACTTGTTTCCAAATACGCGTACCTCGTAATGTATAACTCTATAATGTTGCTATGTATAGCACACAGCTGTAATATGTATTGGTTGATGCCGAGGTTGACCTCCCCGTAAGTTCAAGGATATGCAAAATGAATAACGTTATAGGTACTAGATGTACTGCGATAGGTACTAGAGGTACTGTGATAGGTACTAGAAGTACTGTGAAACATTATGCTATGAATTAGAAACCTATTTTACCTGTTTAAATTCAGTAACAGTTACTACTGTATGTTATTACGCATTTCCCTAAGTGCTAGGATTTCATATATTCAAATGGAACTGTTTATTTAACGTTTCTTTTTGTACTGAGGGAAGACAGGCGTTCCGCTTAATCGGCGAATGTCATCGGTTTTAATCCTCGCGTCTCGGCGTCCCAAGCTAATCTTCAGCGAAGTCCCGGTTTTTAGGTTTTACTATTATGCACAATTTTTTAAGCATTTTCGTCTATCGTACATGCACTTTGTGCATGGTGTCAGTGAGCGGATGTGTATGTATATAAATTATTAATAATTTTCTTAGATATTATGTAATAAAACAAAGAATAAAATAAATATATATAGATAAAGTAAAATAAAATACATTAAAATAGAGATGAAATAAGAATTCTTACGATTGGTTTGCAGCAGAGCCCCATGTCGCCTTTCCACTGATCCCTGTCCTGTGCGGTTCTTTTTAAATGAGTCGAAGCCTATATCCTGGCACAGGTCGTCCAGTTATTCTTTCTTTGGTCGCCCTCTGTAGTTTGTCCTCTCGTTCATTCCTTCAATTAATTCAAACATCAGGAGACCCTCTTCAGGCACTATCTGGCACATATTATTACATTATTTGCTTATGTCATCACCAATATTACTTATTTATTTATTTACACTTTTGGTCTAAGATCACTCGCAAACGAGTGGAGGGCCTTAAATAGAATAAATAATTCACTTTTGGTGAACATT
The DNA here is from genome assembly GCA_963576895.1 of Ceraclea dissimilis. NCBI lineage: Eukaryota > Metazoa > Arthropoda > Insecta > Trichoptera > Leptoceridae > Ceraclea > Ceraclea dissimilis. The sequence goes on from OY756360.1 coordinate 20,650,593, forward strand.
GAGTAAAAACACTTATGTGTAGGTCCGCCCTTTGGCAAACTACTCCTTTCTTGTTTTTTTACTCGTAATTTCTTAATTTATACCAAATATCTCAATATTTTTTATTTATGTATATCCAAGTTCTAAAAATGAGTAGGAGCATACTTACATTTAAAGACAGGCCCCTGTTTAGAGGGCACTACAGTAGGCCTTACCTACTGATTCGATTCAATACCAAAAACAGATTTAAATGTGAAAGCATTTAACCAACAAAAATCCATTAGTACCGATCACGTACAGCTTATAAAAATTATAGTAAATATTGAGAGTAAAAATACTTTAGTTGAATTGCGAAAAAAATACAATAATGTATAAGAATTATCTGTATTATTCGTGATTTATTTATCTTTGTTGATAATCATTTCCCAGAAAGAATTGCCCGATAATGATTGCGGGTAAAATGCTTCAGATTACTTCAATGAAATAAATGGTACGTGGATTCCTCAATGTTTGTTCTTCCATAATGCTTTATTGAATTATTACAATTATATACTTAAACATTAAAAATATATTTCATTAATTTTAAAACGTAAGTTGCATTTTAAAATTCTCCGTATCTTTCATTTCCTTACCGGAAATGATATCTACGCTTTTGAGTCGGTATACATTTATACGACAGATGGTTTTTGTCTGAAGCATATTGATGCTTAGCATCTTATTCGTTAGTTTCTCGTTTCGTATTTTTTAATGATATCAATTTCCTTACGAGTTTTCTCCCCTATCTTTCATGTTTCTGTTCTAGTTTTTTTCCTTCCGTTTTTCCGCATGTCCATCTTTCTTCCATTCGCAGTACCTACAGGTACTCCCCTTTGTCAAACAGATAATATGTTCATTACTTTCTTCTAGAGGAATTCATCGCTCTTTTGACGTTATAGTATTTTTAAATGGTCAAAATTTCGCATAGATTTTTATGACCGCTAAAACTACCAATTGTTAGGGGAGACTTTAGACCACTGGAACAGTCAGTTTGAGCTGTCAGAAACTTTGAGACTGCGGCATCAACTCTCTAATAAACAAAACGTTGTACTATACTTTCGAAATATTGCCTTTTGTCTATTGCCAAAATTTGCGTAAGGTTACCCAGGGATGAGGAAGGCCTTAAGCACTTATGTATCCTTCAATATTTTTGCTTTTCGAAATATCTGTCGACTATCGTAAAACTGAGGAAAAATTCTGTTGCTTGTCAGTCGATATTCGATGTTTCGTCAGTAAAACAATTATAGTAACTGAAACCTTTTTTAAAAAAGTTGGCAATTTCCTCAAGTATTTAAGTTCAATGTTACAATAGCTATTATTGAATTACTGACTCGTATGTTACATGATAATTGTGATCAATCTTACTCAGGTATGCTTGTTCACATAACTTGTTCCATACATACCTTACCTATTCAGTACCAATGTTATTTAATAGTGTAGTTGTTGGTTTAATTTACTCTTACATTGTATGAGGTTGGAATAAAATATCCAATATCATTTGTAATGAATAAGGATTTTTCATTCCGTCACGCATTTCCCAACAATATTGAGTTTGATGGGTTAGCTGGAAGAAATTGCAGCATTGATGGAGTAAGTTTATAGTATGTCTTCTTCTTCTCAGCCCGAAACCGTCCTTTTTGCATCAATTTTTCTCCTGAAAACTAACTTATACCAATGGTATTTATTGGTTTGTAATATATTGATATTTATTCGTTCAACTTGTTCACTTTTATTCCAGTTACAACATTCGTTTTACAGTCACTGATCAACTCTCTATTCACTTGGCTTCTTATTCTCTCTCAGTGTTTTCCCACACATTCTTCTTAACGATCTCATCTCAACATCATTCATACCTGATTCGTCCTTTTTCAACTATATATCTATGTCTCACTCGCATATACGAGTACATCAGTGTCGGCACCAGGACAACATTGTACAGTGTACCTATACTAGAGTGTGTATTTACGTTCGCTCTAGTACAGACTGCTATTTTGATAATCGATCCGAGTTTTGATAACTATTTATAGAAAAATAATAAAAAAAATCACTACTAAATAAAAATAATGCTGCAGTATTCCTACAATAGTGCAGAAGAATTAAGGTTGAACATTGTCGGGCTTACGACCGACCTCGGCTGACTTAAGTGATCACTTTACACTCGAGAAACATTTGCCATTTCAGTTAACCCCGGCTGGAATTCGAACCCAGACCTTTATCTCGCATAGTAGGGATCTTATTCACTACACCACGAGGAGCGACGTCAATGTTGTCGAAATCCGTATACATTACGTACCTACGTATTGTTGCCATTCACACTGTTGCAGGAAGAGGTGGTATTTTTACATACACACACTTCTTCTACACTGTTGTAGGAATACTGCATTGTATACTATACTACGGAATGTAGAAAAATTCAACACTGTAAAAGGATAATTCGTAAAAACAAAAATAATTTAAGTAAAAATAATGGCCAGCAGTTGTTTGTCTGTCCATCACCCAAAGAAGTTGCCAAAAGTTAAAATGCACACAGCGATCCATGGAGAGAGAGATGCTGGGTGTGAGCCTCAGAGACAGGATTAGAAATGAGGAAATCAGACGAAGAACCCAAGTTGTCGACGTCACATAGCAAGACAAGACGAGAATAGATGGACTCCCAGACTCGTTAAGTGGAGGCCATGGGAAAACAGAAGAGGTGTCGGAAGGCCCCAGAAAAGATGGGCGGACGACGTGACCTCGGTAGCGGGTAGACAATGGGTCAGAAAGGCGAGGGATCGAAAGGACTGGAAACGAATGGAAGAGGCCTACATCCAGCAGTGGAGGGACCAAGGCTGACGAAGAAGAAGAAGAAGAAGTTGTTTGTCTGAGAGGAATTCGCATTACAGCATCGTAAAGCGATACGATAGTATAGACATTATTATAGTACTAATTTCTCTATGTCACAGAGCCATATTACTATCACTAGTTTGTTATACTAGCATATAGCATAATAATAAGTGACTGACTAAACCAGCTTGGTATGTAATGTAATATAATATTATATAATAGTTATGTTGTGTGTGAGCATATAGCATACAGCGTTGTAGGTAAACGCGAATTTAGTTTAACTAACGGTAAATCCAAACGCTAATGTCATTATCGATTTTTGTAACCAGCCATACAACAACTCACAACTTGTAATACAACCACTATAATATTATGTATGAGAGAATACTAACAACATATCTACAATATTATTATGAACGACTCAGAGAGAAGCGTTAACCGTGCGTTGATGTTTTTATGGAACAGTATTCAGAAAAAAATGGAATTTGGATATCACATAACTCTTTAAATAATAGTTTTACAAAAAAACTTTGTAGGCTCAAGTTGCAGAGAATTCAATATTCTTCAACTTCTACATACAGCTTTACTCTCTAAAATGCATAGTTAAAAAGTTAAGATCAATAAATTTCAAAATGACCGAAATTTCGTCAGATTTTGGCTCGCCCCAGTGAACGCACAAGGGTTGGGAGGTCACAAACTGGGATTCTTAACGACAGCGCCGACCTTTATAACATATCCAAAAATCAGAACTACTATACGATTTGCATGGTAGCCTAACATTGTTTGTCTAAGTTTCCCGGAGTATCGTGGAGATCGCCCAATTTTTCTATTTGGAACGTAAAATTAGAAATGCTATATGAAGATTGAAGGTATTATTGCACTAATTGATAAACATCCATAACATTCAAAACCAATCAAAAGTCCTGTCGCCATTGATACGTGATGGACTAGATAAAAGATCTCCCAATTTTTTGCCGTAATTGAAAGACTTTCCACCAATTTGTAAATTGACAGCTTTTTTCTCACGTAAGAACATAGGATTATGAAAACAATATAGATTGAACATGGATTAAATTTATAATGATTCTTTTTGGTAAAAAAAAAACAGCGATATGGAGAGAGGTGTCACCTCTTTTTCTTCTTCTTCGTCAGCGCACCTCCCTCCAGTGCTGGATGTCGGCCTCTTTCATTTTCTTCCACTCATCTCTGTTTCTCCTCCTTAGCCTCCAGGTTCTACCAGGTTGTTGGACTATGTCATCAGACCACCTTTAGGGGGGTGTCCCGACACTTCTTCTTTGCATCTATGGCTTCCGCTGTAGGATTCTGGAGGGGGAAATATTGAGACCAAATACCATTCCATAATAATTCTAACTAAGTACGTAAGATATTAATGACCATATATAAGAGTCAATTTGAATTCTCTATAAATTTACTACTTACTTTATGAATACGAACGAAGACGACTATTGATAGAGCAAACGATTTGGGAACCAAATGTTTTTCTTTATTTTTTGATATCTAGAGCTTGACAATTTACTGAGGTACTTACTGCTAGCCACTTGCGTTCCACTGCTGGACATAGGCCTCTTCTAAACTCTTCCACTGTCTTCTATCTTGGGCTATCTGCTGCCACCTACGACCGGTAAGCTGGACAATGTCATCTGTCCACCTTTTCTGTGGTCTTCCTACGCCTCTTTTGTTCTCCCAGGGCCTCCACTTCAGGATTTTAGATGTCCATCTGACACAAAATGACAATTTACTAATAAGTATAAACGTGGTATTTTTCCATTTTCTCTGAAAGCATGGTTACCATGTGGCACAAAGTCACGAGGTATGACCGGCATTTCGACGCCATTTCAATTTCAATGATTCTGCACATCACAACATTCACCAATTCACTCTTATACATTTCTTGTACACCACAAATACATAATACTTGCACATACACATACTCGTATGTAACTAACATTTACATAATAAACTGGCTACATTATATATTTGACTTGTCATCTTGGCTCGACTCACTTTAATTTTTCATAATCGCGCTCCTCGGAGGAAGACAGGAGAATTCGAGAGACGCCTTTAGCGACGAATCGAGTCTTTCTTTTTGAGATATTAATTTATGTACAAACTTAAATAAAAAAAATGATATATACCTAAATTATTTTAGGCATTGAACTGGATTTATCTGCATTGCACAGACGGAAATACATTACAGTTTTTTCCCCCAACAGAGACGAGAGGCATCTCCATTCACATAATGTCACTTAAGCCAGCCAAAGCCGACTCGTAAGCGTCGGAACACCCATCCTGCTTCCTCCTCAAAGGATATTATGTGAATGAAGATGACTCTTGTCTCTGTTGGGGAAAAAAGGTGTAATTAAATAAAAAACCTTTGTGTATAAATAAAGGTAGTGATGTCTGAATGTGTTCTTTTATAGTTGTGAAGAAAAAAATGTAGTTTGTAATTGCTAATTTTAAGCTATAAATTTTGTGTTTATAACTTTATAAATAATTAAATCTACATAATACGAGTATAATAAAATTAGGCATATAATAGATTATAAATACAGAATTGTTCACTAGGGCGAACATATTGCGAAGCTGATGCGATTTCTTTCAGTTAGCCCTATTTACCTAGTAAAATAGGTACTTGGGTGCCAACTGGATCCAGAGAGCCCAGGATAGAGCGGCGTGCGGAAGCAGATGGAGGAGGCCTTCGTCCAGGAGTGGACGGGAATAGGCTGACGAAGAAGAAGAAGCCTTATTTATTTATTGTTAAGTAAACAATACATACCATAAAATTCAACAAAATAATACATATTTATTATTTATTATAATAAGGAATGCTCACTAGGGTGAGCTTATCGTTATACAGTGATCTCTTTTAGCTAACCCAACTTATTATACTACACGAGGCCGACGCCATATTGTTCATAGAGGCCATGCCCAACTGACATTTGACGATGATTGCACCATGAAAAATGTATTGGAAAAAATATTCCGTAGTTCAAGTGTTTGTCACCGATACAAGGTGACGTCACCAATCATGGTGGTGATGGAATCCGAGGATGTAGGCTTGTACTATACTATCGCCGGCTTCGCGCTACATATTACTTTATATCATAAAGCTGAGAACGTATGTTATACTATTATAGAGTGTAGTATTCCTACAACAGTGCAGAAGAATTAAGGATGAACATTGTCGGGCTTACGACCGACCTCGGCTAGCTTAAGTGATCACTTACACTCGAGAAACATTCGCATTTCAGTTTACTCCGGCTGGGATTCGAGCCCAGACCTTCGTCTCGCATAGTAGGGATCATAATATCACTACACCATGCACGAAGAGCGACGGCTGTGTTGTCGAATTTCATGAGCGTTAAGTACCTCTATGTATTGTTGCATTTCTTGCTGTTGAAGGAAAAGGGTGGAATTTTTGGAGTTTCGTACTAAACAGTGTCCCCCCCTCTCTCTCCGTATTGTTGAAAAGACGGCGACAGGATTTAACTATTATTTTGAATGTTATTTTTCTATAGGTATATTAGTATTGTTCTATTCTAGTAATATGTAATAGCATTTATATATTCCTATGGCTTACATAAACACTTAGTTAGAGTAGGTAGTATTTTCTAGTTCAAGTTTACTTATTGTTTTAATGTTTCCGGTCGCGGAAAGAAACAGGAAAACATTATAAGCACACAAAGACATTACGTTGTGCCATCTAAAGTAACTTGTATAGGTATAAGGCGCGAAGCTACCTAAGAACACGATTCCCATCGAGTTGCCTTTTGGAAAAAAAATATGGTATAATAGTGTCTAATCTGACGTAATCCCATAAGAAATATGAGCCTGGCTTCCCTTCTGCAGAAATCCACCCTTTGTCACTGACACGCGCGGCCGCTGATAAAGGCAAAGGCGCACTGCGCTGCCACATTAAACATAAGAATATGCCTATAAATAAATCAATATTAAATTGAAAACGTTAAAAAAAATTAATTTTACCTCATACATTCATCTTTATAATATTGCACGTACGCGTACTCATACTACTGTGAAACTACTCTAGTGTGATAGTGTATGTGTGCGGTGTAGGTGGAGTAAATCTCACGCATGTGTATTGAAGGCCGCGTGCAGAATTTCAAATGCACAAAAAAATATCGATATTTGTACTAAAATCTCGAATCCTTCGCGAACGGTGAAATGAGGGAGAGAGTGTATGTTTGATAGAGAAATTAACGCGCTAGAAAGAGACGGAGGCGGCAGTGCCTGAGTCAGCGATATAATTTAAAACATGCGTGATTCGCGACGCACCGGTCAAAAAATGATTTATTTGTAGGTAAGTTTTTAGCGTTAACGCAATTACAATGTTAGAACCGATTAATATTGTGTTGCGTCGAACACCGCACAACACATTTGGCGCGTATTTTCATTGTTTACAAGCACAGAACACATATACTCTCTAACGAGAGAAGAATGCCAACTTCATAGAAAGTATATGCAAACACGAAAATGACAGATCTCATCTAGCTTTCTCTCTCATTCATTTCATGCCCACATAAACAATGGCGCCAGGCGCCTTATTAAATTGATTAGGTATTGAGGTTTTATACGGATCAATACGCATTAGCGATTAAAAATAGTTGTACTCTAATACAAAAGCGGGACATATCCATACATCCCATTTTTACACTACAATACAACTATTTAATCATTAATGCGCACTAACCCTTTGGAAATAAGTATAATAACCAAAGAATTAAAATGCAGCAGTAGGTATGACATTGGCATTTATTTTAAGTAAATAGTACACACATATTGTATAAACATTACGTAGAGACAATTAAAAAACATGTTCAAAAGAACCATTAACAAAAATAATACGAAATAATGAGTCAATCAGAGCGTTTCACCTACTTTTTGATTGAGGAATTTCAGTAAGTAAAGATTGCAGTCGCGTGTCATAATTTCTCGAACGAAATTTGTCACAGATGGCTTTTCCGAACCTAAAGTTTGTGAAATCCAGAATATTTCTCACAAAACTATAACACAGAACAAGTTACACGAGTCTCTGGTCTCGACAATAATTGAATATAGAACAAGTCTCCATCATAGAATAAGTCTCCATTTTTCACACACAAACGAGTACGTATATTTCTCCCAAACACAGGATCCCGAAATGACGAATCATATGTCTCGCAAAAACACAAAAAAGGAGTTTATATTTTACACAAACCTAGTTCAAAACAATGTAATAATACCGATCACGAAACAAATTTTGGAAAGACGACGCCAGACGACGCGACAGAAACAGTAAAAAATATGGCCGCGTGTTGTTTACAAAATGTTTACAAACGGCATTGGCGTTGTATTGCCAGCTTGCAAAATGTAAAAGACTTGTATAATATTTCTCGAAATCTGGTTTCTTAAAAAGAAATAAATATTAATTCACCCATAAAAACACCGCATGATAACATAATAATATATTTATGTTTTTAATATTCACTCTAAAGTTCATATTTCGGAATTATTTCCATAATCGGTAATTCTATTTTTTACGTCTGTATACGAATTACTACACCAGGCAATACCAACTTTACCACCGAAAAAATCCACGATCTATTACCAATAGCAGCATATTCTGTTGGCAAGTACCAAAACCAGAGTTGACTCAGCCTGTTTACAAGTTAAACTCAGTCACTATTTTAGGTTGAATAAATACACTAATATCGATAATATTAAGAATAATTGAAGTGCAATCGAACAAAAATTGAGCAGGTAAATGGTTTTATAGCATAGGTTACTGAAATATTAAATAAATAAAGATATATTTTCTCAATACTTTAACATTATTTTCATAGCATAATATGTATACTCGTATAGCAAATGAACAATCGATTTATTAGATCGAACCGTAATTCGACAACTATTATTATTTTATAATATGGTTTTCGTACAGTGTGAGTCGAAACATGGTTACTCTTAGAGTACTGCGGCCCCACTCGCAGCTGAGTAAGAAGTGTTGGAAAATCCTTTTCTTGTCTATGAATGTATCTACATACCTAGTAGGTTTTATTCATATTTTGTCAACGGTTGATTATAGGTTTACTACATTCTTTTTAATAAACACGACTACTATACGACTTTTTCTGCCACCTCCGTGGTCGGGTGGGGCCGCGATAGTGGAATAGTGCCGAATATTTTTGTGGAATTTATTACTGTTTGTCTGCAGTCGATGTGGGACGAGGGTACGATACAGTCAGATCAATTTCTATTTATCCCTTTACGTCGCATCCCTTGCGGGGTAGATAGAGAGGACAAAAATCTCTATACCTAAACACACTCTTGCACATATAGCTTACTATATATACCTACCTACACACATTAATATCTTTTTGAGATGGTCGGTAGCCTGGTTGGTAACGCGTTCGACTGTTAATCCAGTAAGCGCGGGTTCGATTCCTGATGCCGACCTACTCCACTACACGACACAAGCTTTTCAAGCTTACGCTTAAGCGTGTAATTGGGTTTATTTCGATAAACCCAGATTCATTAAAAATAATATATAAGGCTTTCTACTCGGCTGCGAGTAGTATGCGCTCCCTAAAATAATTTCACGAGCCGCCACTGGTCACTGATAGGTATTGATGGTTCCTTCCATCATAGCCACCGTGCGGACGTTACCTGCAAGTGGAGTTTAAGATTGTGTTGTTGGTAGCCCGGATTGTCGAAACTTGTCATAAGAGCTGTCAAAGGTTCGCAATATTCCCACATTGTATATTTTGCAAGTAACCTACAATGCCGAAAATATTACACAGTAGCGCTAGAGGAATCATTTTAAAGAAAAGATAGTTTTACGAGTTGAAAAAAGAAAAAAATACTCCAATAATCCCTTCAAGCCGCCATCACAAGTTAGAAAAACAATGTTGCCAGTTTATTCTAACAATTCGAAAATTGGCAAATTGTTTTAAACAACAGTTCTGAAATATAATTTGAAAGTAGCGGAAAAATTTAACCATATCGTATTATCACATCAAGCAACACTAAACCAAGTTTGCACCAGGGGACTTCTAACAGGGAATTATCTGTATACATATCAGTTGGTTCATAGTGTAATATTATAAGTATAGTTATTTTTTATAATAAATAAGTATAGTATCGTGTCTACATAATATAACAATGCTGTAATAATAATTATATGATGCCTACATACTAACTAAGTATTGCCCTGTAAAACTGGATGCATAATTATTGTATAATCTTTTATATATCAAAGTAACTAACGCGCTAATGTCACTTTTATATAATTCAATACTTCTTGTATAAGGCGACCCAAAGGAGGCATATGTGCACAATCTTAACACAAGAGACCTTTTTCAGAAAATCAAAATTCAATGCCGAATAAAAAAAATTAAAAAATGTCAAAATGGACACAGAAAATATTTTAATCCAGAGAATGTTTGCGATAGGTTCGCACTACCAAACAATTCTATTATAGGTACGTAAACTTTTATTATTTATTTACTTTCAGAATAAACAAAACAAAAATTTCACTATATTTTAATGCAATAACTAGGCCTTTATCGAAAGCCTACAATGTTTGCTATGTTTTATTTCGTACTACGATTTGAAAATCGGTTAGCAGTTTGTGAGATATTGTCAAAAAAACTTAGGAAAGAAACATTCATGCTCTTTTATTTTCAAAATGTCGTATTTCCAAAAGGGTTGATTTTTGGTCATATTTTTTCATCATCTATCTCATTTTCGTGCATCCTACAACTTAGTCCCTGTATTCTTATTATTTCCATCGCATCAACCGGATCAGCACTTTTGTAAAATTTAACTATTTAACATCAACATTTTTATCATGCAACTACAGAATCACTAGACTAGAATCTCCATTGTTTTGTCTACTACAGTATGTACAGAAAATGTATCGTACTTCTTCTACATGATATTTATAATTATAAACATTTCATTTTCTACGTTAAGCACAACAGTATGAATGATCATTTTACGGTAAATCTTTAACTACCACACTGTATCATCATAATAATAATTTCCTAGACTGTCTTTAATCATTCGTGTGTACACTACACTATTCATCATATTTGTGACATGTTGTCGAACTTAAATTGCCATTTAATACGTAGTTTCCTTTGGCGCAAATACAGATAGTGTTAGCAGTAACTTTAATATTCTGCGAATGACATTTATTTTTACAAATTTTAAACTAAAAAGACAACTACCTCTACCTTAAACTATACTTGAAAAATTTTCATTTGATTTATTTTGTTTTACTTCTTTACTAAAAGAAGCTGTAATTTATTTCGGTTTCACATACCACCCAACTAATCCAACTTTCTGTCCATAGACACAAGTCAATTTTGAACAAACTTTTTTTTAATAAGTACATATAGAACACAATTTTCGATAAAATTTATATTCAAAATACAGAATAGTTCATCATTAATATCATATTCAAGAAGACAAAAACAGTCAAAAATTTATTAGTGTAAAATAGAATAATTTAGAGTGATTTTGTGATTGCGGCTTGTATAATATACACAAACCCAAATACTTTCCTATACAATTTTGTTTTAAAGCGCAGAATACACACACCATGGTACAGTCAAACTTTTTCATTATGAGTTCGCCTTTTCTGGCAGGGTGCCAGCTAGTAATAGCTACCACATCACTGTACCATAGAAAATTATTTCGCTGTGTTGTATTTTTTTTAATCTTTCGCAAGATCATTAGGTGTGTATTATCTATTAAAAATAAGAACTAAGATATTCCCGTTACGTGTCTTATGTGTGTGAATCCAAGAAGGAAAAGACATAATATTAATCATTATTATTTCTTATTCTTTGTATTGTTGCTGTAAAATTAATGACACAATAGAAGTTGCCATATTTTTTCCATCACTAGAATTACCTGGAAGAATATAATGAAGGAGGAACTAGACAATTCACTCTAATGAGGTATTTTCTAATAAATTAAAGTAGAAAAGGTTGTGACTTTCATATTTGAGTGAGCGAAGAGTGGTGAGGAAGTGCGGCCGCCCGAGACTGACCTGGTCCGATCATGTCAACCAGATCCTTGAGGATGGACGCGTTTTGAGTAAAAGAAATCGGAGAGCCTGTATGACAAATTGCATGAATGTGACGGAGACTGGAAATAAATATAGGTACTCAACTAAATTCAGGTACTCAATAAATACTCACTTTACAAATAAAGTTACTTTCATCCCACACTCAAAAAACGGGACGCTTGCCGAGTTACCTTTCCACTCGGTTAAATCTAAAATCGTTCCTTATATACCAAGAAACATTAAAATATCAATGAGTTGGTATTTTAAAATTGACCCAAGTCAGCTTTGTTAAATTTATAACCATTTGGTTCAAAATTACAGATGACATGGTTAAAAGACATAGTCAAGGACAAGCTAATTAAAATCGAATAAGTCAACTTAAGTTAACTCAACCTAACTCATTACTTAACCAGCAATAAGGTTCGCCACCCAATCTAAATGTCGCATTGATTTTCGGCAGAGAAAATATTGTGTGCTTTTTTATACATAGCATTCACAAGTTACCCCATCATTGGACAACATAAATAAGCTAACAACTTGTTCAATTCTCCAAAACTATATTCTTCAATTAGTTATATCTCAACAGATACACAGCAAGGGATGGCTTATTACTGATCGTCGTCTTGTCGTCGTGATCACTTTACACTTTAGTAATATTCACCAATTCCAGTCCATCCATCTTCCGCGGCCGGAATTCGGGCCCAGATCTCTATGATTTGTGATTGCTTAGTCGTACGAGTCCTGAATCACCCAGCTTCGGTCCTTCCTCATGGGACACCTAAGCAACCAGGCTGAATAGAAATCCAGTATGTCTTCGCATGGGCGTCACCAGAATTTTGAAAAATTATATAGCATAAAAAACGCGTTAATAGCGCAGCAGGCATTTTTTTTGTGAGATATAGATAAAAAGGTCATGATGTGGTTTGTTTTTTGAAAATGTAAATAATACTTTGCACAATAATATGTTTGAAAGATGTTTTTTATAAAATAGTAATGAGAAATAGCGCCGCAGGCCATTTTTTTTTAACTTATAGATTTTCATATTTATTTTAGAAAATTTATGATTTGATGAGAAAATATGTCGTAGTATTGTGTTTTTTTGTGAGGTTTTATCACTTAGTATGAAAAAACATATACCTATTCCAATCTCTTGGGGGGCAGCTGCCCCCCCATGTGTCACTGAGCTGTCACCAGGTGGCGCATTAGCCAATATTATAACATAAACAATAAACAACCGGTTGATGAAAAGAGAAGTTGAATGTCAAGAGTATGAACAATACTATCATGACTTCACTATATAATCATCAGCAATGTAGCTGATGGAATACATAGATAGATAGATAATTAGATGAAGAACAATAATGCAGTATTATTATAAAGATATTACTTGTTCTGCAGACATTATGTCATGAGAAACTGTAATGATTCTTCTATTGAATCAACTGTCTCACAAGTTATATTGTATTATGGCTGCATAACAATGTAATAGATATTATTCAATACTGTATAGAAGAACAGGTATTATTTAACTATTAATTATGTAATGTAACGTAATGGAATGGAAGAGGCCTACATCCAGCAGTGAAGAGAAGGGGGCTTATAGGAGAAGATTTGGTCGAAAATTTGGGCTGTTTTTCGTCCCACCAGGGTCTCATGCACGGATAAAATGTATGGATTGATCTCAACATATGTGCCAAAGTATGCTTACCTGCTAAAAAAACTGACTGCTAAAAAAATGACTTAGGTATCAGTTTTTTTTTCTTAGAAATGTGATTTAAATTAAAGTCTACACATGCAGTCATACAGCGCCACAGGGTTGCCAAGCAAATTTTTACCGCGTCACCCCCTGGCCCCCGAATAAGCTCCACAACACGGTTTGTCGCTGTTTCCAGGGATATGGTAAGAGATTGGAGAAAGTCGTCCATTACAAAAATAATCTCCAAAAAATGTTGCACACATTTTTTCCTAGGACAAGCAGTTACGCGCAATGTCCGGTTACAATACCAGACTTTTTTAGATTGTTTTATTTCTATTTTTATATTAAATTACCAAACGGATAGTTATAACCACTTCAGTTCTCGATAAAATACGATCAGATCATCACAAAAGTTGTGTCAACGAAGAAGTTCACCTCTGTAACAGTATGATATAGTTACCTACATAAAAACTATAAGTTTATAGCTACTTAGTAACAATAGTAACTATCGTAACATTGCATTATTAGCTGTGACAATGAAAGGAAGTTAGTTAGAACTTGCGGTATTTTTGTTAAACAACATGCTGGGAACCATTCATAATATTATTGAACTTGCTGCTCTTTACTTTGTGAGAAAAACTATTTCAAAGAAAATAACGTTTCGTTTGAAAAAACTCATATTGTTTAATTAAACAAAGCTTTTGTCTATATCCTCTACTTCACTACTGATACTACTTTAACGTTTCTCGAGGGAAAACAGAGAGACCAAAAGGCCTCGCTACTCAGAATCGTTTGGTGTTCTTTCTTCTTGATTTAGCAAAATATTGCTAGAACATTCAGGATTATACGCGAAAATTAACTTGAGATTGTTCTTGGATCCAAGATTCTAACAAGATCAGAATGTTGAATATAATGACATCAAAGTTTCTGACATGTACATTGTACATGATTGGCACAGTTAGTTGGGGCGGTGGTCTCTCGAGCGGGAGGTGCCAGGTTCAAACCCCGATGCTGGCGATGTACTCCACACTTTGCGATACAGGCTTTTAGCCTAGTGTAAGGAGTGCAGGAAAGTATTTAGGTTTGTGTATGCATCCTTTTTAAATGATAAAAAAAGTTCATATCTTTTACAATTTCTGTTACTCCCATTAGTCTCGGTATTTGCAAAACTGACCTATTTTTAAGGTGTTTTTATTAATTGTACCCTTAAATTATGTCGACTAGAAACATTTTCACGCAAAAATTCAAAATCTTCAAATTTAGAACTAAATTTAAACTTAGAACCTAGTTATTCTCACACAGGTGGAAATTTAATAGTCTCACGCTCTCACGTCTCTTTGCGCCCCTCCAAACGCGAAAAGTCAAAATCTCAAAATTTGTTAGTCATGTTAATCTCAAATGACAAGATTGATAATCGACATATGTAATTTAAAATGGTAATTTAACATATTCAGATTAATGGGACCTGAATACTCAATCAATGTTGGAATCGCCATTTGTTTGATTACATAACAAGTTGATTCCGAAAAAAAAAAACATAATTTACAATAAAATTTACCTACATTAAATAAAATGGAAAAACACGTTTGGATCATTCACCCCGTCTTCCAAAGTAATTTGTTATGTTTTTTTTTATTTGTTTATTCCATCAGAAAAAATAATGTCTACCTATGTTGCTTAAGTTTTTTACGCACTTATTTTTTCTTGAGAGGGCTCAGAACAATTCGTGCTCAAACCATCGAAACTTATTCACTTTCATTCTAGTCACCATACCCGTCTTAGATTCAGTCATTCCTCATACAAAATCATGGAAAACTAGTGCTTCATTCTTCATTTTATATATTCTTTTCGAGTGACCTATAAAAGTAGGGAATTTTTTTTTATTCATTTTTTCATAGATATACAAAAGGATCTGGGCTTGCATCAAACATACCCAAATACTTTTCTGCACACTTTGCACTAGGCTAAAAATCTGTATCGCAAAGTGTCGAATACATCGCCTTCGCCGAGGTTTGAACCTGGATCCTCCCGCTTGAGAGACTGCCGCTTCAACCAACTGCGTCAACCATGTTCTCTTTAGTCTATAGCTAAAATGCTTTTATTCGAAGAATTCCGAAAAAAATGTTTTTCTCCTTACTTGATTCATATACATTATATCACTTTATCTTTTTCTGTTCAGCCCTCTGCTCTCAATTGCTGAATGTATGCCTCATCCACCCCCTTCCATTTGTTGCTGTTATTCCCTCTTTGAATCCTGGTGAAAAAGGGGAAGGAGCCAACGAATTTTTCTGTACCCCTTAAGTATTATAATTCATGATAATATAGTCTCTATCACAATCCGGAAAACAAATGCTATAGTTTGATAACAAATGACTAAACACTTTACGAGTATATGTAAAAAAATTGTCCTGAATGACATTATTCTGTAGGAACATTGAACCCGTTTCTAGAACTCGGTTGTTGTTTTGAATTAGAATAAAAAAAAACGCAATAAATGTCGTCAACTTTGTAATAAATTATATATTCTACTACTATTAGTACATATACAGTAGCCAGAGGAAATTTGATGGCACATCTAGGAAAAAACTTAGAAGTATTTTTTCCCATCGTCCCATATGCTTTTGGGGACGTCGAATCAGAATTTCAACTAAGCCACCTCGTAAATGTGATGCGTTCTGAGATATCTCAGAAAGAAAGATAAATTTTGCACTGTATCGTAAAGTGTGGAATACATCGCCAGCGCCGGGGTTTGAACCTGGCACTTCCCGCTTGAGAGACTGCCGTTTCAACCAGCTGCGAGTGATCATTGTGTATACATGTTTTCTTTTTGGATTATATCATTTCGGATTTTGGTTGTATGTGATTCCATTATGGCAAGCTATTGCACTAAGAACCTCCTAAATTGGAGACCTCGAGATGGGAATAGAAGCGTGGGACGGCCACAGCTGAGATGGAGAGACGACCTGGTCCGACATGTCGGTGCAACCAGGGTGCAGTCAACATGGAGGCGGATGGAGGAGGCCTTCGTTCAGGAGTGGACGGGATAGGCTGATGAAGAAGAAGAAGAATATTCCATACCCTAACACGCATTAACAGGATCACCACACATACTCGTATACGTTATACAATTTGTGAACTGTTATCTGCACGTCAGATTAATTCCTTCAATCTTACCACAAACCTATGTTTCCATATAAATGTACCTAATCGCACACGACGTGTCCAATCTTTAATAGCATACAATATCATATCATATCAAACATTAATCTAAATAATCTGATATAGATGCAATACTCGTAAGTTAGGTGAGTTGCAGTGGTGGAACCAGGTTCTTTTGGAGGGACGCAAAGTGTTGAAATTCAGAGTAAGGTTACCAATAAAGAAACTTATACGATTCTCAGGTTCAACGGATTTTACTGCAACAATTAAAGTTCTACAAGTTAAACATTATTTTTCTTACTATTATCGTCAGTTAGCACATATTTTTATAAGAACTATGAAATAAGTTTATATAAAATAAAAAAAATATATAAATAAAATAAATGTTTTTATTCGAAATATCTCTATCTAAATCTATCTCCTTACGCTGCATTCCTTGCGAGATCAGAAAGCCAGACCGCCCTATCCTTATTCCTGACATACACTCTTGCTTCCGTCACATTCACGCGATTTGTCACAAACACTCTCCGATTTTGTTATCGCAAAGGACAACGCAGTTGAATAAGTTTTTCATACATACCTAAATAAGCGTTTATTTTATTTTATTTTTATTTTATTACAAACAAAAGCACAGAACAGACAACAACTAACGATATAAGTAATATCATCTATATAAGACAATTAGTCCGTTCATAATTCAGCTGTCGCCCACAAGCATGCGCCACAGTTAAATTAAAACATATAAGTTCATTCCGGTCGTCTCACACACCCATACTCAATCTCGCTCACACACTCACCCATCGCACACGCACACTTCAGATTTTACTGTTACTATTTTCGTATGGTGTATGTTGCTGTATAAAGGATGGGGGAGGCACGTGCCCCTCTATTACCCCCCTGTCCGCCAGTGGTGTGTTCTGATATTGCATATTAAATTGTTATTTGAATCCAGTTACATTATTTAGTATTTATCTATATCAGTTACATTTATCTATATCAGTTACATGAAACAAAATCAAAATAAACCAACGGTACTGCGATTTTATGACGTTCGTGTTCGTTTTACATTAATTTATTTGAAATTGCACGAATGACATGTCGGATATTATTATAATAAATAAATAAATAGTTATATTGCTTGGATTAGCAAACATTTCATTGCAGCAATAGGTAAAGGCAATAAACATGAGCTCGATTCGACCTCGAACGATACCTTATCTAAGCTATGTACTCGTCTAGATGACATCTATTTAATAAATAATATAGTTACGCAGATCACTGATTCACTCATTCTGTAGACGCTCTTATTATGATTCTAAAGTATTTATTTACTTATTGAGAGAGTAGTACAACGTTAAAAAATGTATGTCTTGTACCTAACTGCTTAAAATTATAATTGTACTTATATTATATTACCAAATAAATATTAAAAAATAAAAAAATAAAACTCTTCAACATCGTTCAACGTGAAGTTTTGATGCATAAAGTTAGGAACTAACTCATGTTTATAAATATAGCATTCCTAAAATACAATGGTAATACATTAGGTAACTACCTATATATATTTATTATTATAGTATATGTGACTTTAGTGTAAGATACGAAATAATAGTAATATTTTTGGAGACATATAAATCAAATATTCATTGAGTAAAATGACGGGTTTCTTGCCGTCTAGAATGTTTACCAACTGACCATAATTCAACAAGAAAAAAAATTATATTCACATCTCTCAACGGGCGCCTTAGGCGTCTTTCAGCCAACTAGTATATAATAAATAAATCTTTATTTGTCAAAAATCATGAAAAGTTATATACAAAACGAGACTATAGTAGTTTGCTACAAGGCGAACTTATTGCAAAAGTCAAAGTTAAAATCTCTAAGGCGATATCTAAATTAACTTTTTTTCATCTTACAAACTATATCCAATTTTAAAAAGAATGTTCATATAACGATTTTGTCTATTATTAGTTATGATTATAATTAAAGATTTTTCATATATTTACCATCTGTACTCTAAAATTATAATTTTATTAATAAGTGTTGTTAACCATTACATAATTGAACGAGTAAAATTACAAAATATTTTTGAATAGAAGTCTGCTCAATAACTTCGGTAATTAGTAGATACATTAATAAACGATATTCCCGTTCGGCTTTAGCAAGTTTTGGCCAAAATGGATCGCAAAAAATATTATAGTAGTAGGTAGTATAGGTACCTATTAGTAGAAACTAAATTCGCCATCTCTTCTGAATGTCACTATTTAGGATACGATGGGGACGAGCTAAGGAGAGTGATGAGATCAAAGTCATACGAATTAATTCATTGGTCTTCAAATGGTCCATAAAACCACTCGGAATGGCGAACCTTCGGAACTTCTCAATGTTTCAGTGTGGAACTGTAATTGTGCTTGTCCAGAATCGGCCTCCATATACATATAGTCACCTTCAATGGCATCGTCGGCAGGACCAACAACAATGTGGCAGCTATTCCTTTGAGTAGAGGTAGAGACATGCTCGGCAACGGACTCTTGGCATTATCATTATTAAAGTACGTAGTTCGAAAAGACGTCTTAGCAGAAGGTACCATAAAGTATGGAACTACGCATAACATCTGTCTTATTAATGACGGATTAATTGGATTAAAGTTAAAATAGCCTCGTGCGGGCCAATATGATTACACTATGATTTAAGATACGATCTTAAGGGATATAATTACGCAATACGGTGTAATTTTAATCATAAATGGACATAAGGAAACTAAGGCACATGTACATTGTTCATTATATTTTGTACCTAGATGTAAGTACATGTACAAAATATGATGGATAGATTAATTATAGACTTTGATTATTACCTATAGATTGCGTAACAGATGGCTTATTGGAAATATCTTCCTATAATCTTAAAAAAAAACTGGTGTTTGTTAAAAAAATAAGCAGGTTAATCTGCCTAATTGGTAAATATAATACGTAATAATTACATTAAATACTAATTCTGTTTAGTTTTCTTAGCCCATCTAAATGTTTTTAGTTATAATACACCGATTAAGAAGAAAAAATAGAATTGGTAAACTTATATAGGTTTGGTAGTTCTATGACAAAATGTATGGGACTTTTTGTGTAGATAATATAATAATAATAATATATATATATCTTCTTCTTCTTCTTCCTCAGCCTTCCTCCCTCCACTGCTGGACGTAGGCCTCTTCCATTTTCTTCCACTCATCTCTGTTTCTCCCCCTCCGCATCCAGGTTCCTCCGGCTTGTTGGACTAGGTCATCAGTCATCATATATATATATAACTTTATTGGCCAGTAAATATATGTAACAACAAAAACAAAACAAGATAATACAGTGTGCCAAAAGGCGGACTTATTGCAAAAGCAATATCTTACAGTCAACCCGAATATAGTAAGGATTAATATAGTAAGGATTATTTTTGTCACTGAACATGCACCCTACTTTGTCTTACCATATTCCTAAAAAATACGAAATGACCTATTCGTGGGACCAGGGGAGTAACGTGGCAAGATTTTGATAAGCCACCCCCTGACGAAGTATGTGACCCCATGTGTAAATTTAAATCACATTTCGATTAAATAACAGATACGTAATTTTTTAACAGTGGGCTCAGAGGCTAAAAGGAACTTACAAAAAATCGTGTCAACGTGAAAGAGTTACCTATACCTACAATTATTATATTTTTTATGATAATTTGTAACAATGACACAATTTATTTTTTATACAGTTTATTTGTACAGGTTATTAGCGAAAATACTAGGTAACAAAAGAACAGTTATATTCGTGCAAGTAAAGACAAAAGAGACGCGAATAAATGGAGTCATTGTGAGTCATGGTGACTATTTAGAGACAACATTCGACACTGAGGTGACTCACGGCTCACAGGGCAAATGACAATGACAACTTTTCATTCATTATTTGTCCCCATTTTTTTGGCGTCCTTAAAATAGTAAAGTTCCGCCCATTGAAATATTAAATACGACAATGGTATCATTATGTGATTGTACTACTAAATTATGTTCTATACAATAATTATTAAGATACTAAACGAAAAAAGACTCTCGACTGTTTTTTTGAAGACAAAAAATCTGTATTTTCTCGACTAATAATGGTGGTACTCACCGTCTTTGATTCAACGTTGACAGATGGAATTTGTTGATGGAAAAGTAAATAAATAAATCTTTATTGGCCAAGGAAAAATATGCATAGATACAAAATGGTAGTGTGCCAAAAGGCGGACTTACTGCAAATGCAATATCTTACATTCAACCCGAGAAAAGAAAGAAATAACTTGTATAAGTACTATAAATAATTATAAAGTAAATAAAATCTGATTTAACGGACCGATATATCGACCCTTGGTCATCTAATGTCAGTACTGTTCGACAAGCGGACAGAACCTGGGAATGCGAAGGCAGAAAACGGACGAAAGAAGGGGTTGAAAGAGGCCTACATCCTGCAGTACAGACAGGAGGGCTGACAGAAGAAAAAGAAGTGGTCCATACAAACAAGCAGATAAAGTTAACAAGCTGTATGTTTTTTAATGAAAAGGATCTAGGCTTATGTACAAAACACAAATACTTTCCTGCACACATCAACTCGAAACTGCGCCAACAATGTAGGTATCCAACTAATCGAACATATTATGAACCATACATTACTTTAACACAATTTGTTTTATAACATAATAATACTTGCATAGATCTAATAGCTCTATTATCAATAATGTGATTGATTCTAAGAACCTAAGAACAAGTCTGATTGTACCTAATTATTGTAATTCACTGTAACATACTATTTATTTAACATTAAGGTTAAAATAATAGCGTAATAAACAACACTTTAAATTGTATAATATTATGTGCCTATTATTTACAATGTAGAGATTTTTTTAATACCTATACTACTAGAAATACAAATTTAGCTTGCGTTAGATGGCAAAGATCGCAGTATTGCAATATTTTTGTATGAGACAGAGTATAAATAAATAAAATCTTTATTGAAAAAAATATTTTCCAAATGGCGGGTTTATTGCCGTAGGCAATGTCTGCCAACCAACCACTTGTGACATACATTTGATATATACAATACATACTTAGAGAGTATAGATCTGGTTTATTGTCTTTAAATAAAAATATAAAGAATAGGTCACATATGGGTCCAATTCAATGATTCTTATTAAGTGCTTTCTAACTAAAAGAAAGACGTTCTTATTTCGTAAATTTTAAACACACTTATTTAATTTGAAAAGTTACAGAATTGAACCTAGTGACAGATACAATTGCGGGCAATTTTTTAAGTTTGTGATGTGGTTTTTGGAAATTCGTGATAATATATGAAAACGAAAACAATAGGGTAACGAAGCGATTTTGGAGAGATTTTGTAGGTAAATGTATATTCTACCCATTTCTCTAGGGGGGGTGTATCCCCTGCCCTCCTACCTTTTTGCCCCCTCCTATCCAACTCAGTATTTAGTTATAAATCTTAGTCAGCTTGTTGAGTAAATCAAGTGTGTCCAAAATTCAACCTGTACCGATCCAGTTTTCTTGGTCTTCTGGATGTGAGAAATTAAATTTCGTGTTGAGGATTTAACACACAATCAGATTAACAGGAAATGTCAATAATATCAAAAGATTATAAGAACAAAATGATGAAGCGTCAGAAATGACGATATGCCCTTATAAAGAAATATATAATTTTACCAATATACCTATTCCAAAAAGTGGGACTGTTGCAATGATTTTGTAATCAACATGTAAGTTCATTAAGAAATACGATTATTATCCGTTTTAAGTTTTTTATTTTATTTTATTTTACATATAAGGGACACTGACAGAGAGTTAACAACACATACACAATAACAAACATAAAATATGAAACGCGTCAACCCTCCAATTAAAAGTGTCCACAACTTACATAAATTATTATCATTCTATATCTATAACTTATAAGTTATAGATAGGAAGGAATAGAAGCGATCTTTTATAATCTATTGCAGCAAAATACAAAATTGATTTCTGCACCGTAAAAAAAGTATCACAACATCCCGAATAAGAAAATAATCTTACTTAAATTTTATTTGAATTTAATGGATGAAATTTTAGCGGCTTTTTAAAAAAGTAGAACGGAGGCATAGAATATAATGCATTGCCGAATTATCTACTGAGGTGGTCGATGCATCGCGATGGTCTGAAAATCTACAAATGGACGTAGTTTGAATCAATCTCAGATTCATCTGAAAAAACGTTATATTGTAAACTTCAAAAAAAGACAGACAGCTGAAGAAAAAAACTTATTTATATTCGTTGATCTAATAAAACCAAATCATCTTTACAAAATACTGACGAGAGATTTAAAGCGACTTATGGATGGATTAAATATATTTGATTTCTCAGTACAAAATAATAAGGTTGTTGTACTCTACTAACTAATATGTCATTCAGTTTGATTTTAATATGATTCTGATTTACTTGCAAGCTTTTTTTTTAACTGAAAAGGTTGTGATTATTTTGCACGATTGATTTTAATACCCACAAACCCGTTAATATAATCATTTCGCTTCTGCACTCATATTATTTAAATAATTGAATTATACCTAGTCAAATATTTTTCCAATTAGTCTATGAAAGAGTTGGACCAACTGTTAAATGCAAAAATAGAACTTTGAAAAAAGTGTTTTTCGCATACGGTATCTTTTTCATGAGAATTGAGAAGGTATACTTTGTTTTACAGAATCAGAATCTCAGTAGAAAAGTTCTAAGATGACAGGGTTGATTTTTTCAGAATTACTTAACGATAAAAATCACGTTGCCATCACATAAAAAAAGAAAGAGATGGACATCTGTACACCATCAGGAACAGAAGAAGAAGAATAAAGAAATCTCAGTGAGAGGGATAGCGACGTGGTTATTTGTAATAAATAAAACAATTTTGATCAATGAATAATTTTTGAATCACCTACATATTTTCTGGCAATCTTTTAAAAATCGGGGACCTTTGATAGGCACCTTTTAAAACATTTCATACCGAATATTAATCGAACCTTTTATGTACCAAAATACGTGGTAGTCAGAGCTTTCCGCCACTGTACTATTTCCGACAGTTACATACCCGACAAGTATTATGGTTTCCAAGAATCAAGGTACCTGCGCTACCTGCCCGCTGCAGGGCCGTACCGGGTGAATAATATTATTTGTAAACGGCACCAATACTTTGTTTGTAGAGTGGAGCTATATAGGTAAATAATATCTACGAGTATGTTCAAATAGGAATACATTAATATAGGTATGTACGTATTAAACTTTTTTGATATACCTACTTAGGTAGTATAATGAAAATGTACTTACTGCTCCCCTATAATATGTTGAAAGGAGTTCATACAAGTTTACTCGTTGATTTTGGATGGTGATAATTGTAATTCTGATTAATACCTATTTGAGAAGCAAAAATGTATATGTAGGAATAACTGCATTATCCATTACATATGTAAGTACATACACTGTCATAATCATAAGTATTATAATCCTCTTAACGTGTCCATTTACTATGATTTTCTTCTTAAATTTTAACAGATAAAGGTGCATTATTGAAAACAATGGTTACATTTAAAAAAAACTTTATTTCGTGATAAATGATAGACATATATTATCGATACACATATGATTTCATATTATACCTATCAAGCTAACAATATTACATATGTACATATGTAGGTAAATGAAAAAAAATATCAATGTAATCATCTTGGTTACATATTAGGCGCAAATAACATACCTATAATGAATACGCTTACGTTACAATATTATAATATGCATGTAAGACACATAAAGAAAATTAATATTATTAATAGGTAATTAATCTAAGTATCTAAATGAAGCAATACTCGTATAATACAATAGACATATGAAACTATATCATATCAAACTGATATAAAAATTAAACAACGATTAATAAAAGCAATATTGAGCGCAATTAATATACCTAATGAATACGATGACGTATTAATCAATTACAAGATAATCTGTGTAAAAAAACATGTAATGCAAATTAATATTTTAAATAGGTATTTAATCTAAGTATCTAAATGAAGCAATACTCGCATTATACAATAGACATATGAAACTATATCATATCAAACTGATATAAAAATTAAACAACGATTAATAAAAGCAATATTGAGCGCAAATAATATACCTAATGAATACGATGACGTATTAATCAATTACAAGATAATCTGTGTAAAAAAACATGTAATGCAAATTAATATTTTTAATAGGTATTTAATCTAAGTATCTAAATGAAGCAATACTCGCATAATACAATAGACATATGAAACTATATCATATCAAACTGATATAAAAATTAAACAACGATTAATAAAAACAATATCGAGCGCAAATAGTGTACCTAATGAATACGCGTAGGTATTAATGGAATATAAGATAATAATACGTATAAAAAACACAAGAAGGAAATTATTTTAAGTAACACATATTTTGATTAATTTTATCTATCTACATATGAAATTATATTTTACCTATTAAGCTAATATTATGTACATATTGTGATGGAGGCCCATCTTTATAGCAATATCATAAGTAGTAAGTAGCTATATATTATAGGGCAAAGGTTAGGTATACTTGTTCCCTTTATAGAGAGATGACTCCCACTTAACATATTTCTTTCAGAATCTACTAAAGAGGAGATGAAATAGGATTAAGATGATTTTCTATAATAAGAGAGAGAGATATAAGATGTGTGTGTGTGTGTGTGTGTGTGTGTGTGTGTGTGTGTGTGTAGTAGGTGGTGTATGATTTTTTGTTAATAATATTTTTTTTCAGAGATTAAAGTGTGAGATGAAGAGATATTTCTCGGGGCAGTGTGAGTTCGGTTGAGTTCGGAGGTGGTGGAACTTAGAAGCTGTGTTACATTATATTCGAAATTTAATTACCACTTTCTATAGTTTACTGAATTTTGTAGTGAGAATAATCCTAATCCAGGATTATTCTATTATACCATCCTAGTTTTATTTTATCAACTAAATTAACTTCAGTGATGCTGCCCGATGGAGCAAAGCTAAGAATTTATTTATACTATTTTGTTTCAGAGATAATAACAACTAAGCAATAATTCTTTGTTTCAGCATATTATAAGCAAGATGCTATAACCTAAATGACTTATAATGATGTGCATGAATTCGATTAACTTGTAGAAACTTCTTAGTACATTATTATCCCTAATTGCATGAATATTTACGTTATAATTACTGATTGCACGAATATGTGTGGAAGTATCATCTGACTGCTAAACCATTTCGCGGGGAATAATCAGATTTAAGCCTTAAGTGGAATTAAGAGACATTAGACCCAAGATTTGGAAAAGCAAAGTCGATTTCTATACGTATTGTATTATAACTTATTATACAGTAGTGAATGTGATAAAACTTCCCGCGTAACACGCATGTGGGCCCAGAAACGTTTTTGGCTGTTTGGGACAAAACCTAGCGTATAGGCGGAGCTAGGAAGCATGCCATATCTAATTTTCAATTAACGGCATTTGACTCTCTGTCTAACCTTATAAAAACTAATCAACAACTACCAACTCTATATCTCTTCAATTACGTAGATGAATAATTATTGATTGTGTTATAATTGTGTTGTATTTTGTTTCTTGTACTTTTATGTCACTTTTCAGGGAGATTTCTAAATTTATTTGTGTTAAAAATATATGATGTAACGTTCTCACACTTCGGGTACGCCCCTGGTATATTATACGTTATGTATGGGGTGTGTGTAGTTCGCGCTCCTTAGTGATACTCAGGTACCTACTGTCTCGGTGCTATGAATCGCATGGGCGCTACTCACGATTAAAGGTGAGACTTTTATTTCAGCGAAAGAAAAACATGACGTGGTGGTCCGAATTAAAGAATAGCTTACCCCTAGATCGATCACATCGTAAAGGCCAATAGACAACGAAAAGAGTTGAGAAAATAGTTATTACGAAATTACGGAAACAGGATAACGGCAGACAAGCAGCGATTCGTTTTACGCAAATTCAGTGTCTGAATGAAAGTTTGGAATGAAAGGTGGGATTAGAATGTGTGATAGAGTGAAAGTAGAAATGAACTTAGGGAAAGTAGCTTTTTAGAACTAGGCAATAGGGTTTAGTTTTTTGAATTTAGGTAGCAGTTATTTAGGAGGTAATGTTGAACACCAAAAGTTTAGTTTAGTATTCTTTTATTTTTAGCTAGTAGGGTGTTCCCATCACAATATGTAGGTAAGTGTAAAACTGACGAATCAAATCATATTGGCTGTTGATAAAATCGTCACAACTCATTATTATATTTCAAAATACAGAAGATAATTATTTTCTTTTTATGAATGCGCCGTCCTGGAATTTGCAATTATCTATGAGTATATGTATCTATACTGTATACATTATAGGAGCACATGGTGACAGGAATCTTGATTTTTCGGGGAAATATCGGTGCTAGCACTGTTGGCAAAAACATAATGATAATTCATAATTAAGCATTGTTATTCTGTTGTATAGATTTCAGTCATTAGCATTAGCATTACATTTTCTATTCATTATTTTGAAACCTTTTAAATATTTCATAAATTCAAAATACCTAGTGTCTTACATGCATATTATAATATTGTAACGTAAGCGTATTCATTATAGGTATGTTATTTGCGCCTAATATGTAACCAAGATGATTACATTGATATTTTTTTTCATTTACCTACATATGTACATATGTAATATTGTTAGCTTGATAGGTATAATATGAAATCATATGTGTATCGATAATATATGTCTATCATTTATCACGAAATAAAGTTTTTTTTAAATGTAACCATTGTTTTCAATAATGCACCTTTATCTGTTAAAATTTAAGAAGAAAATCATAGTAAATGGACACGTTAAGAGGATTATAATACTTATGATTATGACAGTGTATGTACTTACATATGTAATGGATAATGCAGTTATTCCTACATATACATTTTTGCTTCTCAAATAGGTATTAATCAGAATTACAATTATCACCATCCAAAATCAACGAGTAAACTTGTATGAACTCCTTTCAACATATTATAGGGGAGCAGTAAGTACATTTTCATTATACTACCTAAGTAGGTATATCAAAAAAGTTTAATACGTACATACCTATATTAATGTATTCCTATTTGAACATACTCGTAGATATTATTTACCTATATAGCTCCATTCTACAAACAAAGTATTGGTGCCGTTTACAAATAATATTATTCACCCGGTACGGCCCTGCAGCGGGCAGGTAGCGCAGGTACCTT
This sequence comes from Ceraclea dissimilis, assembly GCA_963576895.1. Taxonomy (NCBI): domain Eukaryota; kingdom Metazoa; phylum Arthropoda; class Insecta; order Trichoptera; family Leptoceridae; genus Ceraclea; species Ceraclea dissimilis. The sequence continues at coordinate 20,678,721 of OY756360.1, forward strand.
GATTCTTGGAAACCATAATACTTGTCGGGTATGTAACTGTCGGAAATAGTACAGTGGCGGAATATTCATACAATCAAAATACGTAACAAGATAAATGTTTTTACGCTACCTAAGCTACATAACAATTATTGAAAACAGTTCTAAAAACACATCATGATTTCATAATAATCGCTTATATCTCAAAAGGTATAATTTTAAAAACCGTTGCCGCTAAAAATACAGAAGTCCACATATAGCATACTCTTGATATCAATAAAGATAGTAATTTTAATTCGGCCATTAATAAAAGTATGAAGAAAGCTTCAGATTGTAAAATTATTTATCTAAATACAGTTGTCTAAATGTAGTTTGGACTATTATTTATTAGTTCTGCTAAATACCTAAATCGCTTCATCAGAATAGATAAATCAGAGCTGATCAACCCAAAACTATTTAAGGGCCGAGTATTTCTTAGTGGTACAGGAAATTTCCTTTTTTATAAGACTAAGAACGGTTTAATATCCACAGTTTTTTAACTTAATTCAGCTAATTTTCAATGACTCAGATCCTCAACACCAGGCCATTACAAAAAAGACGTGAGTCCCTCAACACTAGCTTCATTTATAAAATAAATAAAATGTCTTTCATTTTTACCTTTAAAGACAGACATCTACCGTCGCCGTCGCTTCAGTCGAACATATTAATTAAAGACCTAAAAAGTTATATAAAATACTTTAGTTTCTTTTTAAGTTAACCATCTATTATCTAGGCACAGTATGTAATTTATAGCGCCGCAGGCGAATTTTTTTATCCAAAAAATAATATAGTAGGTAGCTACCTACGTAGATACCCTTATGAGTAAAAAATTAAGCATTACAACTAATGTTTTTGTTTTACAAATAAGTAGTGAGAAAAAATATTAAAACATAAAAGCAGAAAGACAGAATCTAATATCTAATCAAATCATTTCACACATTGACACGATAAGGCCGTACATTGGACAGCCCTGCTATAAATAATTGAAAATATACAGTTTATCAAATCTAAGTTGTGGATCTCGATACTTAAGTCTTCAAAGCACTGATTAAAAATTACACATTAGTGGGTCTTAAACAGATAATTTGTGATTAGCTGGAAGAAATTGGTTCACGATTGATGACCATTATTTAATATCGATTTGAATTATATCGATAGACCATTTGAACAGTTAAAAGCTGTACTAAATTACATATTTAACGATTCACGAATATATTGTTAATTATACATACGTGCATTTATTAACTTATATTATAAATAAGTCATTAATTTACTTTGGGTTAATCTCGTAATCAAAGTCGTTAACCTGATCAGAGTTAGGTTAGTTAGTTAGGTATTATAGAAAATATTCTATACCCTCACGCCTCCCTTGCGGGGTAGGCAGAGAGAACGGATCGCCAGACTTTCCTATCCTGACACACACTGCGGGCTTCCGTCACATTCATGCAATTTCTCATACATATTCTACGATTACTTTTACTCAAAACACATCCGTCCTTGAGTATCTGGTCAACATGGTCCAGCCATGTAGTTCTTGGACGGCCGCGTTTCCTTACACCTCTTTTTTCACCCAAGTAAATTTTCTTCGTTATTCTTTCATCGTTCATTCTCTCCACATGACCCAACCATCTCAACTTGTTCACTTTCATTTTAGTCACAACATCCTTTTTACATTAACTCAACTCTCTAATCATTTCGTTCCTTATGATGTACGTTAATAATTAATTTATTAAGATTTTCACTACGATCCATAATGCATAATAATCATAAAAAAGATCCACGCATAAACGAAGCTTAGGTATTTTCAGTTCTTTTAATCTTAAAATGTGTATTTCAGCCGTAGATTCATCTAACATAATATTATGTTACATTGCAACTCATAATAATCTTATAATATGTATAATTAGTACTGAAACATATATTGATCATTATAAGAGTAATTTTGTAAAAGATTATAACTTAAATAGTAAGTATGAAAAAGTAATGTATAATTTTCCATCTAATATCCACCTTATAAAATATGGAAATTATAATGTTAATTTTCAACGCAATATTTTAGAATATAAATATGGTAAGAATATTATATTCGAGCATTAATGCCCGATCCCACCAACTACCACCTAGGAAGCAGACCCCTAAGGAATTTCCATACAAAACCACAGACAATTTGAGTGATTATTATAACTGTCATAACCTTTAAGATATAAATCCATACAAAATACATCATGCAGCTCTACTTAGTTAGGTGCCCAAATATCTCCGCCCAGAATCTCACTTAAGTAGCTGCATGCTGTATTTTGTATGGATTTATATCTTAAAGGTTATGACAGTTATAATAATCACTCAAATTATCTATGGTTTTGTATGGAAATTCCTTAGGGGTCTGCTTACTAGGTGGTAGTTGGTGGGATCGGGCATAAGACAATTTGCTAAAAATTCTTTTGTGTCGATTGCATAGAAATTTCATTAAATATATCGTCAATTCGTCAACCATACTTAGTTTTATGCTTATGAAAAATACATTTTGTCTCTCAATATACCGCTTTTAAAACTATTTAAATGTGAAATAGATAGACATTTTTGTATTTTTTAATCTTTCAATCAGTTAGGTTATTAATTATTCGAAATGAATAATATAAGAGGAACTATGAAACTTGTCCCGATTGACCTACAAACGCTAGAGGCCCGACTTCTGTGATATGGACACGTGCAGAGAAGGGACAAAGATTTCTCTCTTAGGAGGGCAATGAAGTGGTCAGTGGAAGGACCAAGAAAGAAAGGACGTCCGAAGAAGTCCCTTGAGGAGCGGGGACCATCAGAGAGGACATGGAACACCTGGAGCTTTAAGACTGCTTCGTTCGGGGCGAATGGAGAGAGAGCATCCGAGCCGCTGACCCCAAATAAATGGCATAAGGTGTGGAGAAGAAAGAGTTAGGTATTTCCTTCACTTATTATTTATCATGCGTTTTTTTTATTTTTTATTAAATGAATCTGGGTTTATCGAAATAAACCCAAATACATCTTAGCACTCTTCACAGAAAGCTTAAAAGCTTGTGTTGTGAAGTGGAGTAGGTCGGGGATTGAACCCGCGCCCACTGGATTAACAGTCGAGCGCGTTACCAACCAGGCTACCGACCACCTCAAATTACAGTGTAAAATACCTTTAGGACCCTGTTGAATAATCATGTCGCTAGATAAGGTCCAAATTTGAAAAAGGCATCTAAACAAAACAACAGGCGACAAGCAATTGAAATTGCTTTATTACATCAATATTTTGTCTCATTTAGCAGTCTTTTAAACTCTAGTTTATTCTATGTAATGATATACATAGTGAAGTGTTATTTAAGTTACACAAATCATGTGCATACAATGTATCAGATTGTATGTAATTGAAGAGGTAAATAATAAGTTACTCCTAATTATATATGGGCATATAATTATCCGATACACGTGTAAAATATAATGTAATGATGCTTTCATTGTATGTACTTTTACACCAAGCCTTATTAACTCCCTCTATTATCTCATGAGGAAGGATCTGGACTGTAGGAGCGATGTACGTCAACAAGATGTAAGTTTTATTTATTTATTTATTTATTTAAACTTAAAGTAAACAACAAACACATATAAATATAAAAAATGGACATAGTACAGATTATAAAACGTTGTTCACTAGGGCGAACTTATCGCAGAACTGCGATTTCTTCCAGTTAACCCCAGTATTAATTTTTTGGCCCAAAAATATTTTCATACAATATGTATAACATCCATGTCATAATTTGTTGCCACTTTTATATTCATTTCATCACATTGTCTGCGTTTAAATTTTCCTTTTCAAATTTATTTCTTCTTCAATCTACCCATATAGCACCAATATCAAAATGCGCTGGGCCAAAAACACCTACAAATACTCGTATTTTGTCTGAAATGTCAGTATTTAGAAAACTTCTTACAATATTGCATGTAAAATAGACAAACCCAATTTTTACGCGGAGGCAATACTTGCCAACACACTTCTCAGTATTTTCAGTCAGAAGAGTCTACATATTACCATTCATGGTTGATAAATAAACTCATCAACACTGAGAAATATTCACCTATCCAGACATCATGGATATCATGGGATTAGGCTTAGATGCGCTGCAGTTAGGCGTCAATCTTCGAGATAAATAGAAAATGGAAATGAGGAAGTCAAACCTTGAACAAAAGTTGCCGACATCGCAGGAAGAACAACAAAGTTAAAATGGCACTGGTCGGGACATGTGGCAAGACAGGACAGTGTCAGACGGACACATGACATTATCCAGCTTACGGATCGTAGATTGCAGCAGATAGCCCAAGATAGAAGACAGTGGAAGAGTTTAGAAGAGACCTATGACCAGCAGTGGAACGCAAGAGGCTGCTCTATATAAAATACATGCATTGTGCCTGAAATGTCAGTATTTATAATAGTATTCTTTCAATATTGCACAGATATACCAACAATTTTAATTTATTGATATTCTATAATTTACTTTATATGTACATGTTATTATTATTTCTAGGTATCCAATTAATTCGAATATGATAATTAAATAAGTATTTTTTATTATAAAACCACACAGTAGCAAAAAGCATTATAAAATAAAGATAATTTTTATTTTATAATGAAACTATTTTATTACTACTCCAATAAATAAATACGTTATATTGTATCTTAAGTAAATTGGATAATAGCTTGTTAATAAAGTTCTTCTCGTTAGGTACAGTTAGAAAAAATAGACGCAGATAACTATTAAGGTCTATTTTACAGAGGTTGGTCTCTATACTTATACTCCTCCCCTTTTTTTAGACATCAGAAGATGTATATTTTCTCAATTAATATTGATAGTAAGTTCTTAGAATAAAAACTTGTGATAATAATTAGGAATGTTTCAAAGCAGACATCGTTAAAATATCATATTTGAAAATTTCTTTATAAAAAATATTGGAAACAAGATACCTACCAATGAGGAATCTTGTGTTTTTAGATAATTTGGCAAATACATATCTCCAACTCAGTGGAAATAATGTTTAAAACATGAAATGGAGTACGTCAATAGGTCAGACTTTTCATGTTTGAAGTAGGTAAACCTTTACACACTATAATACGTACACATATTTTTCTGTCCACCATTTGGAAAAATTCAAAAATATGTGGTGGGACATAATTTTGGTCAAGTTTCTCTCACTTGATTCGCTAAATGTTTCAATTGAGCAGCCCTCATCAATGAAACGTCATAAGAGTCTTAATTGAAATTATTGAGCTTTATATTATCTTCCTATACTTCGTCTACATTTTTCCGTTAATCCCATTAAAGCCATTACCTATTTAAATTTAATAAAAAGCATTGAAGAAACACAAATTGCCACGTTTGCAAAGACTTCATCGGGCTTTATGTATTTTCGTCTTCTTCCAAATGACGTCATTTTCTGTTGATGATTCCACAGCTTTTAAACATTTTTTGATTAGCTTTTAGCCAATACTTACACAAGGTGATTCTAAGAATCACTTACTAGGTATTTTTTATTGGAAACTGGATAAAAATATGCATCCATAGGTACTTCCAGATTTTTAATGCAACCTGAATTTGCCATATTCAGTAACAGATTTTTATTTACGAATAAGATACCTAGATGCCAATAGAAAGATTTTTTATTGGTCTTATGGGGTACAGTTAAACAGGCATCTTGTACACACAAAAGGTTCAATATCTTGCTTTTCAAACTGAAATAAGTAGGTATCTTTTAAATTTATTATACTAAAAATAATAGAAAGTCGAACGTCTTATTTTTACAAAATTGGACCTAAGAATGGAAAGAAATTGCTCAAACAGTAACTGAGTTGAATACGAAACCCAAATTCTCAGTCAATGTTGCAAAAATTTAATACCTGCATAATTATTGCGCCATAGACTTTGCACTTAAAAACACCTATGTCTGCATAACCATATACACCCATAATGCTTCATAATATCAATTCAGAGAGCAATGCACCCGACAAGCCTTGATCTTATATGAATCTTTGAAACATAATGCACACAATACATTAGCATTATAATAATTATAATGAACACAACCGTTAGAATGAAGAGTTATGCAATATTACAATCAATGTATGAAATCATTATTTTTAATTACCTATACACTTATCTATAAATTATGAACTTTTAAACGTAGCAAAATGGAAAAATATGATTGAACTATGAATGTACAATTATAAAAAAGTTGTAATCTCAACGGATGTACATTGAAGGAAAGTTCCGCGGGATAAAGGCCCTCCACATCCCCGGGTAGCTCAGGCGCATTAATAGCGAGCTCTTTACCCGCACTTCAAGGCAAATCTTATTTATTAACGGATGTACAACAAAGGATGGACTTTTCATCAGGCTTGTGACTGAAAAATCCGTCCTTTGCTGTACATCTGTTGAGATAACTACTTGCTATTTCAACTTCAACAAAGCGACATGTAGAAAATCTGATGTTTATCAGAAAGTGAGAGTTGTGATATCAAAAAATATTGACAATTTATAAAGTTTTTTTTTTAGTCTGAACTGTAGATAGATAGATAGATAGATACTTTATTCAGTTATTTTAGTGCACATACAAACATAGATGGGTATTACAATTCAAAATATTGCGACATTTATTAATATGTAAATAGTTTGTCTACGTTTAAGGCTGGCCACAAACGTCCCGAAGTTCAGTTCCGGAATCGACCGTTTTGCAAAAAAGTTCCGATCAAAACCTCTTTCTGAATTTAAAATCGGGGTGAAGCTGAATTCAGAGAGAGGTTTTGATCGGAACTTTTTTGCAAAACGGTCGATTCCGGAACTGAACTTCGGGACGTGTGTGGCCAGCCTAAGAGCATAACCGTGGGTGAACTAGAGCTGGTTGCCCTGTATCTCACCACACGGTATAAGATCTTCACAGAAATATACAATCACCGGGATAAGCAAACCACAATTCGATATCGTTACCTAAATAAAATAAAATAAATTATAAATTCAGTCACCAAAAATAATAAATCCAAATGTTTACAGAATTTGCACTCGCATACATATACAACATACATACATACATAACAAATAAAATGTCATTCAATAAACAAATAAAATGTCATCCATGTCTCTTGAGATGTTGTAAGAATAGAACATACTCGTATTTACAGTCTTCCAAAAGGCCCATATTCAGTTATTCGAAATTAATTTCTTAAGATTACATAATAAACCTACCACAGTATGCATGAAAATATAAAAATGGGTTCATAAAAAATATCAAGAACAATATTCTCATAAAAATATAGACTCTTTTTTAATCTACTCATAAATAAATACATACCTGTCCCTTTACGTTGAAACAATACAAGTTAATAGCCTTAAATAACAGGGTTTTGCTCTGATTTGTGTCAAGATAGATTAAAAAACCGTAAAAAGTTACTTTGAAGTTTAAATTTGGCGCTTGTGTTATTTACTTATCTAAAAATGTAATCATTTTTAGTCGAAAATATGACTTTAAAACATTATTTATTTATTTAAATAACACTGTAAGTATCTAATATCTTATTTCCGTATTAACCTCATGACCTGCGTACGTATATCGGTAATTAAATCAATTTATTATTATTTATTTATTTATTTCACTTAGTACACAGCTTATTAAATTTAATTATATATGCGTAATCTCTGAATCATTTACGGATGATTTGTCTGTTGTAGATAATCAATAATTTGTTTACCTTGCGTTGAACTCTTTGCAAGGAAGAAATTAATTGGCTAATTTTCGTTATCATTTTATTTAATTGTTTTGGATTTTATTTTTATCTATGTATGTATGTATCCTCTCGAGCCGCGTCCCTTACGGGGTAGACAGAGAGGTAGACGGAAAGCCAGACCTCACGATTCTTGCATCCGACATACGAGTATACATGCATCAATTTGTCATAGATACACGCTCTACGATTCGACTCCGAGATACACAATACTCTTCAAATGCTGCAGTTGTTGTTCTTCATGAATGAGGGTCGTGGCTCACTGCTCACACACCTGGAGTTGACCATCCTCCTCCATGAGCTTCTGTCCATGACTTCGTGTAAAATGGTTTAGTGATGACTGCTCAGACTTGGGTGCTCCATCGCATCGACGATCTACCTCTCGGAGGACGAAGTAGGTATCTGAAAAATAACTAAGCCTGTAAAATATATATAACACAATATACCTAATAACAAGTAGGTACCAAATAAAAAGTAGTTATCTCAACAGATATACAGCAAAGAATGGACCTTCCATCAGGGTTATGACTGATCGACGGCTGGTTTAATGTGAACACTTACACGGTATTCCTTATTCTATCTCGGAGGCTCTTACCAGATATACTCCTGAGAGTCTTCATTTCCGACACTCTTAGCGCACTTTTTGTTATTACGGTGTCTGCTCTGCATTCGATCCCATATGTCATGATAGGTCGAACACAAGTTTTATAAATTTTAATTTTGCTGCTGATCTTCATGTCAGGGTTTTTCCATATAGAATTTTTCAGGCATCCTGAGACTACTGCAGCCTTGTTTATTTGACCCATCACTTCACATGGTAAATCCGTTTGTCCGCACAAGTCCACACCCAGATATCAAAACTTTTCCACCTGCTCTACTGAGACGCCATCCACTGAGACGCTACACCCTACCGGTGTCCGAGAGAATACCATGCTCTTAGTCTTCGCAATTGATATAGTCATGTTGTATTTTTGACTAGCAAGATGGAATGTGTGCAAAAGTAATTGCAGGTCTTCCTCAGTCTCAGCAAATATGACGGCGTCGTCCGCATAACAGACAATATCTATAGCATTCTTTCCCAGTCTCCCTCACATTGCATTGCACGGCCAACCCCAGGGCAGACGACTCCCGGGCAGACCACCTAAGAGATGGATTGACAGTTGGGAGTCGACATCGCAGGAGGCTAATCCATCTTCATAACAGGCCACAAGGCCTATATTAAGAACAAGAAGAAGAAGACTTACACGGTCGGGAATTAAACCTAGACCTCCAACCTAATACAGCGATATGATATATTAGATATACTCTTGTATCTACGCAAACCCACGATATAAGGTACTTGTATGTGAATAATGTATGCTTCACCAATAAACCCGTCATAAAAACAATTATTCCGTGGCAATAATCAAAGATTATAATTCTTATTTTTATCTCCACATAAAATAATTTAAATCAAATTATTACACCTTGATTAATTTTGGTTATAAATTATCGATTAGTAATAAAATATAATTGGACTGTCTTTAATAATACATAAGTAATGTTACTTGTATATTATATTATGTGTTATATAAAGATAAATACAGTTCTTTTTTTATTTTGTAGTTCCTATGTACTTGTTGTACTGCGTACCTATACTTCCAAAATCATGACGACCTTTATAAGACACCATAATATATATACGTCATATGTGAGGATCTTGAAAATGAAGGATCTATCAAATGATTAAGTAATTTATAATTCAAATGTTTCGAGAATAACAAGGTTATAACTGCAAGACCAAAATGTCGAGAAAAATTAAATCCAAAATTCAAATTAATTTACTCCTTAAATGAACATGACATACAATACAAAAAAACAAGATAGTAGGTATACCCTACATCAGAGCCACACTAGAATGTCCTACATTTAATCCAATGCTCACTAGGGCGAGTGTTTTATAAAAATGATCTGGGCTTGCATACACAAACCCAAATACATTCCTGGATACCTCGCACTAGGCATAAAGCCTGTATCGCCAGCGCCGGAATTCGAACCTGGCATTACTGGCAAACAACTGCACCAACCATGTACAAGCTTATCGTATCTCTAAATATCTAATATAATTCAAATGGTTTTCTGTTTTCCTCCCTTCACAAGAGACTTATCTCCATGAGGGAGGAATTGGATGTATTACGTTGTTTGTATTGTGTCCATGTATTGTACATATTTTGCTGTAAATTATGTATAAAATGTATGCAAGTATTTACATTTAAACATACGTTTTATCGAGAAACACTTATTTATATTAAATACATATAAATAATAACTTTAAATACGCCCATTAGCAATTATTAAACAAATCAATCACTAAAGTATTTCTAAGTATAAATTCAACATTGTAAGACCACCTTTTAGATGCAACATTGTATGAAATAATATAATAATTAAACCCCTTATAATATAATGTTAATATAAATATTATAATCCTAGAGTTCCGCATGCAATAAATTATTTCAAATAGCAAAATAATTACTCTTTGAATTATTCATGATTACAATTCCCAACACATATGTTGAATAGAATGTATAGCATTAACGAACAACTTAAATCTTTGAGTATTGAACCTTCCTACACCTACTGCTCTAATACCTACAAAAGGTGCACCACGAAAAAAATTAGGAACATGAAATATTTTGTGTCAAGGTGCCAGTATGTGATATTTAAAGATTATACCCAATAATAAATAACCTACCAGATGGATAGACGATATTAAGAGGTTTGCCGGACCCCAGTGGATGGGAATCGCACAGGAGCGGGAGAAGTGGAGGAGGAGATGGGAGGCCTATGTCCTGCAGTGGGCAACCGCGGGCTGATGATGATGATGAATATTGCATTTAATGGGTGTAGAAGGTGTGAACAGAGACAAATGGAAGCGGTTGGAAGAGGCCTATATCCAGCAGTGGAGGGAAGAAGGCTAATGAAGAAGAAGAAGGTGTTATTTAACACTACTATTACAATTTAGATCAATTGTTGAGATATTATTTGACCATTTTGACACTATTGTGTCAACAAATTGGCTTCATGTTGAATTTGTATAGACTTGCTCTTAATAATCTGCTCCATATAACTGCTTACTGGGCGACCTCTCACATTAGTGCCCTCTACCATTCTCTCTGCTATGGTGATGAGCAGGCCGGGGTGCCTGATGTTATGGACTATCCATTGCGCACTCTGTTAGGCAATCTCATTCGAGACAGGGTGATACACATACAAAAACATTTAATTTATGCAATTTTTTAACCATTACACGATACGATAAGATATACAGTATTGAGGAAAATATGAATAGTTATATCTGCTCAATTTAATTGATTTAGATAATATAATGACATGTCCAGTTTCAACATGGTAGTAGATTTCCTTATCGAGTCATAAAATCCACTTTATCAAATCTCATGAATCATTGTTATAAGACTTCTCGTGTATATTTGCAGAACTGCTGTTACAGAAACAACTATGTCCAACTAGGGGTTCGTTCTGGGTCCATTAAATTTCACTCAGCGATTCGCTCGATTGTTTATGATTCCAATGTTCTCCGTACTATCATCGGTGCGAGTCAACCGATCGTGCGATTCAACCTGTCATATGTGCACAGTTGACACGCTCGGTTGTTGCGAATCACACCCAACTATTTGGTTGGGTGACATTCGCTCGCCATAGATAATAGAATGGTCCGCACGTGCTGTTCACTCACTCTTATTAACACGCAATATGTCTATCCCATTCTACCAAAGAAGAGTACTATGATATCGCTATATCGATATAATATATCTATCAACTCACTCTTATTAGTACCTATTCTCATATCTCTATCTCTGACAATTCCATTTGGAACAATCACCCAAATGCGTTCTGTCTTCGTGCGATAATCGCCCGTTGACTCGCTGAGTGAAAATTAACGATAAAAAACGCAGCCTAGAACTAGACTAGAGCAACAGAACTTGTAATGTATTTTAATAATATTCATATAATAAAGATAGATTGTTTTACTTCAGACATTTAGACCTTCAGCTATTAAATTCGTCCCACGCAATTTCGTACAACTCCTGTATCTTGTTTTTTATTATAACAGTACACTATCATGTTTACAAAACCCGCTTATTCAAGAAATGCACGTAGAAATGGTTATTTCAATGTATTTGAATTAAATAGGTACACGCAATCCTTGTAACGATGAACCCAGTTTGATATTAAATCTATAAGTAAATAAATATACATAGTAAGTATGAAATCGCTGAGAAGAATGTGTGGAAAAACGTTGAGAGATTGGATAAGAAATGAAGCGATTAGAGAGTTGAGTGCATGTAAAACGGATGTTGTGAAAATTAAAGTGAACAAGTTGGGAAATTGTTGGGAAATGTAGAGAGAATGAATGATCAATGGATAACAAGAAAGATAGACCTGTGTGAGAGAAGAGGTGTAAGGAAGCGCGGCCGTCCAAGAACCACATGGCTTGACCATGTAAACCAGATTCTCAAGAACGGACGCGTTCTGAGTAAATGTAATCGTAGAGTGTGTATGACGTATTGCACGAATGTGACGGAAGCACGAAATGTGTGTAATGATAGGCAAGTCTGGTGACATGTTCTCTCGGACAACCCCGCAAGGGTGCGTTCTAATGGGATAGAATAAAATAAGAATAGACATATTACCTATATAAAACGAAGTGTCTATCCCAGAAGGTTGATATTTAAAAGAAGTATAGGTAGGTTCATACTCGTATCAAAAGCCTCACTAAGAAGGAATTTTTGGATTTTCTATACTAAAGGGGCTTGAACATGTTAGGAAATCGCTTATATCTCGTAAACAATACAAGTGACGAAGCTATAGAATTGGGGCACGGATTAATTTCCTTCACATTTACATCTAATAAAGTATTTTTGGAAAGTTTTGATTAGTTTTACTGTATCTAACACTATCACCCGATTGACATTGATAACTACGCCTTATCTAATAAGATATTAAACAGGAACTGTTGTTTTATTGATCGTCTACAGAATCAAATAATTATTCATAAATTTCTGTATGTTATTATTTTATGGTATCATAAACATTATGACAATTGTATAAATGACTTCTGTCGCGTTATCATTCCTTATGAGGCGACGGCGAATCGTTCATTTAGATAATAATCGTCTGATAAATTATAATAATTCTTGCATCTTTATTGTCATTTAATGACAAATTAGGTTTAGAAAACGAGTATCGATAGTAGAGATCGTCGATGATCTAGAAATCCCTCTTTTACTGTACCTGTAATATTCATAGCAACAAGTGAGTGAGAGCAGAGACACAAAATTAGGAGTTAACTACAAGAAATCACAACTTTGTGACATTTTCGCTCTAATATAAATACATTATTTCAATTATTAGCATATTTTAAATGTATATTGTAATATTGTAAGTATCTCCATGGTAAGCTCGCTCTGGACAGTGTCAAATGGGCACCTAAGATCCTGAAATGGATGCTCTGGGGGAACAAAAGAGGCGTAGGAAGACCGCAGAAAAAGTAGACAGATGACATTGTCCGGCTTGCGGGTCGTAGATGGCGTGGAAGAGTTTAGGCCTTTGTCCATCAGTGGAACGCAAGTGACTTGCAGTAAGTAAGTTGCAGTATAATTTGATCCTTCGAAATATTGAAAAACGACAAAAAGATGGCGCCTGTTAATTGTTGTTGCGAGACACCTGCATTAAATAATAACATCTCAACTTATTTGGACGTCTCCTGCATGATTGTTCTGTCCTGATCCTGAATTGCTTTTGCGTGATTCCTTTTTTGAAGGAACCTGTTTTGTTGACCGAAATCACCAACTTGCAGACAACGCAAAACAAACGTATTTCTTGTTGCCCATACAAAGTATACAGTAAAACCTCTCAAGTCTGATTGTCTGATGAGCGCTGTTGCCCCAATATTACATACAGTAGAATCTCACTAATCCGGCACCATTAACATAAAGCTAGGCATATCAGTTACATCACTCGCAAAAGGGTGGAAGCCACTATAGAAAGAAGAAAAATGAAGAGCTAGGCATATATCGACATTTTAAAAAATTCAAAAAACGGGAGAGCATAGATCGCGACAACCTTACTAAATATGCTTTGAAAAAATAGGGTAGATACATTGAATCGTTAAATGACCGTATAAGATTTTTTTATATCTTTCTTAAAAAAAATGAAAAACACCTCTGATCTTTTTTCCGAAAGTCAGGCTGAGACCTTTTTTGTATTGACAAAATGCATTAAAATCTCCCATAAAGTTAAAAAAACGCTATTTCTTTTAAAAATCATGCGGTTTTGACCCTTAATGCTGCGGAAAATGACCATGACGTCATAGTTGGGATTTGCAAATAAAACCTAGGATTTACCAATACACGGCCTTTTACGGCAACACAGACATGTCATCGTAATTATGTTCACTATATGTCACACATAGCTTGTAGACATTTTAAAGACAGGTGAATCGACGATGTTCTCAGAGTCAATTAATTTGAAATTTGTCAGAAGCTTTAGATTTAATAAAACTTATTTATCACCTGACATCCGAATTAATTTGTAAGTCAAATATACTTTAATATTGAAGTACTGACAACTGATTAGATTAGCATCGCTTCGATACGCACGAGGAAATAAAATTAATAAAAAACTGATTGGAAGGCATCTTGTTCGACAATACCCAATTACATCGCGGCATGAAGCAGCTGAAAATTATATTACACAGTACTGCATTGTGGGGATTTTCATATCATAATTATTGAATTTATTATTGTACTCCTTTATAAATTCTTCTATAACTACTTTGCTCTATCTATATCCTCACGGCGTGTCCATGTAGGCGGAGAGAAGAGAGCGCCAGACAGTCCTATCCTTACACACACTCCTAACCTCCGTCACATTCATGCAATTTGTCACACAAGCTCTCCAATTCTTTTTACTCAAATTGCGTCCATCGGACGTGATCGGACCAGCTCCGTCTCCAAATATTTAAAAGATCGCAACCAAATATTTAGAAATATTGATATCATTTTTCTCCGATAGATGTCGTAAGAACTGAAAGTCTGGCAGAATGTTAGTTTTGTTTATAAAGTTAAGAATCTATATTACGAGTATTAAAACATTATAGAGATTGCTCATTGATTTATTGTGCTAAAAAATAACATATCTGGATAGTACGAACGTACTACGTTGAATTACTTCAACTAAAATGACATAGAGGAAGAGCCACAAGAATGAAAAGATATTTAATGTTTTACCTTTTAGTTTTATCCAATTTTTTTTCCTGCGAAAATTCCTTACCATGTACCTATACGAAGTACAAGTACAAGTACCTACTCTAAATATTATATCAAAATTTTGTCCGGGACATAATATTTTTGCAGGCAGATTATTTCTAAAATAAAATCATGGCAGGTGAATTTGAAATTATTGCATATTGCATGTAATGTAATAACAGGCGTCAATACATGAAGAAAATATACCAAAGGCGAAGCGTATAGACGCGTGGTGAAGGGCCAAACCAATCGATGCAGTTTGAGATTAAAAAACATGACTCATCTTAAAAATTCAATCATTGTGCTGTATCTTCTTCTCTTCTTCTTCTTCATCAGCCTTGGTCCCTCCACTGCTGGATATAGGCCTCTTCCATTTGTTTCCAGTCTTTTCTATCCCTCGCCTTTATGACCCACTGCCTACACGCTACCGAGGTCACGTCGTTCGCCCATCTTTTCTGGGGCCTTCCGACACCTCTTCTATTTTCCCATGGCCTCCACTTTACGAATCTGGGTGTTCATCTATTTTCGTCTTGTCTTGCAATATGCCCTGCCCAGTGCCATTTAAGTCTTGCTGTACGATCCATGACGTCGTCAACTTGAGTTCTTATTTCTAATAATATCGCTGCTGTATACAGCAAGACAAATAAAATATTTTTTTTTCTATGACATCGTCATCATAACAGGCCTGATGGGGTAGGAGGAGAGACATGAAAACCACAGCCTGATAATGTTATACTTATAAGGAAATAACAGAGGAGCGAATCATTATATTATACACATCTTAAATCCCTTTTGTGTTCATTTTACCTTCCCTCCATCTCTCATGTCCTCACTTTCCAATCTGATCCTTGTTTGGTTTATCTCATTTTTGGGTATAACAAAAAAAAAGGATTTGGGTTTGCAAACATAGACCCATATATGTACTTTCCTGCACACTTAACACTAGGCTCAAAGCCTGTATCACATAGTGTGGAATACATTGCCAGCGCCGGAGTTTGAACCTGGCACCTCCCGCTTGAGAGACTGCCGCCTCAGCCAACTGTGCTAACCATGTACATATTGATGTATAAACTCTCTTAGACTGTATGGAATCAAGTACATATAACAAAAGTTAGTAAATATGGTTCATTTCAAGAATTTTGCTGTCGCAGGTTCAAATTAGAATCAAATTCAATTTAGGGACAGAAGGATTTGGAGGATGAGGACTAGGAGAGCCGACCCCAAACAAATGGGACAAAGGCGAGGACGAAGAAGAAGACAAAGAAGCTTAAACACGTCACTGTAACTCCGCCATGCTTCTGTCACAATATGGTCACAATGTACCTGCTTTGTCATACTTTAATCACCCATTCTTTCTATATGTTTGTTACTTTTTTTGCTGACCTAAACAAACAATTCCTGAAGAAAAGGTTTTCCTTTACCTAATTATTTCATAATAATTCATTGTAGCTAATCGTCAAAATGAATTGTTACGTTTTGTGAAAAGGCCTAGGTATATCCTAAGCTTACAATTATTTTCAATGAATGTTTACACAGGTATTAATTAAAAACATGTAAGACATTTTTAAAATAACAACAATATTCATTTCCATAAAAGAGTCTCAAGTGCTTTTACTATTGTTTTATCTGAGTGCTCAAGTGTATACATACTCGTAAGTAATATTGTTGACAAATACCAAACATAGTCAATGACTAAATGAATACCTGAGTTTCGATAATATAATGAGTATAATGACTGTTTGTCCTAATATGTCGTAGGTATATGAGATGGATCTTCTCTTCATATTAGTCATTATTGAAAGCATCGAGAAAATATTATTATAGTCCGATGCTAATACGCTCTCCAAAAACAAGTAAGATCGAAATTACTAAGAAGAAACTCGAAAATATTTATCTACAGAACACTGATCTATCCATGCACTCCTCACTCATGCCCCGGAAACCAGGGTGGTGACACAGTGAATTGAAGGACCGTTTTGAGCATTTGAGTGAAGAATCCTCAGAGATCGTAACGGTTGACGTCGTCGATAGAATAAGGAGTTACTATATGACATCTGTGGAGAGTTCGATATGATTAGCTTCATCAAGGGCTCTTTTGATGGGCTTGTCACATAATCAGAATGGACAACGGCAACCCCAATAGCCCCATAAAATGCCTCACACTTACAGCTCGACAGGGAAGACCAGGAAGGCCCAACAAGCGATGGATGGATTCTGTCAGGGCTCATACATCCACACTACACACATAAAACTGAAAGACAAGGCTAGCAGGCAAACAACAATGGAGGAGACTCCTGGAAGACGGAGATTTTCGAGTGTCGTATTGTGTTAAGACAAATGAATGAATTTACAAGATAAAAAATGGTTGGTCATTGTAGCGCTGATTTTCCAGTAGCAATGTTTTCGAGGCCGTATGCTTAAAATTCCAGCTTTTAGCATACTGTTAAGAGTGTTGGAAAGTATTTGTACGTCGTAATTTAAGCAGTTTTTTCTAAAAAAAGGATCATCTCACAATGTGTAGTAATGAGGTTCCTGGTTCACCCTTTTGGATGGACGGAAAAGGAAATTATAGATATAAAATGTAACAGCATAATACAATAAAACACAATAGTATGTTAACGTTCTTGCAAATATTTTCACTGCGAAATGAATTCAGATAGGTATAACCTAGATTATTTAATAGGTAACACTACCAACGTAACAGAATTTCAGCGAAATTATTCTCCATATGTATGTAAGTAGTTTATGTTACGTTTTGTCAACAACAAAACAATAACAAAGACGTTAGTGTATTATTACTGTGTTATTATTAACTATTACATGTATAAATAGTTAGCTGGAGTATTGAAACACTTGGGTCAAGGCATTCCGCATAATTCTAAATAACGGAATCTATCTAGTACTGACAATACTAGCTGAATACTTAGTATGTAGTTACTGCTTTACCTATAATACATTACTACGAATACTACCTACTAATACTACAACACATGTTATGCTCTATTCCATAATACTACTATATGAAGTCTACTATAGGCATTCATAACCAGTGGCGGCTCGTGCTTTGGAGGGATAGGAGGGCGATACTAAAATCCAATGTACCTACCTAAAACGATAAATACCTAGTACCAAACAAAAGACCAACAGTAAATTAAAAGACTTACCAGTTAGTCACCAGGCAGATACTAACTAGAATATACTAATTAGTCACCACGCAGATACCTATTAGAAGATACTAATTAGAAAAAATTTGCCGAATACTTATTAGCAGATACCAATTACTTCTCCGATCAAAACTTGGACCCCTCCACGAACACCATTCATTGTAAGTTTGGATAAAATAGAAGACTGCGTGTTTTCCTCGCATTGCCATGAGTATTTGTAATAGATATTTCGATTCAGAGTATGCATACCGACATTTCAAAAATTTCTAAAAACGGGAGGCCTTATATCTCGACAACCGTTTCTAAATATGCTTTGGAATAAAATAGGCTATAAAAATTTATGTAGGGAAAAACCGTAAAATATTTTTTATGTCTTGTATAGATTTCCCAAAAAAATAATTTGAAAACACCCCTGATCTTTTTTCCGAAAGACGGAAACTCGTTTCCCGAAAGTCGCGGAGTACATTTTTTTTGTACTGATAATATGCATTAAAATCTAGGGAATAACCGCAAAAGTTTTTTGATAGACGCAAAATTAACCCCAAAAAATAGAAATAAACCCTATTTTTACCATTTTATCATGCGATTTTTCACGCGATTTGAAACCTTGATGTTGTGGGAAATGACTGTGACGTCATTCTTGGTAGGTACCAAACCCTTATATTTGCGTGAGTAGACTTTTGACTTACACGACTATTCCTACATGCAGGGGAAATGAGGTCATTAAGAAGAAGAAATGGGTACGAACTTTCAATACTATTATTAAAGAAACAGGTCACCAAACACTAGATCATCACTAGATATATAAAATTCAAATTAATCACTGATAAATAAAATCGCATTTCTTGCATAGCCTATCTTGATCCACCGTGTTTCTTAAAAATGTTATTATTGTTCAGATATATCTCGTTCTTAACTGTGGTCATTCCAAAACTGATTATTATTGACAATACTTTAACGAAGGCACAATGTTTTTTTTCGTGGCTTTAGGTATAGAATCACTAAATCTTCAAAAAAGCACTTATCAGTATCAAACTAAGATCGACGCATTAATAATATATAATCTTTTAAATATTAACAAAAACATAAAATAAACAAGGATATCATAGGTTTCGTTTTCACATTATGTACCTATACTATAGAAACCTATGGGACGCATACTCTATAACTAACAAAATGCTTACACTACTCTCTACCATACTTGTTACCAAAGACTGTTAATTCATTGTGATCTAAAAGTTCGGGAATATGACTACATTGTTTTCAAAGCAAATGCACAATATGTACTGTAGAAATTCAACAGTTTTATGAGTTTTGAAATTTTGGGAGTCAAAGTTAGACTATAAGTAAGCATCCATTCATAAAAGCATCATCATTGTATTGCAGCTAAGAAATTAAATGTATCCTTTTTGTTTATGACCATCTGCTAAACCTCGTGCAAAAAAATCTGGGGACCCGTACGGGCGAAATCCCTGTTGCCCAAGGCTGCCTATACTTTGCGTGTTTGAAACCATCATGAAGCAGGTAATATGAACAATACAAATTCGGGACAAAAATCTTCGTTGCCCCGTCGGCAGTATTTATTGCAGTTCTCGTCATAGACCTTTCATTCTCGTAATGTTACGGCTTAGGGTCTCGTAGGTAGTAAGATAACACATGTTGTACACTTGCACCATGTTGATAGTTTCTAACGTCTCCACACAATACACATTGTTTACAGATACAGAACAGAGCCATTCTTAGGAAAAAAAACTGTTTTAAAATATTGTATACTTAAGAATATTATACACATATCAAGCGCAAAAATGTGGGTGGGCGACGCCCCGTTGCCCTGTAGGACGAACCGGCCCTGTTCATAACTCTTAGCAGAGATGTTTTGAGTTTTACAGTTTAATACATTTTCAGGAACTGCACTAATTTATTTGAAACTACTGGAATATGTTTTAGACTGTGATTCCGTAGTCTGTACAGGTATACGTGAGCACAGGGAATGTTCTCCACAGAGAGTCTCCCTGTGCTCACTTATGCCTGTAAAGCCATTATATTCACAAAAAGAATCATAAATAAAGTTGCATTGACACGAAGAGAGAAGAATGCTAGGTATCTCACTAAGAGACAGAAGAACCAAAACATGGATACGACAGAACACTGAGAGTCTCCGACGTAGTTCTTAAGGTCGCCAAACAATGGTGGAACTGGGCTGGCCATAAAGCACGAACATTAAATGCTAGGTGGACTAAAAAAGTTCTCTAATGGCGACCAATAACATGAATGGCCGAATAACACGAATGTGGTCGGATGACATAAGGAAAATTCCCGGAGGCGGTTGGATGCTTTCGGCACTCGATAGGTTTCAGTGGAAGTCTACAGGAGAGGACTGAGTCCAACTCTGGACACAAGAAGGCTGAAAAGAAGAAGAGGATAGGAAAAGCGCGAAATATTGCATTTTTTTGTGAATTAGACTCATTTCTTAAAAAATCTTTAAAAATTGCTGAATACTGAATAATTGCACAACGCTCATTGCAAGTCTATTATACTGGTAAATGAGAAACTGGTAAGTAAGTGAAAGATCGTTTTTAAGGTCCCTTTTTGACCCATTTGTTATTGACACAAAACTTGTAGAATTTTTATCAAAAAGAACCAACAAATTTAATATCAAAAAGAACCAACAGGCTGCACTTTTTAACAAAAGGAAATAAGATATATTTGGTATAACCACTTCCAGTCTGCGACTTCGTTCATGCAAATTCTTCAGGAAGTTATTTTATTATACGTGGTTTTTCCAAAAACTGTTTAGTCGTTTTGACGACAATATGTTTACAGCTACACGAAGAAGAAATTCCAAGAAAATTTAATCTTGTTTTCTAATATGTTAATAGATTAATTGGAATTTCAAGAAAATAATCACAATGTCAATGACGTGTTTTCAACCTAAATTTGTTGTTTTTGCGTTATACTCGAATTTTTATTTATTTAAATTGTTAACTGTAAATAATTTGGCAATAAACAAGTCCCAATAATATTTATAAATTTACCTAGTAAATTTATGTATCTAACGAGTATTTCATATTTTTTGCATAGTCTACTCGATTTGAGCAAAAATACACATGAATTGTATTTAGGTATACCACATCAGACCACAGAAAAAGTGGACAGATGACATTGTCCAGCTTACGAGTCGTAGATGGCAGCAGATAGCCCAAGATAGAAGACAGTGGAAGAGTTTAGAAAAGGCCTATGTCCAGCAGTGGAACGCAAGTGGCTAGCAGTAAGTAAGTAAGTAAGTACATCAGATATTTTTTCCCTATCCAATTCCTTCTCCTTTCCCCTCCTCTCCTCCTCCCAGTCCCATTTCCTTCCAATGCTTCCAGGTACATTACATAATATATTGGGTATATAAGCTATTATATTTTCGCAAGTTATCTATTAAAAATTAATTTAAGTTGGTGTTTAATGTGTTTTTTTGTGCTGTTGTTGTTATTGTTTGTGTACAGATGTTATTGGTCTAAATCGATAACAATTTTACTTTTGTCTTTGTATTCTTGTATATGACTGTATCTGTACCTTAAAATAAATAACATAAAATAAAATAATAAAAAATACATATGGTTGAAGATTTTGTGTATTTACTCAGTGAAAATACATGATAGAAATGATGTTAGTTTTTTAGTTCTCTTGATAATGACGAACTAAGTAGTCGGCGAAAGCGCTCGAGTTTTTTATACTAAAATATTTTGAAAATTTAAACTGTAATTTTAACATTATTTCTAAAAAATACATAACACAAACGTCGAAACACAAAATATCAATTATATACCCGTACCTACATACAATATTTCTTGTATGATATCATGATTATTCAATAATACTATGTAGTACAGAGCATGAAAACATCATACAAGCAACTGCCTGGAAATCATCCGATGATATCGAGAAATGACTTCAAAACTTATTTAAAGAACTGTGGAAATTTTGTTTTCGCTATAAAATGGGTTTATAAAAAATCTCGATCATGCCGAAAACGCCTCCGAACCTATTTGAAAAAATATCTTCCGATTCTTACCTTCGACTCTAGGGATCGAAACGGTGCCCATTCGTAGGCATCTAATCGATATACTGAAATCGATAATCGATACTTGAAATAAAAAGGTGATCTATAAAAGGTATAAAGAGAGAGAGAGAGATTTTAATTGTATGAGAGATGTGGATCTGAATTGTTGAAATTGTTGTTTTCTGTTGTTTCTGTGTTTATTGTTAATTTTGTGTTTTTGCATTAATGATAAACCCCCTCCAACAACTCCCCTCCAATACACGAGGTCCCTTCATATTGGAAGGTAGTTGGAAAATTCAAATATTGTAGTAAATTTATTAGAAATGTTAGATATTCATAATTGACACATTTGTTTGAATTTGATTTTAAATTTTCTTATATATTTTGACAACCAATGCCGCTATTCAGTGACTATATTATAAAGTCGAAAAAATTTGCTCAAGAACGTATTATGCGTTCAGTTTTTTTTATATATTACCACAGACATACACACATCACTTAAGTAAATGTTCACATAAATTTGTATGATTTCATGCATGCATGTAAGTTTAGTATAGGTATGATGTGTACCTAGAGGCGTCATGCACGATGTTTTGCAGTTGTATGTGATAATAAAAATGCTGATTTTTAAATCTGTAAAGCGTGGCGCTCGGGAAGAATAATAAGGTACAGTACCTACAAGGCGCGAAGCTATCTAAGAATACGATTCCCATCGAGTTACCTTTTGGATAAAATGTTAGGTATAAAAGTGTCTAATCTGACGTAATCCAATAAGAAATGTTAGCCCCGGCTTCCCTTCTGCAGAAATCCGCTCTTTGCCACTGGTACCTACCTACTTATAAACTACATTATAGTTACCTTCTTAGTGCTTATAAAGTACGTGAGATTGTTCAAAAGACTTTCTAAGAAGAAGTAGATTTACTGGGGCGAGCTTTCAACGCATCCCGATTTTCTTCCAGCTAAACATCAGCAGAATTATATTTAGGTATCTAGGGCATACTCATTACTCATCCCACTTAATATTTTAAATAATGGAAAAGTCCTGTTGCCGTCTTTTAAGTGAAAAGGGACAGCGGTATGGAGAGTTGTGAATCACTTTTTAGTATGAATCACAAAAGTGCCATCCAGATAGGTTAAAACACTAACGTATTGGATTGATTTACATTCTCGATCCATCTTGTGTTAATTATACATAAAGGTAACTAGTCCATCTTTTGTGCAAATCAGTTTAAAAAAATCTGGGCTTGCATACTTATACTCAAATATGTACTTTCCTACACACTAGGCTAAAAGCCTGTATCGCAAAATGTGGCATACATCGCCAACAGTCCCGGGGTTTGAACCTGGCACCTCCCGCTTGAGAGACTGCCGCCTCAACCAACTGCGCCAACCATGTACTCGTTAATTAGTAAATAGTATAAATAATTTGTATGCGCTACGCCGGGCATAAAACATTACACAAAATATAAAAATATTACAGAGAGAATAAAAATGATTGTGGAGTATTGTCATGTCTCGCATGGTTGCCTGTCCATGCTGTGTGAAGTTCGCCAAGAAGCCGTGATCTTGGCAATGGTGATGATGATGATGACTCCTCAACTATTCTACCTCCATGAGTACTCCTACTACAGCCTTCGCCAGCAATAGTAGTACCACACACCATCAAGTATAGAAGTACCTAAGATACAATACATAATAGATAGGTACCTATTTAGTTACCACCACTTCTTCTTCTTCTTCTTTTAGTCTGTTTGTTATGATCTGTTACATCGCCAACGAGTTGTACGTAATGTTGTTATGTTTGTGTTTCGTGGACATACTTTAAGAACACGCTACGTACTTTTTTATTCATACTTCATATTCATACTTATGTAACTATACCATCACCATCACGGTATATCGATGGTCATAATTTTTGACCGTCAATTTTATCAATTTTGAGTTATATATATACTTACATTTTTACGCTGCATCCTAAATTTGACATCTCAAATCTGAAAAAATCTGTATCATTTTTTTTTTCTAAACATGGCAACACCTAATTTATACAATTCAGACGTTTTTTTCCTTCTCCTGTAAAATTTAGTTTTTGTCAGGGGTCAACTTATGACCATCGATATTTCCCGTAATGGGGTAACTTTAAAATTTCGTGTACAAAAATATTCTTTTTACGCAGATATTTATATGACAATTAAAAATAGGTGACGAACGTCATTGATGGAAAAAATGAAAAGCTGCTAATTGAACTTTAATGAACACCTGAATCTTACAAGGTATTCGAAAAATATACGACAAAGACTCAAAAAATATATGAGAATAACTGGATGTCATTGGATTTCAGCTTCAGTTCTCTTGACAAAGCTGACCACGGCAGACAGCAAAAGCGCTTGAGTTTAAAAGAAATTTCTGGAAATTTAACTAAGTGTGTGTTTTAAACATATTTCATCGTGTATTTTCATTGTCTAAACCCCAAACTTTACAATCTAAATATTAAAATGATGTTTTAACATGGTTGGTGCCAGAGGTGCCAGGTTCAAACCCCGGCGCTGGCGATGTATTCAACACTTTGCGTTACAAGCTTTATGCATGAGAGTATTCGGGTTTGTGAATACAAGCCCACATCCTTTTATATAAAAAAAAAATAAGTTGCGTTAAAATGTAGGTTTATTGTTGCCTGTCTGCAAGTCCACGTCGGATATTTGCCCTCACCACTCCTTCCATTGCCTCTTCTTGCTAACCAAGCACTGGGTACTAACATCAACATCACTATCTGCAATAAGTACTCAAGTAACGAGATCATGTAGCGTTGAAACTCATAGAGGGGGCATAAGAAGACATCTTAATTCTTAGGAAGCATCTCAAAAGTTCAACATCATATTTTTTATTGAATCTGAAAAAATACACCTTTGTACACTTCACAGTAAGCTTGAAAAGCTTGTGTCCTGAAGTGGAGTAGGTCGGCATCGGGGATCGAAGCCGCGCCCTTGGATTAACAGTTGAGCGCGTTACCAACCAGGCTACCGATTTAACCACAATATAATTGGAGGGTTATTTAATTTTTCTGATAATGTATCCAATAACTATATACTTACTTAGATGTTTTTTAAGAAAAAGTAAAATTTCAGATCAAATAATTTCATTTATGTATTATGTGATCATTTAGTTTTTCATTCCATTTTTCATTCATATCCGCCTTTAGTAAAGGGTGCCAAATAAAAGTATGCTTGAGAGAATAAACAAATAAACATTCTAAAATCAACTTACAGTGCACCAAGGATAAAGTTTATTTTAATTATATGGCTAATATTCTTCATGTAGTATACTGTTGTAGAGAGAGGGTAAAAAATTCTTGGACCAGTCTCAAAATTTTTTGATCAGCCCCCAAACAGGATTTTATCTAGCCATTTGGACACTTTCTCCGTGGTAAAACAGTGACAATCCTTTTTCTATGCTATGTGCGGTCAGTTCGAATTAGCGAATCACGTTGTGTAACCTTCTTCTTCTTCTTCGTCAGCCTATTCCCGTCCACTCCTGGACGAAGGCCTCCTCCATTTGCTTCCACGTCGCTCTATCCTGGGCTCTTTGGATCCAGTTGGTACCCACGTATTTTACCAGGTCGTCTCTCCATCGTAGTGGTGGTCTTCCTACACCCCTGGTAGTCATTCTGGGTTCCCAGATTAAGACCATCTTCTTACCCTGTAGCCTACCCACTAAAAAATCAGAAGGATTGAAAAAAACTAATTCGCAGTCGGTAGGATTCGAACCTACGCTCCCAGAGGGAATCTGATTTCTAGTCAGACGCCTTAACCGCTCGGCCACGACTGCTCGATGTCTTCCCTCGATGCGAGCTCGCTTATAAATTACACAATTACTTCAGTATGTTTTTAGTTTAATGATTTAATTAAAAAAAGGTCGCAGCCGGTAGGATTCGAACCTACGCTCCCAGAGGGAATCTGATTTCGAGTCAGACGCCTTAACCACTCGGCCACGACTGCTGGATAGCTTTGCTTGAAAATGTTCCAGTTTATGACGATTTGAAATTCGTGAGTAAGTAATAAAGAGTAGGTCGGTGTATTTGTGCTACTGTTTGTACAGTTGGATTAAGTTTTTCATCAAACAATTTGTTTCTTGTTTACTTTAGGAAATGTAACAAAAGAAAATAACGTTCTTTGACTGATTATGTCTACGGAATTTCTGAATTGACGTAACACACTACTAGATCTGTCTTTGATTAACTCGTCTTTTTTCTTCTAATTTCTCTTACTCGTACTTTGTTTTTCTGATTATCAGATTTTGTAATCAACTACTAATCATCAATAATGGTTGAAATTTATTTTTTACTGCAGAAAAATTAAGCATCAGCTTCTTGAGTTCCCCGTAGGGATCTCTGGTTCGTACAATAAGTGACCTCTCTTTTTCAATATTTTTTTGAGTGCCCTCTGTAAGAGTCAGGTGTTCGTAAGAAACGTTCATAAGACATTTCTCATAATTTAGCAGCGCGTTTCTTCACCCATTCTGAATATCGTATACTTAGATGTTTTAACAAAAATAATGTCGTACGTCGTATGTACAGTTTTCGGGCTAAACTGTGTAATTTCTTTCGGCGGTTCGGCGAACATGCTATCGCCTTGATCACAGATTTGTGACTAAGATGGCCTTCGACACCTTGTGCACATGATCAAGCCCTTAAACTCTACATACGTTACATAATGGACCATCGTGAAAACCTTCAACAACATTGAAGGAAAAGATTGAAGGAAAATCCCGCGGGCTTAAGGCCCTCCACATTCCTGGGTAGCTCAGGCGCATTAATAGCGACCTCTTTACCCGCACTTCTAGCAAAATATTATTAAGAGGTGGGCCAAGGGTTAGTCTTAAGGGAACCCCCCAGCAAACCCCGCCCTACCCTTCAACAACAATTAATGTTGTATGTTCTTCTGCACAGGACAGGACAACATGGAGGCAGATGGAGGAGGCCTTCGTTCAGGAAAAAGACGGGATAGGCTGATGAAGAAGAAGAAGAAGAAGTTCTTTTACACACATTTGCTGGTTACGCCAATATTGAATGGGATATAAGTGCCGTGATGGAATAGCAGTAGCTTCTTGAAAAGCAACGACACAAAAAATGTTGAACATTGTACGATTCATTTTAAAAATCGTCTGTATAATATTGGTTCAAACTTCAAAGTCTGCGTTGGAAGTCGCTTCTTAAAAGGTTCAATATATACATGGAGAATTCCCTCTCCAATCTTGTTCTTGGTTTCTCCACTCCGCAACTTCATACCTCCCCGCTGACCCGCTTAGACTCGTGAGTTGCGGACCCGTGTGAAAAGAACAGTGAACTTATAAAATAATGCCAATACATAATATACAATACATCTACGTATATATAATACCTGAATATACATCGTTGTATATATATAATACCTGAATATACATGTGTATATAATACCTCAATACACATAATACTTTTACGCTAAACACACAAACACGATAGGTAAGTACTATACGTATAGTATAGGTACATAAACATTACAAACAATGATACTTCTCTATACAATCATACATACAGCTAGAGACACCTACCGACTAGATATAACAATGACATGTATAGAACAAAATAATTAGTATGTATTGTATGAACAAAAGGAACTCTTCTCGAGTTGAAGGTATGAAAAATGAAAATCGCCACCAATCACCGTTTTTAAAAATGAAAATTTTATGTCAGTTTTCTATTTAATAATATATTTTTTCGTAAAGTATTTTTTACACACATTTTTTACACTTGTGAACACAAACCCAAATACTTTCTTCACACCTAACAGTAAGCTAAAACTTGTGTCATGAAGTGCAGAATACATCGTCGAACACGGCACCTCCAGATTGGAAGTCAACGCTCAACCATATAAGGATATGAAAGTGTAGCGTTCTGTTCCTCTGTCTACCCTGCAAATGATGACGATTGAAAGGTTGGTATTGTAGCACTTTTCATCCAGCAAGTATAGTATTTAATTTGCATGTACTAGTAAATAAAATATTTATACATAGATACTATATTATTTAACAAGTAGGTATATTCTTACTTGTATTTGTGTAACTAATTAACATTTTACTATCGCATAATATAATACACATAATATTGTAGTTACCTACCTCTATAGATTGGCGGTCGTATAGAGTGGCCAAGAACTTCGCAATGAAATGCTTTTAATAACGTCAATAAAATGGAAGGTTGTATCTATAATTTTATCTAATACTATTTGCAGTTCATTGCTTTATTAATGTAGATATTATTTTATGTATTATTTTTTTTTACTAGAAGTTGTCTCAATATATCGCCACCTGAGAATAAAAAGGTTCAACTCACAAGTCTAAAGTGTGAGATTAGCTTTTCCAACATTATATTTAGATAGATAGATAGATTTATTTATTGGTCATAATAGTGTAGGTACATACAAAAAATAGTTAGGCATTTCAATTCGTTTGTGTTTACATTCATCAATAAGTTATCAACAACTAGTTATCTCAACAGATATACAGCAAAGGATGGACTTTCCATAGACTGATGGAAAGTACATCCTTTGGTGTATAGCTGTTGAGATAACTACTTGTTACTTGTTATATTCAACTACGACATGTAGAAAACTCCGATGTTCTAAAAAAAAAACGTAAATTGTGATTTTCAAAATAATATTATAAGTACATATTTTTACACTCAGATAGAATCTCAATAGTCATATTTTTTGTGAGAAACGTCGGCGTTAATTAAATAACAAATTTCAGCATATTATATACATACAGCAAAGGATGTATTTCCAAAGTTCTATGAAATCAATAATGATAATAATTATAATACAGGACATCTTTGAGACAAATTGTCCGGGCGGATGTCCTTTAGGGTATTGATTAAAAATTACTGTATTAAACGATAGAATAATCAAATCTTCTTGAGAATCGTTTCCACCTAAGGAGACAGTTTAGGAGATAATTTTATTTTCTTAATGCTCCAAATCACTACTTCCGGTAAATTACTTCCATCCTGTATTACCCTATCCATCATACGGATACTCAAAATAAATAATTGATGAAATTATTCTATCAAATGCTGGAGGCATCGTAGAAATCGCCATGAATACACGAATAAGCAAAAGAAAAAACGGAAGATTTTATGACAATGCTGTCGTGTTTGTGAAATCTGAAGAAGCTGAATTTACCACAATGCCTAAGGGGAAGTCGTTTAAGATTATGTCCCTTTTCTGTGAAATCATTTTCATAGGATGTGTTCACGTTAATAGCCTTCGTGCCGTCAACTCGTAAATTGCATTAGGAAATGCGGAGGCATAAAGATCGAAATCCTGTCCTCCGAACGGGCCTGGATTATCCTAGACGTTTTTATTTAATGCATATGTTAAATTATAAGACCCTTGGCAATTGAAATTGGCAGCGTCAGCAGTGGCTAACTATGTGGCCCATCGTCTGACAGCGACCACACGCACAGTCGAGACAGGTTGAGTTAGAGTTCTGTAACTTTTAGAGACTCCGTGATCTTTAGCCTTAACTACGGTAGGAGCAAGTCAGATTTGAAGGAACAATGAGAGTCAAGTTTTCAGGGTTACACCTCTGTTCTCCATTCATGTTCTTTTCCCTGTTAATCCTAAAATTTTGCGCTATATATTGTATAAATTATACTTGGGATAGGAAAACGACACCTGAGTTTAGGCTAAGTTAGCTTCAATCAATTTTTTATGGTTTCAAGTCTTGAAAGCATAAAAAGGCCACATTTTTGCCAAGTTTCTGATATACGCCACTTCTGGCTAAAAAAGAAGGAAAACTTTCGACTCAAGAAATTTTGCTAATATATCTAATCTAGGTAATTTCAGACGTCGAGTGACAGAGCCGTCTGTTGCTTGAATAGATGTCAACACTCAGATTTCTCAAATGGAGACCATGGACAGACAATGAAGATGTCATAAAGGCACACAGAAGAGTTGGGCTGACGATGTGACCTTCAGAAAAGCGAGTAGTAGAAAAGAATGGAAGCGTTTGGAAAAGGCAGTGGGCTAAAAGAGACAAAAAGAAGAAGAAGACTGACTCATTTATATTAGTAATCTTTAAACCTCTAAAGAGATTAATACGGCGCTGTTTGTTAAATTGTAAAGCCCAGACATAAATAAGTAGCAGAATTAATAAGAAAATGTCCTCGAGGAGAAAACAACTGAGAAATTACTCCATCCAACTGTAATTGCAGAACACAGAATATACATGAGAAGACGTTCTTAGAAATAATATAAGAATAATTTATAGGATAGAAGACAGAAGACCCGAACGGTATTGACACGCAAACAGGAGCAAAGTGCATCTACATAATCGTTGCTTTGTTCAGCTCTTGATGATTGCGCTTCTTGACAATTTATGAAGAAGCACAAAACCACACCAACACACCACTTATTATAATGAAGAGCCAATTTTGTTTCTGCCGTTAGCTACTACAAATATAATAATGATATAAGGAGTCCTATTACTCTATCTTATGTGGACATTAACTACAACGATTTTAAAGTTTCTAATTACATTCTAAAAGTTTATACCTACCTATAAAAAAACACCAAAGCCTGTTTAAAATCAATCGATGTCTAGAAGTCGTAGAAATCGATATGTACTACGCAGGTGGTTGAGGAATGGATATCAGGCTATTAAAAAAATAGGGAAAATGGTTAAAAAATTAACGGTTTAAAAAGGATCAAAACCGGATTATGTCGGCATCTGCGAAAAAAATATGCAAAACTCCAACGGATAACGGAGCATTTCAATTTCAGTTTTTTTTTATGTGCCAATCCCAATAATGTTTATAAATTATGATGCTATTAATTTATAGTTTTATTGCGATTCCTGGAGGGACCAATAAAAAAGGGTATAACAATTAACAACCAAAGACGGAACCAAGGGCGTCTCCAGCTTTGAAGCTAGGAGGGTGCAACTAAAAATTGTAAGTGGATTTGCTAGGTATATAAAATAGTAAATGCGTAGCGCCGCAAACAATTTTTAACGAGTTTACGAGATTTGAGAGAAGAAGGTCGTAATATACAGATCTGGTCTTAACGCCTTTAAATAAAACGTTCTCGTAGATATTAAATTAGCATTCTCATAAAATGCACCAAGAAGATAGTGCCGAATGCGAAATTTTTGTGAGACAATACAAGACATTCATGCAATATCCATAATGTACGGAAACCTGCATAAAAAAGCATGTGATGTAAATCTAGTTTATTTTTCGTGAAATAATTAACTACAAAAAATACATATGTAACACAACAGCAGGCTTAGTAGCGCCGCAGGATTTTTTTATGAAACACTTGTGATATGACGTAAAAATGGTGTAGTAATAACGTAATGTTTTGTGATTTAGTAGGTAAAAATATGTTGGTTTTTTAGTATATAACCATAAGGGGGCAGCTGCTCCCTTATGGTTATTATAGCGACCCATTATAGCGACGCCCATGGAAGAAGCAGTCTGTTGCAGAAAAAAGACCAATAAAAATGTAACTGGGTTAACAACGCAACAAAACCAACAAAAAATATGTTTACAAAATAAAAACGAAAGCTTTTGCAAATAAAAAGGATTTTGCGACAACACAAGCGCATCCTTGAGTTGTAAATTTTCTTATTTTTTTGCTATCTTCTTATTGTTTATTTTGTCTGCGTTTATTTTTACTGCTTATTTGTTGAACGTAGAACAATATAATTTAAAGTCGAGCAGTTAAACAATAAACTATTTTAAACAATGGTATCTTTTTCTTTGTTTATAGCTTGAATTTCTTTTAGGGTTGCTGGTAGTAAAATATTAGAAAGTGGCCTTGAATCCTTTTGAATTCTTTAGGCCAGTCTGTCTCTGAATGCTTTTCTGACTATAACACCTTCTTATATAATAAAATGTGTATCGGTTTTACAATCTTTGAAATATTTTGTGAAGCTTTTGAAGTTTCCCGTATTTATTGATCCTTATTGTAACGTTAAATTTGGCTTCTTTTGAGAATAAGAATTCTGTGTAAAATAAAATCATTTTATCTATTTCAATTTTCATGTTAGATATATCAAACGTTAAGAGAGAGGGAATTTGATTTAGAAAGAGTAAAATACAAGTTTATAATACAGTTGTTATCAGAATTTGGGAAGACTTTTCTTGCAGCTCAGTAAAGTAAAAAATTATCTTCTCTTCTCAATTCTTCAATAGTTACGATTGGTTTGCAGCAAAGTCTCATGTCTCCTTCTCCACTCATCTGTGTCCTGTGCGGTTCTTATTAACTCTTTATATGAGGCGAAGTCCATATCCTGGCAAAGGTCATCCAAGTATTCTTTCCATGGTCGTCCTCTGTAGTTTGTCACCTCGTTCATTCTTTCAATTAATTCAAATAGAAGACCCTCTTGACGCGCTATATGGCCGATCCATCTGGCACGTCTTTCTGCTATTGATACATTGAGCGGGTGTCTTCCTCATTTGATTTTGTTGAGAACTTTTTCGTTCGTTATAATAATAATAATAATAATAATAATATCTTTATTCCAGATCTGGAGGTGGGATGTGCAAGCCTCTCAGGTCCATATTATGATACATATTCATATTCATATAAAAATACAAAATACAAAATAAAATATAAAAAAAAAAAAATTGGTATGGTCAACAGAAAAGACATAATAGGTATAACATCTACTAGGCATAAGGTATAAAAGCATATAAAAAATGCAAAGGAAAAAAAATATAAAAATTGGCATAGTGAATACATATTCAATACGGTATAGTCAAATCAAATGTAAAGATTGGTATAGTCAACAGAAAAGACATAATAGGTATAACATCTACTAGGCATAAGGTATAACATATACAAATGCAAAAGAAAATATAAATGTGATGTGATGTGATAATATGTGATCCCTCCAAGAAATTCCTAAAATTCTCCTATAGGACGTAAGTAGGAACTGTAGGAAATGTGTATATCAACTAGGATACTCATTTATAAGGTGAGTACTCTTATATCCCGCGAACATTACTTAAAAGAGAAATATTTTCACTGCTAGCTTGAAGCGATATTCATTCTCGTACAGTATGTCCATTCCTTTAAGGGAACGTACGATGAAGTAGAAATTGTTAAGTATACATTGGATATTGGTATGGTTTGGTATTTACAGCCAAAAGCGATAATGGCATATTATAATATAAGTTGTTGTTATTGTGAAACGTGATCCTGCTAACAGCAAACAGGAATGCCGTCAGGAGGGGTAACCAACCATCATCAGGATTGGATCCTGGTTTGGTAAAATATGTGGGTCATCATAAATGATCAAGGCTTGTGTACAGATCAGGAGTTGTAGACTTCAAACGATTAATAAATTCTTCGCATGTCGATGGTAGGTATAATATGTTTATGTATGCATGCTGCTTCAATACTAATTTGTCCTTTATTAATTGTTCCAATGGTAGAGGAATCTTAGAGTTAATGAATGTGTATGGAATGTCTTAGAGTTAATACGTTATTCAGGACAGTTTTTGTGTAGCCAATAGTAGATACATGTATATGTATGTGTAAAATTTACTTATGTACATACTTTTTCTCGTAGAATTTCTAATGCTCTTATTCGGAAGGGGTAGCGAATCTAATTGCAGGAAAAGATGTGAAATATCTTGTTAAAGTTTTAGGAACACCTGACTCTTACAGGAGACTCTAAAAGTACCGAAAAAGAGTGGAAGCTAATCCTGTAACGCAATGTAGAAATAATACTTCGAAATATTCAAGTGATTCCAACAATTTTTTGATTAGATTTTTTATTTTGGGGAGCTTTTTGATATGCAGAAAATTCTTTTAGCTGAAGCTGACTCTTTAACTTAGTCGTACTTTTTTGTATTCAAAAGATGCTATAATCTATAATATACCAATGGTAAGTTCTTGTATTATCTTAAATTAGCTAACATAGCAATAAAAAGTAACAATTTTAATAGAAAACATCGAAAAGAATATCGAGGAAAAACATGTCGTTTTCTCTACAGATATCCAGCAAAGAATGGACTTTCCATCAGGCTTATGACTGATCGTCTTGATGTGATAACGGATGGACTGGGATTGGTGAACGTTACGTGTAAAGTGATCACATGTAGCCATCATATTCACACAAACGATCAGTCTGATGGAAAGTTCAGTGAGATAACTACTTGCTATATTCAACTACGACATGTAGGAAATTATAATGTTTTCAAAAAACATAAATTATGATTTTCAAAAACAACCAAGAAAAAAGTTTAGCGCGTTGATATTCCCTGCGTACAAAATCTGTACCTTCAATAAAAGGTAAGTATACAACATAATACTAAATACACGTAGTAAAGATTGCGCTTAAGTAGATACGCAAGAAGTATCTACGTATATAACTCCGCTGTTAGTACAATATATGTAGAATGTAGGTATTACAGCATAGCGTAGTGTACTAGGTAGAAGGTACTTGTACAGTGACGGCCAAGTTTACTGGGGTAAAGAGTAGGATGGTATAATATACCTCTCCAGTCTCCATACAAGTGCCAAGTACAAGAACAGTACTTATACTACAGCAGCGAGGCTATACTGTAACAGGCCCCCTCGCGGTCCGTTCCCCGCGAAGAGCGAAGCTTGCACTGTTGTTGGCCAGAGTTGCAGAATACCGAGCTTCTCTTCATCTAAACCTGTAATATTTACAACGTGTCAACATTGTACGGACGTATTTAATATCATTGAATACGTTCCTACACGAAATGCTTTACACTCTTACACTCTTTAGCATTGATATTGTGCATAATACCGGCTGTATATTCCATTTAATTATTATTTGTCTAATTATATGTAAAACTGACGAGTCCAAGTGCCCGACATAGGGTCTAAGGACGATAAACAACAATAAACAATATTATTGTTCATTTTGAACGTACGAAATCAAATCTACGAAATTTTCGTTGCTTGTTTTCTGTCGAGATTCTCCCTCTCTCTCCCTCCGGGAGTCAGAGCTCCGAGTTTGCCTTGGTGTCACCTCCTAGATTTTCCAAATATCCCCCTAGTATTTTTGATTAATAATTTTCGATTGGCCTAGAAGTAGACTCCTAAAAGTAGAATAGAGTTGAGCATTAATTTTGGAATCGTTATTAAATTTATCATTAGAATGCCTTACCTATTTACAAGTTCACCGAATTGATTTTTTCAATTGGGGTACATTTTTTTCATTCTTTCAGGCAGCTATGTGTTCTGTCAAAATATAATAATGAAATTTTTAGATAAAATGTGGTATTTCGTCGAAATATTTTATCTGACGTCATTTTCCACTACTATTGTACTGAAATTTAGCAGAAAAATCAAGTCCACATTTCTTTTTTTCAATTATTTAATAATAAAATAAATTTAAAACGCATTTATTTTAGTCTGGACTCTGGAGAGTTGCAAAATTGGACTTAATAATTCACCATTTAATACCACTCTTTTCATATGTTATATGTTGTTGGATTCTGAGTCTACATTTTTCTTTTCAAACATCCTAAGTTCCAGCGGCTTGAAATTTTATAAGACGCATTTTCATTGATGAAAATTTATAGAATCGAATCTAGTAAATGTATACTTAATAATATTATACATATTAACGCACTTCCAACGTTAGCGCATGAGACAACCTGCCGTAGCCGTTTTGGCGGGGGCGGCGGGTACAACGGTGCCACAGGTATGCCCTCCGCGTTTACCTCATCTTCAGGGCCCCCTCACGTCTACAGCCTGCGGGGACCCGCTATTCGCCGGGCCCCGCTACAAAGCAACGTTCAGTCTCAAACAAGCGATCCGACGTGACGCACCGCTAACTAACACACTTCCGGTTCGCGCGGACAACAACTGTTAAAAACACATACCTACATACCTGTTGATCCTTATGTACTTTTACAAAACAAAAACTTGCAGATTTGTTCAAAGTAGTGATTTTGATATTTAAAGAACTGTGGTTTTTTTGATAACATTTTGTGCTTTTTTTCGTTCTTCATTGAAAATGTTAGAAACACTTGGACGATTTTTCATTCGATTGGAATATGATTGTAAATACATGATGTCTATAAACATATCTGAAGGGTGATTCAGTGAGTGATATTACAGTGCCTTTTTTGGATTTTGTGAATTATTAAGTGAAACCGATAAAGACGGATTGTTATTTTTGTAATAAAAAGACGTGTTTGTTTTTTTTATTGTGCTTTGGATTTACTTAAAGCTTCAAGATGCCGAAGATTTTCTTGATAAAGAACCGATTGCACCAGCAACAGTTGAGGTTGCAGGAGTCGCAGGGGTTATTAGCTGGAAAGGGAGATGAGTCTCCGCTGTGTCCCGAATCTCCCCTGGACGAGTCGGAGCCCATTTCACTTGTAGCGAGAAAGGATGTGGACAGGAGAGATAGAGGTGAGTTTAATCCTCTTAACCCTTTTTTCATATAAACTCGAAGAGTCAAACCTTCACGTATACCTAATATAAGACACACAAAATCGTAATTAAATACTAAGCACTAATGGAGCATCCGCCTTGTTGTACCTCTTTTAATAAGCTTATTTCCTGCTACTACGATTATCTATTTCAATTTGAAATCTTGAATCATTAGATTCTGTACATTAACGATTAACCCTTATAAACCATATACACCCAACGTTGTGGGAGTTCATATTTTGCGGCATATTTTTGTTTCTACTCTTCTATACACCGTTGGAGCCGAAAAAAAAAAGTTCTAGTTCATAGTTTTTATAATTTACTTCATTTAGGCCTAACCTTCACAACTGTGAGGGTCATTTTACACATGCATACATGCAAATATATTTTCGAAAATTTTACTCTTTTTGTTATGTCAAAATCTTCTAACATTTTTTTTCTTCATTTTATATCACAATCTTGGGTTTATGTAAAGGTGAATATAATATAAACATATTAAAAAATATATAAATGGGAAAATGGATGACATTCTTACAGTATTTCATCATAGACAAAACACATTTCGATGACTAAACGTTCATGACGATATAATGACGATAACAACATTAACCATTAAATTTCTTATGAATTTTAAAAGGAAAGTTAGTAACAAAAATATGACTAACTTCTCTGAATGTTTATTGGACGTCGTTTAAAAGTCTCCAAGTAATAACTAAGCAGTCTTCTCTACCGAGAGATGCATTAAGAAAATACCATTAAAATTCCTTGAGCAACGATTGTCAAATCAGGTTTTTTCACCCCGACATTACCAAATAAAACATCTCCCAATATCTCGTCTTGTATAGAGCGGGCATTAAAAATAATAACTCGTTCGTGAAAGACTGATACAATCATCAAGTAAAATCACGTCTCGGAGAGAAAAGAAATGTTTTATTTATATTCAAATCGTTTCACAATGTACCTTAACGAAATGCACGTTTTTACTTTTTTATAATGAATGTAATTGTTGTTATTATAATTTTGTCCTTGAAAAGACATTGTGTGGTGTCTGTCTCCTCCAGAAAATAATCACGGTCTTTGGTAGAGTTGATATTTTTATTTTGAGGTTTCACGGTTGACCGTGCGTTGAAATAATTTGGAACCAAAACTCACGCACTTTTATGTAGCTGTAAAACATCACGACAGATACAGATCGTTTAGTATACATAATGTCTTATGTTTCAAGCATTTTATTATAGTTTTTTTTAGTAAAATGGAATAAAAACCTTAGGGAACCTGTATAAAGGTAAGAAGTCTTAAAGGATATAGCCATAGACTAAACAAGACCGCCGCCATTTAATAACTTAGCACTTTCGCTAGGTATACGCCATTCTTTCGCGATGGAAAGTACACTAATTTACCATTTAATTACATAGGCTATATTCCAAAGGTAATTTCCACACTGATTATACATAATGAGTCGCAAAAATCTCTGAAATATCACCAGGATTAATGAAATTGTGGACAACCAATATGACACGCAATCATATGTTTAGAGACTTAATGGCGTCTAACCATAGATTTGTCATAGATATAGAAGGGGCTCAATGTTCAATAGTTCTTCCCACCTTTATATAGATTCCTTAAAAAACCTTTCTGATTCATTTGGATGTTTATTTACCGAGTTTTTTTAATTGCATCTACCTATCATTACCGAAACAACCAAAAATAAATTTAATTAAAATTTTAAGGACACCCTTTAAAATCTTTGTATGAACTTGAGTTGGACAAAATCTGTTTCTTTTCCAACGCCCTTTAATACGATACCACAAATGACCCTGTACAACCCTTGGATCCTCTCAAACACTTAACAACTTTTTTGTCTCTGGAGAAAGCAGATTTTATGTAGAATAGAACCGTAACGTCATTTTAGTTTACACAATTGGTAAAAGTTTCAGAGCTTAAGCTAGTCTGAAAATGAGTTTAAATTTGATTACAAGATTTGTTAAAATTTTATAACAAACTTGTAAAAATATGATTGTTAGGAGCAATTACTATAAGTAGTGTTTCCGTAGAAACGGATGCAGATCAAGGTAGTATAGCTATACCCTTCAGTATACCTAGAACTTGTAATCTTGTAATATTATTTCATGTAAATTACCTTTATCCTGTCATATTGTCACGACTTTTAAACGTTCACATAAAGAAACAGTCAATTTTACGAGTCATGCCCTTAAAAATAACAATTGTTGCCTTCAACATTTTCAGGTTAAATAGATCCTAATATCGATGTTCAATGTTTCTTCTAGGATTATTTTTGTGTAGGAAGTTATAGGTACTAAGGTATTTCAAATAAAATAAGGTTTTTAAAACCAAAAAATCTCAACTCTGAGGTTGTTATATATAAAGAGATAAGTGAAAATGAGTAAGTTTACAACATATTCTGCTTTTGTTGCATTCACGCACTTTGCTTAAAACGCGTCCGTCCTTGAGGTCGGTATCCATGTCCGTATCTAGATTTTACTAGTCATCTCTGCTTGTGTCGTACACAAATCCAAATACTTTTAAATAATCATATATTACACCATGAACACTGAGGTTCGATATTGGTACCGCCTAATTAGAAATTCACGTTCGAACCAACTGAGCCAAACATAACATTTTGCCCATTACATTTTTGGTAGTTGCATATTATTATTTAACACAATATTTTTTCGCATTCTAAAATATTACGTAGACATTGTAGACACCTACCTATGAAGTCAATGTCAATATCATTTCATACCCACAACAATTATTTTATTTATTCAAGTACATCTACACTGGCATGACTTGCACATAGTATGTTGCCTTTTCCCATACCGTTGGTTTTATATAATTTATTTACTTCTGCGTAAATCTATAATACTGTATTAATTAAATGCAATTTATTATATATATTTTCTTTTATTTATTTATTGAGCATTATTACAAAGTTGCTGCAATATTGTATAATAATTAATAAAATAACTTAAGGCTCAAGACCAACTATGACGCCACGATCATTTCCCGCGGCATTAAGGTTCAAAATCCCATGAATACGATAAAATGTTAATGTTTCAGTTTACTTCTTTTTTTGGCGCTAATTTCGCTACAATAAAAAATCTTTTACGGTCATTCCCTAGATAAAAGTTCAATGTATCTACCCTATTTTTTTTTCAAAGCATATTTAGTAAGGTTGTCGAGATCTGAGGTCTCCCGTTTTAAGAATTTTTTGGAAATAATTTCTCATGTGTCGATAACATATTCCAAACTCAGGGTCAATCTATAAAAAGGCTCGTTCTTCCGTGGAAATGAAACCTAAACTTTATTTGATAGAAATATTCCACGTGCATAAACCTGTACAGATTTCAATCCAAGTAATAATACACGCAATAAAATAATCCAAGCATAATACGTTATGATTGTAAGAACAATGATACAAGTCTATACCACAGTATATTAAAAATATATTACAAATCAAATAGCAATCAGTCAAGTCAAATCCCGCCCACCTGTATACCCATTACAATAATGCCGTTAATTGTTAATATCCATATATTAACATTATCTACCTGTTTGTATTAATTAATTTATTTATCATGGCTATTAGTATAACAGGTATGCATCATTCACCACGATTGCCAACTTTATAAGCACGTTTATAGAATTTTAATTCCTACTACCGAATGATTTATTTGTCGATGAACATGTAATTGAAATAAAACTAATTGAAAAATTGTGTACGGGTGTCTAAGAAAAAAAAAATAATTTGAATATTGTAAAGATTTATATTTTGTGAGATCAGGAAAATAGTATTTAAATCATGTTTTAAATGCTATGCAAATTTGTGCTGCTTTAGTATTTTTTTCTTAGATTTTTTAATCAGTTAGCACTACCTACTACTTGTACAAAAACCTAGACATAAATTTCAGTTTATTTATTTATTTATTTATTTATTAATTCATAAACGGCCGTATGGCCTTTAACATATTACAAAAAATATAATTTTCACCATTAAGTAAAGAAAACAATACATAGAAATAGGTAGACATATGTATAACAATATCAAATAAATATCTAAATAACACAGTTGCATGAAGTATACAATATATAACACAGTAGTAGTGTTTCTGTGTTGATAGATTTTATAGTTTCTCTATAATTGATGAGAGTGTTTGAGAATAATTAAGACAGACTATGGCGAATCGAATGATGATGATTCTATCCTATCCTGCTTTCGAGCTATACGCTCGTCTACGACTGATCGCGGACACTTACAAACTGATTCATTGTACGAAATCTCAACAGAAAATTGAAACGAATTGATTAATTAGAACTGGGAAAAAAGCTATATAATATGTTGTTCATTAGTGACGCATGCTAATGTCAAGGAAATGCTTCAAAGAGCTTT
The DNA here is from genome assembly GCA_963576895.1 of Ceraclea dissimilis. Classification (NCBI taxonomy): domain Eukaryota; kingdom Metazoa; phylum Arthropoda; class Insecta; order Trichoptera; family Leptoceridae; genus Ceraclea; species Ceraclea dissimilis. Next base: position 20,719,923 of record OY756360.1, read on the forward strand.
AACCATATCTTATTATCACATCTAGCAACATTTTAAACTCAGTAATACCAATTTTGCTCCCGTGAGACTTGTAAAAAAATGTAAACATACATATGAGTAGGTACCAATCATTATTAATGTCCATACCTACAAGCTCTTATAAACAATTCTACCTCCCTTCTATACCTACAAGCTCTAATAAACAATATACACATAACGTACGAAGGGAACACCTGTAATCCAACAGCAAGCATTACATTCCTATTTCAATATTCATAGATACTACATTACTTGATATCGCGGGCATTATAATAATATACTAGTAGGTATAATACAATGATGTTGAATAATCTTAAGCACATCATTGCCCGTGAATTTTTCCATGAGATAATCTATACTGCTCTACCTACATGAATGCTAGTTTTTTTTGTATATTGTTGTAGATATTATATCACAAAGACGCGCTTTGTTTTTATGCAAATTTTTACAGCTATTATTATGTATATGGAAGCGAGTCGTAATATAATTGTGTGATTTAATTTGGTCAGATTTACGTTGAATCTAATTAATACTATACCTATAGTTTTTTGTTCTCTGTTTTTACGAGTGATATAATTTGTTTCTAAATAAGCTATAAGTTACTAGGTATATTATAGGTTTTAGATTTTATGAAAGCTATTTTACATTGAGTGAATCTAGTTATCACCTATCACTCACGTCACATTCGAGCAATTCTTCGTAGACACCACTAACGAGAGTGGATTTCTGCAGAATGGAATCCGGGGCTAACATTTCTTATTAGATTACGTCAAATTAGACACTATTATACCGATCATTTTATCCAAAAGATAACTCGATGGGAATCGTGTTCTTAGGTAGCTTCGCGCCTGGTAGATACTCTACGATTCCTTAATCAAAAAACGTCCCGTCCTGGAACAATTAGTCGACATGTTCGCGCCTTAGGTTCTTACACCTCTTCTTTCTCCCAAATATACTTTCTTTGTTCCTCAGTCATTCATACTCCTCTCTGCGTACATGTGCAAACCATATCTCAACTTGTTCACTTTCATTCGAGTTCATCCTTTTTACAGTCATTAAATGAATCCATAATTCAATGAGAGGGTCGTAAGCTCGATAGCGAGAAAACGCTTTCGATTTGCCTGAAATTACTTATACAGATTATGAAGAAATTGGAACCGTTTAGCGAACATCATTGAAAGGTACGCGTGAGTAAATTAATTCACCGATATTTTCTATACAATGTGTACGTACGTTTACTTCCAACATTGATGTCAATACAATGTATAAGTCTATAAGATGGACGCAATGTTTTCAGTACTTGTTGATACAAGCGAGCCAAGTGTTGCCTCATCTTCAGTCGGAGACAACACACGCTTGCATAGAAAAGAGACTAAATAATACTCAACACATATAATATTTATTGACTTATTGACTGTTTGTTCTTAAACAGTTCAAACAACATTACCTACATCAAAGTAGGTTCTCATGTTACCGTCAAAATTGATGGAATTTTCATAGTTTTTATACAAAAGGATCTGAACTTGTGTACACGAACCCAAAATCTATTCTCCACATTCCACAGTAAGCATAAAGCTTGTGTCATGAGTGCTGAATACATCGTTAGAATAATTGTGTAAAAATTATGCTCAAAACCCCTGCTAAACTGGCGTTAATAATGGCATAAAACTTGCGTTTTTTTCAGCCTTAAAGGAAAAATACTTATTCATAAATAAAGCACCATCTATGTATTCCGAAATTATTAAAAAATATGTGGGTTTGAGACTTATCTATTTAAAAAAGGACGACACTTTTCAAAATGTACCCAAAATGCACACGAAGTCTTTCGGACTTTCTTTGGGCGCAAGTCAAGCAAATCTTTTTAATATATTATCAATACGTAAGTTTTATTATCAATTCGTAAGTTTTTTATATGAACATTTTGTAATTAATAAACGATAAAACATTATGTAAAAATATGAATATACATAATACATTAACTCGTGTATTGAATTATCGTTGCGTAATTAAACAAGTCGGTCCATATTATTAAACGCTCGTGTCCATCACTAGTACCTGTGTAGTGTGTACCCATTGAGCACAACACTATTTGTCAAATATATTTACAGTAATTACACTATACGTATAATGCAATGTACGCGAATGTACAATGTACGCACTTTGAATAGTTAAATTATTGTCAATATGACACATATACAGTTATTTCCACATAGTTTACTTGCGTCTCTCTGTACTATTTATATGTTGTCATAGTTCTATTTTCTATGGCTACATCATCATGATTTTTTGGCATTTTTTTCTGGTTAAGATTTATTTACTTCAACGTGTGGCTGATAGTGCGAGAGAATTTGGTAATTAAACTCAATTTGACCTGAGTCACTCACAAAGTAAATTTAAACGAAATTATTGATGAGCAACACCCTAACACACTGCAAGTAATTGCTAGTGGTAGATGTATGTTTTTATTGCATAGAACGCTCTCAGAGGGCACATCTCTACGATATGCTGGATAGACTCCAGGTACAGTCTACATAATTTCATTTAAAAAAAATCGTAATATTAATGTTAAAAAATAGATATATCTATACGCCACGTCCCTTGCAGGGTAGGCAGAGAGGACAGAGCGCCAGACTGCCCTATCTTTAACCATGCTTTTAGCTTTCGTCACATTCACGCAATTTGTCATACACGCTCTCCGATTCCTTTTATTAAAAACGCGTCCCTCCTTGAAGATCTGGTGGACATGATCAGTCCAGGTCAGTCCTGCGCGGCCGCACTTCCTGATGACATCTCTTAAAATATAATAAATAAAATAATAAAACAGAAAATATATTTTTTGTTATCCTGTCATCATCAAAAAAGTCCTCTCAACAGTATTTTAAAGTTTTCAAAAATATTCAAATTTTTGCGTAATTTTTTAGAGCTTTCGACTAAGCTATACGTCTCTCGGTCCGTGATCCATCTTAGCAGGACATTAACCTCTGTTGTGAACTATCTCGTTTATTTTGACAACAGGCATTAGGTATTCTGTCTAGACTAGACTCTTATCTCCTGTATCGAATCGCATTGCGAGTTAGTACTTAAATAGTCAGCAGTGACCCAATCCAACTGATCAAATCAATATTGATACTAATCGAATTGTTGCACATGGCATACAACATTTATTATATTTCAGCATCGTATGAGACAATAATAATCATCACGCACGACGCATGAATCAATAACATGTCACATTTTGGGTTGAACAAAGTAATGTGTCTTTCGCAAGAAGAGATATTGTTTGTCGACTGATGTATGTAGGATTGTAGGCACAGTCTATATGCCCATTATATTATCAACTGAACATACTTGCCTTATTCATAATTTAACCACGTTGCTGAACTTATGTACTCGCGCAATAATAAACCTACGTAACCCACATACTGCCGTAGGTATGTCGGTAATGTCGCAGTCTGCTTTGCAACATCTTCGACTGTCTTTTGGTCACATGTCCTAGTTATCATAACGGATTGAAAGGCTCTCTCAACACAATATGTCTTGTTAAGCACAACAAAAAAATTAATATTAACGCTGAAAGAAATTGTCCGAGAAAGAAAGAGGCAAAAGAAAACGTACAAAAATCAAAAAGTCTGGTATTTAATCGTAATTTTTTTTTTTAGTGTATTTTAAAAGTACATTTCAGACATGATTTACCACCTTATTTCCTCATTCCTCTCTACCTACCTCGACAAGGATGTGAAGGCGAAGGTGTAATCGAAATTTGGTATATAGATACATTTTTACGAGTATCATGTTAAGCTTTCTTCAGAAATACATAAATCACTATCTTTATGTAGTATATTGAACAAATGTTATACAAAAAAAAAGCTTTTGCACATAAAAACAGCTAATTTAATATATGAATCTGAAACCCAATACGATACGAGATGGGCCTAATCAATTAACATGAACAATGATCTCCATACTGCCCAGAACAGATGTTGTTTAGGATAGGGACTTGGCTACCTACATAAGCTTTAAGCTATATACAAGAAGCTTCTAGACATAAGAACATATCATTAATTATATTAAATTATTATTTCCAATGCTATTATTCTCTGACATATCGTAGCAAATTTCCTATGAATTTTATAGGTAGAAATGAAAGATATTTTTTGTTGCTATTTTCTACGAAGTTTGCAATGTTATATTTTTAAATTAATCTTTAACATTTTGCCATGGTTCTTGTATACTATTTATTTTATTAAAATGAAAAAAAAATAGTTAACATATAACAAGCAATAGATCCAAAAATATTTGTCGTTCTCTAGGGCGAACTTATTGCAATGCTTCGATCTGTGCCAAATAACCCCAACTACTCAATAATATAAAAAATCATAGGAAAGAAAAAAATGACAGAAAAGACGATATACATGACAGGACAGAGAGGGGGGAAGGAATAAGAAGGATGAAAAGGAACAAATAGAGAGCTAAAACTGTAGAATTAAATTACTGCTATGAGAGCACTTGGCACAACGATTTCTGCCTATCATCAATCTTAAAATTTCTTCAGAATCAAAATAACATTTATTTGTAAAATTGAATGTTTGGTTGATTAGAAGAGATATAGATGTGCCAGCTGATAACCGATAAAATATGTACAGATATCAATATAGGTGATTTATGTTTTCAAAAACAACAAAATCTCCAGAAACATTTTGTAACGGAGAAATGTGGAGCCAAGATCTCGACCAGTACAACATAATACACCCACATATCGGTCTAATATATTTTATGCAAGTTATATTATAGAAATATTATATGTTGTATTGTATATTATGCATTTAGATTTTTTGGGTCTGTGTCCCTGCAGAATTCCGGCGGCTATAATATCCTTTCAACATTTGAGAGAGGTATAAAATCTGAACGATTCTGAGAATTTTATTCGGGTGTAAAAACATTAGTACATTCGCATATGTTTCATATAACATTTAACAATATACATAAACTGTGTTTTGAATAACACATGTTACTAACCAAAACCGACTTCGTGGATATATGATTTTTAATATTCGCGTTATTAGACTCAAATTCGATTCGATTCAAATTAATTTCTAATAACAACATATTGGTGTTCTTTGTTCAGCAAAGTTTTCAATCATTTATCTTTTTTTATTAATTGAATTCGCCATTATTTCTTTGTCCATAATTTGCACGTACGTCTCGAATCAATAATATCTATTTTATCTAGGTATTGTAAAACTATAAAAATCAATAATGAGCTAGTAACGCAATTTTTTTTTAACATTCAATAAAATTCTCCTAAAAATCACATTTACAAAACTGAAGGAATTTTTTCGATATCTTGAAAAACAGCAGAGTTACAGAGGCTCAAAGTTGACTGTTTTAAAAACGGTCGGATTATACCTAAATAGCGCATGACGTCACATTATCTGTCGTACTGTTCTCCATACAACGGGCCAGTATAGTATTATGAAGTATTTTGTCCACGAGATGACTCGGACATACGTTATCGTCACGATTTTCGATAGGTAAAATACAAAAATGTGCTTTGTAAAAAAACTGGTATAAAATATCTACTAATAATAAAACCATAAATAGTAAAAATATGGTAGGTACACTTAAGTACCTATTGTTTCTAGGGAGATTTTTATCCTTGAAGCTGTTTCTGCTTATTACATAGGTGTTCTTAATATTAGGAATAGGGAATGGGAATTAATAGGGAAATGAGTGACTGCAAGACTGGTGTTGTGACAAGAATGAAAGTAAACAAACTAAGATGGTTTGGGCATGTTGAGAGAATGAATGATGACAGGATGACAAAAAAGATATATTTGAGTGAGCGATGAGGGGTGAGGAAGCGCGACCGCCCGAGACTAACCTGGTCCGATCATGTCGACCAGATCCTCAAGGATGGACGCGTTTTGAGTAAAAGGAATCGGAGAGCGTGTATGACAAATTAGAGTGTGTGTAAGGATAGGGCTGTCTGGCGCTCTGTCCTCCCTGCCTACCCTGCAAGGGACGCGACGTGGCGTGAAGGTATAGAATAGAATAGAGTTCTTAATATTATAACCATGTCTTATAATATAAATATAATGAATGAACATATGCTAGGTAGTATTGTTGTAAAACATTGTCTATTTTTTTGTTGTTTTTATTGCATTGTTTATATTTTAATAATACAATAGCATTGTATTATGTATGTCTCTCCCCCGCAGTGTGGAAGGACGAATATTGTACCGTCATTTAAAATGTATTGTATTTTACATTCAGCATCAATATCTAAAAAAAATGGTAGTTTTTCACTAGCAAAAAACGGTAGTTCTCAAACTTTTACTATAACTACCTATTTAGTATTCGTTTTGACTTTTGTTTTATATTGAAAAGATATATATGAACACAAAAAGCACAACGGAGAGGACGCCCAGGCAAAAAAAAACAATTTTTACTATAAAGCTAAATTTTGCCTGCGGTGCTAGTTATCCATGTTACTCTGAATGTAATACTTTTTTATTTTACAAAAAAATAAACTAATTCTGCATTACAACTTCTTTTATGTAGACTTTGTATGTCTTAGTTTTCGCCTGCGGTGCTATCTTTTTTATTTTTTTCTTCTTCTTCTTCTTCTTCCTCAGCCTTCCTCCCTCCACTGCTGGACGTAGGCCTCTTCCATTTTCTTCCACTCATCTCTGTTTCTCCCCCTCCGCATCCAGGTTCCTCCGGCTTGTTGGACTAGGTCATCAGACCACCTTTTGGGAGGTGGTCTGATGTGGTCTTTTTATTTTATTTTATTTTATTCATTAAAAAATATTGCTACATGATGTACCTACCTATAAGAAAACAGTTTTCATACTCATTATTGCGAAACGTATTTTTGTGTTCATTAAATAATAAATCAATCACGACCTTTTTCACTAAGTATAAAAAAAAATACTTGCTCTAAGTAATTTTACTCCCACTTTTTTACTATCAACCAAGTTAAGATTTCTGAGCGTCACTCTAGGTTGTGAAATCTCAATAAAGTTTGAGAAGCGTTGTTAAACAGCGAAAGTTAGCAAAAATATTTGAAGATTTAGTAATAGGTACTATACAAGTAAGTACTATAATCACTTTGCGAATTTCACGCTACGAATTTCGGCACTCATGAAACTGAAATTCATAACAAAATCCGTTTCTACTTATGCTACATACTAATCTGCTTTTGGGAGATTGTCATCTTACAAATCTTTACTTTATTATGCTTTATTATCATTAAACAATAAAAAAAAACACAGAAAACAAAACAAAATCACATCCAATCTGAATTTAAGGACTAACATCCTACTAATTACAATCAATTATAACTATTTTTAATGTTAACGTATGGAGCGCATACTAGCCCCACATAGAGGCTGAGATCCATACGGTAATGTGACGTCACGAGGTGAATTTGATAAAACCGAGCGTTTTTCAGCAACCCCAACTTTGGCGCCTAATATCTCCGGAACTACTCCATATTTTTGAAAAATTCAAAAAGTCTGGTAATTGTAATTTTTTTCTTGATTTTTCTAGTATATTTTGAAAGCACATTTCAGACATGCGTTACTGCCTCATTACATACTTTATTAGACGCCATATGTTAAATTTTTCTATCAATTTGCCTCTCATAATGCTATACATTGTTTACGTGTGCAAAATCTAGTCAAACGTGCATCCCTTGCGAACATTTTAATACATTGCTAAGACATTTCTTTGGAAATATTACGAGTTTACCAAGGTTATACCAAAAAGCTACAAGTAGCGTCCTCGTCGAAAGCTGTCTCTTTTTTGACAGGCTGTAAAAAATCAAGGAAATATTTTTGAGAGTACACAACACGCTGTGATCTTTTTCATAATTACTAATTAGAATAGGTTCACTGCAAGCACAAGGTCTTGCCCAAACAAAAAGCTCAATCAATATATCGTAAAAAACTCGATATGTATTTAAAGTTTTAAATTAATTATGTATCGAAGTTTGTTAATAAGCTTTACAGTTTTATTGTATGCATATCATAAACTTAATTCATCATTTATTATAATTAACTTGTCAATGAAGTCGTGCGTGAGAAATCATTAATTATTATAGATTTTCATTATCGCGTTATTGAAATCGCCTGTCAAAATTAATAAAAAATCTTGAATCGTAACATTTCGTATAGCATTCTCTAGTAGGTATTGTATCGTTTAATTAATTTTATTTTTAATAACAAGATATAAAAATATTTAAATTGGACATCCTGCGAAGAATTTTGAACGATATTTCGGAGAGTGTTTGCGAAATCTGAAATATACGATGGATATACATAATTGCAAATAGGCAAATTGTATAGTGATAAGAAGGTATGTTGCAGTTTATAAATATAAGAATCAGATGCTTGTATAACTTTTCAGGATTGTTAAGGTGAATCTGAAATTTGCGCCAAAATTTTAGGAAATTTTCACTGTATTCAATACTCTAACATTTACTTGCTATGATTTTTTTGACTAAATAATCTTGTAAGGAAAATGTGAGAGAATGAATGACGAAAGGATTGCAAAGATATGCATGCCCGATGAAGGCGAATTACCTGCATAATTTCATAATTAATTTTATTCTAATTTATACTAAAATAAATTTAAAAGAAAAACTTTAAATTTCTTATTTTTACTTCACGGTATCTGCTAAAAATTATATATTTCAGCAAACATATATTCTTCGTTCATTGAAACATTTATAGGTTCATATTCCTCGCTTGAACACGGGCAGGTAAAAAAATCTCGTAGTCAAGGCCAAGGAATAAAATATTTTAACTTGTATATTGTCTTTTAGACTTTAAAATGTCATTCTCGTACGCTGACCCCCGATCTGAACGCAAAGTTTAATCGATTCGGGAAATCAAGAAATTAGGTACGAATATAAAAACTTCACAACGTTTTTACGATGTTCGAAAAGACTGGCGGTTTAATTGTTGTAAGGAAATTAAATATTTTTATTATCAAACTTACAAGAATAATGATGCAGGGGAAAAAAAGATAATATAATGAAGAATCAAGGCGATATATGCATACAAGTCAATATACAATTGCTCAAAATCCTTCTCCGCATGCAAAAAGAAAAGTTAATACTTGGCAAAGGAGAAAACTTCATAAATCACTCGAGATCGAATGCACTGCCATAAAAAAAGGATGAGAAAACTTTTTTTGTATTCTGCAAAGCTGGATTTTTATTTTACGAGGTTACAATGTAACCGGTTACCCAACTTATTTAATACTACCCGCTTTCGTTTCACTGCTGGACATGGGCCTTTTTTAAACTCTTTCCAATATCTTCTATCTATCATTTCTAATTTTATCCCGAAGACTGACCTCTAACATTTGTCTATCCATTCTAAGCTATTGACAGCTTGGGACATAGTCTCCAGGACATGCGTCAGCTAACAGCGTCTTGTAATTTTGCAATGGCGATTCTCGACGTTATGAATCACCAATCCGTCATAATTCACTGACATTGAATTCGCTATTAACTGTAGAAGCAATGCAATACGCAAAGAGTATAGGAACATTCTTAAATCTTGGAAATCCTTGATATAGTAAACATATAATAACATATGTTTATACCTGTGTGAATTGTGGAGATACATGGATTGTTGTTAATGATTTATTGTTAAACGATTATTTACAATTATTGTTCTTATTATATTTATATAAACAATATAATCTAACAATTGCAGGAATCTTATGATTTCTAGGTCATTTCTATTCACGATGGTGCAATATTGTTGAAAACTAGTTACTACCGGCGATATACTGGATTAAACATGTATTTTTTTTTAATAAAAAATCTGGGCTTGAATTTTTAATCTTGAAATTTTGAGAATTGCGATACACGATGTGGTAATCAGAAAAATAAGTACATTAAACTCAAAGACGGTTACGTACTGAGCAAAAGGAGCTGACGAATTGTATGAATGTGAAGGAGTCTGTAGAGACAGGAAACTCTGGCTTTGCCTGTCTGCCCCGCAAGCGATAATAGACGTAATTCTGTTATAAGCTCACCACACATGTCCGGAAGTTCAGTTAACTGAATCGATCGTTTGCAAAAAACCTCCAACCAAAAGCAATTCTTTCCCAATTCAAAATTAAGATAGCACTGAATTAAAGGTTTTGGTCGGAGATTTTTAGCAAACGGTCGATTCAGTTAACTGAACTTCCGGACGTGTGTGGAGAGCCATATATATAGAAAATTTAATAACTTCTGTATCACTACTATTATTTAATTTAAACTTTGGTATTTTCAATTAATATAATTTATTTATTTATTTATTTATTTCAACATATACGGCTTGCGCCCTTAAAATGCATTATAACAAAAATTTGGATACAACATACATATTATATAGAACAAAAAAATACAATAAAATTATACATATGCAGTAGCATGCACTACTCAATTTGGGTCGCGTTTTTTGAGTTACACCTCGTATTTCAGTAATACGTAGGTACCAAACTGTTTACACAAGAAGTGGAGATGTATATGATAGTTGCAAAGCCTTGTGATTTCATTGTGTTTGTCAGAGGAATTTCAAAGGAAAAAGTACCTAGTGTAGAATCTTACGTAGCTACACAGCTGAGTTGACCTTAGCAACAGTCGTATTCGTTCGAACAATGGTGCAATTTTGCAATACATTTTATTTGTAGAAAGTAAGAAGCGTTTTCCTGTAGTTACTTTACAACCGATGCTTAAAAATTGTAAAGCATCCAATAGTTTTACGAGCCATTGTCTGACTTATACAAATAAATACATATTTATGCCAACTTTGTATTGAAACAGTACGCAGCTAATATAGTAATCATAATGAGACCATTGTTCCTGTGAGCCCAATTTTGCAATGTATGAACAAAAAGTTATTTAAGTAAAAACATTAAACTGAAAATGACAAAATGAAGGTTAATAGGTTGCAGGCGCGAGGCTACCTAAGAACACGATTCCCATCGAGTTACATTTTAGAAAAAATGAATAGTGTCTAATCTGGCGTAATCCCATTAAGAAATGTTAGCCCCGGCTTTCTTTCTGCAGAAATCCACCCTTCGCCACTGATAGGTTGAGATCGTTCGGACGTGTTAAAAGGATGATAAATAAAAAACAGTCTCGAGGTTTTTGACAGTCGGTACATGATGGATCTCCATTTTTAAGGTAAAATGAAAGACTAAATATTTAGTTTAAAATCCGCAAAAATGACTTAAGATTAGGCGACTAGTGTTCGAAGATTTGCACCCTCATCATAAGGCGATTGTAAAATTTATTCACAATCGCCTGATGATGAGGATGCAAATCCTCGAACTTTAGTCGCATAATCTAAGGTCATTTTTGTGGATTTTAAACTAAATATTTAGTCTTTCATTTTACCTTAAATAAAAACAGTTTTTTACGGAATAAGAATTTCAAGAAAATTTTGCTCACGATGTTGTAGCAATGTACGCTGGGCATCGTGGCCTTCTGAACATGGGCATAGAGCATCTTTTGCGCCTATAATCCCGTATTTGTTCCCTATATTTCAACATATCGTCCCTCGAGAACAACAGCGTTCTAACTGACAAGCCCAAAATGTAGAGAAAAATGAGATCAAAGTTAAAAACGTATTTATTTACACACAGATGTCTCGTTATTTACAAAACTATCAAAATTTAATGTGTTTTGTTCGTGGATAATTCATCAAAATCTCATAATTTACAAGTTATAGGTTGGAACCTTGTTATTCTCGCGTATGTGACGACAATATGTCCTTACAAAATATATTAAAGCAGGCAATAAAATATATTTATGTTAATTAACTAGTAACGGCTTGTGAAAATGGAATTAATTTTAATTAAAGAAAAAAATCGCCATATTAGCATATTGATTTCTCACGTAACACTACTAATTTTAAAAAATATTTCGAACGCTTATCGTGCGTTTCACTCTTTACTATCATTTTCATAGACGAACGAAAGAGACGCACGTTTAAAATGATTATGTTCTCAATTCGATTGCATTCGATATTTAAATTTTTTAACGCGTTTTACCGCAAAAACATCGTCGTCATATTTTTCAATGAAAAAAGGTTCTTATCTACATAATTAATAAAGAAGATTTTCATTTGGAGTCTGTAATTAAAATCGGTCACCTTTTGCGCAAGAATAATATTGTTTATATATAATTATAATTCGGAGAACGAATCCCTTCTTGCGGTCCACAACGGGTTATGACGTCAGACAACGGTATGTTGTGAAGTGATCGTCCACGCCAAATCAGGGTTGCCGCAAATCATAAATAAATAAATTATTAACCGGGATTTCCAAAGCATTGCACCTAAACTACATAGAAATAATGGTGCTCGTTTGTGGAATGATACCCCCACTGCAATTCGACTTTTACCAAATTTAGTGTGTTCTCTCACCAACCCCCTAACATTGTCCTTTTTTCATCCTTTCTATTCCTTTTCCCCTCCCTGTCCTGGCATGTGAACCAGCTTTTTATTACCTACTATTTTTTTCAATGCACTTTTTGTTATATATGCCTATGTTATTATCTAATTAGGGTTAGTTAGCAGAGATCGCAACACTGCGATAAGCTCGCCCTAGTGAACAAGTCTTGTATCACTTTTACTTGATATGTTAACATATTGCTCTTTTATGTTCACTTAAAGTGTAAATCGATCAATTTAATAATTCAGAGGATCGAAAACCTAAGAGACATAGTTAGATTTTTATATTATAGTTCAGCAAGTAGGTTCACCATCTGTTTAGAATGTCACTAATTTTGGTGCAGAATATAGGTACAATCTAGCAATCTTGGTGAAACTGTGTGTATAGCTATTTTCATCGAATATAGTATAGAATTGCTAATATGTTCAACAAATAGCTATGACAAACATTGATTTAATATAGTATGCTTATCTGCTTAAAGCTAGGGACCCAACTATGACTGAAGGAAATTTCCCGCGGTATTAAGGTTCAAAATCGTGGGGGGGAGGCCTGATATTCTGAAACACCCCATGAACAATCGATGCTGAAATGCTAAAATAGCGTTTTTTAACTGTTTGGGGAAAATATTTTTTTCTCGTTTTTATTGTGAATTTTCTACAAGATATAAAAAAATCCTTTACGGTCATTCCCAAGATATAGGTTCAATGTATCTACCCTATTTTATTTCCAAAGCATATTAAGTATGTTTGTCGAGATTTAAGCGGTCTCTTAAACTTTTTTAGAATATCAATATGCCTGCTCTTAAATACGGGATAGAATAGTGAATATAAAAAAATATAGATTGATGATAATAATAAAACATTGCTAAACAAATAAAATGCGGGAAAACCGGTCCGTTCATAAAATTATTTATACCGTTCAACGCTTTTGCCTTTGACCGTTTCAAAGTCATACTATATTTACCTACAACAAATAATAGAAAAACAGTGTTATTTTTTTTATCTTCCATTGCAATTTTCGATGCAACCGCTAGACAACTCGTTATTTTATTGATCACACACTCGCGAAGACCTACTTTTTTTGTACAAACTGATTTGATGCAAAAAATAAATTGCATTAATTAATTATATTATAAATAAACTCATAAAACAGTTTCATTTAAATACTCGTATAGCAGTATGCCAATTAAATTTAAATAAATTGCTGTTTTTATTTCTGATAATAAAATACAACAAGTAGATGGCCAGCGCAATCAAATGGCTATAAAATGGTTAATAAATGTTGGCCTTAGAATCGAGAAGCCACTAAAGTTTTTTTTTTTTTTTTAATATAGAATCTGCTTTTTTCATCACTTGTAGACGAGCTAAAGCCCGATAAAAGAATAGCTAATTGTACCTATTGTCCAAACATTTTGATAAGTAGTTCAATGAAAGCTCAAGCTCCTATAATGTTGATTGTGATGCTGATATAAGACATTTTAGTCACAATTAAGCCTTATTAAGCACTTGGTGTGTTATGCGATGACGGACGGTCCTTCTCAGATGGTAACATTTAAACTTTTTCGAATATGGAATACTTTTGTCTATTCGTAAAAATTTGAATTCGAAATACGACATTCTATTTTTCATAGTTTTTTTTCGCAATATTTATGGCTTTTTCGGCTCTTTAAAAATCATAGACAACAAAAAAATCGTAAAATAATAGTTAAATATTTTGTCATTATGTTAAAATTGATTATATTTTCCGCACCATATTGTTAAAAACACATTGTCAACAAGGTCACTTGAATGAGGACCATAGATTAACAATGTAACTGTATTTAATAAAATATTATAAAGGTAGATTCTTATCGTTATAATAATATTTTAATGAAGCAATTTAAATTCAAATAACGAATCGAATCTCCATTCCCAGTAACGGATTACAAGAGACAAACAATAAAATGTTTAATTAAATGTATATATTTTATGTAGGAATTTGCTGTTTTCGTATTTAATTGTTTCAGTCTTACCATCTTATGAGACAATTTTCATTTTAGTCAAGAGCATACGGGTAATAAAAACAAGGTTCAATTTTAATGCGACTCTTTTAAAGTCCAACTGACCTCACGGCGGCTCAGAAATAACTGAGTCGTATGGTATCAAAAGCAAAAACCTAATTAAGAATTTATTCGGAGGAAATGAAAAAAAAACAAAAGTTATTTTATCTAAATTGTTATTCTGGACTCTCATTTATTGCAGTATTTGAAACCGTATGTCACTTTATTTCACGAGTTTTTTTTTTCATAAAAAAAGGATCTCGGATTGCATCAAATAAACCCAAATACTTTCCTACACACCTTGCACTAGGCTAAAAGTCTGTATAGCAAAGTTTGGAATAAAGTTTGTTGCCATGTTATATTAATATGATTAGTAAGATTATTGTATTGCTAAAATGAACGAGGAAAATAATGACATATTTTTGCAATGTTTACGTCTGAATCTACATTTTCCTCTTCAATAACATCAATACATCCCAATGCCCAACATCTTGAAACTTTGTACACATATTATTAGCTTTAGGTGACAGTTTCAAATTGTAGTACTGTTTTATCATAAACACATTTCAATTAACAATTTTAATTCATTAGATTTTTATTTTTTACGATTATATTTCCCAACAATGATTATTTTCTAAAATGATGTCATTTCTTAAGTAGCTATCTACAAAAAAACATGATTTTAATACTGCAATCTAAGCAGTTCTTAAATAGGATTAAAGAAACTTTAAATATCTTATTATACCTATTATAATCTATATTATGAAATAAATACCTATTTTCGTCTAATACAATCTATTTTAATTCGTTTATTTAAACATTTCAAATTGACAACAAAATTATATGATTATTTTTTTTGGAAAAATCTCATAATAGGTATTTTAAAGATAATAATCCAAACACGAATATACAAAATGTTATTATGTACGTGTAAGTCATGCTTTGTTTGTTACTCAGGACTAGCTGTTATATACCCGACCGACATTGAATTTGTAAGATATCACATACATGGTAAAAAGTACAAGGTTGTTCTGGTATAAAGGTAGATTTTACAAGTTTGCTGGTCTTCAACCAAGAGGTTCTGCTCTAGTATGACTGATGGAGCCAGACTTCTTACCATTGTTGCTTTTTCATCTGATTGTTAATTTCTAAATTTGTAATACGTAAAACGCCCGATAAACGAGTCCATAGTTTTTCAGAAGACTTCGTGGGCACTGGGTTATTTTACGTATTAAAAAAAAATCAATGAATTTCGCCCATTGTTAAATTTATAATACGTATTTAAATTTCAAATTGAAATACTTTTAAATAATTTCGGAAACGATGGATGGTGCTATATTTTTGTTTCATTTTATTTAACCCTTCAGTGAATCGGGTAGTAATTTTTGCATTCGGGACCCTGTTGTTAAACGCAGACTATTATGACAATTTATTTAATTCCTAGCAAGTGTATGAATAAAAATAAGCATAGAACCAAATCGACGTATCTGTACATACATTCATTGTATAATAATAGCTATATATTATTGATGTTATTCTCAACATTGCGTGTTTGAAGTGCTAAGAGACCTGTTCATGATATATCCAGTTATTACTTCATCCTATTCAACTACAGCGACGTCAGAGCATAATACTATAGAGGTAATTATCATCGTATTATATAGCAACAAATAATACATCAACAAAATGAATCAAAGTTCTACAGTCTACAGTATACACAGGGTCTCACAATAATGGGATTTTTTTATATGCGGTCCAGTGGACCAACAGAATTTTTATCATTAAGTGGAGAGCAAAGGTGTCAAGGGTTAAAATATTTTTGAGCATTAAAACAAAAAAAAACGAAATTCACGCTAGTGAAATATGGACATGGCTAAAAAAGGATGCTTCTGGTATAAATGTGGTAGTTAAGACGACTATGTAGGAAAACTTTGATGGATTGTATAAGAAATGAGCGATTCTATGGCTGATGTGGTGGTGAGAAAGAAAGTGAATAAATTAAGATGGTTTGGACATATTGAAAGAGTAAGTGGCGATAGGATGACGAAAAGAGTGACTGACGGAAAGGGTGTTAGAAATTGTGACAATCCTAGTGTAACCTGGACGGACTTCAAGCAAAGAATGTGTCTTAAGGATAGGGCTATATACCACACGCAGCCAAAGCTATGGTTTCTCCTGAATTAGAAATAAAATCAGCCACTGATACTGTGTGTATCGATTTACAGTTTTTCAGTGTTTTAAATAAAAAAAACTGTTATAAACAGCGAATATTAATTTAGCATAGTGTGAATTTTTCACACATAATTACATTGATCAATAAACCAAATTACACAATATTACGACATTTCATATTACGCAATCCGTCTCTCGTGATAACATCCATTTCAACAGTCACCATCATCATCATGAGCAAGAACAACAGTTGGTCATGTTGCTGCATGCCTGATGCCTGGTCTTCCTCTAACCGTGACCTCGTTCTTTGGACCTAAGCATGCCAAGTACAAGGCGAACTGTTCCCACACACATAGCTGATACGATGACTAAGTAATATAACTTGTATTGTTGTTCAATACCTACTATACTATAATTATAACTATCATAAAAGTTGCTAGGTAAACTAACAGTATGCAGGCGATACATTCTAATTGTTATATTAGGTATATAAACAATATAGTTTTGCTATTCGTTTTTAATGTATTTTATTATACGTAAGACGTCATAGTATCCTATGCTCAACTTTGCACGTTCTACAATACTCATTATTTATTCATTTTAATTATTTTTGGAGTGAACAAACTACAGTAGTCGCTCGAGTTCAAAAGCCTTTTTTGTAGCGTACAACAGTGTAACTACACGCAAGTCCGTACACGCAGTTATAGTAGTTTTAGTGGGCGCAAAATAAAACAGAATGCACACAGTTGCGTTCCGTCCTTTCAAGAACATTACAAAAAAGGCTCTTAAACTCGAGCGACTAGTGTACATACAAATTGCGAGTATAACAAAACATAAAACATCACAGGGCGAACCTATGACAAACTTTCCATTTCTTTTAGTTAACCCCAGAACCCTAAAGCATGGGACGAATCGCAGGGCGTGCATGACAAATTGATTGATTGTGACCAAAACAAAGAGTGTGTGTAGACTGTTACAGAGATAGGAAAGTCTGGCTTTTTGTCTTCTCTGCCTACACCGAAGGGGACGCAGCTTGAGAGAATAAATTGCGAATGTTTCTGTAAATCTAAATTTAATGAGCTCAAAGTTTAAAAATAAGATTACTAGGGGTTGTATGTCAAGCGCGAAACCTCACAATAATATGCGTAAGTTTTCAGTTATTATTGAGCAAGTTTTCGATATGTTGGACACTTCGACAAAACCCTTGCACGAAATTTTCCAAATGAATCCTTTATCAACAATAAATTGAATCATCCACAAAATCTCCAACATGACGTAATAATTCCAAGTCCATTTTTATAACGGGGTATTTACGCGAGCATATTGTGGTTCTTTCAATACATATTAAATATTGCGAAATCGTCATCAAAATTGTGCAACATTTAAGCAGCATATTAAATTTAATGATGATGATGTTAATCTTAATCGAGTACTCGATGGTAGCTTTTTATAACTGTGATTAAATAGTGATTAAGCTTATGAACATTCTCAATATAGGTAATATTTCTACTATTGTTTTTCATTCTCAATTATTTTATCGTTTTGTTTTTGCTATTGTATCATAAATAGCAATAAATGCTATTGCGTGTCTTACAATATTATGAGAATATTTCAAAATTTAGTTTTTTTTTCAGTACATATTAACCTGATATTCTATCAAAAAATTATGTCATTTGATAAAAAAAAGCGTTTACGAAATGTTATAATGCTCATAAGACGTGCATTTAAATTGAGTCAATGAGTAAATGTATTTTAGCTAAAAATAATTTGTTCGTACTACTACGAAATAAGTTCAAAAGAGGCTAATTCAATTTTTCTCTTCAATCAGTCACTCAATGCTGAGGATCGTAACCTTCAAACAGTGCATCTTTCAACAGTCTGTCCCAACCTGGCCGCCGTCTGTCCCAACCTGAACGCCGTCCGTGCCCCAAAAGTATGAAAACACTTAAAATTTGTATATGAACTGTTTCATTGAGTTTCTTTGACCACCACTGTACATACATGTGATTTATGAATTGTCAGATACGTATATTGTACGTGTCTCACGAAACAGGCTGTATTTTTTAAAAAGCTTGTAAAATAATCACAGGTTTTCGTCCATTATCATTATTCTTGACGTATCTACGAGTTTTTGACATACGTATGTATTACATTAATGCCGCCAGCAGTGCAATCCCTTTTATTAATGTTTACGATCGTGATGAGGAATTGGTAACGTTACCAACATGCCAATGTTAAATTATTATTATTATAAGATAACCTGTACAGATTTCTGATACAGGTAACAAAAAAATTAAACAATATGTATTAATAATAATTACACTCGACATTCATGATAAAATTTTAACGAGAATCGACAATAACTAATTACATGTTTCTTTTAAATATCAGATACTTATGGAAATGCTACAGATATAAATTAAAACTGATTTTCCTTTCGCAGTCTTTTTTATGGTATTTATCAAGATCAACCTTATGTTTGCTTGTCTGAACTTAGGTACCAATTTTTGTAAAGCAAAAACACTTCAATGATCCTATACAAAACCAGTGAATTAATTAAAACATTTTTTTAATGAATCTAGGTTCATCGAAATAAACCCATATACACCTTTGTACACTTCACAGTAAGCTTGAAAATTATGTGTTGTGAAGTGGAGGTAGGTCGGCATCGAGGATCGAACCCACACCCACTGAAAAGAGTCGAGCGCGTTACCAACCAGGCTACTGACCACCTACTGTGTATAAAAACATACACAACATTCTCTTTGCGCACCGGCGAATGAGATATTCAGAATGGGTGGCAAACCTTAGTTATGACGAATTTTAAAACTGTGTCAGATTTTTTTTCTTGGGGTATACAAGTTTTATGCAATTCCACCAAGTTTTATAAAAAGATTTCAATACGGTACTTACGTATCCCACACTACCTGAACCAGGGATTAATGATCTAACCGTTGTTATACAAAATCTAAATAGGTCCAGCGGTATTTTTATTAATGTTATACATACAGGTTATACAATATCTATCGTGCGACCAAAAGAAAAAAAAACTCTACAAAATTCAATCCCGTCAAGTGGTCAAGCTGAGAACGGCCCAGCAAAGTCGGTCCTGTACCTGAATTACTGTGGTCCGGTCAGGTACTAACTACCTGACAATCTGTGTGTCTATAGACTCTAGATACTTACTACTAATAGAAGGTATACATCAGCGTATACCTTCTATTAGTAGTTCCTTCGCTGTACAGTTTATTTGATCAACATTAAATTTAACAGTAGGCATATAATTGACATAAAAAAAAAGATTTTTGAGACCTTAGATCTCGACAACCTTACTAAATATGCTTTGGAAAAAAAATAGGGTAGATATATTGAACCTTTATCTAGGGAATGACCGTAAAAGAATTTTATATCTTGTATAAATTTTTCATAAAAAAACATCGTGAAAATCACCTTTGAATTTTTTTTTAAACTCAGCAACTTTTTTCCCGAAAGTCTCAAATAAAAATAATTATTTCGTATTGATAATATGCATTAAAATCTAACGAATGACCGTATTTTTTTTAATGTAGCAAAATGAATCTTTAAAAGTAAACCAAAAACTATTTTTAACATTTCATCATGCGATTTCGAAGCTTAACGCCGTGGGAAATGACCGTGACGTCATAGTTGGGCTCCTAGCCTCTTAGAAGAATTATGGTCCTCTATGGTTGTATATCATATTTTTAAATATATTTAATTAATTTGTGAAATGTTTTACCCGTATCAAATTTATTGTTTTTTAAAATGCATATTTTATTTATTTTAAAACATCTAACTGTACCTTGGAACTGTACTGAAAGTAAATAAAAAAACGATTTATTGGACAACTGAGTGCATTTTTTATATCGTCTCAAACTTCAAAGTAATAAAATAAACATTTAAATTTAATTTATACAATAAAAACTGCAACACTGCTGTGCCTACATTTATAAAACAACTTCTTAATTGAATTACAGTCACGGACGGGGCAATATGGCGGATGAGAAACAGGTGATTCATAAATTCATATTGACAGTTATTATAAAATGTCGTCGATCAGCTGATCGTCTTCCGCCATTTTGTCGTTATTTATAATGGAGACTCGATGTACTATATCCAGAGAGATAGGATCACTACATACAAATAAAATTTCATTCTTTTCGGAGGCCCTAGTTATGAGCCAATTAGTTCTTTCATGAATGAATCGTTCATCTAGAGTAGTGGTTCCCAAACTTTTAATTTCGCGTACCACACACGAAATTATAAATCAGTAGCGTACCACTGAACTGTAACCGTTAAAAAAAACCTTCAAAATGGTAAAGTAATAAAAACTGCAACAACTGTTTATGACAACATTATCGTTTATTAATTATAGGAAAAAAATACAATATTCTTAGTGCGAAAAATGGTGCTGCATGTTCGAGACAAGATAGGAAATATCTGGCTTAAAAACGTTTTATCTAATTATTTACTGTGTATGTCCGATGGCCATGGCTGCTTGCGTACCACCTTAATAATTGTCGCGTACCACTGGTGGTACGCGTACCATAGTTTGGGAATCACTGCTCTAGAGCACTTAAAGTTAGTTCATTAAAGAGAGGCAGGACTCGCCAACACACTTCTCAATATTATCAGACAGAAAAGTCTACATGTTATCATCCGTGATAGATATTTAAACTCATCAGCCTAATACTGGGAAAAATTCACCTATCCAGATAGAATGAATGGGCCGAATGGGACTCAGAGGCCCGGGCCTAAAATAAAAGCGTTGGGCTCGAAATATCGGAATTTGTTATCACTGATAACAAATTCCGGACAAATAAATTGACAAAACCATGTAAAAATATTACAAAGTTATCAGTTATCAGAGTTTTATTATTGTGTTAACATTGTAATATTTTTACATGGTTTTGTCAATTATTTGTCCCTAGAATCGATGGATACTTCAAGAATCCGTATCAACTTAATAATTTGAATAATGTGGCAATTTGGGATACCTTTTTTATGCTTGCCGACTATTGTGTATGTAGTGATCATACCTCCCTAATTATACCTACCTTCATTGAATGGATACAATAAAAGTGTGCATATCCTTTTTAATTTGTTGTTCCTAGGTCGTGTTATGAATGTGAATTGACAATTTATGATGGCACTGATCCATTCAGCATATTAAATGATAGTAGGAAATAATGAATGTTGCATACATATTACATTGTACCTATTCATTTGTAAATTGTAGTGCAAAATGTTGCAAACATATAGATACTTATATACTTGCTCTAAGCATAGCAACTATGAAGATTATTGACATTAGAATCTATGTTAAAGCAAAATAAAAAAATCGTAAAAAAAGTAAGACTTGGACATGGCTGAAGAAGGACGAATGAGGGTTGAATAATGCAGTGGAAATGAGATCGAAAACATTGGGAGATATGTAGGATAAGAAATGACGTTAATAGGGATTGGAGAAATGAGTGACTACTGTAATACACTTTATTGACTACAATGAAAATTAGTAAGCTTAAATGGTTTGGGCATGTTGAGAGAATGAATGATGAAAAGATAATAAAAAATATATACACGGATGAAATAAGATGTACTCGTATAAGCAAATATGGCCGCCATAATTACATATAGACAAAAAATACCATCTACGTACAATAATCCTAATAATTCACATATGATGATCGAAAACCTTCACATCATTATTCAAAATCACAGTTATTTATAACAGGCATTTAATTAAGTACATTGGTCATACACTTATCATTATGATTACTCTGTGATTTATAATCTGAAAAAAAATGTAATTGTTTTAACATTATATCAGTTATTATTTTACCTGTTACTTCGTGTCAATGATATTCCCACGAGGTGTATTGCAATGTAATCAAATATACTATAATTTATTACAATGTGGTATATTATGTTCTATTATCTGCCTTAAGATACCTTGATTGTCAACGGTTAATCATCATTAAGAACAGACAGCTTCAGTAAGTAGAAATATCAGTATTTTGT